>JADMNL010000026.1:280605000-281957500 GCA_016271365.2 Neoceratodus forsteri | reverse complement strand
GAACACAGACGATGCAGATGTACAATACATAAATACATACATACAATAAAATCTTATGCTGAGTCATTGGCATGGGTGGAGTACAAATGCATTATTTGGGCGGATTCACTGGAGCAGTCGCAGTAGCCTAGATGGAAACATAGGTGAGCATGACTCAAGTTAAGTGCTGGACAATAAGGGGTTAGGTAAGTGCAATGAGGTAAAGGGGCAGGAGAGAGGGTGAGAAAGGAGTTGGGCAAGGAGGGGGTCAGAAGCAGGCGCAGGATGGAGTGAGGTAATTGTGAAGTGCAGAGGTAAGAGAAAAAAGGGAGGAGGAGGAGAAGCAGATTTGAGGAGGCAGTGAACTACACAGTTTAGGCAGGTGATACGAGAAGGCTTTCATGACACTGGATGTGGTTCTGCTGGGGATTGAGAGGGTGCGAGTGTCAGCATGGGATCGCAGTGAATAGAGGAAGAAAGTTGGGGTGTCAAGAGAGGAGAAGATGTAGGAGGGGAATTTGTGAATCCCTGCCAAAAAGTAATTCATAGAAATGTATATAAACATAGAAACCTAGAAGTTGATGGCAGATAAGAACTACAAGGCTCATCCACTCTGCCCATTTCTTTTTCTACCTTATGAATGTGCCATTGGCCTTTGCTCTGTCAATGACCTATCTATTCATACTCATCTGTATTGCTCCCTAATGCTTATCCCATGCCTGTTTGAAGCCCTGCACTGTATTCATATCCCCCACTTCCTGACGTAGGCCGTTCCATGCATCCACCACCCTTTCTGTAGAAAAGAACTTCCTCCCATTACCCCTTAATCTGCATCCCTCTAATCTCATGATGTGACCTCTTGTCCTGCTATTTTTCTTATATTGAAACATGCTAGACTCTTTCACCTTCATAATGCCCTTAAGGTGTTTGAATGTTTCGATCATATCACCTTTCTCCCTCCTTTGCTCTAGGGTATACATAATGACCTCTGTTAATCTGTCCTCATATGTTTTCTGAAGCAGTCCCTGCACCATTTTGGTTGCCCTTTTCTGGACTGCCTCAATTTGGTTAATGTCCTTGTGAAGGTGTGGCCTCCAGTACTGCACACAGTACTCTAGATGGGGCCTAACCAGTGTCTTCTAAAGAGGAATTATTACCTCCCTCGTATGACTTGTGATACCCCTACTAATGCACCCCAACATCCCACTAGCCTTACCTATTGCTTTTGTGGTCTGCTTGGATGATTTCAGGTCATCTGTGATGACGATGCCCAAGTCTCTCTCTTCCCTTGTGACTGCAAGAATCTCCCCTCCCAGCCTCTAGGTGGCTTCAGGGTTTTTCTTCCCTATGTGCATGATCTTGCACTTCTTTGCATTAAATCCCAGTTGTCACTCTTCCAACCATTTTGCCAGTTTATCCAGATCTCTTCTCATTCTACCCACCTCATCTGGATCATCTATTCTGTTGCAGATCTTGGTGTCCTCTGCAAACAGACAAACCTTACCCTCCAGTCCATCTGCAATGTCACTGATGAAGATATTGAAGAGGACTGGCCCCAGGACTGATCCATGAGGTACTCCACTTGTGACTTGCATCTCTTTTGACTGTATACCATTTATCACTACTCTCTGTTTTCTGTCTGTCAACCAGTTTGCCACCCAGTTGACCAACATCTGACCCACCCCAAGCCTACCCAGCTTATTAATCAATCTTCTATGTGGAACAGTATCGAAAGCTTTGCTGAAGTCAAGATAGGCAACATCAGCTGTTCCCCCTTGGTCCACCACTCTGGTTACCCAGTCAAAAAAATCTATGAGATTAGTTTGACAGGACCTTCCTGTTGTAAACTCATGTTGTCTTGGATCCTGTGCTCCTATGGATTCCAGGTTTTGCTTTAGACTGACTGATTTGTAGTTCCCTGTCTCCTCCCTGTGAGGAACTACAGACCAGTCAGTCTTACCTCAGTAGTGGGCAAGATTATGGAGGCACTCCTTAAGGAAAGGATAGTGCAACACCTGGAATCCATAGGAGCACAGGATCCAAGACAGCATGGGTTTACAACAGGATGATCCTGTCAAATTCTACGCAGCTCCAACGACACGCTACACCACTGGTACGAAAACACATTTTGACCAGGAGTTGAAAATAGACAATCATGACATACATCAGGTGGGGTAATAGAAAGGCTATGTTGAAAATTTGGGGTCAAAATATTTTAAATTTACAATGTTATGGGCGTGCATAGCAAAACTGCAAGGAATGGGCATAACGCTGCCATTTAACATATTTTGACCCAACATTATCAACATAGCCATCTCTCTAATCTATAATTCCTTGGCTCCTTCCTGCAGGGAACTACAGACCAGTCAGTCTTACCTCAGTAGAGGGCACGATTATGGAGGCACTCCTTAAGGAAAGGATAGTGCAACACCCGTGTATCTCAAAAACCATATAATATGCAGTCACAGAAATTTCCAAATCTTGAGATACTGGCTGAATGACCACACATGCCAAATTGTGGGCTATTTTGTACTATATATTATACCTATAGTTAGGGTATAGTATAATAAAGGAGGAAAGGGGTTTGGGTATCAGGATCTCAAATGACCTAAAGTTTAACCAGCATTGCACTCAGGTTGTGAAAAAAAAGCAGGCAACATATTAAGCTGTAAAAACAGACACATCATGAGTAGAAAAACTGAGGTTTTGCTGACCCTGTACGGGTCTGTGCTGCGACCACATATGGAATACTGTGCCCAGTTCTGGTCACCAGGCTTCAGGAAGGAAATAAAATCTTTGGAGTGGGTTCAGAGAAAGACCACCCATATGATCAGAGAAGTACAGGAAAAAGATACCAAGATAGGTTAATAGTACTGGGTATATACACATTTTAGTTTTGCAGATTGCGAGGTGATATGTGTATGGTTTTTCAGACCCTTATGGATGGAGGCTTATGGGAGAAATTGGGACTTAGACTATGAGATTGGCAGTATCAGATCAGAGAGCATCCACTGCAACTAGCAAGGGAAAAATATAAAACTACTAGGAGGAAACACTGGTTTAATGTTAGGGTGGCACCAATTTGGACTAGACTGCCACTCAAGGTAGTGGCCAGCAGCAGTATGCAATCATTTAAAATAAATCTGGACACGTTCCTGATTACAAATAACATACAGAGGTATAACTGAAATAAACTAGTGATCGGTATGGACGGTAATGTCTTCTAAGCTCTGAATTAACTTATGTAACCTATAGTATGATTTGGCCAGGCAGTTTAACCTTAAACTTCAAACTTTGCTCTTTAATAACTTAGCAACAGTTCAACAGATTTGCACAACATTTGGCATATGGTTTTGTGGCTAGGGGAAGGTCCCTTGATGTGTCAAATTTTGTGTGAATCCCTTTTGTGGTTTTTGAGATACAGAGTGGTGAAAAACACAAAATGTGAATGTTTTTTTTTCATTGGGGTTTTTTGTTTCTTTTGACAGGCATTTCTCAGAAACAGCTTTTGGTTGTGGTCTGAAAATTTCAGACAGTTAAGCCCAATGACCCCAAGGCACACCCTGTCACCTGTTGGTCTGTGGAGAGTTGGGGTGGTGTGGTCTGGTGGTGTTGGGGGGGGAGTGGTGGGAGGTGTTAACTGGTGCATTAACAAAGTTTTTTGCAATATATATAAAGTATATAGAATACACAGACACACACACACATATATACATAAATATACATACATACACACACACACACACACACATATATATATATATATATATATACACACACAATTGCAAAAAACTCCATTAATGCATCAGTTAGAGTTTTTATACCACAGCGACAAAGTATGAAAATGTGATGTTAGGGTTATGCCCCTACCACCCCATCCCCAACCTCCACACCTCTTCACATCAACAGGCATTGGGTGTGCATTGGGCCATCGGCCTAACTCTCACCCCATTCTATGTGTAAACAAGCTGAGGTGGTGCAGTATAGGAGAATGGGGGAGAGTTAGGCCCGACGTCACCAACACACACCCCGATACCTGTAAGTGTGTGGAGGGTGGAAGGGCGGGGAGGTGGTATTGGAGTAACTCTAACAATCACATGTCCATACTTTTGTCACTGTGCTATGAACCCTTACTGATGCATTAATTGAGTTTTTTGTAATGAATTTCCCTTCTTTTTGATAAAGTGTAATGTAATTAGTATGTGTTAGTGGGAGCGCGGGCCCCCTGTGCTCCATTCACATTGCCCATTTTTTGTGTAATGGTATGCTTATGTGAGAGTGCAGGTACTCTGGGCCCTGTTTTCCCACTTACACATAACAATGGAGCCATACAGCAGCCCTGTAGGGCAAGGAACAGTTGTAACACTAAATTGCCAATGTCTCAGCAACCGTAGCAGCAATAAAACAAATTCAAGTGTCATAATCATGACAGCGTAACCTCCACGCGACATAAAATGACCTAATCTGTCTTTCGCATCATTTACAAGATATGGGCACCAAACAGTGCTGAAAAGGCACCCTTGGAACCCGTGGAACACATTTTTGCCAATATCTCTGTAACCATAGGAAGCAGGAAAAAAATTCCACCTCTGGTATAGTCTATGATTTCCAAACTTGTTTCTGCAGCTTAGGTCACTTAAAGGTGACCTTAGCTGCAGGCAGCGAAAACTCTGTATCTCACTTCATTTTCGAGATACGGGTACCAAAAGGCGTCACGGGTGCTGCAGTGTTGTCCTATCAGAAATTTCTCAACTTTCTGCTAAGGTGCTATTACTGAGGCCACAATAAACATCTGCAGTCTGTTATGCAAAATGGACATCCTCAAAGCATGGGTGGTACGACACAACCCAGACATACTATCCATCCATCATCAAGACCTGGCTGTCTCCTAAAATACCTGATGTGGCAGTTGCCCTCCCCGAGTACACTATTTACAGACTGGACAGGCTGTCTAAACATGGAGGTGACTGCACCATATATCTAAGAAACTCGATAAAGGGTCATGTTCTGCCAACAATTGATCTTGGATGCGCTATTCAGGTACTAGCAATAAAAGTGTTACTGGGGGCCCAGTCCCAAAGCTCTGTCTATACTATAAGTATACGGACCCCACTACAGGTCTCCATAGGGTCCTGGACTATCTCTGCTCTCAAAACCACCTATCAGAGAAAATCTTACTGGGGGATTTCAAGCTAAGCTGGATGGCTTCTGCAAACAATGCTTTAAGGAACAAATTAGCAGCCCTTCATCTTACTCAAGTTGTTAACTCTCCAACTAGAATAAACTATAAAACAGGAACTAGTACCACCATAGATTGGATTATCTTTAATCATCCCAATCGACTATCCAATACAATGGTGCATCCCAACTCCCTCAGCAACCACTAGCCAGTCACTTGCAACTGATCCTACAAATTTCACACACACCCTCCCCAAATTATATACCATAGAATACTTAAGCAAGGCCACTTGGACCTGTTAAACAGGAACTACGTGCCCAAGATTTGTCTGTGCTGGACTCAGCTGTTGACATTAATATAGCCCTGGAACATTTCATCATGGCTTTCAACTCTGCCTGTGACTCCCACACCCCTTTCAAAAAGATGAAGGTCCATGTCACAATTAACCCCAGGTTCACTCCCAAGCTTCTAGCCAGAATGAAACTCCGGGACTGACTATGGCATTGTGCCGAGCTACTGGTAAACAGAAGGACCTGCAGTCCTATAAAGTTGCTAGAAACACCTGCATGAGGGAAATCCACCAAGCAAAAGACAAATACCACAAGGAGATGCTGAAAATTGCCTGGGGAGATGGAAGAAAATTTTTGTCTAATATCAATGATACCATGGGCAAAGATCCCAAGGTATCGCCCACAATGTTAAATCTTGATGGCACCCCCACCACTGATCCACTTAAAACTGCAAACACCTTTAATGATGCCTTTACCAATTTGAACAGCGTCCTCCCTCCAGACTTTTTTGAGGTTAACACTGACCACACTACTAATCAGTAAAGGACTCCTTAGCACCCACCTTCTACTTTAAGAAGGTTCCAATCAACCTGGTCAAAAAAAATCACTAGCTAAGGTGCTAGGACAATCCAGACACAGTGGTGATGGTCTTGACCTCAAACCAATCGTTCTCACCTTTGACAAAGTACTTCTACCCATAACCAAAATAATAAACCTCTCACTAACCCTGTCACAGTTCCCAGAAGTCTGGAAAACTGCCTTGGTTACTCCAGTGCATAAATCTGGTGATCGCTCCTTGCATGGAAAACATAGGCCAATATCCATCTTCCCTCCACTATCTAAGATGCTTGAACGTATTGTTGCCAACCAGCTGGTAGAGTACCTCAAAACATATTCTATCCAGTGTCCACAGCAGAATGGTTTTAGAAAAGGACATAGTTCTACCACAGCTCTGCTAGAATTACAAGCTTTCTACAGCAATCCATGGACCAAGGCAAGCTTGTGGGTGCAGCCTTTATAGACCTAACAAAGGCTTTTGATATTGTGAATCACAAACTCCTGCTTAGACAGCTCACTAAAATTGGTCCCTCACCAGTCACACTGAAATGGCTTGAAAGTTACAGTACCTCAAAGATAGGCAGCAGAGTGTTAGGATCTTTGGTGTAGTCTCAGATCAGAGGGCAGTCCAGTCCGGAGTCCTGCAAGAAATAGTCTTGGGGCCCTTTGCCACCAGCCACCCAGATCCACACATACTTGAAAAAAATCTGCAACTTGGGTTTCTCGAAGCTTAACATTGGTTTAGTACACACAAACTGGTACTAAACTACAAAAAAACAGAGTCCTACTGTTCTCCTCCCCCCGGAATAAGTATAAAGCACATGACATCTCAGTTACAAACAACCAAAGAGTTCCTCTTGGACAAATTCAGCAGTTCAAGTACCTAAGTGTCATCCTGGACAGTCACCACACTTACGTACCTCACATAGACAGTGTTGCCAGGAATGCCAATTCCAGGATTGGGCTACTTTATAGATAGAGATGAAGCCTAACTCCAAAAGCTCTTAAGCTTGCAATCCACAGCTTGGTAGTGTCAGTCATTGATTATGGCCTAGTCATCTATGGAGCTACAACAACCACTTCACTCAAAAGACTTACTGTGGCTCTGAACAAGGCCTGTACACTCAAAACTGAAGTGAATCACCTCACCCACACTTGTGAGTTATATGCCAAATCTGAATAGCTGCAGCTCAGTGGTAGACTCAAATACCAAACTTACCTCCTTACCAAAAAGGCGCTTCTTGGACTCTTACCTCCGGGTGTTGGTGGCTTGTTAAATAAATCTGTAAAGACCCAACACACTCGCACCTCTGAATCGGACCATCTCCTAGTCCCTAGACGTTGGACTGCTCAGTTCCAATGGTCCTTCCTATACAGAGCTCCACTATGGTTCAGAGGCCTTTGCAGTGAACTGGCTATGCTACCAAAACTTGCAACATTTAAGAAAATGCTCCGTCTACATCTTATAACTGAAAGCACTTGTAACTGTCACTCCTGACCCCACCTTAAGCTCTGGATAAACTAGTCATACACTGTCATATCTCCCCATCATTCTTCTCCCCACTATCCTCAATACCCCCCACACTCCTCCTACTCCTCCCCCCCACACTGTTCACAATTTCGACAAAGCCTCCGGCTGCTACTCTCACTTTCTGCCACATATAGTATTACTCCCGCTCACAAAATTCCCGTCTCCAAATTCTAATTGTACTTTAATTCCTAGCTTCTTCTACTCCCTGTAATAGTACTGAATTATTGATTTTATGTGCTTTAATATCTTATGTTTGACTTAGTATGTCTGACTTAGTATGTTTGATTGTTAACCCCTACCTTCCTGATGTGGAGCCTTTGAAAATGAGCTGCCTGGTGCTCAAAGGTATTTGTAATTAGAGATTGAATAAATAAATAAAATAAACTTGGGAATGCTGTAACTTTGAGCCCATTGAATGTTTTGGCACCAAACCACCAAAAGGCACATCTGCGGAACCAGGGCTTGCACCCTGAAAATTTCAGCCCAAAAGCATGAACCGTTTTGTTGCAGGGGGACGGCAAAGATTTGCAGTTTTTGGGCAAAGTACTTCGCAAATTACAAAAGTTTCACAAAAAACACCACAACACTTTTGTGTTTGTGAAAGTGTCACAACCGTTTCTTTCACACTTTGCAAAAGTACTGGGTGCCGACTTTAAAAATTACATTTCTGGGGGGTTTACCCCCCAAAAAAGATAGGACTTGCATCTTCAGGACCAGACTAAGTTACCCAACAGTCAATGTTTGCCTAGGGGATCCAAAATTTAAACACCAGGCATTTTTCTCTCTCGCTTATTGAAAACAAGATGGCCACTGCACGAAAGTAAAAGGACCATTTGAGAAAGGAAAATGTACTGGTGGCAGCTTTCTTGAGAGACATATATTTTTTCCCCATTGACTACAATGGTAAGTTTGTTTTTTAAATAACTTTTGAACAGTTTAATATTTTTTTCACCAAATCTTCAAAAGGCACATCAATGACCCAGGCTGCATCTTCTCTGAAGATTTCAGAGCAAATGGACAGATCATGTGGGCTGTGGGTGCTAACAAAGAAACATGCAAAAAGTCATTTTTTTTGAATTTTTGGGTATTCTGCAGCTCTGCAAATGTACATCCCACCATAACGCAACTTGCCAGATCCAGTGATCTATGGTACCAGACTGTGCATGCAAAATGTCAGGCAAATCCATCTTACAGTGACAGTTATTAAGGTGCAAAATTTGAGGTTTAACATTAAAGTGCTTACTCATCCCTAACTATACTGGCACTACCACATCAGTATAATATATACTGTATATTCTTTGAAAGAAACTCTGTTAATGCATCAGTTAGGGTCAGTAGCACAGTGACAAAAGTTTGGAAACGTGATGTTAGGGTTCAAAACCCTAACTCCGCATTTCCCCCAACCCACCACACACACACATATGCAGTCAGGGGAAGGGCCAAGGCAACACAACCAATCAGAGACAACCAGCATCAGGTAACAGAAGTAACATACAACTCTGTAAACGTACTACAAGACACATCCATCATCATGGTCCACCAACTGTATGAGTTCTGCTGCTGTCTGAGTGCCTTGGGGGTAGACACGCATGCTGGGCAACCATGGGAGATGGCCCACAGTATGCATTTTTGTGTTAGAAACATCAATAACAAGATTTAATCAACTGCCTATATTTCAGTAGTTAACAAGTAATGAAACACAGTATATTATTTACAGATAGCTATATTGGAAATGAGAGTTTGGATAACATATGAACATACATGTGGACAAGCCAGCAGAAGAAGGTCATTTGGTCTATCAAGTCTGCTCATATTGCATGGTCCACAGCTTGAGCTAATGTCCCTGCTCTCCCTCCCCACTTCTCCCTACCCATGATTCTTATCTTCCCCATGCCTATCTCAGCCTCTCTAAAAGCTGCTCACTGTCTGTAATGTGATGACCTCTTCCATCAGCACATTCCAAGTGTTCACCACCCTTTCTGTGAAGAAGTGCTTCCTGACATCCCTCCTAAACCTCCCACCCTCCAGCTTAAGACTGTGCCCCCTCGTGATATGGTTTCCACTCAGCTTAAAGAGACTTTCCTTATCAACATTATTCATCCCTTTTAAGTACTTGAATGGGCCAATCATGTGCCCTCTCTCTCTCCTGTCTTCCAGGGAGTACATGTTCAGTGCCCTCAACCTCTCCTCATATGCCTCGCCCTGCTGGCCGGCTATCATCTACCAACAGTCATTGGATGTTTGCATTTTTTTTCTGATAGAGTGAGTCAGTCCTAATAACAAATGGTAGTAACAATAAAAGTATTTTTTGTAGTATAGTTTATATGTAACATGTGAAAGGAACAGTTGTAACATCCAAAGCTAACCATAACATGCTGCTAATGTGTATTTCCAGGTAACGCAGCAGTATAACAACATGTGATGATGGTATGGTAGCTCCATGCCTGTACAGTATCTGAAAAGTACTATGTGTTAGGTCTATCTGTCCTGCTACCACATGACTGTGTGGTAGCAGCGATATCCGTAGTGAGCCAATTGTTGAATTATGACACATAAAAATCAATATTTTGAAAATTTGTACAGACAAAGTTTCATTGTATGAAGAAGATATGCCAGCAATAATGTGTATCATACTGTGCAGGCAGTATAGAGTTGATCATGCTGTATTTGTTTTTTCATTACATAGTGTGTGTGTGTGTGTGTGTGTGTGTGTGTGTGTGGTGGGGTGGGGATGGGGGAATGTGGTGTTAGGGTTTTGAACCCTAACATCACATTTCCAAACATTTGTCACTGTGCTATTAACCCTAACTGATGCATTAACGGAGTTTTTTTGCAATGAATTTCCCTTCTTTCTGAGAAAGTGTAATGTAACAAGTAGGTGTTCATGGGAGCGCAGGCCCTACTGGCCCTGCACTGCCTTCATGTTGCCTTTTTTTCATAATGGTATGAGTATGTAGGACCATGGGCCCTACGGGCCCTGCATTCCCACTTACACATAACTATGGAGCCATACAGCAGCCCTCCAGGGCAAGTAACCCTTGTAACATTAATGTGCCAATATCTCAGCAACCATAGCAGCTATGAAAAAAATTAAAGTGTTGTAGTAATCATGACAGTGTAACTTCCATGGTACACAAATGACCTAATCTATATCTGGCATCATTTGCAAGTTATGAGTACCGAACATCACTGAAAAGGCACCCTTGGAACACATTTTTGCCAATATCTCTGTTACCATAGCAAATAGAAAAAAGTTCCACTACTGATGTAATCTATGATTTCCAAACTTGTTTCAGCAGGTCACTTCACCTAAAAGTGAAGTGACCTGCAAGTAGCGAAAACTCCATATCTCGCTTCAGAGATACGAGTGCCGAAAAAGGCATCATGGATGCTGCAATGTTATCTTATGGAAATTTCTCAACTTCTGAACTGTTTGAATGTTTTGGTACCAAACCACCAAAAGGCACATCTGTGGGACCAGGGCTTGCCACCCTACAAATTTCCACTCAAAAGCTCCAACTGTTTTGTTGCAGGAGGATGGCAAAGACTTGCAGGTTTTTTGCAAAATTCATTCGCAAATCGCAAAAGTTTTGCAAAAAAAACAGCATGAAACTTTCGCATTTGTGAAAGTGCTGTGGACCTTTTTCCCCATGATTTGCAAAAGTACTGGGGCTCTGAGTTTTAAAATGGCATTTCTGGGGGGTTTACCTCCCCAAAAAATATAGGGCTGGCATCCTCAGGACCCGACTAAGTAAACCCAACAGTCAGTGTTTACCTAGAGGGTCCCAAATTTAAATGGCAGGCATTTTTCTCTCTCACTAACTAAAAACAAGATGGTGGCAGCACTTAAGTAAAAGGGCAATTTGTGAAAGGAAAATTGTACTTGAGACATTTTCCTGAGACACATATAATTTTTCCCCATTGACTATAATGGAAAATTTGTTTTTTGAATAACTTTTGAACAGTTTCATATTTTTACACCAAATCTTTGAAAGGCACATTGGTGACCCAGACTACATCATCTCTGAAGATTTCAGACCAAACAGACAAATTGTGCAGGCTGTGGGTGCGAGCAAAGAAACATGCAAAAAGTCTGTTTTTTGTGTGTTGTTTGACGTTCTGCAGCTCCGCAACTCTATGTGCAACTACTGTATATATAATATTCATGGCAAAAAACTCCATTTAATGCATCAGTTAGAGTTGTTCCACAGCGACAAATGCAAGGAAATTCGGCGTTAGGGTTGAAAACCCTAACTCCGCATTCACCCCCCCAGCACCACACACACACAGACACACACACACATATGCAAGTAGGGGGGAGGACCAAGGCAACATGACCAATCACAGACAACCAGCAGCAGGTGACAGAAATAAAAAACAACTGTCTAAATGTACTACAAGACATCCCCACCCACCTGACCAGGTACTGCATGCTCAGTGGAGATCCACAGCAAAACTGAGGCCATGTACACCAAACGTACACATCCCTGATTGCAGGTGAACACAATGTACCACACTTAGGACTTGTATGGTCTTACCTAGTGATGCCCCACACCCCACCACAGCTGGTGCGGCACCCTGACCGGACATCAACAATGCAACTCACTGATTGCAGCTGTACAAAGATTTGTACACTTATGAGTAAACAGAAATAAAAACAATTACGTAAATGTAGTAAAAGACACATCCATCATCAAGATACAAGAAGTGTTGCATTTAAGCATGTGATGTGGGTAGTAGCAGGTTTACTGCATCTATCCACTTGAGATACACAACCTGATCTGGAGGTACGGGGGACCTATTGCCTGTACAAGGCTGTGCAACTCCTAATGACACCAACGGACATACAGTTTCAGTGATGTAGGTGTACTGTTGATGTCCATGGACTTACTTTCACTGTGTTTGTATACTAAGAATGCAGCAACTGGTCTGTCTATCAGGGAATGGAATTAGCTGACTGAGTCCAAGCAACTTCTAAACATGCTAACATGAGTGCACCTACAATGATGGAGGTATATCACAGATGTCCATAGGCTTAGTTTTGCTGGAGCTCTCTACTGAGGATGTAGTACCTGGTAAAGACAATGGCATTGCCTGTCTGACACCACACAAATCCAAACTGTGGTAAGTTGAGTATCCTTGCAATGAGTTAGGTGCACCATTTATCTCCACATCCTCAGTTTTTTGCAGTCAGTCTCCACTCAGGTTGTAGTATCTGTTCTTTGGGTTTGGTAGACCATTACGTGGCTGACACCATACAAGTGATAACTATGCTAATTGTACTACACCAGCAATCAGGTAAGTGTACCGTAGATATAAACAGACTTTCTTTTACTATAGCTTTCAGTCACAATGGACCAAGTGTTGTAGAAGGGGAAGGGGCATTATCTCCCACAGACTGTGTGACTCGTTATTGTACTAACCTTTGCAAGGCTGCAATCATGGAGTAACAGTGTTGATGTTCATTGGTTCATTTTAACTGGGGTTCTCCAGTAATTATGCAGTACCTGGTCTCAGCGGGTGGGGCATTGCCTTGTGAAGGTCCTCCATTGCCTAACAGTGGGAAGTTGTGTATACCTGAAATCAACCACACATACCATACCTGTCCAATTACTTAGTTTTGCTGTGCTCTATAGTCAGAGTGCAGTACCAGGTGTGGTAGGGTGTGGGGCATCACTAGGTAAGGCCATGCAACTCCTAAGTGTGGTACATTGTGTGCACCTGCAATCAGGGATGTGCACGTTTGACGTACATGGCCTCAGTTTTGCTGTGGATCTCCACTGAGCATGCAGTACCTGGTCAGGTGGGTGGGGATGTCTTGTAGTACATTTAGAGAGCTGTTTTTTTTTTCTGTCACCTGCTGCTGGTTGTCTGTGATTGGTTGCGTTGCCTTGGTCGTCCTCCCTACTTGCATGCGTGTGTGTGGTGCTGGGGGTTGAATGCAGAGTTAGGGTTTTCAACCCGTTTGCCATGAATATATATATCTATATATCTTATAGTGGCATGGTAGTGCCACTATAGTTAGGGTTGAGTACCCCATTTAAGGTTAAAGTGTGAAATGTTGCTGCTTAAAAACTTTGCCACTGTATGATGGATTTGCCTGAAATTTGGCAGGCTTGGAGTGGTACCATAGCTCTCTGGATCCACCAAGTGTTGTAATGGCCGGATATACAGTTGCAGAGCTATAAAGCGCAATACAAAGTCACATTTATGCTTTTTTTCGCATTCTTTGCTCATGCCTACAGGTCGCACAGTTTGTGCAACCAGTATGAAACCTTCAGGGAGTATTCAGCATGGGTCCCTGATGTGCATTTTGAAGATTTCGTGAAAATATATTAAACTGTTCAAAAGTTATTCAAAAAACAAGTTTCCCATTATAGTCAATTGGAAAAGTTAACAAAAAGTTCAACAGTGTTGCAAATGCAGTTTTTAGTGTCACAAATGACCCCTACAGTGTCATGAGACAGCCACTTTTTTTCAGTTACTGGTCACAGAAATGCTTGGCATTTAAATATGGGACCCTCCTGGAAACAATTCTTTTTGTGTTCACCTAGTCGAGCCCTGAGGATGCTAACCATGTCTTTTTTGGGGGGTTAAACACCCCAGAAATATGATTTTGAAATTTTTGTAAACTGTAGTGTCGCTAAGTAGTGTCGCACTTGCAACACTTTCGTGATTTTTTTTTTTGTGTAAGTGTTGTGATTTGCGACACTACTTTGCGACACTATGCCCAAAATAACAGGAATTCTTTGCCACCCTGCTGCAAAAGAACAGTTTGGTCTTTTAGGCTGAAATTTGGAAGGAAGAGATCCAACATCCCACAGATGTGCCTTTTTGTAGTTTGGTGACAAAATATTACAGGGATACAAAGTTACGGGACTCTGAACTTGATGTTTTTTTCCCAAAGACTAACATAATGGTGTCTGCAGTGCTTTTCAGGGCCAGTATCTCGTAAACGCTTTGAGATATGGACCTTTTGTCAGAAGAATGCTTAGACCCCTATTAGGGGGCTAAGTACAAAACTAGCCAGGAAAGTCATAAATTATATGAAATTTACATTTTTTTTCTGCGTCGTATGGTTCCTGAGATATAAGCAATTTAATTTTTTTTTTATTTCATTGTTTAACCAGGTATAGCACACTAAGCTGAAAGCTTTTTTACAGGAGTGACCTGGGAGCACAAGGAGGTTAAGTGACTTGCTCAGGGTCACACAGTATGCAAGTGGAAGCTGTGGGATTCAAACCCAGGTCTGGTCTGCTGGATGTCACCAGATTTGCAGCTTAGTATTCCAAGTGCTCACTTTCTGCTCCGAGGCCCATTTTTATGCACACATTCTTTGTATTCACTGTGTTTCTCTATGTAGCTTTTGGGGAAAAAAGGGTGTGTGCTTTCGTTACTGTTACACTTAGCGTTTTCACTTGCGTTTCCATAACCGCTTGAGTTACCATTCCCATCTACGACACCGTGTGTGTTACCCTTTGCATTTTTGTTTGCGCTTGCATTTGCGTTACTGTCACCATTTGCATTTCCATTACTGTTTCTGTTTGCATTTCATTTTGTGTCACAATGTGTATTACCATTTGCTTTTGTGTACGCACTTCTGTTTGCATTTGCATTTGTGTTTCCTTTGGTGTCATCGTTGCTGTTACTGTTAGCATTTGCATTTCCAATTGCAGTACCGTGACTGTGCGAGTTACCATTTGCGTTTCCCTTCGTGCTTGTCTTTGCATTTCCGTTTGCGTTACTGTTCGCTTTGGCTTCATCGTTGCTGTTACTGTAACTGTTTGCATTTCCAGTTGCATTACTGTTACTATTTGTGTCTTCATCACCGTTTGCATTTCGTTGCCCTTAGCATTTGCATTTTGGTTGGGTTTCCGTTGTCGATTGTTACTGTTTCCTTATGCAGTGCCGTTGCCTTAACTATTTTCATTTCTGTTTGCATCTTTGTTACCGTTTGCATTTTTCTTACCATTACGTATTTCCGTTGGCATTACCATTTATGTTACTGTTTCCATCATTAACATTTGCGTTTCTGTTGCCGTTAGCATTTGCGTTACCATTTGCGTTACCATTTCTGTTTTCATTAATGTTTGTGCTTTCATTTCTCTTACCGTTTGCGTTACCATTTACCTTTGTGTCACCATGTGCATTACCATTTGCGCTTGTGTTTGCTTTACTGTTAGTGTTACTATGTGACAAAAAATCACATGGTGGGAGCGCAGGGCTTGAAAGGCCCTGTGCTGCCACCACCACATTCCATTCACTATTTATAGTGCTCATTCTTAAAAAGGAAGGGAAATTCAAGACAAAAAACTCTGTTTAATGCATCAGTTAGGGTTGTTCCACAGCGACAAAAGTGAGGAAATTCGATGTTAGGGTTGCCACTTCTTGCACCCCAAGCCCACCCCGTCCCCACCAGCAGGCATTGGGTTGTGTGTGGGGTCATCAGTCCTAACTCTCACCCCATTCTCCTATACTGCACCACCTCAGCTTGTTTACATATAGGATGGCATGAGAGTTAGGACCGACGAGCCCAACACACACCCCGATTTTTGTTGGTGGGGACTGGGTGGGCTTGGGGTGCAAGGGATGGCAACCCTAACACCAAATTTCCTCATTTTTGTCACTGTGGGACAACCCTAACTGATGCAATAAATTGAGTTTTTTGCCTTAAATATATATACGTGTTTGCTGTGGTGGTCCAGTGCCTCCCCCCAAGCATAGTCCCCGACACAAGGAAGCACACATTATTCTTACCCCTGGTAGTCTGGTGCCCCCCCTGCTCTCAACTGCTATGAATCTGCCATAGCGCTATGAACTGTACACCCACATGTACTATGCAGTGTGGAAAGTTAGTGCTGTTACTCATATGTAAAGGCTATACCTGCTCATATGCACCACTAATTATTTGATTTGTTTATTTATTCTGATATGTCCTTGAGCCATACGACCCATTTTCATGGTCAACCAGAGTGCAAATAACAAAATACAAATTACATCACAATATCAAGTTACAGATTAACAATACAACAATATGAAAATAACATATATAGAATAGCACATATGAAAAATTATCACAGAGAATAGTTAAAACAACAATGCATTGTCTACCTGTATCATTCACATACTTTTTTCTGTATCAGCAGTCCCCTTAAACTATTTTTATACCTAAAAATAGACATTCCTATAGAATCCATTTGAACCATTATGGAATTAAAAAAACATTGGCAAATTGTAGAGTAGGGACTTCTGCTTCAAGGCAGTTTTCATCTTGGATATTAAAAAATGAAAGCTACCTGGCCTTCTGGTGATGAATGGATTAACATATTTTTGGAAATATTGATGAAACATTTTAGGAACTTTTCCTATTGTAACCCTTTCAGCTAATATACCCACATATAATTCATATATTTGCTTTAAAGGTAATATCCCTGCTGATTTAAGTAAGAAACAGTGATGAGTTTTCATTTGTAGTTGGGTAATAAACCTGGCTACTTGATTAAGTAAAACTTCTGACTTTTCCTAATAAACTGTCACAAGCAGAATAATAAATGTTAAAGCATAACCCATGACTGACAAAAGAAAACTTTGAGCTAGTAGTACTCTTCTAGCTGGTGTTAACAATACATTCACCCAATATAATTTAAACATCAACGTGACAGAAACAGTACCTAACAAGTACTATATAGTGACCACTATTCTTAACCATCTCCATCCTGCAAATACAAATGTGCTAATGTGACCCCTCACCAGCCCCCCTTGTTTAACCAGCAGGGCTTTTCCTCTTACCACAATGTCCAGGGGTAAAAGAGAGTGGTGGGGGTTTACTTTTTTTGTACAAAGGAGGTTTAAGGATAACCACCAACCAAAGCCACATATACAAGGTGGACTAGCCTGTTACACTAACAGACAATCAAGTGTGGCAACTGCCTGACACACACCTGGTTGGGACCACTTGCCATGGCCAACAACCCAGGTCCCTGGGAGAGAACGTCTGCTCAAGACTATGCTAGGTTTGTACTTCTGGACAGGGGCACCCAAGTAACTACAGACACAAGGAAGCAATAACATTACTGTCCAAACCAGGTTGGGATTCTAGAGTGTGGCTTTTATTCACATAACAGAGTAGCAATAATCACAAAGTGATGATGGACCCCCATAGAGCTAGACATACTTGTAATGCAGATTACTGAGGTACAGACATTCCTGAATTCCCATTTAACATAGGATGAAGAAACACACCTGGTGAACACACTGGTTTCTACTGGAAACTGGCACATCCGGTCAGGTACTGGTACATTTCCCATCGACTAGGCACACATGGCCAATACTAGGACACTTTCCCATATTTCACAAGGAATGAAGATGGTACACATGATCATAGACGAGCACATACTGGCTCGAGGATTCCAGAACCCTCTATACTGGGGCAAACTGAAAAAAAAACAATCCATATCCAGGGGTAAACAGTTTTCTCAGGCATTGGCCAATTGCACTGAAGAAAAAGTAATAGGTGCCCTTTAGAACCCATAGAGGTAAACTGGTTACTCCAGATGGGGGTCTCCCACCTTGTGCTTCCAACTAATACTCGGCCATTCATCTGGTTAATAACACCACACATTGTAAAACTTTTTGGATGTTGTATTAAATGTTTACAGCACTTAATATACTACAACTAAACACCTCAGGGGTGCCAGAATTAAAAAGTTCTGTACTTGGACAGTCACATACAGGACTCCAACGTAGGCAGACACTTTTCCAAAAGAAACACTGGGTAGACACAGTCCCTTTTTCAGAGAAAATTCACCCTCAAAGAAATGCAAGTACACAGAAACTCAAAATGCTCACAAGATGTCTCAAGGCAGCTTCTCAGAATTCCAGGCTGGACCAGGGGATTGCCTCTGAATCCTGGAGTTCTCCCCATCCCTCCTGGGATGGGGCACAGGGGAAACCATTAAACCAGGTCTCTATCAGTTCTACAAAGGAACTGCTGTCGACCACTAGGGTGAGAAATACATAAAAAAACTGGTAGCTCTCTGAAAGAGCTGAAGTGAGGAGCTACCTATCTGCAGCCTCCTCCTGGAACTCCAACTATAGACTCTCTAAACATTCTAAAGCTAGCTCTAGCAGATGCTAGCAAATTACGGCTTATGCCACTGCAACAGTTCTCAATGACATCATCCCTCCAGAGCTCAGCAGAGACTGAGTACAGAGAGATAAGGTGAAATCCATGTAACTGGCATTTCACTAGCCACCTTCCCTGCCTACCACTGATTCTATCTGGGATTCTAGTAGCCCCTGGGAACAAGGTGGTTACACCAAGAACTCTGGCCATGTGATCTTCATTATTAGAGCACAATATCACACATGTTTATGCTGAGAGGTTAAAAGGAATGCCCCCCCATGATCCCTGAACACTGATCGCTGAGTAGCCCTAGATACCCTACAATAGACAACATCAGGAACTCTCACCCCAACCCTGATATCACATACAGTGTTGAAATCCCTGGTGGTCCAGTCGACCGTAGCAGCCCCGATCCCACATACAGTGCAACTTCCCATACCTAGTGGTCTACTGATGCCCTCCACGCCAAAGTGCCTACCACCCTGATCCCTCTTAACCCCATCCCATAAATGAGCCAGCAACTGGCTCATTCCATCTCACACCTCTGTGGCTAGCCATCAACTGAGTTTGGAATCAGTGCGCACTGTATACAGTATGTGCTCATTCTGAACTCAGTCGGCAGCTGGTCGTGGAGGTGTACGGTGGGATGAACCAGTCACCGGCTTGTTTATGGGATGGGGTTGAGGGGGGAGTGGGTGGTAAGCACTACAGGATGGGGGACCGCTTGACCACCAGGTATTCAGGACATGGAATGTACAGGGCTTTGGGCTGGGGCCATTCACTGGACCACCAGGGAAGTTTGGCATATTTCTGTGGGACATCAGGACTGGGGTGGGGGTAGACTACTTCACTGCCCTATGAGGGCTATTCATATTTACATGTGCTGGTGATTGGGGGTTGGGGTCTGGGGGGCACTGGACTACCAGGGATATTGAACTCAATTCTTCATTAATAGCTCATTGCTTGGTTTACTTGGTTGTAAGGGACAAAAGAAGGCCATGGTCCATCGAGATTGTCCCCCACCACTATGGTGGGATATTTAAACCCAGAAACTATTTGACTCCAGCCACTGATCCAGACCTCTTTTAAAGGACTGGATACAGCTACTATCCACCAAATGTTGTGGTAATCTATTCTATAGTCTTGGAGCTCTTATAGCAAAATAGTATTGTCTTTTATTTGTTTTTGATTTAGCCACGTCAATCTGTTTATTATGGAGTCTTGGAGAACTCCTTCTATTAGAAAACTTTAAGTACATTGACTCATTAGAGCCTGGGAGTTACACATTTTGCATAATAATAATAAGTCCCCTCTTACATGTCTAGTTTGTAATGTGTGTAATCCAGTTTCCTTCAATCTAGTGTTATAGTTACTGTTGAGAAGTCGAGGCACTAGTTTTGTTACCCTCCTCTGGATTCTCTCCACTCTATCTATATCCTGTTTGAGATATGGGCTCCAAAAGGGGGGATGATGCATTCCTGAGTCCTAGAAATAAATGTTCATTTGATACAAGTCAGCAGTGCGTTTGAGGTTTTTGATATCTTAATGCAATGACCTGTAAAGGTTAATTTGTCATTAATAATGACTCCCAAATCCCTTTCAGATATTGAGACTTTAAGGGGTATGTTATTTAGAGTATAACTCTGCCTTGGATTGTTTATTCTGTAATGTAGGACAGTACATTTATTGGAATTGAGCATCATCCCACTGTTAGCTGCCCATTCTTCAATAGATCTTAAATTATTACTTAGTGTAAGCCTACTTGAAACTGTGGATTCTACACCCCCCTTGTTTAGTGTCATCAGCAAATTTAACTAGAAGGTTATTGGCTCCAACTTGCATATCACTAATATAAAGATTAACTAGAATAGGTCCAAGAACCGAGCCCTGAGGGACCCCACTGGTAACACAGCCTATGTTGGAGAAGGTGCTGTTAATCCTTACTTGTTTATGTCTGTTGGCCAGTCAGCAAGATACCCATCTAACCAATGACTGAGAAAACCCCTGTTTTTGTCATTTATCTATGAGTTTGCCATGGGGCACTTTATCAAAAGCCCTACTGTAGTCAAGTAGGATAACATCAATAGGTTCTCCCTATCAAGACCCTCACTTATATAGTTATAAAAACAGACTAAGTTTGTAGTACAGGAAAACCCAGACCTAAAGCCATGTTGTGTTTTATCAGCTTTATTCATAGCAACTATTTCCTGATCTAGAAATTTTTTGATTATTTTTTTCCATTAGTTTACTTATTACAGATGTTAGGCTTATAGGATGGTAGTTTTCAGGATTAGAATGATTACTCTTCTTGAATATAGGTATGACTGTGGCACTAGCCCAGTCTTAAGGAATATAACCTTCTTGAAGGGACATATTAAAGATAAGGGTTAGAGGTTTGGCTATAGCCTCAGATGTCTCTAGCAAAAATCTGGGAGTCATATTATCAGGCCCTGGACTAGAATTCATTTTTAATGAATGTAAGGCTTCAAGTGTGTCAGTGACAGATATAATATAGTCTGAAGAAGTACTTATTAAATGTAATTTAAGTTTAGAGTCCTCTTTTTTTGTAAAAACAGAGCACAACTGCTCATTGTAAGCATCCACAATCTCTTTATTAGTTATTTTTAAAGAGTTGTTAATAGTTAGAGGTCCCATATATCTATTACTGTTTTTTTTTATTATTAAGGAAGGAGTATAAGGATTTGTGACTGTCTTTGCCGTATGCCAAACAAAACTCAACATTTCTTTGGACTGCAAGATGGTATGTTTCAAATGTTTTACAGATATGTTATATTTAGATAATAGTTGGCCTGTTAGTACCCTCAGGGCCACATATTCAAAACTTTGTTCCGGGCAAAAACCGTTTGCACAGGTTTAGTGCGGGATTAGCGCAGGTCTGCTATATTTAAAAGGCCAAATAGCGTGGGCAAACTGCATTAGCATCGGGCAAGATCATAATGTATGCAAGGGGCAAACTGACAAGAATACAGGTGCAATGCTATATTCAGCACCTAGTGCCGTGCTAAGTGGTTTTGCGTGACTTAGCGCGACACTTAGCGCAGTACACATTACCGACAAGGAAAAGCTTGTCTTAACCCTGGGCAATCAGCTTTGCACGGTGTTTGCATGGCTTTGTGCATCTTTGCATGACCCTAACAAATAAATATGATGCAGACAAAGCCAGACATAGAGGTAACATGCTGCTAACTGATAGCATCACAATGATGTCATCATCTGTCACCAGTCCCAGCCATGATAGGCAGTGAGTGGTGACCCTGCTGCCGGTGGACAGCATGGCAGTGTGGCCATACAGCACACACCTGCCGACCACTCTTCTGTGGACACCAACAGATGCCAGAACACACATGCAGCACTGTGGGCATGGAGGATGCTGAAGGGAGAGTGTATGGGTGGCCAGGCTGTGACACAGACCAAGTGTGGCCACAAGGCTGGGACACATCATGCAGTGCACATGGGCCAGTATTGGGAATGCCCCAATGCCAGTGTGCTTTTCTGATACTGTATTTCCCCCCCACCCGGCCACATACTGCACAGCAGTACAACTGCCACATCACACAAAGCCAGACATGTATACATCACTGTGAGCATCCCATGCCAGAGGTGCAGCATCTGTGGGTCACACAACAGCATAACAGTAATGTTCCGCTGTCAGTAAACACCCGCAGGTTGGGCCTCTCATTGCGAATAGTGCAGTCATCATCACTGCCCTACACACCATAGGCAATGCTGTGTCCACACACTACTGGCCCCCCTTGCTACTGTAGTGCCTGCTGTGCACTGTAGCTTGACCTACAGTGTGCCAGTTGCATGCAGCACCTCCACCATCTGTGCCTATGCTATGTTGTCCCAGTACAGCTGCAGGCAGCAGTGCATGTGGAAGTAGTGTTCAAAACTGTATAATATTCCCCAAGCTGTTTGCGCAGCATTAATACATTTGCACAGGTTTAGCGCAGGGCTAAACCGTTAGCCCAGTGTAAACTGTAAGCAAAGCAGGGCATAATGAGATGCTAATTTGGATGTTTGCCCAGAGACTACCTAAGTAGTCTCATTTGCATGTCGCTTTTGAATATGGCAAAGTTTAGTGCCGGGCAATCGTGTTTGCACCGGGCTAATGGTTTAGCCCTGTGCTAAACCCGTGCAAACGTGTTAGCACTGCACAAACAGTTTGGGGAATATTTTACAGTTTTGCACACTGTACTTTCAAGTACACTATTGCCTGCAGCTGTACTGGGTCCATGAATTTGCTGGCATACACATTGACCACATAGTTCACCTCTGCCTACCTTCACATTGTTGTGCACTGTGTTGCTGTTGTGGTTTGCACTTTCTGGTTGCCATATTCAGAACTGTCTTATTCCAAGTGTTAAGTTTGCCCTGCACTCCCAGTCCAGTTTGCCCAGCCTCATTCCCATGCTATATTCAGAAGCTGTCTGCCCTGGGCTATTCCTTTTGAATATGGCTTGCTTTGTGCTCTGGGCTAAGTTTGCCTGCCAGGCAGTGCTAATTTAGCCCCGTGGCAAAGTTTTGAATATCTGACCCTCACTCTTTTTAAATGTGAAAATAACCTTTGTTTCCCTTTTGATTAGTTTTTTTATGGTTTTTTTAGCCATAATGGGATCTTCCCCTTCTTATTATATTTCTTCTTTGTGGGGAAAAATAGTTCTTCTAAATCATAAATAGTTGTTTTTAAGTAGTCCCATTGATCAGGGATCGTGATTGGAATACTAGCCTACCCGGATTATAGACATATAAGTAAGCATTAACGCACTCCAGGGTGTACCGATAATATGGATTAATGCACACCTTGGGTGCATTGTGAGGCACAAGGTCACAGGCTGAGTGCCCTTACAGCACCTGAGGTGTGTGTTAATCCACATTATTGGCACACCCTGGAGTGCGTTAATACACTTATTATATGGGGTAGTACACTCATGCCACTGCCTCTGGCATATGTTGCACACAAACACATTAGAAAAACCCCACTAACACCTTGTCAAGCTATACACTTTAATCAGTGTTCTGCCACACAGTACAGTAGTGCCACATTTTCAAACAAAACACAGCAATATGCACATATTCAACACTGTGTATAAATGATCAGGCAGGTTTGGCTCAGATGAAGGAGTCAGTGTGCCTGTGCCTGTGCTGAACTGTGATTGGCAAGGGTGAGGTGTTTTAGCATGCTCCCCATTCCTGATAACTCCAACTCAGTGCTTACCTATCATGACAGAGGTGAAGGGTTTTTACCATGGTCTCTGTTTAACACTTGAGCCATTTTCAGGACTGAGCTGCTGACTTTTCCTGACAACAGAGAACACCTGAAAATGGAGCATGGAAATCAGTGAGAGGGGTAGCAGGCACAGTGGCCAGTGCACAGAGATGGAAGCAGAGAGAGCATGAAGACAGGTACAGGGGGAATGGGGAGTATCCAATGTTGTCTATCACTGTCTCACTTGCAAGGGGTTTCACCATGTTCCCCATTCCTCAAAAGTCCAAATCAGCACTTAGCTATCATGCAAGGGCAAGGGGTTTTATTGTTGTTCCATTCCTCAACACATCAGCCACTTTCGAGACTGAGTTGCTTATGTCACATCCCATTTCCAGACTCTTGCAAGGGCTGCTACTGCATCTTCACAGCTGCTGTGTGCATGGCCGCAATTTGAAAATAAGAACCATAACATATCTGCCACGCAGAGTTACCACTGTGCTATATTTACACTGTGGTAACAGCTGTCTGACTGTCTTGCTGGCACTGTATCTAGGGGGGAAGGGAGCAGCTGCTGGACTGACTGCTCAGGGTGTGTTCATTGTGCGATCTCTGTATCCAGCTGCAGTGACCGGATGGATGGCAAACACTGGTTTCCCTATTGAACTTGACAGTAGGTAGGGGCAATACCATAAGTCACAAACAGCAGCAGCCACTTGTGACTTTGCAAGACCCACTACATATATGGGAATTGCTGTCACTAATATACTATGTGTATGCTGCAGCAGAAAGTGTGTAATGTGTTTCTGAGACTGCATTTACAGTGAGAGGAGCCAGTGCTGTACCGACTGGCCAGGGTAGCCTTAACACACTTCTGTACAATTCTTAGAGGCCACATAGTAATGCAATCATTCACCCAACCAGCCTGCTCTCTCCCCACAGGCAATACAGTGGTGTCACACTCTGTCCCTGGCACTGTTGTCATACTGACCTGCCCAGCCTGTACACTGCTGCCATCTCACAACAGTGACTCCTATCATTTACAGTGTCAGCTGCTACGTGCATCTTGTCTTATCCACCAAGGGCTTGCTGCCTGATTTCTGTGTCACTGAATGCTGTTTCTGAGAATGATGCCGATGACCCTACAGCTGTGGGTGAAAACTAGCTCCTACACTAACAGTACTAGAAGGCTGCACGGATGGGGCACCATCTCACTCACTGGGGGCAGATCTGTTCATCCCTCTATTGTAATTTACATGATTATTATTTTTTATGCATTCTTATTCCGGGACCACTTACTGCAGCACCTTTGAGAAACTGCATTTCTGATACAGTTTTATCCTCGGTGGCACTGAGAGAAGGGGGAAGTTCTGGGCCCGCTCGCTGTGGCTCATTTCAGAGATAGCATTTGCGATATCCTCTCACTCCTGGAGGTGCTAGCAGAAGGGAGGAGTTCTGGGCCTGCTCACTGTGGCACATTTGGGAGACAGCATTTATGATATGCTTTCACTCCTGCTGGTGCTGGCAGAAGGGGGAGTTCTGGGTGGGGGGTGGCACTGTCACATATTAGCACTCCCAAGGCATGGCTGTGAATTGAACTATAAGAATTGACTTTAAAAGCACTTTCAGCACAGTGGCTGCCAAAAAGAGAAGAGCCTCAGGGACAGCTAGATGCGCTGTCTTGGGGAGTGCTGCCCTAAGGAGGTGGAAGGCGTTTGCACCCATAGTGACAGCGGGATGATGATGTCACCAAACTCGAATACTGGTCCCTCAGTACCTCACATGCACTGTAACAACTTCATTGTAATAGTCATCCCGTCTACTCCCAGGATTGATTTTGACTCCCACAACATTCTGCAGAGAAGCTGTCAATGGTGTCTATGGACTGCCTACTGTGGGGCCAGTGTGCGTCTCGGGTGTCCCGAGGTCCGAGGGTCTGGTGGATGGGTACACACAGACCTGACACGGGAACAATGCACTACTACAGCTCCCAGGGCAAGGGGCAGTGTGCATCGGTTGTCCTGAGGTCTGCTGGATGAGTGAGTGGGTAGATACAGACCTGACACTGGCACAGTCTGCTACTATGCACGGGCTACTGTAGGTGCACTGTGTGACGCATGGTGATTATGCTACATTGGGGCAGGGGGCCAGGGCCACTGATATCCACTACTCTACACTACATGACAGCACAGATAGCTACTGCAGTGCTATCAACTGCATACTCTGATGCCACTGAGTGGTATCAGAGTATACAGCATACTGTGAATGCTCTGCACAGCTTGCCGTAACTGTGACTGCACTGTGCGGATGGTGGCCAGAGATTGTGGTTGAGCGGAGACCACTAGACTACCAGGAATACTGTGATCATACACTGGTGTCAGGGAATAGTTGGGGGGCCAGACTACCAGGTTTCACTGTTCTGTGCTTTGCACATGCATCTGGGACAGGGTGACCTGCCTCCCCCCAATTGCACTGCATTACTGCCTGCTTTTTACTGGCAATATTGTGCGCGGCACTACAGGTCACACAAAACACTGTAGCGTGGTGCTGTTCTTTTGAATATCCAGGTGTGCCAGTATTTATGGCCCCTCCCCTCACTCCCTCCTCTGCATACATTAACTTTTAGCATCAGGGCTATCACATAGTGCTGGTGCTCATTAGCCTTTTGAATATTGGCTGGGCACAAAGTTGGCACTATTCCGGCACAATGGGTTTGCATTTGGTGCAACGCTTTGAATATCTGGCCCTAGATGTCTGAATCTATTCAGACATCTGGATGCATTTGTTACAGTTGCTGTAGTTTACAGCACATTCTGCTGTAACTGTGGGGCTCAGGTCTGTTTCTCTGATGCAAGTGTGGAATTCCATCTGGGAAGTTAGACCTACTTTTTTGGCCTAACTTTCAGGATGGATTTCTGCACCCGTGTCTAAGAAACAGACTCAGGGTGCTTAAAATCCTGCCCAATATTATTGAAAGCATTAACTATGACTGGTCTGGTGATACCGACTGTTAACGTAGCACACTGCCATATTAGAGGCCCAACCTTTGTCACTTATCTTGTTTTCCCTCGCCGATGATTTGGGGGTAACATGCACTGCCCTTGGGACAGGCTGGCACTGGCAGTCTTCTCTGTGAACCACCCCTTTAGCAGGCTGAATAATGGCATTGATGTCTTGTGCCGCATGCCATGTCTGACTTTTCATGACTGACAGGAGCCCAATGTGGGCACCGATACTTGTGCAATTCAGTGGTGGGTTGATCCAAAGGGGAGGAAATCCCACCCTACAGTGAGTAATAGTGAATGCTTCTCCTCACACCGCACAGCCATTGGCTGATCAGCTATCCTTTCTTGATTCTCAGGGCCAGATATTTAAAGCATTGTGCCTAGCGCAAATCCGTAGCACTGGAATAGCGCTGGATTTGCACAAGGCTGCAAGATTCAAAAGCCCTATTAGGGCTGGTGCTGAGTGGTAGCACGACACTAATAGACAATAGTATGCAGGGGCGAGGACAGGGGAGTGCCCAGGAATGCCAGCAGCATGGCATATTCAAATGGATAGCGCCATGCTACAGGCATTAGTGTGACCTGTAGCGCAGCACTAAATACTGCAGAGAAAAGCCTGGTGTTAATGTGGTGGTGCCTCCCCCCATGAGTCCCGACCCCCAGTAGCCACCCAAATCAAAGAAGGACCTAGTGGTCTAGTGGTCCCCCCACCCCCCTGCATGAATCCTGACCCCATAATATATTTAGTAAATCAGTTTTCCCTGGTAGTCTAGTGGTCCCCCCACTCCCCTGCATGAATCCCGACCCCATATAAAATTAAGAAGCTGATCTTTCCCTGGTAGTCTACTGGTTACCCCCACTCCTGAGCACAAATCCTGACCCCATAAAACATTAGGAAATCAGTTTTCCCTGGTAGTCTAGGGGTCCCCCCAACCCCCTGCATGAATCCCGACCCCATACAACATTAGGAAATAATTTTCCCTGGTAGTCTAGTGGTCCTCCACCCCCCTGCATGAATTCCGACCCCATACAACATTAAGGAAATGATTTTTCCCTGGGAGTCTAGTGGTCCCCCCACTCCTAAGCATGAATCCCAACCCTTAAAATGTTAGGAAATCATTTTTCCCTGGTAGTCTAGTGGTTCCCCCACCCAGCAGTGATGCCCCCGCTCATCAATATAGTATCCTACAAATAAAGCCCGCGACCGGCTCAGCCCTCCTCTCACTATCACGGCCAGCTGCCGACTGAGGTACAAATGAGTGCTACTTCATTACAGTTGTGCTCATTCGTACCTCAGTCAGCGGCCGACTGTGGTAGTGAGAGGAGGGCTGAGCCGGTTGTCGACTGTATTCGTGGGAGACTATATTGCTGAGTGGGGGCGTCACTGCTGGGTGCTTCAAGGTCTTCATTTTTCTGATGAAGTAAATATGTGGTATCAAAACTTTTTGTCTGAAAGATCATTTAGAACTATTACTGGTTCATCTTTATCCCATTCTCTTCCCTTAGTTTGTGGTGTGCCCCAGGGTTCAATTCTGGGGCCACTTATTTTTTCCTTATTTATGAATTCCGTATCTGATATATGTACAAAAACTAAAATGATTCTTTATGCAGATGACGCTGTTCTTTTTTGTTTAGATCCCAGACCCAATGTCGCCCTTTCCTATCTTCAAACTGATTTTAATTTCCTGTAGGATTGGTTATCCTTAAGTCATCTGGCTTTGAATTTCCAGAAAACCAAAGTAAAGGTGTTTTCTAAGAAGAAAATCGTAGCAATTGATTTGCTTCCAATTTCTGATAGGACAGGAAACATATTTGAAAATGTATCTGTTTTTAAATACTTAGGTATTACATTGGACACACATTTTTCTTTTGAACCTCACATTCAGAATCTTAGGAAAATCCTTCATCAGAGGTTGGGTATGCTTTATCGAGTTAAATCTTTTTTGACTTTGGAATCCAGAAAGCTCTTAGTTCATAGCTTTATGTTCTCCATGCTTGATTATGGCATACTGATTTATACATCCTCATGTACTAATGTTTTGAGTCCTCTTAAAGTAATTTACCATTCAGTTCCAAGGTTTTGGCTAAATTTACACTTTCGAACCCATTGCTCTGATCTGTACAATCAGTCATCTTTCTTATCTTTTGAAAATCGAGTACTTTATAAGATGGGCATTTTCTTATTTAAAGTTAAATGTAATTTTTTTCCTTATTCTATTTCTTTAATGTTTCCTAGATTAGTTAATGCGTTGATTACTAGGTCCCAGCACAATTATGAATTTAAAATACTATTTTTTAAGACTACTTTTGGGCAAAGATCCTTATTATTTAGAGCACCTAGTTTTTTAATATAATTCTGTTAGAAATTGTTCAGAATAGTTCTTTTCAGGTTCACATGAAATCTTCAGAAGTTGTTAATAATAACTCCTGTCAAGGTTTTAAGACACAGTTAAAACAGTGGTTATCTTTGGCAACATGATGTATTTTTATGTATTGTATTTTATTGATTGAATGTTTGGTTTGTATTATGTTTGTTTAATATTTTGTGTGCTTTTTAGTTTTAAACTTGTCTCCAATGAAAACTGGCAGTTTGCTCATTTGGATTTACAAGTATACAAGTTTACAAGAAGATCAAATTCAACCAAATCAAAAGCCTTGTTGAGGTCCACGAACAGTGCCGCACATGAAAGCCCACTATCAAGTGTTCCATGGACACTGCCCGTGATTCTCACCAAGGCTGTTTCAGTGTTATATCCTGGCTTAAAGCCATGTTGGTTCTCTAATAAAAAAGTATACCTCCCAAGAAAATTCAAGGTTTGGTCCATGACAATCCTTTCCAGAATTTTTGAAATAGGCGATAAAAGGGAAATAGGACGATATTTAGTAACTAAAGAAGGATTTCCATTCTTTAGGATGGGTTTTATAACTGCTTGTTTCCAGCTACTCAGAAAAACATTATGATATAAGGAAAAGTTAAAGATATGAACTAATGGATAAACAAAACAATCAATACCCATTCTAATTATCCTAACATCAGCACCATCCTGACCCTGAAAAGATTTTGAATTATTTTTCAAAAAGTATTTTTTTACTGAGGAAGGGGAAAGAGACTTAAAATAAAACTTTGGATTAGTGTCATTATGAATATCATTATTATCAGATACATCATCCAAATCTATGGGAGTTCTCTATAGGGGTCTAAGTTCCCAAAATGACTATTGAAAATATTGGATGCCCTAAGATGATCAGTTATACTTTGTTCATTATGATGAAGAATAGGAACAGAATCTACTTTACCCTGTCCCAAAATTTTATTTAAGGAACTCCAAGTCTTTTTAGGATTGGCCCTGGAATTCCTTTGTTCTTTAAACAATAGGCAACCCTAGCTTTCCTAATTTCAGATTTACACTTATTTCTAAGTGTCTTATACTCCTGAAGAGCAATCAGGGTTCTAGAAAGAGTATAAGATTTCCAACACTTGTCACGTTTTCTCATTAAGTGAATGAGGTCCCCTTGTAACCCATTCTTGTTTGGATGATCTAATTCTTATTTTCTTTAAGGGAGAGATTATATTTGCAATTGCATGATAAGCTATGCAAAAAAATTCCCACATTTCATCAATGTTAGTGCTAATTACCAAAGGGGACTAGTCAATTTTATTATATAAATCTTGGATTCCCTGGGGGGTAAACTTAGCCAAATTTCAGCATTCAACATATCTGGGAGGACTTTTTTAATAATTTTATGGACCACTCACATTTGCCAGGACAATGGTCACTCATGGTGTCGGCCATAACCTTAGATTTAAAAATTATATCAACATGAGTGACAATGATCCAATCAAGGATGGTCCCTACATCTGTTTTATAATTGAGTCTGGTAATTTCCTTAATTAATTGTGTTACACCCAGATTAACCAAAGTCTCTCTGAATCCACCCTTCAAACTTTTATCCCAACTGCAATTAAAGTCACCAAGAGCAATCCATTCTCTATTAGGGGGGAAAACTTCACGAAAAACGGTCAATAAATCTAAACCATTTAAAATGTTACCGGGGGGAAATAAACAGTACTAAGAGTCAAATGTTTACTTTGTCCAAAAATCAAATCAATAGAAATCATATTACATCCAGAATTTGTCACAGAAAAGTCAAAAATAGTGTAATCAAATTTACAAAGAATATACATTACAACTCCACCTCCTCTTTTTCCTTCTCTGTCTTGTCTAACGAGATTATAATTAGGGAGATAAATCTCAGAGTCCTTAATACCATTATGCAACCAGGTCTCAGATAAAGTAATAATATCAAAAGAATGATATTGGGACCAAGCCACAAACTGAGATCATTTAGATAACAAACTCTGTATTATCAAATGAACGATTTTAAGAGTAGGAGAGACAGAACCCTTGTTAATACTAACTGTGGCTGACTCACAGTCTATCTCAGAAGAAAAGCTAGGCCCAGGACATGGATGCACTGATCCAGACATAAGTAACAATAACATAATTATTCTTTTTAAATTATTCCTTTTCTCTAACTGTCTATCATTTTTAGTGGATGAGGTAGTGACCAATCTGCATGTGCACTCACTATATTGAAAATTATGAAATATATGAACTTCAGAAGAAAAAGACAGAAGTAAAACATGAGATTCTGACAAATACATCCCTGTAAACCCATTGCCCTGATCTGTACTGAATGGACAAGAATAGTGCAATAAACACTTTACTTTTTCAACATGTGAAACATTAATTGAAAATGAGCAAAATGTTAATAACATCAGCATTGTGTAAATAAAAAACATGATAAAAAAGAAAATAAGGAAAAAACAAAACTTAAAACAAACTAAAAATGAAAAAAATAAAATTACAAAACAAAAAGAGCGTAACAAATTCAAACAAGGCTTTAAAATACTTAAATCAAGATCAAATGTGCCTTCTGAGAGAGAGAACAGCATTAGTTGCTTACAGATTTTCTTCTATGGAGTGGCACTCGCGCCACTCTCAATCGCTCGCGCTGGCTAGCAGCGCGAGCTTTTAAAAGGTAGGAGAGCCCACCTCCCAGTAAACAGCAACAGGTGCAGTCACTTCCCCAACTCACAACCCCAGTAATCAGCAAAGCATCTGAAACAGTACCGGGGGGGGGATGACAGGTAAAGTGAAATTGCAGCAGAAACGATCCCTTGTGGACTGCTCCCTTGAAACAAGTTGAACAGAGTTCCTCTCAGAACCAGACAAAACAGCAGCTACTGTGGAGATAATAGCAGTGCAAGCTTTTAAAAGGCAGGAGAGCCCACCTCCCAGTAAACAGTAACAGGTGCAGTCACTTCCCCAACTCACAACCCCAGTAATCAGCAAAGCATCCAAAACAGTACCTGGGTGGATGATGGGTAAAGTGCAACTGCAGCAGAAATGATCCCTTGTGGACTGCTCACTTGAAACAAGTTCACAGAGCTCCTCTCAGAACCAGACAAAACAGCAGCTACTCAATGCAGTTAACTACTTAATGTTGTACAGGGTTGGGATTCGCGCAGGGGGGTTGGGGACCAATAGACTACCAGGAAAAATTATTTCCTAATGTTTTACGGGGTCAGAATTCATGCTGGGGAGTGGGGGGACCACTAGACTACCAAGGAAAAATAATTTGCTTAATGTAATGTTATATGGGGTCAGGATTCATGCGGGGGGGGACCACTAGACTACTAGGGAAAAATTATTTCCTAATGTTTTATGGGGTCAGGATTCATGCTGGGGAGTGGGGGGACCACTAGACTACCAGAAAAAAATAATTTGCTTGATGTTGTACGTGGTCGGGGTTCATGCTGGGGAGTGGGGGTACCACTAGACTAATAGGGAACACTTATTTTCTCAATATTTTACCGGGTCAGGATTCATGTGGGGGTGGTTCCACTGGACTACCAGGGAATATTATGTTTCATTATGTGGAAGGGGGTTGGGATTCATTCGGGGAGGGGGAGCCATACCTCCAACTGTCCCTGATGTTCAGGGATGTCCCTGAATTTGCCTCACGTTTATCCTCTGTCCCTCATGTAATGTGTGTTGTTATGACTGAACAGTGTAGATTGTCAGCATAACATAATGTCAAACATTAAAGTTACAGACTGTGTAGTCTTCAGACAATACATCATACACTGATCCCCTTATTCTATCATCTTTCTGGTTGAATAGTACCACTTTGTGAGATGTGTCCCTGATGTGGGGTCTTTGTCCCTGTTCTTGTAAACCCTGTCCCTGATTCAGGAAGCATGGGGCTGGGAGGTCTGTATACACCAACTGTGTTTCTGCTGCTTCCAGCCTATCCTTCCATTCTGACCAACAGGGGATGCCGTGGGCATGCCTTGGCCTGCAGCGTCCAGCCTGTACTTCCATTCTGTCCAAAAGGTGGAGCTGTGTGCACCATGCAGTAGCACCAAGCAAACTGCATGGTAATGCATGCTAAGCAGCACATAATGAGATGCAGATGTGCCTGTTTGCCCATGGATTACCTACTATAAGTAGGCTCATTTGCACGGGAGCTTTGAATATAGCTCCCGTTTGCCCCAGGCTAACCAGTTTACACTGGGCTAATGTGTTAGCACTGTGCAGTCAGGTTAGCCCCAGGCAAACCTCACTTCAGCAAAGCACAGTTCTGCAGTGTGTGGCTTACATTGTTGTTTGTAGTAGATATGAGACATCTCTGTGCAATCACGCACAATGTTCTTCACCTGCGACACTGGCTTGCTACAGAGTCTAATAAGCTGCAGTTTGCACTTCCCTATTGCTATATTCAGTGCTGTCTTATTCCCAGGCTATTTTTCCCTGCACTCCCAGACCAGTTTGCCTGGCTTCCTTAGCATGCTATATTCAGCAGGATTAGCTATTTCCTTTTCAATACAGCTTGCTTTTTGCTCCAGGCTAAGTTTGCCTGCTGGGAAGTGCTAATTTAGCCCTGTGGCAAAGTTTTGAATATCTGCCCATTAGATGGCTTTGAAATGTGTCTGCTAGTGGGTGAAATTGTGCTTACCATGTCTGTCATGCCCTGTTACACTGGTAAGAATGAGTCAATGCCCAATCAGCATTTGATGGGATTCCTGAAATTCTTTACTTTTGACACCACCGAAGCTAGTCCAAAGGGACTGAGCACTGATGTCATCACATAGCAGTTCTTTAAGGATCACTTGCTGAGCATGTGAAAGTCACATGACCTGTAGCAACCAATCAGTGATGCTGAGATTGAGATCTCCTTTTGCTACAAATGCCCTAACTATGCCATATTCGCTTCTCTCTTGGTGGGAGAGGCTTAGATCTGCAAGCTCTGCATATGTGTTAAAAGAGAGATTTGTGCTTTGGAAAGTTACAAATTGAGCATTATTCTACTTGGGTAGTGAACAGGAGGTACAGTACCATAACTGTAGTTTCAGCAGGAAGGATACATTTAAATGATGTGCCGCTACATGACTGCAGAGTACAGTATTTGTTTGCTACAACTGTAACCCTGCAGTAGTACAGTGAATTTAAGCTGTCAGAGGGAAAGGGCAGCTGTGTACGTTTGAAGGTTTTATTTGGCAAATAATATTTAATATTATGACTTTTGATTGTGTAGGGTACATAAATCCATATTTTTTTTTCTACTGTGTGTGAGCAGTGAGTGATTGAGTGAGTGGAAAGTGATGTAGAATGCTGTATAAGACAATAGGTCAGGGCTATTCAAAGCTCCTGAACTGCAGCCACTAAATGTTTATTCCAATAGCAAACCCAAGGATTATCAGAGCATGGTGAAGCACAGTGTGAATGCTAAAGGCATTTTCCAATATACCAGACAGGTGCAGTCATGATTGCTCACTGCAAACTCTAGCCCTCTACTGGCCACAGAAGGTATATGGCCAATATTGTGCAATGGGACCTGCAGCAGCAATTCTGATGATAGGGCCCACAAACGGCAATTGCTCCTCTAGAGCAATCTGCCATATTTGTACCTTTATATACAAATGACCTTATAGCACTAGCTAGGTGCAGTGGGGTCATTTATGTCCTATTAGTTCCTTATTAAAGGCCCAGAGTAAAAAGAGCTTGCAACCTTCACAACACTGCACTTGCTAAGGCTGCCAAAAGCACATTCATTGGTGTCCAGTGGTCTCCCATTTACATTTTTTTTGTATTATTATTCTTTTGGTAACCAGGTAAGGCCCACTAGGCACAAGTGTGACCAGGGATGCCCTTGAATAGTTAAATGACTTGCTCAGAGTCACACAGTATACAAGTGGAGAGTGTGGGAATCAAACCCTGATCTGTTAGATGTTCCATTCTCATTCACAGCTTATTACTCTAACCACTACATTACACTGTCAGCTATAATTACCTGTCCATGTTATGTATTCATATTTCCTGTTGTCCAATGCTTCCCCTCTCTGATCACCCACCTGTATTAATGTTCCCTGGTGTCCAGTGGTCCACCTCCCTGATCACCCACCTGTAATATGAATTAATGTTACCTAGGTTTCAATGGATCTTCTTGTCTCTGGTCGCCCACCTGTGTTATGCATTAATGTTTCCTGGTGTCTAGTGGTCCCCTTTCACCCTAATTGGGGGATGTTAGGGTGTATTAGTAGGGGTACCACAAGTCATAAGAGGGAGGTAATAATCCCTCTTTACAAGACACTGGTTAGGCCCCATCTGGAGTACTGCGTGCAGTACTGGAGGCCACACCTTCACAAGGACATTAACCAAATTGAGGCAGTCCAGAGAAGGGCAACCAAAATGGTGCAGGGACTGAATCAGAAGACATATGAGGACAGATTAATGGAGCTCAATATGTATACCCTTGAGCAAAGGAGGGAGAGAGTGATATGATCGAAACATTCAAACACCTTAAGGGCATTAACAAGGTGAAAGAGTCTAACATGTTTCAATATAAGAAAAATAGCAGGACAAGAGGACACAGCATGAGATTAGAGGGAGGCCGATTAAGAGGGAATGTGAGGAAATTCTTCTTCACAGAAAGAGTGGTGGATGCATGGAACGGCCTACCTCAGGAAGTGGTGGCTATGAATACAGTGCAGGGCTTCAAACAGGAATGGGTTAGGCATGAGGGAGCAATACGGATGAGTATGAATAGATAGGCCACTGACAGAGCAAAGGCCGATGGCGCATTCATAATGTAGAAAAAGAAATGGGCAGACTGGATGGGCCTTGCGGTCCTTATTTGCCATCATCATCTATGTTTCTATGTTTCTAAGTTCTTTCCAGTTTCTTCACATAGCACAGATGCCTCACCATTCGGCTCAGTCCAGACACACCACCACTCCTCCTGGCCCCCACCTAGTTCAAGCTCTTCGCTGCAGTGACCAGCTCAACCCCTCTGCTCACCACTGTGACAAGCCACCATCGGAATGACAGGGAACAATCATGCACCTACTGTAGGAATGTGATTGCTTCCTGCATTTAGACAGTGTACTTCTGTGGTGGTGAGTGGGGGGTTTGAGACAGTTATGGCAGTGGGGGGCTCTGGTCATGGGGGGGCAGAAGGGTGGTGGTAGTGTGTCCTGGGCAGACACAATGAGGGACTTCCATACTATGGAGAGATCTTGAACAAATGACTTGGGGGGGCACTGGAACCACTGAACACAAGGATACATTAATGCGTGACACAGGCAGGTAATTGAGCATGGGAGGACCACTAAATTGGGAGGAACATTTATACTAAGCACCATCTTGTGATCAAAGGGTGTAGAGGACCACTGGACAGCAGGGAACAGTATTAAAATACATGGGTGGCTGATGCAGGGGACTAGCAGTCACTGGAAACCAGGGAATAATGATACATAACAAGAGTCAGTGATTGGGGGTGTGTGAGGACCACTGAACGCCAGCGAACATTAATACATAACACAGGCAGATGACTAATGCAGTGGAGAGATCATGGAGATAAGGGAACATTTATAAAACAGCACAGGTGGGTGATTGGTGGGAACCACTAGATGCCAAAAAAGAGTACTACAATCCAAGCATTGGGATGGGAGGTTAGGGGGCACCTGGTTTGGGATGGCAGTAATTAGAGACATGCAAACGGCTATTTACCACCTTTCCAAACCTGCCAATATGCCAGGATGCCTATATGCAAGACTGAGTCAGCTGCTTTGCACAGGTGCAATGACAAATTTTAGACTGCTTGCAAACAGAGTAGCAACTCACTAAGCATCTTACACAATATGCACTTTCACCTAACCCCCTTGTGGATGCTAAGGAGTGTTAGTGAGCTGTTATTCCATTTTGCAACCAGTCTTTGGTTTTGAATATCCTGGCCCTGGTCTCTCAGTGCGGTGGGGTCATGTGAGAGTCTTTCAGTGGGGTGTCAGCGGGTAGTGTCACTCTCATTCATCTCTAGGGCCAGTGATTTCTGGATATGGAATTTTGTGCGAATTTTGCTGACAGGTAACTCCAGATATAATGGTTAACATAGCGTTTTTTATCAATGATCATTAAACAGCTGCAATTTAACAATATAGTGCCATAAGGAACAGAATTCCAATGACTAGGTTAAAACAGTCCAGTTGGCATGTTTTGAGAGAATGATACTGAAAGTTTCAGATTCAGAACAATGTGAAGCCACTATTTCCTTAGATGTATTCCATAAGATTGAAGTATTCATTTTAAAAACTGATCCCCTTACTGAAAAAAAAATGATGGTTGGACTGTTGCAGGAAGCCATAAAACCAGAAAACTGTCTGAAAAGAAACAAGACTAAAGCAAGTTTGTGAATTCATTTCCATTTACCTCAATTGGAAGTAACATTCAAGAGCAGCTGATGCTTTCAGGAGAGCTTTAACAAAACATACTATTAAGACAGTTCAGTTTGTATTTCACATTAGTTCTGTATTTTCCTCCCTGTTATTTATTACTGATGTAGTCTGTATAACCACCCAGTCCCCTGGAGTTACTAGAATCACATCAGTGTCAGAGCTAGGCAGGGAAGGCAGTTGGTGAATAACTAGTTAAATGGGGGTTTCACCTACTCACCCTCTTGTTTACTTGGTCTCAGTTGAGATGAGAGGGGTGAGGTCATTTAGAGCTTTTGCAGCAGCGTAAGCCACGGCAGCTGGCTGTGAGGGGGGAGTTTCAGAATCTTGGGTCAGTCTTTGAGTTGGTAGTTGAAGTGCTCTGAGCTGCAAATCTGGTGACATCCAGCAGACCAGACCTGGGTTTGAATCCCACAGCTTCCACTTACATACTGTGTGACCCTGAGCAAGTCACTTAACTTCCCTGTGCTCCCAGGTTGCACCTGTAAAAAAGCTTTCAGCTTAGTGTGCTACTCCTGGTTAAACAACTAAAAAAAAGAAGTGTGAGGAGTGAGAGCTGCTGTGAACTCTGAGAGGAGAGCCTATTTTGTCACCCTAGTCTTGAAAGTCATCAGTCATCAACCTGCCAATAGAAGAGGTGAAAACCATTGCCTTCAGCAGGATCTCCTGATTTTCATCCCTGGAGGGGTGAAAATGACTTCTAGAGAATGGATCCTAGGTGCAATCCCCTATTTGATCCAGGATGTTTTGAAGCTGCCTGTACATTCTAACTGTGAGTAGATCTGACTTTGTGCTTCTTGAAGAAAGTACCTGTACTTTGGGTGTTTCTCTGGTTAAAAGGGAAAGGTATACCAGTTCTGTTCCAAGTTTGAGACGTTTCTCAATGTAAAGTTGGTTGACAATTGTGGGGTCCGGAGGCAGACTAATGCAAATTGTTCAGGACTTTAATTTCCTATACTCTGAGAGTAGTGTTTCGTAATGTGGATGTGAAAGTTCATTCAAAGATGCATTTACCTAAGTGTTTTCAAGAAGTTTTAAGGTATAACTCTAAAAGAATGGTTGGGTATGGATGTGAAAGTGAAGGGTGTGCAGCCCCCAACTTGAGTAACCAGTTTAGCACTACACATCTGAAAGGGTGCCTGGTTATTCAGGACGTGGCGGCCAATATCTGGAGAGAAGTTTACCCCTGGTGTGGGTTGTGCTAGTAATGAGCCCCAGTGTGCTCAGTTGTGGTCAGTGCCACGAGAAGAAATGGTTCAGATGTGGCCAGTTGCCACTTGAAGAAGGTTTAAAGTCCTATGCCATATGGGAAATGTGTGTGCTCAGTTGTGGTCAGTGCCAGTTGAAGAGATGTTCAGTTGTGGCCATTGCCACTGAAGATAATTCAATGTCCTATGAATAATAATAATACTTTATTTATTAAGTGCAATTCTCAAAATCAAAGCATTGTATATAAATAAGAGCATCATAAAACAGAATAACATAGCTCAGAATTAATACAATATAATTTAGATAAAATTAACAGAAATACCATAAGTTACATACAGAATGCTTGCTTAAATAAATACATTTTTAGGCCTGCTTTGAAGCTCTCCATGGTCGTGCACTCTCTAACCTAATGAGGTAGAGAGTTCCACAGGGACAGGGTACTGAACATAAAAGCCTGGTCCCCAGATGTTTTTAGCTGCACCCTGGGAACCTCTAACAACCCCTCATCAGTTGAAGAGACAGGCCAGCCAGGGCTGTAGGGAGTCAAGAGCTATTGCAGATAGCACGGACCCAATATGGGAATATGTAGAGTTTCTGTCAGATAAAGTCATTTTGTTGTGCTGCAAATGCCTTGTGCCACGATGTGTAAACCTTGGGGATCCACCCTTGCTTTAGAGAACATCTTTTGGAATAAAGTCACACTCTAGAACCCTAACTCTGGTTTGGACATTTACGTTTTTGCTTCCTGTATGTGGAGTTACTGGGTACCCCTCCAGAAGTATAGGTCTAGTATAGCCCTAGCAAAATGTTTTCTCCTCAGGACCTGGGTTTTGGTCATAAGTTTTGCTTTTGTACACCCCCACTCCATTTCTGACCTCTAAAAATAATGAGTCTGGTATACATTCCCAAAGCTAAGGATGGTACCAACATCCGTAGTGGTTTGTGCCCAGTCAAGGGTACCAGTTGCATGAAAACATGATATTTGTTCCTGAAGAGTTCATTCCAGTTGCTTTCTCCCTACCTGAGGTCATAATGCACTGCTTGGGACATCACAGTTACTCCCATGGCAACAACTTGTGATGTCACAGCACACGATTATTATATGAAGTAGGGAGTAAACTAGGAAGGCAGATGAACTCAGATATAAAGATCATGTATTCATGCAAATTTCCTCAGAAATAAATAATTGGGAGGAGAAATCGATAGAATATGGAATGCAAGCTGAACTGTACCTAAATATCATGTTTTTCAAAGTTTTCTTTCAGGTGCTAGCAGCTCTATAAAGTATTTTGACTATGTAAATACTGATCAATAGTGTTGTGATCTGTTAGTACAGTACAATATAATTATCTCTGAAAATGTGAACTACACCAGCTCATAACATTTTATCGACATACAAAGTAAGAATTTGTAGAAGGTGACATTGGTTTTATTTGTAGATAGAAAAAGATGAAAGAGTAAACGGCATTAGTTCAGCTGAAATCTGATTCAAATTTGCAGTTTCCATCAGACCTCCCCATTTATTATTGCTATTAACATAATACATCTTGTAACCTGAGATGTCCATGCCCCAGCTGTCTTGCTTCCACCAGGTTTAGGTTATTCCAGATAATTGTATCTCCTTAGATTTTAAGAGAAACTTAAGATGGTCTCTTTTATCAGTTAAAGAAGCTTTGAGGTACATTTAGTTCAGTTTAGTGTCCTTGTCCTTTTAAAATTCCAAAGTTGAAGAAATTTTTTGTTACTATACCACACTCTGTTGAAGAAAAGTTTCTAAAGCGGCCTTCTGGAGCGAGCAGTTTGAGTTGAAATTCTGGAGAAGTGATAAATTCTTCTTGTGGCAACTTTTATTCTGTGAAGACGACTTGACTGCTTCTGGAGACACCAGGCACTTGAAACAGCAGGCTAACTATACTTGCTCTGCTCTCACTCACTACCTTGATTGACCCTGCACTGGGCCCAGGTGATCCCCTAATCACACTACACTTTAATTACTTAAGGCCTATTCCCTCAGGCTCTATCACTACCGCAGGCCTCTTCTGACTGGACACCCACTAAACATGGGTCACTCTCCCTAGTCGCGCTCCCTGCTCTGACTCCCCACACACTGGCTGTGCTGCTCCTTTTTATCCCAAAATCATTTACATGTGCTACTCCCTGGTCGCTGAGTAGACACTGACTAGTCCAGAGGCTGATGCCCAATCTCATTTCTTTCTGCAGTAGCATAAGCCATATTAGAATCCATAGTTTTTTAATCTGCTTTCCCGAAGAGTCCAAGGATGCCTTTCCTGTTAGCCTGGATACCCATTTATTTACATGTACTTTTGTGACATAAAATAACTATTTTCTCAACATTTAAGCACTTCCACACCTTTCTTTTGGACTAGGAAGTCCACATTCCGAACTTTCCCCAGAATATTTTTTATATCAATTCCTCCACAGGAACCCAAAGTCACTAAAGGTTAAACTTTTCTCTCAATAAAATACTTAAACAGCACTTTTTGAGTGACTTTCTCTTCATTTTTCCACACAAATCGCCATTTCTCCTTTAAATAGGCTGCTGTCTGCAGTTATTCAACTAAAAACTAAATATTCATTTTTCCCACACTTAGCTCCACCTTCTCTGAGTCTGACTACATAGATAATACTTTCGAGGACCCACTGTCCCTATTAAGGTTATCAACTTCTTTATTTTACATTTTGCCTATTAAAAAACAATTTTGTGATTAAGAATATTTTAAGCTACAATCCTGCCAAGCATGAGGCAAAACAAACATGCATTAGCTTGGCAGCACATTCTGAAAACACTGTCTCCTTTAAAGCATTTGTTACTGTCCCATGCTTTAAACACAAGGACACCTTCTTCAAACAGCTCAGTTTTTCACATTGTGCAATTCCGTAATTCCCCTTCACTTTGCTAAGATTTCCAGGACTCCATTTTAGCCCCCTGTGGCTTTTTTTCTTTATAAAAAAATGTATTTATGTGTTTTATTTACATATGAATTGCCAGGGGTCTCCCATACATGAGAGCACTTTTCTGCTCCCTAAAATGGCTCCCTGTTGAGCCTTTCTACATGTGTTGCACTTTACTGCACTTGGGGAACTCCTGGGAACTCCATCTGAACTATGCCAACTTTTAAATCTTTTATCTCATTTCTGTGAGCCAGTCCCTGAAAATCCTCCTGGCACTTGTCACCTGCTCAACTAAATCAAGAAATGTCTGGTTGTCCTGTCTGTGAGTAAGTGCCTTCTCTGCGGCTCCCTTTCACACTATTGTGAAGCACATTAGTTTCAGGCCTAAGCCTGTTTAGTGACCGGTGTCGCAGTTTGGAGCTGCCACTCATAGCAGAACTGTGGGATTCCTTACTAAGCATGCCAGCACTCCACTGTGGCACCGACAACTGGTTAGTCAGTTCGGATCTATGATGCTGGTACAACAACATTTTTGTCGACCAGCATCACAGTGACAGAATTTATGTCGACCGCAAGTTGCAGTAGACATAAATTCCAAATGTCTCCCTGTCCTGCTTTTGTATCAGGGGGAGCTTCCCCCCTGCAACCTCCGTACTAAATATTCTCAATTCTGAGTCACAGTTGATTCAAGGAGGGGGTGCAGGACTGGTAGACAGTGTCCCCCTGTCTCAGGCGCACCAAAACAGTGACCTGTTTGCAAACTGTCAATTTTGTCAACAGCGATGTAGGTCGTTGTGCTGGTGTTGCTGTTGGGGGGGGCATACCAGTCAGTTCCCTTCACTCCAAGGTGGTGCATTGGTGCCTGCCACTGCCACTCTACAAATTATTTTAAAACAGCTGAAGGTTGCATTTTTTTTTCTGAGTTATCTATTTCTCCTCCTACTATGCTCTGGATCAGCCTCTCCTTCAGGCTGCCTAGGTCACCAGCACTCCTCCATTAACTCCCCCGAGCCCTCGATTCATATCACAGTCGACCCCCTGAGGTAGCTCGGCATTAACCCTCTCACCGAGTGGGTCCCTCTCCCCCAAGGGGGAAGGCACTGGTAAGGACAACCCAGCACACTATTTTTTTCCTGCATCCTCTTGGGTGCTGCTGAGATGAATTGGCTTGCTGGAAGCCTGGAGGGTGTCCGTGAACTGGATGCCGTCATCCAGCCAATCCGGAGTGATTTTCCTTTTTCTGGCACTTCCCACTTTGCGATGCTTCTGCAGTGCTCCCAGTTTCCACCAGGGGCTGCTGCAGAGCGAAGCAGCCCTGTAACCCACCCCAGGAGAGGAGAGCAGTCCTACGGATGTGAAATCCTCTCCTTCCCCTGCCGACCCCAGTGACCCGAGTCCATTCCCGAACCCAGGTCATCGGCATGGTGTGAGGTGCCAGTGCCTCAACCCTCTATGCCACCGGGCAGGCAGGCTGAATTTTAATCATTTCCAGCACAATCTCCATCACAATAAGAAACAAAATGATTAATTAATTTAGAGACCCAGGCTGGCCCCAGTTAAACCACTGGACCACCAGGGATTGTGTTACAGTAGCCAAGGGCATACCGTTACTAGTCCATTTGGCCACCAATTATAAAAACAGCTTTTTCTTAACTTCTTACTTTTTTTTCACATTGAATAAACTTTATTGAGAACAACAGATGTACAACCAGTGGTAAGAGTTTGGAGGAGTAATATTAACTCCAACCCAGAACTAATATATAGTGAATTATATGAAAGGATTAGAACAGATGTAATAATACTATTTCACATACATTTTCTAATGAACAAAACCCACATTCCTCTCTCCCTCTCTCTCTCTCTCTCTCTCTCACTCACCCTACCCCTTCCCGCCCACCACCGGAGGATACAGGACAAGAGGAGTACTAGAAAAGCGCATAGAAGAGAAATATATGTAATGAAAAACTAGGTAATACTGCACACAACAACATTTTAAATAACCATGAGTGACCCTTCGGTAGTTCTTGATCAAAAGGGGGTTGTATTGGAACAAGTCTCCAAGTTTCAATATCTGGAAATTATTCTTGACTCTGGATTATCTTATTCCTTACATTTAAAAATGTTATGTCATAATATTAATCAACAGTTGGGAGCTTTGTTTAGATTACAAAACCTTCTTACTGAACAACCTTGATTTGCTATTGCCAATAATGTTCTGTTGTCTGCTATGAATTATAATGCCTTTTTGTTTCATGGCATATAGAAATCCAACATAACTTTAGTAACTACTACATTTCAGGCTTTTTGCAGATTTGTTCTGAAAAAAACTTCCATACTCATCATTGCACACTATATCAACTAACAGGGTTGCTTCCCCTTGTTTTGAGTCATACTTACAGTCTTAATTGCTTAACACATCACATACTAAATTTAGGCCCATCATCACAACTGTCAGTTTTGTTACATCAAAGGAAACTAGACAGGGCCCTTCACTCTAGCTCATCAGTTTCACTTACAGTTCCTAGGGTATGAACTTTTTTTGGGAAATGTGCCTACTCTATCTCAGCTCCTATAAATTGGAATAAATTACCATCTGAAATCCAAGATTTATGAAGTCATGATAGTTTTAAAGTCACATTAAAGAAATATTATGCAGACTCACTTATACAGTATGTAAGTATTAGTCCATTTATAATTATGTTTGGTGTATTATATTTGTATTTTTTTTTATATCTGATATGTTTATTGTATAAACATCTTTACTGTATTTTATGGTCCCAGGTTGTGTTTGAAAAAAGTGGCCTTGGCCCATAACACTCACCCAGTTAACAAAAGTACAAAAAACAAACAAAAAAAAAACTAAGGAAGACAGAGTAGTGTCAATGGAAAAAGGTGGGGTGCTACCAGGGAAAAATGAAATCTGCACGTACTTGTTATGTTATAATATACATATATATATATATATATATATATATATATATATATATATATATATTATGATAGCACGGTAGTGCTACCATAGTTATGGTCGAGGAGCCATTTACATGCTAAACCTAAAATTTTGCACCTTAATTACTTTGCAACCATTCAATGGATTTGCCTGAAATTTGGAAGACATAATCAAGAACCATACATCTTGGGATCTGTCAACTTTCTTACTTTTCAGATATACGGCTGCGGAGTTATTAAGCGTGATCTGTGCACGCATTTACACTTTTTTGGAATTCTTTGCTCATCTCTACAGGTCGCAAGGTTTGCATGACTGGTCAAAAATCTTCAGGGGACATGTGGCTGGGGTCCCTAATGTGCCTTTGGAAGATTTTGTGAAAAAATATTAAACGGTCCAAAAGTTATTCAAAAAACAATTTCCCATTATAAGTCAATGGGAAAAGTTAACAAAAAGTTCTACAGTGTCGCAAATGCAGTTTTTACTTTCGCAAATGGCCCTTTTACTGTCGCAAATCCACCATTTTATTTTCAGTTGGTCATCAGAAAAATGCTTGCCATTTAAATTTGGGACCATCTAGCAACCTAATTCTTTTTGTATTCACCTAGTCAGACCTTGAGGATGCTAGGCATGTCTTTATTTTGAGGTAAAACACCCAGAAATATGTTTTTCAAATTTCTGGAAAAAGTACTTTTGCAAAGTACTTTCACATTTGCGACAGTGTCTCATGAATTTGCGAAAGCTTTCGCAAAGTTCAACAGTACTTTTCCAGGCTGTGGGAAAATGACAGCAATTCTTTGCCACCCTGCTGCAAAAGTACGGTTTGGTCTTTTGGGCTGAAATTTGGAGAGAATGCAGCCAGCATCTCACAGATGTGCTTTTCAGTGTTTCGGTGACAAAATATTACAGGGCGGCAAAGTTATGACACTACAAAGTTGATACTTTTTCCCATAGAATAACATTACGGCATCCGCTGCATTACTGGAATCTTTTGCTGCCCTGCTGCAAAATAATGGTTTGGTCTTTTGGGCTGAAATTTAGAGGGAAGAAAGCCAACATCCAACCGATGTGCCTTTCAGTGGTTTGGTGAAAAAATATTACAGGGATCCAAAGTTATGGCACTCTGAACTTCTCTTTTTTTCTCATGGGATAACATTACGGCGTTCGCCACGCCTTTCAGGGACTATATCTCGGAAATGGTGTGAGATACGGACTTTTTGTCAGAAAAATGCTTAGCCCCCTAACTGGGGCTAAGTAGAAAATTAGCCAGGAAAGTCATAATTTATTTTTGTTCTATGTTGTATGGTTCCTGAGATATAAGCAATTTAGTATTCCAACTCCTCATTTTCTGCTCCGAGACCCATTATTATGCATACATTCTTTGTACTCACTGTCTTTCTCTATGCAGCTTTTGGGGAAAACCAGCGTATGCACTTTCATTGCTGTTACCTTTACCGCTTCTACATGTGGTTCTGTACCCGATTCACTTACTGTTCCCATCTACGGCATCATGTGCGTTATCCTTTGCGTCTTCATTTGCGCTTGCGTTATTTTAACCATTTGTGTCTACAGTACTGTTTATCTTTGTGTTTTGCTTTGCATCACCATGCTCATTACCATTTGCATTTGCAGGCACCGTGTTACTATGTGACAAGACATCACATGGCGGGAGCGTGGGCCCCGCCGCCACATTGCATTCACTATTTCTCATTATCATTCTCAAAAAGAAGAGAAATTAGAGGCAAAAAACTCTGTTTAATGCATTAGTTAGGGTTGTTCCAGTGACAAAAGTGAGGAAATTGGTGTTGAGTTGAAAGCCCCTTGGACTCTTCCCACACTCCCAACTGGCATTGGGGTGCGTGTTGTTGTTATCCAACTTCACCCCATTCTCCTATACCTCTGCTTCTTCTCAAATCTGATGGGTGAGAGTTAGGGCCGGCAACCCCAACGCACACCCCGATGCCAGTTGGGGGTGTGGGCAGGGGGTCCAAGGGGGGCTTTCAACCCTAACACTGAAATTCCTCACTTTTGTTGCTGTGGAACAACCCTAACTAATGCATTATATGGAGTTTTTTGCCTCTGATATACTGTATATATATATATACATATATAAAACAAAGAACCTCAGTGCACAAACACTGAGGCAACAGTTACCCCAAAGGGCACTGGCCTGGAAACCAAATTTAAAAGAAATACAAAAATCACACATATCCCCATTATGCAAAGCATCATGGGTTGGCTATGCATATTACTATAGAATATTATGCTGGTTCAACTTTAAGCAGAAATGTATGGCACTGAAAGGCCTTTCACAAATTGCAGAAGATACTAACAAAAAACACACACATGTGCTTCATCCTACCAAGACTCATCAGTGTGTCTCATTTGTGTGACACCCCAGAGGAATGAACCAGCTACCCTAAGATGGTCTATCTGGGTTATGTTGTGGTAAGACAAAACACGCGTATGTGTCTTCTGTTAGCACCCTTTGCAGACTGTGTGAGAGGCCTTTCAACACCATGCATTTCTGCTTAAAGTTGAACCAGCATGATGTTCTATAGTGATTTGCATATACAGCCCATGATGCTTTGCATTATGGGGGTATGTGTGATTTTGTTTGTATATGTGTGTGTGTGTGTGTGTATATATAGAGGTAAACTTTTGTTTAAGGTGAGCAGTTAGGGTTAGTTCTGCATTCGACAGTTAAAGGAAATTGAAGAATTAATTTCTCCACATTTCTCCCCCAACTGAATCGGGTGTGCATTGGGTCTTTGCCCTAACTCTCACCCTATCACATGTGGAAAGTAGCTGAGGAATAGGAGAATGGGTGAGAGTTAGGACCGATGACCCCAACGTGCACCCCGATTCCAGTTGGGGGGTGGGCTGGAAGGGTGCAAAGGGGGTTTCAATCCTAACATTGAATTTCCTTGCTTTTGTCATTGTGAAACAACCCTAACTGATGCATTAAACAGAGGTTTTTTGCCTCTAATTTCCATTCTTTTTGAGAACTATAATGAGAAATAGTGAATGTAATGCAGCGGCGAGAGCATGATGTCTTGTCACATAGTAACATTGTGCCCGCAAATGCAAATCATAATGCGCATGGTGATGCAAAGCGAAACAGAAAGAGAAACAGTACTGTAGACAGAAATGTTAAAAACAACACAAATGCAACCGCAAATGAAAATGCAAAGGGTAACGCACATGGTGGCGTAAACGTGAACGGTAAGTGAAACAGGTACGGAACCGCAAGCAGAAACGGTAATGGTAACATTAATGTAAGCACACAGGCTGGTTTTCCCTAAAAGCTGTACAGAGAAAGACAGTGAGTACAAAGAATGTATGCAAAATAATGACTCTCGGAACAGAAAAATGAGGACTTGGAATAGTAAATTGCTTATATCTCAGGAACCGTACGACGTAGAAAAAAAATTTAAAAGTCATATGAATTATCACTTTCTTGGCTAGTTTTGTGCTTAGCCTCCATTAGGGGGCTAAGCATTTTTTGACAAAAAGTCTGTATCTCGCACCATTTCTGAGATACGGGCCCTGAAAGGAGCTGCGAATGTCGTAATGTTATCCTATGGGAAAAAAACAGAAGTTTGGAGTGCCATAACTTTGACTCCCTGTAATATTTTTTCACCAAACCACTGAAAGGCACATCTGTGGGATGTTGGCTGTGTTCCCTGCAAATTTCAGCCCAAAAGACCAAACCATTATTTTGCAGCAGGGCGCCAAACTATTGCTGCAATGCGTCGTACGCTGTAATGTTATCCTATGGGAAAATGTGTCAGCTTTGGAGTGCTGTAACTTTGCTGCCATGTAATATTTTTTCAATGAAATACTGAAACACACATCTGTGAGATGTTGGCTGAGTTCCCTCCAAATTTCAGCCCAAAACTCCAAACCATTCTTTTGCAGCGGGGTGCCAAAGAATTGCTGTCATTTTCCCACAGCCTAGAAAAGTATTGTCGCAATTTGCGAAAGCTTTCGCAAACATTTGCGACACTTTCGTGAGTGCGACACTACTTTGTGAAAGTACTTTTTCCAGAAATCTGAAAAACATATTTCTGGGGTGTTTTACCCCAAAATAAAGACATGGCTAGCATCCTCAGGATCCGACTAGATGAATACAAAAAGCATTAGGTTGCTAGAGGGTCCCAAATTTAAATGCCAAGCATTTTTCTGATCACCAACTGAAAACAAAATGGCGGATTTGCGACAGTAAAAGGGCCATTTGCGAAAGTAAAAACTGCATTTGTGACACTGTTGAACTTTTTGTTAACTTTTCCCATTGACTTATAATGGGAACTTGTTTTTTGAATAACTTTTGAACCGTTTAATATTCTTTCACAAAATCTTTGAAAGGCACATCAGGAACCCCGGCCGCATGTTCTCTGAAGATTTCAGACCAGTCGCACAAACCGTGCGACCTGTAGGCATGACCGTTAAATTCCAAAATAGGCATAAACGCATACGCAGATTATGCTTAATAACTCCGCAGCCATATCCAACCAGTATGAAACTTGGCAGATCCCAAAGTGTATGGGTCTTGATTCTGTATTCCAAATTTCAGTCAAATCCGTTGAACGGTTACAAAATTATTAAGGTGCAAATTTTGGGTTTAACATGTAAATGGCTCGTTAACCCTAACTATGGTCGTACTACCGTGCTACCATAATATATATATATACATTCAAAAAACCCTTTGTTAATGCATCAGTTAGGGTTGATAGCACAGCAACAAAAGTTTGGAAATGGGATGTTAGGGTTACACCCCTACCACCCTACCCCACCCTCCACACAACAGACATTGGGCCGTGTGTTGGGATCACTGGGCCTAACTCTCACCCCATTCACCTATACTATACCACCTCAGCTTGTTTACACATCAAGTGGAGTGAGAGTTAGGCTGATGACCCCAGTGCACACCCCGATGCCGGTTGGTGTGTGAAGGGTGGGTGGTAGGGGAGTAATTCCTAATATCACATTTCCAGATCTTTTGTTGCGGTTATCAATTCCTATCTGATGATTAATCAGAGTTTTTGCAATGATTATATATATATATATATATATATATATATATATCTTTTATTGCAAAAACACTTTGTTAATACATCAGTTAGGGTTCCAGCGACAAAAGTATGGAAATGAGATGTAAGGGTTGAGCCCCTAACCCCCCCACTCCCATGCTCCATGCACTAACAGTCAGAGAGATGTGCCATGGGGCCATTAAAAAGATATGTGAGTGTGTGTGTGTGTGTGTGTGTGTGTGTGTGTGTGTGTGAAGCCACGGCAAGGCAGTCCTTTCCTTCCTTTGTTATCACATTCTTGAAAAACTAGTAATATGCTGACACTGAACTATTTAATTAATTACTTTACAGCGGACAACCTCACTCACTCTTTCTCTCTCTCTCTCTCTCTCTCCCTCTCTGGCAACACCTTTCTTCCTCAGGAGTAGAACCCAGGTCCCAATGACTAACATCTGAAGGTACCCAAATCTAACTATTTATTTTATTCTAGATGTAACATGCATTAAATGACTGTTTCAGAGGGAGTGAGCCACATTGGCAATGATGACCTGGAGAGGGACATCCCAGCTCAGCACAAGTCATTGTATCTTAGTCACTGGAAAGACCACCCCAGCTTGGCTGACAAATGCCATAGGAGGTGGGGAAAATATGAAGGAATTGTGAATTGTGACTCACCAGTACAAAGATACAGGAAAAGAGTGTGGCTGCCAGAGGGGCAGGCCCCTCCATCCAGCGTCAGCCAGTAACTGGAATGGTCACAGGCAGAGCAGATCAACAATAGAAAGGATTCAACAGGATTAGTCTCAGTTTTTTAACTCTTATTTGTTGAAAAGGATATGGGACAGAGCTGAGAAAAGTCACCAGGATTAGGTATATTAGGGTACCTTGGATAAACTGTACAAAAGACACAGATTGGGCCCTGATACTGATAGTACCAACTATGCCCTCCAGAAGATCCAGAATATTGTGAAATCTTAGCATACCAGCTGTGTATGAGGGCCTTACCCTGTTTAAAACTTATGCCCTGGTGCCTGCTGGTGGTGTGGAGGGCTGAGGCATCCAGTGCTTTACCTTCTGCAATGCCAGCAACCTGTGTTCATGGTGTGAGCAGATCACTGGGGGTCAGCTGAGGAGGAGGAGGATTGAGCATCGCAATGACAGCTCTCCTCCTCCTCCAGGGAAGGGGATCAGTGGTCAGTGTTAGCCTGGCCCCAATTAGAGGATGGGGCTAGCACATCCACACTGTACATAGAGGGGGCAGAGGCAGGGCATAAGCCTGGCATGGCATGCATGGGATCATGAGTGGCACCACCATTGGCATCATTGTATGTTCTTCCTCTGTGCTTGGGAGGAAACCAGAAACAAATGGCCTCTGTATGATGGAGGGGGCATGTAGGTCCCACTCCCCAACCAGCTGGATTCACCAGCCTGAACTGAATCTGGTCCTCAGTGAGGGCATGTGGACCCTCCCACTGACCCCACCAAGGGGGAAAACCCTGGAAGAAGATGGCTAGCACAGTCCCTGTCAACGTTGGGGGGATGGGACTGGGGCACCCTCCTGAACGAGACCCATCCAGAGGGGAGCAAAAAAAAAAAAAAAAGTATGCCCAGCTACAGAATTTGCTGGGTAAGCAAACGAAGACTTATATGGCTGGTGTGGTCCAGTCAGCCAGGTGACCATGCACTCTGCAACCCAAGGATATCACTTCTCCTGGCAATGAGGACTCAATGGCCTGCAGTGTTTTAGTTCTTCCCCCCAAAGATGCACTTTTATGGGACTCCAACTCAGACTGTTGCTTTATTAAGTAAGCAATAAGGCATGATGGGGTGTTCATTGAACAGATATTACCGCACACCCAGGGGCATAGTTAGGCACAAGTGTCTTCTGCTCCTGAAGTGCGGTGATATATGTTTAATGCACACCCCAGAGTGTCTTGCTGCACTTATAAAATGGACTTTTTAGGTTACAAATAAAAAAAAACACAGACAGCATTTTGTAACATAAAAAAATAGGTTGTTTTTGTTAAAATGATCTTCCACAGGAAAAAATAGTCCCTTTAAAAAATGAGGACAAAGAGGTAAAAACTAGAAATACTCAGGAGGACAACTAACTGAAATACTATAACTTACATAAAAATGAGAAGCAAGAATAATGGTTGCTCCAGCAACACTGGTGTGTAGTTACAACTTCATGAATTATAGGCAAAAAAAAAAAAAAAGTAAACTGCACTTAGGAGTCAGAGGGCCAGATATTCAAAACTTTGCCCCAGGGCAAAATTAGCACTGCCCGGTGGGCAAACCTAGCCCAGAGCACAAAGTAAGCTATATTCAAATGGAACAGCCTGGGGCAAACAACTTCTGAATATAGCATGCCAATGAGACCAAGCAAACTGGGTAGGGAGTGCAAGGCAAACGAAGCCCTGGAATAAGACAGCAACCAGGAAGTACAAACCACAACAACAACACAGTGCAGAGTGACATGAAAGTAGGTAAAGGTGAACCAGATTGCTAATGTGTGTGCCAGCAAATGCGTGACTCAGTACAGCTGCAGACAGCAGTAGATGTGAAAAAACAGTGTTCAAAACTGTACAATATTCCCAGAACCATTAGTGCCACGCTAACATGTTTGCGTGGATTTAGCGGGGAGCTAAGCTGTTTGCCTGGTGCTAAACTTTGCCATATTCAAAAGTGACATGCAAATGAGCCTACTTAGGCAGTCTCTGTGCAAACATACAGATTTGCATCTCATTATACCCTGATTTGCATGCAGTTTACCCATTGTTACTGCAGGGTCCCACAGCTCCACCTGTAGGCCAGTCTGGAAGTACAGGGGCTTGCCCGGTCTGGCTGCAGCTCCACCTGTAGGTCAGACTGACAGTGCATGATGGTTGCTGCAGGCTACATGTTTGTTTTTATTTATCTAAGAGCTTGCATTGGTTGTTGTGTGCACCCTGCAGCAGGGGGAGGGGTACGGGGCAGGATGGAGTGGGAGTGCTGGAAGAGGCATTGTTAGTATGACTCACTGCTTTCAGGTTTTCTCTCTCTGTCCTTGATCCATTTCCTGTATAACTGCTTGAACAGTTTCATGTGGGCTGCTGCTGTTCACTGACGCTTTTACCTGGGCTGTTGCTGTTCACTGACACCTATCAGACGCACATACACATACACACACAGAAGGAGCCTGTATGGGAGTTATCTTCTGTACTTCTCAACTCACCACCCCCCTCCCACACACACAATCAGGTTTTTAAACTGAAGATAAAAAAATAGTCCGAGCAAAATTACTAGGAAATGTGGCAAGCCGGGAGCACAGCTTTCAGTGGAGACAGTTGGAGAAGGCATAATGTTGACTGACACCATGGACTCAATCACTAACTGTTTAGTTTTTCACATTTAACATTTTATGTGTTGGGCTAGTGTTTAATATTCAAGACAACACATGCAGTTAGTGGCACTAGAGTTTCCCTGATCGGACCGCAACACATTCAGATGAGCCACATTAGTGAGGGATAAAAATAGCGGCATTTTAAAAAGGCAGGGTTCTATCTTCACACTGATCTCTCTCTTTTTTAAATGAGGTCTTGCTCTTAAGTACTTGTTTCTACCTGTGCATCAAATGGATTTGATGTACAGGTAAGAATTAATCAGAAAGCAGGATGTTCTACCCCATTTTAAAAATGGAAGAGATCAACCCTTTTCCTTAGTTATATGATTTAGTTGAAAGTGGGTGCAGAGACTTTGATATGGTGAACATTTAACAGCTAATTTTTGAGGCTGAACATTTGGCCTTTGATTTTGAAATAATGAATCTTGTACTATTTAAAAGCTGGGACTCTGCATCTTGGTTACATTGTGTTTTGAAATGTTTGTAGCTAATACTTAAAGTGTTCCCTACACTTCTTTTTATGCCATTGGAAATGTTTGTCAAAACAACATTTTGTGTGAGAGTTCAAGTGAGCTAACATTCTTTATGGGCACAGCAGCTGTTTGGCAAGGTAGGCAGCATTTAGAATGGTGAGTTTTCAGGTGCTGAAGGTAGTATGGTAGTATTAGGACTGGGATGCCATCTGCGTGTTGCCAGGAAATTCTCCCTGTGCATCGCAGGCTGTGGGTCACCAGCATGTTGGGTGGGGATGCCTAGTTTTAGGTCCCAAGAAGTTCAGTGAAGTGGCGGTGTGTCAGTGGGCCATGGCAACTGTGCTCAGTGGAGGAGTGCCAATAACCTACTGTAGTGCATTCATCATTGTAGCTCATTAAGAGGTGCTCTCCAGGATGGTGAGCCTTTAAGGCAGGGGAAGATGTAACCCCCCTCAAGTGAGTGTACATAATGTACCCCATTAGGTCTGTTTGGGCTTCATTAATTAGTTATTATGGCCTCCACCCACTGGCGGGGACTCTACAGGTCAGAGGTCTCCAGTGGTGTGCAGGGACATAAACTGGTGTTTTGGAGTAAATAGAGAGAGCCATGCTGTGAAAGTAGGATGGCAGCGGGGCATGGGGAACAGGTTGGATTGCCTGCTCTCACCTGATGAGATCCATTTGTTGCAAGGCTGGGAGTTTGGAAAGTGGCAGTTTGACATGGCGGAAGCTGTGGTTGGTGTTCTTGGGATGGTACCATGTATGAAGCACTGAGACCCATCCCTCCCTCTGGCAGGCCTTACTCCAACTCTGGCCAGGACAGGTCTCAGCAACATGAAGGGAGGCGGCCTCGAGCTTGTGTCCACCCAATGCCAATGGAAGGTCAAGGGAAAAAAAAAGGAGCAGGTATGGCACCCAGAGAGCTTCAGAGTATGCTCAGCTTGGATCACAACCACTGATCTGGATGCTGCAGCTTTAAGAGATGGAGGAGACCAGCCAGTGGTTAGTGGAAAGGAGGAGCTGGCATCCCAAGCAGAATGGTCAGCTTGGTCATGTCTGTAGGTGGAGATGTCTGGCTTGTGTAGTACAAGGAGGGAGTTGCCTGCCTGCCTGCACTGGAATTTTGGGGAAAGCTTGAGAAGGAAGGAGAGTGTTGGAGAAACCCTGAATTGTGACAGCTTCCCTTAGCCTACCACCTTACATGCACACAGAGGACCAGTGCTAGTAGTGCTGGAAGGAAGGAGCGAGGTACTGTAGTCCAGATCTGAGTTAACTAGCTATCCCTAGCTTCCTGGCCTGAGAGACCAGGTAGTGAAGGGAAAGTATTTGGAATAGATGCTGCTGCCTAGTATTAGGGGTCACCTAGCCCCCAGGAGTTTAACACTGCTGCCCAGAAACCCAACAGTGGCCACCCAGCCCAGGGGATAAAATGTGTTTTTGTGGGGGTCAACTCACCCATGATGAAACCACTGTTTACTCCATTGTGGACTCCATTGTCAGGAGGATTAAATTGTAAATAGTTTATGGACTGGCCAAATCATCAATTATGTAACCCCTAGGTGGCACTATCCCAAGGGCTACTACCCCTGCCTGCTTGGCTAGTAACAGGTTAAGGGGCCTAGGTTCAGTGATGGGTGTCTCCACCCAGAGTTCAGGGTTGGTAGTGGTCAAACTAGCTTGGGCACAGCCCTCTGGGACACTGAGACCACCCTCAATTCCCACTAGTGGCACACCCAATACACAATGAGTACCTTCACAATTGAGACTTACCACCAAGGTCAAGTTCTCCAGTTTGACCCTGAGGACCCCCTGTAAAACAAGGTTAGGCAGCACAAATGACAACAGTACAGTACCCCCAATACAAATAGAAACCACAGTCAGTTTAAATGCAGAAACAGTGAGATCTGATTTATGCAGGGGTCTGTAACAAGAAGGGGGAAGAATCAGGTTAATTGGCTTAAAACACATTAATAATCACAGTACTGTGCATGCATTTTGATTCCCACTCAGTCACATTCTCTGGGCACCCAGGATTGGAAAAGGGGCTAACCAGGTCCATTGCAGCTGGTTGGGGCCCTGTGATGGAAAAAGAACATGCACACACAATTTGTAATCCGGAGTCGGATGGCTCAGTTCATGGAAAGAAAAGCAGAAACAATCAGATGACACACTTTGATTAAACAAAAGTTGCAGGGAGCTACCCTGATAATTACTCATGATACCCAGCCTAAACACAGGAGGGTTGATGGCTGACTGGCTGGTTTGCCAGAGGAAGCTTGGCCCCCGATGATGAATCTTTCTGTGCAGCAGGGTAGGGGAGTAGACCTGTGTGGCAGGGCCTATCTGCTTCAGGCAGCACAGATTCAGTCCGGTTCTGACAGGGAAACACTTCCCGCACTAGCACACAGTTTACAGACAGAGGGGAAACCAGATTGTGACCCCCTTGCAGTTCATAGCACATTTATATGTAAAGGAAATTACTATACCAGGCAGGCTGCTCCTTGATCCCGATCACAAAATCTCTGCTATTACCCGGGAGCACTATGGTAGCTAAAGTCCTGACAGGCCAATCACTTTCAGCAAAATCTTCGGTCTTCTTCAGGGTGAGCCTGGCTAGAAATCAACAGCTTGCTTTATTCTCTGTAAATCTGGATTTAGCCCAAAAATGTCCTCTTCTCCCTCTCAGGGCAGACAGCAGGTGAATAGGCCAGGAACCAGGGCTTCCACGGTTCTCCTGCGCGAACTACAGTGCCGAACGGCCGTTCGCACACACAGAGCTCCTTCACTCTCAAGCACCCAACTTGAATCTGGCTTGCCAGCAGACAGCTCAGGGGCTTTCACTTAGATCCAGAAGGTTCGGTAGGTCAGTTCAGTTGTCAGTCAGAGCAGGGTTCCCTCTATAGGTGCAAAAAGGTGACAACAGTTTAAAAACTACAATTCCCAGAGTCTCACTCCACACAGCCTCATTTCAGTAGGCTCTATTTGAGAGTCCAAGTACTGATTGGTCCCATTCGGCAGTCCGGGACCACGATGGTGGAGCTACACAGAAACAGTCCTTGCTGCAAGAAAAGCAGGTTAGAACAAACTACATTTTTACCACTATTTAAACAATCTATCAGCAATCAATTGCATGTTTCAAAAGGGCTCACTCTGCACATTTAGTGATGGCAGAAACGGAGCAATCATTCAGCAGCCCGGGCGGGACTCGGGCATAGAAACACACAGTCCCACCATTCAGATTAATTATGCCTGCAAGCAGACAGCCCTTAAAGAGACAGTACATGGAGGCTTGCAAAGCACTCCTAAGTAACACCATTTAAACAGCTTCAATGTTGAACACCATTCAGACTGTGAGCAATTACGCAAGCTCTTGGAAGACTTCTGGGAATCCACATTTGTAGGGGGGTTACACCTACAGTTGGGATTCCCTTGTTTGCCTTTATTTATGTGTGGACGTTCTGTTATTTGTACTGTTCAGCTGTTTAACCTAAAAGATCCCTTGCAGCCATCACCGACGGTGGCAACCCGCAGGTTATAAAGAACTCATCAGTGAAGCTAGAATCTAGTAAGGAGTGTTACAATTTACCTGGTTTTTGCTTCTGCTGCTGTAAACTACCGTCCCCAAGTTTTATCATCAGATGTACCCTTAGATAAAGGAATCTGCGGCTCACATGTGGTATGTATGGAGAAGTTGTGGGATAACAGATAAACCAGACACCAAAGCTAAGGTTATCTCTGTGTTACATCCATTGAACATACCATATTTCTTCTTCAGTACATCACTTTGCAATAACAAACTATAAATGATTATAATTTTTTTTTTTTTTTTTTTTTTTTTTTTTTTTTCTTAACAGTTAACCAACACCTACTAATTTCTTATCACATCTGTTAGTTGGACTGTAGCCATAACCCTTATGCAAGCCATCATTTGCTTACATAGTGGGGGCCCAAAAAGAAGGAAAAACAAAACAAGCTATAAACAAAGAACCTCAATGCAGAATCACTGAAAGAACAGTTACCCCAAAAGGCATTGGCAACAAATCAAGTTTCAAAGAAATACAACAGCATACATACTTCCATAATGCAATGCATCATGGGATATATGGAAATCATCTTGACATTTAGACTTTTTCAGTTTATATCAACGTCCATGCAGTTTGAACAGCACAAATAGCTTAATTTCTAAAACAGGCACCTAGTACTTTTTACCATTATCAAAAACACCTGGTGCCATGGTATTTAACATTTACAGGTTTTATTTTTAATTTTTTGAAATCTAGGATTACAAATACATTTGAGCAGGAACTGCTAGTTTACAAAGGTTGCACGTCGAAAGAATGGTGGGGGGGCGTACATACAAAGGTCAACATAATAATACACAGTTACATAACAAAAAGAAGTAAGAGACTGAGGCTTAGGAAATTCCAGTTATTCAAAATATACCATATGTTAGGTAGCATGACATACCAGCCAAGGACAATCTTAGAAATAAGCACTGCAGATGAGAGAGAGAAGGGGGTATGCAGGCAGGAAGGCCATTGTTGGAGGGTAGAGGGTGAGGGTAAGAGCTCTAAAGGGGGGAGGAAGGGGAGGAATAAAAGTCAGGAAATGCCTGGGGGGAAGGGAGAGGAGGAATAAAAGTCAGGAAATGCCTGGCGGGAAAGGAGAGGGGCAAGGGGTAGGCAGGTAGAAGGGGCAAGGCGGGGAGAGGGGGCAAGGGGTAGGCAGGTAGAAGGGGCAAGGCGGGGAGAGGTAGCCGTCAAGACTGAAGTGGAGGGCAGTGAGCGGTGGGCCCCTGATTAGGCGAGGCAGTCACAATGACTAGTTGAAATGAGATGAAGTCAGAGTTGTCTCTTAAAAGGGCTAAGAGCAGCAGCAGTAAGAGTTTCTTTGTTGAGAGTATTGTACCACTGCGGTGCTCTGTGGGCAAAGACCCTCTGGCCCATGGTAGTCCGGCATCTGGGGACAAGGAAGGTTAGTTGTTGTGAACTTCTAGTTTGCTGGGTGCTGTGGTGGTCAATGAGGAGCTTTTCAATGCCCAGGGGCATGACTCCGAGTAGGACTTTTTTGGCTAAGAAGCAGGTTTGATACTGTATACGGCTGATGAGAGGAAGCCATCCTGCCCGAGTGTACAAGTCACAAGTGTGTGTAAGTCGGTCAGCCCAGTTCGCAGCCTGCATGCTTTGTTGAGTGCAACTGTAATTCTGCAGAGGGCAGAGGTGGAGGCAGAGCCATAAATTGCTAGCCTGTAATCGATGATGGAGGTGACAGAGCTGTTGATAGCCAAGGTTGATAGATAGGTTTCATAAGCATAAGGTACATACATTTAAGCAATAAGGCACGACAGGGTGTGGTATATCATGGGATATCGTCATGCTTCAGGTGGTTGGGCACGAGACCGCAGGCCGAGTGCTTCCAACCATCTGAGAAGTGACGATATCCCATGATATACCACACCCTGGAGTGACTTATTGCTATTATGAACTGGTTTTAACATCTTTTAGGTAAAAATAAAAAAAAACTAAAAAATGTTAAAACATTTTAAAAATGTGTTTTTGGGGTGTTGAAGGAATATCTTTAAAAAAAATAGTTCCTGGAGGGCTGTGGACAGCAGGTGGCAGTTATTGGCCATGAAGGAGGAAATGGAGCTCCAGTGACTGGGTGACCCCTTGTCCTCATTGTCGTTTTTTTTACATTAGTCTCTGTGGACACTGCACTTTATTCATTATTTTCTTTTTTTTTGGTACTGCGAGAAACTGCTCTGAATTGGATGCTGAGAATGGCAGTGGGGAGGACTGGTAAGTAAAGCTGAGAGAGAAGTTGGGGAGCCGATAATCTGTGCACTGCCACGCGCCTTTTGTGAAGACGACGCTCGGTACGACTTTTTGTTTAAAACTGTCAAAAAAGGAAAAGTTGGATCTTGGTGCAATTTGTTGGGGGTGTTACTGTTGGGGTTAGTTGTAGAGCTCTGACCAAGCTCTGAGAGAGTTTTTGTACATGGTCAGCTTGTGGTTTTCTTTTGGTGGGGCAAGAGTTTGTAGTTTGAGCAGCGGTTTGTGTGCGAATGAGGGTCTCTGGTTTCTTTTTTTTATAAGAAAAAAAATAAATCACTTATCCGATGCTGCCACTCGCATGCTGTTGCGAGAAGGCCATTTAATTGAGTGACAATGAGTGAGAAGCTGGTCTTACCGAGTGCAACTTCAGTGTGGATGTATTTGTTGCTGTTGTCAGTGAAGAGACTGGTGGCCAGAGGCTGTTTGAAGCCGTGATGATGTGGCTAGATATCATCATGGCTTCAAAGAGCTGTCGGCCAATCAGCTTCCTACATTTTCGCAAACCAGCTCATAATAAGGTATTTTATAAAATAGTGCTATTACATACTAAATCTAACAACAATAAACACAACCTTTTTTACATACACTCTGAAGTCATCACAATAACCTACCTGTACGAGGACCCGAGAGGGAAAAGGAAAATCAAAGAGGACACTATAGCATAGTCAAGAAAGGGGAAGGGGGTACCCATAGGTGGCCAACCTTATGGACTAAAAATTGTAAAGGATAGATTAAGCTTAGAAATACAAGAACTGTAGCAACAGATTTGAGAAAAGGTCGGTCCTCAAGAGTGGCAGGAGCTCCCGGTCACAGTATGTAATATGTATGCTTGTATAATTATTCTTGGTTACAGTAACTTGACTGAGATTATCTTTTATACACTTATTTATAACATACCTGGCACTAGCCAGCAACTGTTTCTAGGAAGTAGGAAGGATTGTGTGTTGTCAGGTGCACACAGCAGTGGGAAACTGTTTTATTTTATTGACTGCACAGCATTTGACTGATGCAGCTGCTTGGGTGGTGGTCAGTAAGAATAAATGTTTTCATTTTTGCTTTAAAAGATGTTGCTGTGTGGACTAGAAGCAGTAATAGTCAACACTGCCACTTGTTGGACCAGGTAGTGTACTGTAGTGTAGTACACTGGGACATGGAGTGCAGCTGCATCACATGAGTAGGGTGCGTGGACTTTTCCTGCTGCTCCTTAGACCATTCTGCAGTGCAGCTATACTTCTTTGTGTTGAAATGCTTGGATTTTGCCTTGCAATAAAATAAGATTTACTTCAATTGAAGCCATTGTTGTTTTCTTTGGTATCAAATGCTACCATATTCTGACTGTTCTCTTACGTACATACGAACATATGAAATTGCCAGCAGATACAGGCCATTCAGTCTATCTAGTCTGCTCGAGTGTGTAGCATTTCAGTCCATTAGACTGCAGCTGCCCCCACCTCCCTCATATGCCCTTCCCCATCTCACACACCCTCACGATTTGTACCCTTCCCTTGAATATGTCCCACCCCCTTTTGAAGCCCCCAATACTCTGCAATGATACAACTTCTTCTGGAAGAGCATTCCACCCTGCCACCACCCTTTCTGTGAAATAGTGCCTCCGCAGTTCCCTCTTGAACCTGCCCCCTTCCAGTTTCATAGAGTGTCCCCTGGTTTCCCTTCCACCTTTCAGATTGAACATACAACTGGTGCCTGCTTTGATCAAACACTTCAGGTTCTTGAAGGTCTCAATAATATCCCCTCTCTCCCTTCTTTCCTCCAGGGTATACATGTTGAGCTCTCTCAGTCTCTCCTCATATGGTCTGTCCCCCAGCCCCAGGATAATTTTTGTTGCCCTGTGCTGTACCCCCTCCAGTAGTTTCATGTCCCTTTTCAAGTAGGGGCACCAAAATTGCATGCAGTACTCTAGGTGCGGTCCCACCAGGGAACTGTACGGGGGCAAGATGACCTCCACACTCCTAGAAGTAATCCCCCTTGCTATGCACCCTAGCATCCTGTTTGCCTTTGCTGCTGCCTTCCTGCACTGAGCAGAGTGGTTCCTCTCTCCAGTTACCAGCACTCCCAGATCCTTCTCCTCCTTGGATTTTGTTAACGGGACACCCTCTAGCCAGTAATTGTGTCCTGGGTTCTTGCCTCCTAAATGGTGGAGGTGGAAGACTAGGTTTGCTGGCCAAGGCACCTAACTTCACCTGAGCTCTTTTCTTCTAGGTTGCTTGAAAGGACAGAGCAAAGAACCTTACCAGAGCTAGGATAAGGATTTAGGCTTCTTTTGGCTAGGCAGATTTATTGTGTGTTATTTTTATTTTGTACTCAGAGGGATTGTTACTGTTTGTTGCTAACATTTTATTGCTTTATTTTTCTCTGATTCAAATTGTTGTTGCTGGGTATACCTTCTGCTGTATTATTACAGGGTGTGCCTACAGGTGTGTGCTTACAGATTACTGCCGTAATCTTCTGATTCAAATTGTCTTTTGCAAGGTATATCTTCTGTTACTGCTTTATTTTTCTCTATAACAAAGTGTTTCTTACAGTGTATATCTTCTGTGAAATTATTACAGGTGGTGCTTTACAAGTTTCACAGTTTTATCTATCATTAGGATCAGCTTTCAGGGTTACTGCATTTGCTGCTGGCTTATTGTTTCTGCTCTTACCTCCTTGTTTCTTTCATCCGTGGTTCTTCTTTTTTGGCAGGGGAAGGGCCCAAACACCCACCCCATCCCCAAACACCCCACACTACACTCCTTTTATAGGGTAGCACAGTCGTGACACTTCCTGTAGCAAAGCAGGAAGGGGCGTATGAGAGGGGTATCCACACAGTGGCCTCATTTACAAGGGCATTAGTTATTTACCTTGTTATAACAAGTTATACAAAAACAAACAAACAAAACACAAAATCAAACTTTTGCTTTTATTTTCTTCCTTCTAATTACTCTGACCAGGTTATAAAGCCAGCAACTTATCTGGAATGGATATTATTATCTGAAGGTACTGTGGAACACTTTTCAGAGGAGCAGTTTTACAGGATTTAGGATACTGTCCTACATGTTGGGCCATTGGAGATCTAAGGGCTCAGCTCCAGGCAGCATGGGCAGAGATTGCTCACCTCAAATTGCATATTCAAGAGGAAATATATTATAAGAACTGCCCGTCATTTCCACAACATCCAACAGAAGCACCTCGACCACAGAGGGTAGTTGGTGTGGGAGGATGGCAGGTAGTTAGGAGGGGCAAATTGGGTGCCCCATTACTCGGTGCTCTCCAACATATCACCTCCACAAACCATATAAAAACTACAAACAGGTATCTGCCTCTATCTCCAAAATCAAACAAAGGGGCAGAGAACACTGCCGAGCAGGACACTGCAGCACAGGAGCTAGCACAACAAAACTCACCCAAAACAGAAACCAAAACAAAAAAGCAAAAAGTAAATCCAAACAACTTCTGATCATAGGAGACTCCATGGGGAGTTGATATGTATCTTCAGCCGGGCTAATGGTCAGATGTCTCCCAGGTACATCAGCGTTGAGAGACACTGACAGCATTGAGAGGTGTGCTGCACTTCTAAGGTGCCGTCTTTCAGATGAGACATTAAACCGAGGTCCCATCTGTCTGGATTGGTGGTAGTTCAGGTGGATGTTAAAGAGCCCATGGCACTTACCAAAAAGAGTAAGGGAATTTTGTGTTTATTGAAACTCAAAAGGAAAAGTACAAAAGTGCTAAATAAACAATGAAAAATACAGAAAAACACAAAGCATAACAGAAAGCATTTAAGTAATAGGAACAGCTGAATCAGTTATCCATACGAGACTGTGCCAAACAGTGGACATATAACGAGCAGTTTGAGACTGCTTTTCTTCATAATAGACAGTATGCAAAGACTTCAAAATAATAGCAGCTAGAACAGCATAAGAAATATCCTTCTGTTGCAAAGTGAACAAGCAGCGAGCATTCCAGATAGTCCATTTAGCTATAGCAAAACACAAGTTTAAAGTACTATGATGCCAGGCCCTTCAAGAGGAGCCATAGACACCATAGATCAATTCAACATAAGAAACAAGTCGGAGAACAGGCATATGCCAAAGAGCAGCTAAATAAGTCCAAAAGGCCTGTATATGAGAGCAAGCAAAATACAAATGAGGGATAGTTTCTAAGACAGCATCACACTCAGGCCTAGCACAATTCCATTCTTCAACCATCTTGTGTTTTTGATTAGCTTTAACATTCAATTTGGCATGACAACAAAGACATAAAACATCATGATACTTTATAGGAATTCGTGTTTCGGTAAACAAGTGAAGCACTGTCGACACATATCCCACCAGACAAGTAGGAAAGGTCATAGCCTCAATGAAATGAGTAGCTAGAACTTGCCCATACAGTTGCTTTTTGCTGTACAAAATAACAGCCTCATAAGTAATATGCCACCTATGAAGCTAACAAATACCTAACGTAAATATGGAGGGGCAAAAGGAACTGATTGGAAACTTTTCTGCACATTCTCTTTCCAACCTGTGTACCAACTAGAGACCTTACCCAGGAATAAAGGAAGCCACCCATAATGGTGCTGCAAGCAGAGAGGCCACGGATTGACATGTAAAAATTGAAAAAAATCAAAATAAAATAGGATGAACCATCCCCAAGCTACCCTCTTTAACAGGTAAGTACTGGATATTCCGTTTAATAGGATTCAACCTACTGCCCCAGATAGCATGAAAAAATAAACCAAAAATCAGAGTCTCTCTCTTTCCTTCGGAGGTGGAAAAATCGAAGCAACATACAAAAAAATAGGAATCAAAAAGGTTTTAACCATAAAAACACACTTCAACTTACCCATGGAAACCATATTGCAGCGATCCACAAGAGGAGATCCCCTCTGAAGACAAACATCCCAGTTTCACAGATCTTGCCTATCTCTCCCAAAAGTGATCCCCAAAATACGAACAGGTCCCTGAACAAGGGAAATGCCCTCCAAGGTAGGTGGGGTTAAAGTGACTGGGTCAGTCAAAGGACCCAACATCACACTAGAACATTTATGAGTATTAAGCTGTCCACCTAAGACTGACCGACAAAGAGAGCAAAATTTAATAACACGGGCAACATCTCGAACACTACAGACAATAACACACAAATCATCAGCATAAGCAAGAGCAGAAAAAGGGAGATGAACTGGGTGCAAAACCAAGGGAGTAAAAAACCTGACATCATTCAAAACACGAAGCAATAAATCAATAGAAAAGACGTACAAAAGAGGGCTAAGGGGACAATCCTGTCGAACCCCTATATGAACAGGAAGCATTAGGCCCAAATAACCATTAGCCAAAGGTCGAACAACTGCAGTCCGGTAAGCAGAGCGGATCCAAGTTATAAACTGCAGGGGTACACCATATATTTCTAAAACATGCCATAAAAAGGCATAGCTAACTGAGTCAAAAGTCTTACATTGCTTCAAAGTAAGCAGAAAACCTCGAGAAGCACAAAGTCTCCCAGAGTCAAAAACTTCAAGAAGAAGCAACAAGGTCAGTAATGGTCCTACCCGGAATGCTACAAGTTTGGGCAGGCGAGATAACAAAAGAAGCCACATGCACTAGGCGATTATGCAAGACTTTCATCAAAATCTGAAAATCAACTTTTAGCAGACAAATGGGCCTCCAATTATCCAGATCCTTCCATTTCCCCCTTTTTGTAAATAAATGTAACAATACCAGTAGTCATAGCAAGAGGAAAAGCTCCAGAACGTAATACATAATCATACATAGCAGTCAATTCAGCAGCAATCATGGGACACAAAAGTTAATAAACCTCATCTGGGATACCATCTTTCCCCGGAGAGCGCCCTTTAGGGAGTGCCATAATAGCTTGTGTAACCTCTTCAACCTGTAAATCCTGGGTAAGCTCACTAGAAAGGGAAATAGGAAAATCAGGGGAGAGAAATCGGAGATTGTAAGGATGAAAACAGCCCCACATCACCAGAATATGTACTAAGCTGGCCATGTAAATAGTCTGAAACAGCAAGAAAAACACCTTGTGGGGTAGATTGCGTCACTTGATTAGTGTCCCAAACCTCAGTCATATATGCTTACATTTAACTCTTTCAGCACAACTGAGAAAGGGACAAACCGTGGCCAACTTGCCCTGTGTCCCAAAAGCCTGTTGTATCATTAAGGAAGTAAGTTGTTTGGAATGAAATTCCTTCATATCATGCTGAATACTGGTTATCTAGCAGGAATAATCATAAGCTGTGTTGTGCGCCAAGCACATCACTCTATGTAAATGAGAACGAAGGGAGAGACAGCGGAATTTATCCAAATTCCGAACAGACTTATTCAAAGAAATCCATAAAACACTGAAATCTAACTTCAAACAATCCCGCCAGAATAACGCATTATCAAAAAGGTCAAAGTCTTCTTACTACCAACTAAAAACAAAATTTGATGAGAAAGAGTCTTTCTGCAACAGGAGAGTATTAAAATGCCAAAAACCCAGGCCCAAAAGGGGCGGGAGGAGATCCTAAAACCACACCCAATTCCTGTGATCGGAGTACTCTACAGAAGTAACCCAAACCTGATGTAAATAAACAAAATTACTAACAAAAACAAAATCAATATGAGTGGCACAATTGCCATGCTGAAAAGTAGGAATCCCCTTACCATGTTTAGCTGTACAGGCATCAACCAAGGAGGCCAAATGAATCATTAATGTCAAAAAAGACATATCACAAAATACTTCAGTCATTTTTGCAGCACTACACCTATCCTGAAGTGACAACCCACAATTTAAATCACCACCAAAAATCACAGGACAGGTAGAGAATAAGTAAGGGTGGATAGAAGTAAATAAATCAATTCGCTCAGCCTTGGATTGTGGAGCGTAAAGATTAATCAGTCTGTAATATCTAGAGTCAATAATAACATCTAACAACAAAACACGCCCAGGAAACAAGTCCAAGAGCTTCAAAACCTGAACTGGAACGGTAAATAAAATCCCAACCCCTACACAGCGATCCAAAACCAGCGACCAGTAAGAAACACCACAAAAGCATTCATTAGAGGCCCATGTAACATCAGTAACAGTATGCAATCTTGTGTCCTGAAGAAAAATAACATTAACAGCAACATCTCGAAAACTAGTAGACACAAGCCCCCTCCTATGTCCATTCTTAATGCTATTGACATTAACAGTAATTAATGTAAGTTGTGACATTACAATAGTGGAAACAGACCCTTAGTTCTTTCTAACATGGTTCCCAGGAATGTCAGATTTACTGTTTGGGGCCAGTCCGACGTTGTGTTTTCCCAATTGCTTGTATATCATCCCCTACTTTACTAACATCAGAATCTGAAGCAATTTCCAAATGACCAGGATCACCAGAGGAAGTTTCAGAGGCAGGTCCCTGCCCGGTCTCCAAATTTTGCAATGGGCTGAATTTATTGGAAAGTATGGTCTCATGGACCTTTTGGACTTTAGAAGCAGATGATTTTCTGGCCTGACGTTGCCAAGAAACCCGCCTCACAGGCTCTGGAGCATTAACCACAGGGGGAGGTGGAGAAGGCATGGACACAGTGCTACATAGAAACATAGAAACATAGACTTTGATGGCAGATAAGGACCGCTTGGCCCATCTAGTCTGCCCATTTCCCTACCTACAGGATAGGCCGCAGATCCTAGTTAACCAACAGCCTATTTCTTCCTACCCCCCACAAGAATTGCCTTATGTCTGTCCCATGCATTCTTGAATTCTCCCACAGTTTTAGACCCCAAAACCTCCTCAGGAAGGCTGTTCCATACATCCACTACCCTCTCTGTGAAATAATACTTCCTCACATTTCCCCTGAACTGCCTCCCCTTCTATCATTAAATTGTGTCCCCTTGTTCTTGCATGTCTCTTTTTCTGAAAGATGCCACCCTCTTGGACTTTGTTGATTCCACTGAGGTACTTAAAAGTTTCTATCATGTCCCCCCTCTCCCTTCTTTCCTCGAGGGTATACGTATTAAGCTCCTTTAGTCTCTCCTCATAGGGCTTCTCTTGCAGACCCTGTACCATTTTAGTTGCCCTCCTCTGGACTGCCTCTATCCTGTCTATGTCCTTGCGGAGATGGGGTCTCCAGAACTGGACGTGTGTAATTAGGATGGGGTCTCACCAACTGTCAGTACAGAGGATAACAACTTCCTGTTTTCTGCTGCTGATGCCTCTCCCTATACATCCCAGTATACCCCCAGCCCTCCCTACTGTCTTCTCACATTGCTTGCTAACCTTAAGGTCATCTGATATGATTACCCCTAGGTCCCTTTCATTTTTTGCTGTTGTTACTACCTCCCCACCCATTGTGTATTCTTCCCCAGGGTTCTTGTTTCCCAGGTGCATTATTTTGCACTTCTTTGCACTGAATCCTAGCTGCCATACTTCTGACTAGGGTCAGGAGTGGGACAAACAGGATCAACTTGCATAAGGGCTGAAGGATGCTTATCTGTACAAAGAGTAGCAACAGGACCAACCACCTCCTCCTCATCAAGAGGAAATGGGGCAGAACAGGGGGCACAGGAAGGGGCACTTCAGGATTAGAAATATGAGCTACTCGGGTAAAATCCAAGTTGTGCAGTAGCTATCAATAATGACACTGCTTCCTTAGGAACATATAACCATATGAACATATGAAGAAACCAGCAGATGAAGGCCATTTGGTCTATCAAGTCTGCTCATATTGCAGGGTTCACAGCTTGAGCTAATGTCCCTGCCCTCCCTCCCCACTACTCCCATCCTCCCTACCCATGATTCTTATCTTCCACCTATGCCTATCCCAGCCTCTCTTAAAGCTGCCCACACTGTCTTCAATGAGATGGCCTCTTCTGGCAGCACATTCTAAGTGTCCACCACCCTCTCGGTGAAGACATGTTTCCTGACCTCCCTCCTAAACCTCCCACCCTCCAGCTTAAGACTGTGCCCCCTCGTGTTATGGTTGCCACTCAGCTTAAAAAGATTCTCCTTATCAACCTGAACCTCTCCTCCTATGTCTTACTCTGCAGGTTCCATGTGAAAATCGTGAACATATAATCACAAAATGCAATATAGCGCTGGCAAAATGACGAGCTGCATAAACACGTCTGGAAATAAAGGCACTTACCAATTTAGACAACTCCAAAATAAGCATGTTGAACTTTTTAGAATGCCAAATGGCAAATGCTGAATACTGATACAGCCATCCCTCTTTCTTCTTGTTGCTCCCATGAACTCTGATGTTACATCACTTCCTATTACCCACAATGCAACAGAAATGTCTTTTAAAGGACTACTACTTTTTTATGCTACCATTCGCATGATCTTGTGTGTCCGAGGGAATGGAGTTTAAAACAATCATGAGCCAGAAAGGTAAGCCTTTGGCTCTACATGCAGGATATGTGTATCAAAAGGACAAAGAACGAGGGGAAGATTTATTGGCGCTGTGCTGTTGGCCCTGAATTCGCCTGTCTGGCTAGGATGCACACAGTAGGAAACTCTGTCTCTTCTCTTCTTGAGGAGCATACTCACACACCTGATGCTGGGGAAGCTGGTGCTCATACAGTCATGGTGCTGTTTTGATGCTTAAGGTGAATTAGTGGAGAACAGAAAAATAGCTGAGCAAATGAATCCTAGCATCTTAGCAACCCATAGTGTTGATTTCACTATTTAAACATCCTTTCTAGCCAATTTGGCTATCTACAGCTAGGTGCTGTTATTGTTCAGAGTCGGGCAAGCATTGGTGCTATAAATGGTCTTTCGCTATTAATGCCGAAGCTTAATTTGTGCATCGCTGTTTTGCCAGCTCGGTTATTGAAGTTGAGATTATTTAGTCACTCAATTCACCGGTTACCACTCTGCACCTGTTCAAGTATCAACAGTCACAGAGAGTCAGGCCCAGAATATTTACCTTAGCACTGCCCCTTAACTTGTTTATCAAAACAGACTACATTGCCCAAGCTATTACATGCCCACATTAAACTGCCAACTTCCCATTGTATCAATGACACAGCTTATTGAGAAGCTAGCTCTTCATCTTTAACTATTCTCCATGCAATCCAACTATGAATAAGCTAGTATGAACAGATATTAACACTCCTGAAGGTGTGTGTGTGTGTGTGTGTCTGTGCCTGTCTGTGTAGTTATATGCATATCACTAATGATATCTGGAAATGCAGTGCACACCAAACTTCTTGAGTTTCACTGTGTCCAAATCAAGCACCACCACCACTCCCATCCTTCCACCACCACCAAAAGTTCCTGTAACAGCTTTATTAAAACACACCCTCTGAGAGGCACACCAAATCACTGCTAGACATCAGGATATATCCTCACAGTCTGATGGTATGTATCTTTGTGATGGACAGTGTCAGTAACATACTGAAGGTGGTGAATAATAGGGATGTTGCTTATATGTCTGGTTTTGCACACAGACTAAATCTGATAGTGTTACGTGTTTGGCCCACATGCACAGTTAAGAGAAACACCTCATACAGTATGGGACACCACTAAATATTTCCAGTGTTCCCTAACAGACTCAGTTCATTATCAGGAGAAACACAATGTCCCTCAGCCATGAAGACACTTCCACAAAGTGTATCCCCCATGTTTCTATATGTTGTTGTTTATATATTTATTGGAGTTAGGAACAAACACTGAAGCCAGGGCTAATTTACAAGGGAATTTTTCACAAAACCAGTAAGGCTTAAAGGAAAGCATATACTATGATTTATAGTTTGGTATTAGGGCAGCAGAATGCTCGATGCCCGTAATTGCTGTCTCCACTTCTCAGTGGATATATGGTGGAGAGAACTATGAAACAGAAAACTGTTGTATGCAATGGAATTTGAGGATGCAGCCTATGTGGGGTACCTGATGTGGGTGTAGTACTGTGGTCTGCAAAAGCCTATTTAACTTCTGCAACCATGTGGACAGGCCACCAAAGATTTCAGTGCAAAATCAGTAACCCTTAACATCATCCAGCCCATGGTGTGCTGACCCAAATGCCACTTGTGCTGTTATTTGTGATCTTCTACAGCAAGCCGGTGAAGCAAGGTTAATGGTGTTAGTATTCATAACAGAACTGCTTAGGTTGCTGGTGATGACTACAATGATTATGATGAAGGAGGTGACAGAGCAACAGCAGCACCAAGATGAAATATTCATTACAAAAGGTACAGAGTTGTTTCTGACAAAACGTGTAGACTGGGTTTGCAGTATTACAATGAACTTGCAATGAAAACACTACTGGATCGCAGATATAAAGATGTCTTTATGCCCTAAAGGCATATACTGTAATCTATCAAACAGAAACTTTTGTATACACATGCTGAAGCGGCAAAAACAACTTAAAATAATGCACACGCCACCCTGATCATACTGCACTTTCTCTAACATGCTAACATACTACACTGCCAGCAAATTAGGCCAAACGATCTATCGAGTCTGATCAAGATGCAGCTCACAGTTAATGTCTCAATTACATTACTATAGCTGCCTCCCATTCACTGTTCCCAGCCCCTGTATTCCCATTACATTCCCTGCTCTCTCCACTTGTATTATACCTCTGGTTTATCCCAACCCCTCTTGAATCCCATCACTTTTTCAACTGCCACCAGCTCCATTGGTAGCACATTCCATGCTGCCACCACCCTCTCTGTGAAGTAATGTCACCTTACTTCTCCACTAAACCTCCCCCTTGCCAGTATCAGGTTATGATCCCTTGTGGATCCTTCCTCCCTTAATTGGAATAGACTATCATTGCTGACCAGGTTTCCCCCCCTTCAAATATTTAAAGACCTCTATCATATCCCACCATCCCTCCTGTCTTCAAGGGATTACATGGTCAGCTCCCTAAGTCCCTCTTCATAGGACCTATCTCCCAGTCTGTGAATCATCCTTAACACTTTTCTCTGGACTGTTTCCAGAAGAGCTACATCCCTTATCAAGTATGGGTGCAAAAACTGCACATAATACCCCAGATGCGGCCTAACCCAATAGTTGTACAGAGGTAGTAGAACCTCACCCTCTCCTCGATTTATCCCTCTAGCAATGCACCCAAGCATTCTATTTGCTTTTGCTGCTGCCCTCCTGCACTGCTCTGAATAATTCATCTTGGCATCTATTACTACCCTGAGATCTTTTTTCTCCCTTGGAGACCATCAGCTTTACCCTGCTGGGAAAGTAGTCATGGTAGGGATTCCTTAAACCCAAGTGGAGTACACTGTACTTCTTGGCATTAAACCTCAGTTGCTAAGAGTGCGACCACCACTCAACTGTATCTAAGTCCTCCTGTTGTGTCCTTCTCCCCTTCTCCCCATCCACCACTGCTCCCAGTTTGGAGTCATCAGGGAATAGACCCAGGCTGCTCCTAACTTCCTTGCCAGTGTCCAAGCTGAATGTATTAAATAGGAGGTGGCCTAATATCGACCCTTGAAAGACCCCACTGATGACCCTTCTTGGAGAAGATATCTCATCCCAAACCACCACTCTCTGAAACTGATTGGATAACCAATTTCCATTCTATCCCAGCAACCTTTCCCCCACCCCTAAGCTTCTCAGCTTCCCTATCAGTCTCTCATGTGGGACTGGGTCAAAAGTCTTGCTGAGGTCCACCCACCTTCCCTGATCCATCGATCTTGTCACCCAGTCATAGAATTCATAGAAACATAGAAGTTAATGGCACATAAAGACCGTAAGGCCCATCCAGTCTGCCCATTTTTTCTACCTTATGAATGTGACATAGGCATTTACTCTGTTAATGGTCTATCTATTCATACTCATCTGAATTGCTCCCTTATGCCTATCTCATGCCTGTTTGAAGCCCTGCACTGTATTCATATCCACCACTTCCTGAGGTAGGCCGTTCCATGCATCCATCACCCGTTCTGTGAAAAAGGACTTCCTCACATTACCCCTTAATTGGCCTCCCTCTAATCTCATGCTGTGTCCTCTTGTACTGCTATTTTTATGTTGGCACGCTTGCGCAGCCAACATCCTGCGGTAGTGCAGATTTGGAGGCATGGTTGCTGTTGGGAGAATGCAGGGCACGTAGATGCATCCCTCATTCTCCAATCAGCCTGCATGCCAGTGCCATGCCATGCATACTAGTGTGGGTAACACATCTAAGGAAAGGTCCGCTGCAATGACAGCAAAGCTCATCACATGCAGCGGACCCTTCCTACGTACTCACCAGCTAGTAACATGGTGGCACAGTGGCCGCTAAACTACCAACTTCAGGGGTGCCCAATCCCCTGGTTGGCTTACCCTGCCCCTCAAAGTATGTGCCAACTGGGGAGCCCACTTCCCGTTGGCAGAATGTGTCCCCCCTGCTTTCGTTGTTTGCTGACAGGGGTGGCCGATCCTCGTCATCCATCCCCCTTCCTGCTTAATGTGCGAGGGAGCCCACTCCCTATCAACATGATGCCCCCTTCTTTCGTGCTGACAGGGGTGCACAATCCCCTGTTGACTACTGTACCCCCCCAAAAAAAGAAACCACTGAAAAAAAGGAAACCGTCTGCAATGTTGTTTTTTTAGTAACTGCAAACCGAAAACAGTCCTTCGTAGTCTCCCTACCCACCACCTGCACCCACCCACTGCGCACCCTGCCTCCTCACACCCCCTCTCACCCCATACTTGCCTCCGGAGCTCAGCGCAATGATCTTTGGTGGACCAGGAACATGTCTTCACTCTTCAAAACTGACCGCGAACTGAGGAAATGCCGGTAAGCTGTATAATGAAATAAATAGGGTTTTTTCAACTTTGATGCATATCTCGGGCATTTTTTGGAATTTATGCACCAAATTTTCAACATGGGGTTTTGGGACCCTCCTCATGAATTCTGTCACTGTTATGATGCTAATCAGTCTCAAAAGGTGATTTCTCAGTCACTGCATGGAATCACCTTTTGGGACTGATTAATGCAAGGACAGTGGCAGTGTTCATGAGGTGGGCTCTCAAAAAGCCTATGTTGCAAATTTGGTGGAAAAAATTAAAAAAATGGCTTTTATTTAGCATGCTATGCAGTTGCTACGCATTTAACTTCCACAAATTCACAATATTTTCATGTCAGATTTTCAACACTGTCATTTTTCACTTCATTGTGAACAGTACAGCTGTCATTTTTCACATCTTGGCTGAAATGTGTTTCCGCACTTCCGGCGCACAATACCGCTGTCACTGTGGGAAATCAGTGTTCGGGGCAGATTACGAAAATGACAGTGACACTGTTCATGAGCAGAGGTTCTAAAATGCCTGTGTTGAAAATTTGGTGACGATGCTCCATAAAATGACTGTGTTACGAGCATGCATTGTGCACTTGTTGCCAACTGCCTCAACACAACCTTTTCTGACCTAAGTGAAGTCCTTCCTGCCCACTTCTTCGATCCTATCCATGCATCCAACCCCCCTATTTTTTGCCCCCCATTTCACTTCTCAACCATATCTCCCTGCGATGCCAAACCACTCCTACTAAAAGCTCTCTCCAGCCGCAACCCCAGTTGTAACCCCATTGATTCCAGGATTCTCTGCCTAACACTTCATGTCATGTTTGCCCCCCTTACTGACCTTCTTAACCGGTCTCTATGCCTTGGTCAATTCCTGAGCGCATGGAAATTGGCTGAAATTACCCCATCCATAAAAATGGAGACCGCACATTACCAAACAACTACAGACCAATCTCCATCCTCCCCCCCTCCCTTAAAGCCCTGGAGAAAATAGTATCCACCCAACTCATGGATTATCTATCCAAGTACAACATATTATGCCCAGAGCAGCATGGCTTCCACCCTGGTCACAGCACCACTTCAGCCCTATTGGAGTTCTCCCACCAAATACACTCTGCACTTGACGCTGGGGAGATCGCTGGGGCAGTGTTCATTGACCTATCCAAGGCCTTTGACACTGTGTGTCACCCCCTACTGCTTGACTCCCTCCATCAGCTTGGTTTCTCATCTGGTCCTCTGGCCTGGTTCTCAAGCTACCTCTGTGACAGATCCCTACGGATCAAAATAAATGGTATCCTATCAACTGCCTTATCTGTATGCTCTGGGGTCCCACAAGGCTCCATCCTGGGCCCCACATTGTTCAGTCTCTTTCTAAACACCCTCCCCAGCTCCTGCTTGGGAAAAATTCTTCTATACGCCGACGATGCAGTCCTCGTCACCTCCCACCTTGACCCACTCACAGTCCAGAGCTCCTTGCAACTCACCTTCAGCCAAGCTGAAAAATGGTTCCTCGACCATTGCCTGGTCCTGAACCACAAGAAGATGAAATCTATGATTTTTGCACACCGCAAAAGTAACTCCAGAAATGCTCCCTCTTGGATCATCCCCAGCACCCTACACTCCCTTGAACAGGTATCAACATTCAAATACCTAGGCATCACCTTCGGCTCTGCTCTCTCCTTCCATGCCCATCTTAACTCACTGTCCTCTGCCATGAATGCCTGGATTGGACTCCTCTACCACCACAAAGAGTTTGCTCTACAGCTGGCTATCACCTCCTCCATCCTGTCTTTGGTTGATTATGGACTTCCTATCTATGCAGCTGCTGACCCCACTGCCCTCACCAAAGTCCAGACCTCTATCAGCAAAGCCTGCAGGCTCCTGACTGGTGCCCCCAGCAGAACAAACACATGCCAGCTTTACTCCATCTTGAACCTACTCACTTTTGAAGAGCTCTTGCAATACCACACCTGTATACTGGCCAAAAAGACTCTATTTGGGCTCTGCTCCCAGGAGTCGCTACATCCCTTCAATGGGCCACCCACTCGGTCATCACCCGAAATATAACCAAAGCCACCTTCCAGATGCCAAGAGCTTGGACCTGTATTGTTCACTGAAATTGCCTTGCTTTGTATGCTGTTTTGTATCTGGCCTGTACTGTTCTCCACTGTTTTGCTCCACCAATATGTTGTCTCCCCTCCCTCTGACGAGGTGCCTTTGTAAATGAATCTTTGACTCAAAGGTTGTAATTCCGAATTGTGAATAAATAAAATAAATAAAGTTTGCATGCACGCTCATAACGTTGTGCATTTGTAATGTTTTCACTCTGGGTTTTCACCATTGGCATTTTTCTACACCTCTTGATGTACAGCTGTCATTTTACATGTCCTGCCCGAAATGTATTTTCGCACGTCCGGCACAGAACAGCGTAGTCGCTGTGTGAAATCACTTTTTGGGACAGTTTGAGGAAATGACAGTGACACTGTACATGAGCAAAGGTGCTAAAATGCCTATGTTGAAAATCTGGTGCTGAAACTCCACAAAATTAATGTGTTACAAGTATGCATTGAGTATTTATGTCAAGGAATCTCTTCCCGTACTAGCCCTGCCTGCTCCCATCCTTGACTCCAGGGCCCAGGTGCTTACGCTGAAACTAACCCCTGACCCTTTAAAGGGAACCCTTTATCTGACTACTGCATACGTGCCCCCCAGGGACCAAACGCAGGCCATTGCCTCTCTTACAGAATACCTTTCCTCACTACCTCCTTCCGCTGATCAAATTCTGGTGGGTGACTTAAATGTCAACTGGCTCAGCCCCTCCTCCTCCTCTACCCGAGACTCCTTTTCTGCAATACACCTAACGCAACTAGTTACCCACCCTACCAGGACTAACCCCAAGAGAGGCTCCAGTACCCTGCTTGATGTGTTACTCACCAACCGCCCTAATCAGATCCCCAATGTACAAGTTCTCCCAGACTCTCTCAGTGATCACTCCCCCATTCTATTCCACTGGTCATCCTCAGTCCCCAAACCCATAGCACAGTCCACATGCCGGCGCGTCTAATACCTGGTGGACTGATAAAAACTAAGGAACTTCTGTCCCAAATTGACTGGTCTCCTATACAGGCAACTCCCGACATTGACACAGCTCTCCTTCTTTACCCGAACTTTAATAATGCCTGTGATATCTTTGCCCCAATGTTGACCCACCATTCTAAAAGGCAGAATGCCCTGGGTAACCCCAGCTTTGATCCACCAACTCAAACATAGGGACAACCTATGGCGCACTGCATTGAGACTGGCTGGCCCAGTGACAGGCAGTTATATGCTGCCACCGAAACAAGTGCACTGGCCATCAGAAAGGCCAAGTCTGAGCACTATCGGTCCTCACCACGTGCCTCATGGGGAACCCCAGAACCTTCTGGGATAACATTAAACAGTTAAATAGGAGTGCACACTCCCCACCCACCCAGATCAACATTAATGGCGTGATCTCCTCAGACCCAGCCCTCATAGCCAACCACCTCAACACCTCATTCACTGACCTTAGCCCTATCCTCCCTACAGATTTTTTTGACCCTCCTCCCCCAGCACCTGCCGTAAATCTTTCTCGCCCTTATTTTCTCCTCTGCCGTGTTTCTGCCCAAGAACTTAGGCCGCACCTTGTCACTGCCCTCAAGACTAATAGTACAGGCAGTGACACCCTGGATCCATGTATCCTATGACTGGTCTTAGACACAGTCCTTACCCCGATCACGTGCCTCATCAACTACTCTCTTTGCCTGGGGAAGGTTCCAACTGCCTGGAAAGTCACCACTGTCACCCCTATCTTTAAAGGTGGTGATAGGACTGTGGCTGGAAACTATCGGCCAATCTCCATTCTCTCTCTCCTCTCTCCAAGGCCTTGGAAAAAGTGGTGGCCTCTCAAATCTCTGACTACCTCTCCACCTACAATGTCCTTGTCCTGAGCAGCATGGCTTCCGGCAGGCCACAGTACCAACACAGCCCTCCTAGAGGTTCTCCAACTTTCTCCACTCCTCCTTAGACACTGGTTCTCTGGCTGGTGCGGTCTTCATTGACCTCTCTAAAGCTTTCGACACTGTCTCCCACCCCCTCCTTCTTGATGCCCTTAGTCTCTCTGGTTTTGCTGCTGGGCCTATCTCCTGGTGCACCAGTTATCTGTCTGACTGCTCACAGCGTGTAAAAATTAATGGGACCTACTCAGACATCTGTCCCATCTTTTCTAGGGTTCTCCAGGGCTCCATTCTGGGCCCCTTACTATTCTCCCTTTACCTTAACACCCTTCCACGCTCTTGCTCGGAGACATTCTATTATACGCTGATGCAGTCATCTTTGCCTCAAGTCGTAACCCTAATGCCCTCCAGGACTCGCTCAGAAGTCCTTCACTGAAGCCGAGGGCTGGTTCAAGGAACATAGATTGGTGATAAATCTTAAAAAAACAAAAACCATGTTCTTCACTCATCCTCAAAACAAGTCCTGCAACTTCAAACTCCTCATTCACTCTGAGTCCTCTTTCCCACTCAAACAAGTTTGCTCCTATAAATATTTAGGGATCCATTTTGACCCCTCCCTCTCCTTCCATGGACACATCGCTGCCCTAGCCACTGCCACTAATATCCGATTGGGCATCTTACATCGGTATAAACACTGCCCTCCCCTGGAGCTCTTGACTGCAGTCACCTCCTCTATCCTGTCCCTAGTGGACTATGGACTGCCGGTGTATGGTGCTGCTGATCAGACCACACTCCATAAAGTCCTTTTCTCTGAATAAGGCCTGCGGGTTAATTACTGGGGCACCTAGGCTAACACACACCTGTCTACTGTATGCTAAAGTGCTGGTACTTGATCTTGATGAGCGCCTCAAATATCTGACCTGTACCCTTACAAAAAAGACCCTCCTTGGGCTATCCCCGCCAGGATTGACCACCACCATACGCCACTCTGTCCCACTAGTTCATACTCGGACCTCTGGGAAAACCTCTCTTGTTATCCCTAGAGCTAGGACCTCTCACGGCCAAAGAGCCTTCAGCTTTAGGGCCCCCTCCTGGTTCAACACACTGCCCCCCTCCATCTCCGAAGCTCCAACTGTATTGTGCTTCAAAACTTCCTTACGTAACCACCTTATTAACACCCGGAGCTGTAATTGCCACTAGTCAAAGCCGTACTCAATACTTATGACAAAGCTTACTACTAAGCTGCTAAGGACAACATAACTCTGGTATTGTTTGCATCAATCCTACCTGTACCAGCTTGTTTGTATCTATGTCTTAAGTTACTGTTATACTATGTTGTACTGTTGTACTGTGTATTTTCGTTTGTCTTACTGTGACAAGGTACCTTTGTAAATGAGCCTATGGATCAAAGGTTTTCCAAACGGCTGTTTAAATAAATAAATAAATAAATAAATTTCCCACGCACCCTTGTAACTTCGCAAATTTGCAATGCTTACATGCCACATTTTCACCACTGCCATTTTTATGCACCTCCTTATGAATAGTACAGCTGTGATTTTTCACATCCTGCCAAAAATGTGTTTTCGTACTGCACTACCAAAGCCAATGCCAACGCGACAACATTCGGCATTGACAAATGCTTGTTGTTATATTGAAACATGTTAGACTCTTTCATCTTGTTAATGCCCTTAAGATGTTTGAATGTTTCGACCATATCATCTCTCTCTCTCTCTCTCTCTCTCTCCCTCCTTTGCTCTAGGGTACATAGATACATAGCTACATAGACAGTGTTGGCAGATAACCACCTACGGCCCACCCAGTCTGCCCATTTGAGCTTGTAAGTTACTTTATGTTATCCTAGAAGTCTGTTGCCCCTTACCCCTGACCTCCAGAATTCCTATATGTCTATCCCATGCAGTCTTAAATCCCGTGATTGTGTCAGCCCCCACCACTTCCTCTGGCAGGGTGTTCCACTTGTCCACCACCCGTTCTGTGAAGAAATTCTTCCTCACGTTTCCTCTGAATCATCCTCCCTCCAACTTCATCCCATGCCCTCTAGTCCTGGGACATCTTTTTCACTTAAAAATAGTGTATTCCTGCACCCTGTTCCTCCCTGTAAGATACTTGTATGTCTCTATCATATCCCTTCTCTCCCTCCTCTCCTTTCCTCTCCTCCAGGGAGTACATATTCAATTCCTTAAACCTGTCCTCATAGGACTTGTGATGCAATCCATGTACCATCTGTGTTGCCCTCCTCTGAACCTTCTCTACCCTGTCTATGTCCTTATGTAAGTAAGGGCTCCAGAACTGTACACTGTACTCCAGGTGGGGCCTCACTAGTGTCTTGTATAGTGGAATTATGACCTCCCTTTTCCTGCTGGTGATGCCCCTGCCTATGCATCCCAGTATCCTATTTGCTTTACCTGCTGCTTTGTCACACTGTTTCCCTACCTTGAGGTAATCAGAGATGATAACCCCAAGATCCCTTTCCTGCTTGATACATACTATATCCTCACCCCAACTGATATATTGTGCCTGGGTTTTTGTGCCCCGTATGTATTATCTTGCACTTCTTTGCATTGAATTTCAACTGCCAAACCCCTGACCATTCTTCAAGTTTCTGCAGGTCCATTCTCATTCTGTCTACACTCTCTGGTGAGTCTACTCTGTTACACAGCTTTGTGTCATCAGCAAACATGGAAATTCTGCCTTCTAGGTCCTGCGCAATGTCACTGATGAAGATGTTGAATAGGACCAGTCCCAGCACTGATCCCTGTGGTACCCCACTGGTCACTCTTCCCTCTGTGGCGTGACAGCCATTTACCACCACCCTCTGTGCCCTGCCACCCAGCCAGTTACATACCCACTGCAATACTGTGCTGCCCACACCCATATTCCCCAGTCTGTGTAATAGACTTCTATGTGGTACAGTGTAAAAGGCCTTGTTGAAGTCCAGATAGGCCATGTCCACTGCCCTCCCCTTCCCTGATCCACCTCCCTAATCACCCAGTCGAAAATTCACGAGGTTGGTCCTGACATGACCTCCCGTGAAACCTTGCTGCCTTGGGTCCTGTAGTCCATTGACAACCAGATGTTCCACCAATCTCTCCTTCAGTAGTGCTTCCATGATCTTCCCCACCACCGAGGTGAGGCTGACTGATCTGTAGTTCCCTGCTTCCTCTTTGTTCCCACTTTTGTATAAGGGGACTACATCTGCTATCATCCAGTCTTTGGGTACCTCCCCTGTTTCCAGTGATCGGCTAAACAGGATTGCCAGAGGTTCAGCCACCACCTCTCTTAGTTCTTTAAGGACCCTGGGGTGCACCCCATCTGGCCCCATTGCTTTATCAACTCTTATCACTTCCAGTTCCTTCAGAACCCTTTTTCATGTAAAGGGACTTGTGTCCATTTCTGCACCATTCCCACCCCTTGTACTCCCTTCAGACCCATTACACTCCTCTTCCTCAGTAAAGACTGAACAGAAATACCTGTTCAATATGTCAGCTTTACTGTTGTCATCCTCCACGCGGCTCCCATCCTCCCCCTTCAGTCTCACTATCCCTCCCTTTGCCTTTCTTTTTTCACTTATGTACCTGTAAAAGGTTTTGTCTCCTCTACACACTGATTTTGCTATGTGCTCTTCTGTTTGAACTTTTGCTTCTCTTACTGACTTCCCTGCCTCCCTTTGCTTCTCCTGGTACTTCTCCTATCCTCTTCTGTCTGTGTCTTTTTGTATTGCCTGAATGCAATCTTTTTCACTTTTACTTTCTCCGCTACCTCCTTGGAAAACCATAATGGCCTCTTCTTCCTTTTCCCCTTGCTAACCTGCTTAATGGATAATTCTGTTGTTCCTGTAATCCCCATTTTAATGGGGTATTTGACACGATCTCTGCTGGACAAACCCATGTTAGCCTTCATCTTGGAGGCCATGTGCCTCTAGGAACTCTGCCATCCTCTACTTCAAGATGATCTCCAACAGTTTCCCCACCACTGACGTCAGGCTTACCAGTCTATTGTTTCCCGGCTCATCCTGTGGTCCACTCTTGTGGAGTGGCATGATGTGTGCCATCCTCCAGTGACAGGGAACCCATCCCAGTTGAAAGAAGAAATTGAATAAGTTTGTCAATGGTGCTGCCAGGACATCTACAGTTTCTTTCAATACCATGGGGTGAACCCCATCTGACCCCGGAGCCTTGTTGGTTCTCAGGGACTTTAGAGCCTCCCTCACCCTTCCCACTGGGATCTCAACATCTGTGACTGCCTCTCCCTCCCCAGACCCCATATTGTCATACCTCTGAAGAATTGATCCATCCCTTCCCCTAGTAAAGACTGAACAGAAATATTCATTAAGTACTTTTTCTTGCTTCACAGCCTCATCTGCCCACCCAACCTCTTTCTTTAACCTATTGATCTGTCCCCCACCATTCTTTCTTTTCGCTGATGTACCTGGAAAAGCTCTTCTCTCCTTCCCTAAGCCACTGAGCCAACCACTGCTCCTTATCTGCCTTGGCCAATCGCACCACCCTACCCACCATTTTGGAGATCCTGTGGTACTCCTCCCTGTTTTTATCCCCTCATGAGTGCCTGTACCTTCAGAAGGCCAACCTTTTTTTTCCTCACTGCCTCCTGCACTTCTCTGGTTCACCAACTGGGTTTTCTAGCCCTTGCATACTTGGGATGGACCTTTGTGCAGGATTTTGTGGCCTCAAGAAGACCCCTTTTTATTATCTTCCACCTGTGCTCTGTGCCCATGTTCAGGCTAATCATACCTATATGTCCCTCTAGAATAGCCACCATCCCCTTAAAGTCTGCCCCCCTGAAGTCCACCAGCATTGTTTATGTGCAGTTTCCACCCCTGCTGAGGTCCAAGGAAAACCACACTGTGGCGTGGTCATTCCCTGCCAATGGGTCCTCCACAACCATGTTCTTAACCAGGACACCATCCACCAGAACCAAGTCCAGAATGTGTCCTTCTCAAGTCAGTTCAATTATCACTTTCTCTACAAGGAAAAAGGCACATCAAACTCTTCTCTCTGTGTGTAAACAACTACTTTTTTCTGATGTACCTCACTCTGAGTTTCCTACTCCTAGACACGAGTTCCTCCACCTACCCTGTGATCCTTACAATGCATCAAAACACAAACAGACCTCCACAAGCTTCTCACCTCCATTTACATTGCCTGCATCTCCCTACCTTGGCTCCTACAATCATAAACTCTAAATCCATATTCCCAGCCCCCACTCAAACTGTCACTTCCCCTGCTCTTCACCCCCAGCCCTGCCCCCATTCCGTCTGTTGCCCTCCTCCTCCTTCCTAGCTAGTGCCAGTATCATACCCCCACAAATGGTATCATATACATCCCTAATCTGGTCTGCCAGAGCTGCTCCTAAAGTCATCCTATCCAGCAGGAGATGCAAGCTCCCTGCCACATGTTATTTTCTCCTCCTCATCCAAGTCCTTGCAGGAGACGTTGAATCTAACCCAGGGCCACAGGTGAAACACCAGCCTCTAAACTCTCACAAAGGTCTCTCCATTGTCCACATAAATATCAGAAACCTCATGCCCTAACTAGACCAAGTTAAATGCTGGTTGACAGAACATGCCCCTGACATTCTATACATGATGGACCCCCTGACTCCTCAATTAGTCTTCCTGACTACACACTGCTATGACAAAACCAGAGCAAGCGAGGCAGAGGAGTGGCATTTTATGTAAAGCAGTCTCCATCCTACTCGGTCGTCAAAAACGAATCATGCCAAGGCTCCCACAAACTTATCCTCACACAACTCACCCTCCCCGCCACACTCCCAATAGTTATAGGGGTGATCTATGCCATCTCCAATTAGTTAGTGACTCTCTAATTTCTTGTCTAGCCACGTTACCCCCTCTAGCATCAAAAGGGGAACTGATACTACTGGGTGACTTCAATTTGGACTGACTCCCCCCCACCAAGGCCCGCATATCCAAAATTGAGTCTCTCAGTCTTACCCAGGTGATCACAGAATTACAACCCCCACACCCATAACCATTCACTAATTGACTCGATACTCTCCTCTCACCCATACAGAATGACCTCATCTTGTGTACTTGTGAATGCTCTAAGAGACACTGTGTCACATACTGCACTAGGAAAACTCACCTACCCAAATCAGCCCCGAAATACGTAAAAATATGCCCTCTCTAAATGCACTAGATACCGACTCAGTCCTGGATGACTGTAGTCATGCTGACTGGCAGCAGGTCTATTCTGCATCAGATGCAGACACTGCCCTAACCTGGTTCCTGCACATATTCACAAAAGTTTGGGACTACCATGCCTCAATGAAAAAAATTGAGGGTAAAGAAGTGCCACCCCCCCATCGGATCTCAGCACCTCTCCTTGTCCAATGAAAAGACCAGGGCAAGGCCTGGACCCTTTTCAAATTTGCAAGCCAGGCAAGTCTATAACTCCCTCTGCAATACCTGCACCAAGGACATTAGGCAAGCAAAAGCTGACTGTTTCAGATCTTAACTACTCTGTGCACAGCCTTCCAACTTCTGGAAAGTAGTGCTCTCCCTTATTGATCCCCCTGTCCAATCCAATACCCCAGTTTTTGAGCAAAATGGCCATCCAATTACTGAACATATCAGCATCGCTGACACCCTAAATAAATTTTTTACCTCCTGTGCCCTACCAGATGAACACTCCCCCGTCCACCTCAGGAACCCCCCTTACACCAGCAGCAACACCTTCCAAGTCACACCCATCTCTGAACAAGAGGTCCCCGATGCCCTCTGCTCACTAAATAAGTAAAAAAAAAAGAGCTCACAACAGGAAAAGTAGGAGGTGCTCTTGGTAAAATTACAAAATCTACAACATCATAACCAAGCATTCACCCAAACTATCAGAAATGTAGCTGACGCTGCAGTGTATTTAAACATTTATTAAGACACAAAAACAGTCTTTTGGGTGAGTGCCTGGTTATGATGTTGTAGATTCACTAAATACCTTCAAGTCCAGTCCTGATGGGATCCTCCCAAAGCTCCTGCTTTTATCAGTACCAGCAATGGGCAAGCCACTAACCCTCTTTCATTTACTTCAGGCATAGTACCGCAATCCTGGAAATCAGCTTGGGTAATTCCCCTGCACAAAAGCGGCATACTTGGTAATTACAGGCCAGTCTCCCTCCTCCCAGTCCTTACCAAAGCATAAGAATCGCTCGTCCAAACCAAGCTTATAGAGTACCTCACAACTACCAAACTTCTTTTCCCCTACCAATCAGGATTCAGAAAACAACACCCCACAATCTCCTCACTGCTGTGTATCACTAACCACATCCACACCACATCATAATAGCTGCTGTGTTTGTAGATCTGGCAAAGGCCTTCTACTCTGTCTCCCACTCCCTTCTCCTGGTGAAATTCGTGTCAGAAGGACTAGCCTCCTTTACAGTTCTGTGGTTCCAGTCCTTTCTAAACAACAAGCTCCAACCAGTCAGAATAAATGACTCCATATCCTCCCCACTCCCAATTCTCAAGGGTGCACTTTAGGTGTCAGTTCTTGGCCCCATCCCATTTTCATTATTCATAAATGACCATCCCTCTGCCTGCACAAATTCCCGCATAATATGTATGCAGATGACACTATTGTTCTCACCTCTGGTCCTGTCCTACTTGATGTTCAAGCCACCCTCCTGAATGATTAAGTACTGGTTCAGGAATAATAAACTGAAATTAAACACCTCTAAAACAATGTCTACAGTATGACATTTGGAACAGTATAAAAACTAAACAAAGCCTCCCCCATTGTATGGGACACAGTTGGACTCAGTCAGAAAATACAAATACCTCGGTGTCTGGCTGGACCCCCATATGACTTTCTCTAACCACATAGAAGCGATTATCTCTTAATTATACCCTAAACTAGGTATGCTGTACCAGAAAAGAGATTCTCTCCTACTATATCCTATCCAAAATGATCATTCACATCTTTGATTATGCAGATGCAATTTACAGTACTGCCCCGACATCAACCATATCCAGACTGGACACCCTCCTGAATACGTTCTGCTGTTTTATCACAAACTCAACCCCTCAGAACACACCATTGCTCCCTCTACCCCCACTAGGCTTAGCCCCACTTTACCATCAATGCTTCATCCACTCTCTTAATCTTATATCCAAATACTGGTTCAGCGTATTACCTTCCTACCTATCAGAGTGCCTTTCCATAGTTTCCCACTCCAGTATAGTCTGAGCCACAGGGATGCCAGATCCTTCACTCTGCTTAGGCCATCCACCTCAGCTGGTAAATCCAAATTCTCCTATAGGCTCCCCCTGCATGTGGAGTAAACTCCCCTTCCATCAGAAACTCCCCCCTCACTATTATATTAGCTTCACCAATTGCCACCCAGCATGCTCCTGTCAAGCAAGTGCCACACCTATTCCTCATGGCTGAAGACTCAGTGTATTGTCAAGCAACACATGTAATTATAGTTGTATTTGTGTAAATTATGTAAATAGAGATGTACTGTACATACTGCTGTATAAATAATGCTGAATGTCTCTTGCTGCTGTAAATATCTAATACTACTGTAATATATAATACAAACATTCTAATGGAGGTACAGACAAGATTCGAGGAGCCTGCCAGATTCTGTAGATACATGGTATTTCCTTCCATTTCTTCTCAGAGGTGCTGCCAGTACCAAGGACAAGCACACCCAGGAAGGAAAACATAGGGTATTTCAATAAATGGCTACAGGGTGGTGCAGTCAGATGGGGTTCAGATGGATAGGTGACTGGGGCTTTACGTGGGAAGAGGAGGGGCTGCATGCCCCTGACAGACTCCACCTGAGCTCTGCAGGGGCAGCTGTACTAAAGAAAAAATGGGAGGACTTCATAGTATGGAAGATCAATTTAAACTAAGTGGGGAGATGCAGACAGGGCCATCCTTAAGGGAGGAAGAACAGAGAGGCTGTCAGCCTCCCCCTCCGATGAGGCAGTCATAAAAGAAACAGTTAGGACAAGGAGGGGTTGGATAGTGAGAAGGGGGTTGATACAAACATACGAACATACAAAATTTGCCAGCAGATAAAGGCCTAGAGGTCTATCAAGTCTGCTCGAATGTGCAGCTAGCACCCCTTATTCTGCAGCTGCCCCTTCCTTCCACCCTTCCCCTTCATTAACCCTCCCCCTTGTCCTGTCCCATCCTCGTTTGAAACAGTCCACTGTTCTACTGCATACCACTTCAGGAGGTAACGCATTCCACCCAGCCACCACCCTCTCTGTAAAAAAGTGTCTCCTCATCTCTCTCCTGAACCTTCCTCACTCCAGTCTCATATCATAGCCTCTGGTGTCCCTCCCCCCCCTTACTTTGAACAGCCCCTCCGTACTTGTCTTGTTTATTCCTTTCATGTATTTAAAGGTTTCAATCATGTCACCCCTGTCTCTCCTCCTGAGAATGAATGATGGGGCTAGATGGTAGAGAGTTTTGGTTGCAAATAACAGGAACCTAGGGAATAAACTGGTTGAGCTGGAAGCCACCATGGTGGAGGAGGATCTTGACATTGTAGCATTGTGCAAGACATGGTGGAATGAGCACTATGAAAAAATTACTCACCTTAGTAATTATGTTTCTTCTAGTGGAGTCTTGCTGTATTCTGACAAGTGCAGTTAGCCCCAGCCTTTAAACTGCCCCGGAGAACAATGGGTTAACTTTTCTATGCAGGGCATAGAATGTTCATCTCGAGCTCGGTTGATGTCTCTGCCTGTTTTGTTTCAAACTGTAACCGTCAGATCTTTACAAGCAAAACTCACTAGGTGTTCTGTGTGGAAACCGTAAAATTTTTACTAGCCAACTGGCAGAAAATTAATCTTTTGGGTTCTCAAAGGAAGGCTCAAGTCAGGAAACCCAAACACAAAAAACAATCAAATGAAATAAGATCTCACCCCATGAGAAACAGAGGAAGTAAAGGGGGCACCCCTAGGGTGCCAACACTGCACCTGCCCACCCACATCCCAAAAAATCTAGGTTCTGAGAGGGGAGGTGGGGGGGTCCAAATACAGCAAGACTCCACTAGAAGAAACATAATTACTAAGGTGAGTAATTTTTTCTTCGAACAACATGAAGTCTTGTTGTATTCTGACAAGTGCAGACTACCAAGAAGTACCTCCATGGAGGAGGGACAGAACATACTTTGGGAATAAGCTCTGAAGTACTGCTGTGCCAAACCGAGCATCACTCCTAGCCTGAATATCCAGAGAGTAATGCTTGGTAAAAGTATGGACTGTTTTCCAGGTGGCTGCTTGACAAATTTCTAAAAGAGGGATATCCCTGGCAGCAGCCAGGGAAGCAGCTGTACCTCTTGTGGAATGAGCCCTCAGACCTGAGGGTGGAGTTTTTTCCAGTTTTTCATAGCAGAATTGTATATAAGACACAAGCCACCTGGCAATAGATCTCTTGGTGGCAGGTTTACCCTTCCCAACTTCTCCGTAAGTGAGGAACAACTGGGGGGAGTCAAACCTGTGACCCATGGTACGCTTTATGTAGTAGCTAAGGCCTCTTTTAACATCCAAACTGTATAGCCTCATCTCTCCCGAGGAAGAATGATCAGTGAAGAAAACAGGGAGAGACATAGACTGATTCAGGTGGAAATCTGAAACCACTTTAGGTACAAACTTTCTATTAGTTCTAAGGACCACTTTATCTCTGTGAAAAGAGATGAAATCAGGTTCCACTGACAGGGCTTGCAATTCACTGATATGTCTAGCAGAAGTAATGGCTACCAAAAACACAGTTTTCCAAGTCAAGTACTTAAGCTTTGCTGAGAACAAAGGTTCAAAAGAGGGTTGCATAAGCTGAGCAATGCAAACATTAAGATCCCAAGCAGGAGCAGGAGCCCTAAAGGGGGGATTGGTGTGTGGTGTGAAGCAATCCCTTGAATAATTTACAGAATACAGGGTGGGATGACATTAAGGAAGACTTGCCTACTGACAGGAAAGCAGAAACAGCTGACAAGTGTACTTTGAGAATAGCTGGTCTGAGGCCTAAGCCATTGAGATGGACCATATAATCCAGAACCATAGGCAATTCAGCAGTGTCTGGAGAAATACTCTTCTTAGAACACCAAATGCTGAATCTTTTCCATTTGGAGTTGTAAGTCTTTCTGGTGGAGGGCTTTTGAGAAGCCTTGAGGATATCCAGAACCCCCCCGGGAAAGATGTAGATCTGCAAACTCTAACTCTTCAAGATCTAAGCCTTGAGATTGAGAGACTGAAGATTGGGGTACCAAATCCTCCCCTGAGAAGATGTTAACAGGTTGTAATTCCTTGGAAGAGACAGGGGAAGTGGACTGCTAGGGACAGCAGCAAGGGATACCATGGCTGCCTGGCTCAGTCTGGAGCAATCAGAATCACTTTGCAACGTTGTGACCTTATCTTGACTTACACTTTGAACAGGAGAGAGTGGGGGGGAAGCATACAGAAATTTCCCTTCCCAGTTCAGAATCAGAGCATCCAGGGGGACTCAGCCCAAGACTGGGGGTCTGCAACAAAAGATAGGAAGTTAGTGATTGTCTGGGGCTGCGAAAAAATCTATCTCTGGAGTGCCCCATCTTGAGAAAATCACCTTCAACACCAGAGGATCCAGGGCTCATTCGTGATGGCCCTGAGATATTCTGCTCAGTGCATCTGCTAAGACATTGTCCTTCCCTGGATGGTGAACTGCTGTCAGAGAGGTTTCTAGGGGAATAAGTCAGGGACCCCAGCTTCATTGCTTCTGTGCACAAGGCTGTAGACTGAGTGCCTCCTTACTTGTTGATGTACCACATGGTGGTGGTGTTGTCTGTTCTGACCTGAACCACTTTGTTCTGTACTGATTTGGAAAAAACTTGCAGTGCCAGAAACACTGCCCTGAGTTCCAAGAGATTGATGTCGAGAAGAGATTCCAGAGGCAACCACAGTCCGTGGGTAGTGAGGTCTCCCAAATGGGCTCCCCAGCCCAGCAGGGAAGCATCTGTGGTAATGACCACTGAATGAGATTGAGTGGAAAATGGGACCCCTTGCCTCAAATTGTCCTGATCCTGCCACCATTGCAGGGCTTGGATCAGAGTTCGAGTCACTGGGACTAGTTTGGTAAGGGAATCCTTTCTTTGGGACCAAAAAGCTCTTAAGTGGAACTGAATGTCCCTAATCTGGAATCTTGCACCTTGAACCACTGTTGTAGAAGCTGCCATGTGGCCCAAGAGCTGAAGGAAATGCCTTGCTGGTCGAGACACCTGAAGGCTGAATGAAGAGGCCAGCTCCATGAGCGCTCTTGCCCTTTCCAGGGGAAGGAAGGCTCTTGCTTTTACCATTTCCAGCTCTGCCCCTATGAAGGTGAGGAGCTGCACTGGTTCAAGAACTGACTTTGGTAGGTTGAGAAGAAATCCTAAAGAAGTGAGCACTTGCTGGGTCACTTGCAGGTGTGACTTGACTTGGTCTGGGGACTGGCCCACTATGAGCCAGTCATCCAAATATGGAAAAATGGAAATCTTTAGTCTTCTTAGGAAGGCAACAACTACTGCCAGGCACTTTGTGAAGACCCTTGGGGCTGAGGTTAGGCCAAAGAGCATTGCTCTGAACTGATAGTGGCCTGAGGGCAACTCGAACCTGAGGTACTTTCTGTGGGAGCACCTGATGGGAATGTGAAAGTAGGCATCTTTGAGGTCCAGGGAGGCTAGCCAGTCCCCTGGCCTTAGAGATGGAAGGACCATTCCCAGAGTTATCATCTTGAACTTTGGCTTTAAAAGATGTTTGTTCAGATATCATAAGTCCAGGATGGGTCACCACTCTCCTGTCTTTTTGGGGGTTAGGAAGTACCTGGACTACAGTCCTTTGCCCCAGTGTAGGGTAGGTACTCTCTCTATAGCTCTCAGAGCTAGGAGAGCAGAAACCTCTGCCTCTACGGCAAGGGTTTCTGAGAGATTTGCAGGTGAAAAAGATCTGGCTCTCATCTTTGGAAATTTTTTGAGGCTGAGAACCAGTCCCTGGCTTACTACTTCTAGGACCCACTTGTCTGATGTGACAGACATCCAGTCCCGGACAAAGTAAGCCAGCCTGCCCCCTACTGGGATAGGAGAGTCAACCCGGGCAGATCCATCAGGGTGACTGCTTGGCAGGGGCTTTAGGCTGAGGGGTGGATGCAGGCCTGCTCATCCCCCTTCTGCCTCTCCCTCTGAAGAACCCCCTCTGTGAAAAGGAAGAAGAGGCCTGTGCTTGGTAAAAAGACCTTTGAAAAGGCCTGCCCCTGCCCCTAGACTGCTGCCTTTGAGGAGTTGCCTGCCTTTCCTTGGCCTGAGCACTCCTGTAAGTGGTCCTGTATTTGTCCATTTTCTTCATGTAATTCTCTGTCTGCTCCCCAAACAGAGAATTACCCACTACAGGAAAATCCATGGCCTTAGCCTGGGTATCCTGTGAGAGGCTAGTACATCTGAGCCAAGCCATTCTCTGAAGAGCCACAGATGTAGCCATGATTTGATGATACATCATTGGAGTCCACAGCAGCATGAAACTGAACTTTTGATGCCTCACTCTCATCTGCAGCCACCACCTCCAGCTCCTTGACAAGCTGGGGGAAAGCCTGTTTAGCCAGTGCCAGTACAGTGTCCCACCTGGACTTCTGGTACCTGGCTGTATAGGCCATATAATTTGCCTGCCTGAGTCCCAAGGAAGATGCCAGTTACTGATTCTTTGCCATGGCATCAATCTTCCTGGAGTCCTTGTCTGGGGGGTGTGATGCCTAGGGAATGCTTGCCTTATCACAGGCAGCAGCCAGTACAACCCCAACACAGCTGCATTGTTGATAAAGGAACTCTGTATCTGAGCCTGAAAAAGTATACCTCTTGTCCATTCTTCTTTTGGCAGGAGGTATGGAATTTGGAGACTTAAGAATTTTTTGTGTCTGTTTCCCAAAAGATTTGTGGAGGGGAATAGACAGTCTCCTGGAATCTGGGATGTCCATCTTATCTACATAGTCAGGCTCCTCCTGATCCTCCACTGCCTCCTCCACAGAAAGCTGGAGGGTATCAGCCACCTTTCTGTAAAACATGAAGTGTGAAGGGGACTCAGAAAGCCTAGGAGAAGAAACACCTGAAGGCCTGTCTGGGGAGATGTCCGGGTCAATAGGTACATCCAGACTTTCACCATCACCATATTCATCTTCCAATTCTCCTTCCTCCTCGAACTCTGGTTCATAAAATTCTTCCAGGGTATAGTCTTGAACTGGGGGAACCAACCGAACCGAGCCCCTGCCAAAAGGTGCCAGATCAGTTGGAACTGGGCTAAGCAACTCCACAATACAAATCACTTTGGCTATTTACTCGGCGGTCGGAGTATGAAATTCTGGATCCAAACCAGTCGATTTGTCTGTTTGTTTTCTTTTTGTCAGAACCGATTCCTCAGAATCGGCTCTCCTCTTGCCCAAAGAAGTATCACCCTGGTCAGAAGACACTCCTTCTGGTTCGGTCGGAACCAAACCGGGCTGGCCATCTGGGTCAGCGGACTTCTCGGCCTCCCTTTCCCTCAGTCTACCTAATCTCTTTTCAAGGGTAGATTTGGGAAAATGTTTACAAATTTGGCAGTCTGAATCGAGGTGGTCAAACCCCAAACAATAAACACAGGTGGTGTGGGGATCGGCCTTAGCAAAGACCTCCCCACACACTGCAGTGTTGAAACCCAGTGGGCCTGTTTTTTTTCTTGGGTTTCTCAGACATGGCCAATCTAACCAACTTTACCCTTTTTTTTGGTAACTGCCAGGCAAGACTCCCCTATCAGTTCCTGACCGTGTCACGGTCTTGGAAAAAAACGTACTAAAACCTGTTTTTTTTAGAACTGATACTGACCAGTAACCACACACTAAAGTAAAATACAAAATTTACCTGAATGATCGGTTCAGCCAACCGATCCACACTTTTTACAAGTTCCACACAGAAAATAGAACAAAACCTATCTAGTACTCATGGTACCACAAACAGAGACTTAAATCAACTATGCGGAAACAAAATTTCAGTAGAAAACCGACCGTAAACCGACACTTCAACCGACTTTGAACCAAGCTGCAGGAGAAATCTCCGGAGCGAGTGTTCAGTGAGGTGGAGTAAAGAATCTGATGGTTGCAGTTCAAATTACAACAGGCAGCGACATCAACTGAGTGCGAGATGAACATTCTATGCCCTGCATAGAAAAGTTAACCCATTGTTCTCTGGGGCAGTTTAAAGGCTGGGGCTAACTGCACTTGTCAGAATACAGCAAGACTTCATGTTGTTTGAAGCATGGGAGACAGTGATTCCAGGGTATCAATTGTTCAGGAAAGATCAGGAGGGGAAAAGGGGAGGAGGGATGGAGTTATATGTCAAATAAGAAATCAGGGCCATGGAAGGGCAGGAGGAGGAGGAGGGGGAAACAGAGATAATATGGGTCACCCTAGATAGGAGAAAGTTGGAAACTCTGTGTGTTGGTGTTGTTTACAGACCTCCTATGCAAGGGGAGGAAGGGGATAGGCACTTAGACTCAGTAGCAAAAATGGTGCAGAGGGGGGAAATGTTGCTAGTGGGGGACCTGAACTTCCCTGACATCAACTGGGGGCCCAGACAGCAGTTTCATCAAGGAGTGGGGGCATCTTAGAGGCTATACATGGCATGTTCCTGCAGCAGCGGGTCACTGAGCCCACTAGGGATGGGAACCTATTGGACATAGTGCTTACAAATGGGGACAGCATGGAGGAGGTGGTGGTGGGGGAAGAGCTAGGTACCAGTGACCACAGGGCTATCAGGTTCAGGGTGAGAGTGGAAAGGGAGAGGAATAGGATGAAAACCAGAGTAATGGATTTTAGGAAGGCTCATTTTAGCAAAATGAGGAGGGTAGTCAGTGAAGAAATGACGAAGATGAGGGATACACAGGGGGTGGAGAACTTATGGGCAGCAATTAAGGGATGGGTATGAAAAGCCATGGACACATGTATTAGAAGGATTAGTAAGAACGGAAGATGGAGAAGGCATCTATGGTTCACTAGGGAGGTTGTGAAGGGGGGTCAGGGAGAAAAGCAGGGCCTTCAAAAGGTACAGGATGACAAAAAAGGCTGAGGATGGGAAGTCCTATAGGGTAAAGTAGAGGTAGGCAGTGCAAAAGATAAGGAAGGTGAAGGAGGACACTGAGGAGAGGATAGCCAACAAGGCAAGGAGGGAGGATAAAACCTTCTTTAGGTACATGGTTGAAAGAAAGAGGGCACAGCAAGGAATTGGAAGGTTAAGGGGGAAGTGGAACAATACTAGAAGGGGATTATGAAAAAGTGGAGGCTTTAAAGGGAGAAATTCACAGGCAGTTGGATTCAATGGAATTCATAGCTGACAGTGTAGGGGAAGAACTGGGGTAGACTTAGGGTAAACAAGGCGATGGGACCCTATGGAATGCACCCAAGGGTACTCAAGGAGCTGAGAGAGGAGCTGGTGCCACATCTGGTGAGGCTATTTAGCATGTTCTTGGACACAGGCATGGTGCCAATGAACTGGAAGAGGGTGGAGATGGTTGCACTATACAAGGGAGGAAGGAAGGATGAGGTCAAAAACTACTGCCCTGTTAGTATCACCTCGGTGGCGGGGATGGTAATGGAAATGTTACTGAAGACTAGGTTGGTGGAATACCTGGAGATCAGTGACATGCAGGATGAAAGGCAGCATGGGTTCACCAAGAGTAGGTCCTGCCAGACTTACCTGATAGTGTTTTTCAAAGGGGTGATGCAGATAGTGAATGAGAAGGGAGTGGTAGGCATGGCCTATCTGGATTTCAATAAGGCCTTCAACACTGTTCCATGTAGGAGGCTGATATATAAGCTCGACAGACTGGGGTTGAGCCAGAGGATCACCAGGTGGGTAGAAAATTGGCTGAAGGGAAGGCATCAAGAAGTGGTGGTAAATTTGATACATTCCAAGGAATGGGCAGTGATAAGTGGGGTGTAGCAGGGGTCAGTGCTAGGACTACTACTTTTTAACATCTATGTTAGTAACCTAGTGGAGGGTCTGGAAGTGTGAGTGTGTCTATTCACAGATGATACAAAGGTCTGCAATAGGGTGGATTCACAAGGTGGAGTGGAATCCATGAGGTAGGACCTGGAGAGGCTGGAGCAGTGGTCAGAGACATAGCAACTAAAATTTAATGCACAAAGGTGCTCGGTGATGCACCTGGGGAGGAAAAACAAGAGGGAAACTTACTTCCTTGGGGGCTGGTGATCAAGGAAAAGGAAACAGAAAGGGACCTTTGTTTTGGAACCTACTCGTGAGGGAGCAGTCTTAGCCCTCATACTCTCAAATGGGGACAGTGAGAAGATCTCAGATCTAGAAGTGAGTAGCCATCTGGGAACAAGTGACCACCAAACAGTGTGGTTTACAATAAACTCAGCTACAGAGTCAAGCCATATGAAAGTAAGGGCACTGGACTTCAGGGGAGCTGACATTAGCAAGATGGGAGAGTGCCTTAGAAAAGCACTAGCAAACAAGCTAGAAGGAAGGGTGGAGCAACAATGGGGAAACATCAAAACTGCCAACACAGAGGCAACAAGCCTTTGTGTGAAGCAAATAAACAAATCAAAATGAAAGAAAAAGCCACTATGGTTCTCAAAAGAGGCGCAGGGAAGGTTAGGGAGAAAAAAGACAGCATTTAGGAAGTATAAGGAAACACAGAAGGAACAGGACAGAGAACTGTACCAGTTAAGGCAGAAGGAAGCAGGGAGGGAAGTCAGACTAGCAAAGGCCCAAACTGAGGAAATGATAGCCAACTCGGTTAAGAAGGGGAGATAAAACCTTTTATACTGTAGGTACATCAGGGAGTGTAGAAAGACAAAGGGAGGGATATTGAGGCTGAATAGAATGGATGGTGGGCAGCAGAGAGGGATGGTGAAAAAGCTGGGATACTGAACAAATACTTCTGCTCAGTATTGACAAAAGAGGAGGAGGGCGAGGTGCCTAATCCAATGAATAGAAGCACTCTGGATGGGGGGGGAGTCGATCCTAGTCCTTTCATAGAAAGGGTTCTGAAAGAACTCCTAAAACTGAAGGTGGACAAAGCAATGGGGTCTGATGGAATTCACCCAAGAATTCTAAAAAAATTAAGGGGAGAACTAGTGACACCACTGACTACCCTTTTTAACAAATCATGGGAGGATGGTGTGGTACATGAGGACTGGAGGAAGGCAGATGTGATTCCTCTTCACAAAAGTGGGAGCAAGACAGAGGCAGTCAACTATAGACCTGTCAGTTTGACCTCTGTGGTAAGGAAAGTGATGGAATCACTTCTGAAGGAAAGAATTGTTGAGAACCTAGAGGCCAGTGGGGCACAGGACCCAAGGCAGCATGGGTTCACAGTAGGAAGGTCATGTCAGACAAATCTAATTGATTTCTTTGACTGGGTGACCAAAGTAGTAGACCTGGGAGGGGCTGTGGATATGACCTACCTAGAGTTTAGCAAAGCATTTGACACAGTCCCACACAAAAGATTAATAATCAAATTTACCAGCCTGGGAGTGGGTCCCAGGGTGGTAGCCTGGGTAAAACATTGGCTGGAGAACAGGACACAAAAAGTAATTGTAAATGGAGTCCAGTCTGAAGAAAGAGGGGTTACTAGTGGGGTACTGCAGGGTTCAGTACTGGGTCCAGTCCTTTTAATTTATTTATAAGTGACATTGTAGAGGGACTAGAAGGAATAGTATACCTCTTTGAAGGTGACACAAAGATCTGCAACAGGGTTGATACACAAGGAGGCATGGAAAGGATGAGAAGGGACTTGGCAAGTTTGGAGGAATGGTCAGAAGTATGGCAGCTTGGATTCAATGCAAAGAAGTGCAAAATAATGCACCTGGGAAAGAAAAACCCGGGGAAAGATTACAGAATGGTAGGGGGTAGTCAAAATGACAAAAATGGAAAGGGACCTTGTAATAATCAGATCAGATGATCTTAAGGTTAGCAAGCAAAGTGAGAAGGCAGTAGGGAGGGCTGGGGGGATACTGGGATGTATATGGACAGGCATCACTAGCAGAAAACAGGAAATTGTTATCCCTCTATACAGACAGCTGGTGAGACCCCATCTGGAGTACTGCATCCAGTTCTGAAGACCCCATCTCCGCAAGGACATAGACAGAATGGAGGCAGTCCAGAGGAGGGCAACTAAAATGGTGCAGGGTCTACAAGAAAAGCCATATGAGGAAAGACTAAAAGAGCTTAATCTGAATACCCTAGAGAAAAGGAGGGAGAAGGGGGACGTGATAGAAACTTTTAAGTACCTCAGTGGAATCAACAAAGTCCAAGAAGGTAGCATCTTTCAGTAAAAAAGATGTGCAATGAACAAGAGGACACAATTTAAAGAAAATGGGGGGACGGCTCTGGGGCAATATGAGGAAGTATTTTTTCACAGAGAGGGTGGTGGACGGATGGAACAGCCTTCCTGATGAGGTTGTGGGTTCAAAAACTGTGGGAGAATTCAAGAATGCATGGGACAGACATAAGGCAATTCTTGTGGGGGGTAGGAAGAAATAGGATGTTGGTTAACTAGGATCTGCAGCATATCCTGTAGGTACAAAAATGGGCAGACTAGGTGGGCCAAGTGGTCCTTATCTGCCATCAAAGTCTATGTTTCTATGTTTCCATTACTTAGGGATTATGGTATAAAGCGATCTTAAAGTAGGAAACATAAGCAGGAGGCTGGTAAGGACAGAGGTCTAGGTTTATATTCTGTTTTAACTAAAATATTTGAATATTTTTGTACGTGAAATTAGTTCTGTGTGTTAAAAATTACTACTTTGAGTTAGAACTGTTACTTGGGCTGTGATATTGTAACTTTTGGGGCTTGGGAACACTTTTTTGGCAGTGATAATTAGAGTGAAATTTAAGTGGGATGTTTGCCTGGTGTTAGGGGGAGGGGAAATTAACAAGAATCACCTTGTCCTTCATTGTTCACTTGGGAACATAAGCAGGAGGCTGGTAAGGACAGAGGTCTGGGTTTATATTCTGTTTTAACTAAAATATTTGAATAGTTTTGTACATGGAATTAGTTCTATGTGTTAAAAATTACTACTTTGAGTTAGAACTGTTACTTGGGCTGTGATATTGTAACTTTTGGGGCTTGGGAACACTTGTTTGGCAGTGATAATTAGAGTGAAATTTAAATGGGATGTTTGCCTGGTGTTGGTAAGAGCCCTCCCACCTACCCTGTTTTGTAGGCTTTCTTAAATACTGAAAAGCCACTGGGGGTTGGGATTGAAGGGCTGTGTATTTCTGTTTGGGACTGAAATTTGAAGCAACAGGAACTGTTGGGCCTGTGACATCATACGGTACCTGATGTCTGCATACACACACTGTTAGTGGGACTGGACACACACTGGACTCTATGTGTTTGTGAGACTTGGGAACTTTATTGGTGGGGTTGAAATTGGGTTTGTAAATAACTGCAGTCAGTATAGAGAGAAACTGTATTCCAGGGGGAAGGGATTGAGAAAAGGGGCGTGTGCCATTATAAACAGAGGGCGACAAACAGGGTGGCCATATTCCACCATGGCAGGCATCTTCGGAAGGGTTGTAGGCTGCACAGGCTGTGGGATGGCAATAATTCTCAATTGGGCCTGGAGAGAGGGAGGCAGCCCACTCTGTAGACAGCTATCTTGTATCAGGAGTGAAGTATATTGGTTAAGGAGTAAGCTGGGGGAGTTGGGGGGTGTCCAAGGATAAGGGGTGTGGATATGGGCAGCAGAAGGGTGGGGCTGAGGGGAGGCTGGGGCAACAATCTGAAATTACAGGACGTTATGTTACAGCAAGCAGGAGGGGGGATATTAGTGACAGAGGACCCTTACATAGGGATGTCGACGCTAAGGGGAAAGAGTACGAGGTGAACATTCCGAATACAAAGAGAGTGGAGGGGGAAGAGTCAGGAGGGGCTGTTTTGGGGAAGCCTAGTAGAGCAGACATTGAGAAGGGAGGGGCTGTTGTGGGGAAGCCTAAAACAGCAGACTGTGGGAAGGGAGCTCCTAAGGAGAACAGAGCAAGAGGGGAGGAAGAGGGGCAGTTTAGAGGTGCAGTCAGTGTAAACTCGGCTTACTTGATGGAGGATGACATAGAGTGTCACAATAAATTTGAGCTACTAAGCAACCTAGAGGGGGAGGAAGGGGTTGGTAGAAATGAGGAAACTGATACAGAAGCCGGGGGGAGGGAGTCGGATACACATAAGGCATCACAAACCGGCAAAGAAAAGGATAGAAATAGTCCCAGAGGGAGAAGGAGAAACATAAATGTTAAGCAGATGGGGGAGATGCAACATATTGCAGACATGAGGGAGGAGAGCATGACTGGAGAGAAACTGAGAGACAAGGAGGTGGGGGAGGAGCCCCCCTTCAGCAGGGAGATCAGTACCAAGAATGGGGCCCTAGCTAAAGGGGACCCACAGAGAGCCTCTGGAGGTAGGGGTACTATTACAAGGGGGGAGGATGGTGGTGTGGGGAAGGGAAACCATCAGGGCCAGGATAAATGGTTCAGATAAGAGATGGTTAAAGGGACACCTATTCAGAGGGGTCTGAGTTAAGTGGGCAAAATAACAAGGGAGGCAGAAAGGGGAGGGTGACAAGGGGGTCTCTAATAAGGCAGAAAGACTCCCATGGAATTGAGATCATGAATAAAGGGGGGATAGGGGGCTGAGAGTGCATAGTGGAGGTAACCATAAGGATGATGGCGTTTAAGGTTCTGTTATTGGGAGACTCAATGATTAGGGGTATCCAGTGGGAGGGACAGGGGTGGATGCCATAGCCAGGTGAAGGTAGTGAGTATCTCTGGGCTGACAGTGCACAGAGCAAAGTTCATGGTGTACGAACTGGTTAGGGATTGTGAGGGAAACCGATTTCCTGGTGCATTTGGAACTAACAATCTAGAGGAAATAGCATTTGGAAATCCAAGCAAGGTTCCAAGAACTTGCCAGAGTCTGTCGGGATAATGGATGCAACATTTCCTTTTCAGAGATATTGCCAGTGCCAAAGGCCTCAGTGGAGAAAAAAATGAAGATCACAGAGGTTAATGACTGGCTCAGGAAGTGGGGTGAAGAGAGTGGGTTGGGGGTGTTAGGGAACTGGAAAGGAGTTTGGGAGGATAAGGGACTGTATGCCAAGGACAGGCTTCATCTTGCCCCATTAGGGAAGGAAGTCCTTAAACAGGGGATGGCTGACTGCATTCAACAAAAGTGGGGTTTAAACTTGTGAGGGGAGGGATAAGGGAGGGGCTGACCAGAAGCCCTCTCCTCCAGATGAGGGGAGTAGCCTTCAAGCCCAAGGGGAGAGGGAAACAGACTGGGGGTGGAGGTTTCAGGAGTAGCAGAGGGAGGATGGAAGTATAAGGAATCTGGCTGGGGTTCGACAAAGGAGATCAGGGATAAGGGGTTGGGGTTGGTGTTAGTAAATGCCAGGAGCTTGGGAAACAACTTGCCAGAGTTCCAGGCCATGCTGTCCGAGGGGGGGGTGGATGTGGCGGTGGTCACGGAGACGTGGACCAACAAAAACCATGACTGGGACCTAAATGTGTGAGGGTACACTATGCTTAGGAAGGATAGAAAGGAGGGCAGAGGGGGTGGAGTGGCTATGTTCATTAGAGATGACATAGAAATTGCTAGGGTAGAAGAGGCAGAGGGAAACGTGGAGGCCTTATGGGTCACCTTACGATCCCCAGCAGGAGATAAGGTCAAGCTGGGTGTAGTATATAGGCCCCCAGGATGGGCGATGTTCTGGAGGATATTTTGCTGGACAACATCATTGCCCAGTGTGGACCAAAAGGGGAAGGAGTGGTGTTGATGGGGGACCTTAATATGCCAGGTACAAACTGGGGAACCATGTCCTCTAAGGTGGCCAAGGAGCAGAGGCTGCTGGACGGCTTCCAGGATGTGTTCTTAACACAGCATGTGATGGAGCCCACAAGGGAGGGGCATGTCCTGGATGTGGTTCTGGCAGATGGGGATCTGGTAAGGGACCTGGTTGTAGAGGAACCCCTGACTGGGAGCGACCACAATACTGTCTGGTTTCAAATAAGCATGGAGGAGGGGTGAGATCTAGGACACTGGCAGTGGACTTCAGGGGGCAGACTTTGTGGGCATAGGAAATATTCTCAAGGATCACTTGAAGGGGATTACATCAATGACAAATGTGGAAAGGAGATGGGAGGTCATAAAACGGGGACTTCATGAGGCAGTCAGGACCTGCGCTAAGGTGAAACGTAAGGGAGCAAGGTCACATAAACCATGCTGGTGGTCCAGTGAGTTTCAGGTAGCAGTCGGAGAAAAAAAGGCGGCCTACAAAAATATAAAACAACAAGAGGGGATAGGGATAAGGAAATGTACCATCTTGCATCTAGAAAAGTCACCCAGATGGTGAGGGGGGAAAAGTTCAGTAAGAAGCAGCGGCTGGCACAGGGGATACATGGAGGGGAAAAGGGGTTCTTCCGGTACATTGGAGAGTGGAGGAAAAACTAAGGGCCATCTCAGCAGATTGAGATCAGAAGAAGGGTGAGTGGAAGAGGCGAGGGACCAGGCAGAGGTATTTAACGAGTACTTTGCCTCTGTGTTCACTAGGAAGGGGGATGGGATATCTACAAAGCAAGGCACGATGGGGATAGAAGCGGCAGTGAGTTGGATTAGGAGAGCAACAGAAATGGAGCAAGAGGGAGGGAGAGGTACCCCAGGGGTGTCACATCAGGATAAGGATAAAAAGGCCAGTAAGGTGGAGGGGACGGATGATGCTATCTCTGCCAAAAGGGTGTGGTTAGCCCTCAAGGCCCTAAAGAAAGACAAATCTCCTGGGCCGGATGGCATTCATCCGAGAGTACTATGGGAATTGGCAGACATACTGGCTGCACCCCTGGTGGAGCTCTTCAACAGGTCACTTGAGACAGGGAGGGTACCTAGGGATTGGCGAGAGGCACATGTGGTGCCAATCCATAAAGGGGGGTCGAGGGAAGTACCAGGTAACTATAGACCCATCAGTTTGACCTCGGTGGTGGGAAAATTAATGGAGAGTATACTAAAGGAACGATTGGGGGTGTACTTGGAGGAGGTGGGAGGTCTGGATAGTCAGCAACATGGGTTTGTGCCAGGTAGATCATGTCAAACCAATCTTGTGGAGTTCTATGAATGGGTAACATCAGAACTGGACAGGGGAAAGCATGTGGATGTATTATTCTTGAACTTCAGCAAGGCATTTGACTCTGTCACCCACAATGGTCTGGTAGAGAAACTGATGGGGTTGGGAGTAGGCCCTTTGATGGTCAGATGGATTGAAAACTGGCTAGCTGGACGCACCCAGAGAGTAGTGGTCTGTGGGGAGCTCTCAAACCCTAGAGAGGTTGGTAGTGGGGTACCGCAGGGCTCGGTCCTGGGTCCGATCCTGTTTAATGCATACATATCGACATCAGGGAGGGTATAGGGTGTGAAATGAGTCTCTTCACTGATGACTCCAAGATGGGAGCAGTAGTTGAGGGAGAAGAGGGGAGGTTGGCCTTGCAAGGGGACCTGGACACCCTGGAAATCTGGGCTCACACATGGAAATTAAATTTCAATATCACCAAGTGCAAGGTGTTACATCTTGGGCGGGGAAACTAAACACAGGTACACCCTGGGAGGGGAGGTGCTGGAGGCCTCAATAGGGGAAAAAGACCTAGGGGTCATAGTGGATGCATGTATGAATAACTCTGAGCAGTGCAGGAGAGTGGCTAGCAAGGCAAACAGGATGTTGGGATGCATCGTAAAGGGGATCACCTCTAGGAGCAAGGAAGTGATACTGCCACTGTACAATAGACTGGTTAGACCACACCTTGAGTACTGTGTACAGTAATGGAGACCACACTTGAAGAGGGACATACAGCTTCTGGAGAGGATACAGAGGAGGGCAACTAAGATGATATGAGGGCTAGAGGATTTGACATATGAGGACAGACTTGAGGAGCTCTGCCTGTTTTCATTGGAGGAGAGGAGAGACAGGGGGGACATGATTGAGGTCTTCGGGTACCTCAAGGGAATAAATAGGGTAAACATGGAGGGGTTCTTTAGACTAAAGCAGGGAGGTATGACCAGAGGCATGGTTTGAAGTTGGAAGGTGGAAGGGTGAGGGAAAAGGAGGAGGTTTTTCACTGAGAGGGTGGTGGACCCTTGAATGCACTGCCTGGTGAGCTGGTTCAGAGATCCACAGTGGAGGGCTTCAAGAGAGGGTGGGACAGACACAAAAAGTGGATGTATCAGATGATGGCCTGTCCCAGGGGGGTGGGGATGGATGATAGGGGTTTCTGGAACACAAGGGGGGGGGCCTCAGTACCCAACTAGGGATCTGAGGTTCCAGCAGACTCGATAGACTGTAAGGCCTAATCTGCTGGCAAATAGTATGTTAGTATGAAACCAGTGCAGAAAAGCGGTGGGCAAGGCAAATGGTATGTTGGCCTCCATTGCAAGGGGCTTTACTAGCAGGAAGAGGGAGGTGTTGATGCTATTGTATAGAACCATGGTAAGGCCACATCTGGAGTATAGGTGCAATTCTGGAGGCCTCACCTGCGCAGAGATATTGAGATGATGGAGAGGTTCCAGAGAAGGGCAACCAAAATGGTACAGGGGATGCGGGAGGTACCTTACGAGCAAAGATGGCGAGAGCTAAATCTGTACCCTCTGGAAACTAGGATGGCGAGGGGAGACATGATTGAGACCTTCAAGTATTTGAAAGGAATAAATAGGGTGGAGGGTGAGAGCTTGTTCAAAATGAAGAAGGGAGTGAATACACGGGGACATAGCCTCAAAGTGGAAGGTGGGAAATACAGAGGTAATGTCAAGGGGCAATTCTTCATGGAGAGGGTGGTGGAGGCCTGGAACAAGCTACCGGAAGAGGTAATGGGAGCTGAAACAGTGGAGGGATTCAAGAGGGCACGAGACAGACATAAGGGTTTGAGCATTAATGTTGATGTATAAAAGGAGGAGGGGTATTGGGCAAACTCGCTAGGCCATGTGGCCTTTTTCTGCCATCACATTTCTGTGTATTCTGTGTATTGTACTTTACGCGGTGTCTCTGCACTACTACTCTGTATACCTAAACCAATCAGTATGTATAGCATTTACATGCTGTCTGTCTCTCCTAACGTGTTTGGATGCCTGTTTCCTCTCCCCCCAGGTTGCACCTGGAAACAAGCCCCTGCTCAGTGTGCTTTTCCTGGTAACCCAATGTTTAAATAAAAAAATAATTACATAATCTATAAATGTGTGGTGAGCGAGTCATTCCCCTAACCTCTGACATAATAAATTGGCTCTGTTAAGACTGGACTCCTCCTGCTTTCTGTTTTCTACAGTGGTTTGCAGACTGGTTGTCTGGATGACTACACACTGTATTTTCTCAGATGCCTTCCAACATTTGTCACTTCTAAAAGATGTTTCAGTAAATCTGGGAGTATCACCTACTCCATTATTAAAAACTCATGTAGAGTTATTGTCACTTTAGACTCCACTATGAACAGGACAGGATGAGTGGCCAAACACAAACACACACTTACAGTATCTCCATGTAGCCAAATGACTACAACGTTGATTAGCATGACACCCAACATCTGTGTTCAGTATATACAAAATAAAATGCATAAAAAGAAAAAAAAAAGGAAAGATTGCCATCCATGAATGGCAAAATGTTGTAAAGTGTGAAACAATTGCCTAAATTTAATTTGTTTTTATATTGCTTGACATATTAGGTTTTGAAGGTGGGGAATATAATTGTATAACATTTAAACATGTATGTAATCAATAAGAATTTTTGTAATTTGCATAGAGGTAAAGCAGAGACTACTGAGAGATTAAAACCTTGAGTTCAGAAATGATTATGAGAATATTTTGAGTTGAATGACCCCAAGCAAACCTCCTGCAACAATAACTGGGACACCATCAAAGTAGTAATGAGGGGCAGCATTAGTTATTTAATGGCAAAAAATAAAAAAAAGGGAAAAACTAACTTAGAACAAGAAATTAAGCATTTGGAAGGAATTCATATGATAAATCACAACCGAAACACATTCAAAAAAGCTCTTAGCTACTCAAGCGGAATATAACAAATTTATAACACAAGCAGCAGAGAACAGCATACTAAAAACTGTGGCCAAGTGCTATGCTTTAGGAGACAAACCAGATAATGGCTTACCAACTTCAAAAAGAAAAACAGGATTGAGCAATTTCTCAAATTAATACAACTAACAATAACATCCCAAATCTCTCTGAACCCAAAAGAAATCAATTAAAGATTTATGAATTACTATCAGACTCTATATACTGTGCAGATGTGACAGCAGGGATGCAACACAGGAATACTGCAGAATATCACAGAATGCTGCCGTGTACTGCAGGGACCATTGTATGTCAATGGAAATGAAGCCCTTTTGTCATGCAGGATTTTGTGACATGTCATTACTGTAAGTTACTGCAATTCATCATGGCTGCTGACTGCATTGTACTTCAGAAAGACAAAAATATCCTAATGCAATAAACGATTTTTCTAAGGAACTGAGAACTCATACAATTAGCAAAGAGGAACCAGACCAATTGGAAAAGGAAATAACAGAAAGTGAAGTTACAGAGACAATAAAAGAATTACCCTCTGGCAAGGCCTGAGGACCAGACAGGCTATCATTGGAATTCTATAAATTATTTAATAAATATCTTAAAACACATTTTACTTGGCTATTTAACTACTGTTGGAATACTGGAGAACTTCCAGTTTCATTGTAACATGCAGAAATGTCAATATTTTTAAAGAAAGACAAAGACCCAACACAAGTTGCATCATATTGTCCAATTTGTTCTGCTAAACACCTGATATGACAATTTTTGCAAACATCATAGCAAAGCAAATGGAAATAAACATTATTAAAAATAATTGAAACAGACCGGAATGGATTTATTAAAGGGAGAAAGATTGGCACACACATTCTTAGAGTAATAAACATAAAATATATTTGTGCACATAATAGCAGTCAGTGCAGAGAAAGCATTTGATAGGGTTGAATGGGATTTCATATTTGCCACTATAGATAAATTTGGATATGAAGCAACATTTCAAGAAGCAATTAAAATAACACACAATAATCCAGAAGCCTTGGTACAAACTAATAGAAAGATATCAAGAAATGTCTGTTTATAAAGAGGAACTAGACATGGCTGTCCATTATCACCACTTGTATTTGCACTAGTTATTGAACCCCTAGTCATAGCAATCAGAGCAGATAACAATCTCATGGGCTCAAACATAAGACCAGTGGAACATCGTGTTAGTTTATATTTATTTATTTTATTTATTTAGGTTTTGTTTACTGGGTAGGTACCATAGCCAAAACATGACTATTTTCAGGCACAACCTGGGAGATTACAATGAGGAAGGATAAATGGGTAATACATTGTAGCCCAGATATTCAAAGGGGTTGCACATGGTGCAACAGAGTTGCACCGGTGCAACCTTGCAGTGCACTCCGGTGGGATATTGGAAAGGCTGCCAGACGCAGACGCAAATCCCAATGTGCTGGGGTACAATGCAGTTGTATGCAATGCAGATGCAGGGGGCATGCCCATGTATATGCGGCACATCCCAATATTCAGCCCGGGATGTGCAGTGCATATGCCGGTGCAACCCTGCATTGCGCCACATAGGGGGGCTCAAAGTTAAGCCCATGAAGAGTGGTAACAAATCCTGGCCACCCACAGGTGGGCTGCTGTATTGCAGGGCACAACACAGCAGCTGCCAGCCATGGGTGGCCATCTGTCCAACCAGAACACCATCCACAAGCGCCCATGGCTCCTTGGTAGTCTAGTGACTCCCCTCCCAATACCCCGATTGCGGTGACGCACCCATCATATAAATCCCTGGTAGTCTAGTGGTACCCCCTCCCTCCCATGTCCCGATTGTGGTAAAGCACCATCATATAAATCCCTTATAGTCTAGTGGTACCCCCTCCCTCCCGTGTCCCCAATCACCAGTAAATCCCTGTAAATTAAAGCCCTGGTGGACTAGTGGTACCCCTCTGCCCATTGCTGTGATCACAGTAGAACTCCATAAGATAATTCCCTGGTGATCCAGTGGCACACCCTAACCCTACCACCCACATAGAACCCCTTGCCCCGCCACTCCCCCACCCATCATTGGTGGGTGGCTGCAATCTGCCACTACCACCCAGCCGTCTGCCAATTAACAGGTACAGTATGGGCTTGCATGGCATACTGTACTAGACAGTCCCAAATATATGAGTGACTTTATTCACATATTTGGGACTGTCTAGTACACTAGTCCACCAGGGCTTTAATTTACAGGGATTTACCGGTGATCCGGAACACAGGAGGGAGAGAGGTACCACTAGACTACTGGGGAATTCATTTACAGGGATCTACCAGAGATCATGGCTATGGGGCAGGGGATGCCCCAGGACCCCCACTGTGCACAGGTCATGATGTGCAGAGCACCAGGCACAATTCACTGGGCTACCCTGTGCAAGGCATGCAAATGGGGCCATAATGACATGCAAATGGCCCCATTTGTGCCTTGCATATATTATGGCCTCATTTGCATGCCCTCAGCTGAATATCATAGGTGATGAGCCCAGCACAACTGCATTTGCATTGGCGCATTCCCGTGCTCCCTAGCCGTGGCGTGCACCACCGCAGTCCCACAACACCATGCGGGGTCAGCGCCATATTGAATGGCACTGTGCCATGGCACATCACCGTTAAATATCACCTGGTCCTGGCCCCAGCACATCCCAGTTGCACTGTGTCCTTGCTTGCACCACTGCCAGGTCCAGTCTCAATCTCCAGGCCCCTGTGTACCTGGGAAAAAGATTTAACAAAGAGAAACAAAATGTAACAGTACATGGGTATACACACAAGATTGGTCAAAGAGTTCAATAAACAGTACCAGTTATCAGCATAAACAGATAAAACAAAAATCTGGCTAAAAGTGCAGCTGTAGCGATAGTAATGAGACATAAAGTGCTTGACATAGCAACTCAAATGGACAGATAAGAAGAGATCAGTTTGCAGCAGGAGGGAAGTAAACATCAGAAAGAGTGTGAATTCAGGGCGGTTTGAAGCAAGAGCAGGAAACCTGTCTAAAGAGGAAGGAGCAACATTTGTTTTTGAATTGAGCATGACTGGGAGCAAGGTGAACATCAATAGGTAGGGAGTTCCATAGTTTGGCCACTGAGTAAAAGAAAGCTAGGACTCCTTTGGACGATTTACACCTGGGGATAATCAGTAGGGATTTATCAGATGATCGATGGCCATGGGAGGAGTGCAGAGGAGATAGCAGGGAGACCGTGAGATGGGGATACCTGCTTTAATAATATTACATTAGAGAGCCTAGGGCAATAGTCCAAACAGAAGAGGGGGTAGCCAATTGAGATCAGCATGAAGCTGGCAGTGATGTTTAAACCAAGAAGAGGCAGAGGTATATCTGTTGTAGGTATCCCACTTCCTAGAGAGAGTTTTGGATACATTGAGATAAGTGGCTACCCCACAGGATAGGGAGCAAAATCCCCTTGGCTATGGCTAGTCTAGCTGACTGTGTTAGAACATAGCTGGTTTTGTAGGCCACACCAATTTTAGTATTAACAGATTTGCAGATAGATGTGATGTGTTTATCAAAGTTTAGATTTTCATCAAGGATGACTCCAAGGTATCTAAAGGAACATGTTTATTTATTTAAGAGTTTTACCAGGAAAGCATACTGAGTGGGTTACTGCTCGATTCCAGATGTGTCCTGGGGGGAAGGGACAAGTGGAACATACAAATCATAATCACAAAGTAGTTGTACATGAATGCAATTACATTTACATACAGTAGAGGAAGTTGTACATGTATATAGTTACAATAATGCAGAAAATAGTTATGTGACCGGCAGCAAAGGGAGAAATGGAACATACAAATAATAAACACAAAGTAGTATGTACATATATGCAGTTAGATATTACAAACAGTAGATGAAATTGTATATGTATACAATTAACAATATGCAGAAATAGTTATGTAGCAAGCAACGAGGGAATTTTTTTTTTCACAGTTCTGTGAGGAGACTGCATGTGTAACCTCTAACTTTGCTCTACATAAACGTGTAAGCTAGACAGGGATGGTGTGCTATGAGTGCAGCAAGAGGGCCTAAATTTGAGTAAAGGACTAGGTGGCCCTATGTGCAGGTGAATGTTGAGGAGAAGTGTGCCTTGAGGAGGTAATTAAGGTGAGAGGTGTTAATAAAGTCTCGAATGCCTACTGGGAGTGAGTTCCAAAGTGTAGGCATGAGGTATTTGAACGCTACTTGGCCCTTTGATGTGGACATGCATGGGACATTTAGAAGCCGGGAGTTTCCACTCCTGAGGGAGTAGGCAGGCTGTGATGGGGCTGAGAGGCAGACGCAAGGTAGGGGGGAAGGGACTGTGACCAGAATTTCACTGTGGTCCTGATGCTGTGGACATGTCCACGATCATGGAGTGATGTTAGATCGAGGGAGCTGTAGAGGTCACAGTGATGAGTCAAAAGGGGGCAGTCAAGGGCAAAGCAACAGATGGAGTGGAAGAGAGGGTCAAGGCTGGCTAGGGAAGACTTGGGAGCAGCGCTGTAGACTATATCCCTGTGGTTAAGTATCGGGAGGATCATCTTCAGGACAATTTCCTTATGGGTTACCAGAAGTATGCTACCCTTTTTCCGATATAAGGCTCCTAGTTTTGGGTGCAGTTTTTTGTGGATCGAGTCAATGTGAGTGGAAAAGTCTAGGTGTTGGTCAAGCCAGAACCCGAGATATTTGAAGGAGGTGCAAGTCTCTAAAGGAATCCCCTCAATGGTGAGGAAATTGGGGGTAGAATGGAGCCAGGAGTACCTTTGCCTTGTCCCAAAGATTAAGGAGACTGGTTTCTTGGAGTTAAGAAAAAGCTGGCTTGAGCGAAACCAGTGCTGTACCACATTAAAATCTTGTTGGAGTGTAAAGGCCACTTCAGCGGGGGAGGGACCTGTTGTGTACAATACGGTATCATCAGCATACAGGTGTATGGATGTGTGAGGGCAGACTGAGGGAAGTTCATTTAGTAAAATCGAGAAGAGTATCAGGCCGAGGACCGATATGGATTCAGGGGCCGGCTCACCATGGCCGGATACCTTAAACAGGTCCCGGTGTGTTTTTTAAATTGACAGCAGAGCCAAACAACATAGTTTGCATTTTACCTACATTAAGAATTAACTTATGTTGGGAGAGCCATGACTGGATAGACATGAAAGCAGAAGCAAGAGTATGGTTGATGTGGAGTATATTCTTGTATAGAACCAGGTCATCTGCATATAGGATGGAAGAGCAATCAGGGTTGTTGGATGAGATATTGTTAATAAAAATAGAGAAGAAAAGGGGGCCTAATATAGATCCCTGGGGAACACCTAGGTCAATGGCTATGGGGCTGGACACGTCAGAGTTGAATTTTACATCCTAGGTTTTATTAGATAGATAGCTATTAAACCAGCCCACTGATTTAGGGGAGAAGTCAAGGGCTAGAAGACTTTCCAGAAGAAGAGGATGATCAACAATGCCAAACACTTTAGTCAGGTCGAGGAGGCCAGAGTCCATAGCAGTTAAGGTATCATTTGTGAAATGAAGCAAGGCAGTGGAGGTGCTATGACCTTTACAAAAGCCATGTTGAATAGGTGAGAGGAGATTGTATTTTGTCAGGAATTCTATAAATTGGGTCGATACTATCTTTTGAAGTATTTTGCACAAGACAGAATGTATAACTGTCGGTGAATAATTAGTCATATCTCTTTTATCACCTTTCTTCAGGACTGGTGTGACTTTGGCCATTTTCCAAACATCGGGGACAAATCCATTACAAACAGATAGGGTAAAAATCCTGGGCAATGAAGGGTGCAGCCAGTTGTATAAGTTTAGGGTTGATGCCATTGGAGCCCACACTGATGTTATCAGAAATGGTGTTAAGTAGTTTAAGAACATTAGACTTAGATACTGCCTTTAAGTAAAATGGCAGGTGCAGTACAGAGGGGGTAGGTGGAGTAGGTGGAGTAGATGGAGGTGAGGGGTGTGCGGGAGGAGTAGAAAGAGGTGAGGGGTGTGAGGGGAAGAAAGCTGATGTGAAACTGGATAGGTCAGAGAATTGCTTATTAAATGCTTCTGCAATGGTCCTGGATCAAAACAGTGGACTCCTCCAATGATCATTTCCTCCACCGAGTGGATTTATTTAGCCCCTAGGAAGGTTTTTACATGTGCCCAGAATTTTCTGGGATCACCAGAAGCTTCCAGAAGAAGCTCCTTACATAAAGAGCTTTTTGCAAGCCTGATCTGTTTTTTACACTCACTTCTCTGGGACCTGTAGGTCTGGTAGTCAGCTGCGAGGCCAGACTTTCTGTAATGCCTCCAGCTCTTGTCTCTGGTATGCAATGTTTCCAGGAGATTTCTATGTAACCACCTTGTAGGTTTCCCACAAACATGATGGGTCACAAGGGGTATATGACTGTTCTGTTGAACATAAAATTGGTCTAGAAATTAGTCAAGTGCTGCTTGGGCATCCAAGGACTGAGAAATGCAAGACCAGTAAATGGACGAGACTTCATGCAGGAACTTCACTTGATCCAATTTAGCATAGTTCCTAAAGGTGATATAGCATGGTGACTGAGACTGGTAGCTGGAGTGTTGCCGCACACAGAAAATGGGGGAGTGGTCTGATGTGTTATCCAGTAGGATGCCTGCTGCAACAATTATGTCGACCTTGTTTGTTAACATCTAATCCAGTAATGTGCTGGACGTGGCTTTGGGGGTGACCCTTGTGGGCATTGTTATAACTTGATGCAAGTTATAACTTTGGACTAGAGATGGAAGTGGGTTATGAGTTTGTCCAAGCCAGTTTAGATTAATATTCCCAAGGATAAGCAGTTCATTATGGCCAGCTATTTTTACCAAATCTTCCAGAAATTTAGTGAAGCCAGGCAGTCCCCCATGAGGTGGAGTATAAGCAACAACTATGTGTAGATTCTTAGCACCCAGGTGGAGAAGGGCATGAAGGGATTCACACGTGGAAGTTTGCAGGATATTATTTCGGGAGATATTTAGACATGATTTGTAAAACAGTGCTACTCCCCCGCCCAACTTGGGAGCCATCCTGTCATTCCTGATAAGACTATAGTTACTTAATGAGCAGACTGAGTCAGGGGTAGAAGTCTTGAGCCATGTCTCAGATAAACATAGTATATCAGGGTTATTGGTGGAGACCCAGGCCTCCAACTCAGTGAAATTGCATATTACGCTTCTAATATTAAGATGGGTTATGTGGAGACAAGTAGTAGTGGCCCAGAACACATCGTTGCATGGCTGATGATGTGAGGGACCAGGGTCTAATTCCACATCATCTGCCAACAGGATAGCGAGTAACATAAGATACCAGAGCTTTCGATGAATAAGACGAGTAGCAAGTGTGAATTTTGAGCAAAATCTGTAATGTAAGTAGACGGTCACAAGATAGTTGATGAACCTTGGAATTACTAATGGAGTGGAATCAAAGCAGACAATAGGCCTAACCAGCATATTTAAGAAGTAGAAATTTTCCCTTTTGTATTGGTGCCAGGAGTTACTATAGGAGTATGTAGCCAAGGAGAGCCTTGCTATTGAAAGGATCACAGTGCTGGTCATCAGAGAGAACACCATTTTATCAGCCATGATATTCACTAACACAGAAACATAGAAACATAGAATCTGACAGCAGATAAGGACCGCTTGGCCCACCTAGTCTGCCCATTTTCCTACCTAACAGATAAGCTGCAGATCCTAGTTAACCAACAGCTTACTTCCTCCTACCCCCCACTAGGACTGCCTTATGTCTGTCCCATGCATTCTTGAATTCTCCCACTGTTCTTGACTCCATGACCTCCTCAGGCAGGCTGTTCCATGCATCCACAACCCTCTCTGTGAAAAAATACTTCCTCACATTACCTGTGAGCCGTCCCCCATCTTCAAATTGTGCCCCTTGTTCTGCACATCTTTTTTGAAAGATGCTACCATCTTGGACTTTGTTGATTCCCCTAAGGTACTTGAAAGTTTCTATCATGTCCCTCTCTCCTTCTTTCCTCAAGGGTATATACATATTAAGCTTCTTAGTCTTTCTTCATGTCTTCTGGTGCATACCCTGCACCATTTTGGTTGCCCTCCTCTGGACAGCTTCCACTCTGTCTATGTCTTTGCGGAGATGGGGTCTCCAGAACTGTACACAGTACTCCAGATTGGGTCTCACCAACTGTCTGTACAGAGGGATAACAACTTCCTGTTTTCTACTATTGCTGCCTCTTCCTATGCATCCCAGTATCCCCCCAGCCTTCCTTCCTTACTGCCTTCTCACATTGCTTGCCCATCTTTAGGTCATCTGATATAATTACCCCCAGGTCCCTTTCCATTTTTACTGTTGTCAGTACCTCATCCCCCATTGTGTACTCTTCCCCTTGGTTTTTGTTACCCATGTGCATTACCTTGCACTTCTTTGCATTGAATCTGAGCTGCCATACATTTGACCATTCTTCCAATCTTGCCAAGTCCCTTCTCATCCTTTCCACTCCATCTTGTGTATCGACCCTGTTGCAGATCTTTGTGTCATCTGCAAACAGACATACTTTTCCTTCCAGTTCCTCTGCAATGTCACTTATAAAGACATTAAAAAGGACTGGTCCCAGTACTGAACCCTGCGGTACCCCGCTAGTAACCCTCCTTTCTTCACTGTGTACTCCATTTACTACTACCCTTTGCATCCTGTTGTCTAGTCAATTTTTTATCCAGGCTACCACCTTGGGGCCCACCCCAAGGCTGGCTAACTTGTGTATTAATCTTTTGTGTGGGACTGTATCAAATGCCTTGCTAAAATCTAGGTAGGCCATGTCCACAGCCCATCCCTGGTCTACTAGTTTGGTCACCCAGTCAAAGAAATCTATTAGATTCATCTGACATGACCTTCCCATCATGAATCCATACTGCCTTGGGTCCTGTACCCCACTGGCATCTAGGTACTCAACAATTCTTTCCTTCAGAAGTCATTCCATCATTTTCCCTACCACTGAGGTCAAACTAACTGGTCTGTAGTTTCCTGCCTCTGTCCTGCTCCCACTTTTGTGAAGAGGAATCACATCTGCCCTTCTTCAGTCCTCAGGTACCAACCCATCCTCCCATGATTTTTTTAAAAGAGAGTAGTCAGCGGTGTCACTAGTTCTACCCTTAGTTCTTTTAGAATTCTTGGGTGAATCCCATCAGGCCCCATTGCTTTGTCCACCTTCAATTTTATTAGTTCTTTCAGAATCCTTTCTTCTGTAAATGGACTGGTATCGACCCCCATCTTCAGAGTGTTTCTCTTGTTTGGTTTAGGTACCTCCCCCATCTCTTTCTTTGTGAATACTGAGCAGAAATATTCGTTCAGTATCCCTGCTTTTTCACTGTCCCTCTCTACCCACATTCTCTCCCCTTTATTAAGCCTAAGTATCCCTCTTTTGGTCTTTCTTCGATCCCTAATGTACCTATAAAAGGTCTTATCCCCCTTCTTAACAGAATTGGCTATCCTTTCCTCGGTTTGGGCCTTTGCTATTCTGACTGCCTTCCCAGCCTCTTTCTGCTTTAACTGATAAAGTTATCTGTCCTGCTCCTTCTGTGTTTCCTTATATTTCCTGAATGCTATCCTTTTCTCCTTAACCTTCCCTGCCACCTCTTTTGAGAACCAAAGTGTTTTTTTCCTTCATTGTGTTTTAATGAGTTGCTTTACACAAAGGCTTGTTGCTTCTGTGATGGCTGTTTTGATTACTCCCCATTGTTCCTCCACCCCTCCTTCTTGCCTGTTTGCTAGTGCTTTTCTAAGGCACTCTCTCATTTTCCCAAAGTCAGCCCTCCTAAAGTCCAATACTCTTGCTTTTGTATGGCTTGATTGTATGGCTGTGTTTATCATGAACAACACTGTTTGGTGGTCGCTTGTTCCCAGATGGCTACCCACCTCTAAATCTGAGATTCTTTCTCCATCCCCATTTGAGAGTACCAGGTCTAAGATTGCTCCATCCGAGTGGGTTCCAATACTAGCTGTCTGAGACATGCCCCTGTAGGGCATCAAGAATGACCCTGCTCTTGGATGTGCCTGCAGCAAAGGTGCTCCAGTTAACATCTGGCATATTCAGGTCCCCCATCAACAGTATCTCCCCTTTTTCTGCCATTCTAAGGAAGCCTTCTATCATTTCATTGTCCATTCCCTCCCCCTGAGATGGGGGTCTGTATACAACCCCCGTGCAGATTGTGGTGCCATTTCCTGTCTCCACAGTGACCCAGAGTGCCTCATCTGCTCCCTGTTTACTCTTTAGTTCTGTTGCTTTGATCCCTTCCTTTACATAGAGAGCTACTCCTCCTCCTCTTTTACCCTCCCAGTCCCTCCTGTAGATTGTGTATCCTGGTATGTTGACATCCCAGTCATGGTTCTCTGTGTACCATGTTTCTGTGACTGCCACAATATCCAGGCAACCCTCTTCCTTCAAGGCCACTAGTTCAGGGAGCTAACAACAAAAATCCAGGCTGAGAAACTGTTCAGATAGACACATGAAGAGGAATACAAGCATTTGGAATGTGATGTAAATAGCAAACAGCAGTGTAAGGAGACACCCCTAGTGGTAATTTTGTATAAGGAGCAAATGGTAAATCAGCCTGTTAGTCATCTGATAAAACTGACAGAGGGACAGATATATAGGTAAATGCCCAGATAGGGCAGGCAGGAGGGGGGTTGGTGGGGAGCTGGTGCAAACCACCAGTGGGGTTTCAGCTTGGGAAGTATGCCCCAAGCAGGTTCAAAAGTCCAAGCAGGTTAAATTCCCATGCTGATGGCAAGGAAAGCACTCCTGCAGCACTCCTGCAAAATTCAGTACCTTATTTTAGCCTGTAGAAATATTGAGTGGTCTCCTTCAAACAGGACCGCCGTGGAGTGTGGACTCTCTGCTACAATTAGCGGTGTCATGGAGGGTCTGAGGCATGCCCCAGTGGGTGGTGAGAAGCACCTAGGGAACAGAGTAAGAGATCAAAGTTAAAAAGGGGGCGGCAGTAGGCAGGGCTAAGAATACAAAGACACAGGGAGGGCTAAGAACACAAAGAAAACAGGGAGGGCCAAGAAAACAAAGAAAAGTAGGGCTGGTATAAGGTACAGCACAGTTAGAGCAGTGGACAGAGGCAAGAATAAGAAATGAGTACATTGGAAATCAGAGACACTAAGGCAAGAACTAATCACACTATGAAACCAAATTGTAGCCTCTAAATCACCTCCGTGCCATTAACTATCATAGTGTGCATATATTGTATTGTTAATTTTAAATAAGAGTGAAGTAATTAGGCTAATGGGCTTTCCCCACCTTCTAGAAAACAAAGTAAAAAAAGAAAATATCTAGATATAAAGGAGCAGTTCAAGATTTAGCAAAAAATTAGCTTTTAGGAGGCGTTGATTTTAGATAACTGGAGGGTTACAGCTGCCGTGTTCCAATCCATAATTTTTGTAAGGGGACTGCTAATAGATGTAATGTGTCCCAGTGGCCAGCCTGAAAAAAGGTGCCAAAACAAATTTAAAATCCTCAGCTCGGGTAGTATGCCCCAAGCAGGTTCAAAAGTCCAAGCAGGTTTAAGTTCCATGCTGACGGTAAGGTAAGCACTCCCGAAGCACTCCGGAAAAATCCAGTCCTTATTTTAGCCTGTAGAAATATTGAGCTGTCTCCTTTGAACAGGACAGCCATGGAGTGGAGTGCTGACTGTCCGCCACAATCAGCAGTGCTGCAGAGGGTCTGAGGCGTGCCCGAGCGGGTGGTGAGAAGCACCTTATTTTGCATGTAGAAATATTGTCTAACCCTACTGTATCTTACAAATCCACAGCAGTCTATTACACAATGTCTTGACATAATGCAGAACTCGGGAAGCTTCAGGATATAACATAAATACAGAAACAAATGGATGTAATGCTATTAGGCAACTGCAAAAATTTTGTTTTATTAATCATATTACAGAATAGAGTAGTTAAACAGTGTAAATACTTAGGGGTTATGATAACAAGGGATATTACGGACTTACAGGAAAACAATTGTAGACATTACTCTTTATAATAGAACAAGATCTGGAAAATGGAAAGAATTGCCTTCAACATTAATAGGAAGATGCAACATAATCAAAATGAATATTCTTCCTAGGGTACTAGATTTATATCTATACCAAATTTTTCCAATAAAAATGCCTAAAACATTTTAAACTGATAGAAAAGCTAATAGCAACATTCATATGGAAAGACAAAAAACCAAGACTGGCACAAAAAAACCAAAAAACTATGGCATCTCAATTAGCACTGATAGAGTGGTTTAATAATAAAGATACAATTAATAAATGTCTAGAACAAGAAATGCATACTTTTCATAATATTAGAAATTTATTGTCTTCAGGCTACTATACAAAAAAAAGGAGAAACAAAGATAACTTCAATGTGAACCTCGTGTATTGTGTGGAAACACACAAAATAATAAAATGGCCAGATCAAAATTCCCCATTCACAACTATATATGGCAATAAAAACTGCAGTACATTTAAAATAGACAAAGGTTTTAAAAGCTGCTAAAAGGCTAGAATTAAAACAATAAGTGATGTATATGAGAAAAACATATTGCTGACTTCTCAGCAAATTCAAGAAAAATTCTTGCTGCCAAACAAACAATTTTTAGATACTTACAGTTAAGAAGGGAAGGGGAAATTGTTTAACCAGGAGAGGTACACTTAGCCAAAGCTTGTTTCCAGGTGTGAGCTGGGAGCACAAGGAAGCTAAGTGACTTGTTTAGGGTCACATAGTATGCAAGTGGGGTTCTGTGGGATTCAAACCCAGGTTTCCAGATTTGCATCTCAGTGCCTTAAACCACTGCACTATACTGCCTCCTAAGAGATTTAATTCAAAAGACTCTATGATACTGCTTCAACAACACTTTTTTCGACCAGCATTACAGCAATGGGATTTATGTCGACCACAAGTTGCGATTGACATAAGTTCTGAATGACTCTTGCTCCATTTTCATATTAAGGGGCTTTACTTCGCCAAGCCCCCAGAGTAGGGTTCTCTGCCCCTGCACCTCCAGTACTATTTATAATCAACTCTGAGTCGGAGTTGATTTGGGGAGGGGGTGCAGTACTGGGAGACAGTGTGCCCCTGTCTCAGGTGCACCAACACAGCGACCTGTTGGTGAACTGTCAATTTTGTTGACAGTGATATAGGTCATTGTGTTGGTGTCACTGTTGGGGCAATATACCAATTTGGAAGAAAGTCTTCACATAAGAAGAATCTCCTATAGAAATATTAATGACCATTTCTAGAATAAAAGTAATCTCAGCTATATGTGCAACATTGCAAAATGCCAATTTGACTGTTTTAAATCAGTTAAAAGCAAAATGGGAAAAACAACACCTAAGATATGAAATACCAGATGGTGCTTGGGTTGAGATTAAAAAATATCCATTCACACAATTTTATTCTTCGAAAAATGCAGCAGATCCAGTTTAATATATTTCACTTGACTTAATTTACTATAACCAGACTTAATAAAATTGATCCGTGATCACTTGAGAAATGCCCAGTATGTAGACAAAATCCAGGATCACTAATACACGTGTTTTTAACATGCAGAAAACTTACAAAATTTTGGAACACTATAACTCATATTTTGAAAAGAACTACAAAGATGACTATAAGGCTGAATGTGTTCATAGTGCTTTTAGGAAGCAATCAAATAGTGGTAAATACCACATATGAACAGGAAAAATTTACTGCAGTGGGAATATTAGTGGCAAAAAAATGTATTTTAATGCAGTGGAAGGATCAAGAGTTACCAATACCAAATAAGTGGATTCATTTAATGCTAGAACTATATGAAATAGAAAGAATTCACTACTTTTTACAATAGAGAGATGGCACGTTGACAAGATATGGAATCCTTTTGCAGATACAGTAACTAAAATCTATTAAGAGTCTATCCGAGACCCAAGACTCACATATCTGGAGAAACAGTAAACAGAAGAAAAAGGAAATCAATGAAATGTTAAAATTTTAGATAAATGGAATCCAAATTAAAGTAAGAACTGTGTATTAAACAAGCAAATGTATAATAACAAGAAATGAAATTATACAATGTATGGTATAAGGAATGGAAAAGAACTAGATATAATGTATGACTGTGCTACTGTCTGTCTTCAATAAAAAAACTTCATAAAAAAAGAGCTCAGAAATGAATAACTATTACTGTAGCTCAGGGCTGTGACATACTGTAGTGCTCTTTGTGGGTTTCTGACTCTGTCACATCACAAACATAGCAAGCTGTTGGAGCAGAATGACAACACTGCCTTCCACAAGAAAACTACAATAATTAATGGGTTTCCCTTTTTCCAATAGGGAAACCATGGCTCAAGTTTCAATTATAAAGGAGTGTTTATAATGGTGAACATGTGCCCAGTTTCCTTCACTCTGCACATGTGCCCACTGCAGTTCGTTTCTTCTGACTGCTTGCCTTCTTATCCAAAAGCCAACTGCCAGTGAAACTTGGTGGTAAGTTATTTTTAAAAAATGGTGGTCATTTTCCACATTTACAGGGATAAGAAAACATTTAAAACATTTTAAGGTCTCGAACATCAGAAATGTGGAGACCTAGCGAAAATGAAACCAGAGTGCAGCCACCCTGGAACCTCCAATATTTTACATAATTGCTGTCGTGAAAAAGGGAAACCTAGCAATTATATAAAATAAAATATGGGGTGGTGTTTAAACTTCAAGTTTACACACACCTTCATTATTACATGCTTTCATAAACCCCTTGAACTTCGCTCTCATAGTTTATGTAGCATCTAACACCGTGTGTGTGTGTAAACTTCTTATTATACACACCACTCCATACTTTATTCTCTATGTAATACACAGTCATTGTTAATATCAATATTTTTATTACCTCCTATATGTAATCTGCTCTACCCCATGTAAATTGTTGCATTGGGAGCCAAAGTGGTTTGGCCGAATTGTCAAATCAAAACTGAATTAATGGTGTCTGACTCAGATCCGAAACAAACTTGCAACTGGCCCACTTCTGTATCCATTACCAAGCCACGGGACTTTGGAAGGAGATGAGGACAAGGCCAACAGTCATATGAGGTACAATAAACACATCATAAGGGGAAGCAGGAGAACAATTCTGACCAAAGGTTGGAGCAGAAGTGCTGAGTTTGGGGAGTAAGTCAGAATGCCAAAGTAGTGCTAACTACAGTACATGTGAACTGCATTTTTATCTGTAAAATTACAGCAAATGTTTTGAATTGAAGAAAAGACCACAGTTACTCACTAACAGCATTGAGGGCTCTGGTTCCTTCATAGGTAATGCTTGTGGCAGTGCCCCTGGATGGTGTATTGAAAATGTATGATTTTCAGCTGTTTTCCTTGGCGATATTTTTTCCTTCCTGGCCAAAGTCAAACCAATAGAGGTATTCCCTAAATTAGCAGCACCTAGAAGAAAGCAGAGGTAAAACTCAACTGATACTGTACATTGTTTTCTGGATGACAATGTGCATGGCTGTAGTTAACAAAGATCTTACATGGGCCTCTTCTGACTAAAAACATGGGTGCAATCAAAAAGGACTATTCTGAGATTTTTCTGTCCTTTTCATTTTCTATGATTCAGTGTGCTGTAAAACAGGCTTGCCTGTAGGAACTTGGGTACACAATTACTTTTATTGACAAATAAACTTATTTCATGATTGGTCAGGCATATACAGTGCCACCCATCAGAATGAAACACTATGAAATAAAGTTGTCAAGCCTTCCTAGTACGTATAAAAATAAAACATGAAGTGGAAGCAGGTTTGAAGTCCCATCTTGATGCCCCCTACCCCCCAATATAACTATTTATAAATGCTTATAACAATTTCTATTACTTGACCATATGTAACTGTCTGAGTGAGTTTTAATTGCCCTTAGAATATAACTGTAGACTGCTGTACCTGGTAATGCCAAGCATCATCCCCCCCATGTAAAGAAGCACTTCCAGTTTTTGGTTTTAAAAATATTACTTTACAGCTAGAGTGACTGTTCCTTAATTCTGATTGAACTGTGCAGGTTTAGGGTTGTTATTTCCTTCTTAAAAGCCAAATAAACCTTTATCATGTCACCTCTCATCCATCCATCTTCTCTCAAAAGGAATAGATTCAGCTCTGCCAACATAGGTTTATAGTTTCAGCCTCTCAATTCTCTTAGCATTCTAGAGGCCCTTTTCTGCACATTTCCATCCTTATGATCTGGTGCTCAGAACTGCATAGAGTACTCCAAGTCCAGTTCACAAGAGAGTGATAATGTGAATTGATTACTTTCCAAGGACTACTGCTAGAGATTGTTATGCTGCATGATAAGATCTAGTTACGTTTCTCTGTAACAGATTGATACTGATATCTAAAGAGTCACAGATGCCTCAAGGAGAACAAATGATTATATATTTCTCATTAGCTCTGTATTTCATATCCCAGTGATTTATTACTGAGCTCATATACATGAAAACAGGATAACTATTCCTTGAGGGTTCATCGGCTGCAGTTGCTTCTTCCTAACCTGAAATCATACTACTCTGTGACATCACAGTTATTCCCATAACAGCAAACTATACTGGCACAACAGAGCATTAATAATCTCAACTAGGAAATAACCTATAGAGGCAGGTGAACTCTAAGGGACAAAGATCTTGTTTCTGTGTACATTTCTTCTGAGATAAATAAAGAAGAGGAGAAAACAAGAGAATATTTATTATATTTTATTTATTCTAGGATTAGAAGTACCTTTGAGCCAAGGCTCTTTTACAAAGATTCCACATCAGGAATAACAAACAACAAGGACAGTGAAATAACAGTAAACAATTCATGTACAACAGTGCTATTATAAGGGGTCAATTATAGGAAGAGTAAGGTGTAGAAGAGGAAGAGAAGTGTAGGTAGTTAACAGATGCAGCTATAGTAAATTGGTGAACACAGCTAGGACACATGTGCCCACAAGGAATGGGTAGGGTGAGGCGCCTGGGGGTGGCAGAGAAACAGGGATGAGAGGAGGGGGGAGGATGAAGATGCAGCTGGAAGCATTTGTCAAAAAATAAATGGGAAAGAGTGATAGAAAAGAAAAAGGGGACAGATTGGGGGGAAATAAATGCTATAATGGGGCAAGGAAAGACTAATGAGGTGGTATGAAGACCTGAGATTTGAAGTGGCACCTCAGGAGCTGGGGTAGGGGGACTGGGGGGCCTGGGGTTAAGCAGTACATAAGTTAGGATTAGAGCTGTATAGGTCATCATCTAGGAGAGGCAGTCACAGGACCTAGAGGCAATGAGATGGGCCCTGAGCCTGGTTTTGAACAGACCTAGTGTTGAGGCAGAGGAGATGGTGTGGCTGAGACCATTCATCCATAGAGGAGCCCTATAGGTGAAGGAGCTTTGGCCCTATGTAGCTCGACAGTGAGGAACTTGTAGAATCTGGGTTGTTCAGCTCCTAGTGTTCTGTCAGTTGGTGTTTTGATGTAACAAGTCAGTAACACTGGGGGGTGTGAGGCCAAGGTTGATTTTTCCCGCCATAGCACATGTGAGATACTTTATACAGTTGGAGAGTTAGAGCCATCTGGATTGTTCATAAAGGGCACAGGTGTAGGTGAGGCGGTGGGCACCAGTTGTGAGTTGACATGCTTTGTAAAGTGCAGTTGTTATATGATGGAGGGCGGACTTTGTGGCGGAGCCATAGATAATGAGTCCATAATAAATGATTTGCACCACTGAGCCCTGGACAGCAATCTTCAGCACCTCTGGAGTGAGGTGCTGTCTGTACTTGTCAAGTAATTCAAGGTGTGTGCTGGCAGCTTTAGCCACGCTGTCAATGTGAGCCATACAGGAGAGATTGGGGTCAAGAAGAATCCCTAGGTATTTGAAAGAGTAAACTTGTTCGAGGACAGTCCCCTACTTGGTGGAGATGGCAAGGGGGTGTTGCTTGTAATGGTTATGTGAACTGCAGAATAGCAATGACTTGGTTTTCTTGTGATTGAGGACTAGTTTATGATTGGAAAACCATGTTTCAATGGCACTGAATACGAATTGGAGGCTGTCCTGTAGTGGTGAAAGGTCCTTGTGCGTAGAAAAGACAACCGCATCATCTGCATTCAGGATGATTTGTTCCAAGCAGGATCGTAGTAGGGAGTTTAAAAAGAGGCTGAAAAGGAGAGGGCCCTGTATGGACCCCTGAGGTACTCCTGAGCGGACAGGCAAGATGCCTGAGATAGCATTGGCGATTTTTACTCTTTGAGAGCGGTTTTCAAGGTAGCTTCTGAACCAGCGGGCTGAGTTCAGTGCGAGGCCAGCAAGGAGTAGTTGTTAATAGAGCAGCCAATGATGGACCATGCCAAATGCCTTCGAGAGGTCAATGAAGACAGCCCTAGTAAGAAGTCTTTATCAAGGGAACTATGCACTGCACCGGTAAATTCAAGCAGGGCAGTGGTGGTACTATGCCTTTTTCTAAAACCGTGCTGTTGTGTACACAGAATGTTATATTTGTCCAAATAATCAGTGAGCTGGTCTGCAACAATGCACTCTAGGGCATTGGATAGTGGTGTCAATATGGAGATTGGGCGGTAGTTAGAGTGGCAGGTCTTATCCCCAGTTTTGTGGACCGGGGTCACAGTGGCAGTTTTCCATATTTCAGGGAATGTACTGGTGTGGAGAGAGAGGTTAAGAATTTTAGTTAGGGTACTGAGGACCTTGTCAAGTGTAAGTGATAGCAGCTTAAGGTCCAGGGTGTGACTGCTGATTCTGGAAGTGGAGATGGCTGAGGTGATGTGGCGGTGAGCTTCATTCTTCTTAATCTCCCTGAAGTAAAAATGAGGGTGGTTTGACAGAGTGCAGGGTGTGTTAGAGGGGGTGTGAATGACTGTGAAGAAATCAGGGTGTAGAACAGTACTGAGGTCAATAAAAGTTGTGTTAAAAGTATTTGCAATGACCATGGGATCCAGGGTAGTGGACCCTTCAACAATTAACATGGCCAGAGGGGACTTTGATTGTTTCCCAGTAATGTCCTTGATATTGTCCCAGAATGCACGACCATTTCCACAGGTGTTGGTGAGGACATCCTTATAATATGAGCTTTTCATGAGACGAATGGATTTTGTGCAAGCATTACGAGCATGTTTGTATTTTTGGATGTCAGATTGTTTGCCTGTGGCTTTAGCCACTGCCCACAGGTGGTCCCTAGATTTCAGCTGGGAAAGGAGCTCCATAGTTATCCAAGGGTTACAGAGGGCTTTTGTTTTCCTGTTTTTTGAAGGAGCGAAGAGGTCACAGGCCTTACTGAAGGCGGTGATGAAGTAGCCGAGGGCTAGGTTAACATCCGTCACCTTGTAGATGGGGAGCCAGTCTTGCAAGAATAGGTACTGTTTGAGATGAGTAAGTTGATCACGGGGAGGACTCTGCTGGTAATGATTATAGGGGGTGGCTTTAGAAATTTATTACACCATTCACATATAACCGGGGAGTGGTCACTGACAGAGTCTGGGAGAACGGAGGTATGAGAGATCCTGGTAGGCTGATTGGTGAGAACCCAGTCCAGCAGGGTACTGGTGCTAGTTCTGTAATTTATCTGAGTTGGTCTTGTGACTATTTGTGAGAGGTTGGCAGCTGCAAGGGCATCCTAATGAGTGTAGACATCAGATGCGAGCCAGTTTATACTGAAATCACCAAGCAGAATGTGTTCAGAGCCAGGAGGTTGGGAGCTGACGAACTTAAGAACATTTTTGATGCCAAGATCTTGAATTTGAGGTGTAATTTATACAGAGATGATGGTGAAGGCTTTTTGATTGGGATCTAGAAAAATTTTAATGGGTAGAAGCTGTGCCGAGGAGGCAGGGATGGGGGTTGGAACAAGATGCCCCAAGAGATTATCCTTAATGTAGATGGCACAGCCCCCTTCCCTTTTAGAGATATGGTCCAGTCTGAAAACATTGTAGCCCTGTGAGGTAATTGCCAGTTCAGAAACTTTTGGTGTCAACCACGTTTCAGCTACAGCAAGGATGTCAGGATTATGTTGGCTGATAAAGGCTTGGAGTGCATCAAGCTTTGGTAACAGGCTGCAGATGTTAATGGTTATGATGATGGTGAGGGCTCCTGCCTTTTTCTGAAGGCTTGAACAGCCTGGGCCAGGGTTCGGATGGACTTTGCCTGAGATCAGTAGGAGAAATAGGAGGAGCTTCACTGAACAGAGGCACAGGTCCAGTAGTGATAATTTGTGTTTCCTTTTAGCGTATGGGTAGTAGGTAGAGTCCATATGACAGCCCCGATGACATGTAATGTGATACAGTAGGGATAGGCTGGCATTAAGACCAATCTTAGTGGTGTTAAGAAGCAACCAGATATTTCCAAGTGGAGGCCCATGGGGAAGACAGGTCGAGAAGTGGAGCATTCCCAAGATACTGCTGGTATTGATTAAGTAGATAGTAGGTACAGGGTGGGGGTGGCAGGGGCCTGGGAGAGAGAACAAGGGAGGAGGGGAAGGAGGGAGAGAAGGGGAAGGAGCAGGCGTGGGAAGGAACTCATAGCTGCTGTAGGGAGAAAGAAAAGAAAAAAAAGAAACAGGCAGGGAGAGGTAGTGAAAGAGAAAATTTCAGCAAAATAGGATTTAGTAGGAGGCAGTAAGGAAGGTATATAACAAGTAAGCAACTGTGACTTTAAGAGGGTAGACTTTTTAAATGAAAGCAAGATCCTCTTGTGGCAGATCGGTATAACCTGCTAATGGAAAACTAGCCACAGAAAACAGTCATTTTAAGTATAAGGAGCAATTGTGGCATCAGGAAGAATTAGCCAGGGGAAAAGTCACTCGAGATGCAGCAACAGAGGGCAGTGTCCAATCAGGATGTGGCTGTGGAATGCGCCAATAATTGAACCTGATGGCTGAGTCCTGTCATACCTTTGCAGGGTAAAGGAGCATTCTTCCAGGCAGACCAGCTGAGCAGTGCAGGTGGAGGCTTAGTTAGAGCCGATCAACCGGGCAAGGCTTCGGGAGGCAGCAGCAATAGTATTCGTGCTGGAGGTAGCACCCAAATTGGGCCTATACTGGTATACATGAAATCAAGCTGAATGAGTCTAAATATTATGTTTTCCAAAGTTTTCCCAAAGGCATCAGCTGGTCTTTAAAGTTTAGTTATTTGTTGAGTATCATACCTAAATTTTTGGGCCTGACTTTCAAAGCACTGGGAATGACACAAGATGCTTGCATCAAAGAAATATGATGTATGGGGATAACTGCAACACTTTGCATCATTCCCAATTTTCTATTGCAGTCTGCAACAGTAGGGGGTATGCTTGTGTCAGCCAGACTTTATTTATTTATTTCAAATTCGGATTGATACCTTTGAGCCAGGGGCTCATTTACAAAGACTCCAAGTCAACAAGGAATACAAGACATTTACAGGTGATGAAACATTGCAGAACAGAAAGAACATCAACTAACAAGTAGTATTAGTGTGCAGTTACAACATTAAGCAGGGTACAAGAAGTGTGGAGAAACAGGACCACACTTGCAGAGAAACGTTAATGCAGCACTAATTAAGTGTGGTACAGTGTTTAACAATCATGTTACAGTTCAGATGGGATGCTACTATTCTGCAGAAATGCAATTTTAGCAGCCAAGGTGAGGCGTTGTCAAGGCGAGGTAGTAGGTGGTGGGAGGTGGGCAGTTGTGGAACAGGAGAGTGGTAGTGAGAGAGGGTAGTGTTTGACGGGTTCGAGAATGGCTGTCACCTTACACCAGGGTTGTGGCAGACGCATCACTGCTTCATGATGGTATGGGGATTGTGCAACTGAGGAGCTGTAGCATCTCATACAGTCAGTATCACAGAGCCTCCAAAATGATGCAGGATACACTGGGCTATATACCAGCTGGTCTAACTGCCCCATGCCACCAGTGTCCTGAGCTGCTGACCAGCCAGAGAGACTGGCAAGGTTCAATGCAGCAGGATCCCAACTGTGGTGTGCTGTATGAGGTCCTGAGTCCCAGACAGGTTACTGTGCCCAAGGGCAAATGGAGGGAGATGTGGTAGTGTGGGTCAAGAGGGGGAGTCCCTAATCAGGTGCAGGTAAGAGCCATAGTCCAGGAGGGCAGCTCCAAGACAGGGGAAGTGTCAGTGATGTTGGGGGGGGGCATTGTAGGCTGTGTGGTGGGTGGGTGGCATGGTGGTGACTGCACCTTGGGAGAGCCAGTGGACTATAGCAGGACACTGTGGTTGCACCACCTGTGCTGGCAGCATGGGTGTGGTCAGTGTGCAGCTCTCCTGACATCCCTTATTAGGGGCTCCCCCAAGAACCATCTGAATGTGGTGCCATGGGGGAATTGTGTTGCCCATTCAATAGAACACTCTGTGCCATTGCACTGATGTGCTCTGTGGATCTGTCACCACAACCACATGTGTGAGTTCCTACACAAGGGTAGATTCCTTCAGATATACAGCCAGACAACCACACAATTGACATTGCATTCTATATGTGACATAAAGTACTCACCTGTGGATCATACTGAGTAATTAAATTCAGTATGATGACATCCATAATGTACACATGGCATGCATGTCATTTATCCTGCTCTGCCCTCACAGCTCAAGCTGGGAATCCTTGTGACCACATCACTAGTGAGATGCAAACCTGTATCAGTGCGTTTTCTTATAGATCTGTGTTTGCAGTGCCCATATTTCAGTAGTGTTATGCACCCATATGTAGCAGTTCTTCGGGTGCGCTAAGTGTGACATACCTGGCATTCCCTCCATATAGTCCTATAAAACATTGCAACTCATGCAGGATTTGTGATGCCTCCACAGACTGATTCTGAATGTGTTGCTTTGTTTATGACAGTGTAACGTCTTGCTGTAGACCCCAATACTGCTACTGTAACTGTTGTATCCTCCATTACTATGTAGCTGTACAATACAGATATGTGTATACATTTGTGACATAGCACTGTGTCCATGTTGCACAATGCACAGGAAAATTGTATTGCTTCTACACTGGTAATTACCTTCTGCATGTGCAACATTCTACCAAGTGGTTCACCTCGGACAAACATGTAAAATCTCAGTTATTCATTGGGTGAAGAAACATATTTAAACACATACATATCTAAAGTCAAATTAACCAAGGAGAGGAACAGTATACAGCAAAATGTTATTGAGTTATCCTCCCCCAAATGCATGCCATCACATTTAGCAGCACTGAATATTATTTTTGAATTTTCTGCCCATATGGTTAACTAATGTAAAACTTGTTGTATGATTATCTATTACTACAGTGTAAACTATCTTAGCGTTATCTTTATATTGTGAGATCCAGCTTTGAAACTTATTGCCAATGTCCTTGATGTATAGATTGAACATAAAGGGACCTAGGACTGAGCTGTGTGGGACTCCACTCCTTGTGCTATTCCAGACATATAGTACACCACTGACCTGAATTTTCCAATGCCTGTTAACCAACCAATTAGAGATGACCTTGACCTTAAGATATTTATTTAATAGTTGTTTGAGAGAAGATGAGGCCGAAGCCCATAGAGGTTGTCTTCTATGTCCATGTGGGTGTATTAGTTGAGACCTATGTCCAATTGAGATATTTATCAAGTCTAGTTTTGAAAGTATTGAAGTTTGGAGCTTCGACCACGTGCTGAGTGAACAAGTTCCATTGCTTGGCAGCACAAAAAGCAAAGAAATGATCTCTTTTCATGGTATTGACCCTTGGTATAAGTAATTGTGGCTTTTGGCTTCTAAGGTTGACAGTATGATTTGTAAACACCAGCCCACATTGCATTCTTAAAGTAGCATTATTGAGTATTCTGAAAGGCTGAAGGAGCTTGCCCCTTTTGCTTTTATCTTTTAAAGTGACCAAGCCTGTTCTTTGCAATCTGACACTATAGGGAAAATGTTTTAAAGAAGGAATTAATTTAGTCGCTCTGTGTTGAACACATTCAATTAGGTTTATTTCTTTTTTTAAGGTAGGTATTCCAGAAAGGCAAGCAAAAGTTGAGATGAGGCCTTATATAGGTTCAGTAAAGTAAAATGATACATTGCTCACTTCTGTTCACAAAGGTACACTTAATGCAATTTTGCATCACATTGCTGATTTGTGTGATTTCTCTACAGTGATAATTAGTAGTAAAGGAATTATTTATGATTATCCCCAGATCTCTTTCTTTAGAAACTGGATTAAGGAGCCGATTGTCAATATGATAAACTGTTAAGGGGTTATTCCTATCCATGTGTAAGACAATACCTTTGTTTAAATTCAATGACATTTTTTTTTTCACTCATGACACAATCTCCTCAAGATCTTGAGTAAGGGATAGTTGCTTGTCGATGTTGTCCACTTCCCCTCCTATTTTAGTATCATTGGCAAATTTGACCAGTTGATTCTTGTTGTTTTTGTTAAGGTTGCTAACAAAGGGATTGAACAAAATCAGTCTGAGGATCAAACCTGGGGGGACACCACTGCTGATTATGCCTACTGGAGACAGGTCTCTGCCTACTCTTACCCCCCCAGGAATGACCTAGGAGCCAATTACTAACCCATCTGACTATTGAAGTACTTAGCCCAATGTCTGAAAGTTTGGAGACAAGTTCTGAGTGTGGGACGTTTTTGAAGGCCTTACCAAACTTTAGTAATATGACATCCACTGATATTTTGTTATTGAGGCTAGATTCAATCATGTTGTGAAATGTCACCAAATTGGAAGTGCAAGAGCACCCTTGAGTAAAGCCATGTTGGGAGTTACATACTAACATACTAAAATGCCAGCAGAATAGGTCTTACGGTCTTTTGTGTCTGCTCATTTGGTCAGCCCCCACCCTGGGAGCTGACCTTGCTGCCCCCCCACCTATCTGGCTTCTCCCTTCCCAGTTCCGTATATTCTCGCTGCACTGGATTTTGCTTCCAGAACCCTTCCCCTGTATCTGTCCCACCCCCTCTTGAACCCCTCCACTGTCTCTGCCTCCACCAGCCCTCTGGGCAGCACATTCCATGGCTCCACCACCCTCTCAATGAAGTAGCACCTCCTCCTTTATCCCCTGAATCTCCCCCTCCAGCTTCCACCCATGCCCTCTATTATCCCCCCTCCTTCCTTTGAAGCACCCTGACTGCTCCTCCCATTTACCCCTTCATGCACCTGAAGACCTCTGTCATGTCCCCCCAGTCCCTTCTCTCTTCCAATGTGTACATATTTAGCTCTTTGAGTCTTTCCCCATAGGTCCTGTCTCCCAAGCCCCAAATCATTTTGGTTGCCCTCCTCTGGATCCTCTCCAGGAGTTCAATGTCCCTTTTTAAGTGTGGCCTCCAAAACTGCATGCAGTACTCGAGGTGCGGCCTCACCAAGCAGTTATACAGAGGGAGTATCACTTCCTTCCTTCTGGAGGTGATCCCCCTAGTGATGCATCCCGGTATCCTGTTGGCCTTGACCGCTGCCCTCCTACAAGTCTCTGAGTTGTTCATCTTGACATCCACCACCACCCCCAGGTCCCTCTCAGCCATCGAGAATTGTAGCATTTCTCCCCCAGGGTGTACACTTGGCCCGGGTTTCTGGCCTTGTCTGCTGTCTGTGATGTTCAATGAGTTCAGTACAAACTCTTTTCTATTTTTGATTAGTTGTTCCACAGTTTTACTAATAGTGGATGTAAGACTAATTGGCCTATAGTTGGCAACATTGTCCTTGGAACCTTTTGTATAAATTGGGACCACTATGGACATTCTTCAGTCATGGTGGATCTGACCCATGGATATATGTTTATTAAAGATGACAGAAAGGGGGTGCTTAAGACTAGGTGATACCTCCTTAAGTAACCTGGGGCTCATATAATTTGACATTCCTATGTTTTGCATTTTCCCCATGAGTCACCAGCGAGAAGCAGTGACAAATGCTTCAAAGAGGTCTAGATATATATAAAGAAATCATCTAGATATCAATTGGTTTGTTTTCATTCGATAAGTTTCTCAGCGATTCAAAGAAATTAATCACATTTTTAAACATGATCTTCTTTTAGTAAACCTGTACTGAGTATGATCAACTAGATAGTCATCAACTAATTAATGTTCAGTACCCTTTTTTTAATGAATCTTTCACAATTTTGCATGCAACTGATATAACGCTAACTGGTCTGTTTTTGATAACATCACTCTATCATCTTTTTATGACTGCATGGGCAGAGCCATGCTGTTGTATTCTATGAAGTAGGAGACAGAAGGGACTGTGCAAGCACATGACTGGATACCTCTCTGACCTGCTTCCACGGAGTTGCAGTCATGCCCACAGCACTGGTTTTCTGCCATCCCTACCCTCTGCTGGCCACACAACCTCTCCTCCTTGGGGGCAATATTTTGTTTCCACCCATCACTTCCACAGTTGCAGGCAAAACAAAAGAGGCCACCATATCCAAAATGCCCACCATTAGGTCATTGTGCATGTGCTAGTATCGTGCATGTGCACTTCTGTCACAGTGGCCATCTTAGGCACAGCGCAAGTATGGCATCAGTTGTGGCAGGAGCTCAGAGTGCTTTTCACTCAGACTCATTGCTTAGAAGCAGTTGTTTTTGGCTTTGAATAAAACTTGTTATGTTTGCTTGTGCGTATGCACAAACACTATGTATTGAGGCTACTCAGACAGTGTAGGAGCTGGGGAGTTGTGTGTTGTAGCAGACAATGCAGCTCAGCCTGCAGGAGATGTGTGAGTCGACAACCCAATCCTGACAAAGCAGCTGCTGATGCAACTTTGCTGGCTGATGGTTGGAAACTTCTCACATATGAAATGATGCAGCCACAGCTACCACAATGAAGCTGCATCACTTCATATTGCTGCAATTAGGCAGTAAAGCAGCACCCTCCCTTCCTGCCTGACCCATATTTCAAGATGTCAGAAGGTCAGGTCACCAACCCACTAACATAAAACACAAAATCCCTCACCATGGTGACTGAGTGCTCAACCCCACCACTGGAAACCATAACAACCCTCCCCAACTACCACCAAAGTCTTTCCATTTTGTACCTGACCCCTACTGGAAATCACAATCCCCGCCCACCACCACAAAAGTCTGGCAGTTGGGTACCCATTCCCATTGGAAGTGCTACCCCAACACCATGTGAGACCAAGGTGTCCGTCCCCAGAGCCACCAAACAACACACTGATGATGTTGCCCAATACCCAGAGTCAAAACCTGCAATTAAATGGTTCTTTCTTCATCCTTTTAGATTGTTTGCACCTGAAAAAAGACAATGGTTCATCAAGTTTTTTGCTCATTATGACCCTCGGATCCCCATCTGAACCCCCTTTCAGCACCCACCACCCTGTACCACTCAGCTACCTATCTGGTCCACTGCTGACCTCCTCTTATAACCACTCAATATCCTGCAGCAACAAAGCCCAACCAAGAACTGATTGAAAACAGGGTAAGTTGGGTTAATGGTTTTTAATGGGTTTGGAACTTTTACTCATAACTTTGCCATTGTTTAGCATTTTTGACCCACATTTTCCAAACAGCCTTTTTACCCCACCTTATGAGCAAAGAAGGTATACAGCACTTTTTCAAATTCCCTTCAAAACATGCTTTAGTAGTTGAGTCACAAAATTACCTTTTGGCTAGGATTTAAAAAAAAATCCCACTAATCTTAATCATAAATTGGGGTAATAAAAATGCTATGTTGAAAATCTGAACTGAAAATGTAAAAAAAAAGAAAAAACATGAACTTATGAAGAAACACTGAATCATTTCATCATTTTATCTAAATTTTAATTTTTGCAGGTTTTAGCACTTTTATTACCCCACCTGATGAACATGGCAGGTGTCATGTTTCAAATCCCCTCCACAACATAGTCTCTTTTTCTGTCACTGCTACCACTGTTACTCACTGTTTGCTCTTAATCATTACAAAAGCGGAAGCCCTCATGGACTTGATCCCTAGCCCCTTCTTCTCTCTGCCCCAGCCATTGCACTGATAATTTCCCTTCTCCTTAACTTTTCTTTTTCCTCTGTAACTTTTCCTAATGTTTGGAAACAGGTTACAGCCATTCCTATTTCAAAATCTGGTGATGATACTTCTTTTCCAGGTATTTACTGTATCATCCTATCTCTCACCTTCCTATATTAGCTAAGTTGCAGGAGCACTTTGTTCTATCACAACTTTCTTCCTTCCTTGGCAACTCATCCTTCTTCACTCCCTTTCAGTCTGGTTTAAGAAAATCCCATTCCACCTCAACTTCCCTCCTACGGCTTACCGACTACATACTTACTGGCATGAATCAGGGTCTCATCACATCTGCAATTTTTGTTGTTCTTGGTAAAGCTTTTGACACTGTCATATCCATTCCTTCTTGATAAACGAAGTACAGTGGTTCTTTCTGATACAGGTATCAATTGGTTCAGCTCTAAGGAGTAGATCACAATCTGTCTGGATAGGTTGCTCCACCTCTTCTCCTCTCCCTATCTGCTCAGGTATCTCCCAAGGGCCTGTCCTGGCTCCTGTTTTGTTTTTTTCTGTTTTCTTGAATGATCTTCCCTCTTCCTATTCCAATGTGTCTGTTCATATGTATGCTGATGATACGGTTATTTTTGCTTCCGGCTCCTCTTCTTAAGATCTTACTTCACTGCTTCAGCTTGACTTTGAAAATGTTATGTGTTGGTTTAAATTTAACCAACTATCCCTCAACACCAAAAAAAAAACTGCCTCCATGACTTTTGGTACCCACCAGAGGCTTTCTAGACTTGCCTTTCTTCCCTCTTTTCACACCCTAAATGATGCAGCTATTGAAGATGTTTCCTCTTTCAAGTACCTTGGTGTCTGGCTGGACCATCTTCCTGATTTCTCTGTTCATATCGATGCCATTCACTGAAAGCTTCACCCCAAGCTTGAGGCACTTTACAGGAACAAATTGAGTGTCCCATTTCCTGAACACCATAAGATTATTTAAAAACTGAGTCTCCCTGTTTTTGCTCATGGTGATATAGTTTACAGCAGTGCTACTAAATCCACCCTTGCCAGACTTGATCCTCTTTTCAACTTCTTTTGTCGATTTGCTTTAGATTGTTCACCACATACTCATTTCTGCTCACACTACTCTACTCTTTCTTTCTCCCCTCTCTTGATGCCAGGCACCTTTCTGTATCTACTTGATTTCTAAATTCTGGTTTGGTTCTCTTTCTACTACCTTACTTTACCTTTATCCTCTCCCTCAGCTTCCTTCTATTCTTTACACATTGTTTCTCAATCCCTTGCTATTTCCTCAATGAAAACTACTACTGATCAATCTGCTCTCTCTTTATTTGCTTTCCTAAATTGTGGTACTTCCTTCCCTTGTCAATTTGCTCTGCATCTTCAGCTTTCTCCTTAAAGTCTCTTCTTCATGACTATTTTCCCTCTCCTGCAACTGTCCTTGACCTTCCTACTTTGTCCACTCACTAGCTCTACCTCGGCCTAGTGTCTTACTCCTGCCTATGCATATGTCTTTTTGAGTTGTATATTATGTTTAATATTTCTTCACTTAAACAGATTTTGATACATACAAACATGTGAACATATGAAGAAGCCAGCAGAAGAAGGTCATTTGGTCTATCAAGTCTGCTTGTATTGCAGGGTCCACAGCTTGTGCTAATGTCTCTGCCCTCCCTCCTCACTCTTCCATTCTTTTCTACCCATGATCCTTACTTTACCCCTATGCCTATCCTAGCCTCTCTTAAAGCTTCCCACTGTCTTCAATGAGATGATCTCCTCTGGCAGTGCATTCCAAGTGTCCACCACCATTTCAGTGAAGAAGTGCTTCCCGACATCCCTCCTAAACCTACCACTTTCCAGCTTAAGATGGTGCCCCCTTGTGTTATGGTTGCCTCTCAAGTTAAAGAGACTCTCCTTGTCAACCTTTTTTAATCCCTTTCAAGTACCTGAAGGTCCCAATCATGTATCCTCTCTCTCTCTCCTGTCTTCCAAGGAGTACATGTTCAATGCCCTCAACCTCTCCTCATAGGCCCTAACTTGCTGACCTACTATTATCTTTGTAGCCCTCCTCTGGACCTTCTCAAGCAGGTTAATGTCCTTTTTGAGGTGTGGGCACCAGTACTGAACTCATACTCTTGATGTGGTCTCACCAGTGACCTGTACAAGGGCAGTATAACCTCCTCCATGACTGATGTATTCTCTTCATATTCTATTGTATTGCTTTTTATGTTGGGTTAAAAATATAAAAAATTATTTTTTTGTAAATATTTTTACACCTACTTTTCAACACAGCCTTGTGATGAACCTGCCCCATAAAGAAGGACAGAGAAAATGTTCAACTCCTAAAGGTGATGTCATGCAGGGACTGCAAAATCAACTTTTGGGCTGCAGACACACATTTTGGACAGAAGCTGAAAAATTACACCTATCACACTAATGAGTCACTGTACCAAAATGGCCATATTGAAATGTTGTGGTAAAAATACTGAATATTACCAAAGTTGTGAGCCCGCAAAATTCAACATAGCCTCATAATTCAAAGCAGCAGTGCAAAAATCTGGTGAAATGTTTGACCTATATGTTTATGCTATTTTAGATTGCCACTTACCTCCTGACTTGCATGAGTCTGTGCGAGTACTTTTTTCATGTCTGAAATAATGAAAGGACCAGTCTTTTTAATATGGCTTAGACCAGGTTTTCATCAGTATTTGTAGCTGTTTTTGAGCAACTATTGTTCTGTAGGTCAGACAGCACTACCTGCTGCCTAATAGTTAATTTTATTCACAACGGAAGTGATATATAAACATCAGATGGACAAAAACAGATGAAAATACTGATGAAGGCCTGGTCCACACTGTATTTACCCTTAGGCTGCTGAAAGAATTATAACGTATAGGAATTTTGGACTGATATATTAGTCCATGGCACAGCAAGGGTTAAAAGAAATGCTCCTTTTATTATTTCAGTCATGAAAAAAGTACCAAAGCAGATTAAAACTGTGGAAAGAAGGGTTTCATACAAGTCAGAAGGCAAGTGGCAATCTAAAATGGCATAAAATAGCATAGGTCAAAATTTTCATCAGATTGTTGCACTGCTGTTTTAGTAGATGAACATTCCAGATTCATAGAACACACAACTGTGCAAGGTATAATACCACCCCATAGTAAATGTATTCAAAGACAGAGAATGCATTGCTAGTCTTTTTTTTTTTGGCTTTGAAAAAGTTAAACTTGGTCCATGGGGACGAAATTTGGATACAGCTTTACTTAAAGCCCTAAATATTTTTTTTTTTACCAATTATTTTACCAGGTGAGACACACTAAGCTGAAAGCTTGTTTGCAGGTGCAACCTGGGAGCACAAGGAAGTTAAGTGACTTGCTCAGGGTCACGCAGTATGCACCTAGGGGGGCTGTAGGATTCAAACCCAGGTTTCCAGATTTGCAGCTCAGAGCCTTAACCCACTGCGCCATACTGCTTCCTATATCATGACAGCAGGGCAGAAAGGGGGGGTAGGATGCATTTAGATGGAAGCGAGGATAAGGTGAAGAAAATGTTTTGTACTATGCTGTATAAAGATCCTGCAAAACGAATGCAACACACATGTCATGAAGACGCACGCTATGTAAGAAATCGGTCGAGGTGTGTCTAACCTGTGGGGCAACTGCTTGCTCTGAATTTGAGCACTGGAGCACTTTTCGAAAAAGATTAAAGGATTTCTTGCACAGTGATTATATGGTGCCAAGATTTTTGTTTGTGAACACATGTGTCAAGGTGAGAAACACCAGATTGGAATAGATGTTAAATTATTTGGTGTGGTCTTATAGTGCAGCAAGTTAAATTGTGTCCGTATTCATTTTTGAGTGGGGGATTGTGAAAAATGTCAGATGGTTGTAAAATCTGACCCATCTTTTTTATTCTTTGATTACAAAACTGCTGCTTTAAGAAAACGGGCTCTGTAGACCATCATGATCCATCATAGTTTTAATAACCCCAACTGTTTACACCCTGTGGGTCACTGTACCACACAGTAAAATTGACCTTCTCACTCCTCTCTGAGGGCAAACCAAGCCCCCTTTTTGTGTTGACAAATTCCCTCCATCTGCCACTTGCTTAGTCACAATGAATTTATGTAGCATTCAGTTCTGCAGTTTTATACAGTCGCATAAAATGCCAACTGACATCCTTTGTAAGCTTTTTGCTGTCAGTTTCTTCATATTTCCTCCAGTGTTTACATTTACTGTAGCAGTAAAGCAAATGTGTTTAATATTAAAAATTAAAAGAAATTTGCTGATTGGCTTTCTGATTAGATAACACTATTAAGGGGAAGCTGCATTTTCAAAACAGGAATACCTGGAAGGATCTAACAAATATCCACATTTATGTTTACTAGTAGTTGTTACTGTCTTCTCCCTGTGGAACAAAGCAAAATGGATTCAGAGTCACGGGACAAGTAATATGGTGCTCAGAAATTAAAAAACTGAAATGGGCAAAAGGATGAGGAGCACCCACATATGCAGAAAGCACCAAGACTGCAAAAATATTATTCAAGAGTCCTTTATTTAATTAAAGTGCATATTGCACCCACACATAGTGAGCATAAAAAAGTGATGGCTAAGCTGCTCTGAAAGTTATCCTCCTCCTGGCCACTACCAGACATCATCAGAATGAATCACTGTGATGATGTCTGGCAGGAATCAGGAGAATTGTTAGTTGCAGAAAGGCTCAGCCACCACTTTTTATGCTCACCACAGTATGTGTGGGTACACAATGCCCTTGTACCATTTAAGACTGAACCTAGAAATTAGCAACTGAGTGCAGGTGGAGCTGTGGGGTGTGGTGGGAGTTCTGTTTTCAAGGGATTGCTCTTTATCCCTAAGATCATTGCAAAGGATTGGAAGAGATCCAGCAGAGAGGTGGTACTTTTAGATACATCTGAAAGGTGGACTAAAAGGACATCTGAATAGAGGGTTATTTTTGCAATATTCTAATGACCCTAACCCAATGCCCAATATCAAATCAAAACAAATCTTTATTTATCCAGGTGATCATCATTGAGCAAGATCATTTACAAGATGGACCTGCTGTTGTCCAAGACAGTTATACATACATAGATTGAGAATACAAAGTACAACACGTGCAAAGAGTTACAAACACATTTGCAGAAAAGTGGCAGGTGCACGATATACATTCCAAGTGTTCATGTAGGAACATACATGCATCACTCAACTTTGCTCTGGTATATACAGACTCCATGTATGCAGAAGTTGAGGTGGTATGTTTAGTCATTCTTAGTCAAGCCTCCATCAGAGGGAACAATTCTTTGCATTTCAGCCCTCAGTGACCATTTACCATACTTGGGTGAGGGTCCTGGGCTGCATAGGGGCCCCTAATGAGGTCTGTATGTTCCGCTTAAATGGTGAGAGGAGAGTAATATGGGAGAAGTGGTGCCTTGGGTGCCAAGGGCCACTATGGCAGCTGGGTAGTAGACTTGATTAAAATAGGGAGGGGAGGAACTAGGTTCGTGGCTGGATGTGGTAAGGATACGGAGTGAACCGTCAGCAGGACAGCTAGGAACTATGGAAACACTTGCAGATTTCGGAGAACATTTTGTCATTAATGATCCTAAACAGGGCAAAACTGACAGGAGAGCTGAGTCTCAAGGATCTTTGTACCCTGTTCCAGAGCATAGGCAAAGTGTGACTTATGGCAGCCCTGCCAAAGTGGGTACTGATCCTGGGGATTTTCAGAGGAATTAGCGAGTGGCTTCTTAGTGCATAGCTACTGATTGGGCTCAGGGGGAGGCAGGCAACAATGTAATCTGGGTGTTTGTTGGTAAGGGCTCAGAATGTCCAGAGTGCTGCATTTCTACACCGCCTATATTGAAGGGAAGGCCACCCTATGGCTGCATATAAAGAGCAGTGATGTGTGAAGGATGGGAGACCATTTATAAATCTTAGTGCTCTGTGGTACAGGATATCCAGCTTTGCAATGTGTGAGATGGAGCATTGGCCATAGATAATGTTGGCGTAGTCAATTAATGAGAGGAAAGTTGATTGAACAAGCTGTCTTCTTGCGTCTGCGGTCAGAAGGTATTTAATTCTGGAGAAGCGGCCAAGCCTCTGCCTAAGCTTTTTCATCAGTTCTTCTGTGTGCTCCACAAAAGACAGTTTGTTGTCCAGCCATATTCCCAGATATTTGAATTTAGGCACGAACTCAAGATCTTCGCCTAGAAGGGTAGTTATGGAAGGAAGGGTACCAGCAGCAGCAGAGTAGGCCCTAGTGCTAGATGAGGTAAAGAGCATGGCCTTAGTTTTTTTTGCATTTTGCAGTAGCTTTTCACTGAGAAGCTGATGCTGCAGCATATTGAATTCAGTTTGTAGATCTGTGCATGCAGCTCCAAGGGAGTCACGGCTTAGATAGAGCACTGTATCATAGGCAGACAAGTGGATACTGGCTTCTGTAATGCCTAGGTCCAAGTTGTTAATGTAGATGGTTAACAGTAGAGGGCCCAGTATGGAACCCTGTGGGACTCCTCTTTTTATTGGTTTGAGAGGAGAGAGCTCACTTTCGGCATTAATTTGTTGCTGCCTATCAGCAAAGCAATAGTTCCAAATGCTTGCAGATGGCTATTGCTAGGGGCTCAGATGAAGCACAAATACCTTCAGGAAGATCTGACAGCTGTATTGAGTGCCTTCTTCAAAGAGAAACAGGACTGAAAGCAGGATATTCATAAGGACCTTCCTATAAATAAATCATTAGCTAAACAAACAATTGTCATAGGGGACTCTGTAGTTAAATACACAGATAAAATTGTGTGCCAAGATAACCAAGAGAAAACTATGGTAGTGTTTCCCTGGGGCAAATATCTGTGATGTTAAAGCCTACCTGGAAGGGGTAATGAAAAGTACAGATGAAAGTGACAAGACAATAACAGTTCTTGTTAGGATTAATTATATTGGGGAAAAGCCTCTGATGAACATAAAACAGAATTTCAGAGAACTGGGCAAAAAAACTGAAAACATGTAAATTCAATGTTATCTTCTCAGAAATATTACCAGTGTTCAGAAGTTCATATAAGAAAGAAAGGGAGATTATTTAACTGAATAAATGGTTATGTTTTTTTTTTATTTTTTAATTTTATTTATTTAGTTGTTTAATTGTTTAACCAGGTGAGGCACACTAAGCTGAAAGCTTTTTTACAGGTGCAACCTGGGAGCACAGGAAAGTTAAGTGACTTGCTCAGGGTCACACAGTATGCAAGTGGAAGCTGTGGGATTCAAACCCAGATCTGGTCTGCTGGATGTCACCAGATTTGTAGCTCAGAGCCTTAATTATGGTTAAGACAGAATAGCATAGTGGGTTAAGGCTCTGAGATGCAAATCTAGAGACCTGGGTTTGAATCCTACAGCCACCTAGGTGCATACTGTGTGATCATTTAACTTCTTTGTGCTCCCAGGTCACATCTGAAAACAATATTTGGCTTAGTGTGCTACTCCTGGTTAAACAATGCTCCATTTTGTTTATATAACTGGACTGTGAGGGAAAATTTCTTATTGTTAAAGAATTGGGAACTTTTCAAGGGAAAGGGTCGGGGTACACATCTTAATAAAATTGACATAAAGTTCTGGGGGAGTGCCTTAATGACATTACTACAAGAACTTTAAACTAGTGTCTGGGGGAGTTGTGTTTAGCCTGATAACAAATACACAGGTGGCAAAAATTAAACAAAGTAGGATACATAAAGGGCAGGAGCTGAGGAAAAACTTAAAAATCCTATCATTAAACATATGTAACCTTAACAACTAAATGGATGAATTAAGATTGAGAATCATAACACTTGATATCACAGCTGTTCAGGGGATGTGGTTGAGGAACACCGATCAATGGGATAGGAATATTAGTGGCTTCCAGGTATTTAGCAGATAGCAAACTAACAGGAAATATGGAGAAATGGTCACATACTGTAGGGGGCAACCTTATAACGCTGTGAATGGAATCCCAAAACATTCTCAAGGTGGAATCGGTTTGGATAAAAATTAACAACATGATAGAAAAATCCATTATATTGGGAAATTGTTATATTCCACCAGAATAATTTAAATACAGAGATGATTAAATTATATTCAGGGATGTTCCATTTAGCTGCTAGTACAGGTGATACTGTGATTTTGGGGGATTACAATCTACCAGAAATTAACTGGAAGCAACATAAAGCCACTAATAAATAGGGCATTCCTTTTTTGACATTGTCACTGAGTATAGCCTGGAAAATCAAGTGCAAGCACCAACAAGAGGAGACAAGATATTGTATCTGGTCTTTACAAACTTTAAGGCTGAATGTAATCATGTGATAATGAACCCTATAGTGAATAGTGATCCTAGTAGCATTTTTATTAAGATCAATAGGGAAGCAATTATCAATAAACACATGAGATTGATGTACTGTAAGATTATAATAAGGTGAACTTTGAAGGTTTTAGACAGGTCATGCAGGATTGGGACTGGATCAGTACATTCAAGGAGAAGGGTGTAGAGCAAGCATGGACTACATTCAAAACTAAAATACATAATGTGGCAGATACATTTATGCCTAAATAGAAACTGTACAACAAAGAAAGGAAAGATGCTCCCATGGCTTAAAATAAAATTACTGAAGCTAATTTCCAAGAAAAATGGGTTGTATAAAGTGATGAAAAATAATCCTGTGGCATCAAACATAGAAAGGTATAAGGATACTATTAAAAAGTGTAACAAGGACATTAGGACACATATGAAGAAACTGGAAGAAATGTTAGTTAATAATAATAATACTTTATTTTTATAGTGCAATTTCTAAAATCAAAGCACTTTACGTAATTAATATACATATAAATGACAGAATAAACAAAATACTGGTAATACAGAGTACAAAGAAAGCAGATAAAACAGTCATTAAGAGCTTGCTTAAATAAATGGGTTTTCAGGGCTGACTTGAAGATCTCCATGGTCCTGCACTCTCAAATCTGATGAGGTAGAGAGTTCCACAGGGTGGGGGCCCCATGCATAAAAGCCCATGCCCCAGGTGTTTTCAGGCAAATCCTGGGACCCTCTAACAACCCCTCGTCAGTTGAGCAGAGAGGGCAGCCAGGGCTGTAGGGAGTCAAGAGATCTTGCAGATAGCTTGGACACAGTCTGTGTAGGGCCTTATAGGTCAGAAGTCTGACCTCTCTATCCAGTGACCCAGATCCACAACCAACACCTCAGTCTTTTCAGAATTCAATTTCAGCCAACTGGATTTCATCCAGTCAGGGATTTCCACTAGACAGCTGTTAATGACCCAGACCGCACTATCCTGGTCAGGTGCAAAAGACAGAGTTGGGTATCACCTGCATAGCAGTGAAACCTTAGTTCATATCATCTTACCATGTCTCCAAGGGGCAGCATGTACATTGTGAACAACATAGGGGATAGCACCAAGCCCTTAGGGACTGCACACAGCACAGAGAATGGACTAGGGGAAAAAAAAAACAAGCATTTGTTAATGCCGAACGTTCGCTTGCAGGTATTTGCAGTGGTGTTTGGCATGTATGGTGCTTTACCCTAATGCCCTGTGCGATTGCTGCTATTTGCAAAATAAATTTACAGCATGACCTTTTTGTTACCACCATTGTGCACTACATAGGCAGAAACACATTTTGGGCAGGATGTGAAAAATGACAGCTGTACTGCTCATGAGGAGGTGTGGTAAAATGGCAATGTTGAAAATCTGGAGTGGAAATATTGAAAGCTCGCAAACTTAGAGTGTGCATAGGAACTGCGCAATGAACACTCGTAAAACAGTCATTTTTAGGAATTTTGTTACCAAATTTTCAACACAGCCATTTTAAGACCTCTGCCCATGAACAGTGTCACTGTGATTTTCTTAATGTGTCCCATACATTGAGTTCGCACACCGACTGCGCCATTGTGCGCTACCTGGGCAGAAACATGTTTTGGGCAGGATGTGAAAAATGACAGCTATACTGCTCATGAGGAGGTGTGGTAAAATGCCAATGTTGAAAATCTGGAGTGGAAATATTGAAAATTCGCAAACTTACGAGCGTGCGTGGGAACAGTGCAATGCACACTCGTAAAACAGTCATTTTTAGGAATATTTTCACCAAATTTTCAACATTGCCATTTTAAAACCTCTGCTAATGAACAGTGTCACTGAGATTTTCTTACTGTGTCCCATACATTGATTTCGCACACCGACTGCGCCATTGTGCACTACATGGGTGAAAACACATTTTGGTCAGGATGTGAAAAATGACAGCTATACTGCTCATAAGGAGGTGTAGTAAAATGGCAATGTTGAAAATCTGGAGTGAAAATATTGAAAATTCATGAAACTTCACGGTCGCGTAGGAAGTACTGCACATACGCTCGTCAAAACAGTTATTTTAGAATCATTTTATCACAAATTTTCAACATAGCCATTTTAAGATCTCTGCTCATGAACAGTGACACTGTGATTTTATTAATGTGTCCCTATAAACCGAGTTCGACAATCACCATGTGCCATTGTGCGCTACAAGGCGGAAACACAATTTGGGCAAGATGGAAAATGACAGCTGCATTGCTCATAGGAGGTGTGGTAAATGGCAATGTTGAAAATGTGGAGTGAAAATATTGAAAATTTGCAAACTTACGAGCATGCATAGGAACTGCGCAATGAACACTTGTAAAACAGTCATTTTTAGGAATTTTTTCACCAAATTTTCAACACAGCCATTTTAAGATCTCTGCTCATGAACAGTGTCACTGTGATTTTCTTAATGTGTCCCATACATTGAGTTTGCATACCGACTGCGCCATTGTGCGCTACATGGGTGGAAACACATTTTGGGCAGGATGTGAAAAATGACAGCTGTACTGCTCATGAGGAGGTGTGGTAAAATGGCAATGTTGAAAATGTGGAGTGCAAATATTGAAAATTCATAAGCGTACGGCGTGCGTGGAACTTGCGCAACTCCACGCTCATAAAACAGTCATTTTGAAATTTTTGATCAAATTTTCAACATAGCCATTTTAAGACCTCTGCTCATGAACAGTGTCACTGTGATTTTCTTAATGTGTCCCCTACATTGATTTCGCACACCGACTCTGCCATTGTGCGCTACATGGGCGGAAACACGTTTTGGGCAGGATGTGAAAAATGACAGCTGTACTGCTCATAAGGAGGTGTGGTAAAATGGCAATGTTGAAAATCTGGTGTGAAAACATTGAAAATTCACAAACTTATGAGCCTGCGTAGTAACTGCGCAATGCATGCTGGTAAAACAGTCATTTCTAGGAATTTCTGCACCAAATTTTTAACATGGGGTTTTTCGGACCCCTTCTCATGAATGATGTCACTGTCATGGTGTTATTTGGGCCGAAGGGTGATTTCGCGCAGTGACTGCGAAATCACCCTTCTGGCCAGCACGCCATGACAGTGATTCATGAGAGAGAGGGTCCCAAAACTCCTGTTGAAAATTTGTGAAAAATCAAAAATGCCTGAGATATGCAATAAAATTGAAACCCCTATCTAGCCCATTATAGAGCTTACTGGCATTTCCTCAGTTGCGGTCAGCTTTGAAGAGTGCGAGCCGTGTTCCCGGTCCACGAAATGCGTCATGCCAAGCTCCGGAGGTAAGTATGGGGTGAGGGGTGTGGGGAGGCAGGGTGCGCAGTGGGTGGAGTGCGGGTTGGGAGAGGCGAGCTGGGAGACTACGTGAGACCATTTTTCCTTTTCAGGTTGAAAAAAAAAAGATGACGTGGGACGTTTGCCATGCTGGGGTGGGCTCCTAGTGTGACACCAAAGCTTTGGGGGGGCATATGGGGGGACATGGATCCAACGGGGGATTGGGCACCCCTGTCGGCAGATGATGCGGGACGTTTGCCATGCTGGGGTGGGCTCCCAGCGTGACACCAAAGCTTTGAGGAGGCCTTTGGGGGGATGTGGAGCTGATGGGGGATTGGGCACCCCCATGGGCAGAGGACAGGACATTGTCATGCTGGGGTGGGCTCCCAGCGTGGCATCAAAGCTTTAGGGGTGTGAGGCCTACCAGCACTGTATATGACAGCAGTGGTTTTCTTTGGCCAAGACCACGCTGTCCTTACACAACTCCCACTTATTGGTGCAGGACATCACGCCTGCTCAATGGAGCAGTGGATTGAAAGGGAGAGGCACACCTCCAAAGTGTGCTACTCTCCCAAAACATTCCTTGCACATGCGCGCAAGCGAATGTATAAAAGAACACCTTCTGAGATCTTCTGGAGAGGAAAGATTTAAACCAGCTGAGGACTGGACCAGCCAGGTCACAGATGACCCTCAGGTGCTCAAACAGTACCCCATGGTCCACAGTGTCAAATGCTGAAGAGAGATCAAGAAGCACCAAGATGGAATGGCGCTTCTGGTCTCTTGCCATCAGAAGATCATTGAGCACCCGAACCAAAATGGTCTCGGTACTATGTCTCTTCCAGAAACCAGACTGGAGGGGATCGTAGATGTCATGGATGGTATGATGGCAGTTGCAGCACAACCACTTTCTCAACCACCTTCCCAACAAATGGAAGGTAAGAAATAGGCCTGTAGTTAGCAAAGCAGTTTGGGTCCAGAGCAGCTTTCTTAAGGAGTGGTGTCACCACTGCCTCCTTCAGGGAGCTGAGAAACTCACTGAATTCTAAGGATCACCATACAATCTTTGCAAGGACCAGGCCGATAGATTCCATACACCCAAATAACAGGTGTGCTGGGCCCAGATCCAAACTACGGCATGTCGGACGCAAATGCTGGACAATCTGCATGACACCAACAATCTCTGGTCAGTCAAAAGATGTCCAAGAGAACTGAGGGGAAGGGACCAAGCACTGACCACCGTCAACCCCCATAGAGAGTGCTGGACTGATCTCGGCCCTGATGTTGGCCACCTTATCAGCAATGAATTGAGCAGACTCCTCACACTTAACTTGTGAATACACACTTCAGACCTGCAGATAGGATGGGTTGCACAGCCTGTCCACAGTTAAGAAGAGCTGAGCCGGTCAGTTCTGAGAAGCATCAATCTCCCTGGACAGGAACTCTGCCTTCTTACGAGTGATTGCCGATTGATAGACTTGACAATGATCAATCAATCTAAGGTGGTCAGCTTCAAAGGCCAGTTTCAGCCAGTGTCACTCTAACCTTCGTCCAACTTGTCTCCACTTCTTATAGTCCCATCAAACCAGGAAGATCAGGGGGCGGAGAGAAAGAGAGAGAGAGAGGATGAACATGGACCGGGGTGATAGAATCCCGAGCTTCAGTAACAGACTTATTATAGGCTTGAACTAGACTCTCTGGATCCTCACCTACCCCTAAGAATCCCGATAGGTCCAACACCACTGATAGACCACCTGAATAAAGACAATGCAACCCCCAAACTATTTTATGGATATATAAATTCATAGAGAAAATCATCACCAGTTCTAGGGCTCCTCAAAGATATACTGTACGTTCTTTGTTTTGGGGGAGCCTGTGTAGCCAAACCCCTCGCTATAATGTGGTCCTGTATATAACATGTCATTTGATATTGCTGTGTAATTTTTGCTGTCACTGATTATGCTCTTACAGTGGTCTGGGGTCTTGTAACCCCGGCCCATGTCTTGTTTTCTTTGTCTCGGAATTTACTTGCTATTGTAATCACTCTCCTTATGTTCCCTTGTCCCCGGGACGCACCTAGAAACAAGCCTTGGCTCATGGAGCTTTTCTCTGTTATCAACTTTTAAATAAATAAATAAATAAATATTAGAGTAAGGACATCTGTAGGAATAGTGAAATAGCAGAGATATTTAATAGGGTTCCACCAAGCCGCATTAACAGGAATTCTGTCGAAGGAAATTACAGTGATGGCACAATGCTGGCACCCAGCACTGTGTGATCAGGGAACACAAGTGTTTTTTTGTGGGGATTTTGCAACTCACACCCCCCCATTTGGGGGGGTTCTGCCTCCCACACACCCACACCCCCTACACTATAGGTTACAAACTTTGAGTCAGAGTGGTTTCAGGGAGAGGCCAAACTCCCCAGAGACATCAGTGTCAGTAACACAGTGGACCGATACAGCAAACAGCTGATTCTGTCACTGTACTGGTCTTCACTATTTTACTGTGGCAACAATATATGATTTAATAGGTATTTCAGTAGTGTATTTCTGGAACCTGTCAGTACCCTGCCTAATGAAGGAGTCACAGATGTTCAATGGTGTTATGAACCCCTATGTCATCCAGAGTCACTGAATAAATTACAACAACTGGATGTGTCAAAATCACAGGGATCAGATAACTTGGGTGTAAGACTGCTAAAAAAAATAGCTACTGAAATAGCAGCTCCATTAACATACATGTTTAATAAATCTTTGGAATGCGGTGAAGTGCTGGTGGACTGAAGAAGGATAGAGGTGGTGCCCATATATAAGAAAGGACCAAAAATAACCCTATGAATTATAGACCCATAAGTGTAACAAGTAAAATCATGGAAAGCTGCATTGAGGATAGGCTCAATGATATGAGTAGACACTTGCTACCTAATGATATACACCAACACAGTTTCTCTTGTAAGAGATCTTGTGTCACTAATCTTATAAGCTTTTACGAAAACGTTAGTTCTCTCCTGAATAGCTGGCTACCAACATATGTCATTTTTCTAGATACTTAAAAGGCATTTGATAGGGTCCCATACTCCAAGTTAATAAAACTACTATATGATCTCCAGGTCAACAGTAGGGTGGTGATGTGGATCCACGGTTGGTTGAATGACAGAGACAGCAGAGGGTTATAGTGATTTGTTATGTTTCATTCTCCTCAAGGGTGTCCAGTGGGGTGCCTCAGGGGTCCATTTTAGCCCCTGTACTTTTCAAATTATACATAGCAGATACCATATGAAGTGTATGCTGATGACATGAAACATGGAGGTAGAGTAGATTCTATCATTGGGTGTGATGCTATACAGAGGAACTTGGACAGATTAGTAAAATGGGTGGAATATTGGGGAATGTCCTTCAACATTTCCAAGTGCAAGGTTATGCACTTTGGGAAATCCAACCTGTGCTTTAAATATACTATGATGGTCAGAGTATTGGGAAGAAACCAAAGATGAAAAGGATTTGGGAATCAGGATCACAACTGATTTTAAGTATCATGCCTAGTGAGCAGAGGTATTTAAGAAATTCAAATATGTTCTCAATGCCATAAATAGACACTTTAGCTCTAAATGTAAAGAAGTATGTCTGCCCCTTTATAACACTAATGTAAGGCCTTATGTTGACAGCTGATCTCAATACTTGGGGGCTCCGGATAATGGAGATATGTTGAAATTAGAATGTATACTAAGAAAGGCTACCAGGACAATAAAAGGGGATGGAGGGACTGTCCTGTTTGGAATGACCGAATGAATTAAAGTTAAATACATCACATAATAGACAGATTAGAGTCCATTTACTGTTATTGTACTGAATATTAAACAACAATTTATTGCAAGAAATTAATTTTAGATTCAAACCACTTAACAACTTAAGGGGTCATTATAGGCAATTATAATCCAGTACATTTAAAACCGAAAAACATAAGAGGTTTCATACCCAGATAGTTGTTCAATTATGGAATTCAATACCAGGGGTCATGGTGGAGAGTAGGACTCTTAATACCTTTATGAACAGTTTGGATGAATACTTATCATTAGAGGTGCTGATAGATTATTATCATTAAAAAATCTAAGGGACAATGTATATAGGCCTTTGTCTTATTGCTGTCTCTAAAATCCAAGTGACATAAAGAGAGGTACAGTATATTGGGTTAAATTGTATTTTTAGAAACAGGACCAAAGCACATTTGCTTTAGAACAAAATGGAAGTACTCCGTTTCGAAGTTCACAGCCAGGGCTGCCATTGGAGTGAGAGCAAAATTCATCACCTGCATGAGATAAACTAAGGACAGCTGATGGTCTGATCCCAGCTGCTCCATGACAAATCTCAACTGAGAGAGGTAGATAAGGAAAGTTAGGAACATGTCCAGTCTTTGAGCTAGCACTTTTACTTCATGTTTGCCACAAGTTTGGCATTGGTGTTAATCAGAGAAATAGGTCTGTAGCTAGTCAAATAGATGGGACCCTTCCCTTGTTTAGGCAGAACTGTGATAAGAGCTTCTCAGATGGTAGGATGGAGCTGTATAAAGGTATGTTATCTGAGATTATCAGCTAAAGAATGGGAAATACAACTGGATCCAGAGTCTGGAAGAAGTCACAAGTTCAGGTGAACAGAGTCTGTGAGCATTGCAGTACAGGAATGATGCAGTTGCTAAGGACTACCAGCACAGAATAGCATGGAAAAGGAAAGCACTTCACTTATGAACTATGAATAAAGTCCCAGATAAACTTGTTCAGTATAAATTAATTTAAATAGTGTCCTGCATACAAAAGAACCAGTGTCAGATAATTTACACCAGCAACAAACATCGGTACTTCAAGTCAACAAACTCTTCATCAGGGGGTGTGGTGAAGGGAAAACATGTCAGTCTTAAATACACATGTAACCCCCTTGTTACCCGGGGTTACTAGAATCCCAGTAAGACCTAGTGGTAGGCGGGGAAGGCAGCTTGTGAAACTCCAGTTAAATGGGTTTCACACTGTCTCACTCTGTTCTCAGTCTCAGCTGAGACGGAGGGATGACATCACCAATTGAACTTTCACAGCTGCATGAGCCACATTGGAATCTGCAGCAAAGGGAGTTAGAACGTTGGGAGTTTTCAAGTCAGAGTCTTCAGTTTGTCTTCAGTGAGTGTGTGAGAAGTGGGAGCTTGCTGTTAAAGCAGCTCAGTAAAGGCTCTAGGAGCCTCAACCCTGACAGAGGGCTACTTTTAAGTAATAGGGTGTGTGCCTCCACCTTAAAGAGAGACACAGAAGAGTACTAAAGTGGTGGAGACTGCTGTTTTCGGGTCTCAGTGCCCCCTCCCTCCGGAGAAGGTTTCCCTGCAGATTTCTGGGGCAATCCCTTTAGTTCTGCTTGTGAAGGAAAAGCTGCCTGTTCATTCCAGTATTTATTTTGGGAGAAAAGAAGATTTGTGAGTCGCCTGTGGGGCACCTGCAACGTAAGGGTGAGTGTCTGCTCTGGCTAAAAGGGCCTATGTTTTCACCCTGGGACTTGTGTGACAATGTGAGAATTGAACTACTAAATATTGGGAAGCCTAGAGTAATGGACTAAGCAAGTAAAAGTAGTTTCAAGTTTCAGAGTTTGTTGGGATGCAAATAATATGTAGAGGTGATGTGACAGACATCTACCCTTAATCTACATTTAAAAGTTCAGTACAGGAATTGTTCAGTTTCCAGAGAAATGGCCAGGTATGGGCTGTGGGAGCTGGAGGTGGGTGGCCCCTCATCTTTAGTGACCAGGTTCACCTCTACGGATTTCTTCTGTGGATTTCTACTTTGCCTCAGGCACTTGGCCAGTGATGGGGGAAGTATCCAGATGTGGGATTGTAAAAGGAAAATTCTCTCTAGGAGTAGCAGACTCTAGTGTGGTTTGGGGAGCCACAACAGGATAATTGGTTCATTCCTCAAATGGACCGTGAATGGGATAATTGGTTCATTCCTCAAATGGACTGCGGATCAAGTGGCCGGCAGGGGAGCCGGGCCAGTGGGGAAAACCCAAGTGTGTACAAGTCGGGCTGTGTATCCAAAGCTGCGTGCAAGTCCGGGCTGTGTGCCTGGTGGGTTTAGAGCCTGAAGACTGGATATAGTGATAAAGTGTTCTGTTGTCTCTAATCTGCATTACCAGGAAATGTAGCTCCCTAGGGGCCTGTCTATGCTTTGTTTGTTCAGCTTGGAAGTGAATAAAAGCCGCACAGAAGAATCCCATTCCTGGTTCTGGACATTACAGTTATTGCTTCCTGTATTCGGATTTACTTGGGTGCAGACTGACCAGAGTAGCCAAACCTAGGCTCCCCTGTGCCGAGTAACCTCAACCTTCCCGAACCCAGTCCCCACCAGGTACTGCTGTCAGCTTCAACAGCATGCCACCTGTCATTTTGCTGAAAGGGCAGGGGTGAGGGGTTACACACAGAGTGATGAATAATACTTGAGCAACAATCTCACACATATTGAGTTTTAATATATACAAAATGAGCAAACAAAAAAAACACAAAAAGTTTAAAAATAATAATAGCAGTCATCAGTCAGTGTTATGGTGAATTGGCCACTTTAGTCATACTTGTTGTCATATTTCTCTGTAATTTTCTTTGCGTTTAATTTCCCAAAAGGCCATTACATAAGGTTCAGCTTATAAGGGTATTATGGGTCCATGTCTGTGTTTCAGCTGAAGATTCATGTATAAAACAAGGGGGATTAGTTGGCCTAGGAAGGCTGGAAGAAAATTCATTTGAGTTTGAATAGCCCAAAAGCTGAGGCCAAGTTCCTGGAGTTGAGATGTATGAAGTTCTTTTGTGTGCCTCCAGACCAGGATTTTGTCAGACAAAGGAGAACCATGTCAGAATTTAAAAAGCTCATCTTTATGTAAAATGCTGAGTTAATCTCGCTATAGCCTGTCCACCCAGGGAGTTAGTGCAGCATGCAAACCTAATTTCTATTTGTTTTACATTTTCAAACTTTGTGGAAATTGGGAAAGAGTGAGAGAAACCCCTACAGGCCTAGAGCTGAACATCTGAATATTAAAGTTTTAAGAAACCGCCCAATCAGGAGGAAGGCTGGACTGACCTCACAGACCCTATAAAAAATGCTGTGAAGTAAGGAAAATGACCTTCATGTTGAACATTTAGCAGCTGCCTATGTGTTGCATCTAACACATAGAAAGAAACTGCAGTGTGTGTGGGGGAAGAGTTTCCACACATGAGAAGGGACTGGCTAGGTGCTTTAAAAGGGACCCAGAACCTTTTGCAACAGATCTTAAGCCCTGTTCTACTGGGAAAGTAGATCAGAGAACAAAAATCATCTTGTCTTTTGGACATTTTCATTTGAACTTGGAACAGATTTTTTAACAGACTTGCTATTTGCATACCTGAGAGCGAGCAAGAGAGAGTAAGCATAAAAAGCAACAGGAGAGGAGACACAAAATAAGTCTGGAGGCTGCGATTCTGCCCTATTTTCAGGTAACTCTCTGGTCTGAGGGAGGAGGTTGACCACCTCCAGGCTGACCTGGATAGGATTCATGAAACCTCTTCCCCCACCCAGGGACCACCAAGACCACAGCTACTACCTCAGAGGTTGCCAAGAAAGAGGAGTGGTTGGACCAAGGTGGGCTCAGGGAGGGAGAGGGTAGTGGAACAGAGGTGCATGCCTCCACTTGTACCTCTCCACAATTCATATGCTGTTCTAGCAAAGCGTGGTTTCTCTATGGAAGCACCTGCAGTGGAGACCAAGGAGGATGCTGGGAACCTCCACAAAGGAAACCCACAGGAGGATGGCATGAGACCCCAAAGGGGAAGGAAATGACTCCTGGTGGGGACTCGATCATAAGGGGGGTAGAAGTGGGAGGAAGGGAGGAAAGGTGCCTGCCTGGCGCCACGGCTTGGAGGGACAGGAAGTGAATCCTCAGAATAGCAGGAGCAGCTGCACGAGGGAGGGAGCTGGATGTCATTGTCCACCTAGGTACAATGACCTAGCTGTGAATGGGATCAGAGAAGTGCAAGAGGAGTTTGTAGAGTTGGGGAGGGGCCTTAGACAAGTAGCATGTATGGTAACCTTCTTGGAGGTGCTGCCTGTCTATGGCAAGGATGATGCTAGGATATTCGGCACCATGGGATTCAATGAATGGTTGAAAAACTGGTGTGGAGCTCAGGGGTTTGGCTTCACTGGGGACAGGGGAGTCACCTGGAGGGATGCAGGCATATACTGGCATGATGGTCAGCATCTGTCCGGGGGGGGGGGACCAGGATCCTAGGTGGTAGGTTTAAATGCTTCATTGGCAAGCATTTAAACTAGCCAAGGGGGAAGGCACTGAAAAGGAGAAGGGAAATCCCAGCCTCCCCAACAAAACACAGTAATTAACAAGGTAAACACCAAAGTAGAGAAATAATTCGGGAGCAGGACTGGGGTAAATGCAAAAAAAGGGAAAGGCAGTAAGGACAGGGATAGGGCTAAAAGGGGTAAGGCCATCAAAAAATGGAGGTTGATGAGTACAAATGCCTGTAGTTTGTGTAGCAAGCTCCCTGAACTAGTGGTCTTGATGGAGGGGGGGATGTCTGGATAATGTGGCAGTCACTGAAACATGGTACACAGAGAACCATGGCTGGGATGTCAACATACCAGGATACACAATTTACAGAAGGGACAGGGTGGGTAAAAGAGGAGGAGGAGTAGCTCTCTATGTAAGGGAAGGGATTAAAGCAACAGAACTAAAGAGTAAACAGGAAGTTGATGAGTCACTATGGGTCACCCTGGAGACTGGAAATGGCACCACAATCTGCATGGGGATTGTGTACAGCCCCCCATCTCAGGAAGAGGGAATGGACAAGGAAATGATAGAAAGCATTCTTAAAATGGCAGAAAAAGGGAAGATATTGTTGATGGGGGACCTGAATATGCCAGATGTTAACTAGAGCACCTTTGCTGCAGGCACATCCAAGAGAAGAGTCATTCTTGATGCCCTACAATGGGCATGCCGCAGCAGCTAGTGTTGGAACACACTCGGGAGGGAGCAATCTTAGACTTGGTACTCTCAAATGGGGACGGAGAAAGGATCTCAGATTTAGAAGTGGGTAGCCATCTGGGAACAAGTGACCACCAAACAGTGTGGTTCACAATAAACACAGCCATAGAGTCAAGCCATACAAAAACAAAAGTATTGGACTTTAGGAGGGCTGATTTTGAGAAAATGAGAGAGTGCCTCAGAAAAGCACTAGCAAACAGGCAAGAAGGAAGGGTAGAGAAACAATGAGGAATAATCAAAACAGCCATCAGAGAGGCAACAAGCCTTTGTGTGAAGTGAATCAAGAAAACAAAATGAAGGAAAAAAACACTATGGTTCTCAAAAGAGGTGGAAGGGAAGGTTAAGGAGAAAATGATAACATTCAGGAAATATAAGGAAACACAGAAGAAGCAGGACCGATAACTTTATCAGTTAAAGCAGAAAGAGGCAAGGAAGGCAGTCAGAATAGCAAAGAACCAAACTGAGGAAAAGATAGCCAACTCTGTTAAGGAGGGGGATACAATCTTTTATAGGTACATTAGGGAGCGAAGAAAGACCAAGGGAAGGATGCAGAGACTTAATAAAGGGGAGGAAATGTGGGCAGAGGGTGACAGTGAAAAGCAGGGATACTGAATGAATATTTATCTCAGTATTCAAACGGAGAGGAGGGAAGTACCTAAACCAAACAAGAGAAACACTCTGGATAGGGGAGTCAATACCAGTCCATTTACAGAAGAAAGGATTTTGAAAGAACTCTTAAAACTGAGGGTGGAAGTAGCAATGGGGCCTGATGAGATTCACCCCAGAATTCTAAAAGAACTAAGGGTAGAACTAGTGACACCACTGACTGCTTTCTTTCACAAATCATGGGAGGATGGGGTGGTACCTGAGGACTGGAGGAGGGTGGATGTGATTCCATTTCACAAACTTGTGAGCAGGGTAGAGGCAGGGAACTACAGACCAGTTAGTTTGACCTTAGTGGTAGGGAAAATTATGGAATCACTTCTGAAGGAACGAATTGTTGAGTACCTAGAGGACAGTGGGGCACAGGACCCAAGGCAGCATGGTTTCACAGCAGGAAGGTCAATGCAGATGACCCTAATAGATTTCTTTGACTGGGTGACCAAAGTAGTAGACCAGGGAGGGGCTGTGGATATGGCCTACCTAGATTTTAATAAAGCATTTGACACAGTCTCACACAAAAGATTAATATACAAGTTAGCCAGCCTTGGAGTGGGCCACAAGGTGGTAGCCTGGATAAAAAAATTGGCTGGACAACAGGACACAAAGGGTAATAGTAAACGGAGTCCACAGTGAAGAAAGGAGGGCAACTAGGGCGGTACCGCAAGGTTCAGTACTGGGACCGGTCCTCTTTAATGTCTTTATAAGTGACATTGGAGAGCACCTGGAAGGAAAAGTATGTCTCTTTGCAGACGACACAAAGATCTGCAACAGGGTTGATACACAAGGTGTGGTGGAAAGGATGAAAAGGGACTTGGCAAGGTTGGAGGAATGGTCAAACAAATGGCAGCTCAGATTCAAGGCAAAGAAGTGCAAGGTAATGCACCTGGGAAACAAAAACCCAAGGGAAGAGTACACAATGGGCGGTGAGATAATAACAACAACAAAATTCAAAAGAGACCTAGGGGAAATTATATCAGATTACCTAAAGGTGGGCAAGCAATGTGAGAAGGCAGTAAGGAGGGCTTGGGGGATACTGGGATGCATAGGGAGAGGCATCAACAGTAGAAAACAGGAAGTTTTTATCCCTCTGTAAAGACAGTTGGTGAGACCCCATCTGGAGTACTGTGTGCAGTTCTGGAGACCCCATCTCTGCAGACATAGACAGAGTGAAGGCTGTTCAGAAGAGAGCAACCAAAATGTTGCAGGATCTGCACCAGAAGACATACGAGGAGAGGCTAAATCAGCTTAATATGTATACCCTTGAGGGAAGGAGGGAAGGGGAGAAATGATAGAAACTTTAAAGTATCTCAAGGAAATTAACAAAGTACAAGAGGGTAGCATCTTTCTGAAAAAGAGATGTGCAAGGACAAGGGGGCACAATTTGAAGATAGAGGGGGGATGGCTTAGAAGTAATGTTAGAAATTATTTTTTCACAGAGAGGGTTGCGGATGCATGGAGCAGCCTTCCTGAGAAGGTTGTGGAATCAAGAACAGTGGGAGAATTCAAGAATACATGGGACAGACAAAAGGCAATTCTAGTTGGGGAATAGGAGGAAGTAAGCTGCTGGTTAAATAGAATCTGCAGCTTATTCATCAGGTAGGGAAATGGGCAGACTAGGTGGGCCAAGTGGTCCTTATCTGCTGTCAAATTATATGTTTCTATGTAACCTTGGACATTGAACATCACGTGAAGACTTTATTAGAATTCTAACAGTGTAGGTTTTTCTGTTTAATCCATTTTATTTTAAAAGTAGTGTCTGCAACTCAATGCTTAAATTCCTTGTAGAATGTTCTAATGACTTTATTTAAGTAAATGTTTACATTTTTTTAACAATTCTGCCTGGGTCTATTGGTGTGTGTGTTATTTTGGGACACAAGGTTTGTTCAGACTGGTGCTTCAGTTAAGTAGACTTCTCACTACGATACCGAATATTAGAAAAGGCTCCTTGGTTAGAAGGAAAGGAATCTCTCTTTCTTGACAATCAAAGTCACAGGGTTCAACAAGGGGTGGGAGGGGTCTCCTGGGAGTAGGGGATCCGGCCGTGCCTAGGGGTGAGCCCCTGACAGGAGGCAGTAGTGGATATTTTGTGGAATTGGAATTATCTGCCCAAATCTGGAATCCCTACAAAAAGGGCAAAAGAATAATGCTAGAGAGGGTTCAGTGTAGATTCACGAAAATGATATTGGATCAAAAAAATAATAATTATGATGACAGACTCAAATCTTTAAATTTAATGTAATTGGAAACATGTCGTGCTTGTGGAGATTTGTTATTCATGTATGATGTCATACAAGACCCAGCCTTAATGTGAGATTTAGATATCGAATTCCAGGAAACCCATGTTGAGATTAGAGGTTATCCACTCCAGATCAGGGGCAAGAAATTTAGAACAAACACGAGGACACATTTTTTTATTAATCAGATTGTGAAGTTATGGAATGATCTGACATTAGAAATTATTGTTTCAGAAAGTAAAAATATCTTTAAGCAAAGACTTGATAGATATATATCAAGAGATGGTAATCTGAAATATTTTTTGTAAGAGCAGTCATGGGCTATGGCCTGCTTGCATTGTGCTTACCTTAGTATGAACCTTAGTATGAACATGGCTATTGGAAACATCCCTGTGTGGCCTGTGTCAGGTATTATCATGGTGCAGAGCCAAAGGCATCTGTGTTGCCTTGGTCAGGCATTGTAGAATTGTGCTGTGTGTTCCCATGCACAAAGTGTGCCTGCGATTGTGCAATGGGCCAAATTCTGCAAACCAGTTGTGCACCTGAGTGGTCATAATGCACACTGGTAATGTCATGGGCCCTGCAACGGGTTTGCATACTGTTGTGCAATGCTGCAGCCATGCACAGCATTATGCAGGTCACACATGCACAATGTTGCCACGTTGATGCTGCCTATGCATTAGCACTGCTGAATTGGATGATGTGCAGCTTATGCATAACACAGTGCAAACAGTACACCTTTCCACATTCAAGGAAAATATGCTCCAGTACATTGGAACCTCCAGTGAACTAATGCAATGGCATCTACCTACAGAAAAGCTGTCCAGCAGAGGGACCAAAGGTGGACAGACACCAAGCACGCCGATCTGTTGGACCTTGTGTTGGCCATGGGGGAGCAGCTCTTGGGGGAACAGACAGGGATTGAGAGACCCAGGAGTGAGGTCTGGGCCATGGTGGAATGACACCTCACTACAAGGATTGGAGTGACACACTAGTGACCAATGACGTCACCAGTATGGCAACAGGGTTCAGCGTGTCCTGGATAGACTGAAACATTTCAGGCGGATGATGATGGTAAATGGTACCATCCTAATGCCAGGTAGGTGATGTGTAGAGTGTGGCACATTGTGATGAAAGGGCAGGTAAAGAAGGTCACACAGACACAAAAAGTAATAGTTAATATGTAGTGCAGCTGCTGCAGTGTTATTTTATTCATAAAATGAGCAAAGCACATATATTCCGATTATGCAAAAAATTCCAAAACAGTCTTTGTACTAGTCTTTTGGCAGGATACAGAATGATAGAGATGAAATATGGAAGCTTCTCACAGTGAACGTTTAAACCTTTGAGTTCCAAGCAGAGAATGTTACGTTTGCAGCTGAATATACCCCAGAGGCTTTTAGGAGTGTTGAAGCCATCGGCAGCATGAATAAGCAACTGACTAACCTCCAGCAAGGCTGGATACCAACTAGATTACAGGGATAATGGAATGTGCAGTTCTACAATTACCAGTGAGCTGACAATTGGGGATCTGGACTTGGGGACTGGGAGGACATGATCAGACCTGCAGGGCATTACTTGGGGATTGGAATTTGGGGAGTGGGGGGGGGTTCTCATAGCCCTGCGGGGCATACAGATAGCATCCATGGAGGTCAGGGCTTGGGGGGCTTGCACCCTGTCAGTGGGCATTTACTGTGATTTGTGGCACCCGGCTCAGGTGTGCCCTTCCTTTGGTGCAATGCTTGGGGTGTAGCCGCTGGGGACCCTGGCTGTTCCAGAACAGGGAGCAGGGTCCCCGGCACATTGGCATTTGGTGCAAGTCTCAGTTGTGGGTGACTTGAGCCATGCCTTATGGAATCAGGCCCCAGGTGCTTAATGAAGCCTGCTTTTCTTTTCCATGTAACCTTTTCCTCACTTTCCTAGCAGCTCAGGGGAAGACAGTGAAAGAACAAACATGCTTTTCTCTGCTTCTGACATTTCACTTGATTTTACATTGGTTTAGTTTTCCTATTTATTTTCTCTACATCTTCATGTTTTAAAAGTGCCTACTGTACATATTGCACAAATGTCTGCCTTCAGCACAGACTTCCTGTAGCAAAGAGGAGAGAAGATAAAGTGAGGATATGAGAGACTTTGGGGGTGGGGTCAGATCTTGAGAGGGGTAGGTTCTCAAATCTGCCAAGAAACTAAAATGCTGTTATAACAGACTTTTACACAATAGAGCAGGACAGAAAATAAATACATTTTATTTCTGTTTTTAAAATGCTGAAGCCCAGGAACACCAAAGTTGGAGGGGGGTACCAACATTCCCCTACCTACTGGGACAGGACAATGACCCCATCACACACGTGTGTGTATAGGCATGGGACTGGCAGGGTATGAGTCAGCACCCCATGTGTACTGGCGTCATGGTTCAACTGGCAGGGTTTATGATGTATCCTTTATCACTGCACTGCCCTGTGGTGGTAGTGATGTAACCCACATGCACTCTGCTGGTATCCTGTACATATTCTGTATCATGGCTCCACCCATTGGAGGCCTGCTAATGACATGGCCATGAGTATGGCTGATGATGGGGGCCTCTTACCAAGTGTTGTCTGCTGGGGCCATATGGTGGGTATACTCCAACACAATGCCATACTGCTCCACTGCACTGCAGGGGTGTGCCTCTGGTTATGGGTGTAGTCAGCTGTACCCTGTTTCCACTATCACACACTGCATGGAAGTGGCCCATGGCCTCCATGTACAATGGCTGCTGTGCTATGTCAAGGCCACTGGGGCCCACCGGGGGGGTCAGACAACTGTGGGTATGGAAACCCTTTGGGGCACCTGCAGCACCTGTACAATGCAAGGCTCACACCCAGGGAGGCTGCCTGTTCCCACCATGGGCGACTGTGTCACTATCATGTTGGAACAGCCCATGTGAAGTAGGGGAAAAGACCTAGTGCCAAGGCTGTACAGCACAGATCTGATGACACCTGTTTCCCGCACCCTACAGATTGAGTATCCCAAGGGACAGACCCCAGCCAGGAAGATAAGGGACAGATGGTGGAAGAACAGCCCCCAGAGTCATGACAGGGTTTGGCAAGAGGCATAAATCACTTGATTCTTCAGTCTTGTATCTTCATCCCATAGTCGCATTATAGGTGCATACCATGATAACAATGCCTTGGCCAACTATATCCACACCGTAGGCCCCATGATGCACTGTGCCACCCATCATGTTGTACAGGGCAGTGACCACAGCATGGGCGGATATACCCTGCTAACATCACATATGCAGCCACAGGTCATCTATTTGCCAGCCCTGCCCTGCCGATGGTCCCGTGGTGGTAGTGATGGTGGCCCCGCACTTCGGGTCACCCCTGGGTGTCTTCTAGCATGCCCCTAGGCACCACATGCAGGCCAGGGCTATGCATGGATTGATTGCAATCTGCACAACAGCACCTAAGTCTTGGGTAATACATCCACAGTGTATTCATCATCCTAAGGTCATACAGGTGTCTGGACAGGGGCTCTGATTCCAGTGAACTGCAACACCCTGATGTTCGACATGTTCCCCATCATGCACAGGATACCTGGCCATGCCAGGTACCACTCTGGACCCTTTACTATTTTCAATATTTGTGAAAGATCTGTCCAGCCCTTTCTCTGGAATTAATAGCTTCCTAGACACAGATGATGTGGTTATATGGGATTCTGCACTGTCTACTGTAGAACTACAGCCATCCTTACAAATTAAGTATGATACCACAGCATGGTTGTTTGAATTGAACAAGCTGATTTCAAATGACACTAAGACCAAAATAATGATGTTCGGTTCTACTCAAAGATTACCAAGGGAAAAGAACCACCTCCAGTGATATGGGAAGTGTCTCCCATTGGTATTCAATTTTAAATACTTGGGTGTCTTACTAGACCCCAGCTTAAATTTAGTCCCTTATATTGAGCCCTATGCACGAACGCAACATGCCATGCACAGCAGTATGATGGAAAGCCATGTGAGCGGTGCTGTGGGCAGTATGCCATGTACAGGGTGGCATAGAGGGGCACAATGTGCCGAGGAGAGGCCAGCACAGGTGTATCTGCACCGTCACACCATCACCATGGGACCACAAGCCAGGCACTGCCATACTGGCAGCACACAGCCATGGCATAGCAGCCATAGCATGTGCCCACAGGATGCCCCAGATGCCTGACTGCAGTGCATGTTGGGCACGCAGCACTGTGGGTGGCACACACCACCACATGCAGTGTGGAGTGGCACCACACTACATCACAGGACTTGACACGCAGGTGTACCTGCACGCACGTCTGTGGAACATGGAGATGCCACACTGTGAGCCTGCACCAGCAGGACCATGCCCAGCAATCCACCGGGCACACATGGCAGGCCATGACAACCAGTGCAACTCCTGGCAAGGCCAGGCTCATGACCACCTCCCCAAGACAGTGACCACACAGAGCTATGTGAAGGACCTTTAGTGGAACAACAGCACAGCACACATCATGAACCCCCACCATCCGCCAACAGCAGACAGGACACACAGAACAGTGGCCAACCCCACTCCCAGCCAGCAGACAAGAGCCTCACAGCCACTTTCACAACCCCCAATGTAGGCCCAATAAAGCACAGTCCAGGTAGGGCCACAGTCAGTGTCCATGGCGTGTCTGCCCTGAGTCCACAGCTGCATCTGGCACGGTCGGCCACCCATGTCATCCGGGAATCACAGCTGCTACAGAAGCATGTGATGCATGCTGTGCCCGGCCCCCCTCCAATGGCTGCTATGGGTCCTGATGGGATGGCATCACCCTGCAGCTGCCACTCTCTGACTCGTCCTCCGAGGCATCTGACTCCACCACAGTCTTCCGGCATCCGCCATAGCGCAGCATGATCCACTGCACTGGGCCCCTGTAATGCTGCAAGGGAAAAGGACACACATCAGTAACACCAGCAGGACACACCACAGGCCACACACACCACAAAAACCGTGGGCTACTGTTCTCACCGCTGAGGGGACATATGTCCCAGGTACAATAGCTGTTGTCTTCATAATAAAGGTCACCACAGTGCCCTTCAGGATTAGCTACCCTGGGAGCCATTCCCTTAACCGCAAATGCCTCACTGGCATGGAGGACACATATACCTTGACCCCATCCCACTGCTCCTGGAGTGTGAACTTCATGTGGTCCAGCAGAATAGAACAGAATAGAATAGAACAGCAGTCAGTACACCTGACATCCACACCCCTGCCAGTGCATAGGGCCTACAGTCCTGCCAACCATGTGTCACATACTCATCCTCTCGAAAGCCATGACAGCCCACAGGTCACCATAGTCCCAATTGTCAGTGAGGTTCCTCTCCGACACACAGAACAGGTGCCCCGGGAACATTGCTCTGCGAGTCAGCATTATGTCTGCCATCCTACAGAGCTGCATGGATGGGCACGTCACGCGCCACACCCACAGGGCACGTGGTGGAATGATAACGCTCTGCCACATGACATTCGGACATGTGACTGGTGGTATATTAGGGACCAAGGCTGACATTTCACTGTGTCGCAGAACACTGTGACTGTGCAATGCTATGTGTCCAGGTGCACTGCTGCATGTACACCACATCGCCAGCCTCACTGAGAGGTGACACCAGTGAACCCCACAGCAGCATGTGTTCCACACATGCATGGATGCTGCTGCACTGTGGGACACCCCACTGTACTGAGTGCTTTTGACTCCCGTGGCCGGCCATCACCAGGCTGTGTGACAGCATCTGGTCTGACATCGCACCACACACACGGCAGTCCCACGCCATGTTTGCAGAGACGAAGCTGCTATGTGCCCTATGGTACAATGCCACTGGCTTGTTCCAGTGTGTAATGGTCAATGCAGTCAGTGTGGGCCAGTCATTGGTGTCCAGGGCAGTGACGCAGGTGATGGATGGGCTCCTACGGCACATTGGGGAGCACACTGTGTTTCCATCCATGCCTGTGGACAGACAGGGGATGAAGGAGGCCTTCTACTGCATGCATGGCATGCCCAATGTGTGTGTAACACCACTGACTGCACACACATTGCCATACTCATGCTGCAGTGCCATGAGGAGGCATACAAGAACTGCAGGGGCTTCCACAGCATAAATTGCCAGGTGGTGTGTGACGCTGGAGGCATGATCACTGATGTGTGTGCCAAGTACCTTGGCTCTACACATGATGCCTATGTCCTGGAAGGGGTGCACTAATGTGGGCAGGACAGTTGAACAGATGGCTTCTCAGTGAGTACCGGTGTGTATGCATGCACGGCACACCTGCCACAGATGCAATGTCATGCACTGACATGTGCCCCTTCCAACTGCAGGTGACAGTGGCTATCCACTGTGGACCAAACTGATGACCCCATTCCACACCCTGGCCACGCCAGAGGAGATCGTCTACAACATGGTGTACAAGAGGATAAGGGCTGTCATCGAGAGGACCTTTGGACAGATGAAAATTTGGTTCCAGTGCCTGGACCACATGGGCAGCAGGCTCATGCTGAGCCCTGCCAAGGCATGCAAGGTGTTTGCTGTGTGTCATGCTGCACAACATCGCAAAGTGGGAAAATGAGCCAATGCCTGACACCACCCCAGCATGCCAGCAGATGATGGGGAGGATGGGGATGTGCCTGTCTGTGTGGCTGGCACAGCCGTTGGCCACATGGCCCATCAGGCACTCATGGAGGGCACGTTCAGGCACTGACGGTACAGCATGGGTACACCATGGGCCAGCTACATGGCCAATGTGCCCTGTGCTGTCACACCACCCTGGCACCATGCATGGTGTGCCCTGCACCGTAACCCATAAGTTGGCAGTGGTGCAGTCTGGTGGGAGGCTGGCAGTGAACAATGATGATGGGGACAGCCTGCGTGGTGGTGCGCTGGGGGATATCATGCATGTTGGTCACCGCCATGCAGACAGGTGTAGTGTGTATGTGTGTGTATGTGTATATGTGTGTGTGTGTGTGTGTGTGTGTGTGTGTGTGTGTGTTGTGTGGTTCAGTGAGTGTGCCATGTGTGGTGTTGTGTCTCTGCCCCATGGGTGTCCTGGCACGTGGCCTCATGAGCCTGTGCTACCCTGTGCCCTCTGCCTCCAAGTGTGCATGTAGTCTGGTGGATACCCAGCTGCCAGGTATGTGCACTGGTGGCCTTCCATGGGGCATGCCCCTGGCCCTGAGTCCCACCACAGCCCCGTCCCTGTCTCCACCCTCACTGGTCTCGCTGTCCACTGTGGATGTGGGCACCCCCGGTCCGGCGGCTGCAGAGTACTCCTGCATCGGCTGTGACTCCACGGGGGGGGGGGGCGGTTTCATTTGGAGCGTCGTCATGGTGTGGAGATGTCTGGCTGTCCCCTGTCCCAGTGTGTTGTGTGCATCCTGCCAGCAGTGTGCACTGCAGAATGGCCATGTCAATTGCCTGTTGGACCATGGTCTGCTTCACCAGTGTCACTGTGTGTCACCTCTGTGCCTCCAGCCTGTCATACTCTAGCTGCTGCAGCTGGTGGTACCGCCCCTACATGTATGTCTGTGTCTGTCCTGACCTGGTGCATGTCTGGGTTTGGTCCAAGGGTCTCTCATCGCCGCTGTCTGTGTGCTGTGCCATAGTGCAGTGCTGCTGTGGTGGCCTGGGGGGTGCACGCACCCGCTGCATTGCGGTGCAGGGTATCTGGCGTCAGCCATGGTGTGCAGGCCCATGCTGGGCATACCTCCTCAGGGTGGCTGCCTGTTTGTATCTGCAACAGTGTCACTTCCTGGGCCAGTGTCCTCCTCACTGGGGCCAGTGGTGCTGTCGTCCCTGGTGGGCATCTCTGTCTGAGCCTCCATCACCAGCGCAGTACCTGTAGGTGGGGAGGGCACATATTTGTTAGTTGCAGGCCTGCCACCCCCCACTACCCTCCCCTGTGGTGAGCATACCTACCTGTGTGCATCTGCCCCTGTTGCCGTACCTCAGGTGTTGCCTGTCCTTTGGTGCCTCCATGCAGGTCCATGGGTGGTGCCATTTCACTTTCCGCTGTGCTGTGTCCCACCTGTAGATACATGTCATTGCAGTTAGTGGTGCATGTAGTCATGTGCTGTCACTGCAGCGTATCTGTGTTCTGTACCTACCAGCCATGGCATCCATGCCTTCCACCTCCCCATGGATGGCAATGTCTGTGAATGTCTCCACCACCAGTCATTCCAGTGGTGTCTGCTGGCTGTCGATGCAAGGCGAGCCACCCCCTGTGCCACTGGGCCCGGCCGGCAGCTGCAAGCTTGCGCTTCACAATGGTTCTGAGGTCCTGTCATTTGTGCTTTATGGCCGCTATGGTCCATGCCTCAGTTCCAGTGGCCTAGACAGCTGCCTGGATGTCCAGCCACAGCCTGGCCTTCACCTCAGCTGGTGAGGACAGGGCCTCCACACCATACAGGCATCCGTAGTGCTGCCGTATGTTGGTTACCATTGCTGTGAAGTTGCTTGATCTGGACTGCTGCGCGGTCCTCCTGCGGCCCTGTCCTCACCTGTGTCTGCCTCAGCATGCACCCCCTCGGGCTCCACCTCTTGCTGTGCCTCCTGCTCCACATCCCTCTCCTGGTCCACCATTGCCTTCTGCGCATGTGCGTCTCGCGGCTTTCTTGGCAATCCACTTGCATGTGGGCAGTGCATTGCCTTATTGGCAGAGTCACTGGGCGTTCCCACATCTGTCTCTCCCACCTGCCTTGACTGTGCATTGTGTTGTGTTGTCCCTACCACCACGCCCATGGCTCTTGTCGATCTTCGTGCATGCTGCATCCCTCTGCTCTCCTCCATGCTGCGTATGTGCGCGTCTTGCCTACGCCGGTTTTCAGCATATTTTACGCGTCTTCGTGCATGGGGCCCATTGATAGGGTAGGCACGATAGTGAATAAAAAACTGGAGTTTTTGTATTGAAACATGGGTTCTTTAACAGAAGAAGCATGCTTACTTATAGCTAAGCAGCTACCGGTACTCATACCAACACTAGAGTATGGTGATATATTTGTTTACCATAACAGCATTTTTGGAAATTAATATAGTTACTTTTAATAATGTTTGTTGATTTGCCCTTAAAGCCCCCTATAGGACACATCACTGTATACTGTATTAAAAGCTGGATGTCTTACCCCCTTCGCTTAAGATTAAATTCAATACAGGTACCTTTGCTTATAGAGTGATAACAAAATTGGGACCAAAATCACTTTCAGATGCACTTAAGTCATTGACAGTGTATCAATTTCAAACAAAAGAAGAATTTTTTTAAACTAGGCTAAGAAAATATTGGTTCAGTCAGAGGGTAGTTGCAGCTTGGAACAGATTATCAGAAGAGGTTGTAAACAGCTCCACTACTGACAGTTTTAATTCATCCCTGGATAGCATTATGCGGAACAAGAAATATATCTTTCTAGATTAACATTGACCGAGTCTTAAAGGGCTTCTTGGCTTATGACTCATATTTTCTATGAACCTATGAACCTATGAAAAAGGTTCATAGTGTAACGTCTCTATTTTTAATCTCCCATCATAAACTAGACATGTGCAAGAAGGCGTTCTCATGTTATGGACCATCCATTTTTAATGAGTTTGCAGGTTCGGTTACTGAAATAAACAACGTGACTAATTTTAAATGTTTGTTATTTAAATGTCTTGGTACTTTTAGTAAGTGTCAATGTCTGTAAAGGTGTTGTTATATGTTGAAAGTTATTTATTGCATTGTATTGTAATGTTTCATGTCAGGCATGTCTGAAAAAGGCCTCTGTCCACACCACATCCTGGCAAAAAAACAAACTCTGGGGAGAGCTTTCCCTTGTGCCCTGGAGCCAACCCTCTTGTGTGTTCTAGGGCTGGCAACCCACAATCAGTGTGTTGCCTGTGGGCTCCCAGAATCAGCCCTGTTCTGGGTGTTGGGCATCCATCCCTCGCAGGGGCATCACCTGCACCTTGCCTGTGTGACCTACTTGCGCAGTTGCTGGCCTCACCAATTTTGAGTCCTCCAGGGCCGCTGCTAGTGGCTACACACTCCTGGCTCATGGCCTTCCAAGGTACTGTGGCTACCACACCCCTCCACCTTTTCACCCCCAAATATGTAGCATTGTATGTCACATTGAGGTCAATCTGCAGAGCTTATGGGACATCTCTATGGCTTACACAGATTCAGGATCTGGCCCCAGGGTGCACGTGTGTTTCATGGTTTGCTGGATGTCTGTTACTTATGTTCATATGTTCATAGGAGGCAGTATAGTGCAGTGGGTTAAGGCTCTGAGCTGAAGATCTGGAGACCTGGGTTTGAATCCCACAGCAGCCTAGGTGCACACTGTGTGATCCTCAGCAAGTCACTTAACTTCCTTGTGCTCCCAGGTTGCATCTGGAAACAGCGTCGGTTTAGTGTGCTACTCCTGGTTAAGCAATGTTCCCTTTCCCTTTATATGTGGGCTGGCAGTATAGCCTAGAGGTTAGAGTAACAAGCTGTGAATGAGCTTGATATCTGCAGACATGGGTTTGATTTCCACAACCTCCACTTGCATACTGTGTGACTCTGATCAAGTCACTTGACCAGCCCAAAACTCCCGGGTCACCTCTGAAAGCAGGCACTTGTGCCTAGTGGGCCATAGCCGGTTAACAATGACTAAATAAAAAAAAATACATATATGTGTGTCATTCCATTTCATTAGCTGTTGTCTTCCACTTGCAGTGTACCCCTGTGTGGAGGTAACACAGTCTTGAGACACAGTGGATTTTTCCATGGTGCTGAGGGCACTACTAACTGTCATGTGGGACAGTTGATGAGTACAGTGGCTGTCCAGGGGTGGCATCCCACACCACCTGCAGCAGGGGTTGCAATGCCACTGTGGTGCTGCTGCAGCATGCATGTAGTACCATGTTGAAGCACACACACCCTCAGTGGCATGCACCCCAGTCCACTACAGCTTGTTGATGGTCACTCGCCAGCCTATTATCTGCTGCTTTGTTACCTGTTACATTGCACTGTGGTGCCTTAGGCCAGCCTGGTTAGTGCACTACAGGTCCCCTGTACATTACATTCCCATCCACAACCACAACCACAGGCTCACCTTGCAGAATTCCAGATGGCTGTCCTACATCTGCCCTCTGGCAGCCAACATATTTTTACCATTTTTACCATTGCATCTGCATGTCCCACATGTGACTCTGCACCATCCCGCTGCTGAAGTGCCCACATGGTTGACCTGGAAGGCCATGTCACCATGTGTTGGGCTTCACGTCTGTGTGGTGCACTGCCCCGGGTCAGTCTCAGCATACCACAATAGTAATACTACTGACTGGGCATAGGGAGAGTCAGTAAGTCCTAGCCATGTCTCCTGGACCCATTTCAGTGTGACATCTTGGAGTGTCACCATGCTCCTCCTTTGCCACACATTATGGCCAAATGCACATCAGACACAGCTACCCAGTCCCATCCCCCACATATGGTGCCCTTAGTCTTTAGCCCATTATTGCACCTTCCAGGCCAGCCCATGTCCTCTGTGTGGCATTCCAGAGCATGTATGGAAACTGCCAGTCTCCAGATGTGCTGGTGACATTGTGTGTCTGCAGTTAATGGGGTGACTATGCTACCCATATTCCACATGTGCCATGCTGGTGGCAGTGCTGGGGGAGGGTAATGGCTATGTGTGCTAGCAGAACCTACATGGTCCACTGTGTCTGCATAGCTTACTTACAACATATTCTTTCTCCTCATAGGTGACCATCAGATTGTGATGGATGCCTGTCATCTAAAGCCAAGAGAATGACAGAAGGACCTGCTCCACAGGATAGTCTGGCAGCAGTATAGAGGAGTTAGCTGGGTGGCTGATGGAGGCCATCCAGGAAGTGGCATGCAACATCCAGCCACCACCATATCATAACCAGACACTAAATATGCATACACTAAGTGGACAAGTGTTAGAGCAAGTTCAGGTCTATAAGTATTTAGAAGTTCATATAGATAGTCTTTTTACTTTTTCTGCACATATAACAAATGTAGTTAACCCTTAGGCTGCCGCCGACAAGATATCTTGTCCTAAAAACCTATGCATTCTAAATCTTCCCGCAGCCTAAGGGTTAAAAAAGTTAATTCCAGATTGGATGTGCTTAGAAGAAAAACTTCAATTCTCTTGAGTGAATCAAGAAATAGAGTGGCTGTTCAGTTACTTCTACCAACAATAGAATATGGCAGTGCAATATATCAATTTGTTTCCAAAACATTATTAAACTGTTTGGATAAAAAATATTATAGAATGGCAAGATATGTGGCGAAATGTCCTTTTTCTACTCATCACTGCACTCTACTTCAAAATCTAGATTGGGATTCCCTTGCAACTCGTAGAAAAAAATGAGTAGGGTATAAAGCTTACATGGAGTATGGGGGGAAAAATAAGTATGGAATGAACTCTTCTGATGTCTCTATCCCCCATAAGTATAACTTGAGGGATTTGAAACACAGATGTTTAAAAGTCCCTCTAGAAGTCAACATTTACAGTAGAATGCAAAGATGTTTCTATCTACCAAAAATATGGAATGAGACAGAGTCAGAAATAAGGATTATTGACAATTTAGGTCAATTTAAACACTCTCTAGACTTACTCTGGAGAGACAGATGTATTTGTTATGGTAGTATTGAGTTACATTTGTTTTTGTTTGCCCATTTAGATTGTAACTTGTCTAAATGTTCTGTTTTCGCATCTCTGGGTTGGGGTAATTTCAGTTGTATCAGGGGATGAACCTCTATAGCTCTAGATATTGTTGGTGTTATCCCCCCCTCCCCTCCCCTCCCCATCTCTCTTTTGATGTCTCCTCTCCCCAGACCAGAATTTTAGAAACACTATTCTGTATTAAAGTTCCTACATATTTCCTTGATGATTTAAAGGATAATTACCCAATTTTAGCATAAGATTCCATACCTTGATCTATGGTATGTTGTATGTTATGTTTTTGTATGATTTGTATGAATTTATGTGAGTGTTGCATTTAAGATTGTTCCTGTAATATTCTATTTCATGATGGTCTGTATTTGTGAAACTGATCTAAAACAGGACAACTTTGATAAACAGGGCCAGTTTTGGTCCTAAAAGTTATTCTCCTGTCAAACAATAAAAGTTTTTATCTATCTATCTATCTATCTATCTATCTATCTATCTATCTATCTATCTATCTATCTATCTATCTATCTATCTATCTATCACTTTACCCTAGGTGTCCCCTATCCCATTTTGCATTACCCCACACCTGCCTTCCACAATTCCTACATGGATTTTGCCCTGTTGCCTCCCCTGTTTTGTGTATATAGTTATTTTTTTATTGTACATACTGTAGTTCTGAATGTTATTTGCTTCTGTTCCTGTTATTGTATTGGTATTTGTTGTAGTAAAATAATTTTATATCTCATGATACTGTGTACTGCACATTTTTGGTTTTCTGTGTTTTCACTGTAATGTGGATTGCTCCCTCCCTGCCCACCTGCTACTACCCCAGTTGGACACATCCATCCCCATCCTCTAGCACAGGATCTGCCCTGCTGGTCCTGCTGGTCTCTGTGGATGCACTCCAACCAGTGCAGAGTTCCACATCTGGCAGGTGTGCTGGCCTGTTAGCTATCACATTTCATCCCACAGATGTCACCCTGTACATCTTTTGTTTGGGATAGCCCCCACCTGCCTGTTCCTGTCTGTTGCCATAGGCTAGTACATTCCATTTAGGCTACTACCCTCCAGTACTGCTAGCCATGGCAGAGTATGTCTCAGACATGTCAGTTGCTATGTCCTTGTGTGATTATTGCCTTCCATGCCTGTGTCTCTGCACTGTCTGCCATTTAGTGTGCAGTCACATGCTCCATGTTGGGGATCCCTGTGTCCTACCTCTGGACTCTGGGCTGCTGTGGCAGTCTGCACTGCCCATTTGCTATATTCAGTGCTGGGCAATCTTTGTGCTGTCCTCTGGGCTGTGCCTTGCACACCTGTCATTGTGCCCTTTATTCAATGGTGTTTGTGTGAGTGGTAGTTCATTGAGTATTGTGCACTATGGCCCTTGCACAAGAGCAAACTGCCAGACAGAGCAAACGTTGTGCACGGACAGTTTCTGAAATGTTGGGCTTCAAGATACAGCGACACTGGTATGAATGAAAACTATCAGATCTGTGTCTGCAAGAGCAGAAATGTTACAAATATCCACATTTTAAGAAAGATTTCACAAATTTTAAATAATTACATAGTGTGATTTTGAACCGGTTACTTAGAAATCTCTCCATGTTTAATCAATTCTAGAACACTTACAAAAGAGTTATATATGCATATTTTTCACATGTATACAGCTCTAAAGGTGCCGGCGCTTTAGTCAAACAGACCATTTTCATGACATGTCAGCCAAAATTAATTGTCAGATTTTAAGCCCTTATAATTTTAAAATGGTGCTACCAAATGTTAAAATATTAGTTATACCTTTAGGGCACATTTCAAGAATTAGTTGCGCCACATTACAGATCAGTAGCTCCATAAACAGCTAAATTATGGCTAAATAAAAACATTTCAAAAATTATGTGTAATTCCAATAAAATGTTGCAGACATGCAGAATTTCATGGAATTCTATCAACATTCTGTAAATTTAGAATTTTCTAATTCTGCACAGCTCTATCTGTAGTCTATGCCAGGTAAAAATTTGTTTTATTTCTTTTCACAGATTGCAAACAATGAGAGGCAGGTCGTTATATGGATGTAGTACATGAATATGAAGGATGACTCACCAATGTTTTTGTTCCTTACTATTAGTAAGGAAGGAGGGAGCTGCAAACAAATATGGGGAGTCAGTCCTCTCCTATAGACAACGTCTTGTTTCCTGTTGTATGCTGGCTATGGAAGCAATTAAGGTAAAGTTGTACCTCATGTGGACCATTTGGATTTCCTTAGCTGTCAAAACCCTTTTTTTTTAAATGACAATTTTTATTGTTTTTTTGTATACTTTTTTCCAATCATGACCATATCATCTATGTAATAGCATACATAACATTTCATAATCCCTTAGTACACCTCAATACATCACATATAAACTTATCTACTAGTACATTTAGTCTAAATTTCCCTAACCCCCCCCCTTCCTTCCCCTTATTTTGGTGTCTGATTAGTATCTTACAGTATTAACTGCCTATATTCTCTGTTAATTCATGTTATACATTTTTTACTATTGAAAAACTTCCTACTAAGTTATCTTCCATCCTAATTTATATCTTTAACAGTGGTGGTAAATTGGCTTCCAGTTCATTCTATGTTATTTTATGCATGTCTTCTGCTTCATCCACCTTCATCTAAATTTTCTCATATAACAAGGTTTCTTTCAGTATATACACCACTACTTCTGTTGATTTAATTTTGGGAATGGCTGTGTATTCCAATATTCAAGAATAATACATTTCTTTGCCATTGTACCAAGTTCAAAGATTTTTTTGTTCTACCCTATCCCAAGTTACTCTCTCTGTATTGTTAAATAGGTAAAGATTAATGTGGTAAAGAGTTTATTGCTTCCTTTATGTCTATCAGAGTAAAATTATCATTACTAGCCTTGAAAGGGATCAGTTCAGCTTTTTTGAAGTATTTCTCTAAACTTTGTTTTATTCATAATTGTCTTTTGAAATATCTCTTCATAAGACTTACATATAACATCTCCCATTTCATTGCCTCCTGTTTTTGTCTCCTCTTTCTCATCCTCTAATTATTTATTTATTTAGTTAGTTTTTGTTGACCGAGTAAGTGCACTAGACAAATCCTGCCTATTTTCAGGAACGACCTGGGGGGAAGGGGATACAGATGAATGCCAACTGACCTTGAACCAGATTAAGCTGTTGGTGGTATGTTTATTGAATGAGGGAAATTTGGCCAGGACACAGGGGAAATTCCCCTACTCTTTTCGATAAGTGCCATGGGATCTTTAACATCCACCTGAACTACCACCAATCCAGGCAGATGGGACCTCAGTTTAACATCTCATCCGAAAGACGGCACCTCAGAAGTGCAGCACCCCTCTCATGCTGTAATTATCACATTAAGTTTTTTTTCCTTTTGTGTTTTAAGTTGACTAGCCAGCAATTTTTCTGATGTATTCCTTTGAATATATCTTGCACAGTTAAGTTTTAATAATGGCAACCAAACATATTATTCTTGAATATTGAAATACACAGCCATTCCTGAAGTTAAATCAACAGAAGTAGTATATACTGAAAGAAACCTTGTTATAAGAGAAAATTTAGATGAAGGTGGAGGAAGCAGAAAACATACATAAAATAACATGGAATGAACTGGAAGCCAATTTACCACCACTTAATAAATCTCTTTTCCTGAGCTGTAAGTCATTCTATTCATGTATATGGTCCTCATAGTTTAATATTAGTAGTTTGTCTAATAGCTGACTCTTCTTTTCCAATTCCAGCTCTTCCTTTACCTGTTGTTTATTTATCCAGTCTTGAAAAGAGATTATAGTGCCTCTAATTGTACATTTCATTGCTTCCCAAAGCTTAATTATCTGAATATTTCCATCATACTCATTATAGAGAAAATATTGTCTTTTTTTGTTTTGTTTCCCAAAATGAAGGACACTACATGTGGAGGCTTTATCCAAAAGAGTCCCCAAGCTTGTATTTTTAGATATTTCTGAGGTTCCGGAAGTGTTTCATACACTAACCTGAATCCATTCCAAATAACTTTTAATTTGGCTGGGTAGATCATTGCTGCCTTTAACCCAGCTACCCAGAATTTATTCCTTAATAGATCAAGGTTCTTCATTTCCATCATCAAATCTGGAGGTAGATCATTGTATATAGTTATATTTGCTCCTACAATACAAAGTCTTTACTTTTTATATACTTCTTTCATTAGTTTGTCTTTATCGTCTGAGCAAAAACATTTTGCCACTACTGGTCTTGGTGGTCAATTCATGTAAGTCTCCTGTCTGTTTACTTTGTGAATTCTGTCAAAGTCTACCTGGACATTTACTGTTTCTGTTTCCAAATAATTGGGCTTGCCATTAAAAGGCAGGCCATGTTGTCTGATAACCCCTGCCAGAAAAGAGCATGAAGGGGGAGGGGGGAAGGGAGGATTAGGTAGAAGGGGAAGGGCTTGTGACATCACCAAGCCAGGTGAAAGGGTAATATGACAAGGTGATGCCGGAGCCCCAGGGATTGGCTGGGGGGGAAGAGCCTCAGGGGTCCTGTGGCAGTATATCAAGCCAGGACACCTTCAGGATGACCTCTTTTTACTGGGATTTTTCAGACTGAGAACTCAGCATATCATTGGCAAGCATCAGATAAGGCACTTTGGGCAACTAGGCCTCGTAGGCCATATGGTCCAGGTGGCTAGCTCATTGTGAGTGGTGTTTCTGTCATTGCATTGTGATAAGTCTGTGATTACATGTGGTTGGAGAAAGCCTGGGCAAAGAAAATAACATGTTTTACTGTGCATGCCCGTTTTGTTTCATTAGAAGTTATGGTTTAGAAATGCAGAGCTCAGTGGGACTGTGTGTTTTTCATTGTGTATGATTTAGAGGAAAGAGCTTAGGCAAAAAGGATGTTCTGTCATGGGGAATGCTCACTGAGTCACCTTAACTGTGGTTAGGAGGCAGAGCTCATCACTGGTGGTTTCTGTGGCTCATGTATGGTTTAAGTACAGAAAGCCTGGGGGAAGGTGAGGCGCAGAAACATGTTCGCTTTGGGAATACCCATCTGTTTGTTCAGCTGTGGGGTAAGAATGCAGAGCACCTGTGGGGTTTATTTGTTTCCCATCACTTTGGTAATCTGGAGAAAAGTGAGAACATGGTGTCATCAGGCATGCTTGGATTCAATGGGTTTAAATGGCGGTTGGTGAAGGCAGAGACTGTGTGGTGTATGGGAGAGGCCTCTGCCCAGTCTGGCTTGTGGGCAGTTAGGCCTTTGAGACCACGTGGCCTAGTGAGTGGATGGCTTGTTCTCTTGCCCAGTGTGGTGTAGGGCTGCAGCGGAAGGTGTTTGTAAACAATCTTGTGGGATTTAGTATAAAAAAAAAAAAAACAGAAAGCTGGTGCGAGGGGACAAGAAGGCAAAGGGTGCAGCTTGCTCCATGTTCTGGGGTTTATTACACACCAAAGCAGTGGTGTGTTGGGGGCTTTCAGTGGGTAAGGCCAAGGTGGGTGCAAGAAGTGCAGCTCGTTCTGTGGTGGCATTGTTTGGGTGCTAGCAGCCACGCTGCATGGGAAGTGAGGGGTTTAGTTGGGAGAAAAAGCTTTGGCAGCCACAAAGAGGTGAGCAAAGGCCTGCTAGACATGGTGAGTGCTCAGGTCTGCAGGAGTGTGGCTGCAGGGGAGTGCGAGGTGCAGCAGGCAGTGCATTGGATCGGGCAGTGTGTTTTGAGAAAACAAAAATTTAAGAAAAAGCAAATCGATGCTGGCACCTCCAGCTATCTTGGTGACAGGGGTGGGAGGGTATCTGTGTTGGGGTCTGGAGGCTCTGGGGGGGTTGAGGACAGCACATGGTGGATCTGGGCAGGCTCAGAGCCTAAAGGGGCCTAGCACTGGTGAGAGGTTGGGGGCAGAATGAGGGAAGAATGCCTGACTGGCTGGATGGGGGTGAGGCTGGCCCTAAGGTGGGCTGTATTCTAATGCTTCAGCAGCTACACACCAAGAGAGGCTGTGGGCTGTACTATGCCAATCAGTTGAGGATGACTGACTAGTGGATGGTGTGACTGGGCAGCGGTCAGGGGCTCAAGACCTGCTTGGGGGAAGGGAGTGTTAACTGCGCAGGCAGTGGAAAACCTATTAAGCTACAGATTGAAAGCTGAGTATTTGTGGTCATGGGGGGGTACACACTGAATGGAGGCTAATAAGAAAAGGAAAAATAAAATAAATATAAATATCCCAGCATGATACTCATGTGGCGGGGCAATGAGCGGCCTGCTGGGAGGGTAGGCCTGGCTCAGGTGGGCACGGTGGAGCACATGGGCGTGATGGCCTGAGAGGGCTGGGCACCACATGGATCATGGCCAGTAAGGATGGCTCCCCCCAAAAAAAACTCTAAAGGAGAGGCGGCCCATGCAGGCAGGACCTTGACGCCGACCAGGTCATGGTGGGGGACCATGCCAAAGTGAACAAGCTCTGGCAGAGCCATTACAACTGTGAATGCATTAACTAGATAAGGGTGTTTCATGGGCTTAAACATAAACATTTATTTATTTAAAAAATATCAGATTTGCAAACCTTTGTGTCAGAGACTCAGTGGCAAAGGCACCTTGTTGAAACTAATACAAAGACAGCACAGTTAACAGGTCAAAAAACAATGGCTCGGAGAGCAGACTGATATTTATTTATTTATTTAAGAGATTTACCAGATAAGCATTCTGAGCAGGGACCGCTAGTTTCCAGATGCGACCTGGGGTTACATAGATCAGACAATAGATACAGTAAAACACAGTACATCAGTGTTACATAGGTCTAGAGTAGCTAACAGTAGTCATAGTTAAAGTGCACAGCGTGGGTAGACAACAGACAGCGGTTCAAAGGCAATTATTATATTTGGCAACTAAATCTTCGGGTGGCAATTACAAGCATCAGAGTAGTAGGACCTCAGGAGTGGTTTTAGAGCCCAGTGGAGTCTGAGTGCCTGATGTCTGCAGGTAGCTCATTCCATAGTTATGGCAGACGATGCATGAAGGCCATTTGGCCCTTAGGAGGTGCGCATGAAGGTTATGGAGCTTTTTGGATCAGAAGCTCTGATGGGGTAGACAGGGGTGGTTGGGTTGATAGAGCACTGCTGAGGTAGAGGGGGAGGGTATTTGACCAGTATTTGTAGATAAGATTAGTACAATGTTGTTTACGCCGAGACTCTAAAGATGGGAAGGCGAGGGCGCTGTACAGGTCGCAGTGATGGGTGGAGGGAGGGCAGTCAAGTGCATAATGACAGAACGAGTGATAGAGGGGGTTCAGTCTAGCCAAGGTAGATGAGGGGGGCACCGTTGTAGACCACGTCCCCATAGTCAAAAATGGGGAGGATTGAGGAGATCAAGTGATGCCGCTGTGAGATTAGCTGCTCGGGAGATCAGCTCCCACTTCGATCCCTCTACAAGCACCTACAGCACGCAGATATCGGAGTTCTGGTATTAATTTAGAAAGGGGCTCTATCACGAAGCATCGTGCGTAACATATCTGGTGGCTTTGGGGACCTCCGTTGCTTACTTGTAATCAAGCGCCGATCCAAGGAAACTCGGGGCCTAACCGAAATATGAAGGCTAAAATGTGCCAGGCGCCTCCGCGCCATACACCTCCGCAGACCCCTGAGAAAGAATCGAAAAGATCCAAAAGCCAGACCGGAGGCTCTGCTAAATCCCTCATTTCAACGGCATCTCAACCAACTGCGACCCCGCTATCGGAACAGAAGTTCCTAGAAGAACTGCAACCTTTCAAATCTGGGCTGCAAGACATAACTAGGGAAATTAAGTCACTCAGGAGTGAATTAGCTGATACAAATCGAGCTATCTCGGATGTTTCGGCTCGTACAGCTTCACTGGAGAACTGGAAAAATAGGATGGATCCAGAGGTGGTTTCTCTAAGGCAAAGGCTGCACAAGGCTGAATCCAAATTAGAGGACTTGGAGGGCCATGATAGGAGGAATAATATTGTTATTTTTGGTCTTGCTGAGGAAGCAGAAGGAACAGCCCCCATCTTATTCTGTCAGAAGCTGCTAGCTAAGATAGCTGGTCCTTCCCCGAATAACCCATCATATATAATAGAGAGGGCTCACCGGTCATTACGACCTAAACCCACGAATGGAAGGCCTCCGAGACCAATTATTATCAAGCTACTAAATTATCTGGATAAATCCCATATTCTGGAACAGGTTAGGGGACTGCAACAGATTACCTGGGAGGGCCAGCAACTTCGTTTGGCTCAAGATATTCCTGCCACAGTGAGACAACGCCGCGCAGAATATCACCCCATAGTGTCAAAGTTAATCGCTGCAAGTATCAGATATAAAGTTCAATATCCTTCCAGACTGATGATTATGCATGCAGATTCGTGGCACTCTTTTGATATCATGATTAGCTAGCACTGCACTACACCAGATGTATCCTGACCTGTTTCCCTCACGCTGAAGTGCCCTGAGGCTATTCATAATTCATGTTCTCTCAAAGGATGGTGTGTCTTAGTAAGGCTGAATAATGTGGGGTTCTGTACTCGAAGCGGATACCTACTGAACTGTCACTTAATATATCACTATAAATATTAGTGACAGCTTGAAAGGAAATCTCTGACCTCTTGGTATTATCTAAAAGCACCACACGAGGGCAATAGATATCCATGTTTAAGAATGAGAGCACCTGCAACTATTCAACTGGAACCTAGTTCATGTCTGCTGTGCTGAGAACTGAAGCCCCTTTTTTTTTTTTTTTGTCAGAAGTTCCTGTTGAAGCGACCTGAAAACGTTTTACACATGGACATGTGTTGAATACCTGCGACTAATGTGTGATCTGAAGTTGTTTTACATAGAGACAGGTGCTGAACACCTACGACTATGTGGTGCAGAAGGGCCTAGATTTCTATATGTTATTATTTCGGCAGCTCCTGATGAAGAGATTTGAAGACGTCCTACAAATAGACATGTGTCAAATACCTGCGACTAGTGGGGAGCAGGAGGGCTTAGACCATTTTTTTTTTCCAGGACACCTAATAGATGGATGTAAATAGTGTTATATTCATGTCACTGGTTTGGAGGGCCGGGGCAGGGGGCGGGAAGCTCTGGATAGTCTAGCAGTCTATTCAGTGCATCATGATCTGCAATAGGGTGGGACGTATGCCCACTGGGTTGTTGGGAATTAGAAATTGTAGTGTATTATTAATAATACTTCTCATTTTTGAAGGACGAAATATGCTGGTCCACAATCTTGTTTCTTGTCTTAGGCATAGTTCTGACCCTGAAGTGGGCAGAGGGATTAAATGGGGGGTGGGACAATATAGAGGAAAGGAAAGTATCAATTTACTAAGAACGGGCACGGGGATGGGTAGCATTTCTATACTCCAACCTCCTACATTTAATAACTTTTATGAGTTAGAGTACAGGTTTAAGGGTGGGGGTTGAGACTGAACAAATGGGGTGAGTGTTAGTAGGGAGGATTTGTGATTAAATGGGGTGTTGTTGTAGGGGGAATGGTTTGGGGTTCGCCACTAAGTAAGTATGGAATAGTACACTGGATACGACTCCTTCTAGAGGAGGAGTCAGATGATATTGGGCTTTTACTGATCACTGTTTGGTCATGACAAGTATGTTAAGGTTTTGCTCTTGGAATGTTAAAGGTGCTCAATCCCCTACCAAAAGGTCCAAGATATTGTTGCATTTCCACAAACTTAACACAGATGTAGCCTTTATTCAAGAGACGCATCTATCCGGCCCACAAATCAATAATTTGAAGAGAACATGGGTAGGACATGTATTTGGTACTGGGTTAGATTCCCGCAGAAATGGGGTTGCGATATTAATTGCACGGCATACACCTTTTCGATTGTTGCAATCGATTGGTGATTCACAAGGTAGATATATACTCTTGAGAGCCATATTAGGCCATACCGAAATGGTAATAGGATCTGTTTACGGACCAGTTGGTGATGACCCCCAATTTTTCACAGGTCTCATGTCTAATCTGGCATCATGGTCTAAGCTCCCCAACTTACTTGGTGGAGACTGGAACTTGGTTCTCAGTAACAGCCTTGATAGATCAAAAACAAGGCATGCCCCATACACCCCAGCTCAGCTGGCCCTCAAAGACCTTATGAATACCCTGGGCCTTGTGGACCCATGGAGGACTCTTTTCCTTCTACCGAGATTACTCATTTCACTCCTCCCCATAACACACTCTCAAGAATTGATTTCTTTTGCTGGGGATTGAGCACCTTAGAGAGTTCAGAGTTGTGCCTATTTATCCAAAGTGATTTCTGATCACCACCCAACTACTTTGCAATGGTCTATACCTTCCCAACTAACCAATTTAAAGTCTGGAGATTTAATCCTCAATTACTCAGATCCCAGAATATAGTTGATCTTTTGCAAAGGTACATAACAAACTTCCAGGAATCTAACACCGGGTCCATGCCGAAATTAGATGTGCTTTGGGGGGCTATGAAATGCTCATTAGGAGGTGAAATTATTCGACTGGCCTCTATTAGGAAAAAGAAAATCTCGTCAGTATCTTCCTCACTCCTACAGCAAATTAGAAATTTGGAGCAAACCCTATCTCCCCAGTCATGCCCCACTGAATTCGAAAGGTTGGAAAGCCTTCATTTCCAATACAATACTCTACTCGGTGATAAGGTGGAATATCTCCATTTCAAAACAAAAGCTACTTATTTCGATCAGGGGGACAAGGCAGGGAAACTACTGGCCCTTAGGCTCAGATCGCAGGTGACGGATAGAATGGTAGTTACTATACAGGAACCGATGGGTAAATACCATACTACTCCTGAGGAGATAGTCTCATGCTTCAAAGCATATTATCAATCTCTATATTCCTGCCCCCCCTCAATTCTCTAAGAACACCACATTAGACCATTTTCTAAAGGATATAGATCTTCCAAATCTATCCCAGCATCAAATAGCCCTTTTACAAGCTCCTTTAAATATAAGTGAAGTGCATGAGGCTATTGATGCTCTTCCTGCTGATAAAGCCCCGGGGCCGGATGGCTACACATCCAATTTTTATAAAGCATTCAAATCTCAGCTGAGCACTGTCTTGCTTGACACATATAACTATATTTACTATCACGGTCTTTCAGATCTCAGTCTCACCGAGGCCACTATTGTGGTGCTCCCCTAAGCCAGATAGAGATCCCACCTTAGTATCGAGCTATCGTCCAATTTCACTGATAAATGTGGATATGAAGATTCTTGCCAAAATCCTATCTAATAGGTTGGCCAAGGTCTGGCTCTCATTAGTAAGCTCTGAGCAGGTTGGTTTTGTGGCCGGGCGCCTCTCATCGGATCATTTACTAAAAATCTCTCATCTTATCTCGGCATCAAGGGACTCTGACACCCCAGCAGCCTTAGTTTCCCTTGATGCCGAAAAAGCTCTTGACCGTGTCTCATGGGATTATTTGTTTGAACTATTACCTGATATAAATCCTCGTAGTTTATAAAATGGATCAAAATCCTTTACTCCCATCCATCCGCTAGGTACTATGTAATGGGGTCATATCACAACCCTTCCCTCTTCAGCAGGGTACGAGCCAAGGCTGCCCCCTGTCCCCCTATTTGTTTAATTTATTTTTAGAGCCTCTCATCAGGAGGATCAATCAATCCGCTTCAATATCCGGTATTCCGATTTGTCGACTTCAATATAAATTATCGGTGTACGCCGATTACATCATGCTTCATGTCACAAATCCAGCTACGTCTATAATAGCCACTCTCAACATCATCAGAGAATTTGGGGAACTCTCCAACTATAAATTAAATGTAGCCAAAACGGAAGTAATGCCTCTAAATAATCGTACTTTAAAACAGACTTGAACACCTCGGGCTTACTTGGGTAAGGTATAAAATAAAATATTTGGGCATATTCTTGTCACAATCCATGAAGCAAAATGCAACAATATAACTTGGACCAGTTACTTACACATTAGAATGGACCTTGATGGTTGGGTATACTCCTATTTCTCTCTGGGGACGTATCAGTATCATTAAAATGAACGTCCTGCCCCGCTTACTGTATCCCCTTCAGATGCTAAATTTATTTCTTCCCCACTCATGGTTTCATCAGGTATATAGCATTATCTCTAAATTTATTTGGAGAAATAAATCGCCCCGGAGAGCAATCGCTAAACTGCAGAGGGCCAAGGAGCATGGTGGATTGCAAGTACCCAATATTTACTATTATTATCTGGCCATCAATTGTGCCATAGTTTCTCGATGGCTAAAACCCACAAAGGATTCCCCATTATGGTTACAAATAGAGCAGTCAATATGCAGTGCTGCAGGAATTGATATCAAGAGCCTTCCCTACCTTACTGCTAATAAAGCTCCCAAATTAGGTAAACCCACGCCAATCATGATTTCGGTACGGATACACGCCCAGCTGAATAAAACCTTCGGGCTTTTATTATCGAAGGATGTGTCCCAACCCCTTCTCAAAAATTCCAATTTCAAAATAGGGGGTAAAGTTATTACCGCATCATTTTGGCCGTTGGAATGCGAAATCACAGTGGCCGACTTAATCGAAAATGGTAAGTTACTTACATTCTCAGACTTTGGTGCAAAATATAAATTACCTGTTTCCTTTTGTTTTAAATACCTACAAATAGCCCACGTTCTAACACAGCACTTTGGTAATGGCCTCTGGAGTCGGTATATGACTGGTCCTATACTTAACTCACTTTCCAGGAGACCTTCATCTCACCATGTCACCTTCTATTATAAGGCACTTCAAATAAGCAGTAATGAACAAGAGGGTGTACAGCACTATACATGGGATAGGTCCCTCCCCTCTGCCTCCCAAGTACCCCGCCAATGGCAGCAAATCTGGAAAAGGTTGTATAAGGATATCAGGTGGGATCGATATAGGTTGCTCCAATTTTATGTGCAGCATGACCTATACTACACTCCTGTAAAACTTAATAAGATGGGGCACCATACATCGGAACTGTATACCAGATGTGGTTCACAAAGAGGTACACTTCTCCATATCCTCTGGGAATGTGACAAAGTTATTCCATTTGGGCTGCCATCAGATCTAAATTGATCCTATACTTGGGCTCCAGAATGCTTTTAAGCCGAAATCTGCATCGTGGGTGACTCAGGTGACACTCTAGTAGGTAACAAAAGGAAACATATGACACTGATATCTCTCTAGCTTAAAAATCATATTGGGCCACTGGTTAGACCAGCAAATCCCTATGCAGTAGAGATGGCATAAAGAAATACTATTTGCTTTTAGAGTGAATATTTTATCGCCAATATGTCTAAGCGCAGTAAAAATACCAGAGAATATGGGCACCTCTACATACCCTGTTATCCACATAGGAAGCTTTGGTCTGGATCTGATCCTGATATAGCTTGGAAATGGTCAATAGCTTAGTCTTTTCATTCTTCCTCACTTGGTAGTGTGGCTATTCCTCACGTTGTCTCAGAAAGAATTTTCCTTTTACATATTGTAGTAGCGAAGTGGGTGGGTTGGGGGAGGTATATAAGGTTTTATTAGTTTTGTGGTTGTATTGTACTGTACTATTGGAGTCGAATACTCCTGTTAGATAAATATAAGTTTATTGGAAATCACTTGCCTTGGTTACAAAAGTGGGCAAATGTTGTAACCCACAATCTGTGTTCTAAATTAGATGTACATCGCCTTGACATATATCATTGGCTGTTTACCTAAGTATCTGTACAAGAGATCTGCATATTGTACGATAAATCTATTGTTTTTCAGAATATAACAATAAAGCATATTAACTCTTAAAAAAAAAAATTGGGAGGATCATTTTGAGGACTAGCTCCCATCTAACAGAGGTGGAAAGGGAGCCTTTGTGCTGGTACAGTGCTCCTAACCTAGGGTGAAGTTTTCTCTGTAGTGATTCGATGTGGGCATGAAAATCAAGGTGTTGATCTAGCCATACCCCTAGGTACCTGAAGGAGGTGCAGGAATCTAGGTTTGAGCCATCCAGAGTGTGGAAGACGGGGGGGCTGCTGGACAGGATAACTTGGGATGGGTGCCGAAGGTTATGGAGATGGTTTTCTTGGCATTTAGGATAAGCTGGTTGGACCTGAGCCAAGTTTGTACGGCATCAAAATCCCGTTGAAGGGATACAATTGTGTCATCAGTAGAGGGGCCAGAGGTGTACAGTACTGTATCATCCACGTACATTTGTAGCGCTGAGTTAGAGCAGACTTGTGGCAGATCATTTAAGAACATAGAGAAAAGTAGGGGACCCAGGACAGAACCCTGGGGGAACCCCATGTTCACTGGTAGCTGGGAGGAGATGTGAGGGCCAATTTTTACAGCCTGCACTCTGCCTGACAGATAGGCTTGGAACCAGTTAGAGGCGGGTTGGGAGATGCCTGCTTGTTGCAATTTTGAGAGGAGTTTAGAGTGGGACATGGTATCAAAGGCTTTGGCCAGGTCAATAAAAATAGCAGAGGTGATGAGGCCTTTGTCCATGCCCAAGGAGATATCGTTAGTGAGCCTTAGCAAGGCTGTGATGGTGGAGTGATTTTTGCGAAAACCCGACTGGAATGGAGTGAAGAAAGAGGTGGAGTCGAGGAAATGTGTTAGTTGGGTGAGTACGAGCTGCTCTTGCAGCTTGGCCAGGGCCGGTAAGAGGGAGATAGGTCGATAGTTTCCCGGTACAGATGGGTCACCCCCTTTAGGTAGGGGGATGATTACAGCTTCCTTCCAGGCAACTAGAATTTTCGCCATAGCGAAAGGAGATTTAATAGGTCGGCAAGGGGAGGCTATTGCAGGGGCAGATAGGAAGAGGAGTTTGGTGTCCAGGCCTTGTGGGCACTTGCCTTTGTTTGGTGGGGGCGTAGAGCGCAAAACTTCTGCGGGAGCCAGCCAAGGAGAAGGTGCGCATGCTTGAGGCCAGGCGGGGTATGGCAGGGTGGTTGTTGAGTGGCTGCAGGTTGTTGGTTGTTTGGGAGAGATTTGGGCCTTGTGGCTGAAGAAGGAGTTGAGCGGATGCAACAAGCTGGGGTTGATATGATGTTGCCCTGAAGGTTTAGTGTGGGGGTGTCTGGGCCGGGGAGAACAGGGCTTTGACGGTTTTCCAGAATTTGGAGGGATGGCTGAGATTTTTGGTGAGGGCGTCGCTGAAATGGTAGTTTTTTGCCTGTCTTATGGCTTTTGTGAAATTGTTTTGGAGGGTGCGGTAGTGTTGCAGAGATGTAGGAGATTGTAGTCTCCTGTGATTTTTCCAGGCCTGATCCCTAGCTAGGCATTTGCCAATTATGTCTGCAGATATCCAGGGGAGGTGGAAATCCCTGACTCTTTTCTTTCTTAGGGGGCGTGATAGTCCCATATGGTGAGGAACTGCTTTCTGAACCTATCAAAAGCATGGTTGATTGAGGACTAGATTGATAAAGGACCAGTCGGCAAGTGATATCATTTGGAGTGATTGGAGACAAAGGATTTGTAGGCTCTGGTAAGGATCAGCCTAGGAGGAGGTGGTTAGTTGGTCTCTGCACTTTCCTAGACATGTAGATCATGTGGTGATCACTCAGGATTCTGGGAGGATGCCAGCCCTGATTATTCTGTGTGGGTGGGAGGTGAAGCCCAGTCCAGGAGGATGGTTGCATGTTTTGGGATTGGAGACGCAGGCTGTTCAATTAGTTGGGAGAGTTGAGGGCTTTGACACTGCTGCGTATTTTCATGCATGCAGTGCAAACCAGTTATGATTTGTGTCCCCCAGGATGTGGAGTTCTCCTGTGGCAGTCAGAGTTTTTAGGGCAGCTAGATGATTGATGATGGTATCACCAGGAGTAGCCGGGGCTGAGTAGATTCCAGCAACGTATACCAGGGAGGAGTGTGGCAGCAGGAGTTTAATCATCTTAGTTTCAATCTGGGGAGATGGGCTACTGATTTGAACAGGGGTGAAATTAAGACTGGTTGACATATACATGGCTATGCCTCCGCCTTTCTTAGGGCGTAGGCAGTCCTGCCTGATTGCAGTATACCCCGGGATGGCTATTGAGGCATCCGTATGATGAGGTTTGAGCCAAGTCTCAGATATGATGCAGATGTCCAGCTTGAGTGTTTGGATGGTGACTTGCAGCTCAGATATTTTTTTTAGTAGGCTGTGGATATTCAGATGGAGTATGCTAAGTCCCTTTGAAGGGAGCACGTGGTTGTGCTTGGATAATAGGCCAGGGTTAGTTTCAATGTCACCTGACATGAGAAGTAGCAAGGCGAGATATCTAGTAGCGTTTCGCCATGTAAGTCTTGGCTTGCGTCTGGATCTGGGCAGGTGTGCAGCTTGGGGAGGGACGTCAGCACCTAGGTTAATTAGGACAGGTAATCTCATGGAAAAGGACAGGGGAATGATTGAGGGGGTTATGCACCATGAAGGGGTGGATTTGTGGAATTGCCAGCCCTTGGGGGTTGGCAGGGGTGGGGGAGAGGGAGAAGTGGAGAGACAAATGCTAGGAGCAGGGTTGAAAAGAGGCAGGTTTGCCTGGGGTAGTGAGGAGAGGGGCATAACCATGGCAAGCACTGCTACTAGAAGAAAGTGCATGTTTGAAGTAGGAGAATGCTAGAGCAGAGCGGTAGGATTGAGCTAGCGGCCTCTGCTGGTGAGAGGTGATAACCTGCAAACCTGAAAGTCGGCTGATAGGTTTTGGCAGCGTCACCTGACCTGCCAGCAGCCTATAAATCTGAGAGCTGACCAAGGGTGGTGGTGGAGGTGGTGGGGAGCTGGCGCGCAGCGCTGGCGGGAGCCAGACTCCGCAGCAGAGCAGGCAGCGGCGCCTCAGGGCTCCGCTAGAAAAAGGTGCCAAAATTAAAAAAATTGAACAAAGGGCTGAGTCCAGGCTCCAGCGAACGCTGTACCTTCTGGCCGGGGTGGGGTGGGGGTTCGAAGATCAGTCTTGTCCTGGGAGAGTGCAGCAGGCTCTCACGACCAATGAGGAGGCTTAGGGGGAGAGCAAGAAGTCAGTTGCCCTCGCGACCCGCTTCTGGAAGGAGAAAGGAGAGGTTAGATATATGTGTGCAGCAGGAGGGGTGGAGCAGTTTTACAGGTAAGAACAATGTGCAGGGTGGTATCGGGTTGCAATACTACAAACTAGAGAGGGTATGCTTAAGCAGGTGAAAAGAGATGTATTTCAGCTGTTAAAAGTGGCCATCGAGTAGACGGAGTGCTTTGTGCTGAAACAAGAGACTCGGTTCAGCGGCATAAACTCTCAGTACCCTCAGTTTGAAAATTTACCTAGCTTCATTACCCCCTGGCTTTGTGCATCAGCCTGTTGCTATCTTGTCCCAGGTCTAGAGCCAGAAAAAAACCTTTGCCTAGGCTCTGCGGCTTGTTTCCATGCCTTAAAATATATCATACGGATAGTAATTATTTTCCGGTCACTAGTCCCTCAGCGTAGCAAGTTCCATACAGTGAGCATTTAAATCACAATTACAACAGTGAGCATTAAAGGGGAGGGCTCCACACGACCAACAAGCAGATATTACTAGTAAAGTAGTCACAACAGATGCAGCAGGCTTTCAGGATTTGCATAAAGGAGATACAAAAACTATCTACAGGAGGCTTTCAGGATTTGCAGACAAGAGAAAACAAAAACTATCTATAGTGCTACACCGACTGCACTGCCTTTAAGAACCACGGCAGAGCAGAGCAGCGCAGTGCGCGCCTCAGGGGCTCCGCTGAAAAAGGCGCCAAAATTCAAAAAAAAATTGAACAAAGGAGCTGAGTCCAGGCTCCCAGAGAACGCCGTACCTTCTGGCTTCGGGGGGGTGGGGCAGTTCTGAAGATCAGTCTTGTCCTGGGAGAGTGCAGCAGGCTCTCGTGACCAACGAGGAGGCTTAGGGGGAGAGCAAGAAGTCTGTTGCCCTCATGACCCGCTTCTTCTGGCTTCGGGGGTGGGGTGGGGTTCGAAGATCAGTCTTGTCCTGGGAGAGCGCAGCAGGCTCTCGCAACCAACAAGGAGGCTTAGGGAGAGCAAGAAGTCCGTTGCCCTCTAACCCGCTTCTTCTGGCTTCGGGGGTGGGGTGGGGGGTTCCGAAGATCAGTCTTGTCCTGGGAGGCGCAGCAGGCTCTCGCGACCAGCGAGGAGGCTTGGGGGAGAGCAAGAAGTCCGTTGCCCTCGCGACCCCTTCTTCTGGCCGGGGGTGGGATGGGGGTTCTGAAGATCAGTCTTGTCCTGGGAGGCGCAGCAGGCTCTAGCGACCAACGACAATCATTCACTGGAGATGCACGGGTAGCAGTAGATAAACAGATTACATAGTTTAGGCACATAGGCACCACATCAAGAAGACCAAAGCAGTTCAAACAATATACAATAGCTAAAGCAAATAGACATCAGGAGTCAAAGAGAAGCCCAGAGTGTTCACATGAAGGCTGTTGCATATATACTAACTGAATCAAAGTACAGTAAAGTGAGAAAGGGCATATTTAAGCAATAAAGCATGATATGGTGTGTTATGTAATAATGTCACTCCTGGGGTGGGTTGAAGCATGAGGCAAAGCCGAGTGCTTTCACCACCCCAGGAGTGACAATATTACAAGATAACACACACCCTGGAGTGCTTTATTGCAATTATACAATGGCTTGTTGTTATATACAGAATAAAAAATACATTTTAAAGGATGTTTTTGTTAGTGTGGAAAAATATTTCTTAAGAGAAAATGCAAGGAATGATCCAAACCCAAAACTACGGTGATGTTATTGTGTAATAACATCACTATTTCAGTGGGTCAGCAGCCAGCTTCTTACATTTTTTCCTTGCCATTGTATAATTAAAAATAATGCCACCATCTGTATTACAGTTACCTATATGTTTTGCATTTTATTCTATGCACTGTTATAGCAATCAACTCAACAGAACCAGGCCATCAAATACATGAAGGTACTGTACCCTAACTGAAAACAGTGCTGAGACAACTAAATGTTGTGACAAGGTAGAAGATAAACACAATGTTGAGACAAGTTTTTGAAGACATTTGATGCGTTTCATTGTTTTGCTTTTAGAAACTGATATACAGTTCACACACAAAATTCATATAATATAAAAGTGCATATGTCCAAATGTCAATGTAAATTCAACATATTTCATTACAAGCTATCCTGTTGAAGGAATATATTACTATATAAGGCCTACAAATGGGCATCAGGTAAATGTAAACTGGGGTAGGTGTGTTATTGAGGGTATTGCATAGTTTATCTTTTATTGCTACTCCACTGGATCAGCAATATTTGCACAAGCTATGCCCAGTCCCAGATTTTACAGCTCTGGCCTGGGTCTGGTGATGTGGGCTTTACCCATATCCACTGCATGTGGCTTAGTGGTATACTGCAGAGATGGCTACAAAGTCTAAGTCATTGAAGATTGAAGTTTCAGAAAACCATTATGCTAAAAATATCAAGACTCATTCCCTCCCTCCCCAGTCACAATTAATCCTCTACCAAAGTCATGCTTAAATACTGGTGCCTCTACATCCACATCACTAAGCTTTTATGCCAACATGCCTCTTCTGCTGCTGTGACCAATTCAATGTGTGATCTGCTCAACCTTAGCTTTATAAATTTATTTAATTATTTTTAGAGGGGCTCCTGGTTGTGACCAATATCAAACAAACAACTGAAGTCCAGTGTGCCCCCCCAAACTGCCCAAACAGGCCTGCAATGGAGGATTTTTCCATCTTTCATGTCCCAAATAGGGGCTCTTAGTTATCAAACTTTGGCCAAAATGTGAACATGCCAAACCACTACGTCAAAGTGACCCCAATCGGTTTGATCCTGCACTTTAAATAATGTAAAAAGTACCTTGCTGATCTAAGTTAGAGTCCAGCTGTTTCATTCTCTGTTTGCAAAGACAATACTCCAGCTTCCTTGTCTTACTTTTATAAAGTGCAATCTGCTAGGTGTGGCTGGGAGTAAATCACAATCATAAACCAATTCAATGTGTAATCTGCTCAACCCTGGCTTTATAAATTAATTTAATTATTTTTAGAGAGGCTCCTGGTTGTGACCAATATCAAACAAACAACTGAAGTCCAGTGTGCCCCCTCCCCGAACTGCTTGCCTGAGAATGAAGTTGGTATATCATTTGGAAAAATGCAAGGCTGGGTCTCTTATTAGGCAGTGTCCAGCAAAGATGGTGTTGTCAAATGGCTTAATGAGGTGCTGTGAGGTGCCTATGGGAACTTGTCAAGGAGAAAGTTCCAGGGACACAGTCATAAAAACTGGAATTACAGGTTCCAAGGAGTAATTAACTTGGGGGGAATGTTAGAAAGTCAACTCCAATATAAACTGAGCTAGGAAAAAAGTAAATAGGACAAGAAAAAAACAGAATGTTGTTTCTAAAATGAGTTGCTAATTGCAACTGGTATTTTTAACATGTGCAAGTCAACTCCACTTCTCAAACTTAAAAAGAAAAATACACTTGATCACAGACTGTATTTACCAAGCACTGTGCCAATTTTAGCAAATAAATGTCTAAGAAATACCTGAAATCTATCTATTTTCCATAGAAGGTGAATTCGTAGTAGTTTCAGACACTTAGTCTTTCCCTTTGAGACACCAGGTGACTCTGATACTCATTTGTTCCAAGGGTTTGTAAGTTAGTTTGAAGGCATTAAGTATTTTCTGTTCTCATACTCCTTAAAAAATGCAAGGATTCCACAGACTTCTTGTGTTCCTAGGTCCAGCTCCCAAACTAGTGATACGATTTCAACATAGTAGATCCACCTCATGCCCCTACCACATGAATACAAAAAAAGGTGGGCTGGATCTTTAGGAGCTTCTTGGGTGGAAGGGGGTTGGATCTTACTTCCCCCTCAAAAAGATGCTGCCTCCCACTACTCAGGTTCCAGTTCTTGTACCACCCATTTAAGAAAGAAAGTAGTACCCTGCAACCATTGAGTAACATGAAAGCAAGTGTCAGAGGAACAGCAATGGCACCTAAGCGAACCCTGATGTCCGGCGAGAAGATGATGCAGGAGGTGAAAAAATTGATGGGGCAGATGTTGGCGCTGGTGGCAGTGGCAAAACAGAGAGAGGAAGAAGAGGAGGCACAGAGAAAGTGTAAGGAGTGAGAGGAACACCCAGGCAGGGGGAAGGGGGAAAAAGACCCAAACAGGAAGTGCCACACCCTGCACCCATCCCAGTGCATCTGCCTGCACCAGAACCAGCTGAGGAGAGCCCAGATGGGGGTAAGAATGACATGGATCTCACTGATGAAAATGATTTGAAGGAGTATTTAGAAGGGCTACTAGGCAGCATGGGGGATGCCGGGATTGAAAAGATGGACGGGGCCATGCAGGCTTTAAAAAGTAAAGGGGCTGGGGTGGGAAATGGGGGGGCCAAGTAAACTGGCAAGAAACTGTATGAAGGGCCCCAGACTGCTTGGTTGGGGACCACATCCCGGCCTCAATCAAGGAAAAAATCTGGAAAGGGGAGTATGTCGACATATTTAGGCTAGTGGATGAGGACACGGCCACGAAATATGAACAGAAGGAGTCAATGGGGAAGTTGGAGATAGTGGTGACTCTGGCGGTGGTAGGACACAAGGCCGATGAGGTGAAGTACAAGGGAAAGACCATTGATAATTGGGAAGGGGGTTTCATCATCTATAGCACATTGGTGCTAGAGAAGCAGCCAGAGCTAGCCATTCCCTTGCTGACATACAAGTCCATCATTGGAGGCAAAAATAGGATACAGGTGTGGATTTTTGGAAGAGAATGGCAGCAAAAGGGGATCTGATATGGGATTGTACCCACTCGGAGTTGTGGGTGAGGACCCTCTAGGGTGAGGGGAGCAGGGCTGGGGACAAGCAGGAGAGGAAGAACCCTCCTGCCACAGGGTCCAAAAGACCGGTTGGGGTTTCAACAAGGCCACCTGCACCTGGAGCAGCTGTAAGTTCAGGCATGCCTATTCAAAATATGGAGGGTCACACCCAGCCTCCAGCTGTTGACAAGACAGTGAAAGGGGGGGACTGAATGGAGAGGCAGTACTATGAGCAGTCCTTTCAGGTCACCCGGGGGGGCAGGTCAGGGGGTGAGGGGGCAGCACTATGCCTCCAATGGCTGGCAATAGCGAAGAGGCAAGGCATGGACAGTGGGATTTACGTGCTGGCGTGCACACCCATTTCCCTATCGGTGGTGGTGGAGGAGTGTACTAAGGACTACCAGAATAGGGAGCAGTGGAACTGCTCAGGAAGGGGTTCCAGATGGGTTTCCCACTGGGTTTTCAAGGGAGGTGGGCGGGGATGTGGGATAAGAACCTTGGAACAGTGAAGGGGAAGGAGGGGGTAGTAGGGCCCAAGACTGAAAAGGAAATCAAGGTGGGGTGGGTGGAGGGGCCACTTGGGGCCCCCCCATACACACATTTCTGAGTTTCCCCATTGGGCATCATACCCAATAAGGTGGAAGGGGAATTCCACTTGATCCACCATTTATCCTACCCCGAGGGCTTGTCGGTGAATGAGGGCATTCCAGACCATCTTAGGGCAGTGTCTTATGCCTCACTGGAACAGGCCATAACCGGTGGGTCACACCTGAAATAGGCACTTGTTGTCTAGCGTGCTCACCCAGTTAACAAAAGCAAATAAATAAATAACTCTGATCCAGGCAGTCGAAGGGGCATGATTGGTGAAGACAGACATCGAGTCGGCATTTTGACTCTTGCCCATTAGGCCAATGGATTGGGACCTGTTGGGCTTCCAATTCCAAGGGAACATCTATTTCGACAAAGCCATGCCAATGGGGTGCTCAATGGCTTGTTCCACCTTTGAAGCATTCACCACCTGGGTGCAGTGGATATTCAGGGCCAGGTATGACCACAGGAGGGTAGTGAATTACCTTGTGATTTCCTCCTTATCGGGGAGTCAAGAGAGGAGGCGCAGGGGATGCTGTGGGATTTCAAGGAGATGTGCCAGCAGTGTCAGTGGCTCAGTAGGTAGTACACTCACCTCTGAGGCCAGGAGATCAGAGGGCTGTGGGTTCAGTTCCCACGTCTGGCACTTGGGTTAATATCCCAGAACTGACACTGTAATGCAGCATGAGAGGGGTGCTGCACTTCTGAGGTGCCGTCTTTCGGATGAGACATTAAACAGAGGTCCCATCTGCCTGGATTGGTGGTAGTTCAGGTGGATGTTAAAGATCCCATGGCACTTATCGAAAAGAGTTGGGGAATTTCCCTGGTGTCCTGGGCAAATTTCCCTCACTCACTAAAAATACCACCAACAGCTTAATCTGGTTCAAGGTCAGTTGGCATTCATCTGTATCCCCCTCCCCTGGGTTGTGCCTGAAAATAGGCAGGATTTATCTAGTGCACTTACCCGGTCAACAAAACTAAATAAATAAAATAAATATAGGAATACCGTTGGCACAGGGGAAGATGGAGGGCCCCACCCGGAGATTAGAGTTCTTGGGCATAGAGGAAGACATGGAGAGGTTGTTTCTGGTTTCCCAGGGAAAAAGTGGCATGCCTCAATGACCTGCTGACCCATTGGGGAGCTAGTGGGAGAAATAGCCAAAAAAGTTTTGAGATACTAGCCCACAAGGGGGGAGCCCCTCCATCCATGGCATGCTGGAGGAGGGGCAGTGGAAGAAGAAGAAGAAAAGGAGGACTTGGTGGGAAAGAGTAGGATACACGGGCTGGGGACAAGGAACCTAGATGTTGTGTTAAAAGTGGGGAGGGGGATAGGTCAAGGCCCAGATTCATAAGTGTCCGGGACGGGAGGATGAAGACCCAGTAGGTGGAACCGGCCTGGTTCCGGTGTGGAGGAGGAGGCTGGATTCACAGTGTCCAGACCCTGAAAAGTCAAGATGGATGAACAACCAGAGGAAGAAAGAGGCCATAACCAAGAAAATTTTGAGTGAATTGTTATGTATGGAGATTGAAGTATTAACATGGATGATGGAAATATTCTTTGTGCCAAAATAAATATTGCCAGCGAGCAACCAAAAAGTGAAATAAATTGTAGCGTCCATCATTCCTGGGAGGGGATCAGGGGACAATTGGGCTTGCCATTAAAAGGCAGGCCAGGTTGTCTGATGACCCCTGCTAGGAAGGAGCATGAAGAGGGAAAGGGGTGGGGGAGGGAAGGATCAGGTAGAAGTGGAAGGGTTAGTGACAACACCAAGCCAGGTGGAAGGGTAATTTGTCAAGGCGATGGTAGAGCCCCAGGGATTGGCTGGGTGGTAGAGCCTCAGGGGTCCTGAACAGGGGTCCTGTGGCATTATATCAGGCCAGGACACCTTCAGGATGACCTCTTTTTGCTGGGATGTTTCCCACCGACCCACCCACCCTTACTAAGAAAGATGATGGGGGGGCAAGGTTGGCACAGAGATCAGTGGTGATCAGAGTGTGTGCCTGGTGTGGTTGGCTGCGGGTAGGCAGCTGCAGGTCCAGGGGGCTGGATCATAGCCCCCAACAGGGATGGGCAGCAAGGCCTGATGACAAGTGGGTGATGATGTGGAAGAAGAAAAGGAGTGGAGGGGAAGGGGAAGGGAAAGGGGGAGGGTTAGGATACATAGGCTGGGGACAAGGAACCCAGACATGATGTTAAAAGCGGGGAGGGGGATAGGTCCAGGCACTGTATTCAGAAGTGTCCGGGTCTGGAGGGCGAAGGCCCGGCTAGGTGGAACCTGTCTGGTTCCAGTGTGGAGGAGGGGGCTGGATTCACAATGTCCAGACCCTGAAAAGTCAAGATGGATGAACAACCAGAGGAAGGAAGAGTCCAGAACCAAGAAAACTTTGAGTGAATTGTTATGTATGGAGACTGAAGTATTTTTTTATTTTTTATTTTTAGTTTTTGTTGAGCGGGTAAGTGCACTAGACAAATCCTGCATATTTTCAGGCACAACCCAGGGGAGGGGGATACAGATGAATGCCAACTGACCTTGACCCAGATTAAGCTGTTCAACATGGATGATGTAAATATTCTTTGTGCCAAAATAAATATTGTCAACGAGCAACCAAAAAGTCAAAATAAGTTGTAGCGTCCACCATTTCTGGGAGGGGTTCAGGGGATAAGCTGCCATTATTTGTTTTACAGAGTTGTGTATAGGTCTTTCCTTATCCAATGATTCTGGAATGCCCAGCATTCTAATATTTTTTCTTCTAGACCTGGATTCATATTCCAAGAGTTTACTTTTATATTCTTTTATGGTCCCTTCTAAATCTTTGAGTTGTCCTTGAATTGGAATTACTTCATCCTCCAAATCTGATACTCTTTGTTAAGTAGCAGCTAGTTCTTGTTTTAATTGCCCATTCTCGGGCACCAATAAATCAACTGTTTTATTAAATGTGTCTATTTTTTCTCTACCTCATCCAGTTTGCCCAACTTGTTATTTAATTTAGTTGATTAATAATTTATTTAGCCCATATAGGTGGCTCCCTTTCAGGGGAGTAGCCAGAAATTTCCATTTTCTACACACACTCTCCAACTGCTGTCCCTCCCTTGAAAAAATGTACACATCCTCTCCAAATGCTTCCCCCATAACAAACAAATCCAGTTGTTGTCAGATGACTCATCCAATCTCTAAACAGGTGGCACACATATCTATCACCATAAACAGTAGAAGTTTAAACAGAGACACTACTCAGTGGCCTACACTAATTTAAATTGTACAGATTAGAATGATAATGTTAACAAAAAGGTATATGATTTGAGACAGACTCTCAACAAAACTGCACAAAAATGTGTACAGTGAGTATGCCTGCCTACACCCTTGTTCCCTTTTAAATTACTCTTCAGATAGTTCTGACATGTTTGACTCCTCTGAATCTTGGCTGTCTTTTGTTGTTTCTGTGGCTTCAACTACCTGTTTTTCCAACATTTTTCCTTAAATTTGGAATCTGCTTAGTTTTGCAACTTAATGTATTTTATTGATTTTTTTCTGTTCAACAATAAAAGATAACATACAACAAACAATAACAAGAAATAACAAAATGGGGTAATAAAAAAAGCAAAAGAAAACCCCTTTAATGCCTCTGAACCCCCCTCCCCAGTGCATCACCCCAGTTATCAAGGTATGTTACATAGGTTACACAAGATTACATAACTATTGAGTGAAAAATAAGTACAGTTCCTTCCAACATGACTTAGCTCTGGGAACTTGCTTAGTTTTGCATTCAGGCATTAAGTCAGTTTTACCTGGACCCAAATTCGCCCCTCCCCCATCCTATTGCTAATGCTGGATGAGGTTCTCCCTTTGTTCTTCTGACTGCTTTCTCAATTCTTTTGATTTTCATTTTAGTTTATTTGTATTAATTAAGTGATATTAGCCATTTTCTGATAATGAGCTCTTAAGCTTGCAAGGTTATTTCCCAGCTTTACCCCCAGAAAACTGCTTACATATCTCCATCTCTTGTGCAATGTCTCCGGGGGTGGTATGAGCAGTCTTTGCTTTGGGACTCTTCCCTTTCTTTCCTTCAGTTTCTGTTCCTTCTCCTTCTATGTTTGACTCATTAATATATTTGCATGCCATTCCTTTGCAGCCTTTTGAACTGTCTTGCTCAATTTGTGCTTCCAAACACTGGCTATATTTTGAGTTTCTGGGAATGTTGTCCTCCAAACCATGCTATTCCAGTTGTTCCTTTGGGCTCCCGCATTACCACTTTCACTTTTTCCTTCCCCACATATGGCCTTGTGAAGCGTGTCCTCATGAACAAACTAGATATTCATTTCTCTGTAAGCGGCTTCATTACATTCATTTTCAACCGAGTTCTCTGGTTGCTCCATTCTTGACAAGTCATCTGCAGGGGGACTCCTGCGAGTCCTCCAAAGGTAAAGTGTTGTTTTCTGACATTTTCATACGCTGATTCTTTGTCTTTTTAATAAATAGCAGGGTGGTTGGCCAGTCTTTGTTTTGCCCAGTGCTTTTTAAATTTACAGTCTTTGGTGTCAGCCCATCGGCATAGCAGTTGAATTTCTGCTCGCGACACTAGTGACCCAGGTTCAGGAATGGACCTGGGTAGTCGGAGGGCCAGCTGGGGGAGAATGATCGAGCATCCCATGGGCTATTAATCTCCGGGGGGGAGGGTGCGGTGTGTGACTGGTGCTCGAGGGACCCCTGGTGGAGCCCAGGATCACTGCAGTGACTGGCACCAGGGAGGCTTCAGGGGGCGGGATGGATATTGGTGTCATTGTACATTCTCTCCCCACCTCCAGGGGGAAAAGCTAAGCCTTTCTACTGCCTCCATGATGCCTGCTCCCCCCAGCTTCTATCAGCATCCAGGCTGACTCCCCCATCCCATCGTTCACAGCACCCTTCAGATGGACTTGATGCTGTGACCCCACCCTGGGGGGCAAGCCAGGGGGTACCAGGTGGGTGGCAAATGTTGCAGCTGCAGCTGAGGGGTCCATGACCATGCTGAAGCCCAGTGGTGGGAGGCACCAAAAAATAGAAAATAATAAAAAAAATTATAGTCTCTGACAAGATGTCAGTATCAGATAAAGCTTGGTTAAGGTTCACTTTTTCTTGTCACTCGTTAGTTTGACTTGTTTGTTTTAATTGTTTTATTGTCCACAGTCAGGTCTGTGTTTCCAGTTGTTTTACAGACTTTGCAATAATTTTATTAGGGTCAGCATTTTTAGCAGATTTAGCTGAATGCGTTGGCGGCCTGGGCAGTCCAAACTTACTCAGTGCTTTTCTTCATTTTCTTTTCACTGATTCCTTTACTGGATCCAGGATTCACCAGGTAACAGTCACCTCTTTCAGATGTTCAGTTTGCCAGTGGGAGTATGCCTTGCACATTGGGAGGGAGTTTTCTGGCTTCTCCTCAAACACTCCTTACGGTCACCATCTTCGCACCTTAGAGCTACTGTGACATCATTGTTCCACTCAAGCTTCAGTCTTGCACTTCCATCTTAGATGTCAAAACCCTTATATCTAATTATCAACTACTTGTAGCCAATTATGTAGCTATCTTGTCTAGATAGAAATCATATGTTAGCTGCCTAAATCCTTGTATGTGTGACTTGTGCAATTTGTACTGTTTTATGTCTATTGACGTGGAACCTTTGCAAATGAGCTCCAAGATCAAATATTATTTCTGAAGAACTAAATAAATCATTATAGAGATATTTATGTGTGTTGTAATTCATTTCCTGTGTGCACATTCAACTATTTGTTCCCATATCTCTACCAATAACATTTTTCAAAATAATTGTGATGATGCTTATCAGTACCTGACACAACTACTGATGTTCACATGTAGAAATGCCATTCCTTGATGATGATGATGCTGCCACCACCTACCTGGAATATCTATTAGCTGACACATGTTGGGGCTGCTGAGGTCACATTTGTAGATTCCACCTGTCTGATTTCCCAAACTGTCTTGCCTGTGAGGGGCACCAACGATAATCCTGTTGTAGAAATAGATTAAATATATATAGTTAATATAACTGACAGCACAAATACAAATTTAAAATTAATTCCAGAAGTAGTTCTGAAGAGATATGTGCCATTCTATAGATGTGGCTAAACTCCCTCCCCCTACTGCAGCCCAATTACAAGAAGTCATGATTTACATAACTCTTGGATGTGTGCTATGGCAAGAATCAGCTCCCTTGAGAGTAAACAGTCATGTTTGCTACCAAACCATTCTAAATGCATATCATAAGTAGAAAAGGGGATTATTGTTTTGTTCTTTAATGGAATAACTGCTAGTTAGAGATGCAGCAAAGTTTAACTTCGTTAACAACATTGCCTCAAGTTGTGGAACTTTGACTTTGCAAAGCTTAACAAAGTTTCTACGAGCATCATCAACATCAACTTCAACAACTTTTCAGTGTTTTTTTTTATGCAAAGTGGCACTTTTTCCTACAAAGCGGTAACTTTGTGAGTGAAGTTTGTTCATTTCTCAGATGAAAGTTCCACTTCACCTGGCCAAAAACGTTGCAAAGTCAGCACTTCAAACTTCTAGAAGTTGGCCAACTCTATGACAATCTAGTGAAGCAAAGTTTTCTCAACTTTGTACATTTCTACCACTATTATCCTCCTTCTACAAATCTTACCTATCTATGATACTCCCATCTGAAGGCCATTTTTGCCACCATTAAACACCAAGGGCCCGATTCTAGAAGGGTGGTGCAAGTTGCCACTGAACGCAACTTGCACCACCCACAACTGCGACATTGACCCTGTGCTCTATTCTAGAAGGGGCAGAGTCTCCACAGCTAAGTCCTGCAACTTGCAACATGTGGCCAGATACGCCTAACTGCAGGCGCACCTTGCGAGCATGTCGCAAGTCGCAACATGGATTGCAAGTGCCCCTCATGTCCAGCATGAAGCAATATGTGTGGTGCAGGGCTGGCCACAACAATTGTCCCCCCAAATCCCTGTAGATATACAGCCCCTCAGGGCATCCCACAGCAACTGCCCCCCGAATCTTTCTAGATGTACAGCCCTGCAGGGCATACCACAGCAACTGCCCCCAAATCCCTGTAGATGTACAGCCCTGCAGGGCTTCCCACATCCCCAGCATCCAGAATCCCTCATTGTAAAACACCCCGCAGGGTGGTGCTGACATCCCCCCACCCATACCCGACCCCCGAGTCACAGCCGCATATGCGGCAATTACCCTGCCCAGGTAACCTAGTGGCCTCCTCACCCAGCCATGCCAGCTCACCCAGCTGTGCCAGCCCACCCAGCACACCCCACCATCCCAGCCAGCGACTGGCACAGCCACCTCTCACCTCCATGACCAACCACCAACTGAGTTATGTAGGAGCGCTACTGCACTACTTTGTAGGAAAAAGTAGCCCCTGTGGGGCATCCATAAGTTACACCAGCTAAATGCTGGTGTAACTTATGTTGCCGGTTCTCCTACGGGGGTTCTTGTAGAATCCCAACCTTGGGGACTTTGATGCTGTCCTTCTGCAATGGGGCGCAACTGCGACCGAAACCCCCTAGCGCCATGTCGCAGGGGGTTTATGGTGCAACTGCCGGCATAACTGCTGTTTGGTGCAAGTGGCCTGTGCCATGTCACAGGCCACACTGTAGAATCGTGCATGTCACAACTGCTGGCGTAAGTTGCTACATACACCATTCTACCTGGCACTACTGCTGTTACACCAGGTGTAACTCTTCTAGAATCTGGCTCCAGAAGGTCTGGTTAGACCATTGTCTGTACTTCTCCTGCAACATTAATGTCATGCATAAGAAACTTATCACAAAATATGAAGTGCTTTATAAAAGACAGTCAATACTCCCTCCACATATGCCAGGAAATTGTTGTGAAAATAATTCTCTAGGCATTTTCACAGTGAGAATAGGATGTTTAGTGTTGTCACAATGCCAAGAAAGTCAGTCTGGAATCTGCATATCAACTTTGTCTCTTTGTAGCACACTGCACTCCATTTATGCACCACTATTATACTCTTTTCTCTCCACCCCATCCCCTACACAAGAGCAGCTGCATCTCTGTGTGTCTCCCTAATCTCTGAATTTTGATTATCTTCGCTCCCATCTAGCCTCAACTCCCATGAATCCTGTTCCCACTCCTCCACCTACACAATCAGAAACGCTGCTCCCCACTCTTTATCTATTCCTTATACAGTACTTAATGCTCAGCTGGCAGGACTGCTTGTCCTATTGGCTCTACTGGGTTTGGTGTAGCCTCCTCTCCATCTGCTCCTCATAAGTTAAAATGGAGTTATAAGCTGGTTATCAGCATAGCAGCATTGGAATACTTACATATTCCTGAAATTCAGTCTCCTGACCTACACTATACCGAGGTCAGGAACCCAAATCTCATAATCCTGATAGGGACTTGAGTTATGCAGGGGGTTTCACCCCCCCCATGCAGGGGGCTTCGCTCCCCACACCCCTCTAACTAAAATAACCAACTCTGAGGTGGAGCAGACCTCAGAGTTGGTAGTAAAGTTAGCGGGGTGCAAAAAAAAAGTTTCAAATTGTTACCCTACCATGAATAAAACCCTATCCATGAAAGCCTGCTGGCCAAACTGCAGGAGTATTAGTGCTCTACACCATGGAGCAGCTCAGCCATCATCTCACTCAGCTGTCCTCAAAAGGTTACACCAGGCAAAACCATGTTCCGCGGGCATAACATAGCATTTCACCGGGCAAAATACAATTTCACCAAGTGAAATGCAATTTTGCTTTTGGGTAGAAATGTTGGGCACCCCCTCATTTCAGGATACTGAAGCAGGGTCTGTGAATGTTGGGATCCTCAGCTTCTGATCCTGAGCTTTGGTATCCAGATAGGATACCACAGTGGCACACTCACTCATTACATTGACAATTAAGGTTAGGGAATGAACCAGAGCTGCTGGAGAGCCAAATAGGGGGAAAGAAGGATCAACCATCCTAAAGGATGTTTTCCTTCTCAAGAGAGGGTTAATGTAAATTACTACCATAGAACTGCCCCTTGAATGACCACAGGTGAAGTTGCAGACTGGAGCAGCTGGTGAGGACACCACATTGGCTGGTTAAATACAGCACCGTGCAACTGTGTTTACTTACACCCATTGGAGCTCTCAATGTTGACATCCTGGGATGTGAGGAAAACAGCAGGGAAAATTCCCTGGCTTGTAAGGGTGATACCATGCACACAGGCCCAGAATAATAAGCTTTTTTCTCTACACATAGTTGTTCTGAAAAGGAAAGAGACCCTGCCGCAGTTTATCCACCTTTATGGAACAAACCATTATATAGCAAGGGCTACATGTGGAATGACAGGGCTGTGTGGTTGCCACAGGCAATATGCAGCATGGACAGGATAGAAAAAGTGTAGATTTGGGCAAGTCATAAATAATGGAAGTAAACTCTCATCTCTAGAAGTCTCAAAGATGAAACCTGACCAAAAAGCAGAATCTTTCAGACAATTGTGGAAAAGGAGGTGGATAAAAGTTTCAATGGGTTTCTGCCTTATTCAACGTCTGCCCCCCATTCCCCAGATGGAAGCGTTTATGTCCATTATCTCTCAGGTCTGTATGTATCAGTGCTAATGTCTCTCTCCTCCTCTCTAAACCTGTCTTCTCAATCCCAACCACATGATCTCCTTTCCTTTTTATCTAGGTCAAATTCACATTTCAGGAATTCATTGATTTGTTTATTCTAGACCTAGTTATTGTAAAAATTTGTATTAGTTTTATAAGGTGAACATACAAAACATTAGCCAAGATAGATACAGTATGCACACATATGCCATTATTCTGATTGTGGGGTTTGTAATCCATCTACTTAGATTATAACACCATTGGGGTAGTGAACTAAATAGCTATTTTAGTCCAACAATTGTTTATGACCATACCAATCTGCCAGCAGAAACAAACCACCCGGTCTATCACTGTCTGCCCAAGTGTGCAGCTAGTCCCCTAGACTGCAGCTGCCCCTACCCCCCCATCTCCATCTGTCATTCCCATGACAACCTCTGCCCCCTCCACCCAGACCCTCCCGTATGCTCTGACTTAATCCCTCTTAAAACGTTCTACTGTCTTACATGATACCACCCCCTCTGGTAGAGCATTCCATTTAGACACCACCCTCTCCATGAAGTAGTTCCTCCTCCTCTTTCTCCTAAATCTTCTGGCCTCCAATATTAGTTTGTGTCCCCTGATGTCCCTACCCCTCTTCATTTTAAGCACCCCTTTAGTACTAGCTTTGTTTATCCCCCTCAAATACTTGAATGTTTCAATCATATCCCCCTATTTCTCCTCTTCTCCAGCATGTACATATTCAACTCAACCTCGACTGGCTGTCAGCAAGCTCTGAACCCCTTAAAGAACTATGTGACACCTTTGGCCTTACGCAAGTAAATCCTGAAGTCACATGCCCTAATAAGAAAAACCCTGCCAACAGTACCTTAATTGATCTTATTCTAGTTAATAAGCCTCACCTTTTCACCCATTCAGGTGTTTCTTTCACCGACCTTAGTGACCATTGTTGCATTGCTTGTGTGAGGTCCGCTCCCAAACCAGTCTCCTCTTCAAGAGATATATATATATATATATATATATATACAAAAGAAGCAAATGTAACTTTGCTCCTCTAGCATTCCTTTCTGAACTACAAAACTCTAGTCAGCAAGATTTCTATCTAGCCAAGTCAGTGTGAGAAGCTTATGAATCCATCATTTCAAAGGATTGCACTTTCAGCTATAGATAGACACGCTCCTATGGTTAAAGTTTGCTCAAAGAAATAATCATGCCAGTGGTTTGTGGCCAACCTGAAGGCCGCGTTACTTAATAGGGATGTTCTTTGGAAAAAAGCATGTAAAACCAAGCATCCTGCTGACTGATTGGCTTTCAGAATGGCTAGGAACACTTGTACTAAATTTGTCAGATCTGAAAAAGCTAAGTATTTTCAGAACGAGCTGGGCTCATCATCTAAGTGTGCTTCTAAGTTTTGGAAGACCATTAAGAATGTAGAAGAGCATGAATCAACAAATTCGCTCAAGGCCAAAATCCTCTCTGATGGCTCCACATTCACGGACAGACAATCCTAGATCTGCTTAACAATCACTTTGGTACTGCTGGGCTCGCCTTTGACTCCTCATTCACCGATAATCTCCGTACACAACTTTGCAGTCGGGATACTGTTAGACTCACCATTATTACCTCTATCCCTGACATGGCCTTCTCCTTTAGTTCTGTGTCATTGAAACAAGTGGAAGATATACTGCTAGCCCAGGATACCAGGAAAAGTGCAGGTGCTGACCTTATTGACCCCTATTTTCTGATGCTCGCCTCCCATGTATCATCAGCACCTATCACCCACCTCTTTAATCTCTCTTGCTGAAGGAGACCTCCCTCCCATTTGGAAAACTGCCCATGTTATTCCCCTACTCAAATCTGGTGACCCAAGTGATCTAAACAATTACAGACCAATATCTCTATTTCCCATCCTCTCTAAACTGCTCGAGAAAGTGGTTAGCATGCAGCTTAGGAAGTACTTGGACTCCACTAATCTTCTTAACCCTGCCCAGTCCAGATTCAGAGCTTGTCACAGTACAATATCTGTAGTCATAAAAGTAACCAATGACTGGCAAAATTCTTTGGATGTCAATAAATATGTATGTGCCTTGTTGTTTGATCTTAGCAAGGCATTCGATACAGTGGATCATGGCCTGCTGTTGGACACTCTTCAAAGCATTGGCCTAGATTCTTCTGCCTTAAAATGATTCAGTGGTTACCTCTCTAGGAGATTCCAGCAGGTTAAAGCCCAAGGGGATCTTTCTCCCCCCTAAAATTGCTTCAAAGAGGTGTGCTACAAGGATCCATTTTAGGACCACTGCTCTTTACTCTTTATATTAACAACATTGACTCTGGAATCAAAGCAGCCGACATTCATCTCTTCGCCGATGACATGATCATATACATTGTTAGGCCTACCCTGGAGCATGCCTGTATGGACCTGAAGGTGAACTTTAATCAGCTGCAGTTAAATATATTGAACCAAAACTTCTTCTAAATGTCAAAAAAAAATGAAGGCCATACTTTTCTCACCTTCAGCCAAAGGTCAAAAACCTTCCCTACATAGCTTAACTCCATAGATTCTATCGCTTCTGGGAGAATCTACTGAATATGTGACAACATTTAAATATCTTGGGCTTTGGATAGACTGCAAGCTTACATTCTCTGACCATATTGAGGAACTATCAAAGAAGCTAAGGCAGAGACTGGGCCTGTTCTTCCAGATCAAGCATCTCCTATCCTATGATGCCAAAAAAAGACTGGTCCAAACCACCTTTCTATCCTTATTGGACTACACCGACTTCCTCTATGGCCAAGACTCTGCCTCTGCACTCTTTAAACTTGACTCTGTCTATCACTGAGCTTTGAGATTTATCTCTGGTCTACCATACCTCACCCTCTACTGCTCTCTGTATGCCACAGTAGACTGGATATCCCTCAAGTTCAGAAGGCAAAGAAATGCCACCTTTTAGACTTTTACAGCCATCACACATAAGCTTCCCCAATATAGCTCTAACTGCTTGCCCCTATGTGCTGTAGGCAATTACTCCTTGCACAGCCTCTCATTAATTTCCTTATACATTCCTTAAGTTAATTCACATTTTGGTAAACCATCTGTAAGATATGTACTCCCTCACCTATGGAACAAATTACAAAAACTCTGAAGCTGGCTGCCCGACAACCTTCTCCTCCTCTTTCAAAAAGCTATTCTCCCATTCATTTATAGAATCCTGTAGCTACCCCGCCTCTCCATTGGAGGCCAGTGAAATAAGTGTTGGACATCCATCCTCAGGCCTTGTGACTCCTTGTTTATCACTCCTTCTCCCTTCTTCTCTCTATCACCCCTCCTCCCCCTTTTTCCTGAACTGTTCATGTACATACTGTATAATAAGGTATATTGACAATATTTTTTAGCCTCTTGCATATGGCCTGTTTAGAACTTGCCTGATACTGTACTGTTTTATGTCCTCTTCTACATTGTATTCCTTGATTGTACACCCATCTTTTTCCCTTTGCATATTGTTTACTTTTATGTGCATTTATCCAGTTCCACCTTGCAAATGAGCACGCTCAATGGTGCTTCTCCCAGTAAAATAAACATTGATTGATTGATATTCAGCTCTTTCAGCCTGTCTCCTTGGGCCTTGTATCCATCCTCTGTAATATTTTCATTGCCCTCTGTTATTATAATAATAATAATAATTTTATGTATAAAGAGCCTTTCAAAGTATCAAGGTGCTGAACATTTTAAGATCATAAATTCAAATTTCAAATACAAATCTACAAAACATGTATAAAAATGTACCAGAATAACATCAGATATTAAAACATAATAAATTATAATAAAAATACAGACTTACGAAAAATGTATTTAGTTATCCAAGAAGGCCATTTGCCATAAGTATGTTTTCAGATCTTTCTTAAATATCTCCATGGAGGTGCACTCCCATAACTGGCGTGGTAGAGAATTCTAAAGAGTGGGTGCAGCGTGAGAGAATGCTCTGCTGCCTGAAGATTTTAGACTCACTCTTGAAATCTCTGACAACCCCTCATCGGCCGAGCAGAGCGATCGGCCAGAGCAATAAGGCACCAGAAATTCTTTCAGATAGGTCGGACCCTGATCATGAAGGGCTTTAAAAGTCAATAAAATTACTTTAAAGGTGATCCGCCACCGTATAGGGATCCAGTACAGTTCGCGCAGCACCGGGGTAATATGACAGGACCTACTTGTCCCAGTCAAAACCCGGGCTACAGCGTTCTGCACTAGCTGTAGCCAATGTATTTCTACCCCAGAAAGCCCAAAGTAAAGGGCGCTGCAGTAGTCCAAGTGCGAGGACACAAAGGCGTGGACCAACGTTGGCAAAGAGTCAGACGGAACAAGGTGCCTAACCCTGGCAATATTCCTAAAATGGTAAAAGGAAGTCCTGACAATGGCCGACACTTGAGATTGTAGAGTCAGCCTGTTGTCTAGGACAACCCCAAGGCTATGCACCCGTAGGTTGCACACCTTCCAGTAAATTAATATTATTGATATGTTTAAACATATATTTCAATGCTACACAGAGAACAGACCCCTTAAATACACAATTAATACACAGAGTTTCACAGGTCTTCACTTACCAACTAATCTCTTTATTTTCTGTAAGTATTTATTTGAAATTTTGTAACTGGGAAGACCACACTGAGCCAGAGCTTGTTTCCAGGTGAGGCCGGGGCAAAGGGAATGAAAGATACACAATAGCAATAGCAGTAACAAGGTAAATAAATGCAGTAAATCAAATCATGCAAATCATGAAATCAAATAAGGCATTTAGCTGGAATAAATACTGCAAATGTTATACAGCAATGCAGCTCTAGAGCAAGTAAAATCAGTTAAATAGAGTAGATATACTTGGCCAAAACAGTAGTGTGTACCAAAAGGCAAAATGCAATGGCAAGTAAATATCGAGTTGTGTCAATCAAAGGCACAGACAATTGAAAGTTCAGTGAATGGAGGAAGGAGAGAACAGTTTTGAAACAAAGGATTTGAAAGCTAGATAAGTGTGAGAGAGGTAGAGAGAGTGGTTGAAAGGTTGCTCCGAACTGATGGTAATTGCAAAGAAAATGAGATTGTCCAGAACAAGTATAGTAGGCACGAACAGAAAGACTGTGAGAGTCAGAAGAATGGAGGGAGTACATGGAGGGAGGTAAATCACATAGGAGACAACTATGGCCGGAAGAAAGACGGGAGAACCAGAATTTACAAAGAAAAGAAACTCAATTAAGTAAATGATGGGAGTCCAAGGATGGCAAGAAGAGGCACTGCAAGAGGATAAAGTGGTGAGTAAGAAGACGGGTGGTGTGAGGCAAAGTGACAGAAAGAATGGAAAGGGGGATCCAATCTGGCCAGGAAAGTTTGAGGTGCACCCCCATAGTCCACATCTACATAATCAAACTCAGGAAAGGCACACTAAGCTGAAGCTTGTTTCCAGGTGTGACCTGGGAGCACAAGGAAGTTAAGTGACTTGCTCAGAGTCAGGGTCACACAGTATGCAAGTGAGGGGGCACTGGGATTCAAACCCAGGTCTCCAGGCTTAAGGTTCAGAGCCTTAAACCACTGTGCTATACTGCCACTCACCTGTATATGCCCCTGCTATTCTGTCTTAAACCACTGTGCTATACTGTTGAGGGTGCAGTGAATGCAGCCATCCACTAAAACTTCAGAATGCAGACTTTGGAAAGAAGGGGGTGTTTTGGAAATTCAGGATCTATATTTTAGAAAGGTATTTGATTCTGTGCCCCACAAAAAGCTGACTAGAAAAGTGGCAGACCTAGAGATTGGGGGGAAAATTACTAGATGTGTAGAAAATTGGCTGGGGTGTAGAACCCAGAAGGTTTTGATGGGGAGAGTACTAATTAAATCTAAAGAAGTCATGAGTGGCATCCTGCAGGGATTAGATCTGCAGCCAGTATTGTTCAATGTCTTTATTAATGATGTTGGGGACACCAAAACCAGGTATAGACTGGCAGTCGCGTGCCAGTCTATAACTGGTCTCAGTATACAGTGATGGCATGTAGTTTTAAAACCAGAGCATAGAATAGCAGCACTTCCATTGACAGTATATGGTGCTACCCCGGCTGCTCCTCATATGAAACATCATATTGCGATAGCTGTGGGCGGTTGAGGGAATGCCATGCCATCAGGAAATGCCATTGGGAGGGAGGAAGGATCAGCCAGATATGAGGTAGCAATTTAATGATTTACAAGGTAAAACAAATAATTACTTTTGCTAAACAGCTAATCCGGCCATGCCTTACACCCAGGCATGGCTCAATTGTTCATACACATTCCCCTTTAAGATAGGGCAGTCAAGGAGCAATGATTTCAGCAAGATTGCCTTGCAGGCTGCTGTCATGAGGATTCTCTCAATGTTTTTTTGGTGATTAGATTTCTTGCCCTGAGTTTGTCTCCCCAAAGGCAAATGTGAAAGTCAATCTCTGAAGTATGTCCCGCCATTTGTTTGTGCTGTACTTTGGAGGGAGGCATTTTCCATTTTGGTTTGAGACTTTACTTGGTCTGCTTGGGGTATTGTATATGCATATGGAGCAAGCGGGTAGAGTAATGAGTCAGGACCCACTGGACACCACAGAATAAATGAAAATCTGTTTTAAATGCTTTCATAATGTAAACCATTTTTTAATCATTGAAAGACTTTGTACTTGTAGACTTACAGTAAATGTTATAGTATTACCCATACTGGAATATGGAAATTCAGTATATATAGGGGCAGCAAAATCACAGTGCATAAAATGGATCTCATGTATAATAAGTTAGCAAGGTATAATTTACTGTAGATGTACCAAAAGGGACCCACAGAATAGACATGTATAATGTCCTGGATTGGCTTTCTCTGTCTCAAAGGAGAATTTTGAATAAATATAATGACACTTATGTCTAAATGAATCTCAGGGAAAGTCCCTGATTATATAGCTGACAGTATTTGTACTAAAACACCTACTGTATAAGTGGATTACGTTCCACCGAAAGTCTGGAATGTGTAGTACCTAAATGCAGAACTGAGTCTGAAAGAAATCATTTTACATATATTGGTCCATCTCTCTGGAACAAACTGCAACAGAGCTTAAGACCACTGAGTAGAGAAATCCAGATACACGGAATTTAAAAAAATGGTATATTCAAGATGTGAACATTGACGGGGTATTAGAGTAGGATACTCATTATCTCTGGTATCAATATACCATATGAGTTAGGTCTATCTTATATTAAAACATGTATATGAAAATATGCACTTTATAGATATTGTGTTGTTATTTGTAATGTATGTACATGGACATCCTGGTAACATTTACTGACTTGTAGATTTTGTATAGTAAACTTTTCGTATTTTGTTTATACTATACTAGTGTGTAATTATTGTAAGAGTAACTGGAATTTGAACTCTGGACTTCTCTGAAAATGAGCTTCAGCTCAGTGGAGTTATCCATATTCATTTTTGTATGAATACAAATTTTTACCCACCCACATATCACTTGGGCTGCAAGACAACTGGCCAAGGAGTAAAGGGAGCATTGAGCCAGTAACTAAATGATGGTGATTGTTTCAGTCATGGGAATTTACTGAAATGAAGTGTGGTATCTGTATCGAAAACAAATATGTCCAACAGCCACACACTACAGTTACAGTTATCTGCATGTTGCATTGGAAGTCAATGATGTGAGCATTTCAAAGCTTGAAATGTGCAGACTCCCAATCCAAAACACAAAACTTAAGCGAATCCTCATTTTAGAAATAGATAGAAGAATACAAATTAGTCTACTAACCATTTATGCCACACAGAAAGACATGCAGAAGCCATTGTTTCATAATTATGATTTATTTAATTGGTAACAATGTTAAGAACTCTATTCCTATCTCCTAAAGTCAGATAGCAGTGCTTATCTTTGGGTGTGTCCCATTGAAACATAGAACCATAAAATTTGATAGCAGATAATGACCGCTTAGCCCATCAAGTCTGCCAATGTCCCTACCTAATGGATAAGCTGCAGATCCTAGCTAACCAACAGCCTACTTCCTCCTTCTCTCCACTAGAATTGCCTTATGTCTGTCCCATGCATTCTTGAATTCTCCCGCTGTTTTTGACTCTACACCCTCCTCAGGAAGGTTGTTCCATGCATCCACAACCCTCTCTGTGAAGAAATACTACCTCACATGGTAGCACATCAACTGAGCGCAAGCAATTCAGCACAAGCAATGGAGCATGAGAAAAACAGCGCATAACATTTCAGCACATAGAACATTAACATGTGGTCGAATTCAGTGCAAAATGGTTGGATGATGTTTGTTGTGACATCGGCGAATGGGATCATAGGTAGTTGTATGGCTCAATGTCTGTTACATCCAATGGGCACATCATTAACTAATGTGGATGTTGGCCCTGTTTTTTTTTTTAATTTTGCAGTTAAAAAGTTGCATCATTATTTTGTATATTTATTATTAAACCTGAAGCTGAAAGAAGTGTGCAATTACGCCTAGGTAGCTATTGCTGTCACAGGTGCCATGTCCTTGAACTACTGTTGTGATTCGCTTTGATGTATCCTTATATTTCTTTCTTTGGGCCAGTGGTGGAACGCCAGAGAGGTATTGTTCTACTTAAAGTTCGTTCATACTTTGTTCTGTTTGTATTGCATGTATGAACTTCCAAATAATGTGACGTGTGGCACCTAACAGGTGATTGATGCTTCAGTGCCATCCCTCAACTGCATTTATTGTTCTTGGGATTCCATCCGTAACGGCACTGTAACAGTTCCAAAAAGTTGTTGGGAACAATGGTTTTCATCTGCCTCTTCTCCCTATAGGCAGTCACAAATATGTATCTTCAAAGTAGTCTAGCAAAGGTGCCAGAAGCTCATCATGCTCTGTAAAAAAAAATTCAGCAGCCCTGAGAGTTTCAAATGCAGGTAGCACATCATCTGCAGGGACATACGCTAATACTGGTATCATTCTCCCATTCAGAGCAAATTCTTCATCGACTGTGTATGATTTGTGCACCTCTGGCAGATCTTGAATTTTTTGCCAAATAGCTTGGCTGAGGTGGAAGAAGCAACTTCTTGTTTCTGCATCAGGAAATTCACTTCCGAAAGCTTTTATAGCAGTCAATTCAAAGTCTGTCATTACAGACTGTGGACTAAGGTTGCTGCATAAGCATTTTAAGGCTGACAGAACTGGAACATAACTAGAATTAGAGCTGCTGCACCTCAGTATAAACACAATTGGCAGCACAGCAGTGTACTGCACACCGTGGATTGTGCACAGTTGAGAAAACAGTGGGCAAGTTGATTTAAATGTCCCATCAGCAAACCGATGTTTGCTTTCCTTCATATATTGAAGTTTTTTTCTTGTAGCAAAAATCAAGAAATGGTCAGTGTCCTCATCGCCACCATCAAATAACAGAAAGTCCTCTATGTGTTCAGTAATACAGTATTCGTGGGGGATTTTAAGCTGTGCAACAGAGGTCAGCTGCACTGGTGGCACTGATGCGATTATGCCTTGCATGCTGATTGAAGCGTTTTAAACATGGGAAAGAAGGAAGTTTTCCCACAGTGGCAGGGTCCAGCTGGCTAGTTGCTCCAGCCACAATTTGTTGAATAACCTCCTGAGAGGACTGTGCCTTAGTTTTGATTTCCTGTACCACCTTACGAACAGCTACTGCACCAGTGTCAGGTACATGACAGTGCTCAGACAGAAACTTGCAAATCTCTTCATTCTCTGTGTGCACTCTAGCTGGACATTGTGCAGTATCATACAGGCAGCACTTTCAGTATGTTTTGCTTCCATAGGTGCGTTCCTTGCGGTACAAAAAACCTTTGTGTGATAAGAGCTGCTGCACACGCTGACTGCTCACATATTCTAGAGGCATCTCGACTCCTCCGTTAATCTGCAATCTAGAACTGCAAGAAAACAGTATTATTTAACAGCCGCAGTTTGATTGGCAGCCACTTGGCTACCGCATGTGAGCAGTTGCACTGTGATGTAATTACAGAGTGCGTATTTGTCTTGCATCAGAAACACTGCGATTATATTGACCAAGCGGTTTTGTTTTGCATGCATTTTACATGGAACCTCCCCACATTACCTTTGAGCTGTCCCCACTCTATCTTCAAATTGTGCCTCCTTGTTCTTGCACATCTCCTTTTCTGAAAGATGCTACCCTCTTGGACTTTGTTGATTCCCTTGAGGTATTTGAAAGTTTCTATCATGTCCCCCCTCTCCCTCCTTTCCTCGAGGCTATACAAGTTAAGCTCCTTTAGTCTCTCTTCGTGTCTTCTGGTACAGACCCTGCACCATTTTGGTTGCCCTCCTCTGGACAGCCCCCACCCTGTCTATGTCTTTGATGAGATGGGGTCTTCAGAACTGTACACAGTACTCCAGATGTGGCCTTACCAACTGTCTATACAGAGGGCCAACAACTTCCTGTTTTCTACTGGTGATGCCTCTCACTATGTATCCCAGTATCTCCCCAGCCCTCCTTACTGCCTTCTCACATTGCTGGCCCACCTTTAGATCATCTGATATGACTACCCCCAGGTCCCTTTCCATCTTTGTTGTTGTCAGTATCTCACCCCCCATTGTGTACTCTTCCCCTGGGTTTTTGTTCCCAAGTGCATTACTTTGCACTTCTTTGCATTGAATCTAAGCTGCCATACATTAAACCATTCCTCCAACCTTGCCAAGTCCCTTTTCATCCTTTCCACCCCAACTTGCATATCAACCCTGTTGCAGATCTTTATGTCATCTGCAAAGAGACATACTTTACCTTCCAGTCCCTCTGCAATGTCACTTATAAAGACATTAAAAAAGGCTTGCCCCAGTACTAAACCTTGTGGTACCCCACTAGTAACTCTCCTTTCTTCACTGTGGACTCCATTTACTATTACCCACTGTGTCCTGTTGTCCAGCCAGTGTTTTATTCAGGCTACCACCCTGGGACCCACTCCCAGGCTGGCTAATTTATTTATTAATCTTTTTTGCGGGACTGTGTCTAATGCCTTATTAAACTCTAGGTAGGCCATGTCCACAGCCCCTCCCTGGTCTATTACTTTGGTCACCCAGTCAAAGAAATCAATTAGATTTGTCTGACATGACCTTCATGCTGTGAATCCATGCTGCCTTGGGTCCTGTGCCCCACTGGCCTCTAGGTATTCAACAATTCTTTCCTTCAGAAGTGATTCCATCATTTTCCCTGCCACTGAGATCAAACTGACAGGTCTGTAGTTTCCTGCCTCTGTCTTGCTCCCACTTTTGTGAAGGGGAATCACATCTACTCTCCTCCAGTCCTCAGGTACCACACCATCCTCCCATGATTTATTAAAAAGGGTAGTCAGTTGTGTTACTAGTTCTTCCCTTAGTTCTTTTAGAATTCTGGGGTAAATTCCATCAGGCCCCATTGCTTTATTCACCTTCAGTTTTAAGATTTCTTTCAGAACTCTTCCTTCTGTAAAAGGACTAATATCAACCCCCTATCCAGAGTGCTTCTATTGACTGGATTAGGTATCTCCCCCTACTTTTCCATTGTGAATACTGAGCAGAAGTATTCTTCAGTATCCCTGCTTTTCACTGTCACTCTCTGCCCAACCACCTTCCTCTTTATTCAGCCTCAGTATCCCTGCCTTAGTCTTTCTTTGCTCCTTAATGTACCTATAAAAGGTTTTATCCCCCTTCTTAACCAAGTTGGCTATCTTTTCCTCAGTTTGGGCCTTTGCTATTCTGACTGCCTTCCCCGCTTCCTTCCCCTTTAACTGGTACAGTTCTCTGTCCTGCTCCTTCTGTGTTTCCTTCCTGAATGCTATCTTCTTCTCCCTTACCTTCCCCACCATTTCTTTTGAGAATCATAGAGTTTTTTTCTTTCATTTTGATTTGTTTATTTGATTCACACAAAAGCTTGTTGCCTCTGTGATGGCAGTTCAGATGTTTCCCATTGTTGCTCCACCCACCTTCTTGCCTGTTTGCTAGTGCTTTTCTGAGGTGCTCTTCCATTTAGACAAAATCAGCCCTCCTGAAGTCCAGTACCTTCACTTTTGTGTGGCTTGACTCTACAGCTAAGTTTATCATTTTTATTTTACTTATTTATTTAGTTTTTGTTGACTGGGTAAGTGCATTAGATAAATCCTGCCTATTTTCAGGCATGACCCAGGGGAAGGGATACAGATGAATGCCAACTGACCTTGAACCAGATTAAGCTGTTGGTGGTATTTTTAGTGAATGAGGGAAATTTGGCCAGGACACCGGGGAAATTCCCTACCCTTTTCAATAAGTGCCATGGGATCTTTAACATCCACCTGAACTACCACCAATCCAGGCAGATTGGACCTCGGTTTAATATCTCATCCAAAAGATAGCACCTCAGAAGTGCAGCACCCCTCTCATGCTGCACTGCAGTGTCAGTACTGGGATATTAACCCAAATGCCAGATGTGGGAACTGAACCCATAGCCCTCTGATCTCCTGGCCTCAGAGGCGAGTGTGCTACCTACTGAACCACTAACACCACACTGATTGGTGGTCACTTGTTTCCAGATGGCTACCCACTTTAAGATCAGAAAGCCTCTCTCTGTCCCCATTTCAGAGCACCAGATCTAAGATGCTCCCTCCTGAGTGGGTTCCAAAAGTAGCTGTCTGAGGCATGTCCCCTGTAGGGCATCGAGAATGGCGCTTCTCTTGGGTGTGGCTGCAGAAAAGGTGCTCCAGTTAATATCTGGCATATTCATGTCCACCATCAGCAATATCTTTCCTTTCTCTGCCATCCTAAGGATGCCTTCTATCATTTTCTTGTCCATTACCTTCCCCTGAAACGGGGGTCTATATACAACCCCTGTGCAGATTGTGGAGCCATTTACAGTCTCCAGGGTGACCCACAGTGCCTCCTCTGCTCCCTGTTTACCATTTAGTTCCATTGCTTTGATCTCTTCCCTTACATAGAGAGCTACTCCTCCTCCTCCTCCTCCTCTTCTTCCCTCCCTGTCCCTCCTGTAGATCATATACCCTGGTATGTTGACATCCCAGTCATGGTTCTATGTGTACCATGTTTCTGTGACTGCCACGATATCCAGGAATCCCTCTTCCATCAAGGCCACCATTTCAGGGAGCTTTTTACCTAGACTATGGGCATTGGCACTCATTACCTTCCATTTTTTATGGCTTTATTTCTTTTTCCCCCATCCCTATCCTTACTGCCTTTGTCTTTTTCTTTATTTACCCCTGCCCTTCTCCCTATCAACTGCTCTATCTTGGTGTTTACCTCACTAATTACCCTGATTATTTGGGGTGGCTACAAATTTCCTTCTCCTTTTCAGTGCCTCCCCCATGGCTAGTTTAAATGCTTGCCAATAAAGCATTTAAACTTTTCACCTAGGATCCTGGTTCCCATCCTGGATAGATGCAGACCATCACACCTGTATAGGCCTGCATCCCTCCAGGTGGAGTCCCAGTCTCCAATGAAGTCAAATCCCTGAGCTCTGCACCAGTTTTTCAACCAGTCATTGACTCCCATGGTGCAGAGTACCCTAGCCTCATGCATGCCATAGACAGGTAGCACTTCTGAAAAAGTTACCATGTGTGCTACTTGTCTAAGACTCCTTTCCAACTGTGCAAACTCCTGTTGCACTGCTCTGATCCCATTCTCAGCCAGGTCATTCGTCCCTACTTGGATAATGACATCCAACTCCCTCCTTCTTGCAGCTGTTCCCACAATCCTGAGGATTTGTTTCCTGTCCCTCCAAGCCATGGCGCTGGGCAGGCACCTTACCTCTCTTTCCCCTCCCTCCCACAGTTTTACCCCCTAACAATTGAGTCCCCCACCAGGAGTTGTTTCCTTCCCCTGTGGGGTCCTGTGCCACCCTCCAGTGGGTCTCCATTCTGGAGGTTCCCAGCAGCCTCCTTGGTCTCCACTGTGGGTGCCTACATAGAGGAATTATGCTCCACCAGAGTGGAGAATGAATTGTGGAGAGGCACAACTGGAGGGATGTTGCTCTGTTCCACCACCCTCACCCACCCTGAGCCCACTGTGGTCCAACCACTCCTCTTTCTTGGCAACCTCTGAGGTCATGGCAGTGCCCTGAGTGGGGGAGTAGGTCAGCATGGAGATGAACAACCTCCTCCCTCAGACCAGAGAGGTGCCTACAAATAGGGCAGCAACGCAGCCTCCAGAATGTCTCCTGGAAGACTGCAGCTCCACAGCCAGTGCATTGCATCACTCCACACATGTCTGTGTCCCTTCCAGTTACAGATGCTTTTCTTTTGTTGTTTTTGTTCTTGTTTTAGTGTGTGCAAGCTTGTGAGTGCCTCTACCCCCTAGTCAGTGTGCTGTGCCTTTAAGGATATGAACAGGTGTATGTTATTGTAATTTTGGGGAAGTGATGTCAGAACCCCTGCTATAAAAAGTTATGCTCTTGGGTTGGGTGGGGTGAGGGGTAGGGTGGGTGGGAGTAAATCTATGTCCTCCTGAAACAATCAACTACAACTCTGACCCTCCACCCCAGGAAGTGCATTCCTTCCTTTCAGACACCTATTTCACAGAGATTAAATAACAGGTCTAGTCACAAATGACTGCAAATATCTCCTAGCTAAAGTTCCTCACTGGCAAATTAAAGTTACAACTAACAAAAGCCAACCCCAAAAATAGAATCAATACTAGTTACTTACACAGGTCCAAAAAGTAATAATTGACACTACCAACAAAGGAGCAATTTGTCAGTGTTTGTTTTTAAAATAAAAAAAAAGAAACCTGGCTAGCTGATTGTAATAGTCTAATAAAGAGCACCTGTAGTGGATGATTACAAATCAGAGAAAATGCCAGTCCTTTGGCGCGGTGCTACCTCTCGTGATGCTGGTGACATAGGTTCAGAAGGGGCCCAAGTCATTGGGGACCATTAAAGGGGAGGACTGAGTGAGATATGTGAGCTATGCTGCATTACTGCCATCTGAGTGACCACAGGTTGCAGTGCAAGCAGATCCCCAATGAGTGAGTGGGGTACCTCCCGATTGGGAAATCTGCATGCTTGCATGCAGACATCCACTTAGTCCTAACCTATGATGTGCCCAAGGGAGGACAAGAGAAGAAAGAAATCCCTCAATCGCAGCAGGATGATGTCACCTCTCTCATTGTAGGCCCTGCAGCACTCATTGAGCTGCCAACAACAACTGAGCTAAACTTCTCTCTGGCTTGGGGAACCTGGGAGGCTCCACCACAGGGGTAAACTGTGGGGCAGTGCAAGATTGGAGGTAAGTCCCAGGTACAACTGGTGATGGGGATGGGGCAGAGAGTTGCCTATGGAGGCAGGTCAAGAGCAGAAGGCAAAGTAACTTACAAAAAACAAAAGATCAGGGTGCAGCAAGCAATGCCACCTGCAGATTTTATTCTTGTGTTAATGAGACTCCTGCTACAGGAGGCCACAACAACTGTACCTAATTTTACAGTGCTGCATGTGTGCATCCTCATAGCATACGTTTCCATAGTTCTTTACACACGTCTTATATCTCAGTAGACACACATAATTTGTCAACAGAAAAAGACCACTTGGCCCACCTAGTTTGCCCAGATGTTCCCTTCCTAGTCTGTCTTCACAGACCCCAACTGGTCAGTAAACAGAAGATACTGTATCATTTCCATCATAGAAACCAAAGCTCCAAGCACACAGCCCAGCCTTATAGAAGGACGCTGGGAAGAAATAGAGCTTTAAAACTTACATTTTATTGCATACAAAAAATCACCATGCCTGACATGTTTCAAATCCAATAGCTCGTGCTGTGCTTCGACTCAGAATATGAAGTCTGAGATCACAAGGCAGCTCTGGTCTGTATAGCCTATGTGCACAGGATTGTGAACTACAGTGCTGTGAGTCTGGTACACCAGGGAGATGGTAAAGTGTGTAGGTTGCAGCAATCAAATATCATTAGTAACCTTGCCTTTCTGTTATACAATGCTGTCAACTGTTGCTGTTTTGTGGGAGACCCCTATATGGTCCATCGTTTTGACTCAATACTTTCAGGAAAATGAGGGCTTCAGCTAATACTGTACATCAGTCTTTTCTTCTTCTCTAAGCTAGGCTGGTATCTGTCTACTCACAGTCACTCTCCAGTATCCTCTCATTTTTCCTTTCCTAGCCAATTATAAGCAGAAGACATGTCACTCTTTCCTTTAAGATATATTAAGCCACCTTATAAGTCTCATGCATCTTTTCAGGCCAGAGGCCAGCAAAGACAACAGATGCTGCAGAGTAGATCTGAGAAGCAAAGAACATCAGTGTCAAAGCACTGAGGGAAGGTTTACCCTAAAGGATAATTGGTCATAAAGTCGCATGTCAAAGAAATACAAAATTAAACATACATCCATAATGAAAGGCATTATGGGCAGTATATGCAAATCACCATGACATTTTAGGCTGGTTCAGCTTTAAGCAGGAATGAATGGTACCAAGGGCCTCTCACACAATCTGCAAAGGGTGAAAACAGAAGACACAGACATGTGTTTTAGCCTACCCAGGACTCATCAGTGTGCTTCATCTGTATGACACCCCAGGGGAAAAGAACCAGCTACCCTTAGTTGGTCTTATGGGTTTGTGTCATGGTGAGCCCCCCAAAAAGCAAACACACAAAAAAAAGCTGAAAGATAAAGAATCACTGTGCAAAAGCACTGAGACAAGAGTTGCCCCAAGGGGCATTGCCCAAAAGGTCACATTTCAAAAAAATACAAAATTACACATACCCCTATAATGAAAAGCATCATGGGCAGTATACGCAAATCACCATGACATTTTAGGCTGGTTCAGCTTTAAGCAGGAATGAATGGTACCAGAGGGCCTCTCACACAATCTGTAAAAGGTGAAAACAGAAGACACAAATATATGTTGTATTCCACCCAATACTCATCAGTGTGCCTCATCTATATGGCACCCACGGGAAATGAACCAGCTGCCCTAAGTTGGTCTTACAGGTTTGTGTCATGGCGAGCCCCAAACAAAAACAAACAAGCTAAAAGACAAAGAACCTCGGTGCAAAAGCACTGGGGCAAGGGTTACCCAAAAGGCACTGCCCATAAAGCCAAGTTTCAAAGAAATACAAAATCACACATACCCCAAAAATGCAAAGCATCATGGGATTTACAATGATCCTTCCATTATCTGCCCAACTTGGAGCCACAGTTTTTGGGTGGATAAGGGAAGGTGGTGGATAATGAAGGGTACCTGAAAATAAAAAACAAAATGTAGTCATGTGAAGTACAGAACACTGCATCCGGTAGCAGGGTGAAATACAGAACACTGTATCTGGTAGCAGGGTGTTATGGAGGGGACAGTGACACAATGGACACATTTTCTTGTGTTTCTGCATATAAATTATATACAGTTCTCTTTATTTTGTATTGAAAAATTTTAGAAACAGTGCAATAGAGTGCTTCTCAGTGCTAAAAGCACAGCATAGCAGCTTATTATAGCAAAGCAGTATGAGGTTCACAATTACAGTTGCATAGTATAGCAGAGCAGTGTGAGGTTCAAAACCACAGCAGCATAGGTTTAGTTACAAACTGGAGTTATGTAAGCTTGAAATAGTCTGTAATAGACATTTGCTTAGCTCTCACAGAAGCAAGTTGTCTTATCTTGCAATGTAGGGAAAGGCACTTCTGAATATCTGTCTCATCTGCAAGCTCATAAGACTCAAAAAATCTAAGCACTCTCCTCAGATATAATGTGGCAAGCAATATTATTTCGGCTTTTAAATTTCTGTAGCCAGCCATATGAGTATGAAAAATCAGACACATTTTATTGACCCCCGAAGTACTTTGCCTTGTGCTTTAGTATTTTGTCTGTGACTGGAACATTATGGGCTCTGGCATTGCTGAACCACAGGAATAACACCTTCTCCAAATCAGCATGTTTCGGTGTTCTCTTCAACTTTAGGTTGGCAGCTACAGCTACAGCGTCGGGCCACTCCTCTCTCCTTGAAAGGACATCGCCAATGGTCCGTTGAGCCATGGGCCAGTGCCACAGTGTGGAAAAATGGTAAGCATCCTCATGATGGGTTGCTTTCAGGTTATCTGCTGAAAACTAAACAATCAGGCTCTTCTGAGCCACAGTAAGAGCAAGACGCGATCGCTTTCCACTTGCCAACTCTGCCATAATTTTGCACCAACTGACTTGTTCATTTACCCTAAGCGCACTAAAAATAAAACCCTGATTACTGGATTTATACCAAACAACTTGCCATAGAGTTAATAGATGCACTAGTGCACTAATGACTACCCAGAGTAATTAGGAAATAAGTCATGATTCGTTTTAAGCCATTACCAGCTGATAGGTTTTTAAACAATCATCAGCTCTAGCGCTGTGCTATGAGGCAAATTTATTCTATCACTTGTTCATGATTGAGAAGTCAGGCTGTGAGCTTTTTGCGCTGCGATGGCGAAAGAAAGAGGACAATTACTATTAAAATATGGGTGAGTGGGATGATTAATGAATGGCGGATGGCGGACAGTGAGGGAGGCGGATAACAGAGTGTGATAACATGGGCATTCATTAGGGATGGGAGGTAAGAATGGTGATAACGGAGGGTGGCAGATAATCGAGGGGCGAATAAGTGAGAGAGGACTGTATATGCAAATCCCCATGAAATTTTAGGCTGGTTCAGCTTTAAGCAGGAATGAATGGTGCCAAAGGGCCTCTCATACAATCTGCAAAGTGTAAAAACAGAAGACACATACATGTTATGTCCTACCCAGCAGTCATCATTATGCCTCATCTGTATGATGCCCCAGGGTAAATGAACCATCATAGACCATAAACCTCGAAAGTGGAAGCCAGTGTTTTGGGTGGAGTTTAAGTGTGATTTACAAATAGTAGATTATATATTTCTGCTGTAAATGCTGAGTTTTAAAAGTGAGATATTGTATAGTCTGTGGGAAAGTACTTTTACCATGTAGGACAGTGTGAATCTGAAGTGTACAATTACGATGTGCAATGTGGGACTGTTGAATGGTATGAACTGAACACTTCTGAGGAGTAAAATGAGGGATTTTCCTCTTCATGATGGATAGGTGAGTGGTATAGGCAGAGTAGTTCTGAAAGGTAACATAATGGAGGTTGCTCCTAGATAAATAGAAAGAGAGGTTCTGATTAGTAAGTAAGGGAACAATCCCAAATTAGGACAGCTGAGCAGGATGTAGGGAAATGAAGACAGTGCAGGCCTTCATTGTAAGTCTGTATACATTTTGAGGCAACTTTGGTATAGAATAGTGGGTGGTGTATCCCTATAAAGGAGAACTTGTTTGCACAACATATTTCAAATCCCTGCTTATGACGAGGGTATGAGGAGGACCTGATGCACCTCAACTCTGCTCTCTGGGGTTCATCGTGGCTGCAATCTTTTGCTCTGCTGTATGCTGTCGGATTGGCCTTACTTGCCCCCGCATATCTCAGGCCTTTCCATGCTATCTCCCTACCTATTAACCCTGCATTTTGGGCCTTTTATGCACATCTTAATGTTGACAAGCCTTCCCAAACAGTTTCTGGTCCTCTCTTTGAGGTAATTATTTTGTGTTAGTTAGTTTCTAACTATCAGACAATCTGGGACTCAGACTGTGGCTTCTTTTTGTTCAGTTCTGCGCCATGGCCTTCCCTCACTCCTTAGAAGATGATGTTCAAAAAGTTTTACTGTACCTTTGGCTTTTGGGGAGCTTCACCAAGGTACCTTTAGCTAAGGGACCTTGCTTCTGTGGCACCTCTAGGAATGGAGCCCTCCTCAAGAGGATGCCATGCCAACAGTACCCTGAAAAGTGGGTCTGTTTCCCTGGAACAGAGAGTTTGAGGGCCACATTTGTCACATGTGTTACCTTCTGCTAACCACAGCACTGAGTTAATGACTGTACTCGGTAAGCACATCCAGTTTAGTAGCACATGCATGAATAGGTTACTCACCTGTATCTGTAGTTCTAGGAGTGGTATATGGTTCACATTCACATTCCAGCAGTTAAACTGGAATGGTGTTATTGACCAGAACATCTTTAAGCTACGCTTCTCCTCCCACCCAGGTGGTGTATCCCCCGACTCCATCCATAATGACAGTGCTTGTACACTGGAAGCAGGATCAGGAGCAACTCACCAGGGAAGGCTGGGTGGGTTGTGTAGATCACAACCATATACAGTTCCTAGAACTATGGTTACAGGTGAGTAATCCATTCTTTTAGGGATGTGAATGTGGTTCACTTATCCGCACTCTGGCAGACTCCTAGCAGTTCTCTGGGATGAGCGATAAAGCTTGGAGACAAAGCTTTATAAAATTCTTCAGGAAGTCCATCTTGTCTAGGAGTTTTCCCAGATGTAAAGGATGCTATTTTTGATTGCAGCTCAGTAATTGTCAGATGTTTATTTAGCCTTGTTACCTGCATTTCTGAGAGTGAGGGATGTTTAACATCCTTGTAAAATCTTTCAAGTTTAGAAACATCTAGCTTTACTTGAATAGTGACTTATGAAATAATTCAAATGCCTTTTTAATCATTTTGCAGTGTCAGTGGCTCAGTAGGTAGCACACTCACCTCTGAGGCTGGGAGATCAGAGGGCTGTGGGTTCAGTTCCCACATCTGGCACTTGGGTTAATAGCCCATTACTGACACTGTAGTGCAGCATGAGAGGGGTGCTGCACTTCTGAGGTGCCATCTTTCAGATGAGACATTAAACCGAGGTCCCATCTGCTGGATTAGTGGTAGTTCAGGTGGATGTTAAAGATCCCATGGCACTTATCAAAAAGAGTAGGGAAAAGTTTTATTGAAACAAAAGAAATCGTACAATACCAAAACAAAAGCAATCTGCAAAAACTCATGTGGACTCAAAACAGAAGTAAACAAAAAAAACACTGTGAGAAGAGAAAAAAAACAGAACAGAACTACGCATATCAAGAGACAATCCATCAGGTCACTGCAAAATCAGAGTCTGTGATCCAAGGAAGAGCTTTCCAAAGTTCAAGTAATGTCTCCTTGGAAAATAATGTACATTCATGTACATAAATGTTTGTTAAGTCTGTTACGATTTTCTTCTCAAGCTCTGAATAAGAACAGTTTTTTTGCTGTAGAGAAAACAGACATCGAGACATCCAAATGTTCCATTTAATTACTGCAGAAACTAGATTTAAGGTGTCCAGAGTCCAAAGGGACCACTGGGGAAAAAAAAAACACCATAAATAATATTTTGGTAAGAAACCGTTTGAAATAATGGAATGGCCTAGACTCTTGCCAAAAAAACCCACCAGTGCCGAATAAACGAACACTCAAAAAATAAGTGCGATATAGTTTCCAATTTAGAAATACACAATAGTCTAGAACATTGTCAGTCTTAAGACTGCTTGTGTTTATGATTATCTTTGATGTTAATTCTTTCATGACATGACAGCCAATGAAAGTCCCACATGTGAGCAGGCACCCTTTTACACCGTAACAAAACCAATAGGGAAGGAAGATGTTGGCTAGGGCACTTTTCAAAGGGCAACTGTATTGCACAAACGGTCAGGAGCAGATTATTATATAATACTTTATGAGAATTCGTTAACAACATCTGGGTAGATATCCTCCACTGTTTCAAATATAAAAACATGTGTTTAATATATATCGGTATACCCAAAGTTTGTCATATCACAGTTAATGAATCACATTTCCATAAATGAAACCATAATCTGCAAGAATCATAGAACCAAGGTTCCCACCCTCTCTGAGTATTTATCAATAGAGGCCGAAGATTTGCAGTCAAAAAATACATGAAAAAAATAACAGAGGATTAATCATGTTAACACCTTCCTCAGAAATAGGTAAGTAAGTAACATTCCGTTTTACCGGATTAAGCCGGCTTACCCACAGAGCTTGAAAGAAGAGACCAAGAACTGCAGTTTCTAATTGTTTAGGGATTGGGAATACATAGCTTAGATAAAGAAAAGTCAGTATCAAATAAGTCTTGATTAGGAAAATTCGCTTCTTCTTCCCTATCTTCCCCTTATTCCATGAAGCAACCTTAAGTTTGCCTTGTTGTAATTTAGCAGACCAATTAAAAATGTCAGAATCTACAGTCCTAAAATAAACTCCCAAAATGCGTTGAGGCCCCTCAACAAGTTGTAAAGGACCAATATGCGAAAAAGGGGCTATTTTCGATCCTGACCGAATACCAAAACTTTTAGTAAAATTTAAACTCGCACCAGAAAAATCACCAAAGGAAGAACATTCCTGGAGGGCAGTAACCACAGAGGCTGCATTAGCCACAATAATGCAGACATTGTTTGCATATGCAATCGCCGTATACGGTGAGATTAAAGTAGAACTAGAAAGGGCATGAATGTGAGGATGAGTATTCAGATGACGAAGCAAAACATCTAAAAAAAATACATATAACAGAGGGCTCAAAGGACACCCTTGGCAAACCCCTCTTTTTATGGGGATCATACGTCCAACCCAACCATTCACAACAGGCACAACAGTGGCAGTCCTATAAAAAGTCTTAATCCAATGAATCATTTCACCAGGCACATGCATAAAATGTAGTGCCTTCCATAAAAAATCATGGTTAACCAAATCAAAAGCCACCTTCTGATCTACCGATACAATAAAACCCGAAATGGAGTCTGCGTAGCCATGAGAAAATAATTCTCGAAGGAGAATCAAATGGTCAGAGATTCTCCTGTTTGGTACAGAGCAGGACTGAGCAGGGCGCAAAACCACTTCAGCTATCCTCATAAGGCGTTGTATAATGATTTTCATTAATAACTTAAAGTCAGTGTTTAGCATACATAAGGGGCGCCAATTCTCAAGAGAATGTATATCTCCTTTCTGTTTATAGTTATAAATCAATGTACCTTTAGTAAAATCTAAAGGGATAAACTCACTAGCTAATAGGAAGGTAAACACTGAAGTTAATTCAGGGATCAGGTGGTCACCCAGTACCTTATATAAGGCAGCGGGGAGTCCCTCCAGACCAGGAGTCCTTCATAAGGGTAAGGAAGAAATAACCAACTTCAATTCTAACTCAGTAACAGGTATACAGGCTGAGTCAGAACACGGCTATGAAGGGATAGGGATGTCAAGGTCCCTATACAACACCACAGGATCAACATCTGCAGCTGGAAAGGGAGAAAAGAGGGCAGTCGTGTAACATGTCACTATCCGACAGATGTCCAACTGAGAGGTACATCAGGTGCCATCAGAATCAAAAAGACACAACATATTCTTTTGTGTAATTTGACTCAAAGGGGCAAACAACAGCCCTCGTGCCTACCATATTAAATTTGTGTTGATGATAAAGTTGCTGTGATTGTCTAGATTGGAATTTCAACATATCATTCTGAATTAAGTGCAATTGTTGAGAAAGATCTTGTCCTGTCATATAAGCTATTGTCAACAAGGACTGAAAATGTACCCTTTTCTGTAAATATTCCAAATATTCTCTTCAACATTTTTGACGACTATATCTTTTCAAAAAGAGCACCAACTCATGTTTAGTGTCCATCCACCATGCAATAGGGTCTGTGTAACAAATAAAATCGGATTTCCGGGCCTGAATGAAGGATAAAAGGGTCTGCATGAAAGTCGGAATTTGCAATAGAGATATGTTGAATTTCCAGAGTCCTGGTCCTTTGCGAACAGTGACATCAGAGCCAAGGCCTACGGAAAGCAGTTTATGATCAGAAAATTCCACAGCTTGTACAATAGCAGAGGTAATTGGGAGTGTGTGGGACAAAAACACAAAATCAATTCTGGTAGCCAGCTTACCCTTTTGAAATGTAGGAGTATGTTGTTTAGCAAAAGAGTAATAGGCATCCGTGAGATGAGCAGTACGAATCAACTTCCCCTAATTCATGGGAGTCACAAAACAACTTCTGGGTAGTAGCAAAAGAGCTTTTGTCAAGAAGACTTAAGGCACAGTTAAAGTCACCAGAAAATATCAACTGAAAGGAGGTATGCAAATAAGGGCAGAGTAAAGAAAATAAAGCTATATGTGCAGACTTAATTTGGGGAGCATAAATATTAATAACCCGATAAGGGCAGGGCCCAATTGAAAAATCTAAGACTAACACTCTGCCAGGGCTCGTCAATCAATTTTATAAGCGGAAATCTGGGATATTGAATAAGATCCCAAGTCTGGAACAGGAGTCAGGCCAATGGACCAAAAGAAGGACCTAGAAGCCAGTGCTGTTGTGCCTGTCGAATCTCGTGGGTGGTATGGAGTCGTGTATCCTGCAACAGAAAGATCCCCATAGGTAAAAGCCATAAACAGGAAAAAATCAATCTTCTTTTTGCCAGACGCTTAATACTATTCACATTAATAGTATGACAAACAAAATGAGACATAACACAAGGAGAACAGAGATACTTTACGATTTCCTTTTCCCTATCACCTTTTTTCCTTTTAGCTTAACCCTGGCCTTCCACTTCTGAGAAAGACCAGTACCCAGTTGAATCTCAGAATCAGTAATACCATCCGGGAAGGAAGATGCAACAGAGGAAGAGTCAGACTAGCCTCCAGCATCGTCAGAAATAGTTTGGAGTAGCTCAAAGGCATTAGACAAAACCACAGGAGGGGGTTCCAAAAGCAATGGAGGCGATGGTAATGCCCGGGGGTAATTTCTCATAGACCTCCGATGCATAACACTAGTGGGTACTCGGGGGGGGCGACATAGTACTCGGGCCAAGAACAGGGTCCAGGACAAATTGGACAGATTGGGCAGGGTCAGGGGTAGGAGGGGTCGTCTCAGTAAGCGGTGCCACACAAGAGGCCACCAAGGGTACCACAACCTGATCTACAACAGGCTCAGGAACCTGCAATAGAGGTCGAGCGACTACTGAAGTCGGCTCTACTAAGGTGGTCCTAAGACGAGCCTTCTGGGCTTGCATGATTACAAAACGTTGATCAGCACCATCATCAAGTGTGGCCTGATTATGAGCAGCCCACAGACAATTTTGAAACGTATGACCCAGCTCATCACAAAGATTACATTTACACTCATTTAGACAGTGAATCCCCACATGACCCAATTCTCCACAGGTATTACATTTCAGTTTATCACAGACATTACTAAGGTGAGAGGGTTCTCCACACCGGTAACAAGCTTTCGGTTGTCCAGGGAAAAACAAGACCCCCCTATCACGACCTATAAAAAAAGAATTAGGTAGGTGCACTGGACCAGAATCATTAGAGTGTAACAAAACCTTAACCTTCCAGCCTCCAGTCCAAATATTCTCTGTGTCCAATATTGCCTCAGGCTGACCCTGAACAGTACAACGTTGTTTTAGCCAATAGACAATGACAGTGACGTCAACACCTTCGTTCCAAAACAGGACGGTAATATTCTTAAAGGCTGGTTTGGAAAGGGGAATGGCCTTAAACGGGGTCCACAGGACAGTATTTCTTAAGGCATGATATCGTGACCAAAAACGCTCCAAGCCACGAGGTGTTTGGAAGCTGACATCAAATGTAGTTTCGCCGGAAATATGAATCCATGCATATCTGTTGTGAATACTAGTTGGCTATGAGAATCCAGAAAGAAAATATTGTATTTTGAGTTTGAATATATATGCACCAATAACTTTGTAGACTTTTCACCTGCTTTCATATGCCTCTGTTTGGTTTTATTCAAGGCATATTCTATATTAATTAACTTTTTCTAATTTTTGCAATACTGTTTCTGTACTCATTGTCAAGAAAGTTCAGTTGTTTATGGAATTTTTTTTTATTTAACTTGTTTTTATGTAAGTATATCAACAAGAAGGTTACAGCCATGCATACTATAACATAATATACATGGGGTGGGATATTTAAAGGGGTTGCGCATGGCGCAACAGTGTTGTGCCATGCGCAACCCACTGATGCACCCCAGTGCGATATTCAAAAGGTGAATTTGCTCCACAAAAATCCCGGCGTGCAGGGCACCAGTAATGTATGCGGTGCAAGGTCAGTGGAAATTGCCCATGCATATGCAGCACATCCGCTATTCAACCCCAGGGTATGCGGCGCATATACAACACCACACCACCTTGTGCCCACGAGTGGGTGCAAAGATGTTCCCAAAAATACAGGAGCAAGGACTGGCCACCCACAGGCTGGTTGCCATATTGCTGGGCGCAACACGGCAGATGGCAGCTGTGGGTGGCCACCCAAGCCCTGGCAGCACTGTCCAGTGACATAGTGCCCCCCAATGCCCAATCACAGGCTGTAATATGTATTTAACTCCCTGGTGGTCCAGTGGACCTACCTCCATGCCCAATCATGGGCTGCAACATAAATCAAACTCCCTGGTGGTCCAGTGGACTGAACTCCATGCCCGATCATGGGAGGTAAAATTTAATTTACTCCCTGGTGGTCCAGTGGTACCAGTGCCCCCCTCCCAACCCGCCCTCACACCTGCCACCCTGCTCCCCCAGTCAGCGGCGGGTGGTAGCCTCCCTGCAAGCCGCCCAGCCTCCTGCCAACTGACAGAGTACAGTATGGCTGTAACCCGTGGGTCACAGTGTGGGCCAATGGAGTCATGGAAGCCATACTAGCACTAGCGATCCCAAAATGTGAATGGATCCATTACATTTTGGGGCTGTGTAGTACAGTATGGTCTGCATGCCTATTGGCCCACGCTGTCAGTCGGCAGGTGGCTGGGTTACTTGCAGTTGGGGTACTGCCGCCCGCTGCTGACTGGGGAGGAGCAGGGTGGTGGGTGTCAGTGGGTGGGGAAGGAGGGGGTGGGTAGCACCGACCAAAATTAAATTGTACAGCCCACGATCGGCATGGAGTTCGGTCCACTGGACCACCAGGGAGTAAATTAAATTTTACAGCCTGTGATCGGGCACGGAGTTCATTCCACTGGACCACCAGGGAGTACACTGAATATTACAGCCCATGATCAGGCAATGGGTCGCATTGCTAGTGAGGGGCAGGGGACATTAGTCCCCAACGGCTGCAGCCTGGCAGGGTGCCAGGCGCATGTCACAGGGGATCGGCGCACCTGCATGAAAATGGTGCCATAATGACATGCAAATGGCCCATTTGCACCTTGCATACATTATGGTCCCATTTGCATGTCCACTGCTGAATATCATGGTTGCTGCACCTAGCACAATGGCACTTGCGCTAGTGCATCCCCTGCTCCTCTCTGGCCACTTGCGCTGGTGCAGTGCCACTGTGCCATGCGCACTGCGGGTGGCAACGGTGCCATATTCAATGGTGCTGAGCCATGGTGCAGCACCACTGAATATCACCCAGACCATGCCCTGGCACATCCCAGTTGCACTGCACCCAGCTTGCACCCCTGCCTGGCACATTTCTGAATATCCCACCCCCTGGTATACAACAGAGCAGTGCTTATACAGTTGTCACATATACTAGTGTTTTACTGAATCCAGAAATGCCCTCATGGAAGGGAATGGAAAGGACATATTTTTGGATGGGGAACAAAGCCCTACCATTTCTTAACAAACATTTGTCAATGCTGAACGTTGATTGCGTTGGTCCGTTGAGCTCACTCACTGCCCCTGTGTCACTCGCTTGTTCTGTTTCTCCCGGTGTTGCAGGCTGCTCTTTTGTACTGGGCTCCTGCCTGTGTTGGCATGTTTTTAAAAATAATAATAATAATAATAAACTTTATTTATCTACGTCTTTCTTAAAGCCAAGGCGCATTACAATAAAATACAGAATAAAACATGCTAAAACATATTAAAACTGAATAGACAGCTAAACAATCAATAGGCATCCAAATTATCTACAAATGCCTTATTCCATAGGAAAGACTTTAGGCCCCTTTTAAAACCCTCCACCGTCATGCACTGTCAGATCCAACGTGGTAGAGAATTACAGAGGGTCGGTGCCATGAACATAAAAGCTCAGGCACCGGAGGATTTTAACATTACCCTCGGGATCTCTAGCAACCCCTCGTTGGCTGAGCGGAGTGGTCGCGTCGGTAGGTAAGGCACCAGAAGCTCTTTCAGGTAATCCGGGCCCAACCCATGTAGGGCTTTATAAGTCAGAAGACCGACTTTAAAGGTGATCCGCCACTGAATTGGCAGCCAGTGCAGGTCTCGGAGCACTGGTGTAATATGAGAGGAGCAGCGAGAGGTCCCCATTAACAACTGGGCTGCCGAGTTCTGCACTAGCTGCAGGCAGCGGATATCAACCCCAGGCAGCCCAAAGTAAAGGGAGTTGCAGTAGTCCAGATGCGAGGTCACAAAAGCGTTGATCAACGTAGGTAGGTCACCGGATGGAACAAGGTGCTTAATCCTGGCGATGTTCCTAAGATGGTAAAAGGATATCTTAATGACCACCAACACTTGCGCATGCAGTGTCAGCTGATCATCAAGGATCACCGCCAGGTCTCACACCCATTCAGAAATTGGGAGCTCCGTATCTCCCAGGAATAAACCAGAGGTTTGAAGTGCCCCCGACCCCTCAAACCGGTGGCCAGGATCCACAACCAACACCTCCGTCTTCCCAGAGTTCAACTTTAACTAGCTGGACCTCATCCAATCCTGGATCTCACTCAGACAGTTGTTAAACACTGAGAGTGCTCTATTCTGGTCAGGTACAAAAGACAGATAGAGCTGGGTGTCATCGGCATAACAATGAAACTCCAGCCCATATCGTCTTACAACGTCTCCGAGGGGAAGCATGTACACCGCAAACAACATGTGGGACAGCACCGAGCCCTGAGGCACCCCACAGGTCAGAGCAGTAGGATTGGAGGAAAAAATTCCCTATACCACCCTCTGAGTTCTACCTGTGAGGAAGGAAGTAAACCATCTGTGCACCAAACCCGACAACCCACAGATGCATCTCAGGTGCTCAAGCAACACCCCATGGTCTACGGTGTCAAATGCTGCTGACAAATCCAGAAGGACCAAGATGGACCATTTTTTCTGGTCTCTTGCCATCAGGAGATCATTGAGAACCCAAACCAGTGCAGTCTCAGTGCTGTGCCTCTTTCAAAAGCCTGATTGAAGAGGGTCGTAGATGTTATGGATGGTAAGATGGTTGTCCAACTGGGCTGCCACCACTTTCTCTATTACCTTCCCAACAAAGGGGAGGTTCAAGATAGGTCTGTAGTTTGCCAGGGAGTTGGGGTCCAAAGATGCCTTTTTCAACACTGGTGTCACTACCGCTTCCTTCAGGGAGCGTGGATATTCGCCAGTGTCTAGGGAACACCAGACTATCCTGGCAAGAACCGGGAAGATAACCTCCCCACAGCCCATAATCAGGCCTGTGGGACCCAGGTCTAAACTACAGCTTGTGGTATACATACCCTGGACAATTCTCATAACATCCTCGATTTCCGGCCTTATGAAGGAACTCCAGGTGAACAGTGTGCTTGCGACCATAGGCTGGACCACCACAACTCCCATGGAGGGGGCGGTGCAAATCTCGGCCCTGATGTTGGCCACCTTATCTGCAAAGAATCGGGCAAGCTCCACACACTGTATCTGTGAAAAAGCTCAACGAACCTGCAGACAGGCTGGGTTGCACAGCCTGTCTATGGTTCAAAAGAGTTGGGCTGGTCGATTCTGAAAAGCAGCAATTTCTCCGGACAGGAACACTACCTTCTTATGAGTAATTGCTGACTGATAGAGTTTATAATGCTCTAGGAGTCTAAGATGGTCGGTATCTAAGCCGGACTTCCGCCAACATCTCTCCAACCTGCGACCAAATCTCCACAACCCCCTCAGATCCCGATCAAACCAGGGGGATCGGGGGTGAAGGGAGAGAGGCCGCACACGGGTGGGAGCAATTAAATCCAAAGCAGAGGTGACAGCCTTATTATAGGCTTGCACCATCACTTCAGGGTTTAAGCTCAACCCAGGAAATTCTGATAGGTCAAGAGCTGCAGATAGACCAGTGGGAGTAACATCCCGTAAAGGGCGGTACTTGACCATCTCCACTGGGGTAGGTCTACGCAGGGGGGTGCAAAAATTGAACCTCACAGTGTGGTGGTCAGACCATCCGACTGGTTCCACCCCCACATCGGAGGCCTCCAACCCCAGCAGGAAGACCAGATAGAGTGAGTGGCCATGTTTATGAGTGGCAGAGGTAACCACCTGTGAGAGGCCCAATGAACACATCAATTGGAGGAAGTGCTGACCAAAGAGTGAGAGTTCGTCGTCGATCCAGGCATTAAAATCACAGCCTGGGCAATTCAAGTACCAGGTCGACGACAAAGTCCACCACTTCCTTTAAGAATAGCTTCTCGTCACCAGGCGGACAGTAGACGAGTGCTATTCTAAAGACCCCACCTGCCACCACGACACATTTAAAGGATCTGGTCTCCTCCACTGGAACACTAGTGAGGTCCAATTCGGTCTTGAAACAGACCGCAACCCCCCCACCCCTGCGATCCAATCTCGGGTGGTGAATCACTGAATACCGGGCTGGAATTGCTGCCTCAAGAACTGGGGCAGCATTACTATCCAGCCAGGTTTCGGTGATGCAGGTCAGGTCCACCGTACCTACCAAGTCCACTATAATGGCAGTCTTGTTCATAACGGACCTGGCATTGCACAACACTGCCCGAGTTGGATAGGACTCCTGGGAAGCCCCGACCACCTGCCCACCATTTGCGCAAGTGGTGGTGCCCTTGGGTATGGGGACCAACCAGGAAGGACCCTGTTTGTCACTCCATTTCACCCCAGGGCATCTTCTGGACTTAACCACTTGAACGTGAACACTCCCCCTCATCCATCCCCCACTGTTCACGCCCCCACCCCACCGAACCCCACCACGCACAATTCCCAAGGCCCTACAGCGTTGGTAAACAGGGAAAGGCAAAGGGGGGGGCAAAGAAAGGATGGAGGGCATGAAGAGCGGTGGATGAATAGTGCATGATGGGGGAGCAGAACAGGAATAACTAACGTCATCCACAAACATCAGGCCAGAACAATGATCTCAAAACTCCCGAGAAATCCCAATAAAATAAAAATAAAATACTAAGACTTAAAAACACAAATCAACTTGACATAAAATAAACTAAACAATCAAAATATGTAAATAAACATACAATAATAATAATAATCACTTAACAATAATAACCAGTTCAGATAGGTATTAAGAAGTCAAATTAAAACAGTGGAGCTCTCACCTTCCACCGCAAAAATGTCCAGATCTAGAAGCACGGTCTCTCACTCCATGCTTCCAATAAAACAAATTAAAATTAAAATAAAGACTCAAAAATGCAAAAGAGGGCCCCCCCAAAATCAAACCCCACAGGGAGCTCTCACCACCCAGGGGGAGTCAAAGCAGGCAAAGAAGTTTTCAAGACAGTGTACTAAAGTCAGCAGGTCCCAGAGAGATTAATAAAAAGAGTACAATAAAATTTGCAATCCCACATGGGTTCTCACCACCACGATGAATTACAGATCCGACTGTCTCTTTCTGCAGAAACCCCACGGAATCACCTCCTCCTCTGGAAAAGATTTAACGGCAGCAGCATAATGAAGGTCTTCTTTGAGAAAAGCTTTCCAAGTTTGAACCACTGAAAAAAGGACCCGAAAAGGCCTCTGTCAGTTCCAGGGACTTACCTGGAGAACAACCTGCCTCTCCACGGACCTTACCGCCTCCTGGTCGGCTCTCCAGCCGATCTGGGGCGGGTCAGAAGAGCCAAGAGGCCTGCCGCCAAATAGCCACAGCCTCCCGGACCACCATCTTCCAGAGGACAGGAGTCCAACAGGGCAGCCCACAAACACAGACAGAGAGCCTGCGAGGAGGCCAAAAGCTAGCCCCTAAACTCTCTTTACCTCCAGATGACAAAAACGCATAATACGGATCCAAACATCGCTAAGGAAGTCCCTTCTCGAGCTCCTCAATCCACAGGGACACAGCGTGCACCTCAGGTCCAATCGACAGTCGGAACAGTCCAAATTCCATGGCTCCAATCCTCCACTCCGCTGCCCAGAAAACCAATACAGAGTACACCTCAGGTCCAATCAACAGTCGGAACAGTCAAATTTCATGGCTCCAATCCTCCGCTCCGCTCTGCTGCCCAGAAAACCAATCCCTTAGTCCAGAGGGTAAAATCTGAGTACTGACATTCTTACAAACGACTGCCAGCATTAACAAAAAAAGGAGGGGGACCCAAAGAACAGATACTTCCACCACGAAAACAAAAAATTTAAACGGAGGGATAACCAAATACTTAAAAAATAACTACAAAACGTACAAAAGAAAAATACTAAAAACTGAATTATACCAGAATTCCCGGGGCAGCGTAACAGCACTCAGAGATTACAGCACAGCACCGCCGCCATCTTTTTTCTGCCCACAAAGAAATCTGCAGCTGTCCTGACAGAGCTCTGTTGAGGTGGGTCAGTCCCCGTCTCTCATTCGCTCATTTGGTTTCTGCTGGCTCTGCAGACTGCCCTTTTGTGCTGGGCTCTCTCCTCTGTTGGTGGCTTTTTCTGCCTACAAAGAAATCTGCAGCAGTCCTGACACAGGTCCGTTGAGCTATCTCACTCCCCTTCTCTTGCTCGATCCATTTCTGCCAGTGCTGCAGGCTGGCATTTTGTACTGGGCTCCTGCTTGCATTGCCACCTTTTTCTGCCCACAAAGCAATCTTCAGCAGTCACAACAGAGGTCAGTTGAGCTCGTTCACTCCCCCTGTCTCACTCCCTCATTGTGTTTCTCCTGGCGCTGCTGGCTGCCCTTTTGTACTGGACTCCTGCCTGCATTGGCACCATTTTCTGCCCATGAAGAAATCTGCAGTTGTCCTGACAGAGCTCCGTTGAGGTCACTCTCTCTGCCTGTCTCACTCGCTCATTCTGTTTCTCCTTGTGCTGCAGGCTGCTCCTTTGTACTGGGCTTCTGCCTGCATTGGCACATTTTGCTGCCCACAAAGAAATCTTCAGCTGTCCCAACAGCTTTGTTGAGATGGGTCACTCCCCATCTTTCACTCACTCATCCTGTTTCTACTGGCACTGCAGGCTGCCCATTTGTACTGGGCTCCTGCCTCTGTTGGTGGCTTTTTTTGCCCACAAAGAAATCTGCAGCAGTCCTGACACAGGTCCGTTGAGGTAGCTGACTCCCACTCACTCATTCCAGTTCTGCTGGTGCTGCAGGCTGGCCTTTTGTACTGGGCTCCTGCCTGCATTGCCACCTTTTTCTGCCCACAAAGAAATCCACAGCAGTCACGATAGAGATCTGTTGAGCTCACTCACTCCCCCTCTCTCACTCACTCATTGTGTTTCTCCCAGCACTGCAGGCTGCCCTTTTGTACTGGGTTCTGCCTGTGTTGGCACCTTTTTCTGCCCACAAAGAAATCCGCAGCTGTACCGATGGAGCTCTGTTGAGGTCCCTCATTCTGCCTGTCTCACTCACTCATTCTGTTTCTCCTGGTGCTGCAGGCTGCCATTTTATAGTGGTCTCCTGCCTCTGCTGGCATTTTTTTCTGCCCACAAAGAAATCTGCAGCAGTCCTGACAGAGTTCCATTGGCGTCACTCACTCCCCTGTCTCACTAGCTCATTCCGCTTCTGCCGGCACTGCAGGCTGCCCTTTTGTACTGGGCTCCTGCTGCATTGCTGCCCTTTTCTGCACACAAAGAAATCTGCAGCAGTCACGATAGAGCTCCGTTGAGCTTACTCACTCACTCCCCCTCTCTCTCACTCATTCGTTCTGTTTCTCCCACCACTGCAGGCTGCCCTTTTGTACTGGGCCCCTGTGTACATTGCTGCCTTTTTCTGCCCACAAAGAAATCCGCAGCAGTCCCAACAGAGCTTCGTTGAACTCACTCACTCCCCCTCCCTCACTCGCTCATTCTGTGTCTCCCACTGCTGCAGTCTGCCCTTTTGTACTGAGTTCCTGCCTGCATTGGTGGCTTTTTCTGCCCACAAAGACATCTGCAGCAGTCCTGACACAGCTCTGTTGAGCTCACTCACTCCCCCTCTCTCACTTGCTCGTTCTGTTTCTGCCGGTGCTGCAGGCTGACCTTTTGTACTGGGCTCCTGCCTGCATTGCTGCATTTTCCTGCCCACGAAGAAATCTGCAGCAGTCACAATACACCTCCGTTGAGCACGCTCATTCTGTTTCTCCCAGTGCTGCAGGCTGCCCTTTTGTACTGGTCTCTTGCCTGTGTTGGCACCTTTTCCTGCCCACAAAGAAATCTGCAACTGTCCCAACAGAGCTCTGTTGAGGTTGCTCACTACCCCTGTCTCACTCGCTCATTCTGTTTCTCCTGGCGCTGCAGGCTGCCCTTTTGTACTGGGCTCCTGCCTCTGTCGGCATCTTTCTCTGCCCACAAAGAAATCTGCAGCAGTCCCGACAGAGCTCCATTGGCCTCACTCACTCCCCGTCTCTCACTTGCTTGTTCCACTTCTGCCGGCGCCGTAGGCTGCCCTTCTGTACTGGGCTCCTGCCTGTGTTGCCACCCTTTTCTGCCACAAAGAAATCTGCAGCAGTCACTATAGAGCTCCTTTGAGCTTGCTCACTCCCCCCCTCTCTCTCTCTCACTCTTTCTGTTTCTCCACCGTTGCAGGCTGCCCTTTAGTACTCAGTCCCTGCATGCATTGCTGTTTTTCCTGCCCAAAAAGAAATCTGCAGCAGTCCCAACAGAGCTCCGTTGAGCTCACTCACTCCCCCATTCTGTGTCTCCCGGCGCTGCAGGCTGCCCTTTTGTACTGGGCCCCTGTGTACATTGCTGCCTTTTCCTGCCCACAAAGAAATCTGCAGCAGTCCCGACAGAGCTCAGTTGAGCTTGGTCACTCCCCCCCCCCCAGTTGCTCGATCCTAATCTGTCCCAAACACTGAATTCCAACAGCGACTGCAGTATTCTGCGCTGGAAACATGGAAACACATTTTGGCCAGGATGTGAAAAATGACAGCTGTACATAAGGAGGTGTGAACAAATGCCAGTGTTGAAGATCTGGCTTGAAAATATTACTAATTTGCAAACTTACAAGGGTGCGTGGAACCTGTACAACACATACTCGTAACAGTCATTTTATGGAGTTTCATCACAAAATTTTCAACATAGGCATTTTAAGACCTCTCCTCATGAACAGTGTCAGTCTGATTTTCTTAACATGTCACGAACACTGATTTCTCACAGTGACCACGCTATTGTGCACCGGAAGAGCGAAAATACATTTTTGCCAGGGTGAGTAAAATGACAGCTGCACTGTTCATAAGGAGGTGTGGCAAAATGTCAATGCTGAAAATCTGGAGTGAAAATCTTGCAAAGTTGCGAAGGTACGCGCATGCGTGGAAACTGCGCAATGCACATTCGTAACACACTCATTTTATGGACTTTCATCACCAAATTTTCAAGACAGGCATTTTACAACCTCTGCTAATGAACAGTGTCACTGTCATTTTCATAATGTATCCCGAACATGAATTTCCCCACAGCAACCTTGCTATTCTTAGCTGGAACTGCGAAAACACATTTTGACCAGGATGTGAAAAATGGCAGCTGTACTGTTCCTAAGGAGGTGCTGAAGAATGGCAATGCTGAAAATCTGGAGTGAAAATATTATTAATTCGTGACGTTATGAGCGTGCATGCAAACTGCGCAATACACGCTTGTAATACAGTAATTTTATAGAGTATCGTTACCAAATTTTCAACATAGGCATGCTCATGAACAGTGTCAATGTTATTTTCTTAATCTATCCTGAACACTGATTTCCCACAGCGACTGCGTTATTCTGTGCCGGAAGTGCGAAAACACATTTCGTCCAGGATGTGGAAAATGACAGCTGTACTGTTCACAAGGAGGTCTGAAAAAATGCCGATGTTGAAAATCTGGCTTGAAAATATTGCAAATTCGCAAAGTTATGCGCGTGTGTAACAACTGCACAACGCATGCTCGTAAAAGTCATTTTTTTTGATTTTCCCACCAAATTTGCAGTATAGGCTTTTTGAGAGCCCACCTCATGAACACTGGCACTGTCATTTCATTAATCAGTACCGAAAGGGGATTCCATGCACTGACTGCTAAATCACCTTTCAGGGCCGAATAACACCATGACAGTGCCAGAATTCATGAGGAGAGGTTCCAAAAACCGCCATGTTGAAAATTTGGTGAACAAATTCCCAAAAATGCCTGAGATATGCATCAAAGTTGAAAAAAAAAACTACTGATTCCATTATACAGCTTACCGTCATTTCCTCAGTTCACGGTCAGCTTTCAAGAGTGCAGACGTATTCCCGATCCACCGAAGATCGTAGCGCTGGACTCCGCGGGTAAAATATGAGGTGAGGGGGTGTGGGAGGTAGGGTGCACAGTGGGTGGGTGGGGTTGTGGGGGCAGGGAGACCATTGAGGGACCGTTTCGATTTTACAGGTAAAAAAATACATTGCGGGACAGGTTTTGATTTTACAGGGGCACGTGACACGCTGGGGTAGGGTCCCAGTGTGCCAGCAGAGTCTTTTGGAAGCTGTAGCCGATGGGGACTGAGCTCCCGTCTGCACACAACAAAAGGGGGTGACATTATGCCAATAGGGATTGGACACCCCACTGGCAGACAACAATAGCGGGGGTTACATAATGCCAACAGTGAGTGGGCTCCCCATGTCGCTTATAAACCTTGGGGCACTGAAGCCAACAGGGCAAAACAAACATGGTGGGGGGGCACATGCTGCCAAGGGGGTTTGGGCACCCCCTCAGCGGGGGGCGTAATATTGTTTGTGAACATGGTGGCAAGCCGCTGCCTAAAATTTTACAAGTTGGTGGCACACTGGCTGAACTAGTGTCAGCGCAGTTTGCCACAGCATTGGGGGAAGTGGGCCAAGCCTTTAAAGGCTATGGGGCATTGGCCACAACAGTGCCGCACCTCCACAACCTGCTTCTGGAGAAAGCTATCGCAATATGTTTTTTGTGCATGCATGCAATCAACATATAAATAGTGGAGGAATGCCAACATACTCTCTGTGTGTGTCCTCAGTCTGGGTTTAAGACACATTACTGTTATTTGTCTGTCTCAATGATGGAGAATGATCTGGGGGTTATGACTGATGCTAAATGGAACCACTTGAAGCAGTGCAGGAGAGCAACAGCTAAGGCAAATAAAATGCTTGGGTGTCTAGCCAGGGGGATAACATCCAGGAGCAGGGAGGTTATTCTTCCCTTGTTCAGCTCACTGGTGAGGCTGCACCTGGACTACTGTATGGAGTTCTGGTGCCCCTGCCTGAAGAAGGACATTGCACTACTGGAAAAAATCCAGAGAAGGGCGACCAGGATGATTGGTGGTCTGGGCGGTTGTCATACGGGCACAGACTTAGACAGCTGAACATGTACTCTCTGGAAGATAGACGGGATGGAGGGATATGATAGAGACCTTCAAATACCTGAAGGGGGTCAACAGAGGGAACAAGGAGGTACTGATCACATTTAGGGGAAGGGGACTATGAGAGGTCATAGTCTAAAACTGGCAGGGGGCAGTAAAGAGGCGATGTGAGGGGGCATTATTTCATGGAGCAGGTGGTGGCACCCTGGAATGTGCTTCCAGATGACCTGGTAAAAATGGAAACCGTGGGTGGTTTCAAAGGGACATGGTACAAGTTGGTGGTAAGGTGAACACCAGAAGTATACAGAGAGGGGAGTGTGGGTTGAAGGGGGTAAAATAAAGGGAGTTAGAACAGCTACTGTACATTACCAGTGACCTGTATTGGGCTCTAATCTGCTGGCAACTATGTATGTATGCATGTATGTATGTATAGGAACATATCAACATATGAAATGTGCCAGCAGATAAAGGCCTAGAGGGCTATGAAGTCTGCTCGAATGTGCAGCTAGCACCCCTTATTCTGCAGCTGCCCTCCCTTCCACCCTTCCCCTCCATTGACCCTCCCTCTTGTCCTGTGCCATCCCCTTTTAAAGCAGTCTACTGTTCTATTGGATACCACATCTGCAGGTAACACATTCCACCTAGCCACCACCCTCTCTGTAAAAAAGTGTCTCTTAATCTCCCTCCTGAACCTTTCTTCCTCTCTCCAGTCTCATATCATGGCCCCTGGTGTCCCTCCACTCCCCATCCTTACTTTGACCAGACCCTCTTTACCTGTCTTGTTTATTCCTTTCATGTACTTAAAGGTTTCAATCATGTCCCCCCGTCCCTCCGCTAATTCAGCGAGTACATGTCCAACTCCCTCAGCCTCCTCTCGTATAAGTCCCCTAGCCCCGTGATCATCTTTGTTGCCCTGCGCTGCTCCCCCTCCAGTAATTTAATGTCCCTCTTCAGATATTGGCGTCAGTACTGCACGCAATACTCCAGGTGCGGTCAAACTAATGACCTATACAGTGGCAGAATCACCTCCTCCCTCCTCGAGGATATACCCCATGCAATGTAACCCAGCATTTTCTTGGCCTTCACAGCTGTCTTTCTACATTGTGCCGAGTTGTTCTTGACCCTGTAATGAGCACCCCCAGATCCTTCTCTTCCTCTGTCTGGGCTAGTTACACTTTCCCCATCAGGTAGCTCCTCCTTGGGTTCTTCATCCCAAAATGCAGCACCTTGCACTTTTTGGCATTAAACCCCAGTTGCCAGGTGTCTGACCAGGTTTCAAGCTTTGCCAGATCATTCTGCAACCGCTGCCATCCCCCTAGGTCATCCACCACCGCTCTTACCTTGGTATCATCAGCAAACAGACTGATCTTGCTCTTGATGTCCAATGATGTGTCTGCAATGAATATCCCAAACAACACTGGTCCCAACACTGAGCCCTCTGGAACACCACTCGTCACTACCCTTGGGTGTGAGAGCTCCCCACCGACCACCACCCTCTGTTGCCTTCCCTGAAGCCAGTTCCCTACCCATCTCACCAGCTTTGCACCCGCCCCTGTGCCTTCTAACTTACTACCCAGCCTTCCATGTGGACCCAAGTCGAATGCCTTACTGAAGTCCAGATACAGGACATCCACTGCATGGCCCCTGTCCAGTTGCCTACTTACCCAGTCATAGAACTCCACCAGGTTGGTTTGGCAGGATCTGCCACATATGAAGCCATGCTGTCTACTGTCCTGTAGTCCTTTGGCCTCTTGGAGGGCCACCACCCTCTCCTTCAGGATAGTCTCCATTAGCTTACCCACGATGGATGTGAGGCTCACCAGTCTGTAGTTCCCTGGTTCATCCTTGGGGCCACACTTGTGGAGGGACACCACATGAGCCATCCTCCAGTCCTGATATACACACCCCGAGTGTAGTGAGGCATTAAATAGGTCTGTCAAAGGTCCTACAAGGACCTCTGTCACCTCCTTCAGTACCCTGAGGTGGATGCCATCTGGGCCTAGCGCCTTGTCCACCCTCAGTGCCTTCAAACCCTCTAGAACTCTGCCCTCCATGATTTCCCCATCTGTCACCCCCTCCCCCCGTTTCTGCCATTCCTCCCCCTTGGGTGTCACCCCTCTCTTCTCCTTAGTAAATACCGAGCAGAAGTAATTGTTCAGTGCGTCTGCCTTATCACACCCTGCTTCCACCCAACCCCCCTCCTTCCTAATCCTTACTATGTGGTCCTTACAGCTCCTTTTCTCCCTGATGTTCTTAAAGAAGTCCTTCTCTCCTTTTTTAATACCTTGTGCCAGCCTGAGCTCCGTAGATGTTTTGGCTCCCCTTACTGCCCTTGTCATCTCCTTCGATTCCATCAAGTACTCCTCCCTATCCTCCCACTCCCCGTTTTCTTGTACCTCCTAAAGGCAGATCTTTTCCTCCTTACCTTTTCCATGACCTGCTTGCTCAATCAGTTTGATTTCTTAGCCTTAGCCTTCTTGCTCTGGGCCTTGCAGCAGGTTTTGGTTGCCTCCACTATCCCCAGCTTTATGAGCTCCCACCTCTGGTTAGTGTCCGTACTAGATTGCATTCTGGCCAGGTACCCTTTAACCACTTCCCCCATCCTCCCAAAGTTGGCCCTCCTGAAGTCCAGCACTCTTGTGTCAGATTCTACTCCTTCCTTGCCCATATCCAACGTGAGCCATACTGAGTGGTGGTCACTCCCTGACAGCAGTTCTTCCACCATAAGTTCTCTCACAAAGTCCCCATTTGCCAGCACAAGGTCAAGAGTATTCTCTAACCTGTTTGGTTCACTGACCATTTGCAGCAGGAAGCTGTTTTGGAAGACATCCAGCAGTACCTGCTCCCTTCTGTTCCTGGTTGTTGGGGTACTCCAGTCCACTCCTGGCATGTTAAAGTCCCCCACAATCACGACACTACCCTTCTCACAGGTTCTCCTGATTTGTCCAGCTAATTCCCTGTCTGACTCCTCCGTCTGAGATAGCAGCCTGTACACCACTCCCATTCTGAGAATCCTATTCTTGGAATCCTGGATTTGCATCCAAAGAGACTCCGTACTACCCTCCTCCCCTTCCTCCCTTACACACTTCAGTCCTTCCTTCACATATAGTGCCACCACCCTCCTTTCCCAATCACCCTTTCCCTACAAAGTAACCTGTACCCTGGTACAGGCAGGTCCCAGTCATTGTATTGGGTGGCCCATGTTTCTGTGATGGCTGCAATGTCCACCTCTCCCTCTGCCATGAGCACCTGTAACTCTGCAGTTTTCCTCCCAAGGCTCCAAGCATTAAGGGTAATCACCTCCCACCCTTCCCCCCATCCTGCCCTCCCTTACCATGTCCTTTATGCATGTATGTATGCATGCATGTATGTATGTATCTTTGGTCATGGCTTGCATTATCCATTTATTTTGAGAGGATGACTGTGTATTCTTAGACTTTTCTAATGTTTTTGAGACATTACCACAGTGGGCTGTCTCTGAAAACCTAACACAGGCATTAATAATTATATTATAAACTGAATAAATTCCTGGCTCAGAAATTATACCCAAAGAGTTTGTATAAATGGGCACCACTCTAATTTGGGAACTGTGATTAGTGGGGTCCCACAGTGTCTGTTCTTGGCCTTATACTCTTTCAGATTTTATCTGATATGTGTATAAACTAAACATCCCTAATTGGCCAAGTAAATACGTGGATGATGAGAAACTCAAGGGAACAGTAAGCACCTATATGATCTGACCTAGGTGACATATCAAGATGGGCATACAATTGGAGGATGCAGTTCAACACTGACAAGTGCTGTGCTATTCATCTATGGAACCAGTCCATTCTACACTTAAACACCTTATGTAATAAAGTAATCAAAGATGTCGAAAAGAAAGGTTTGACCTTATAATAATTTTTGGTCACCATTTAATAAATGACAACTTTCATGTTCATCTGCTGGGGTAATAAAAACTACTACTTTCTCACAGTCTACGGAAACACTAACATTACCTGTCAACCTCTTTATTTCCCAATGTTAACTTTGGTGTTACAACTCATGTTATTAATTTGTTAATTTTAGCATCTGTGCTGTCTATCCTACACAATTACAGGTGACTGGGTAACCAAGGAGGTGGATCAGGGAAGGGTGGTGGACATGGACTGCCTAGATTTTAGCAAGGCATTTGACACTGCCCCATAGAGGAGGCTAGTAAATAAGTTGCACCGTCTGGAAGTAGGTCCCAAGGTGGTGCACTGGGTCACAAATTGGCTGAGCAACAGTGCACAGAGAGTGGTGGTAAACAGAGTTCAATCCCAGGAGAGGGGGGTGACCAGTGGAATGCCACGAGGATCAGTTTTGGGGCCAGTCCTCATTAGTGACTTCATCAACTTCATCATTGTCTTCATTAGTGACATTGCAGAGGGGCTGGAAGGGAAGGGAAATCTCTTTGTGGATGACACCAAGCTCTGCAATAAGACAGATACTCCACATGGGGTGGGAATAAATGAGAAGAGACCTAGGCAAATTGGAGGAGTGGTCAAGAGAGTTGCAGCTTAAATTCAATACAAAAAAAGTGCAAAGACACAGAAACATAGAAGCAGTGATTAACAGGGAAAGGATCACAGATCTCCAGGTAGAAGGTCACCTGGGGGCCAGTGACCATCACATGGTATGGTTCAATTTGGCTACTAGAACTAAATCATCCCATTCCAAGGCAAAAGTATGGGACTTTAGAGGAGCTGATTTTGATAAGATGGCCAACAGAGTTAAGCTATCCCTGGCAAAAAGAAATACAGGTGAGGGGGTACAGGCAAAAAGTGGGCAAGCATTAAGGATGCAATACTTGAAGCAACATACCATTGTGTTAGAGAGGAAAGGAAGTGCAAAAGAAGAAGGAAACTACTTTGGTTCTCAAAAGCAGTAGCAGAAAAGGTCAGAGCCAAAAGGCTGGCCTTCAGGAAATATACAGTAAGAGAACACAGCGGGATGAAGATAGGAAGGCATACCAAACTTCCCTAAGGGAAGCAGGGAAGGCAGTAAGGCAGGCAAAGTCCCAAACCAAGGAAACACTAGCACAAACAATAAAAGAAGGTGACAAGACTTTCTATAGATACTTTGGTGAAAGGAGAAAGTCCAGAGGGGGTATTGCTAAGATCAAAGGAGATAAGGGTATGTGTGAGAAGGAGGACCATGTAAAAGCATCTATCCTAAATATATACTTCTGTTCAGTATTTACTAAAGAGAAGGTAGGGCAGGGCCCACAGCACAGCACCGAGGACACAGTGGGGAAGGAGGTGAGAACTAGTCCCTTCACAAAAGAAAGGATCCTACAAGAGCTCGATAAGCTCAGGGTGGACAATGGAATGGGACCTAATGGCATACATCCCAGGGTACTAAAGGAGCTAAGGGTGGAACTAGCAAAGCCATTATCAGAACTGTTTAGTGAGTCTCTGAGCACAGGAGAGGTCCCAGAAGACTGAAGAAGGGCTCATGTGATCCCGCTGCACAAGAGTGGTAGCAGGGAGGAGGCAGGGAACTACAGACCAGTCAGTCTTACCTCAGTAGTGGGCAAGATTATGGAGGCACTCCTTAAGGAAAGGATAGTGCAACACCTGGAATCCATAGAAGCACAGGATCCAAGACAGCATGGGTTTACAAAAGGAAGGTCCTGTCAAACTAATCTCATAGATTTCTTTGACTGGGTAACCAGAGTGGTGGACTAAGGGGGAGCAGTTGATGTCGCCTACCTTGACTTCAGCAAAGCTTTCGATATTGTTCCACATAGAAGATTGATTAATAAACTGGGTAGGCTTGGGGTGGGTCAGAAGTTGGTCAACTGGGTGGCAAACTGGTCGATGGGCAGAAAACAGAGAGTGGTGGTAAACGGTATAGTCAGAAGAGATGCAAGTCACAAGTGGGGAACCTCACAGATCAGTCCTGGGGCCAGTCCTTTTCAATATCTTCATCAGTGACATTGCAGATGGACTGGAGGGTAAGGTTTGTCTGTTTGCAGATGACACCAAGATCTGCAAAAGAGTAGATGATCCAGATGGGGTAGGCAGAATGAGAAGAGATCTGGATAAACTTGCAAAATGGTCAGAAGAGTGCCAACTGGGCTTTAATGCAAAGAAGTGCAAGATCATGCACATAGTGAAGAGAAACCCTGAAGCCACCTATAGGTTGGGAGGGGAGTTGCTGGCAGTCACAAGGGAAGAAAGAGACTTGAGCATCATCATCCCCGATGACCTGAAATCATCCAAGCAGAACACTAAAGCAGTAGGTAAGGCTAGGGGGATGTTAGGGGTGTATTAGTAGGGGTATCACAAGTCGGGAGAGAGGTAATAATCCCTCTTTACAAGACACCGGTTAGGCCCCATCTGGAGTACTGCTTGCAGTACGGGAGACCACGCCTTCACAAGGGCATTAACCAGATTGAGGCAGTCCAGAGAAGGGCAACCAAAATGGTACAGGGATTGCATCAGAAAACATATGGGGACAGATTAACAGAGCTCAATATGTATACCCTAGAGCAAAGAAGGGAGAAAGGTGATATGATCAAAACATTCAAACACCTTAAGGGCATTAACAAGGTGAAAGAGTCTAACATGTTTCAATATAAGAAAAATAGCAGGACAAGAGGACACAGCATGAGATTAGAGGGAGGCCGATTAAGGGGGAATGTGAGGAAGTTCTTTTTCACAGAAAGGGTAGTGGATGTATGGAATGGCCTACCTCAGGAAGTGGTGGATATGAATACAGTGCAGGGCTTCAAACAGGAATGGGATAGGCATATGGGAGCAATGCAGATGAGCATGAATAGATAGGCCATTGACAGAGCAAAGGCCAATGGCACGTTTCTAAGGTAGAAAAAGAAATGGGCAGACTGGATGGGCCTTGCAGTCCTAATCTGCCATCAACTTACACTTGGGCCACAGGAATCTAGGAGAGGAATACAAAATGGGGGGGGATGCTTACAACAACAAAACTAGAAAGGGACCTGGGGTAAACATAACAGATGACCTGAAGGTGGCCAAGCAATGTGAAAAGGCAGTGGGTAAGGCAGGAGGGGTGCTGGGGTGCATAAGGAGGGGCATCACCAGTAGAAAACAAGAGGCAGTGATGCCACTGTACAGGGGATTGGTGAGGCTACATCTGGAATACTGTGTTCAGTTCTGGACACCACATCTCTGGAAGGTCATTGTCAGAATGGAGGCAGTCCAGAGAAGGGCAACAAAAATGGTGAAAGGAATGCACCAGAAAACACATGAGAAAAGACTGAAAGACCTCAATATGTATATACTTGAGGAAAGTAGGGAAGGGGGATATGATAGAGACATTCAAGTACCTCAAAGGAATCAACAAGGCTCAGGAGGAGAGCATTTTTAAAAAAAAAAAGAGATGTGCAAGAACAAGGGGACACAATATGAGGCTGTGGGGAGACTCAGGGGTAATGTGAGGAAGTATTTTTTCACAGAAAGGGTGCTGGATGCATGGAACAGCCTCCCAGCAGAGGTCGTGCAGGCTAAAATGACTGGTGAGTTCAAGAATGCATGGGACGGACAGAAGGCAACCCTAGTGGTAGGAAAGAGAGGTTAAGCTGCTGATCATTTAGGACCTTGAGTTTAAGTAGGTAGGGAAATTAGCAGATTCAGTGGGCCAGGCAGTTCTTAACTTCCAGCAAATTCTATGTTTCTATTACAGAACAAATACAAGCAAGTAAACAAACATTCAGCATTGAGAAATGCTTGTTTAACCTTGAGATAGAAACATAAAAACAGAAACTTACCGGCAGAAAAGGACCCAATGGCCCATCCAGTCTGCCCAAACCCCCCCCCTCTATCCTTTTATCTTGCCCCCTTACTTCCATGCCATTTTTTGCCTTTATTTAGCCCCATGTAGTCATCCCCCAACCAGTATTTTTCCTCTGTCTGCTCCTCTCTTGATCCTTATTTTCCCTGTAACTTTGTCCCATCCCCTCTTGATAACACCAATCATTTTCATTGTCATCAATGATCAAGCTGTGCTTGACTATAATGTAGTTACCTTCTGCCAGCTACAGGTAAGCCACTACCTCCCTAAAATAGCTTTCTATGGGTTTTTAAACTATTATTGGCACAGTGAATAAATGTTCCATTTTAAGTGACAACTTTTGATATTGCAGCCAATACATGCATTGCATTTACTGCAGGCTTGAAGAGCATAGTTCAAAGTGTGCTGTATGTAATTGGGAATGGGGATCTGCTGCAGATAAATGGAAAACTTTCTGCAGAATAAGTACCATATTATGAAAAATAGGCACGTTAAAAATGGCCTTATGTTCTCATTTGTTTAATTAAATTCAAAACCTTCAGAAGAACCAGTGACATTTATTGAAAAAAGAATCTTATTAAAATCTTTCCATACCTTCTTCTTTGTTCAGATACATTCAAATCATATCTCAGAGCTAATGTTATTTTCTAAAACTGAACCTAGTTATTATTCTTAGATGCATGTTTATTCAGTTAAATTTTCAAACTATTTTGCAGCTAGGGATACTGCCCCACCACCACCACCACCACCAGGGTAGGTCTTCTCCCTGAGGAAGGCTTGATATTCTGATGCTTATTTGAATCTTTGTGGGTGCTTGAACTGTCTGCAATTTACAAATTCATATGCAGTGCATGTAACATCAGCCTGACAAACTTCTTCTAGTGTATTAAGAGTGGTGCTGCTCTTTTGCTCCTGCCTAGAGTAAAAGGAAGTTGAATCATCATAGGCAGACAGAGAGGCTGAAAGAGGAAGTTGATAGCAGATTGTGAGATGAGATACAGCAATAATTTCCTGAGTTTCAGAACAAAGGAAAGAGCAGTTAAGAAAAAATGCTCAGTCCACACAGGCTGTGGTTACCGAAATTAAACATACTGTATGACATGATTGTCAAGCTGATTAATTGACTTAATTTTCTTATTTATTCTGGAGCATTTCCTCAAAAAAATAAATTACCTTTTAAAGTACGGTGTAAGTTATTCCTTCTATTATATTCTTCAAAGTCGCAGCAGCAGCATAATACTGCCCCAAAGCAGCAAATGTACTGAGTACTCTTAATGTATTGCCTGAGATCTCCGATAACTGTTGTTACTGTTGCAATGCAATCTGTGGAACTGCCACCATAAGAGTCTCTGTGTCTCCACCCCTGGGAGGAAATTATCTCCTAGTTTGTTTTATACTCCCCTTTTTAGGGCTGTGGGCCGGGCCTACAGCCCTATTGGGATCACTCTGTAGCTTTGAAAATGGATGATCATGGAACCTTCCACTGGACTTTTGGAAGTATCCTTCTGAAAGCCCAATGGAGCTTGAACCCCTCTGCCACAATCGGCCATTATGGAATAACAGCTGCACTATTTTTGCTGTTACTTTTGCATTTCATGTCATGAACTGCACATGCGAAACTCGCTTGCATGTGCAGTTCTGCTGGCACCATCTTGTGGATGGCAAAATGCCATTCATTGCCTTCAGCCGCTGATGCAGTCAAGAACAGTCCCTCCTCTTTGTGATTACTACTGAATGTGTCCTCTTTATCCTGCTGCCCTCCCACAGAACTGGCTAGGCTCCTTCAGCTGCCAATGTGGCCAAAAACTGTTCCCCACCTCTGGGCACAATCGCCGCAGGTGTGGCAGAAATCGGAACCCCCCCTCAACTCATGTGGCACAATGGAAGCCCACCCCAGTGTGTCCAAATGTTTTTCCACTGCCAAAATTGGGATCCCCAATCCCCGTGTTGTCAGTATGTCACCCCTCCCACTCTTGTGGCATACTGGGAGCCCATCCCAGTATGCCCAAATTTCTGCTTTTCTTTTGTTTTTTTACCTGTGAATAAAGAAAACAGTCCTCCAACATGTTTTTCCATTTTTTTATGTGATGCATTGGGAGCCCACCCCAGTGTGTCCAAATGTCTCCTTTATGGGGGTTTACCTATAAATAAAGAAAACAGTCCTCCAATGAATTTTTCCATTGTTTGTTTTTAATCTGTAAAGAAGAAAATGGTCCCTATCATTGCCCCAGTACCCTCCCTCCCACCCTCCACTGAGCACACACCTTCCTGCACTCCTTACCTTATACTTACCTATGGAGTCGGCACTGTCATCTCCTCTGGACCGGGATATGTCTGCAATCTTCAAAGCTGAACCGTGAACTGAAGAATCAAAGGTAAGCATACTATAATGCCATTCAATGGGGGTTTTCAACTTATTGTGATAAATAAGCCATTTTTCTGAATTTTGACACCAAATGTTCAACATGGGGTTCTTGGGACCCCACCTCAAGAAAACTTTCATTGTCTTTTAATTACTTGGTCGTGAAAGGTGATTTCACAGTCACTGCACAGAATCACCTTTTGGGACCAGTTCACAAAACCACAGTGGCACTGTTCATGAGGTGGGGTCCCAAAAAGTCCATGTTGAAAATCTGATGAAAAAATTCCAAAAAATGCATTTCAAGCATGCATTGTGCAGTTTCTACTCATGCTCCTAATTTTGCCAATTTCTAGTATTTTCCCTCCACATTTTCAACATTGCCATTTTTGCACACCTCCTTTTAAACAGTACAGCTGTCATTGATCACATCCTGTCTGAAACATGTTTTCACACTTGTGGCACAAAATGGCATGGTCACTCTGCAAAATCACCTTTCAGGACAAGTGAACAAAATGACACTGCCACTCTTCATGAGGAAGGGTCCCAAAAAGGCCACGATGAAAGGTTGGAGCAACACCTCCAAAAAATGGTCAAGTTACACCCGGGCATTCAATAATTTCTATGCACATGTGTAGCTTTGCTAACTTGGCAGGTCATCTCAGCCCTTTCGGCCCTGTCCAGAACTTGTTTATATGTTGCAGTGGGGTTACTCTCCAGTTCCCCTTAGTAGGTATGGTCAGTGAGCTGTCTGTTTGCTTCATTAATAAAGTCCTCTTGGTTTAATATCATCACTGCAGAGCCTTTATCAGCTTTTTGATGACAGTGTTGTGGTTTGATTTCAGTGTTCGTATAGCCCCTTGTTCCAATGGATAGAGGTTTTATAATGGGCCTGTTTTTGCCTAGTAAGGATCTGACCACTAACTTGCTGGTGGAAACAATGAATGTAATTCCGTCTTTCGGATGAGACGTTAAACCGAGATCCCATCTGCCTGGATTGGTGGTAGTTCAGGTGGATGTTAAAGATCCCATGGCACTTATCGAAAAGAGCTGGGGAATTTCCCTGGTGTTCTGGCCAAATTTCCCTCATTCACTAAAAATACCACCAACAGCTTAATCTGGTTCAAGGTCAGTTGGCATTCATCTGTATCCCCCTCTCCCGAGTTGTGCCTGAAAATAGGCAGGATTTATCTAGTGCACTTACCTGGTCAACAAAAACTAAATAAAATAAAATAAATAAATAATTGTCTAGTTTTTCGTTACGCCCACTTGGGGGGCAGTAAATTCAGATTTATTTTTTTATCCATTAAATTGTTACTGATTGTGATTTCTTCACTACCTGTGATTTCTTCCTTGCCATGAAAGAAATCTTTAAATCTCAGTCTATGGATGTATTCCTCCAATTCACCACAAAACTGTGTTTTGTCCTGTGGTTTTGTAGGGCAGAAGGTGAGACCCTCTGAAAGTACATTTAGTACATAATTCCCCGTAGTCAGTGTGTAGTTGGATAAATTAACAATTGAAAGGTGCCCATCTGTGTGGTGTTTTTGTTCGATCACTCTATTATGTTCTTCATGGTTGTTAGGAAGTATGGTATGTCGAAGGGCATCTAACTTTTTACTTTTGATAAGCCTGGCTTTTCTTTAGGTTCTTTGGTAGTTAATGAGCATCTATTGCAAGATGTCTGGAATAGGTTCCCCAGATATCTTCTCCAGTGTGGTAACAATTTCATCAGACTGTTTGTTCAAATACGCATTCTTGGCATATGACATGTGGATCCTGTGATTTCTCAGTTTCTCAAAGGTCCTACAACAGAGTTGTTCAGCATATATAGAATGGTCCAGGTTTTTTAATGGATTCCAAATAGTAAGACCTTTAGGGATTGTGTTGCTCCTCTTGCACTGGGTTAAAACATAGATATCACTGTCTAGCTGTGCCAGTTTCTTCTTGATGTTATTTAACTGCCATATAGTGTACGGTAGAATCTTGTTATGGATAGAAATCCATAACTAGAATGGAGTTGTTATGCTGCAGTAGCTATGTCATCACATCTGTTATGATGCACTAGCAGTGGTGCTGGAACAATCTAAAAAGTGGAAGGGCCAAGGACGTAAGGGGTAAATTTTCCCCTATTAAATATATTACCATGATAGCAAAAAGTGATAGGGCCACTTATGAAAGTGGTAGGACCATGGCCCTAGTGCCCCCCCCATTCCGGCACCTATGTGCACTAGCTTTGTCACTACTGCAGCATAACAACTTGGAATGCTGCCACATAGTTGCTTTCCTCAATCCAGTTAAACTGGAAATTGTGTTTTTTTTTAAATTTGAACTTGCAGAAACTCTGTAGCACACTGTGTCAGTTAAAAAAAGAAAATGTAAACATTTCTATTCTCTGTTGTCTTCTCCAGCTGGTTTAGCATGATTTTCTATGCTGTCACTGCCCATACACTATAAAAGATTGTGTATGAGCAGTCATTCATAAACAAGGAAATTCTTGTATCTTGAGGTTCCCTTGGTAACAGAGTACCTCTTGAGTTGCGCTCTCGAGGTCATCTGTTAACAAGAAGACCTCTTGATACAAGATGTAGCAAAAAGAACAAAGTGCTTTAGCTTTCAGACCAACAAGTCTTTCCTCAGAAGCTTAATGACAGTTATTTAGAAAATCCCATGGAAATTAAGGTATGTTAGGACTCTTGTCTTATATACATACTGTACATTTACTTCTAGTTACCTTACCCTGGAGAGGGTGGAAGTTTTATTTCATTCTGGTTCTATTCAAAGTCCTTGGACTGTTACTGCACAGATAGTAGTATGGTTATATAGTGTCGCATTTTGAACTCTGTACATGTTAAGATACATGATCCCTTTTACTTGGAATTTCATGACAAGTTTAAATCCTTTGGGTAACAATTGCAGTGATTGATGTGAATAATGGTACATTAGTACTCGTGTGTGTGTGTGTGTGTGTGTGTGTGTGTGTGTGTGTGTGTGTATCCTTACAACTAGTTATCTTCCCCCTGGATATGGGGGGGGGGGGCAAATCATTTAATTCCTATGATTTCTTATTTGGATTTCTTAGACATTTTCAGGACATCAAGTTGTCATATTATACACTGAGAATTTATTGGAATCTGTACATATCAGGTTGCATAGTCTTAATTTCTTTGTGGTCCTTGACAAGCAGTTTTTTGTTTGGCACTTACACAGCCAATTTATTTTATTTATAAGCTCCTGTTATTTCACTATAGGCCTTAAGGTTTATGGGGCATAATAAGTAGTTTGAGAGTATAGTTGGATAATGGTTCCAGCTAAGTTTTACATTCCATAGAGTTTGAAACTATTGCTCATGTTAGGTAAACTTTACTGTTTACTGTTTGTATGCCATGTATAGATACTTTTTGTAGTTCTATTTTGTGGGACTTGTTTTTAGCTCACAATTTTAGCATGTCTTTCATTCAAGTGGGTTTTGCTTTTCAGTAACTGCATTCTTAAACGCACTGACACTTATAATTGGGTTTAGGAGCTCTCTGCTCGAGAAGTTGTTATCTTATTCTGAAAGTATCTCTAAGTCATTTTAATATATCTGCAGTGCACTCCCTTCATGTTTTTATGCCCTAAACACATCTGATGTTTAGGCCCTTTCAGCTGAAGGTGAACTGGTACTATTGAGCTTCTCTGAAATGTTCTCCAGTTATTTTTCAAATGAGTATTTTGAACCAATGGGATTTTTTTCTGTTTTTTCTGCATGATCTGGGTGTTAAAAGTATGGTATTTTCTAAATGACTGTCCTTAAACTTCTGAGGAAGGACTTGTTGGTCTGTAAGCTAAAGCACTTTGTTTTTTTTTTGTTTTGTTTTTTTGGTACATCTATGTTGGTCAAATAAAAGGTATCAAATCATTGGCTTCTGGATCTGTTTGTGCATGGACCGATATGCAAAGACTAAATCTGTATGTCAGTCTAGAAACTAGAAGAATACGGGGAGACCTACAGTACTACTTTGCTATAACATAATACAAGATAACTACCTACTATATGAACTAAACCTGGAGTTCAAAAGCTTAGGCCAAAAAAAATGTAATGCCAATAATAGAAAGGCTTTCTTTACATACAGAGTGATGACTCTTGGAACGAGTTTATCTGCTACGTAACTCTAGATAGGGGTTTTTAAGATTCTATCCCCATGCTTCTTTTTCTCCTTCTTTATACCCTTACCATAAATCAGATGGCATATCTGTTCTCACTTACCAGGTGCTTTTAGTTTCTGTAATCCCTTAATCAGGCAGCAACAAGCATTCAGGTTGCCTAAGCTACTTTACTGGACTAGCAAAGTTCCCTGAATGCCTGCTGTTACCTGCAGATGCCTGCCAACATCTAAGACAACAGTCTCTTAACTGTTCTACTCCTGCTGTGTTCTAGTGATACTCTGGGACACAAGCATGATAGACACACTCGGAGGGATTACTAGTGGCCCAGGGGCGTCAGATTGGTTCTAGCTCTAAGTCTGACCCTGCCCACTTCCTGGTGCTGTCTTCAATCGCTGACCTATATCTGAGTAATAAATCATGGAAATGAATTTAAGCACAGTATGTGGTGAACACATAGATCAAAACTTTTTCTGGGCTGCTGTTGCTGGCACTTGCTCTCAGCAAAATTTGTGCAGAAACAAAGCAGCTCCCAGGTTTAAACCCCACTCCCAGGGCCTCCAATTAAATGATACTTTTCAGCTCAAACCCAGCCCCTAAAAATAGTGACTATGCCACTTCAGCATTCCCAAATGCAGCTGCTATAGTACCAGTCAGCAGCATATGGAGAATTCTGGAGAGTGAGACTCTATGGATAGAATGGCACAACACACAGCAGACTAAAGGAGCAGATAGTACTGACAGGGAGACTCCAGCACAGGTGAAACTACAAACTCAGCCATAAACTGACCAAGTGGATAAAACAATCAAAAATAAAGTTGACAAAGCAACTCAACTGGATCAACAGCATGGCATAGTAGGTGGCTGCACTAAAAGATTTACTGAAGGAGCAGCCTTTACCCAGGAATCACAAGAGAAAGTATGGTCATCTTTTGAATGTAATGTGCTGAAAGACTTGGATAATATATAAATAATTATGGAGTCCTTGTCAAATGCAGCTGAAGGGGTTAATAAAAAACTCAAGGCCCTAACAATTAGAACCTCTGACATAGAGCAAAGAGTGCATACTGCTGATGATGCTGTGGTCCCTCTCACCACCACTCTTGCATCCCATATGGATCATCTACAGTGACTACCAAAACGTTACAAGACCAAGAGGATAGACCCCACAGAGAGAACCTGAAACTAGGCTGAATACTGAAAGGGGCTGAAGGGTCTAGGGGTCTGCAACTTTTCCTTGAAGAGTTATTAACTTTTGTAACTGGCTACAAATATCCCAAGTAGAACACTTTCACTGGATAAAGCACACAATTTGTTATTTTTATTTTGAAATTAAGTGAGCAGGTAAAAAGCACTGGGCCACATAATTCTTTTACAGGCATGATCTGGGTACATACTGTATACGCAACATAATTTTATCAAGTGTAGGGCTTATGGGCAGACTTTATGGGCCTAGCAGTCCTTTTCTGCTGACAGTTTCTATGTTTCTATCAATGACAATAAGTTATTATGCACAGTACAGTAAAGGATTCATACCAAGCTAAAAAGTTAAATGTTTTACAAAAACTTAAAAACTCAAACAGCATTTATAAACAGCTGCACCAAGCTTGAAGTAGTAAAGTGCTTTTCAGTTGACTTTGAATAAACACTTTGATAATTTCTTATTTCTTTTGTTATTGTGTTCCAGAGTTACACAGCAGTATCTTTAAAAGCCTTGTAATTTTTTGAGGTTCTGCATAAAGGCACTGTGAGAATCATTGCAATCATCTGAGGCAAGATTCACAAAAAATCGCAAAGCACAATTGCAAGGTTTGTGCTGTGTTTTGTGATTGTGCATGTGCGTATTTCTGCTATGCACAGTTGGACAGTGTACTGCACTATCCTGTTGTGAATAGGCCTGGATGATGCAGTACTAACCCCCCCCACCACCACTACCTCTAACCCACCAGCACCACCTCGACAGGCATCCTGGAAAATGGCTCTCCAATGAATAGCACTGGTGTGCTTTTCGAAGTTCACAGAAGAGGCATACAAGTGAACCCATTGGGGTACACAAGACATTTTATGGCTATTTGCATGCCCATTATAGGCCCATTTACATGGGCCACAATAGAGAATAGTGCACCCCCCTCCCACTGATCACTGCCCCAATTATATAAAATAAGATGTATCCCAGGTGCCAGTGTGGTCCCCCCATTATAGCTAATTACCAACCCGATTATAAAACATGGTCTGGTCAGAGCTGATATGGCTGTGGAGAGGTTTTGGGATGCTTTTTCTAATTATTTCTAATGAATTTGTAGAATGCAGATCTGTGGCGAGGCAGTTTCAATGTGATCTCCCTTTTACACATTTTTACAATGTGTTTTCCTTGAATATGCCTGCTGATTGTTATATATTTAGACTGGATAGTTTGCAGAAGAAATGGCATCTTGTTTTCAGTGGGACTCTACATCTACACAATATTATGCTGCATTATGTAAAATCAAAATGCACTGAAAACAATATTTTATATCTGGGAGAACATATTAGGTGCCTCAACCAATGCATGAGCAGAAAGATGAGTTGCACAAAGAGGGTGTGCCGGTCGGTACTGATAAAATATTCGAAGAGAATGTGCCACCAGTACAGGGTGTGCATAAAGTGAAGCCCACCAAGATGAAGCCCAGCACTGTAGAATTCTGCATTAGAGTTACTGCAGCAAACAATGCAATTTCAATGGGAGTTAATACCTTTTGTCATGCAGTAAACCTGTGACATTACACTTCATCCTGGCGGGCTTCATTGTACTTGTTGAAAATGTGACCCTGGATGGGAGTCACGGTGCAGGCAGCCGGTCAAGTTAGGTGCATCCAGGGTGATCTGAACTGAATACCTTCCAAGGGAATGCGTGGTACATACCGGTATGTGCTGCAGCCCCCATGGGCAATATTTAGCCCAGGAATGCAAATGAACTAATTGAGCATGCAGGGTGAAAAAGGGCCTTATGCATGCTCCTTACCAGCCAATTTGCATGTTGGCATGGGGATGAATATGCCGGAGCAGCTCTTGCCCCAAAGCCCCTACCCTGATTGCTTCCATGTGAGACAGATCCTGAAGTCTCTGGTGGTAAAGTGGTACCCCCTACCCATTCCACCAGCCCTGATCATACTGGAGTCCAGGCCCTATCATTTCCATACTGTAGGGACACCAATGCCATCCCTGATTGCACCTGAAAACACCTATAGTCCATGTCCATAGTGTAGTGACCCCTGCTACCCCTCAACGTTTCACAGACACCTCCCTCCCTGCCCCCTCAGACTATCCCATTGCAATGACTGGCTCCATGATGGGATTGTACCACTGTATTGGTGGGTGGCAGAGCAGTTGCAGTAGGACACTGGAATTTTTATACATAGACAGGAGCTGTGTGCGGGTGATAATGCCCAGTGGCCATATATCTCAGGCACTTGCATGCAGATCCATCATCCCAGTGCCATTGCACTACTCAATGCAGGTGACGACCAATGCTGTACCCACTCACACAGGTTCCAAAATAGGTATGTTACTGCTGACCTCCTATTCATTTGGGGAACTGCAGATAAACTATCCATAGACTGAAGTGTACACTGCAAATGGCATTGTAGGATACTGCACCCCATGGCACCTGGGATATCTCAGCTGTCTGGAGGGTGGTATGTTACACAGGGGAATGGGGGAGAGTGTGGACTTGCAGCGATGTATGACAGCAGGAAGATACAACATCAGCAAGGTATGCATTGGAGGTATGTAAATTCCCTCTTACAGTTTGCCAGGGACGTACACATGGCTGCATACACTGGTGGGTCTGCAGCTTGTGCAGTCCCCAATTCAAGGTACAGCCAGTTGGGTCATTCCAGAGTGCAGGTCCCCAGCCCAGGTTCAGTGCAGTCAACAGCTGGCCATGGTAGGGTGTGGAGGGCAGTGCCAGTCTTTACAAAAGGTCAGGTATGGGGGGGAGTGAGGGTGTCTGCATACAGGGGTGGTGGGTGAGAGTCCTCTATGCTATGGATATTAACTATGGTTTCCTCTGGTGCAACTGGGACTGGGGGGGGCCCTACACTATGGAGCTCTTCAGGTATGGAGTTGGATAGATTGGGGATGGAAAGGGGTGCCTGTAGTCCACTGGGGTGGCCAGGCTGCTGTGCACCTGGGTGCACATCTGCAGCCCACCTGCAGGTGGCTGGCCAGGTTAGGCCAGCTATTTGTGGCCTAAATGTGGACCCCGGTGCTCTGGACTGTAAGGGTCTCATTCCCACAGAATATGCTGCAGTACGGCATATGCATGGGAATGCCCCCTCAACTTGCACAGCATACCATTTGTGTGTGCTTTGGCCCATTCCCTTGTGGCCTGTGCATCCTGCACATTTGAATATCATGCTATTCACATTGTTGGAGTTGCACAGCACATCTTCATTTTCCTCCGGGATGCACTGAGCATCTCCTTTGAATACAGGGACCCTGGACTAGGAACCCTGAATAAATACGTTATAAAAATGGCAAAATTATGATCCCATTGAAAACAAGATATTGAATCTAATCAGGGACAGCCTGAGTAAATACAGTGCAAAAATGTGTAAATGAAGATCCCTATGAAAATGAGATGTAGCATCTCCCTTGCCCTAGCCATGATACAAAATATAGGATAACAAATATTCAGTGCTCCCAGATCCAAATAACCTTTACCCTGTAAGAATATTTAATTTTTCCTGTGTTTTCCCCTCTTTGGCAGAATCAAATCCCTGTAGAGTTTTCTATTAGCCACTGGTTCCTTATTTATGACTGTGTTCTTCTTTTATGATATCAGCAGCCTTTTATCAGGAAAAGAGCTCTGTATTACAAGTCAAGATGACCTTGGAATGATTTGGATTTACATGGAATGCATAAGGCAAAGTGGGGGACTGTATGAAATAACAAATATCACACTCATTATTTCATGAACAATACTCAAAATTAGTAATCACAAGTCGGCCAATCTTTCAAAAGATACTAGTAATGCCTGTAAACAAATTTATTGCAAATAGAGACATTTCCATATGTGTGTCTATATATATATATATATATATATATATATATATATATATATATATACACACACACACAGGGATACATGATGGGCAGGAGTGTCATATATGAAATACCTTCATTAATGAACAGTGACCTCTGGATACTCATGAGTGCCAAAGGCACGAGTGAGAGTATCCAGAGGTCACTGTTCACGAGTGGAGATATTTCACATATCACATGATCTGCACATCATGTGTGTGATTTATACAATAGGCTTTTCTAAAGTGGTTCTGTGTTGCTCTCAAACTGTGTGCAAGATAGAAAAAACTTCTTCCATATTCATTGGTTTTGTTTTCTTCTGTAAGGAGAATGTGTTTATTCTTCCAATATAGTTCAGCTGAATCAAAGTATGTGTGTTGCTTTGAGTCTGCATGGTTTGATATATTTAGCAGTCAGTGCTCTTTCTTTTTTTTCTTCTAGTAGGAACTTTAAAGACCTTCTCAGCATGTGAGTGTCTATGAGACTGAATGCAGAAAACCTGTTGTTGGGGCTTCAGGTACTTCAAAGAGGTGAATTTCATTTGCTTTAATGAGCTGAAACAAGTTGCAGCACTGAGGGAGAGTTAATGGGCTTGTCTGTGACATCACCACAGTGAAAATAAATGCTGGTGAGGTAAGCACAGTATGTATAAACAGTATTTAACATCACTATGTTAGCCCGGGCTTGCATTTATCTCACTGTGGTAGTAATGCATGCTTTTATCGAAACATATAGCTCACTCCTACTGTATAAATATATATATATATATACAGTATATATATATATATGTATAGTATATATATATATATATTATATTATGTATATATATTTATATATATATATATATATATATATATATATATATATATATACAATATATACACACACACAGAAATGCTATTTTTGCATCTGGTAGTTATTAGTTTTCAAACAAATTCTCATAGACTTTTTTTTCTGTCCACCTGATGGAAACTTGAATGAGTTAAGCAAATGTTATTATTTTCTTTAAGGCCCTAATCCAGCAACTCATTAAATACACACTCAGTACATCATATTATGAAATGACAAAAACAGTCTTCTATTTCCAGTTGTTTGATCAGGAATGTTTTAAATGGTTTAGTTATATACCAGTATTTTGCAAGTTCACCAGGAAGATCTTTGACATTTTAGGAATAATATCAAGCCTACATGAAACTTCCAAAAAATATAAAAATAATAATATATAAAAACATAAAGGGAACTGACAAGCTCAAATGGGCAGACTGGGTCTGGCCATAGGCCCTTATCTGTTGACAGTGCCTATGCATCTATGTATCCAAACAATAATTTCCTCCTAATAAATGGCATGATCTCTTTCATTCTCAAAAATAGAACATTATATATCGAGTCAATATCTCCTCCATCTTGGCACCAAATAAGATCTAGGCTTGTAAAAAGTGCTGAAATGCCTAACGTTTGTTGTAATTATTTGAAAAACATTTACGTGTCTATCATGTACCGTAGTGTGTCTTTTGATACAGGTTGTATATTGCATTTGCTATGCTTATATTTATGTACATATTCTGTGTGACTATTTATTTTATACATTGGGACCCCATTGAAAATGATCATTGGCTCAATTGGGCTATCTTTTTCTGAATTTTGAGAATAAAATATTTACTACTACTGCATGTTGAGAGAGATCAAAGCAAGTTAACACATACCCTGGCTACATTATTATCAGACCTCAAATTTATTTATAGAAATTATGCACAATTACATTACTAATACTATAAATTAAAATATTACTGTTCAGACCTTCTTACTGTTTAGATTGCTCATTCCAACCACAAACAATACATTTATGTTCCACAGCCTAGAGATGGAGGTTCAACACAAGAAAAACTCAACTGTTGTCCCCTACACATTTCATTCTCAGTTGTTTTGACTTCTTATAACTCTATGTGGGCACATAAGGTCTCAGATAATTATATAGAAGAATTACTCATTCATGGTTTGTCAACAGTTAATTCGTTAGATGAGGTCTCCCTTGCCAGGAGTTTGACTGCTTCTCCACCGCCCCACACACACACTCTTTCTAAAAGAGATCTCAGTAGCTGTTATCTACTATGTTTGGGAAGCAGGCACAGCCCTTGATATCAAAAAGAAATTTATATATTTTTTCTGTGTAGTTCACTGAAGACCTGGAATTTTATCAGGTAGGTCCTCAGAGGTTAAAAAACAGTGTAAATCTTTATAAATTTGCTGGGAAAGGGTAACATTTCTGAGGTATGAATCTTTCTTGAAAAATGTTCATGCCCAACTGAAGTTAATAGCAAAAAATGTTTAAATGCTAGGCATTTAAATGTGCAAGCTGTTGCATTTTAAAGGGGATAAACAAATCTCCAGTTTAATAGGCAACCAATATTTAACAAGCAGTTTCAGTTTCCTAATAGCCATCTGATAAGCAGCTTAGAGTTGTGTCTCCAACATTATAAACAGAAAGAAGGGATTATTTTATTTTAGTTGCCATAGTGATTTGTAGATGTGGAAGGATACATTGAAAAGTCCAAAAAATGTGTTCCATGATACTCCATTTTCAAGCTACAGATAACAAGATGGTGGTAGGCTCTACCCACAGCCATAAAAAGGGATATCCCTGGTGGCTAATGGTCCTCCCCACCTGATTCCCATCCAAACTGAGGCAAACATCATCCTTGGTGTCCAGTGGTCCCTCCCCCAACCGACACCCATCCCTTTAATTCATGCACATTTCCCTGGTGGCCAGTTGTCTCCCCCACCTGACACATATCCTGGTGGAAATAAGGCATGTACCTAGAGTCAAGTGGTCCCTCCCTCCACCCAATGGCCATCCCTATAATTCTGTCATATCTCCCTGGTGGCCAGTGGTCCCTCCCCATCTGATGCACTTCCCAGTATTTTTATAACATATCCCTGGTGGCTAGTGGTCCTGCCACCAGAAGCCCATCCTGACAGAGGTAAACATAGTCCCAGCATCCAGTGGCCCCTTCCCCACCAGCACCAATGGTCTAAGTGGGAAACCATTTCCCGGTGTCTAGCGGTCTCTCCCCTCCCCCCATCCGATCCCCATTCCAGTAAGGAAGTTTGTTTCATAGGAAAAGATGCCAATGTAATGTAGTCAGATAATATCAAAAGCAAACATTGTTGACAGCTCTTGGCTCCCCCTGCCCCTCCGTCATTGCTGGTAGTGGGGTCTCCTTTCCCACAGCACTGACAACCCACCCCCCATCTCCCATACCTGATTGTGGGTGCCGCATCACCAGATATCAAGCAACAAAGCCCACCACATCTCCTCAGCCACCCATCATCTGAGTGATGCTGGGAGTGCACACTCCCAGCATCATTGAGATGACAGGTGACTGAGGGAATTAGTAGTGGGCTGTCTCACTGCCGTCTGCAGCATGGCACCAACAGTCCGGTGTGGGAGAAAGTGAGTTATCGGTCTATGAGGAGAAGGAATACCACTACTATCAATGAGGGAAGGGTGGTTGAGGTGCCAAGAACTGTCATCCATATTGCTTTTGATATTATCTGACTACATGAAATTGACATCTTTCTATGAAACAAACTACTGAGGATAAGGAGACTGAGCAAGGAGGAAGACCACTAGACACAGGAAATGATTTCCCTATCTAGGCCATGGGTGCAGGTCACTGGAGGTCCACTGGATGTCAGGGACTATGTTTACCTCTGTTGGGATGGGCATCAGATGGATGCACCACTAGCCACCAGGGATACTTTATAAAAGTGTTGGGAAGGGTATCAGGTTGGGGGAGGGATGGCTGGACACTAGGGACATATGACAGAATTATTGGGATAACCATCAGGTGGAGGGAGGTACCATTGGACAACAGGAACATGCCTTATCTCTACCAGGATGTCTGTCAGGGGTGGGGAGGGGCCTCTAGCCACCAGGTACATGTGAATGTCTTCATGGGATGGGCGTCATTTAGGGGCAGGACCACTGGACACCAGGGACATGCCTTTTCTCTACTGGGAAGGGCATCTACTGGGGGGAGGGACCACTATCCACCAGAGATAATGTTTGTTATTGTTGGATGCGTATGCTGTTGAGGGGAGGGATCACTAACCACCAGGGAATCTTTTTTTATAAATCGGGCAAGGGATTGGGTGGGGGACAGGAGCACTAGCCTCCAGGGAGATCAATGCTTAGATTTATTTCTGTGTTGGGGATGGCAATCAGTGGGGGGTGGGATCACTAGCCACCAGGGTGAATTCAGTCTTTTTATTCAGGCTGGTGATCAGCAATTGGGGGGACCACTACCACCAAGGAAACTTTAACATTTTTACCATTCGAAGTGACAAGCTCTGCTACGTTGAATGCCTTCAAAGCCATCTCAAATCCCATATGTTAGTGATTAGCATATGCAGTGGCAACTAGTGCTGCAGTGTTATACTATAGTATGTTAATACAACCTCCTGGCCAACTCCAATGTTTGGGCCTTCACTTCTAAGGCACTTAACCCTTCCATAATCATTATGTTACTTAGCACCTGCACACATCTCACCTAAGATGGCCACCTATAAACAGGGCTGCACCCACCCCTCTAAACCTCCCCTCCAGGTTGATGTCTTACCCAAGTTAACGCCATCACAAATATGTAAATCATTGACTGTACCTGACTGCATGTGTTAGATTTCTATGATTCTTAGTCTTGTAACTTAACATGTGAAGGTGTAATACTTCTATGTATTGTTATCCTGTCACTGTATGTAAAATGCTGGTTCCTTGTATGTAATTAACTCCGGGTCACCCCTGAAAAAGAGCCACCATGTCTCAGTGAGCCTACCTGGTTAACAAATTTCAGTAAAATAAATAAAATTACTGGGCTGGTGATTAGCGATTGTGAGAGGGCCAACACAGTACCTCTGCTAACCCCTAGGGTTGCACAGTATTAAAGCAAGGTCTCACTTGGTGGTATTTTCTTCATGCAAGGGAGCACCACAAAAGGCCCTGGAGAGGAGAAAATGCTTTGGGAATGGGACTGCACCGTTATGCAGGTTCCTCCCCCCACTTGCATTACAGCCCCCTCCACATTTTGCCCTAGAGCAAACGTGGTTTGCTTCAAGAACCAGCGCTTTTGTGAATAAACAGACAGAAAGACAGATAGATAGATACTTTATTTATATAGTGCTCATTCTCAGAGGCTCAGATTGCTGCACAGTTCATAAAAACAGCAAATGGAAAACTGCAGTCACCTTGCAGTTTAAATAAACAGTTACATTAAAATCAGAATAAACTCAATTATACCTGATATATCTATCTATCTATCAAGGCAAGACTGTCAGCAAACATACAGTTATTTTCAGTAATTATACAGCTCATAGGCTTGACTGAACAAAAAATGTTTTTAAACCCTTTTTAAAGGTTCCCAATGAGGATGTCTCCCTCAGATATCTTGGCAGTGAATTCCACAGGGCTAGCATGGTCACTGAAAAAGTCTGATTACCTGACTGCCACAGCCTAGCCCTGGGAACCACTAGGAGGCAACACAAGAAGGAACGGAGAGAGAGAGATAGTCAGGCAATGAGGAACCAGGAGGTCTTGCAGGTAGTCTGGTCCCCAGCTGTGTAGGGCTTTATAGATCAGCAATCTGACCTTGAAGATGATCCTCCACCTTATCGGCAGCCAGTGCAGTCTGCAGAGAACAAGCATGATCAGATCTTGCTTCACCAATCAACGGCCAGGCTGCCACATTCTGCATCAGCTGCAGATGGTGGATATTGCCTCCAGATAGACCTAGAGAGAGATAATTGCAGTAATCCAACCTAGACAAAATGAGGGCATGCACTAAAGTGGCGAGGACCTTGGCCAGTAACAGAGCTTAGATCAGGGCAATGTTCCTCAGATGGTAAATGCCACTTTAGATAACAGCAAACACCTGAGCATCAAGTGTCAGACTGTCGTCAAGGACCCTGCCCAGATCCCTAACCAGATTGGGGGGGATCAAAGAGACACCACCTAGCCCCAATCCAGGATAATTCCTCAATTCTCCTCCATCCCATTGTTGATCAGGATCCACCACCAGTACTTCTGTCTTGTCTGGGTTGAGTTATAGTCAGTTATGAGTCATCCAGTTCTGGATCTCGGCCAGGCAGGTATTAAATACAGAGGCCGCCATCTGGTTTCCAGGTGCACAGGACAGGTACAGCTGGGTTTCATCAGCAAAGCAATGACAACCCAGCCCATACCCCTTGATAGCATCTCCCAACAGCAGCATGTACACTGTGAACAACAGTGGTGCCAGGACCAAACCCTGTGGAACTCGACAGTGCAGAGGCATCGGGTTAGATGAGGATAACCCCATCATCACTCTTTGAACTGTTCATAAGGTAGGCTCTAAACCAGCTGATGGCAATGCTGGTTAATTCATACCAGTTCTGCATGTGGTCCAATAGCCCTTCATGGTCCATGGTGTCAAATGCTACAGAGAAATCCAGGAGAACAAGAATGGTACACTCTCCCCTATCTCTCACTGTTAGAAGATTGTTAGTCACCTTCACCAGGGCATTCTCAGTGCTATGCCCGGGCCTAAATCCAGACTGGAAGCACTCAAAAGTGGCTGAGGAGGCAAGACAAGCCTCAAGCTGAATGGCCATGACTTCAGCACAAAACCTGGTTCACACAGAACAAACTGGGTTTGCACCAGGGCAAAGTTTTATGAATGTTCCCCTAATCACAAGTACTTTATATTTTGTTTTTTGATTAAACTGTCCAACAAGAGAACTGTTTTTTTCCCCCCGTGTGCATGATTTTATATACCAAATAACTAATACAGTTTGTCACTTTGGGCAACAGGCAGCCTATTTAGTGTTTTACATAGAGTACAGTTATGCTCTCTTTGCCTAGCTCTCAATGCAAATCTGCATATTGCATTTTACATGCAGCAGGTCTGCTTTTAAAAAATGTTTCCATATGCCCCCCTCAGATTATTCTCCTGCACAGAAGAAAGCAGGCATATCTGGTCCAACATTTTTCTAGCATTATCAACTAATAATCTTTTACTGCATATAATGTGTCTATTTTTATGGCTGTGTGGGCAGAGCTCCACAAATGTTTTGTGATCACTGTAGGAGAACAAGGGTCTGTGACCAGAACATGACATTGTGTTCTCCTACAGTGATGTAGGCATATCTGTACAGTGCTGATTCCATTGCTGCTGTCCTCCATGGATGGACCTCTCTTCCATGGCCCCCCCTCCCGAGGGTGCACTACTTTACTTCTGCACTTCCGTCAAAACTGCACATGCACGAGTATTGCGCATTTGCAGATCTGTCACCACCACCATCTCGTGAATGGCAAACCACCAACTATCTGACAGCTGTGACATCCACTCCAAAACTGCAGCCCCTCCAATAGCCATTTGCCGCCAGTGCTGCTCCGATAACCGTGCCCCACTGCGCAGGTAAAGGCTCTACACAGCTGTATCGGCTTTGATCAGAACTTGTTTGTACAACTGTTTTGCAGTATGCTCTGCATACCTATCAAAGTTTAGGTGGGAATCTCACATAATGCCCTTGTATTTAAACTGACTAACTACTTCTAGGCAGTCTCCTTTATCTGTAGATATTTAAAACACTTTCTTGGGTTTCTTATTTTCTGGGTTGTACAAAACAGCATTGCTTTTTTTTGTTATTTACAACAAGTCCGTTATTTGTAAAACAATTTGCTATTCTCTAATATTTATTTTCCAGAATTTTATTCATATTTAATTATGTTTCTATTAGCTGCACGAAGTACTGCGTCATCTGCATAAAGAACTATTTTAGCAGTTACACAGTATAACAAGCATTTGCCAATGCCAAATGTTGATTACGTTGGTCCATTGAGCTTGCTCAGTGCCCCTCTATCACTCACTCATTCTGTTACTCCCGGTGCTGCAGCCTGCTCTTTTGTACTGGGCTCCTGCCTGCATTGGCACCTTTTTCAGTCCACAAAGAAATCTGCAGCAGTCATGATAGACCTCCATTGAGCTCTCTCTCTCTCTCTCTCTCTCTCTCTCTCCTCTCACTCACTCGTTGTGTTTCTCCCGGTGGTGCAGGCTACCTTTTGTACTGGGCTTCTGCCTGCATTGGCACCTTTTTCTGCCCACAAAGAGATCTGCAGCTGTGCCGACAGAGCTCCATTGAGGTTGGTCATTCCCCCTGTCTCACTAGCTCATTCTGTTTCTCCTGACGCTGCAGGCTGCCCTTTTGTAGTGGGCTCCTGCCTCTGTTGGTGCCTTCTTCTGCCCACAAAGATATCTGCAGCAGTCCTGACAGAGCTCCATTGAACTCGATCACTCCCCCTCTCTCACTCGCTCATTCCATTTCTGCCCAGGCTGCAGGCTGCCCTTTTGTGCTGGGTTCCTGCCTGCATTTTGCCGACTTCTTCTGCCCACTAAGAAATCTGCAGCAGTCATGATAGAGCTCCATTGAGTTCGCTCACTCCCCCTCTCTCTCACTTGCTCATTCTGTTTCTATCACCGCTGCAGGCTGCCCTTTTGTACTGGGGCCCCTGCATGCATTGCTGCCTTTTTCTGCCCACAGAGAAATCCGCAGCACTCCCAGCAGAGCTCCGTTGAGCTCATTCACTCCCCTCCCTCACTTGCTCATTCTGTGTCTCCCACTACTGCAGATGCCTTTGTACTGGGCTCCTGCCAAATTAGCAGCTTTTTTTGCCCACAAAGAAATCTGCAGCACTCCCAACACAGCTCCATACAGCTCTCACTCACCCTCTCTCACTTGCTCATTCTGTTTCTGCTGGCACTGCAGGCTGGCCTTTTGCACTGGGCTCCTGCCTGCATTGCCACCTTTTCCTGTCCACAAAGAAATCCACAGCAGTCATGATAGACCTCCGTTGAGCTTGCTCACTCCCCCCCTCTCTCACTCACTCATTCTGTTTCTCCCAGTGCTGCAGGTTGCCCTTTTGTACTGGGATCCTGCCTGCATTGGTACCTTTTTCTGCCCACAAAGAAATCTGCAGCTGTCCTGAACAGCTCCATTGAGGTCGTTCACTCCACCTGTCTCACTCACTCATTCTGTTTCTCCTGAAGCTGCAGGCTGCCCTTTTTTGCTGGGTTCCTGCCTCTGTTGGCACCTTTTCCTGCCTACAAAGAAATCTGCAGCAGTCCTGACAGAACTCCGTTGACCTCACTCACTCCTCCTCTCTCACTCGCTTGTTCCATTTCTGCCAGCGCTGCAGGCTGGTCTTTTGCACTGGCCTTCTGCCTGCATTGCCAGCCTTTTCTGCCCACAAAGAAATCTGCAGCAGTCACGACAGAGCTCCATTGAGCTCGCTCACTCCCCCTCTCTCACTTGCTCGTTCTGTTTCTCCCCGCTGCAGGCTTCCCTTTTGTATTGGGCCCCTGCATGCATTGCTGCCTTTTTCTGCCCACAAAGAAATCTGCAGCAGTCCCAACAGAGCTCCATTGTGCTCACTCTGTCCCCCTCCCTCACTTGCTCATTCCGTGTCTCCCGGCACTGCACGCTGCCCTTTGGTACTGGGTTCCTGCCTGCATTGGTGGCTTTTCCTGCCCACAGAGAAATCTGCAGCATTCCCAACAGACCTCAGTTGAGCTTGCTCACTCCCCCCCACTCGCTCGATCCTAATCTGTCCCAAACACTGATTTCCAACAGCAACTGCGGTATTGTGCACTGGAAGAGAGAAACACATTTTGGCCAGGATGTGAAAAATGACAGCTGTACTGTTCATAAGGAGGTGTGAAAAATGGCAGTTTTGAAAATCTGGCATGAAACTATTACTAATTTGTGAACTTACAAGGGTGTGTGGAAACTGCACAATGCACGCTCGTAACACAGTAATTTTATGGAGCTTCATCACAACATTTTCAACTTAGGACCTCTGCTCAGGAACAGTGTCAGTGTGATTTTCTTAATGTATCCCAAACACTGACTTCCCACAATGGCCGAGCTATTGTGCACCGGATGATGGAAAACACATTTTGGCCAGGATGTGAAAAATGAAAGCTGCACTGTTCATAAGGAGGTGTGGAAAAATGGCAATGCTGAAAATCTGGAGCAAAAATATTGCAAAGTTATAAAGGTGCGAGCATGCATGGAAACTACACAATGCACGCGCATAACATGCTCATTTTATGGACTTTCATCACCAAATTTTCAACAAGAGCATTTTAGGACCTCTGCTAATGAACAATGTCACTTTCATTTTCATAATGTGTCCCAAACATGGATTTTCCACAGCGACCACGCTATTCTGTGCCAGAACTGTGAAAAAACACATTTCAGCCAGGATGTGAAAAATGACAGCTGTACTGTTCATAAGGAGGTGCAGAAGAATGGCAATGCTGAAAATTTGGAGTGAAAATATTAATTTGAGAAGCTATGAGGGTGCGTGCAAGCTGCGCAACGCACACGTGTAACACAGCCATTTTATGGAGTATCGTCACCAAATTATTAACATAGGCATTTTAGGACCTCTGCTCATGAACAGTGTCGCTGTCATTTTCTTAATCTGTCCCAAACACTGATTTCCCACAGTGACTGCACTATTCTGCACTGGAAGAGTGAAATCACATTTCGGCCATGATGTGAAAAATTACAACTGTACTGTTCACAAGGAGGTGTGAAAAAATGCCAATGTTGAAAATTTGGCGTGAAAATATTGCAGATTCACAAAGTTACTAGCGTGCGTGCCAACTGCACAACACACGGTCAGAAAACAGTCATTTTTCTGATTTATTCCACCAAATTTGCAACATAGGCTTTTTGAGAGCCCACCTCATTAACACTGGCACTGTCATTTCATTAATCGGTCCTGAAAGGGGGTTCCACACAGTGACCACGAAATCACCTTTTGGAGATGAATAACGCCATGACAGTGGCAGAATTCATGAGGAGAGGTCCCAAAAACCCCATGTTGAAAATTTGGCACCAAAATTCAAAAAAATGCATGAGATATGCATCAAAGTTGGTAAAACCTTATTTATTCCATTATACAGCTTACTGGAATTTCTTCAGTTCGCGGTTGGCTTTGAAGAGTGCAGACGTGTTCTTGGTCCAAAGAAGATTATCATGCCAGACTCCACAGGTAAAAAAACAAGAAACAAAACATTGTGGGATTTTTTTTTTTACTGGAGCATGTTGCATGCTAGGGTGGGCTCCCAGTGTGCCAACAGAGTGTTTTTTTTGGGGGGAAGCTGTAGCCGATGGGGATTGGACACCTCCATTGGCACAAAACGGGTGTGCAAGAGTTGAGAGAGATTGGGCACCCCTTGGCACAAATGTATTGGGTGTTTGTGAGGTGGCATTATGCCAATGGGGAGTGGGCTCCCCCATCGGCACATGACAGTGGGAGGGTGTGACATAATGCCAACAGGGAGTGGACTCCCCTGTCGGCAACATCAAAGTACAGGGCAGGGGCACTGATGCTTATGGGGATTGGGGCCCCCGTCAGCAAACACACACTGTTGTGGGGGGGCACATGATGCCAAGGGGGATTGGGCACCCCCTTGGCACTGGAGGTTCACAAACAATATTACACTTGCCAACGTTCCACCCAGCAATGATGGGTCGCTCCCTCATTGCAGCAAATCACTGACACTGCAATGATGAGGTGGCCACTGATTGCAGTGGCTGAAACATTTCAAGATGGTGGCACGCTGGCTGAACTAGTGTCAACAGCAGTGTGCCACAGCATTGGGGAAAGCAGGCCAAGTCTTTAAAGGCTGTGGGAGTATTGGCCAAAACAGTGGTGTGCCTCCACAACCTGCTTCTAGAACGCTGCCACAATATGTTTCTTGTGCATGCACACAATCAACATAAAAATGCATCCAGAGAGTAGTTTCCACACATGACAAATAGAGAAAGCAGTGGAACCTCAGTTCACATTGAAGGTGTTTAGGCCTGACCTATGTTTTTTTTTTTTTTGGTGATTGGATATCAGGCTAATCCTGATTCAAATGAATGAAGAGAGTGAGAAACCTCTTTAACATGATGAAATGAAGACACAAATTGAGTGAAAAAAATTGAGTACCTTTGAATAATTTGCAGGTTCTTCTGAAGAACATTTTTGGGGACGTTGAAGTTGCACTGCTACAATATTTGTTTGAATTTATAAACTAACTCGTGAATTGAGGCAGAAAAATTAAACAACTATTTCTGCTAAGTGTTTAATAAAAGTAAAGAGGACAAAATTATTAGGGAATAGGAAAGGCAGCTATTTATGGATATGTAATTTATGGTTGACTTTTTTTAATAGAACAGTTAGCCTGACAAAGTTCTAAGACCATCGTTCTGACATTTGGAATCCATAATACCACCAGACTGAGCTCAAATCGAAGGTATTGTAGAGTCAAACAGCAAGGTTTCTCATGCTCAGCTGTTTTCAGTGCTTGTTTCAAGAATAATTTTCAGACTTCACTCTTTTATTACATATGCAGACGGGATGATAAAAGAACATTTGGGATAAGCACAGCGACATAAAGCCAGGAATAAAAAAGGAAAAGAAGAGAAATAATCACAATACACATACAAGCAACAAAAGTCCATCTTCCCCCACCGTCTAACCACCCTCTAAATCTTACCTCCCTCCCCCATCCTGGAGAGTTCATGATGGAAAGCACGAAAGTTATTAATATAGGAGAGATAGAAACTAAGGTTTATAAGTTACTGAATCTGGACTGATTGATGTGTAAAGACTTAAGTACTCGAGTAATAGATCTTTTGATGTTTAAATTTTATGGCATTTCAGTGAGCTATTCAAACCATGTGGGGACAGCTGAGTAGGTCCAGTATCTCAAAAACAGAAGTTTAGTAACAGCAGAAATTAGAATTAGCTTTATGAGAACTCCCAATCAAAGAGCTAAATTCATCCAAAATGCAAGTTTCTAAAGCAAAGGCATCTTATAGTCCCAATATAGGGTCACGTTGATTTTGAATAAGGCTCCAAAATGAGACAGTGTACAGGAAAGACCAGAGCATATGTAATAAGAAGCCATCTGATTACTTGCACCTAAAACAGATGGGTGACTCGACTTTTCCCATTTTATACATCTTAGTGGGTTTGAAGTATAAATTGTGAAGTATATTAAATTGTTGCCACCTAAATCTATCCTGCTTAACAAATTTATAAACCAGTCCTGACTCGAAACCGAAATTTGACATCTTTATCATGGTCTAAAACATTGGCCCAATAATAAGCAACTGGAGAGACGGCTTCTCAAGTCACGTGGCTGATGCCTTTATAAAGCTGGGATATTGTGTGGTGTTGGTACATCAAAGTTAACCATGTTAGAAACATGGCTCCAGTGCTATTTGACCAGGGAGGAAGGCCTAAGAAACTGAAAAGACAGTGACGTAATTGAATAAACTGAAAAAGGCTAGAAAAAAGAATATTGAACCTTCTCCAGAATCGTTCAAAGGAAATAAAAATACAATTTTCTATGTAGTAAATCATCAGTGATCAAAAATCTAAAATGTGACATTTCCTCCCAATGAGGGGCTGTTTACCAACTGTAATATTGAGATTATTAAGGAGAGTTGACAGGAATCCTTTACATAGGACAGTTTCAAATGTTTGCAAAGCTGCACGTGAGCTTGACGAGATCAGAACAGGGAGCAGACCTGAGATTATGAGGCAGTTTGTGAGGAGAGAAAATACAAGAGAGAGTTTCTATCCAATGGATGCTTAAGGCATAGGGCTTTTTCCATACCAAGCCAAGAAGGGGATTATTTATTGGGAGCCTCACCACGTAGAGTTCCCCAGTTCAAACTTCACTTTAAAAATGGCAGGAGCTGCCCTGACAGCTGAGGGGGTGGGAGTTCTGTCAAAAACAACCAGTGAGGCTGAAGTCTGCCCTTTTACACCTGCCTCACTCACAAATTCAAGTTCAGATTTGCAAATTCAGATTACTTCTAATGTTTCTATTTTCAACTCCAGTCACCACTACAGAGATTCAGGAAATGGAACTACTCCTCGCTGTGTCACCACCCTTCCATCCCACCATCCATCTCTATATGAGTGACCAGAGCTGAAAATTGAAACATTAGAAATCATCTGAATTTGTGAATCTGAACTAGAATTAGTGAGGGAGGCAGGTGTAACCGAGGCGAATGATTTCAGAAAGTTACAGTTTTTGTAATGTGTTTTATCACAGAGAAGCTATTTTCAGCCACTGACCAAATTAGTGAAGAGACCTGAATCTGTGAGAAAAAGCAGGGAAATGAATCTGGGATTAAAAAATGACAACCATATAAGACAAAAACAACAGATGGTCACCCATCTGTTGCAATTGCTTTAAATCCATCTCAAGAGTCCTCTGATGGCATAAATCTTTTTGAGATAAGCTCTTGATGTTTATGATTTCACAGGAATCCCTTGATGGATTAACAGTTCTGTAACACATGGATGTGCAACTGTTATTCTAGTTATACAATAGGATATTTACTTAAGAAAAAGAATGGAACAGAAGGATAAATAAAGCAGCTGTACTGGGAATAATATATATATATATATATATATATATATATATATATATGTATATATATGAGATTGTTAAAAGAATTATCTCCTGAGGCAGCAGAGCTATAATTGAGGCATTCAAAAGCATCCTTAGAAAGGAGGTTCATGCCAAGTGACTGAAGTGGGGTTGTGTTGGTACCATTATTTTAATAAAGAGTACAAGAGAAAATTGTTGAAATGTGGACCAGTCAGTCTAGTATGGATAGTGTACAAAGTGATGGATTCCTTTTTAAGGGAGAATATACTAGCTGAAATGTAACATAACACAATGTGTCAGCCATTTGGACAGGCACTCTTTAGACACAGGGGCACCTTCTTTTTCAATAGTGAATAAAACGAAAAGCTGAGAGGACTTTCTGCAGTCCTTGCTGTGACTGACATCATATCTGAGAGTCTGATGTACATCCAAAGTATGGAGTAATGTGTTTCCTGGATTGGTATACTCCAAATAGTACGCTTGAAGGTGATTGGTTTGATCCAAAGTAAATTCAGGTGCAACCTTAGGTAAGAACTTAGAACTGGTCTGTAAATACACCCTGCCTTTATAGAAAATCAATTAGGGAGGCTCAAACATTAGAGTCTGTAGCTTTGAAATCTTACAAGCAGAAGTGAGGGTAACTAATAACAATGCTTTCCATGAAAGGAAGTGTAGACCACATCTTGTGGCTGGCTCAAAAGGAGCAAAAGTAAGCTTTTCCAAAGCAAAATTCAAGTCCCAAGCTGGGACCGGATGCCTAATAGGAGGTTTTATGTGTAGTATACCCCTTAGAAAAGTATGGGATACCTCTAATTGTGCAATGGTAAATTTATCCACAGGGGAAATGAAAAGCCAAATAGAGGCTAGATGCACCTTGAGTGAGGAATGCTGAAGACCAGAATCTAATAGCAACAATAAGTATTCCAACACTGGACTGACTGGACAGATAAAGGGGTCCAGTTGTTTGGAAATGGCCCACAATGTAAACCGCTTCCATTTCAAAGAATAGGCATGTCTGGTGGAGTGTTTTCTGGCAGCCCCAGAACATCAGTCACCTTAAGTCATACTCCAGATTGTGCCATGGCTATGTTTTCAGGCACCATATATGTAGATATAGGGACTTCAGGTCTGGATGGCTCAGAGACTCCCTGTCCTGCGACAACAGGCCCTTGCATAGTGGTAGTGGTAGTGGTAATGGGGGATCCACTGCCAACTGTTGGAGCAGGGGATATCATGTTTGCCAAGGTTATAGTGGAGCAATGAGGATGAGGGTTGCCCCTCCATATTCAATTTGAGTAGTAATCTCTATATTAGAGGAAAGGGAGGGAACATACAGAAATCTCCCTTTCTAAGAGAGGGACAATGTGTCTCACCAAAAAACTCCAGGCGCTGAAGTGAGCTAGCAAAAACACAGCAGTTTTGTATTCTGTGGGGATGCAAAAAGGTCCATCTCTGGGTGACCCCAACTTGTGAAGATGTCTCCCACAATTGAGGTCAACTAGTTCTTATTTGCGCACCCTGGACTGTGACCTGCTGAAATTCAGGATTTAGGATTTATGAATTTGACATAGCATGTTTTCACAAAAGGGAGTTCATACCTGGCCAAGTAATTCAGTTTCCATGGGCCAGACTATAAAAACCTGCATATAGGAATACTAGTTGATGTTCTGGCTCGGAACATCAGTAAAGCTTTTGATATGGCATTACATGGCAAGCTGCTTAACAGACTTGGAATTAATTGGTATTAATTTTATCAAAGTATAATGGACTATGAGCTAGCTGAAGAATAGGAAGCAGAAAGCATGAATGTGGTAAATGGGTTTTCTCAGGCAAGGAAGTGTACCAGATGGACTGGGCTGGGTATCCTAATGTTTAATATCATAAAGCAGCATATTTATGAGGTGGAAACTGAGCAAACAAATTTGTAGAAAATATAAAATGTGTGGGTATGGAAAATGAAGAATTAAAAGGTTTTTCAGAAGGATTTATGCATAGTTATCTGGGAACACCTATGGGATATGAGGTTCAATGTGGAAAAGCATTATGTACCACACATGGGTATAGAAATATAATAGGGCAGCATGTTATCCAAATGGGGCACAAATAAGACACAGCAGAGCAGAGGGACCTGGGGATGAATATAAATAACAAAGTATCTGAAACACGGGTGAGAACCCCTTGGGGATACTTAGCCTCACTATGAACCTCATGATTGTTGTACACCAACAAATGAAGCGATAAGTATGGCAAACATAGCCTTGTGAGCAATACAAAAAATATTAGAGCTAGGGGTCCGGAGAGCTTGGCACCTCTATACAGATCATGGACCTGATTTTCAAAGCACCCTTACAGTGATGCAACTTCCATTGCTCTAAGGGTTGTGGAAAACCTCAGATGCACCAGGGACCCTGTGCCCAACTTTACAAAAAGCAGTGTCCCTGTGCCAAATTCCCCAGGTTTGCTGCAAGGGACTAGCTGTTCCAAAGAGTGGGCACATTTATAGACCTATCACAAGGAGCCATCCCAACCCCCCACCGGGACAACAACTGAGTGACCAGGATAGTGTTCAGGAGGGAAGAAACACCATGCCGGGAGGGGACCAGGGGCATAAGTGGCACTTCGGGTGCCACTAAGGCATGCGGACATATCATGATAATAATAGCTAACAACAGCTACTGGTAAGGAACACATCCCAAGTTTAGTGCCTCCCACAATTGCCCCAGTGTCCTATAATCCCTGGTGATAAAGTGCTGAACCCTCCCTGTGCTCCCCGATCTCCCCTCCAAGTATGATTAAAAAAATGCCACATCCTATATCGCAACCACCCATGATGTCCGATCACACCTGATAAAACAACATAAAATTCCCTGGTGGTCTAGTGGAGCCCCCACCCTTCCACCCCATCTGGCATCTCCCAACCACCTGCTGCCCCTCCATCTCTCAGTGACAGCAGAAGGATCCTGTGACTGGCACGGCCCTATGCACACCACCACAGCCAACCACAGAATGCATTCTTAAGTATTATGTACTATACACACAGTACTGGAGAATGTATTCTGCAGCTGGCCATGGTGGGGTGCGGAGGGCTGTGCCAGTCATAGGATCCATCTGCTGTCACTGAGGGGAGAGGGGGAGTGGGAAGGTTGGTAGATGCCAGATGGGGTGGAGAGGGTGGGGGCTTCACTAGACCGCCAGGGAATTTTATGTCATTTTACCAGATGTGATTGAAAATCAGGGGTCAGCATGATACAGGATGTGGCAGTTTTGTAATCATACTTGGGGGATCAGGGAGCAGGGTTTCTTTGGGGGCACTATATCACCAGGGATTACAGAACAATAGGAGGATCACTGGGTGGTGCACTGCATTGGGGTTGCATTCCTTACCAGCTGCTGCTGTCAATTATGTAATGTTATGTTTGCATATCTCAGTGGCACCTGTTGGGTTGCCATGCCACTGCTGGTGCAGACCACCTTTGCTCCAACACCCCATCTACCACCTCCTGTGCTTCTAATCTGCATCTCCTCCCCCCCTGTAGTACAGCAGCCTATTGGCACAACCCAGTTAGACTGCCTCTTGGCTGGTCTAACTGGTGTCTCTTGCTGCAACCATGGAAGAGCTTTGAAAATCCCAGATAAGTGGATGTTGCAGCCCCGCCATGGCGCAAGCCCCCCTGTAACCTGGCACATCTGGTTGTGTGGTACAACTGGTGGTGCTGGGGGTTTTGCCACATTTGCATTTAAACTGGACACAGACTGCCTTGGAAAATCATGTTTTACACAGGTAATGATGCAAATCACTATTTGTGTTAAACTCTTGGGATGCAAATCCCTTGGGTACTTCTAAGCCCTTTGAAAATCATTCCCCATATGTCCAACCGCACCATGTCTATTGTGCACAATTTTGCTGCTGTTATAAAAGAAATTACATTATTCAAAGTGAAAGAGTACAAAGAAGAACAATGAGGCATATGCAGGGGTTATAGGAATTAATCTACAACGACACACTCAAAAAATTAAACCTTATGTCCATTGAATTGATACCAATAAGGGAAGACCTACTCCTATGTGGGACATTATCAAGGACCTTTATTTTTTTATGAAATAGGGTTTGAATTCAAACCAGAGGTACTGGGTACATGAGGAAACCTGCTACAACTGCAGTGTTTGAAATTTAATAGTACAGGAGGAAATTTTACTTTTCACAGGCAGTGGTGAACCTTTTGAATGCTTTTCACATTAAGCTAATACTGAGTGAAAGCAAATCTAGTTTCTGAAATAAACTAGATGTTTTGATTTTGAAAAAGAGGGATATGCATTATAATGGGATATGAGATAGGAGCTCTGTATGAGCAATTTGTCTTTAGCTCCTTGTTAGCCTGAGTAAGAACTGTAAGGCTATAGTCTGTAGTTCGGGGGGGGGGTGCAACTTGCCACACATCGTTGTTGGCCTATTTAAGGGTTGCTTTCCTCACTCTACACAAAAGTATTTTTCCTTGCCAACAGGAGGCTCTATTCATCTGTCTTCTCACTTTATGTCTGCTGCGGCCTTGCACCCCCCGCTCTGGTTTGTTTGTGCTCTGGACTCTGCTAGGTTTCTGCTAGTTGTGTTCCTGTGTTTCTTCTACTTTGGTTAGTATTTGTTTTGCTTCCGGCTGCTGTGTGCTGTTTTTCTGTTCTACTGAGTCTATGCTTTAAAACATAGAAACATAGAAACATAGACTTTGACGGCAGATAAGGACCGCTTGGCCCATCTACTCTGCCCATTTCCCTACCTACAGGATAGGCCGTAGATCCTAGTTAACCAACAGCCTATTTCTTCCTACCCCCCACGAGAATTGCCTTATGTCTGTCCCATGCATTCTTGAATTCTCCCACAGTTTTAGACCCCACAACCTCCTCAGGAAGGCTGTTCCATGCATCCACTACCCTCTCTGTGAAATAATACTTCCTCACATTGCCCTGAACCACCCTCCTTCTATCTTTAAATTGTGTCCCCTTGTTCTTGCAAGTCTCTTTTTCTGAAAGATGCTACCCTCTTGGACTTTGTTGATTCCACTGAGGTACTTAAAAGTTTCTATCATGTCCCCCCTCTCCCTTCTTTCCTCAAGGGTATACATATTAAGCTCCTTTAGTCTCTTCTCATATGGCTTCTCTTGCAGACCCTGCACCATTTTAGTTGCCCTCCTCTGGACTACCTCTATCCTGTCTATGTCCTTGCGGAGATGGGGTCTCCAGAACTGGACACAGTACTCCAGATGGGGTCTCACCAACTGTCTGTACAGAGGGATAACAACTTCCTGTTTTCTGCTGCTGATGCCTCTCCCTATACGTCCCAGTATACCCCCAGCCCTCCCTACTGCCTTCTCGCATTGCTTGCTAACCTTAAGGTCATTTGATATGATTACCCCAGGTCTTTTCCTTTTTTGTTGTTACTACCTCCCCACCCATTGTGTATTCTTCCCTGGGTTCTTGTTTCCCAGGTGCATTATTGCACTTCTTTGCATTGAATCCTAGCTGCCATACTTCTGACCATTCCTCCAACCTTGCCAAGTCCCTTTTCATCCTTTCCACGCCTCCTTGTGTATCAATCCTGTTGCAGATCTTTGTGTCATCTGCAAAAGGCATACTTTCCTTCCAGTCCCTCTGCAATGTCACTGATGAAGACATTAAAAGGACTGGACCCAATACTGAACCCTGCGGTGCCCACTAGTAACCTCTCTTTCTTCAGAGTGGACTCATTTACAATTACCTTCTGTGTCCTGTTGTGCAGCCAATGTTTTACAGGCTACCACCCTGGGACCCACTCCCAGGCTGGTTAATTTGACTATTAATCTTTTGTGTGGGACTGTGTCAAATGCCTTGCTACAGTCTAGGTAGGCCATGTCCACAGCCCCTCCATGGTCTACTGCTTTGGTCACCCAGTCAAAGAAATCTATTAGATTCATCTGACATGACCTTCCCGCTGTGAATCCATGCTGCCTTGGGTCCTGTGCTCCACTGGCCTCTGGGTACTCAACTATTCTTTCCTTCAGAAGTGACTCCATCACTTTCCCTACCACAGAGGTCCGACTGACAGGTCTGTAGTTTCCTGCCTCTGCCTTTGGTTTTGTGTATTCTTTTTTTTTCCTTTTGGGGATTTCTAGTTGCCCTTTCTTTGTGCTGTGTTGCTCCTTTGCTGTGCTCTGGTTCCCTGTCCTCCTCAGTTACCTGGCATCCTCAGATCCCTGAATTGCTACCTGGTATCCTCAGTTTCCTGCATTTGTTATATGTTTCAGCTCCCATTCAAACCCTTTGTTGCTGTTTCCACTTAATTGCCTGCACCTGGTCTCAGCTCTTGCTCTCAGCTAGCTGCAGGGTGTGGCAGCAGGTACTGCTGCATTTCTATTGCAACTCCAGGTCAGTTATGCTGCTTTTGCTTCTTCCTTCTTTTCCTTGGGGACTTCTCACTACATTCTTCATTATGTTTAAGAATTATTCCACCTGTCCACTGCATTTACTCTGCCTGAAATTGCACTTCCCTATTATTTGTGCAGACAAACCTACTTCAATTTGTTTGGTTATTCAGTGCTACTAGCATTGCAACAGAACCTCACCTAATTATCCTGCCTTTCCATGTTGCTCTCCCCTTGTGTACAGCCTTTTTGGGGTTCTTAATATGCTCAAACACATTACAGCACAGCTACAGCTTCAGATATTCATCAGTTTAAGTTCATCTACTAGTTTCATTCAACTGCTGGTACTTAAATTATTTTATCCTACTGGTTTAATTTGCTGTTTGATGCCATGGTGCCTCTCTGTGGCTTCTCCATTTTGCCCATGGCAGGGGACTATGTTGTTGCAGCGGGCATTGTGGCTCCAGGCAGTGGGAGCAGCTTTCAACTTCTTATATGTTTTATTTGTCACTGGCTCACCCTAGTCTTCTATTGTTGATCCACACAGCCTTTATGGCATTTCACAACCAGCTATTCCAGGCAACTCTCTACCTTATGGCAGCTGCCAGCCTTCTACCATCCTTTCCATGCTACTCTGCACCTGATTTACACAGTCATCCCAGCCTTCCTGTCCCTTACAGTCCCCCAGCCTTCCTGTCCCTTGTACTACCAGTATTGCTCATATACCAGCCATCATGGCACTAACACAATCAGCTTGCAAGTCCATTCATTCCAGGACCTCTCCCCTTTCAATACCAGCATCCCTTTCCAAGTCTGAGAGCAGATCATGTTTACTTGCATTGAACTGCACCTCCTACCACACTGGCTTTGCAGCCTAGTCCTATCTAACCATCTTCACAGCCACCTCCTCCTCTCCAACCATTGGGCCAGGCCTTTGCCCGGCCTCGATGTTCTCTTACTCATAATATACTATCCAATTCACTCCCAATTTGGCTTTCTAATGAAGTTGGTTGGCATGCATTCCTGTGGTTGACAATTAAAATATGTCTTACCTGTACCCACAAGAGGGTCCATATTGCTCAGCCTGTCCTATGTACAGGTCTCATCCAGTCAAGACCCACGAGAGGGTCCACAGTGCTCAATCTGACCTATGTACAGGTTTCCCCATGTCTGCTATCATCCATTATGACCCACATATGGATCTCATGCTCCTTACCATGTGCAGCTCTCATGCTCATTACAACTCACTTTTCCACATTTTGGAGATATGCCAACCATATCCATTACTCCAGGACTCAGGTCTAGCCTCTGGCCACTGATCTCTCTCTGCACCCTGAAATCTGCATCTTAAGCATGCAAAGCTCGGGGTGGGGTCCTTCTGACCTGGCCCATAGTTGGAAAGGTCCTCGCTCCGGGAGAATCTTCGGTTGTCAGCCATACTGACAGCACCTCTCGATATAGCATTTAAGATTTCCACAGCGAAGGGGTGAGGCTCCCACAGGAAGGGCCCCTTTAGCTGCTTGAATGGGTTCAGAGGCACCCTTTCATACCATTCTCCCTTTGATTGCATCTGGTTCACCTGATTTGTTCATAGACTGGACTCAGTGAGGAAGTGCATGGCTGCCACATGCTGAGCTGCTACTGAATGGAGCTACTGTAGCAGGATTTACTCAATGCACACTACTCATTTTTAAAAGGTATCCCACCGTTACCTTATTCCTAATGAATTAAATACATCTTTCTGGACCGACTTGTGTGGCCACCGCCAGTCTCCCTTGTTTGCCTATTTATTTTTCAGTCACCAGGTCTTGGAATGTTTTGGTGAAGAATAGCCTTGCCTGACGACTGGACTCCAGATACCTTGTGGGAGGTCTTAATGGCAAACAGTGGATGACGGATGAGCAAGCAAGCAGAGAAAGAAGAATTTGTGAAAAAAGTGGAAAAGGAGAGTCTTTATTTCACTTTTCTATACACTTGTTGCTTAATTTAAGTGCTCATCTCAGTGTGCTTAGTGATTAATGATTTGTGTCTTAAATCTTAAAACATTTTTTTTAGAGTTCTGGTTCTTATTAAACAACAGAGCTCCCTGAGCGCAGAGTTCCCTTTTCACTTTTCACTTCAGAGTTATTTTAAAAAACCTTTTTAACATTGTTTATCTTGAGCTGGAAGCTCTTTTCTTTCTTATTTGCATCCACTGCAAAGGGTTAGTATAATTCCGAGCCGATCTTAAAAAAAACAAGCATTTGTCAATGCCGAATGTTTGCTTGCTGGCATTGGCATTGGTAGTATAGGAGTTACAGAGCTGCATAATAGGAATGGCAGTGAAGTACTGAACTGAAGCCAACCCCATCACCACCCTGCAGATTGTGACAGGCATTGGGGTGTGCTTTTGGGTCATCAGGCATAATGACCATGCCATTTCACCACATCCTACCATGCAGATACTGACAAGTGTCACGGTGTGCCTTGGGGTCTTTGGCCCTTATGCGCACCCCATTCCATCAGGAAATATTGTGAGATGGGTGCGGTATAGGAGAATGGGGTGAACTTTGGGGCCGAAGAGTCCAAGGCACACCTCGATGCCTTTCAGTGGCTGCAGGATGTGGGTGGGGGTGGAATGGTATGAGCATTGCAGGTGACAATCCCAAGTCACAGCCCTGATGCCTGTCATTCTCTACAGGGTGGGTGTTATGGTCGGAAACCCTAACGCCTCATGCATTCATTGGTATTTTCACTCCAAATTTTCAACATGGGTATTTGTGACCCCCACCTCATGAACAGTGGCAATATCAGTTTGTTAGCTGAAAGCTGCTTTTGCACAGTGACTACGGCATTTGTCACCACAGGTGCAAAAACACATTCTGAACAGGATGTGAAAAATGACAGCTGTACTGTTCATGGGGAGGTGTAAAAAATGGCAATGTTGAAAATCTGCAGTGAAAATATTAAAAAAACTGGTGAAGTCACGAGCGTGCGTAGAAACTGTGCAGCATGCACCTGTAATGTAATTAGTTTGGGAATTGTTTACAGCGGATTGTCAACACAGGCATTTTGGGACCTCATGTCATGAACAGTGTCACTGTGATTTTCTTTATCTGTCCCGAACAATGATTTCCCATAGCGACCACGCATTTCTGTGCTGAAAATGTGAAAACACATTTCAGCCATGTTGTGAAAAATGACAGCTGTGCTGTTCATAAGGAAGTATGGAAAAATGCCACTGGTGAAAATGTGGACTGAAAATATTACAAATTCATGAACTTATGAGGGTGCGTGGAAACTGCACAATGCTCACTCGTAACACAGTCATTTTTAGGAATTTTTTCACCAAATTTTCAAAATAGCCATTTTAAGACCTCTGCTCATGAACAGTGTCACTGTGATTTTCTTAATGTGTTCAATACATTGATTTTGCACACAGACTGAGCCATTGTGCTCTACATGGGCGGAAACATGTTTTGGGTGAGATGTGAAAAATGACTGCTGTACTGCTCATAAGGTGGTGTGGTAAAAAGGAAATGTTGAAAATCTGGAGTGAAAATATTAAAAATTCATGAACTTACAAGCGTGCGTAGGAACAGCGCAACGCATGCTCATAAAATGGTCATTTTTAGGAATTTTTTCACCAAATTTTTAACATAGCCATTTTAACACCTCTGCTCATGAACAGTGTCACTGTGATTTTCTTAATGTGTTCCAAACATTAATTTCGCACACCAACTGCTCCATTGTGCACTACATGTGCAGAAACACATTTTAGTTGAGATGTGAAAAATGACAGCTGTACTACTCATAAGGAAGTGTGGTCAAATGGCAATGTTGGAAATCTGGAGTGAAAATATTGAAAATTCACAAACCTACGAGCATGCGTGGGAACGAAGTATAACGCCGCTCGTGAACATTCATTATTGAATTTTCACCAAGTTTTCAAAATAGGCTTTTGAGGCCCACCTTATGAACAGTGGCACTGTCATTTCATTAATCAGTCCCAAAAGTTGATTTCGCGCGGTGACTGAAATCTGCTTTGAGCCGATTAATGCCATGACAGTGACGGAATTCATGAGGAGGGTCCCAAAACCCATGTTGAAAATTGGTGCCAAAAATCCCAAAAATGCCTGAGATATGAAGCAAAGTTGAAAAACCCTATTCATTACATTATATAACTCCAGCATTTCCTCAGTTCACGGTCGGCTTTGTAGAGTGCAGATGTGTTCGGTCCTCAAGATCGTCACGCCAGAGTCAGAGGTAAGCATGGGGTGGGGGGTGGGGAGGCAGGGTGTGCAGTGGGTGGGCACGGGTGGGGGCAGAGACAGCCAGGGACCGTTTTTCTTTTGAGATTTTTTTTAACAAAGGAGGAGACGATGCGGGACATTTGCCACACTGGGGTGGGCTCCAGCATGGCACAAGGATGGCTTGTGGGGGGGTGGGGAGCCGATGGGGGATTGGGCACCCCTGTTGGTGACAGCATCTGTTGCCACGCTGGGGTGGGCTCCCAGTGTGGCACCCCGTACTCTGGGGGGGACAGTGGAGCCGATGGGGGATTGGCCACCCCCGTTGGCTATTCATGTGTAGCCATGCTGGGGTGGGCACCCAGCGTTGCATGTACAACTCTGTTTGGAGGAGTGCAGCACAGCCGATGGGGATTTGGCACCCCCATCGACTATACAGAGTGGGGAGGCGAGCACGCAGTATGCGTGCGTGTGTGTGTGTAGGGGAAGTGTGCATAAGCAGGCGATATCTTATCACTGCTCACTGAAGCATAGCTCCCTCTTTCAACTGTACACCACTGAATTTTGGACTGCTGTCATAGACAGCTCCAGCAGGCATTGGAGGACACTGGAGAACTACGGCCGCACCTGCAAACACACTGACTGAATTGGAAGAGGGCTGCCACACCTCCAAAAACTCAGATGATGGCACTATGTTTCTTGCACATGCGTGCAATCAAACATAAAAATAAGTTTTTATATCCCTTTTTTTATACCCCTAACTAAAATTTTAACTCACTTTATCCCAGTTGCTATAAGAGAATTAACTTAAATTCTATAAACATTACTATTTAGTTCACTCAATACACTCACTTTTGGGGGTTTAATTTTTTCACACCATTGGTGCATATTTTTATGACACGCTGTGCATATAAAGGCACACCTCCTTTGCTGAAGTAGGATAATTTGGAACCGGTCACCCAATGCAGTGTGAGTGTCCCGCCTGGTAGGTCTATTGGGTGTTATTCTGCATGCTACTTCTTGGCCCTAGGCTGAAAAAGTTTTTGGGTGGTTGTATAATCTTAGCTTTCTGGAGTTCATTGCAGTCTGCATCTACAAAGGTTTTAGATACATGTAACAATACCATAACAGAACCTATTTCTACTGCAAGTGAGTTAAACAGTTTTGAACATACTGTGCTATTGAATAAGTTGTATAGCCTGCCTAAACATATTATCTATACAAACTTAGGCTGCTTCTCAGCAATAGCTCATTAGATTTGGCACTTTAGTCCTGTTATGAATTAGTGTTACTGCTAGCTGGTAAACCACTTAAATTGGTTTGTTATATTTTTAGATCTTACATTTAAAAACCTTTTTTTATCTGTTTGTTGATTCTAGTGGCAGACGGACTACATTTTGAAAATATAAAGCTTGAACAGAGAACTCCTGGACATTTAAACTTTTACTGGGATAAAAAGAGGCTATTTGAACTTCTCTTGGGGAAGAGATTCTTCAAAAGACACTCATACAAATCCTTTGTCTACACCCTTGGTCTCTTCATAATCCTGATACTGATTGAATTATAAAGATTTGTCTGAGTTGTAGAGTTGGAGTTGTGGAGCCCAACCCCTTTCTTCAGCCTGCTTTTTTTATTTATTTTTTTAGCCTTTTTTTGCTTCTGAACTTCTGATCTTCTGGAATTGACGTTTATTAATTAAGGTGCTAAGATCTAGCAGTATACAGCAAGTAACATTGACTGTACTCAGAAACCGGAAAGAAATCACCCAGAAACCTTTTTTTCCCCTTTAGATTTAGACTACTTTTCAGTTAATTATGCCAAATGCTGATAAACAAATAAAATAGAAAAAATGGATAGCTTAATTTTTAATTAGCTATCCAATAAGCACTTTACTACAGCTATTTTATAGCTTTCTTTGCTCTCTTTGAGAAACTGGCTTTCTAAATTGTTAATTTATTTTAATTTTAAGATCAGGAAGCTTAATCAGTTAGATTATGTATACACAAAGTGGCAAGGTGGTGAATAAGAATACAATGGGTTAGAAAAAAGGGCTCAAATTACAAAATGATAACCAGAGTGTGAAGACGAATGGCTGTGTGTTTACTCAAGATTTAGTGATTATGGCCTCTAATCCAAAAGAATCCCCTGGAGTAACCCCACACTCTTTTTCTCCTTTTCATATTAAAGATTAAACTGCCTATGGTTATAGATGTGATGTATCTGTATCTCAGTCAGATTCTAATTACGTTAAATAGAATTTTAGTATACAGCAGTAGCATTGAATTAGTCAAAGGATTTTTAAGGATTTTAAAAATCCCTATTGATAATTGTGAAACCTGCAATTAGGATTTTGTTTTGTTTGTTGGTGTGTTCACTGTTACCCAGAGAGGGTTGTCTCATCTGATAGTGTAGTTGAAAATCAACCTGATGGCACTGAAGTACTGTAATAGGAACTGGCCTCTTTCTGTAGGTATAACAAAAAAAAAATGTAAAGGATTTTTTCCCTAAATTTTGTGAAGGATAAATAGGAAATCACACACAATTGCTTGACAAATTTGGCACTTCTGCTGTAGAGAAGGAATCGAATCAGGGATTATCAGTAATGGACAAATTAAGTCAAGCAGCCTTGATTGATCAAACTGGCCAAGGGTTTATTGAGGGCAATGTAAGTGCAAATGAAGTATATCACAAAAATAAACATTTAACAAATATGTATCTAATAATGGAGCTTCTGTTATTGATATGGGGGAAAAATTCAACTCCCCCTTAACTAAATCATTTTATCAAGGGAAAATTGCAGACTTTTTTTTAAAAAGGTCCAAGATATTTCATAAGGATATGACACAGAATAGTCAGACCCCAGTGTACTATCTATGTGCTCAAAGAAGGGCTCATTTATTAAAAAGGTCCTTCAAAGGACCAGAAATTTCATTACATCCAACTTGCATGGACCTTTTCAGTCCTTCAGAATCAATTAGTAGTATAGGGCACTATCTGGATCATTTAACAGACTCACAAATTTTGACAGATTCTCCAGAAAAAGTGTTCATTAAATTGGATAAAGAAGTTGAATCAATTAATCTAGATCCTGAATTTCTTAAACAATGCCCAGATACAATTTCTAAATACACTATTAAAGCATGAATACATCCAGTTATGGCGAATATAGTTTTCCTTGAGGCCTACAACCAATTAAAACATCATGTAGAAAGATTATCTGACTTCATTTAAACAAACTTACAGACCTCTTGGATAAAATTGATAATATAGAGAATAAGCACTTGATGGAGAAGCCACCAAGGCCTTCATTCTCTTCGGTTTATTTTCCTAAATCACTATTAAAGAAAAAAGGTAAAAAAAGAGAACAAAGGAAGTTAAGGAAGTTAATTACCAAAAAGTAAATAAAAAAATAATATAAGAAAAAATCACTTAAAAACAGAACAAAGAAAGGAGAATGTCGGAGAGAGTGGGGGGAGGAGGTAGACAAGGAGTACAAATACAAAGGTTAAAAGAAATAGTACAAAGAAATTGCAGGATAGAGAAAACAATATGAACCCTACCAGTACAAATCAAGTAAAACCAATTAATCAGAATCACAAAACCCAGGTTAAAGAGGATGTAATAGAATGTTCTCCTGTTACAACTGTTACCTTGGAACAGAACATCTTGGGTAACAATTTCCCACAAAGTAATGATTTAATTTTGGAATCCTTTGAGGAATCCATAGCACAAGGCCCCCTTCCTTCACACCTTAACCCTGAACTTATTACAATCACAGGGAAAGAAATAGTTTTCAAAATCAAAAATATCTTTTTAAAACAGCAAGAAACAAGTGACACTTTATTTTCTTTAATGTGCCACTTGCTGAACTAGAATTACCACAGGCAGTGCCCAGTATAAAACTGGCCTATAGAGGTGAATCAGTTCCTAACCACCCAGTTTACATACTATTATCCAATATGGAAATAGCTAAAAAAATCTGGACTAAACAAACTTATTTAAATAAACTTGATATTTTAATTTCTTCCCCAGTTAATTGGTCAACTATATGGATGTATGCATATGGGAACACAAACTTATTATTAAGTCCACTGACCGCTTGTGAAATTATAACCTCAACTTTAACTTTGCTTAACTGGAACTTTGGTATAATACCAGAAACATATTTTATTTCCTTATTTGGAATAGCTAGATTTGAAGGAATTAATAGTCACAGACTAGCTCCCTTCATTCGAACTCTTCTTGAGACATGCTTGGACATAGAAATAGCTATATCCAATCTGAGAGTGGTTAGGAGAGCTCATATGGATGATTTAGATACTCAGATTGATCTAGAAATAAAATCAGAAACTTTATATAGAAAATTACTACTTAATGCATACAAATTAGATAGAACTCAAGTACTTCTCACTGATTTTCAGCTTCATGAAAATTCAAAAGGATTCAGCCCGGATAACAATGTCCATTCATGACTATCTAATAATCAGTTTACTTCTTCATATAGAGATGAACTCATAGCATATAATGATTCACCAACCCCTAATTTTGATAATTTCATGTCTTGGAATATAGTGGGTTTGGGGACAAAACTGGTTGATCCCCACTGGAAAGAAATGGTTTAACAGTACAAACTTTTGCTCTTTCAAGAGACATGGGCAACTGCAGAACTGTACTTAAATGGTTATGAAGCATTCAGTTTGCAAGCAATAAGGGAGAAACAGTTTGGTAGACTGAGTGGTGGTGTAACCACTTTTATTAAAATTAGAAATGGTATTCAAGTAATTGACCAAACTGAGTATAGAAATATATCAATGATAAATATTGTTAAGTGGGATCTGTTTACTTACATGGTAGTGAATGTGTATGTTTCCCCTAACATCCCAATTATAAGTTATGGTGACTTGGGTTCAGAGCTCTCCCTGACCATGGATTCTCTTTACATCAAATATCATATTGATACAGTATTGAAAGGGGGTGATTTTAATGCTCAGATATCCACTTATGATAATCTTCCTATATTGCATTCCCTTATTTATATGGGTGATTTAGATTTGAGAAAATCCATGGATGCTACTGTTAATACAGCTGGTATTAAATTAAAAGAATTCATAACTGAGAATAATTTACTGATTCTGAATGGCAGGGGAGCAGGGAATTCAGAGGGAGCATACACATATTATTCCTTTTTTTTTGGGAACAGTGTAATAGACTATGTATTAATATCTCCTGAATCATTTGAGTTTGTACAGAATTTCTGCAATAAATATCAGACCAGAAAGTGATCATGCTGCCCTTAGTTGCACCATAGTCACAATCAAAGATAAAAAAAAAGTTGCTCTCCAATGACTCTCATTCTGTTCCAATAGTCCCTACAGGGAAATTTAAACTAATCTTGAACAATCAGAAAATGAAGAACATAGAACACATTATTTTTTCTATATCGAATCAATTACTTGTTCATGGTCCCGAAATTGAAAATTCAGTTCAAGACACTATTGGAAATTTTGAGAAACTTGAGAAACTTCTATCCAGAATTAGTAGGGAAATATACGAATATAAAGATCAATCACCTCTCCCTCTAACATGGTTTGATGCTCAGTGCCTGTATCAAAAGAAACAATTGGGAACGTTAATTAGGGATAACCTTAAAAACTCCTTGAACTGTGGTAAAGTAATTCTAAAACATGCTCAGAAAGTATACAAAAAATTCTTAAAGATAGAAAAATATGAACTCAAAAACAATGGGAAACTATTAAGCAAACTATAGTAATGAATGACAATAAGGCTTTTTGGAGCATGGTAGCAAGAGGAGTTAAATTGCATAATTCCACACATACTTCCTATATCCCCAAAGAAGATTGGGTCACCTATTTTACAGTTTTACTAAATAAAAATATTTCCACCACAGATGAAAGAAATTTTCCACACTGGCTATTATCACTCCCATATATACCCCTGATTTTCACTACTGGTGATGTTCAACTGGCGATTTTAAAACTTACAAATAACAAAGCTCCAGGACTGGATAAAATCCCAGGTGAGATTCACAAAGAAAATCTGAATTTTTGGATCCCTTTTCTAGTTAATCTTTTTAATATTTGTTTAAAAGAATGTTGTATTCCCACCTCATGGCAAAAAATATTAATAATTCCCATTCAAAAAAAGGCTCATTTTCCAACCCAAGTAATTATCATCCAATAAGTTTACTGGATATTGCAGGAAAATATTTGCCACCATTCTGTTACTCAAACTACAATCTTGGATAGACACAAAAAGGACCCTCTCTAAATTTCAAGCTGGTTTTTGCATTGGATTCTCTACAGCAGATAATGTTTTTGTATTATTCCATCTGTTAGAGAAATACGTACTTTTTAGGAAAATTAGACTGTTTGCATTATTTGTTGACTTTTCTGCTGCCTTTGATTCATTACAGAGGCAGACCCTTTGGGAGATTCTTAAATCTTGACATCTCCCCCATCCTTACTTTGGCCCCTTTTTCACTTTACACTAACACTTATACAGCTGTGAGGTTTGATCAAAAAGGAAATATTACAGAATATTTCTCAACAAATAAAGGCGTTGAACAGGGATGTTTACTTGCTCCCCTATTATTTAATATCTATATAGACACTTTGTTAGATTACGATCCAAAAAGACAGTGGGATTCACCAAAAATAATGAACCAACAGATATATAATTTAGCATATGCAGATGATTTAATCCTTTTTTCATTGACTTCTAAAGGATTACAACTAAAATTCCAATCCCTCATGGATAAATGTAAAAAAATTAGAGTTGGGGATACATTTGAACAAGACAAAAGTCATGGTTTTTAGAAGTCAGCTACCAAAACCAAGGATTTTTCATAATGAAGTAGCTATTAAAACAGTGACATCTTATAAATATTTACGTATAATGTTACACTCCCAAAACTTCTGGAAATTACATATCAAGGAACAAATCAATAAGGCAAAGCACGTAGCAAAAGCATTACAAAGATTTAACTTAAAATATGGTGGACTCTCAGTAATCCCCACTATTAAAGCTGGAGAGGCAAAAATCACTCCACTCCTTCTATATGGAGTGGAAATATGGAGATACAATTATTATTCATAACTGGAAACTCCTCTCTTATATTATTATAAATCTATCCTACAGGTACCTTCCTTAACGGCCAGATCAATAGTAAGAGCAGAATTAGGTAGATGACCCTTGTCTACTCTTACTAAATTAAGGATTGCTACATACTGATTGAGATCAATAAATAATGCAAACAATGACTTGCCTTTAAATTGTATAAAAGATAAAGAAACTTGGCATAATGATGGTTTCCTTTCACCATGGTTAAAATCTCTTTTTCAGATATTACACAGCACAGCATCTTTGCACTTATGGCATGACTGGCAAGCTAATATAACAATACATACAACCTATAAACTGAACCTAAAAAGAAATGTTTGCCCTGACTACAGAAAATCAGATGAATCAAGTATGGAGCCAAAGGCAAGCTCTCTGGTTTGCTCAAAACAAAACAGATTTGAATCTGGAAGAATACTTGCAACTTCCTTTATTACCATATATTCGAAAAGCAATAGCTTGGGCTAGACTTGAGCTGATTACATCAAAACATATTTATTTTAATAAATTAAAATCACACCTGCTTCTTCAGGATAAATGCCTTTGTAATAAAGGATTTAGTGAATCCTTAACACATCATAATCCAATGCCCTTTATTTAGCTATATACGTTTGAAATACCTGGGGAAAATCTTGACAAAATATTCAGATTTATCATATGATGTGATTTTTATATTGATGCACTCAGGGACAGCTGAAGATGCAACTTTAATAGGAAAATTTATGACATCTGTAATTCATTTCAAGAAAAAAGCATATCGAAAGAGGCTCAATGAAAAATAACCATTTTAATGCATTATAAAGAATTTGTAAACTATTCTAGTTAAACAATATATCTTACTATAAAGATTTTTATGGAGATAAAGTGTTTTTTAAACTATATTTTTTCATTTTTTTTCTCCTCTTTCTGTGACTTTAATTTAATAATCTTGTAATGTCCAAAATTTTGTTAAATTATTGGAAGAACAATAAACTTGAAACTTGAACTTGAACATAGACTGGTAGGCCGCCTTAGCGCCTCAGCGATCGTTACTCTCCTCCTCCTGCCTTGGTTGGCTCTTGTTGCAGAGTGCACTCGTAACCCTCCACAGTGTTCCTGTTAGAGGGATAGAGTGAGGGTGTTCCTTGACATTGCAGTTCCCTTGGCTTGGTCTACTAAATTGCAGTAGCAGAGCCGTCACTAACCAAAATTGTCCCAAAGCCTGTAGGGAAGGCGACCTAGGCCTTGGATCCCCAGAGGTTTCCTCCTCTGAGAGTTTTTTTTCCTCTCCTCCATGCCAATAACTTTAATTTAATAATCGTGTAATGTCCAAAATTTTGTTAAATTATTGGAAGAACAATAAACTTGAAACTTGAACTTGAACATAGACCGGTAGGCTGCCTTAGCGCCTCAGCGATCGTTACTCTCCTCCTCCTGCCTTGGTTGACTCTTGTTGCAGAGTGCACTCGTAACCCTCCACAGTGTTCCTGTTAGAGGGATAGAGTGAGGGTGTTCCTTGACATTGCAGTTCCCTTGGCTTGGTCTACTAAATTGCAGTAGCAGAGCCGTCACTAACCAAAATTGTCCCAAAGCCTGTAGGGAAGGTGACCTAGGCCTTGGATCCCCAGAGGTTTCCTCCTCTGAGGGTTTTTTTCCTCTCCTCCATGCCAATGGTCATAACACTAGATAGGCATCCTTGTAGTCCCTAGGTCACTTAGGTAGGTTTCCCACTTAGGTAGGGTAGGTTTTTGCTTTTGAAGTAGGGTTGGCTGTTTTCTCTGTCTCCTTAGGAAGTCAAGCTTCCATGCCTTACAGTCAGACTTCTGAGTGAGTCACTATTCACCTGTCATTTTCTGTCTTCCTTACTCAAACAATACAACCAACTGACCTATACTACCTGCCAAACCCCATTACCAACCAATCCACGTACAGGTCTTTATTGACCCATGCTACCAACTGAACCTATGCTACCACCCAACCTATGTACAGGTCTTCACTGACCCATGCTACAAAGTGAACCCATACTACAAACCAACCTATGTACAGGTCTTCAACCCCTATATGTGTTCACTGCCTTGTATGCTTTGTTTGACAATCTTTTAGGGCTTCTTCCTAAGGTACTTTTAGCCAAGGGAATCACTCCTGCAGCACCTCAAGTGGTGGAACCATCCCCTAGGGTTCCTTGTCTTTGACCCCTACAGGGAGGTATATCCAATAGATAGAGAAGTGAACAGCCAAAGTTTATCTACATTACAGAAGCATGAAACCAGTTGCACAGGCACATTGAACCACAGTGTACATGTGAAGAGGCAGTGCAAAATGCAGCTCAGATACTGCAGTGTATTAGGCAAGATTTTGTTAATAGGTTGTGGAAATCATGTATCCTTGTGCAGGCAATCTTGAGATCACAAATGGTGTATTGTGTCCTGTTACTGTTCTGTTTACCATGGGAAGGATGTGAAGAAACTGCAGAAATTTCAGAGAGGAGAAAGAATTATGGTGGGAGGTGAACACCTGACTTGCAAAAATAGGCTAGTGAGACTAAGCATGTATAATAATAGTGGAGGAAATTAGAAGTATCTGTTTTTGCACTGTGGAATGGTGGATGGGTGAGGCAGAGGAAGTTAGGTGAGACAAGAAAGCTAAGGTACAAGGTGCTGGATCATTGCAATTTTATTGCACATTATATAAAGTATAGATAAAAGACAATTATGAGACTAATCATAGTACAGTGTCAGATAAGACGGCTCACCAGATCACCAACTTTGCCTTCAGCCATTTCAGTCCCAATACTTCAATATCCAAATCATTCCAAGAGCTTTTAGTACACCATTATTGTCTTCTTAGGTAAGCAAAGGCTTATTTTACTTCCATAGTAGACTTATCACAATGTTCCTTCCTTTAGTTGAACTCCCTGAATCAGAGTATGCAGTTAATCAAACTTCTCAGTGTATTCCCAGCCCTGCATGCACAGTTCCTACAAACTTCTCAGTCTACCCATCCTTGAGTTGATCCCCCAGCCCTCAAAACATGATCTATCTTCTTCAGATTGATGAACAGACAGACTGCAACTTGAGAACTTCAACTCCCACATCAGGTTAATTAAAGTGCTTCTCTCCTTCACTGCAAAGGCTATTTATACGTGTAACAGTGATGTACAATCCAACCCTTCACAACCATTTGCAGATTACCTGGATTGGCTGTTACAGAGAAAACTGACCAGGGAACAGCCTTACTTGCATGCACATTTACTGCTGACCTCGCACACAGAGACAGCCATCAGTCAAGAGACTTTTATGTCTGGCTTCATAGAGACAGCACAAGTTGAAAAGCACTGCATTGAATGGAAATAATGGATATAATGCCAAAGGGCAAGGGAATGGGATTCCAGATGATAAATGCCAAAAACAGGGATGCTGTTTCTTAGTGGCCTCCTTAGAAACAAGATAGGATAGAACAGCAGGACACAGAATAGGAAGATAGGCAGATTGGATTCAAAAGCTTATCTGTTTCATTTTATTTCACTTTCTCTAATTTAGATATGGGGAAAACCCAACCTCTGTCCTTTTCATCCCTAACCCTTTAATCTAAACAAAATACTGTAGCAGGGTCTAACACTACCACATGCATGGTACTCTGCTAATCACAGCAATGTCAATGTACCGGGCTATGCACTGTTCAAATGGGACAGGGAAGGTAAAAAGAGAAGGGGGGCCCTGTACATCAGCGAAGGCATAAAGACCACAGAAGTACAGGGAAAACAGGGGGAGGCTCAGGTAATGTGGGTCACCCTTGAACTATGGAACGGCACAGTAATATGTACTGGGGTGATCTAAAGACCTCTGGCACAGAGGGAGGAAATGGATAGGCTGCCAATGGAGGAAATTAATGACATGGCAGCTAAAGGTGAAATTCTGCTGATGGGGGATTTCAATATGCCGGATGTAGATTGGACCACCCAGGCAGGTGCTTTAGCCAGAAACATGGCCATCCTGGAATCTCTGCAGGGGGTTGGACTCAGACAGCTGGTGCATGAGCCAACCAGAGACCATTTTGGACCTGGTATGGACAATCAATTTTGTACCTGGTATGGACAAATGGAAAAAGAGTTGAAGTAGTCCAGATGGAAGGGCAGCTGGGATCCAGCAACCACCATATGCTGTGGTTTGGCATGGAGACAGGAACTCAAGCCACACATGGGAAAAAGTATTAGATTTCAGGAGTGCAAATTTCAGTAAAAGGGGTAGATGTTTAAGAGCAGCCCTGCAGAAGGGAGAGGTAATGGAGGGGGTGGAGGAACGGTGGGGGAAACTAAAAGGAGCCATATTGAAAGTGATCATCAACTAAATCCATCAAATTGTAGGCTGGCAGTATAGCCTAGAGGTTAGAGGAATGAGGTGTGAACGAGCTTGATATATCTAGCAGACCAGACCTGAGTTTGATTCTCATAATCTCCACTTGCATACTGTGTGACTCTGAGCAGGTCACTTAACCGCCCAGTGCTCCAAGGGCACTCTGGAAAACAGGCTCTAGTGCCTAGTGGGCCTTACTCAGTCACCAAAGACTAAAAAAAAAAAAAAAGAAATAGGGATGAGAATATAAGTGATCCATTAGCATGTGATTCATCAGGTTCAATAGTGAATTCTAATACAAAATACAGACACACTACTCCTGATGATTGGTGTAAGGTACAAAATGATAATAATCATTTTAACAAGCATTTGTCAATGCTGAATGTTGTCTTGCTGGCATTGGCATTGATAGTGCCAGTGTTAGAGATGCATAATAGGAACAGCAGTGAAGTACTGAAGTAACTCCACCCCCACCTCCACCCTGTAGAGACCGACAGGCATTGGGGTGTACCTTTGGGTCATCAGCTATAACGCTCATGCCATTCTACCTCACCCTACCCTGTAGACACTGACAAGTGTCATGATGTGCTTTGGGGTCTTTGAGCATTATACTTACCCCATTCCATAAGGAAATATGCCATGGTTGGTGCAGTATAGGAGAATGGGGTGAACTTCGTGGCCGAGCAGTGCAAGTCACACCACAATGCCTGCCGCTGGCTGCAGGGTGGAAGTGGGGGTGGTAAGGTGTGAGCATTACTTCCGATGATGCCAAGTCACATCCCTGATGCCTGTCAGTCTCTACAGGGTGGGGTGCTACAGTTGGAAACCCTAACACCATAGGCGTGTGTTGGTATTTTCACTCCAAATTTTCAGCATGGGTGCTTGTGAGCCCACTTCATGAAAAGCGGCACTATCAGTTTTTTAGCTGAAAGGTGGTTTTGCACAGCAGCTATACCATTTGGTGACACAGGGACAAAAACACATTTTGGGCAGGATGTGGAAAATGACGTCTGTATTGCTCATGAGGAGGCATAAAAAAATGGCAACGTTGAAAATCTGGAGTGAAAATATGAAAAATTGGTGAAGTCATGAGCATGCATAGAAACTGCGCAACACATGTCTGTAACCCAATTATTTTGGGGAGTTTTTTAGCCACATTTTCAGTAAAGGCATTTTGGGACTTCCCCTCATGAACAGTCATGCTGCGATTTTGTTAATCAGCCCCGGAAGTTGATTTCCCACAGCGACCACGCCATTGTGTACCACAGCTACGGAAACACATTTTGGGCAGGCTGTGAAAAATGACAGCTGTACTGTTGATAAGGAGGTGTGAAAAAATGCCAGTGTTGAAAATCTGGCATGAAAATATTGCAAATTTGCAAAGTTACAAGGGTTCATGGAAACTGCGCAACACACGCATGTAGCACAGTCATTTTATTAGACTTCCACAACCAAATTTTCAACATTGGCATTTTAGGACCTCTGCTCATGAACAGTGTCACCGTCATTTTCACAAACTGTCCCAAAAACTGATTTCACACACAGAGACCGCACTATTCCGCGCCTGACATGTGAAAACACATTTCGACCAGGATATGTTAAATGACAGCTATACTGTTCATAAAGAGGTGTGGCAAAATGCCAATTTTGAAAATCTGGAGTGAAAATATTACAAATTCACAAAGTTATGAGCGTGCCTGAAAACAGCGCAATGCATGATCGTGAACCAGACATTTTTTGGATTTTTTTCACCAAATTTGCAACATAGGCTTTTTGAGAGTCCCCCTCATGAAAAGTGGCACTGTTGTTTTGTTACTCAGTCTTGAAAAGTGATTCCATGCAGTGACCGTAAAATCACCTTTCAGGACTGAATAATGCCATGACAGTGACTGAATTCATGAGGTGGGGTCCCAGTAACCTCATGTTGAAAATTTGGTGCATAAATTCCAAGAAATGGCAGAGATATGCACCAAAGTTGAAAAAACCCTATTTTTGCCATTATGTAGCTTATCGGCATTTCCTCAGTTCATGGCTGGCTTTGAAGGGTGCAGACATGTTCCCGGTACACTGAAGATCATCGTGCCAGACTCTGGAGGTAAGTATGGGGTGAGGTGGGGGTGTGGTGAGGCAGGGTGCGCAGTGGGTGGGCGCAGGTTGTGGGAGGGGGCAGGGAGACTGCGAGAGGACTGTTTTCTTCTTTCACAGGGTTACAAATAAAAAAAACTCGGGTTGGTTTTCCATTTTCAGGGGATTTGGCATGCTGGGATGGGCTCCCAGCATGCCCCTCTGTTTTGGGGGGATGCTGTAGCCAATGGGGGATTGGGCACCCCTGTCAGCATACAATGAAAGCAGGGGGCCAAGAGCCGAGGGGGATTGGGCACCCCCCTCAACACATAACAAATGGGGGTGCATTATGCTGACAGGGAGTGGGCTTCCCCATTGGCACACAACAAAATCAGGGGAGCTGACATTATGCCAGTGGGGAGTGGGCTCCCCCATTGGCAAAATGAACTGGGATTAAAGCCGATGGGGATTGGGCCTACTGTTGACAAAGAAAAACTGTTGGGGGGGCGCATGATGCCAAGGGGGATTGGGCAACCCCTTGGCATACATTTTCAATTGGAGGGAGGTCTGCCGAATGGGAGGGGGGTCTGCCGATGTGGAGTGGGCTCCCCCGTTGGCATTGTGACACACGGTGGCAGTCACTGCCACTATGTTGTCTGCACATCGGGAGGTGTGCTGTGGTCATGCTGCATGACAGCTTCACTCTCATTGCAGCAGACCTTTTCTTTGTTCTGGTGGCCACATTAGGGATGTGTGAGGTCAGCGCCTGCTGCTGGCTGATTGGGGAATGAGGGACACACCTACTAATGCGTGCACTGCATTCGCCCAACAGTGACTGCACCTCCAAATCTGCTACTACCGCAAGATGTTGGCTGTGCAAGCACGAGCCAACATAAAAAGGAAAGAAGAGCACTAACAACAAATGAAATTACCACACACAATAGATTCGGTAGTTTACCGGTCAAGGATATCCTGGTTGCTGATTCATAGAAACATAGAAACATAGAATCTGATGGCAGATCAGGACCGCTTGGCCCATGTAGTCTGCCCATTTCCCTACCTAATGGATAAGCTACAGATCCTAGTTAACCAACAGCCTACTTCCTCCTATCCCCCCAACTAGAATTGACTTACATCTGTCCTATGCATTCTTGAATTCCACCACTGTTTTTGAATCTACAGCCTCCTCAGGAAGGCTGTTCCATGCATCCACAACCCTCTCTTTGAAGAAATGCTTCCTCACATTACCACTGAGCCATCCCCCCAAATTGTGCCCCCTTGTTCTTGCACATCTCTTTTTCTGAAAGATGCTACCCTCTTGGACTTTGTTGATTCCCTTCAGGTATTTGAAAGTTTCTGTCATGTCCACCCTCTCCCTTTTTTCCTTGAGGCTATACATCTTAAGTTCCTTTAGTCTTTCTTCATCTGTCTTCTGGTGCAGACCCTGCACCATTTTGGTTGCCCTCTTGTGGACAGCCTCTACCCTGCCTATGTCTCTGTGGAGATGGGGTCTCCAGAACTGTACACAGTACTCCAGATGTGGTCTTACCAACTCTTTGTACAGAGGGCCAACACTTTCCTGTTTTCTACTGGTGATGCCTCTCCCTATGCATCCCAGTATCTCTCCAGCCCTCTTTACTGCCTTGTCACATTGCTGGCCAACCTTCAAGTCATCTGATATGACTACCCCCAGGTTCCTTTCCATTTTCATTATTGTCAGTATCTTACCCCCCATTGTGTACTCTTCCCCTGGGTTTTTGTTTCCGAGGTGCATTACTTTGCACTTCTTTGTGTTGAATCTAAGCTGCCATACATTTGACCATTTCTCCAACCTTGCCAAGTCCCTTTTCATCCTTTCCACCCCACCTTACGTATCAACCCTGTTGCAAATCTTTGTGACATCTGCAAAGAGACATACTTTTCCTTCCAGTCCCTCTGCAATGTCACTTATAAAGACATTAAAAAGGACCAGACCCAGTACTGAACCCTGCGGTACCCCACTAGTAACCACCTTTCTTCACTGTGGACTCCATTTACTATTACCCTCTATGTCCTGCTGTCTAGCCAGTGTTTTACCCAGGTTACCACCCTGGGACTTACTCCCAGGCTGGCTAGTTTGTTTATTAATCTTTTGTGTGGGACTGTGTCAAATGCCTTGCTAAATTCTAAATAGGCCATGTCCACAGCCCCTCCCTGGTCTACTACTTTGGTCACCCAGTCAAAGAAATCAATTAGATGTGTCTGACATGACTTTTCTTCTGTGAATTCATGCTGCCTTGGGTCCTGTGCCCCACTGGCTTCTAGGTACTCAACAATTACTTCCTTCAGAACTGATTCCATCATTTTCCCTACCACTGAGATCAAACTGACAGGTCTGTAGTTTCCTGCCTCTTTCTTGCTCCCACTTTTGTGAAGGGGAATCACATCTGCCCTCCTTCAGTCCTCAGGTACCACACCATCCTCCCATGATTTATTAAAAAAAGTAGTCAGTGGCATTACTAGTTCTTCCTTTAGTTCTTTTAGAATTCTTAGGTAAATCCCATCAGGCCCCATTGCTTTATCCACCTTCAGTTTTAGGAGGTCTTTCAGAACCCTTTCTTCTGTGAAAGGACTAATATCAACCCCCTCCATCCAGAGTGCTTCTATTGACTGGGTTAGGTATCTCCCCCTGCTCTTCCATTGTGAATACTGAGCAGAAGTATTCATTCAGTATCCCTGCTTTTTCACTGTCACTCTCTGCCCAACCACCTTCCTCTTTATTCAGCCTCAGTATCCCTGCCTTAATCTTTCTTTGCTCCATAATGTACCTATGAAATCTTTTATTCCCCTTCTTAACTGTGTTGGCTATCTTTTCCTCGGTTTTGGCCTTTGCAATGCTGACTGACTTCCCTGCTTCCTTCTGCTTTAACTGGAACAGTTCTCTATCCTGCTCCTTGTGTGTTTCCTTATACTTCCTGAATGCTATCTTTTTCTCCCTAACCTTCCCCACCACTTCTTTTGAGAACCATAGTGTTTTTTTCTTTCATTTTGATTTGTTTATTTGCTTCACACAAAGGTTCTGTGATGGTGGTTTTGATGATTCCCCATTGTTGCTCCACCCCACCTTCTTGCCTATTTGCTAGTGCTTTTCTGAGGCACTCTCCCATTTTGACAAAATCAGCCCTCCTGAAGGCCAGTACCTTCACTTTTGTATGGCTTGACTCTACAGCTAAGTTTATCGTGAACCACACTGTTTGGTGGTCGCTTGTTCCCAGGTGGCTACCTACTTCTAGGTCTGAGATCCTCTCTCTGTCCCCATTTGAGAGTACCAGGTCTAAGATTGCTCCCTCCTGAGTGGGTTCCAAAACTAGCTGTCTGAGGCATGCTCCCTGTAGGGCATCGAGAATGGCCCTGCTCTTGGATGTGGCTGCAGAAAAGGTGCTCCTGTTAACATCTGGCATATTCAGGTCCCCATCAGCAATATCTCCCCTTTTTCTGCCATTCTAAGGATGCCTTCTATCATTTTCTTGTCCATTTCCTCCCCCTGAGATGGGGGTGTGTATACAACCCCTGTATGGATTGTGGTGCCATTTCCAGTCTCCATAGTGACACACAGTGTCTCATCTCCTCCCTGTTTACCCTTTAGTTCTGTTGCTTTGATCCCTTCCCTTACATAGAGATCTACTCCTCCTCCTCTTCTACTACCCTCCCTACCCCTCTTGTAGATTGTGTACCCTGGTATGTTGATATCCCAGTCATGGTTCTCTGTGTACTATGTTTCTGTGACTGCCACAATATCCAGGTATCCCTCTTCCATCAAGGCCACCATTTCAGAGAGTTGTTTATCTAGACTATGGGCATTGGTACTCATTACCCTCCATTTTTTATGGCCTTATTTCTTTTTGCCCCATCCCTGTCCTTACTGCCTTTGACTTTTTCCTCCATTTACCCCTGCCCTTCCCCTTATTGACTGCCCTATCTTGGTGTTTACCTCACTAACTACCCTGATTTTTTGGGGGGGCTAGGATTTTCCTTCTCCTTTTCAGTGCCTCCCCCCCTTGGCTAGTTTAAATGCTTGCCAATGAAGCATGTAAACCTATCACCTAGGATCCTCATTCCCCTCCTAGACAGATGCAGACCATCGCACCAGTATAGCCTGCATCCCTCCAGTTGGAGCCTCAGTCCCCAATGAAGCCAAATCCCTGAGCTCTACACCAGCTTTTCAACCAGTCATTGAATCCCATGATGTAGAGTACCCTAGCCTTATGCACGCCATTGACAGGTGCACTTCTGAGAAAGTTACCATGTGTGCTACTTGTCTAAGGCCCCTCCCCAACTCCACAAACTCCTGTTGCACTGCTCAGATCCCACTCTGCCAGGTCATTTGTCTCTAGGTGGATAATGACATCCAACTCACTCCCCCTTGCAGCTGCTCCCATGATCCTGAGGATTTGTTTCCTGTCCATCCAAGCCATGGTGTTGGACAAGCACCTTACCTCCCTTTCCCATCCCTCCCCCAGTTCTACCCCTAATAAATGAGTCCCCCACCAGGAGTTACCTCCTTCCCCTTTGGGGTCCTGTGCCACCCTCATGTGGGTCTCCATTGTTGAGGTTCCCAGCATCCTCCTTGGTCTCCACCGCAGGTGCCTTCATAGAGGAACTGTGTTCTGCCAGAGTGGCAAATGAATTGTGGAGGGGCACAACTGGAGGGATGCTCCTCTGTTCCACCATCCTCACCATCCCTGAGCCCACTGTGGTCCAACCACTCCTCTTTCTTGACAACCTCTGAGGTCAGACAAAATTGATATGACAGTAATAGGGGACTCCATTGCAAGAAAGTGTGATTCCACCATATGTAAAACCAACAAGAAACACAGAATAGTACTGTGTTATACTGGAGCAAAGATTGCAGATATCAAGGGAGAAATTCAGAAAGTTATAAAACAACAAAGCACAAATAAACACATTGTAACAATACATGCTGGGATTAATGATGTTGGGAAGATCCATGAGAAGGATATTTGTTATGAACTAATTGAAACCACCAGGAACCTTAAACAATTGGGGGTATACCCAATTATCTCAGGACTCCTACCAGTACCTAGATCAGTCAAGAATAAAAATAATACAATAGCTAGAATTAACTCCAGGCTAACAAACTGGTATGCCAAGGAATCCATCACATTTTTAAACTCATGGGATGAATTTTATGGGAGAAGAAGACTGTATAGAAATGATGGACTTCATTTGAATAACGATGATGCCTGTTTACATGGATCTCTCATTTCCAATGCAATGGAGTCCAGTAATTTAAACTGACAAAACAGGGAAATGGGAAATACACCCCTACTAACCAATAACCATTTAAAAATTAAGTCTCCTATAAAGGCACAATCTACTAAAGTTCTTCTGAGTAATGTAAGAAGTCTACGCACAAAAATTAGTGAACTTCAAGCAATAATAAAAACAGAAAATATTGATATTGTCCTAGTAACTGAAACATGAATGGATGTCAGAGATAGTTGGGGTTATAATATTGAGGGATATAATAGGATACATTATGACAGAAAAATAGGAAAGGAGGGGGTACAGCCAACTATAGTTCATCAGACATCAATTTCATAGACATTACAGATAAAATAAAAATTATTGAAGACACTGAAACAGCATGGATCAAAATAATTGACAACAAAAATACATACATCTTAGGGGTTTGTTATGAGTAGCCAGATACAAATGCATAAATTAATGATAAACTAATAGAAGAACTACACAAGGCATTAGAATTTGGAAATATTATACTCGAAGGGGATTTTAATCTCCCTGATATCAAATGGAACCAGCATACAACAACTAGTAATCAGGGATCGGGAACAGATTTCTCAGATCTTTGCTCTAAGGCAAACCTGATACAGCATATAAAAACTCCAACTAGGCTAAGAAATTTATTGGATTTGGTGCTAACATCAGGGGAGATTAACATCAGTAAATGCTCTGTTAACCAACCAATAGGTAATAGTGACCATTCAACGGTATTCTTTATGTTGAATCCCAATATTACCATATTAATGGATGTACCAACATTTATTTATACAAATCTTCGAATCTAGATGGCATTAAATTAGATCTTAATAGTATTAACTGGAATAAAAATATGGAATGTAGGACTATTGATAACACATGGGAATTTATCAAAACTACTATACATACTACGATGCAAAATCAAGTTAAATGTATTAAGAAGTATGGGAAATATGGTATACAGCCTAAATGGATTAATAAAAACATAAAAAATCTAATAATCAAAAAACAGAAACATTATTGTCAATTTATGGAAAACAAAACTAAAATAAATTTGATTAGATTCAAAGAAGCCCCCTAAAGATACAAAAATAAAATCAATAGGGCAAAAAAGAATTATGAACTATACCTAGCTAAAATAGCTAGTAAATCAAACAGTAAGAAATTGTACAGATACATTAGTTCAGTAAAGAGAGGAAATGGTGAATTAACATCGATCACTGACAATAATATGTCTATCACTGATCCACTCAAAATAGCTAATAGTTTCAACAATTACTTTTGTTCTGTATTTTCACATCAGTTACAACAAAATAACATGTCAATAAACAATAAAATAATAGGGAGTCATATTATTACTAAAGCAGACATATTAAGTCAAATACATGCATTAAAAGATAATAGTGCCCCCGGTATTGGCAATATCTCACCATCAGTGTTGAAGCTTATGGCAGATGAAATCTGGTTACCCTTGAAAATATTATATGAAAAATCACTGAACTATAATGAAATTCCAATAGACTGAAAGAAATCAAGAGTCAACCCAATTTTTAAAAAGGGTAATAAAGCCATGGTATCAAATTATAGACTGATAAGCCTCACCTCTATCCCATGTACAATTCTTGAGTCTCTGATTAAAAACAAAATAAATGATCATCTAAAAACCATTCCATTGCTTGATATTAACCAGCATGGCTTTAGAAAGGGGCGGTCCTGCATGATTAAATTGATATGTTTTTACGATACAGTAAATCAGATGTTGGATAGAGGTATACCTGTGGATGTGGTATTATTTGATTTCAGTAAGGCCTTCGACCTGGTACCTCATGGAGCATTCATTAAAAAAATCTCCAGCTATGGGATCAACCAACATACTGTTGAATGGATTGGTACAGTAACTGGTTGCAGGACAGAATCCAAGTAGTTTCCATAAGAATTCATTGCTCTTCCAAGGGAATAGTCACAAGTAGAGTTCCCCAGGGGCCTGTGATTGGATCACTGGTATTTCAAATCTTCATAGCAGATTTGGATAAGTACATCAATAGTACAGTTGTCAAATTCGCAGATGGCACTAAACTACGTGGGCCATGCGGCACAACCGATCATATTGATGGTATACAAAATGATATTGACAAAATAGTCCAATGGTCAGAAACTTGGTGGATAAAATTAAATACAGAAAAGTGTTGTGTAATACAGCTGGGAAATCATAACCCAATGTATACTTATATTTTAAAAAATGAGACCCTCCCCAATAGACAATCAGAGAAAGACCTGGGTATATTAATTGACCGCAATTTTGGTTTCAAGGAACAATATGGTTCTTTTATTACTAAAGCTAATAGAACAATAATGGAAATAAAAATAAATATAAAGAGTAGAAAGACAGAGTTTCTCTTGCCGTTATATCAGTCTTGTGTCTGGCTGATATTGGATTATGGTAGTCAGATTTGGTGTCCATACACAAAAACAGAAATCAATAAAATTGAAAGAATACAAAGACGTTACACCAAACCATTTGCAACTCTTAAGGATCTTATGTATAAAGACAGACTAGCCCAGCTGGGATTGTATAGTCTAGAACTGAGAAGACAAAGAGGTGACTTATTATTGCACTATGACATTTTAAATGACCCAACACTTATGACTGAGTTAAACATCGAAAACAAAAATGATAGATATAATACCCGAGTCCATTCACTTCAAATTAAGCTAGGAACATTTTATACTAACAAGAGGAAATATTTTTATACACAAAGATTAACTAATTTATGGAATAGACTACCACTGGGTGTAATATCAAGCCCATGTAAAAGGTGATTTAAAACAAACCAGGACAAATACATTAATGGTGGAGAAAATCTTGATTATTATATCATGTCTTAATAGGAGCAGCATCATGGGCCTTGGCCTCCTTTGCTCCTTCACAACATAGTGAACATGGTGAACATAGTGAACTAGCCAATGTGTTAGGATAGTGGCCACAGGGAAAAGAGGAAGGAAACCAATACGGGTTTCTAAAGAGGTAGCAGACAAAGTAAGGGCTAAAAGAGCAAGTTTCAGGAAGTATAAGGGGACCCAAAGGGAGAAGGACAGAGAGGTGTACCTTGGATGTCTAAGGGAAGCAAGGAAAGCTGTTAGGAGAATCAAGGCACAGACAGAGGAGGGGTTAGCATGGACTGTGGAAAAAGGAGGCAAGACATTTTATAGGTACATCAGCGATAGAAGAAAAACTTGGGGGGGCTGTGAGGCTCAAAGGTGGAGGAGGGAAAGTGTAGGGAGGGGGATCTAGACAAAGCAGAAATACTGAACAAATACTTCTGTTCAGTATTCCCTAAGGAGGGAGATGGTCAAGAACCACAGTTGGGGAGCAGAGACAATGGGGGGGAGAAGTGGACATCAGTCCATTCCCAGTGGAGAGAGTTCTGGAGGAACTCACAAAACTGAAGGTGGATAAAGCCATGGGGCCAGACCACATGCACCTGAGGATATGAAGGGAGCTGAGAAGGGAACCAGAAGTGGCTCTGGCCACCCTGGTCACAGAGTCACTCAACACAGGACTGGAGGAGGGAGCATGTAGTTGCACTGCATGGAAGTGGTAGTAGGGAGGAAGTGGGGAACTACAGGCCAGTCAGCCTCACCTCAGTGGTGGGGAATATAATGGAGACACTGCTTAAAGAAAGGATAGTGGCACACCTGGAATCAATGGTGCCCAGGATCTGAGACAACATAGATTCACAGCAGGAAGGTCTTGCCAAAGAAATCTGATAGATTTATTTTGATTGGGTGACTAGGGAATTGAATCAGAGAGGGTCAGTAAACATCACCTACCTAGATTTCAGCAAAGCCTTCGATACTGTCCCACACAGAAGGTTGGTTAACAAGATCAGTAGTCTAGGCATGGGGCATAAGGTGATACATTGGGTTGGAAACTGGTTGATGGGCAGAAGATAGAGGGTGGTGTTAAATGGGGTCCCATCTGGGGAGACAGAGAGAGAGAGAGAGGTGACCAGTGGAGTACCACAGGGATTAGTTCTGGGACTAGTCCTGTTCAATGTCTTTATTAGTGACATTGCAGAGGGGCTGGAAGGAAAGGTCTGCCTATTTGCAGATGACACCAAGATCTGCAACAGAGTGAATACTCCAGAAGGGGTGCAGAAAATGAAGAGAGACCTGAAGAAGCCTGAAAGATGGTTGGAGGTGTGGCAACTGAGGTTCAATGCTAGTGTCAGTGGCTCAGTAGGTAGCACACTTGCCTCTGAGGCCAGGAAGTTAGAGGGCTGTGGGTTCATTTCTCACATCTGGCACTTGAGTTAATATCCCAGTACTGACACTGTAGTGCAGCATGAGAGGGGTGCTGCACTTCTGAGGTGCCGTTTTTTATGATGAGATGTTAAACCAAGGTCCCATCTGCCTGGATTGGTGGTAGTCCAAGAGGATGTTAAAGATCCCATAGCACTTATCAGAAAAGAGTAGGGGAATTTCCCCAGTGTCCTGGCCAAATTTTCCTCATTCACTAAAAATACTACCAACAGCTTAATCTGGTTCAAGGTCAGCTGGCATTCATCTGTATCCCCCTTCCCTGGGTCACGCCTGAAAATAGGCAGGATTTGTCTAGTGTACTTACCCAATCAACAAAAACTAAATAAATAAATGCAAAAAGGTGTAAGACAATGCACCTAGGTAGGCAGAATGCTGGGGAGAGCTACACAATTTGTTTGGGGGGAGGTGCTGACTGTCACCAAAGAGGAAAGGGACCTAGGGCTTATCATATCTGATGACCTTAACGTATCAAAGCAGTGCACAAAAGCTGCAGGGAAGGCCAGTGGCATGCTGGGGTGCATTGACAGAGGCATTACTGGCAGGATACAGGAGGTGGTGATGCCATGGTATAAAACACTGTTAAGATCTCACCTGGAGTACTACATACAGTACTGGAGATAAGGTGGAGGCTGTCCAGAGAAAGGCAACAAAAATAGTGCATAGCTTGCATCACAAAACATATGAGTAGAGACTCAGAGACCTCAATATGTACTCACTAGAGCAGAGGAGAGAAACGGGGAACATGATAGAATCTTTCAAGTACATCAAGGGCATAAACAATGTGCAGGTGGGGGATCTTTTCCAATGTAGAAAATATATCAGAAAGAGGGGACATGATATGAAATTGGAGGAGGTAGATTAAGAGGTAACATGAGGATGTTGTTCTATATAGAGAGGGTGGTGGACACTTAGAACAGTCTGCCTCAAGAGGTGATGCGGGCAAGCACATTGGAGGGGTTTAAACATGCCTGGTACAGACCCAAGGGAATATTGGATGTTGAAGGAGTGATTAAAAGCCGCTGATCACTTAGGGTCAGTGACTGTATACAAGTATAGGGCTTACGAGCAGACTAGATGGGCCTAGCGGTCCTTATCTGCCAACAATTTCTATGTATCTATGCACATTTTGTGGATTTTCATAAAGTTAAGACTAAAATTGAGCCTTTTTTTAAATAATATTTTAAAATGCACAATTTGGAGAAAACAATGTACTATTTGAATGAAAAAAATTGTCATCGTAACACAGGTGATGATATTTAGTGCAAAATGTGCCAACATGAAAATTACAGTTTTGCTCTGTTTGACAGGTTTAATAGATATTTCACCCTGCACTAATGTACAGTTTAATACCGCACTGAATTAGGGGGAATTTGATGAATTTATATAGCTTCATGAAGGATCCAGACCTGTGTTAAGACTGACTGTAAAACTAAGGGGGCAGGGTCAGGTACAAGAAGCACTGAAAAGCAAATTCTAGGGAAGCAGTTTTGAGGAGCAAGGAGGGAATTATTTTTCCCTCAGAGAATCGTGAGGGTATGGAATTCCAGTGCACCCAGATTGACTTGGCATTTTCCCTGTAACTCCAGGGAGAGTTTCCTGTATTTTCCTGTAGATTACATTATTTCCTATTAAACCCAAACTGCTCTGGTTTCCTGTAAAATCACTGTAAGTCTAAGGGAAGAATTTCCCTGTAGTTGACTCCAAACCCCTGTAAAATATAGGAATCCCTGTAAATCTGGGAACCATGGAATTCCCCACCAAGACATGTTATTAATGCCAACAACCTAAAAGAGCTCAAGAGGATCTGGGCAGATACACGAGGGGAAAATATAACCATTGTGCCCTTAAAGCACCAGGATTATTACTAAGACTTCTTCAGTACTTTTTGGGTAGCTATAAAGAAGGATAGATGGCCATTTATAAACCTGTTGGCCTCTGCCCAAACTGTGCACCTAGCATGTCAGTGTAATATAATAGGCCATACACAGCAACCTGGTGTGGCAGGCTCATATTTTAACAGTTGCTTAAGATGAAGAAATAATCACTGTTGTTGAAAATAAATTATACCTGACACTCTTACAGTGCTTGCTTTAAGTGCACTTACCTTCTCCAGAATTAATTTACGTTGCTAGTTGTTTTCGGTGCTTCTTTCTTTCTAGAACTGAACTGCATGCTAATTTTGTAGTTATGTCCAACCTTGTTTTGTTTCAAATCATTATCTACTCTCACTGAACATTCATGAACATTAGGAATACCCCCAAACAGTACAGCCACTTATAACACGATAGTCTCCTCTCCTCTGCTCCTGCTGCATCATGAGTGGATAGACTGTGTTAGGGATGTTTCCAAGTCCAGTAAACGTGCAGTGGGAGTTGGTCAAGGTCTGTAAACAAACACGTTTTAGTGTGGCAATACCAGTATGGTGGGTAGTCTGTTTTTCACCAAAAAAAGTGAAATCCGACTTAAACTACCAGTTACATCAGCAAGCTCATAGAATGTGACCACTTATAATATATATTTTTTAAACTACAGACACTTTGAGACCAAATGGGGGCTTGACAGTTTCCCTTCAAATAACAAACATTTTTATTCAAATAATATTTTGTGAATTATGCATTACAAAGTACATCTGCTGTATGACCATCTGTTGATTAGACTTGTCACGGCAGGTGCACATCCGGTCATACATATTGGTCCTGGAAAGACTTCACACCCCTACCCTACCCTAGTGGTTAGGGCACAGGTTGGTGAATCTAGTTGCACCATCTGGTAATGGCATTCTGCCAAATAATTTGTTGGCAGAGAGGGGAACAATTAAAAGCATGCCCACGATAGACATCACTAGCTGCATAATGCGATTTTCCTTAAAACACTCTCCACAAACAGCTATTCATTAGTTTACTTTCTTAAGTATCTTATTGTTATGAGTGAATACACCAAATAGGTTGGCTCTCATCCCAACTATTTACTTAGCTCTGCAAGCAACCTGTCATGATGTGAACAACTAAACTGGAGGAAATACAATACATATATTATTAAGCTGCAACAGAAAAGGAGAACAAATAACATAGAACACATTAACCTTTAGTTATCCTAAAAACATGTTTTCTTTATAAATTGTCCTTATTATTAAGGATTATAATCATATTTTATATCCATAAATGATTCTGAAGGAAAACCTGAAGGAGATCCCTCTGACTAGGACAGAAAGAAAGATAAAAGGGGCACAGAGAGAAAGAAAGAAACAGAGATATATGTTTGCCAACTAGGGAAAGAAACACAGCTGGTCAGCTAAGCGGAAGTATATTGTACTTGATTCATTAACAGTCCGACTTTGTTGGCAGCTTAAAACTCCTGTTAGATATCTGAGGCTCCAACATATTCAGGTGTTGGAATGCTTAGGTTCCTCTTTTTGTCAGCTTAGAAGGCATGTTTCAGAGCATGAGAAGAGTGTCTAGAGATATAGAGATTCTGCTTTAAATAGTAAAAGAGAAGTGAAGCCATTTAAGTCTATTCCTGTCAGTTACATTAGTGTTACTCAGCTGAAGCACCTTTCACTGTTGACCAGAAGACAGGGTGGATAACATTGCACATTAATTAAGAGGTAAATGGAATGGCATGGGGTGACTATTCTTAAGCTAAAAGAAGTAACATTCTTTGGATGAGATATTAATACACTAATAAACCTTCTGAAAATACCAGTAATGTAAAGTACATGGCACAGACATAAATTTTAAGCATGTTTCCCATTGCATTATGGTAGTAAGAAGATTTCTCACCTCATAGTATTTACTGTGTGTAATATGTACTTGCTTGACTTTTCTGGTTCACAGAGGTGAATGTGGCAGGCTATTCCCAGACATTGTTATGTGGCTTTTAAAAAAGGGCCAGAAGCCATGAATTGTTGATGGTACTACCTCAATATGGCCTTCCCAAAGGCATTGTTTAAAACCTTGCTTCAGTTTACAGCATAGGTCACAAGAAAAATAATCAAAACACTAAAACACACCTTTACTTTATTTATTAGCTTACAGCTATGTCTTGTCTATATTTGCACCTCTTACTTCCTTCTCCAGTACTGATCTCCTATAAGGGCACTCTTGTCTCTCCTGACTGATTGCACAGGAGGTTTCTTGTCTCTTCTGTCTGTTTTTTCTGTCTTTCTTTTTCCACATCCCCAGTTTTGGAAATAAAGACAGGTTTATCCCAAGTTAACCCAACAGAGTAAAGAAAAAAGCCACAATATGAAAATCAGAAAACTGCTGGACACAACTAAATGCAGTAACAATGATTTAATGGTGGATTACTGACAGAGTGACCAACACAAAGCATCCTGGGGCTTCAAACACGATAGTCCTTCCTCAAGGTGCCTCTCTATAGTGTTGCTGTGGCTTTTGTTGGAAAGTGTGCAGGAGTTTCTTGGTTGTGTTTTCTTTAGTTAATTCTGCCATTGTAAAATGCCCTGTTTCCTTTTCTTTTCATTTAGGCACATCTTACCTCCCTGGTGATAGTAACAGAAACACCTGTAGTAAATTATGCATGTACATTAAGCACTACAGTTTCCATGGGTTAGTAGTGCCCTAAGAAAAGGAGAAAGAAGCCAAAACTTAGGATTTGCTTCAGCTAAAATGAATAACCCCTGCCTGAAATACATAAAAGATAATGAAACTTAGACAACAGTGATAGAAAAAAGATCAATGGTCCATCTAGTCTTTCCAGAATTCATTCTGTGCCCCGCGGAATTGGTTTTCCATACAAAGGTATTTTAGAAACATAGAAACATATAAGTTGATGGCAGAAGGAGACTGCTAGGTTCATCTACTCTGTCCATTTGTTTTAGGCCTATTTTGACACTCTAGATGCCCTTTGTAATCAAGGCTCCTTGTGTCTCAGATCTCATTCCTGGTTTGAGGTCACCAGTCTTTAGCCTTCTAGCTAATACTCCTTTCTTGGATTTTTCTTTCCTATGTGCATGACCTTGCACTTTTTGGCAGTAAATTTCAGCTGCCACACTCCCGACCATTCTTCTAGTTTCTTGAGGGCAGCTTCCATCTTGCTCACTCCTTCTGAGGTGTCCACCCTGTTACATATCTTAGTATCATATGTGAACAGACACACCTTCCCTTCCAGTCCGTCAACGATGTCTACTATAAAAACATTGAAGAGCAGAAGCCCCAGCACTGATCCCTGGAGCACCTCACTGGTCACTCTGCCTTCTGTTGATTGCATTCCATTAATCTGTACCCTCTAAGTTCTGCCTTGTAACCAGTTTTGCACCCATCTGACTATTTATGGACCAACCCCTGTGTGGTCAAGCTTCTTTACCAGCCTTCTGTGTGGTACCAAGTTGAAGGCCTTACTAAAGCCTAGGTAGACCACATCTACTGTCCACCATCATCCACTATTTTTGAGGTGCAGTCAAAAAACTCAAGCAGATTTGTCTGGCATGACCTACCTGCTGTAAAATCATGCTGCTTAGGGTCTTGTTGGACACCAGTTTTGAGGAATGATATGATCCTCTTTTGAGTAGTATCTCCATTAGTTTCCCTACTATAGATGTGAGGCTCACTGGTCTGTAATTACTAGTCTTTTCGCAACTGCCTGATTTGTGAAGTGGAACCACTATTGCCTTTTTCCAGTCTTCAGGTACCACACTGCTCTTAAAGGATTTCATGAATAGAAGTACCAGAGGGGCTGCTATTTCTGTGCCCAGTTCCTTAAAGATTCTGGGGCGCATCTCGTCTGGTTCCTGGCTTTGTTTGCTTTTAGTTTATTTAGCACATCCCCAACTTTGGCTTCTGTAAAGGGACTCATGTCTACCCCTGCTCCTGGGATGTTGTGTTTTTTCAGGGATGGGCCTTGCCCTAGGTCCTTTTTGGTAAACACAGAGCAGAAGTATTTGTTGAGGATTTTGGCTTTCTCTGGGTCATGTTTGGTGCATTTCCCTTCTTTTTTTTTTTTTTAAAGTCCCTTTCCCTTCTTGTTGCAGTCCAAGGAGCCTCCCTCGGGCATCCAGCTGGATTCTGCCTCACCCGAAGTCCACCTGACTGAGCATCCCCTCCCCTCTCCTCCCCCTCATCTTGCAGCTGGCACCCCCCGGCTTCACCCTTCCAGGGTGGGGCCATCCCTCCTCTCTGGTGCACTTACATACATTGACTCCAGCTGCAGGCAGGGGTCCCTGATGGAGGAACCTAAAAAGGCCAGCCAGGATGGGCCTGGCAGTGGTCATGGGGGCTGGTGCCATCATCTACCCTAAGGACCGGGTTTTTTCTTTGTTCTGTGGGACCCCCCCCTTGCGTGTGCTTGCCCCAACGCACTGGCACATGGCAACCCTGCCTGTATTGGCCACACTGATGCATGCTGCCCTGGCTTGCTGCCGTGCCCCCCGGCCTCCACCAGCTCACCAGGTTGACCCGCTCCTCCATCCTGGGGAAGAGAGCTCCATAAGGGCACTCAATCCTTGACTCTCCCTCTGCCAACCGCCGGTGCCTGAGTTTGCTCCCGAACCTGGGTGGCCAGCATAGCACGAGGTATGGCATCCAGCACTTCAACCCTCAGCGCCACTGGGCAGGCCTCATTTACCTTCTTCAGTAGCAATCTTTGCCGTCTCCCCTTTTGCCTTCCTACATTCCCAAATGTATCTAAAAAATGATTTGTCTCCTCTCGTTGCCTCTTCTACTATCTTTTCCTCTGTCTGGGCTTTTGCCTTTCTAATTTGTTTTAGACTCTCTCATTTTTTCTTTGTATGACTCCCAGTCTTTCTCAGTTTTGTTATCCTGGTATATGCTGTACACCTTCTTTTTTTTCTTTGACTGTGGTAGCCACTTCCTTGGAAAACCATAGAAGATTTTGTTTTGCTTTGCTGACCCATCCAGCACATTAATCTGTGGCAGTCTTTATTGCTCTCTGGAGTCTTCTGCACATGATCTCCACCTGCTCTACCTCTGTTTCCATTAACTGATGATAACCATGTCTGTAACCACCTTATGCTTGAACAACCTATGTAATCAAAAGTTTTTCTCCACTGTATTTTATCTTGTATTGTTATCCCAGGTTGCCGCTGAAAAAGGGACCTTCAGGGCTCAGTGGGCCTACCCGGTCACCAAAATTTAATACATAACTAAATAAAATAAACTTATGCTGTTCCTCATTTTTTGGAAGTCAGCCTTTCTGAAATCTAGCACTTTTATCTTTGAGAGGCTGGTGTCCTGTGTTTTGTTTACCTCAAAGCTTACCATGTGTTGGTTGCTGTTGCCCATATGGCATCCCAGTCTGATGTCCTTGATCCTTTCCAAGTTTGTGAGGAATAGTATCCCCCCTTGTTGGGGTTTAAACAAGTTGGCACAGTCCCATGCCTTGTAGTGACAATAAGAAGTTCCTACTTCTTGTTGTTGCTGCCATTAGTGTACTTTAGTTAATATCTGGTAGGTTGCAGTCCCCCACCAGTATTACTTCACCTTTATCAGACCTTTTGTGGATTTCCTCTAGTAGGTCTTTGTCTCCTTTCTCTCCTTGATTTTGGTGCATGTACACATTCCCTCCCAGTCCACTACCCTGCTCTCCTTCCTACTGCTATTGACCTAAGCAACAGTCACACCATTTATTCTCTCCCAGCCTTGCTTGAAACCATTCAGGGGCTTGGTGTTCACTACTGCTGCTGGCAGGCTGTAACATGACTCCACCACCCTATCTGTAAAATATAACCTCCTCACATCCCTCTTAAACCATCCAGCAGCCAGTCTCCTCCCATAACCTCAGGTTATTGACTCTGTACTCCTGCTAGTTTCCCACAGTTCACCTTGTTATTCCCTTCAGGAATTTGAAGGTCTTAGTCATATTTCCCTTCTCTTGCCTTGTCTACAGTGAGTACATTTTCAGTGCCTTAAGATGATGTTCTTAAGATATGTCTTGTTGGCCCTGAATCATTGAAATACACTGGGCTATTAATGAGCAGGTGTTTACTTCTAATAAATAGAAAACTGACTATTTTATTTATTGTATTTTAATGTTAGTAATTGCTTTCTACTTTTATAATAAAATATTTATTAGTGCAGTGAAACAAGTGGCTTTATACCTTTGCTTTTGTACTACTCGTAACTAGCATTTGCCAATGCCAAATGTTGTCTCACTGGCATTGGCATTGGTATCGCAGGAGTTAGAGATGCATAATAGAAATAGCAGTGAAGTATGGAACTGATGCCAAACTCCACTCCCACCCTGCAGAGACTGACAGGTGCTGGAGTGTGTCTTTGGGGCGTCAGCTATAACGTTCATGCCATTTTACCTCACCCTACCCTGTAGACACTGACAAGTGTTGTGGTGTACTTTGGGGTCTTTGGGCCTTATACTTACCCCATTCCATAAGTAAATACACTGAGATGGGTGCAGTATAGGAGAACGGGCCTCACCCTACTCTGTAGACACTGACAAGTCTCGTGGTGTGCTTTGGGGTCTTTGGGCCTTATATTTATCCCATTCCGTAAGGAAATACACTGAGATGGGTGCAGTATAGAAGAATGGGGTGAACTTTAGGGCCGAACACTCTAAGGCACACCTTGATGCTTGTCACTGGCTGCAGGGTGGGGGTGAGGATGGAATGGAATGGCGTAAGCATTACAGCCAAAGATCCAAAGTCACACCCCTGATGACTGGTAGTCTCTACAGGGTGGGGTGTTACATTTGGAAACCCTAAAGTTGTAGGAGTTTGTTGGTATTTTCACTCCAGATTTTCAACATGGGCTTTTTGTGACCCCACCTCATGAAAAGCTGTATAATCAGTTTGTTAGCTGAAAGGTGGTTTTGCACAGCAGCAACGCCATTTGGCAACACAGGGACGAAAACATTTTGGGCAGGATGTGGAAAATGACAACTGTATTGTTCATGAGGAGGCATATAAAAATGTCAACGTTGAATATCTGAAGTGAAAATATGAAAAATTGGTGAAGTCATGAGCATGCATAGAAACTGGGAAACACACGTCCGTAACCCAATTATTTTGGGGATATTTTTTGCCACATTTTCAACATAGGCATTTTGAGACCTCTCCTCATGAACAGTGGTGCTGTGATTTTGTTAATCTGTCCCAAAAGTTGATTTCCCACAGCGACCATGCCATTGTGTGCCACAGGTGCGGAAACACATTTTGGGCAGGCTGTGAAAAATGACAGCTGTATTGTTCATAAGGAGGTGGGGAAAAATGCCAGTGTTGAAAATCTGGCATGAAAATATTGCAAATTTGCGAACTTACAAGGGTGCATGGAAACTGTGCAACGCACACTTGTAACACAGTCATTTACGAACTTTCATCACCAAATTTTCAACATAGGCATTTTAGGACCTCTGCTCAAGAACAGTGTCCCAAAAACTGATTTCGCACAGCTACTGTGCTATTCTGTGCCGGACATACGAAAACACATTTCAGTCAGGAAATGTAAAATGACAGCTGTACTGCTCATAAGGAGGTATGGAAAAATGTCAGTTTTGAAAATCTGGAGTGAAAATATTACAAATTCATGAAGTTATGCGCGTGCATAGAAACAGCGCAACGCTCGCTCGAAAAACAGCCATTGTTTGAAATTTTTTCACAAAATTTACAACACAGGCTTTTTGAGAGCCCCACTCATCAACAATGACATGTGATTTCATTACTTGGTCCCGAAAAGTGATTCCGCGCAGTGACTGTGAAATCACCTTTCAGACCGAATAATGCCATGTCAGTGACTAAGTTCATGAGGAGGGGTCCCAGTAACCCCACATTGAAATTATGGTGCACAAATTCCCAAAAATGCCCGAGATATGTACTAAAGTTGAAAAAAAAACTATTTATGCCATTATACAGCTTACCAGCATTTCTTCAGTTCATGGTTGGCTTTGAAGAGTGCAGACGTGTTCCCAGTCCACCAAAGATCATCACGCCAGACTCCAGAGGTAAGTATGGGGTGGGGGGAGGGCAGAGAGGGTGGGTGCGGTTGAGGCAGGGAACTAGACTGACCGCGAGGGACCATTGTCTTCTTTTACAGGTTAAACAAACAAACAAACAAACAAAAAAACATTGCAGGATGTTTTTTTTTCCTGGGACATTTGTCCCACTGGGGTGGGCTCCCAGTGTGCCACCTAAATGTGTTTTAGGGGGGCTAGCTGATGGGGATTGGGCACCTCTCTCAGTACATATCGAAGGGGGAGGCAAGAGCCGAGGGGGATTGGGCACTCCCTTTGGCACATAACAAATGGGGGGATGCATTATGTCAGTGGGGAGTGGGCTCCCCGATCAGCACATACACTGGGTCAGGCATGCCGACAGGGGGACTGGGCACCCCTGAAGTTGGCATTGTGGCAGGCAGTGTGCAACCATGTTCTTACTCTGTTTCACCAGGGAAGGCATGTCAGGAGGTGCTGCTGTGTATAACGAGCTTTGCTCTCATTACAGCGGACCTTTCCTTAGATGTGCTCACCACATTATGTATTCCTGGTGTGGCAACTGCATGCTGGCTTATTGGGGAATGCAGGACGCACCTACTGATGCATGCCCTGCATTCGCCCAACAGTGACCACGCCTCCAAATCTGCTACTAATGCAGTATGCTGGCTGGCGAGCAAGCGCGAGCCAACATAAAAAGAATTCAGTAGAATTTTGGTATTGTTATCTCAGAAACTGCCAGCTAATTAAGAGCTCAGTGTATTTCAATGAGAAACTAAATATATTGCTCTTTTTCAAAAGAAATTGATGCTTATTTCATCAACAGACCTTGCTTTTTATATATTTGCACTATAGTGCTCCGTCTGTATGATTTTATGTTTTTGAATACAATAATTAGCTGCTCTTTACTTCTTTCCAAGTAAAATCTGGTTACGAAGAGAATGTCACCTGTTAAATTATAACAAAATATCATATGCTATCAAAAATCACATATTTCTGTTAAATATATAATATTTTGTTGCTTGGAAGTATTATTTCTTCATAAAAATCTGAAAACAGATTTGTAGTTTCCCATTTAAATACACTAGCAGCCTTGTTAGTAATGATTTTCTGACATTACACAGGAATTCTGTTGGATTCTTTTTTCACTAGTAGTTGGCAAAATACAAATAAAATGATGGAAAATTAAATGTAAAGAAAAAAACAAATAAAAGCAAGCTGAATGATTGCAGAGGCATCTAAAGGCCCCAAACCTCCCTTCTTTAAGATAAGCACCCTTAATAAGCACCTGCTCTTTAACTTCTTCTTTGTGTTCAAAGCACCTCAAGCAAGAAAAACATTGAAAAAAAGGATATTAATGTTTATCATTTCCCATCTAATTTTGTAATGACATGTGAAAATGGAGCAGAGGTAATCGTTAGTGATGGCTGTTAAGTTGTTCATCTTCTTCTAGTACCCTCATCACTTGTAGCTTAACAGTACCCCCGCCCTGTTTCCCTTTTCCTTAATATATCTGCAGAAATTGTTTTTTGCCATCCTTGACCCCCTCCACAATGCGCAGCTCACTGTCTGTCTTTGCCTCCCTGAGTATCCTCTTTGCTTCCCTAGTTTTTGTTCGGTACTCTCCCCATTCCTGCTCGCCCTGCTGTTTCTTGTATGTGCTGAAAGCCTTTTTGTAGGGCTTCACTACTTCTTTGACCCTTTCTGGGAACCATATTGGTCTCCTGTGCCTGTTTTGCTTTGTAACAATTCTCATGCATGACTTCTTTGACTCAAAAATGGTCCTCTTGATTGCCCACGTCTTTCCTCTACACCTCTGGTGCTGTCCACCGTGGATAATTTTTCTCAGACCAGCTCCATCCATCCTGCTAAAGTTTGCTCTTCAGAAATCTAGGACTTCAGTTTTTGATAGGGGCATCCTGGTCTCAAGGGCCAGCTAGAACCAAATGGGGTTATGGTTGCTGGACCCCAGTGGTTTCCCTACCTCACTACACCCACCATTTCTGAGTTGGTGAGCACCAAACTGAGTGAGATTTTATAATGTCCCTGTGGATACTTATGAAAACATATTACGAGACAAAAAATGTAAAACTGGTGCACTATTCCAAATCAATTTAGAAACATTTATGAAGTGTGTCACCAGACACACTTGAAGTTGGAGTAAACAGTTTCCTTACTGTTAGCATCTACCAATTACCTTTTTGCTGTTGAAGAAAATCTAAAAGGAAGTTTTTTACTGTTCAAGAGTTTCCATTAACTTCCCCTTTGCATCTGCAAGCTGAAAGTGGAAGTCTGGATTGGAGACTGTCAGCCAACCAACTACTGTGTCCCTATAGGCCAGGACCCAACTAGAACAGATTGCTTTATAGTACCTAAGATAAGAGAGGGCTGGAAGTATAGCCCTAGGGGCCAATTCTAGAAAGGTTACACATGGTACAAAGTGACTTGCACCAAAAGGAATGTCGCAAGTATCACTTTGCGCCATGAGTTGTGGCATTTGACATTCTCAAAAGCAACCTGTGACATGTCACAGGCTATTTGCACCAGACTGGACTTACGCCATGGATTTGCCTTAAACCCCAATGAGACATGGCTCAAGGTGGTTTATGGCAGCAGCTAAGCCCTATTCTGTATGGGTATCTGCCACATCCCCTACATTGGAATTCTACAACAACCCCTGGAGGACATCCCCTGGAGGAAATTACAGCTGTGGTGAGTCTTCCTTTAAGCAGAAACTGTTTTCTGTGATAGGGAGGCAGTATAGCGCAGTGGTTTAAGGCTCTGAGCTGCAAATCTGGTGACATCCAGCAGACCAGACCTGGGTTTGAATCCCACAGCTTCTACTTGCATACTGTATGACCCTGAACAAGTCACTTAACTTCCCTGTGCTCCCAGGTCACTCCTGTAAAAAAGCTTTCAGCTTAGTGTGCTACTCCTGGTTACACAACTGAAAAAAAAACTGTACTCTCAAAATTAAAGGTTTGTTTAAGAACTTTTAAAGGTCCCTCACACTGATACTTTGGAGGAACCCTCCAAAGGTGCTTAGAAGAACAATTTTAACTGGGTTCAATGTGGAACTCTACACACATGGCTCATTGTAGAACCAAGCAGGTTCTTATTGGAACTTTTTTTAGTAGTAAATGGGTGTGGAAAACTCAGGCACCAGATTGGCATATAAATTCAAACATGGTTCTTTAAAGAACCCATTTCAGGTTTGTTTTGGAACATTTGCATTCTTAAGCAAACCAATGATAATTATGGTGAGTTCTGTGTGGTTCAATAATTGCCTCAACTGTGTTTTAACATCTTATTTAGATATTATGGGGAAATTTTATCACTGACAGCTATCGAGGCTCAGTGGTGGTATACCGGCCATCCACTCCCCCCCCCCAGTGGGATAGCTGGGCATGTCAGGGTTGTTTTTATTTCCTTATTGATGGAAGAAGCAACAGTAAGTCTAGCCTAACCCCCACAACAAGAGTGTTCTGGCATGATGGACCAAGGTCATGTCTTGACAGGAATCTATATGGAGACACGTCTTCTGCCAAGCACCTAACAGTTCCCTCCCTGACACCATCCACTGGTTGGATCAATGCCCAACCTTCCCCTGAGATAAGAGCTGCCTGAGAGTGGCTCAGTCCAGCTTTCCTCACCCCTGTCCCAAAGACCCAGGCACAATTCCAAATCCAGGTCAGGTTGCCAATGTAGCATGAGGTATGTCACCATCCCCTCAACCCTCAGTGCCACTTAGCCGGCACCCTTCACTGTGGTTTAAAACATGATGTTTTGTGCCAAGTGACTTTAACAAGGCCTGAGGATGTTTATTCTCCTCAATGCCCACTTTGTTCTACCCTGTCTATTGGCATTTCTAATGTGGTCTCTACAGAACTGGGCACAGTACTTCAGGTGAGGTCTCTCCATTGAGTTTTACAGTAGTATATAACCTCACTCTTCTTGATGGTGAAACCCCTGTCTATGCATCCAATACTCCTGGTTACCTATCCCACAACCATGTCACACTGCCTAGTCACCTTCAGGTATTCAGACATGATCATCCCTAATGCCCTTGCCAGTTTTGTTACTGCAAGTTCTTCCCCGCCAAGTGTGTAAGCTGTTGTTGTGTTCCTGTGACTCAAGTGTATGGTTCTGCACTCTTTTTGAATTGAAACCATTACATAGATACATAGACAGTGTCTGCAGATAAGGGCCTATGGCCCACCCAGTCTGCCCATTTGAGCTTGTAAGTTCAGTTTATGTTTTCCTAGAAGTCTGTTGCCCCTTACCCCTGACCTCCAGAATTCCTTTATGTCTATCCCATGCATTCTTAAAATCCCGTGATTGTTTCAGCCTCCACCACTTCCTCTGGCAGTGTGTTCCACTTGTCCACCACCTGTTCTGTGAAGAAATTCTTCCTCACATTTCCTCTGAATCGTCCTCCCTCCAACTTCATCCCATGCCCTCTAGTCCTGGAACATCTTTTTCGCTTAAAAATAGTGTACTCCTGCACCCTGTTCCTCCCTGTATGATACTTGTATATCTCTATCATATCCCCTCTCTCCCTCCTCTCCTCCGGGAGTACATGTTCATTTCCTTCAACCTGTCTTCATAGAACTTGTGATGCAATCCATGCACCATCTTTGTTGCCCTCCTCTGAACCTTCTCTACCCTGTCTATGTCCTATGTAGGTATGGTCTCCAGAACTGTACACTGTACTCCAGGTGGGGCCTCACAGAGTGTCTTGTATAGTGGAATTATGACCTCCTTTTCCTGCTGGTGATGCCCTGCCTATACATCCCAGCATCCTATTTGCTTTACCTGCTGCCTTGTCACACTGTTTCCCTACCTTGAGGTCATCAGAGATGATAACCCCAAGATCCCTTTCCTGCTTGGTGCGTATATATCCTCACCCCAACTGATAAATTGTGCCAGGGTTTTTGTGCCCCATATGCATTATCTTGCACTTCTTTGCATTGAATTTCAACTGCCAAACCCCTGACCATTCTTCAAGTTTCTGCAGGTCCCTTCTCATTCTGTCTACACCCTCTGGTGTGTCTACTCTGTTACAGAGCTTTGTGTCATCAGCAAACAGTTCTGCCTTTTAGGTCCTGTGCAATGTCACTGATGAAGATGTTGAATAGGACCGTTCCAGCACTGATCCCTGTGGTACCCCACTGGTCAATCTTCCCTCTGTGGAGTGACAGCCATTTACCACCACCCTCTGTGTCCTGCCACCCAGCCAGTTACCTACCCACCACACTACTGTCCTGCCCACACCCATATTCCCCAGTTTGTGTAATAGTCTTCTATGTGGCACAGTGTCAAAGGCCTTGCTGAAGTCCAGATAGACCATGTCGACTGCCCTCCTCTGATCCACCTCCCTAGTCACCCAGTCAAAAAATTCAACTAGGTTGTTCTGACATGACCTCCCCCTGATGAAATCATGCTGCCTTGGGTCCTGTAGTCCATTGACAACCAGATGTTCCACCAGTCTCTCCTTCAGTAGTGCTTCCATGATCTTCCCCACTACCAAGGTGAGGCTGACTGGTCTGTAGTTCCCTGCTTCCTCTTTGTTCCCACTTTTGTATAAGGGGACTACATCTGCTGTCCTCCAGTCTTTGGGTACCCCCCCCGTTTCCAGTGATCGGCTAAACAGGATAGCCAGAGGTTCAGCCACCACCTTTCTTAGTTCTTTAAGGACCCTGGGGTGCACCCCATCTGGCCCCATTGCTTTATCTACTCTTATTACTTCCAGTTCCTTCAGGACCCTTTCTTGTGTAAAGGGACTTGTGTCCATTTCTGCACCATTCTCACTCCTTGTACTCCCTTCAGACCCATTACCCTCCTCTTCCTCAGTAAAGACTGAGCAGAAAAACTGTTCAATATGTCAGCTTTACTGTTGTCATCCTCCACGCGGCCCCCATTCTCCCCCTTCAGTCTCACTATCCCTCCCTTTGTCTTTCTTTTTTCACTTATGTACCTGTAAAAGGTTTTGTCCCCTCTACCCACTGATTTTGCAATGTGTTCTTCTGTCTGAGCATTTCTGTTTATGCATGAGACATAATCCACCACTGCTTGCAGTCAGCTCTGACACCACATCACCCCACCCACTGCTGCACAGCTGTCAACCAATAGTGACCAATTCCATCTCCCCCCTCCAACTGTCCCAGTGCAGGGTCCTGGGTCTAGTCACCACTCCCAAGTCCACCAAATAGTGCCATGGAGGTAGTCTTGGGGACAGGAATTATATTTCATATGTCTATTTAATCAATACAGTAACTGGCTAGGTGACATAACCAATTATATAACATGTAGTGGTTCCCCGAAGAACCTTTTGGTATTGTTTTAAATGTAAGGAACCTTTAGGTTCTGCAAAGGACCTTAAATTGCTGCTGTTAGAATTGATGAACCCTACGGTTCATGTCAGCTCTCCTACTGAACCCTTATTTCTTAGAGTGTATGTGTTTGCATATAGCTTTGTGCAGGTGTCAGTCTCCCGTATTTTACAGATCACCACTTTACTTTGTCTCCCAACTGTGGCACAGCAAATCTTTGGTACGGTTGCACCATGCTACCTGACAAACTTGAACTATTCTTGCAAAAAACAAAGAAAGAAAGAAAGAGAGAAAGGAAGGGCAAAGGACTTGTGCTCATTCTTAACACAGCTGCGAATTGCATTTTTGGCAGAACTGTGGCAGGTCAGGCACACCCCAGACACCCACTTCCTAAAAGATCTAGTACTAAGAAATATGGGTAGTGTTTCTAGCTATACAAAAATACTGAATGACCATACTTGTATTTCTAACAATCCAGTAAGCACCAAACAAGCATTTAGAGCTAGTAGTATAGCCTAGAGGTTAGAGTAATGAGTAACAAACTGTGAATGAGCTTGGTACAGCCAGCAAACCTAGATCTGATTCCCACAACCTCCACTTGCATACTGTGTGACTCTGAGCAAGTCACTTAACCACCCAGTGCTCCTGGGTTGCCCCTGAAAACAGGCAGTTACCCAGCTGCCAAAAAATAACAACAACAAAAAATAGAATATTATATGGGGTGAGGGTGTAATCTAGATATTTTATTATTGACACCCCGAGCTGTGAGATGCTACATAAACTCCCAGGAAAATGCATCCCACAACAAGGGTGTGTGAAAAAATCGAGTCTGACACACATCACCCCATATTTTATTTTTTATATTTGCTGGGGTCCCGTTTTTTCGCCTGAGCAATTATATAAAATGTGGTGAGAGGCAATGAAAAGAAGGGGAGGAGCAGTACCTGTAAGGCAGTTCCATGACGACAGTGATCCAGCAGTGAGGGGTGCTGAACATTTCATTTTTTAAGTTAAAATTGGTCAGTTTTCAGCAGTAGCCTGCCAAAGAGCCGGAGCACAAGGGAGGTGGAGCCAAGGAGGAGGTACAGACAGTAGTGGAGCAGTGGCGGTGAATAAAAATGGACGAGAGCATTAGGCACAACAGAAAGGCCCCTGAATAAGCCCAGCTGCTCTTTACTATGCCAGCATAAAAGTACATGCAGTCTGTCTCTCACCAACCTGTTTAACAGAAAAAAAAAGAAGTAAATTCATTTACAGCACCGGACAGTGCGAAAAAGAAAAGCTCCGAAGAAGTGGGGCTGCTGTTGCTTGTGCTTTTACCATAGTAAAAGCAGTGCGTGTTTGCCGTTATAACCAGACCAGCTGGTTATAATGGCAAATTATAACTGGCTTTTACTATGGGAAAAAACATGAACCAGTAATTATAAAAAAATAACATCCATCAAAGTACAGTTACACCAGTTATTAGCTGGGGTAAGTGTACTTTGCATCCACTGGGGTTTGCGCCAATGTGCCCTCAACAAATCCCCCATAGGTGAGGAAGCCCCCCAGCCCTGATACCCAAAAATTATGCAAAGCCCCAAAGGGCTAGGATCCTCCCAAGTCCCAGTCCCCAGGAATAATAAATATCAAAGCCCTGCAGGGCTATTGTCCCCCTCCATGCTCCATACCTCCATGCCCCAATCTCCAATAACATCCCTTACAAAGCCCCTGTGGGCTAGTGGCACCCTAAGCCCCGATCCCAATCCCTGATCCTTGTTCCACAATCCCCACACCCCTTAAGTGTAGCAGGTTAGTCTGTGAAAATATTAAACACATTTCATAGTCACTATGAGCCCTGGTAGTCTAGTGGCCCTCCCATCCAGCAAGGTCAGACCACCCTGCCCCCCCATACTCATCTGGCAACTGGCAAAGTCCACCTTTCACCACTGCGGCCAGCCACTGACTGAGCTCTGTATGAGCGCATACTGCTGTAAATAGTATGCACTCAGTGAATGACAGCAGCTGTCATTCGCTGAGTGTGTACTATTCACTATATGTGCTCAAACAGAGCTCAGTCAGTGGCTCACCATGGTGATGAGAGGTGGGATCTGCCAATCACTGACCGGGTATGGGTCAGGGAGAGAGCAGGGTGGTCTGACACTTCCAGATGGGGAGACGGTGGGCCACTAGACCACCAGGGCTGACCATAATAATGGACAAATAGGGAATATTAAAACCTTTGGGAACCTGACATTGTACTTCAGGATCAGGGATCAGGGATACATGACACAAAATGTTTTGGATGTAATAACACTTTGGGGATCAGGCTTGGGGAGATCCGATAGCCCTGCTGGGCTTAGTTGTCAGTATGTTGGGGGATCGGGGTATGGGGGGACCGATAGCCTTGTGTGGCTTAGTTGTTAGTATAGTGAGGGATCGGGCATGGGGGGGGTGCTTGCATTCTTCCACTTGGCAATGCCGCAGGCATGTGGCAACCTGTTCAGCTATGCCCTCCATTTGGCATATCATTTGGGTTGGCACAAGTCGTGGGACTTGGCCGTAGGGACCCTGTCCGATAAGAATCGGGTGCAGGGTCCCTGGCACAATGGCATTTGGCAGTAGTCACCTTTGACATGACTTGCACCAGCCCTTCGAGAATTGGCCCCCTAGAGTTTAAGATAATGAGCAGTGAACAATCTTGGTACATCCAACAGACCAAGGTTTGATTTCCACAACTTCCACTTTCATAGTGGGTGACTCTAAACAATTCACTTAAACTCCCAGTGCTCCAAGGCCACCCCTGTAAATAGTCATTGTGCCCCTTGGGTATTACCTGGTTACTCAAGAATTAAAAAGAAGTTCTGGCCGATAAGGGAGAGGTTCCAGCACTTATGGGAATACGCAAAATGTTGTTTTTTTTCTAATGAAGGTAAATCATGTATTTACAGAATGTTTTGAAATTGCTTGGTACCATTCCTTCTGTTGCAGTATTTAGTTATCTTTGTTTCCTTTATAGTGTTGGTCTACTAAATGTTACATAGATACATACATAGATACATAGATACATACACAGACAGTGTCGGCAGATAAGGGCCTATGGCCCACCCAGTCTGCCCATTTGAGCTTGTAAGTTCAGTTTGTTTTCCTAGAAGTCTGTTGCCCCTTACCCCTGACCTCCAGAATTCCTTTATGTCTATCCCATGCATTCTTAAATCCCGTGATTGTTTCAGCCCCCACCACTTCCTCTGGCAGGGTGTTCCACTTGTCCACCACCCGTTCTCTGAAGAAATTCTTTCTCATGTTTCCTCTGGAATCGTCCTCCCTCCAACTTCATCCCATGCCCTCTAGTCCTGGAACATCTTTTTTGCTTAAAAATAGTGTTTTTCTGCACCCTGTTCCTCCCTGTAAGATACTTGTATGTTTCTATCATATCTCCTCTCTCCCTCCTCTCCTCCAGAGAGTACATGTTCATTTCCTTCAACCTGTCTTCATAGGACTTGTGATGCAATCCATGCACCATCTTTGTTGCCCTCCTCTGAACCTTCTCTACCCTGTCTATGTCCTTAAGTAGGTATGGTCTCCAGAACTGTACACTGTACTCCAGGTGGGGCCTCACTAGTGTCTTGTACAGCGGAATTATGACCTCCCTTTTCCTGCTGGTAATGCCCCTGCCTATACATCCCAGCATCCTATTTGCTTTACCTGCTGCCTTGTCACACTGTTTCTCTACCTTGAGGTCATCAGAGATGATAACCCCAAGATCCCTTTCCTGCTTGGTGCATGCTATATCCTCACCCTGCAACTGATATATTGTGCCAGGGTTTTTGTGCCCCATATGCATTATCTTGCACTTCTTTGCATTGAATTTCAACTGCCAAACCCCTGACCATTCTTCAAGTTTCTGCAGGTCACTTCTCATTCTGTTTACACCCTCTGGTGTGTCTACTCTGTTACAGATCTTTGTGTCATCAGTGAACAGTGAAATTCTGCCTTCTAGGTCCTGCGCCATGTCACTGATGAAAATGTTGAATAGGACCGATCCCAGCACTGATCCCTGTGGTACCCCACTGGTCACTCTTCCCTCTGTGGAGTGACAGCCATTTACCACCACCCTCTGTGTCCTGCCACCCAGCCAGTTACCTACCCACCACACTACTGTCCTGCCCACACCCATATTCCCCAGTTTGTGTAATAGTCTTCTATGGGCACAGTGTCAAAGGCCTTGCTGAAGTCCAGATAGGCCATGTCGACTGCCCCTCCCTGATCCACCTCCCTAGTCACCCAGTCAAAAATTCAATGAGGTTGGTCTGACATGACCTCCCCTGGTGAAACCATGCTGCCTTGGGTCCTGTAGTCCATTGACAACCAGATGTTCCACCAATCTCTCCTTCAGTAGTGCTTCCATGATCTTCCCCACTACCGAGGTGAGACTGACTGGTCTGTAGTTCCCTGCTTCCTCTTTGTTCCCACTTTTGCATAAGGGGACTACATCTGCTGTCCTCCAGTCTTTGGGTACCTCCCATGTTTCCAGTGATCGGCTAAACAGGATAGCCAGATGTTAATGATGTACAGTTTGAATTCTGAGCCTATAGAGCACTTCAAAGGAGTGATTTCTTGTTCTGCAAACTACACAATCCCTTTTTCCATGTTATGAGGTTAAAATAGAAAAAAAAAATTGCAATCCTTTTTAGAGCTGTTGCCAGAAATTCAGATGTACTGATATGCAGAACAACAAGCACAGAGATAAAGATGGACCAACTCTTTAAGCCAGAAAAGTATTGCAACAGGTATCATGAGTTCTGCTTGCTGGAGAAAAGCTGCTTCTTAGAATGGATAAACATTTTCAAACTCTTTATATTTAATGGGGCTATTATTAAAATCTAAGTGTACAGCAGATGGATATTGTGTAAGTCTCCAAAGGCTAAAATGGGTATCCAGCGAGAAAGGCATCCGTTATTGAGTGCTTACAAAAAGGATTGACTCAATAGCGTTGCCTTTCACAGGGCTACTGTACCGGGGGTGAATACAGCTGCTATAGTGACCATGCGTACGCCGTGTGACAGGCAGAAGGGGAGGGAGAGTATGTGAGGTGTAGCATGGTGGTCGGTTGTTGAGCTGGCCGTGTGGCATGGTGAGTTTGTGGCAGGCTAGGGTTGGTAGGGTGCCAGCTTTGAAGCTGGGAGCATCAGTATTTTGGTGCCGGTCCCTTAATTTATTTTTGTTGTTGTTGTTTTCACCCCCCCCAACATGTACCCTCCTGGTGTTAAGAATCCTTTAGTGGGGGGTTGGGGATGTTGTCCCCAACAAAAACAAAAAAACAATGTTTCTACTGCCCTTTTGGTCTGAGCCATGAGTGTACATCAGCATAATTGATTTTTGTCAATGTACACTCACCCTAATGGAGATCGCCTTTCCGCGATCACTGTTATCACATAAAACTGCTAAAATGTATTGTGAAACTTAGTTAGACACAGATGTGTCTTTTTAGAACATAGAACTGTAGATAATGACAGCAAAAAAGGCCATTGGTCCATCCAGTCTGCCCATAAACCCTAACAAACCGACAACCTATTATCCATACAGGGTTCAAACTCAAACTTTCCACCCCAATATTCCCTGCCCTACCACTACAACCCTGAGTAACTATTAAGTCCTTCTCTCTGTCCCATCCCTGTTTGAACTCATGGATAGTTTTGGCACCCACCACATCAACTCTGACAACCTTTATATACTGTAAATTAAAATGTTCTCGGTTCACTCTTGACCTGCCCCTAATCAGTTTCAGCTCATGCCCTTGTGTTCTTGATCTGCTATTCATGCTAGTTCCTTACACTTTACCTTGTTCATTCTATTCAGGAACTTGAAGGTCTTTCAGATCTCCCCTCTCTTGTCTAGCCTCTGGCGAGTACATGCTCAGTGCCTATAGCCAGTCCTCTTAAAATCTGCCCTGTTCTGTCCTTATCCTTATTATTTTTGTTTAATGATATTTAAAGTAAGGTTGCATTTTGAATTCTGACAGTGACATACTTCAGTTTTAAACTTTCTAAACATAAAAATGTATTAAATCATGGAACTGGCTGCTTAAAATCAAGTATGCACAGGGTATCCCTCTGTACTGAACTTAGTACCACAATAATTTAACCATAGTATTTTTATGTTTGCTTGCATGCATGTGCAAGAAACATTTTGCCATCATCCAAGTTTTCAGAGGTTTGTCACCCATCTTCCAATTCAGTCAGTGTGCTTGCAGGCACAGCTGCAGTTCTCCAATGAATGCTGCGGCTGTCTATGACAGCAGTTGAAAATGCAGTGGCCGTACAGTTGAAAGGGAGAGCTCTGCTTCAGTGAGCAGCGCAGTTCCTACGCATGCTCATAAGTTCACAAATTTTTAATATTTGCACTCTGGATTTTCAACATTGCCATTTTACCACACCTCCTTATGAGCAGTACAGCTGTCATTTTTCACATCTTGCCCAAAGTGAGTTTCCACGCATGTAGTGCACAATGGTACAGTTGGTGTATGAAATCAATGTATGGGACACATTAAGAAAAATCACAGTGACACTGTTCATGAGTAGAGGTCTTAAAATGGCTAATGTTGAAAATTTGGTGAAAATATTCCTAAAAATGACTGTTTTACGAGTGAGTGTTGTGCAATTCCTATATACGCTCGTAGGTTTGTGAATTTTTAATATTTGCACTCCAGATTTTCAACATTGCCATTTTACCACACCTCCTTATGAGCAGTACAGCTGTCATTTTCCACATGTTGACCAAAATGTGTTTCCCTGCATGTAGCGCACAATGGCAGAGTCGGTGTACACAATCAATGTTTGGGACAGATTAAGAAAATCACAGTGACACTGCTCATGAGCAGAGGTCTTAAAATGGCTATGTTGAAAATTTGGTGAAAAATTTCCCAAAAATTACTGTTTTAGGAGCACACGCACAGTTCCTACGCACGCTCGCAAGTTTGCAAATTTTTAATATTTGCACGCCAGATTATCAACATTGCCATTTTATTACACTTTGTTATGAGCAGTACAGCTGCCATTTTTTTGTGTGTGTTTCCCCACATGTAGCACACAATGGTGCAGTTAGTGTGCGAAAGCAATGTTTGGGACAGATTAAGAAAATCACAGTGACACTGTTCATGAGCAGAGGTCTTAAAATGGCTATGTTGAAAATTACTGAAATTATTGAAAATTAAATTACTGGTGTGCATTGCACAGTTTCTACGCACGCTCATGACTTCACCAGTTTTTTTAATATTTTCACTGCAGATTTTCAACATTGCCATTTTTTACACCTCCCCATGAACAGTGCAGCTGTCATTTTTCACATCCTGTTCAGAATGTGTTTTTGTACCTGTGGTGCTAAATGCCATAGTCGCTCTGCAAAAGCAGCTTTCGACTAAAAAACTGATATTGCCACTGTTCATGAGGTGGGGGTCACAAAAAAATCATTTTGAAAATTTCAGGTGAAAATACCAATGAATGTCTGAGGTGTTGGGGTTTCCAACCATATCAATCTCTGACTTTGGGAAGAATGACAGGCATCAGGGTGGACTTGGGATTTTCGCCTGTACGCTCATACCATTCCACACCCTGCAGCCAGTAAGAGGCATCGAGGTGTGCCTTGGACTCTTCACCCCCAAAGTTCGCCCCATTATCATATACCACACCCATCTCACTGTATTTTCTGATGGAATGGGGTGAGCATAAGGGCCAAAGACCCCAAGGCACACCGTTACACTTGTCAGTGTCTGCAAGGTAGTGTGTGGTGAAATGGCATGACCATTATGCCTGATAACCCAAAGGCACACCCCAATGCCTGTCATTCTCTGCAGGGTGGTGGTGGGGTTGACTTCAGTTCAATATTTCCCTGCCATTCTTGTTATGTAGCTCTGTAACTCCTACACTACCAATGCCAATGCCAGCAAGCAAACATTCGGCATTGGCAAATGCTTGTTTTTTATGGTTGATTGAGGTTTTTAAATACAGAGGCACAACTTATAACAAGGCATACCAAATACAAATCCCCCAGCTTGACTGGAGCAATTCTGTCCCAACTTCTGCTTGGATTACTGACTAATCAACAGGGAACAGAGACTGTCACACAATAAAGCAGAAGTGTCTGTGATATGGAGCAGAATTCCCCTTACACTGTCACTGTATGTCACTATTAAATGAGAGACTGACTTGTCAGCTGTTCAGTCACTATGCAGCAAAAGCCTTACATAAATATTGAAACCTGAAGCATAAAAAAATATACAACAGGAGGTAAATGACACTAATATTTGCAAAAACTACAAAGCAGGCATTCGCAACAGTAATATGATCTAAACAACCAATAACAAATAAAATGCTGATGTCTGGAGATCAGACCCAATGTTAGAGTTTGACCAAAACACAGGTGTGTCTGGCATGGAGTGCCAATTAACCATTTCCTAGATTAACATTCTGTTACATAGCCCGCCAGAGCAATCAAACTCTAGGGGCTCTACCATCCAGATCCCCAGGACCCATGCCACTACAGTAACTGAATCTTGTGACGCTACAAAGGGCTCCAATACAGCCCTCAAACTGGTAGAGCTTCTACACTGCTATATAGGAGAGCCACTCATAGCAAGCAAGCTTATACATATTCTCTTCCCACTTGCTGTGTGAGGGGACTTCCATTGGTGGCCAACACCTGAGTAGCAATCTTTCAGCCTCTGTAACAGCTGCTATAAACCATGCCTGAGACACTGCATGAGGTACAGGGAATCTCGCAGTGTTCCCCACAATAGTTTAGTTTAGTTTATTTTCGATCAGTTAAAAACCATTACAACATAACATATTTAAAAAGCCATTAATCTGCAATGAATGTTACATACAGAGATATCAAATCACATATATAAAAATTCATCATCCATATCTTCAAGAATAAGTGCTTTCATATTAATTTTACAAATAATAATAGCAAACCAACAGAATTTTAACCTTCAATTCTGTAAAAAATTCCCTATTTTAATCATATTAGGTACAGTCTGCCCTACAAAAGATAACTCAGGAATAGCCTCTAAAACTAAGAAAAGATCTTTCAAAGTCTGCACTGCCAGTCCCCAATCCATGTGTTTTCTCAAAAGATCTGCAGAGGGACTTATGCAAAGCAGATTGCAAACTTCCAGTCAGAATTCCACCCTGTACTCCATCTCACTATCTGCCAGTGAGTTTACAGCTATAGGGATTCACTCCACCACTTAAGACCACTTAATCAATTTGTGACTTATGGCTACAATTAATTGTATTTATGGACACCCTGTGGAGAATGGGGAAGTTCCCAGTCTGTCTAAGGCTGGGACGGCTGGAGAATGAAATCTTATGGCTTAGGGAGAAAGTGTCACGGTTGATGAAGAGGCAGGTCAATCAGAAAGGGAAGGGAATGGGGAGGCACAATGTATGACTAGGAGAAGATAAAGGATAGAGAGGATGGGGGGCTAGGACATGGGAGCACGGGGGCGGCACACACAGGAGAAAAGGGTGGAAGAAGAATAGAAACAGAAATACAGGTAGTAGGTAACATAGTAGGCTTAAACAGGGATGGACCTTTAACACAGTGTTCAAAATTCACTAAAAAAAATACCACCAACAGCTTAATCAGGTTCAAGGTCAGTTGGCATTCATCTGTATCCCCCACACCCCGGGGTCAAGCCTGAAAATAGGCAGAATTTGTCTAGTGCACTTACCTGGTCACCAAAAACGAAATAAATTTAAAAAATTAAAAAATAAATAAAAAGGAGGGAAGGGGGATGGGGAGATGATGTTAATTGGAGCATTGAATGGCTCGGCTAGGGGGAAGGGGAAGAAATAAGAGTGGCAAATGAAGAGGAGCAGGAAAGGTTGAGTACAAGGGAGAGTGCTGGGGGAGGGAGAAACAGCGACAAAAGGTGGGAACAATGTGCAAGAGGATGAAGAAGACCAGAAGGGGAAGGGAGATGGGGAAGAATGGGCGTGTCTTGATATTAGGGGACTCGATACTAAGAGGGGTCAGGTGGGGCAGCAGAGGGGAGTGAAACAGCAGAATCTGGGTGGAAGAGATGCCAGGAATGAAGGCGGAAAGGGTAGGGCAATCATTGTTAAGCTACACAAGCAGGAAAAGGGACAGACCTCACCTAATAATGCACCTGGGGATGAATTACCTGGCTGATGGGCCAGTAGAAGAAGTGAAGGGGAGGCCTGAGAAACTGGGACTGCTTTGCAAAGGAACAGGAAGATCAGTCACCTTCTCAGAGGTACTTCCTGTTCCCAAGAAAAAAGAGAATACAGGAGATTAAAGGATGGCTGGGAACCAGGTGTCAGGAAAAGGGGTATGGGCTGGTGGGTGGGGGACCCGGAAAATACCAGTCTTTATACAAAGGACAGATTGCACCTAACTGAGAAAGGAAAAAAAGGTACTGAAGGAAAGGATAAAGGAGCACAAAGAGGGGCATTTAAACTAGGTGGGGTGATAGCAAGATGATACAGAGGCCTAGAGTTGTGAAACCAAATGGGCTTACCTCCATGATAGTAAGGTAACACAATAAGGAAATACTAAGAGATCAGACATAAGGGGAGTGGGGCAGGGAGAGGAAGCCAGGGACAAGGATTGGAGGGGGGTAACACTAAATGCAAGGAGTCTGGACAATAAGGGGGCAGAACTACAGACCCTCATGGTGTGGGAGGGTGGACTTGGCAGCTATAGCCAAATCATGGGCCACCCAAATCCATGACTGGGACATGACAGTTCCAGGGGACAGGCTATACCAAAAGGATAGGAAGAAGGGGAGGGGTGGGGGAGTAGCACTGTATGTAAAAAGATTAAAGTGTGTACAGGAAAAGGGTAAGAAGGGGGATGCTGAGGCTTTGTGGGTACAAATCCAGGATCCCAAAAAAAGGTCACTATGGTTGGGGGTGGTGTACAGGCTACCATCCCAATCTGAAGGGGAGGACAGGGTACTGCAGGAGCAGATCAGGAGGAACTGTGGGGAGTGGTGATGGTAGGGGATTTCAACCTGCCAGGGGTAGCATGGGAAATGACTACCACAGTATGCAGAAGGGAGTGAGTAATAATGGAAGCATTCCAAGATAACTTTCTGGTACAGTTGGGTAGCAAACCAGCTAGGGAAGGGAACACCCTGAACCTCATGCTGATGAATGAAGAATAGGTGAGGGGCATAAGGGTGGAGGAACCACTCAGGGAGGAGTGACCACAGGACAGTTTAGTTCCAGTTCCAGTTGACTAAAGAGAAAGGGTCATCTGACACAAGGGTGCTGGACTTCATGAACACCAACTTTAGGAGGATGGGAAGGTGGTACAGGGGTTTCTAGAGAATGGATCTACCTTGTCAGAAAATTTTAGGTGTGTGTTGGAGTGTAAGCAGTGTGATGTGGTGGGTGCTGAGTGTGGGGTGAGGCTGGGTGGGGTGTGGGGGGTTCAGGTCGGTGAGGCATTATTTCCTTCTGTACAGTGAAATAAAAAAATCAGCGAGGACCATGGCTGGAACTTATTCTGGCTGTGTAGTTTGGAGTCTTGGTTTCAGGCTATGTGGTTATGTTTCACTCTAGTGGCTAGTCAGATTTGTTTCTCTGCCTGAAGAGAGCAGTCGCCACAAAGTCAGCTCTGGTATCAATGGTTCTTCAGTCGATTTATTTTTAAAAGTTGGTTTATAGTGTATTTATTATTGTTTAAGTTAGTTCCTTGGTTGATATGCATTAGGGGGTTATTTTGGTGTTCTGTACTCCATGGAGGTGGATGCCCCAGGGACAAAACAATTCTAAGAATTGAAGTTCGATTTATTTATTTATTTTTTATTTATTAAATTTTGGTGACTGGGTAAGCCCACTGGGCCCCGGAGGTCCCTTTTTCAGGGGCAATCCAGGATTACATAGCAATGGTAAATATCACAGTAAGAATGACAGTTATACAATATGATACAAGTTATACAGTAATATACAGACAGCTGGTTACATATGCTGAGAACAGCCTGCATTCGTGGTGGATACAGGGGTTAGCAGAATAAGTGACTAGACACGAGGGATGTGAGAGGAGGGTGTGAGCCACGTTCCTAGTGCAGTTTACTCAAGAGGGTAATGTTGGACTATGGTATTCAGATGACCATGAGGTGGTCCCAGGAGCCTAGCAGCAGCATTTGGAGGTTGCGATCATGTGAGCCTTGAGCCTAGTGTGGAAACTTTTAATTGACGGTGCTTACTGCACCCCAGGAGGAAGGGAGTTCCACAGGGTGGGTGCAGTGTGAGTGAATGACTTGCCTCCCACCTTGGTTCTTACTCTGGGGACAGCTAGGAGAGTGCAATTTGTTGAGCGGAGGGGCCAGGGTTAGTCTTTTGCACAATGAGTCCTGATAGGCTGGGGGGGGGATTGACTAATTAATTTGAAGGTTTAGCTTAACAGGGGGTACTGGAGATGGTCTTCCAGGGAGGACCAATTTAACTGCGATTGAGTGTCGCAGTGGTGATTCCTGGGGTTTGACTGGGTGGCGAACCGAGCCACCTTATTATACAGGGCCTGTAGTTTATACATCTCGGTCCTTGCTACTCCCTGGAGTACTGGGGCCGCATAGGTGATTGTCAGAAGGAGGACGCTGGTGGCAATGGAAACCCTGGCTTCTTGTATCAACTGGTTTTTCAGTCGGTAGAGGGTGCCCAGTTTCCCATGTAAGGTTTTTGTAACCTGGTCCACATGGCTCTTGAGGGTGAGGCCCTGGTCCAGGGTGAGACCAAGGTATTTTAGAGACTCAACTACCTCTAGGCTAGCACCTGATGTGGAGGTGATGTGTAGGTGTTGTTTTCTATTATGTCCCAGGGATTTGGGACTAAACAGCATGGCCTTGGTCTTATCTGTGTTAAGGACCAATCGACTGTTAACAAGCCAGTTCTCGAGGGAGCACAGGTCACCTTGGAGCAAGGTGCTGAGATCTGGCAGATTAGTGGAGGGTCGGTAGATAATGGCATCATCCGTGTACTGGATCACCGAGCTCCCCCCACAGTGGAGGCTCAGTTCATTGGTGAAGAGGGAAAAAAGTAGAGGACCAAGTATCGACCCCTTCGGCACTCCATCTTTTAGTGGGAGTGCCTCCGAGATGGAGGCAGGATTAGAATGTATTTTAAAAAACTCTGCTTCTATGTTCTACCCTGGCAGTTGTCATATTTTTTTCTTTAGCCAGAGTAGAAGGTGGCTATTTAATTTTAGGTATGAGGCAACCAAACATTTATGCAAATGTCATATTTTTGAAAAAAGTTAATAAAAACAAACATACAAATGTAAAATGTAACCATAAAAAAGGCAAAACTTACAACTGTAGTAAAAACTGTAATAGCAATGTTCAAGCAACCTACGTGCAACTACTTGGTTATTTTGAGAACCTAGTTTTATGTTTGCTTGCATGCATGCGTAAGAAACATGTTGTGACAGCTAGCTGCAGAAGCAGGCTGTGGAGGTGCGGCACTGTTGTGGTCAATGCCCCCAGTGCTTTCAGAGGCCTGGCCCGCTTTCCCAAATGCGGTGGCAAGCTGCTGCTGACACTAGTTCAGCCAGCATGCCACCACCTTGAAACATTTTTGCCGCTGCAATCAGGGGCCATCTTGACATTGCAGCATCAACCATTCTGCTGCAAAGATGGAGCGACCCATAATTGCAGTGCGGTACCTTGTCGTCTACAGGTCCCCGCCCCAGTTCATTTGATGACGGGGAAGCCCACTCCCCATCGGCATACTGTTACCCCTCCCCCATTTGTTATGTGCTGAGGGTGTTCCCAATCACCCTTGACATCATGCGCCCCCCCCAACCGTCTTTCTTTGCTGACGGGGGCCCAATTCCCGTCGGCTTCAGTCCCCTGCATTCAGTTTGCTGACAGGGGATCCCACCTCGTCAGCATAATGTCCCTCCATTTGTTGTATGCCAAGAGGGTGCCCAATCCCTGCTCTTTCTCCCCAGTATGTGCTGGGATGGGGGTGCCCAATCTCGCCAGCCACAGCCCCCAAAACACTCAGGTGGCATGCTGGGAGCCCAGCGAGCATGCCAAATGTTCCTGTAAAACCAAAAACCATCCCATAATGTTTTTCTTTAAAAAAAAACTGTAAAACAGAAAACGGTCTCTTGTTCAGTTCGGTGGCCCCTTCCCCAACCCGCGCCCAACCTCTGCACACCCTACCTCCCCATACACCCCATCACCCCATACTTACCATCAGAGCCCAGTGCCATGATCTTCGGTGGACCGGGAACACGTCTGCACTCTTCAAAGCCGACCGCGAACTGAAGAAATGCCGGTAAGCTGTATAATGGCATAAATTATTTTTTTTTAAAACTTTGGTGCATATCTCAGGTATTTTGGGGAATTTTGGCACCAGATTTTCAACATGGGGTTATTAGTACCCTTCCTCATGAATTCAGCCACTGTCATGGCGTTATTCGGTCTCGAATGGTGATTTTGCACTCACTACAAGGAATCACCTTTCAGGACTGATTAATGAAATGACAGCATGACTGTTCATGAGGTGGGCTCTCACAAAGCCTATGTTGCAAATTTGGTGAAAAAATCCAAAAAAAAAATACTGTTTTACGAGTGTGCGTTGTGCAGTTTGCACGCACGCTTGTAACTTTGCGAATTTGTAATATTTTCACTCAAGATTTTCAACATTGCCATTTTTCCACACCTCCTTATGAACAATATAGCTGTCATTTAACACATCCTGCCCAAAATGTGTTTTCACCCTTCTAGCGCTAAATTGCATGGTCGCTGCGGGAAATCAGTTTTCGGGATAGATTGAGAAAATGACAGTGACTCTGTTCATGAGCAGAGGTGCTAAAATGCCTATGTTGAAAATTTGGTGACGAAAGTCAATAAAATGATTGTATTACAAGTGTGCATTGTGCAGTTTCCACGCACCCTTGTAACTTCGCAAATTTTTTATATTTTCACACCAGATTTTCAATGCTGGCATTTTTTCACACCTCCTTATGAACAGTACAGCTGTCATTTTTCGCATCCTGGCAGAAATGTGTTTTTGCACTTCCGGCGCACGGTCGCTTTGGGAAATCAGGGTTTGGGACAGATTAAGATTGAGTGAGAGAGGGGAAGTGAGCGAGCTCAACTGAGCTCTGTCAGGACTGTTGTGGAGTTCTTTGTGGACAGAAAAAGGCACCAACACAGGCAGAAGCCCAGCACAAAAGGGCAGCCTGCAGCACTGGGAGAAGCAGAACGAGCGAGTGAGGGAGGAGAGTGAGCGAGCTCAATGGAGTTCTGTCAGGACTGCTGTGGATTTCTTTGTGGGTAGAAAAAGGCATCAATGCAGGCAGGGGGCCAGTACAAAAGGGCAGCCTACAGCGCTGGGAGAAACTAAATGAGCGAGTGAGAGAGGGGGACTGAGTGAGCTCAGTGGAGCTCTATTAGAACTGCTGCAAATTTCTTGTGGGCAGAAAAAGGTGCCAATGCAGGCAGGAGCCCAGTACAAAAGGGTAGAAGAAGAATCAGCATTTATATAGCGCTTTTCATACACAGTGCATCCCAAAGCACTTTACAAGCAATGCTAGACTGGTAGTGAAGTCACTGAATGTGTAGTGGCAGCCATATCGCACATCATCACCCACACACAGCCTGGATAATTGCATGAACCGGTTTATGGGAAGGGGAATGTGGGCCAGGACACCGGGAATGTCCCCTACTCTTTGCGAAGAGTGCCCTGGTTCTTTACTTCCACCTGGACAACACCAGGATGGGTAGAAGGGACCTCAGTTTAATGTCTCATCCGAAGGATGGCACGCCCCAGCAGTACAGCACACCCCAATACTGCACTCGGATGCCAGAAATTTTTAGGTGCAAGCCCAATCCCATTGTGGGACAAGAACCCATGACCTTCTGGTCCAGAGGCAGATGTGCTACCAAGTGAGCCACGCTGACACCTGCGGCACTGGGAGAAACAAAATGAGTGAGTGAGAGAGGGGAAGTGAGCATGCTCAACAGAGTTTTGCCAGGACTGCTGCAGATTTCTGTGTGGACAGAAAAAGGCACCAATGCAGGCAGGAGCCCAGTACAAAAAGGCAGCCTGCAGCACCGGGAGAAACAGAATGAGTGAGTGAGAGAGGGGGAGGGAATGAGTGACCTTAACGGAGCTCTGTCAAGACAGCTGTGAACTTCTTTGTGGGCAGAAAAAGGCACCAATGCAGGCAGGAGCCCAGTACAAAAGGGCAGCCTGCAGTGCCAGGAGAATCAGAATGAGCAAGTGAGGGAGGGGGAGTGAGCAAGCTCAACAGAGCTTTGCCAGGAATTTAGAGTTGCCCTTCCTCCCACCCAGTGTCCTCTGTGGTCCTATATTACAGCAGGGTCTCTGGAGTGGAGACAAAGCAATGATTGGATACTTTTAGGATTGCTGTAATAATACAAATTTTTTGTTCTGTTTATTTCTCTAACTGAGCTGAGAGTGCAATAGGATTTCTAACTGTGCTAAGTGAAAGTATATGAGCACTGAGAACAAAAAGTATAGTAGCTGAGGGGTGAAAAACGGACAAGGGGGCTTTAGGATTGCTACAGTAATACAGTATCTAATGGATGAGATTTGAGACTGGATAAATCCATCTGGCAAGGGGGCAGTAGGGGGACTAGTGTGGAGAGGGACAGGAATTTGAGTAAATAGGGGCCTAACAGTTGTAGTAGGGTACAGAACCTGGGAGTAAGAGCCCATAACATAAGATGAGAGCCAAAATGGGAAAGGTGCCACATGTCAATAGGGCGGGCATCTTTGGAAGGGTGGTGGAGTGTTGAGGGTGTGGGTCAGCCATGATCCTGGACTGGGCTTGGAGGATGGGGGGGGGTGGTCTGTAGATGACTGGCTAGTTTGAGGGAGGAACTGTGGAGGTTAGGGAGGAGTCTAAGTGGCAGGACATATGAGTATGATAGGCATCCTGAGGGGGGAAATAGGGGATGGCAAAGGGGGATAGAGGAAGAATAACTAGGGACTGAAACCAACACCAGTATTTGAGGCACTAGCAAGAAAGAGAGGATAAGGGAAGGGGTGCCCGAGGCGATGGTGGGGCTGCCTACTGATGGGGGAGCAAGACACCACGAGGAGTACCAGGGGAGAGAGCAGATGGCAGTGGGTAGTGAGGCACCAGGGGTGGCACGGAGGGGAACAAGTAAGAGGGGGGGAACTGATAGGGGGAAGAGATGTAGGACAGGTATCAATTACAAATGCATTCAAAACCTCTGCTATGGGACACAGAGGGGGAGCTGGAACATACTGAAGGGGAGAGGACACGCGGGACATGAGAGGGATGGCAAGAGGTAGGGGAAGAGATAATGAGGACAAAAGGGTAGAAGGAGGCCAGTAAGGAAGGAGGGGTGGTGAATGAAGAACAGAAGGCTACAGCAAGGGGGAAGGATGGGAGGGGCATCACTATCTGGGTAGAAGGGAATGGGGGCTCTAAATCGACAACAACGGGGATGGGAGAGGGGTTGGAAATCAGCAGGGGAGGAGGGTAGGTCAACATGGGAAGCCCAGTAGGAAGTAGTCGGGCTGGGAAGGGGTTCAAGGGGGATGGGAGGAATAAGGCAGAGAAAAGGGGCGAGGTGGAAGAAAGGAGTACAGATATAGAAATCACAGAGGGTGCAGTTGGCGGGGGTAAGAGACAGGGAAGAATAACATTTGGGGGACAGCTCAGAGGTAATGTTAAAAAGCATTTTTTCACTGAGAGAGTTGTGGATGCATGGAACAGCCTTCCTGAGGAGGTTGTGGAGTCAGAAACAGTGGGAGAATTCAAGAACGCATGGGACAGGCATAAAGCAATTCTAGTGGGGGGGTTAGAGGAAGTAAGCTGTTGATTAACTAGAATCTGCAGCTTATCCATCAGGTAGGGTAATGGGCAGACTGGGTGGGCCAAGTGGTCCTTATCTGCTATCAAATTCTATGTTTCTATGATTCTACTGGGGTGGTGGAAGAGGCATTAGAAGGGAAAGAGGGTAAGGGGTTGGGGGTACTCGTCCTGGGGGATTCTATACTGAAATGGGTGAAATGGGATGGAAAGGGGGAAAGGCACACCCATATTTTCATTGCAGCTGCCCCCAGGTTGAGTGCAGGAGGAGCAGGGCAGGCACTGCTCAAACATACAGCGAGGGGCAGGAAGAAACCTCATTTACTGTAGCATGTGGGTACAAATGACTTGGGGGACACTCTGAAAGTAGTGAGGGGGAGATTTCAGTACTTAGGCATGCAGTGTGATGGGGTGGGGAAGTCAGTGGCATTTTTGGAGGTACTGCCTGTACCAGAGCCCCCCACAAACACACACATACACACTCCCCAAAAAGCTGCTTAAAAGCCTGCAATTCATTCAAATCAATTCCATTTTCTTATTTACTTGGGGTTTAATTCCAGCAAGAGTAAAATCATGTACCTAGGACACAGGAACCCCGATACTGGGTATACGATGGGGGGGGAGGTACTGATACTAAGTAGACATGAAAGGGTCCTTGAGGTTATTATATCAGAGGACCTTAAGATGGCAGTACAGTGTGACAAAGCTATGGGTAGGACAAATTGAATTGTGGGGTGCATAAGGACTGGCATCTCCAGTAGGAGGACGAGAGATGTTCTGCTGCCATTGTATCACTCCCTGGTACTCCCCCAGCTGAATTACTGTGTCCAGTTTTACAGTCCACACTTCAGAAAGGACATAAGGTGGAGGTTTTCCACAGGAGGGCAACTAAAATGGTTCATAATTTTCACAGGAATCCCAACAAGGAAAGGCTGAAGAATCTCAACAAGTACACTCGGGAAGAGAAGAGGCCAAGAGGTGACATGATCAAGACCTACAAAGTACCTTACAGGGGTAAAGGGGGTACAGTTGGGGAGTTTCCTTCAAATGAGGATGAGCACCCAAACCAAGGGACATACAATGAAGCTGGGGGGCATTCAGAAGAGATGTGAAGAAATATTTCTTTACTGAAAGGGTGGTAGATGCCTTGAACAGACTGCCAGGAGAAGTGGTGGAAGCTAAAGTGGTAGGGGGCATTAAGCATGCATGGGAAGAAAATAGGGGTATATTACAGAAAGGAGAAGGAGTGGGTCAATGGAGATCAATAGGGCCATGGACGTGGAGTAGGTTCAAGTTCATTGCAGGAAAAATCCATTAAGCAAGCTCACTCACAAGGAGGTCCTGATGGACACAGGCAGAATAAGACATGCACTAACATATACAGGCAGGAGTTACACGTAGGTAGAGAACTCTTGGCCAGACTTGGTGGGCTGAGCAGTCCTTTTCTGCTGACAAATTCTATGTTTCTATCGCATCATGTGTTAATTCAGGTGCAGTGTTTATTTAAAGTTGGGCCTACCATACATCCACATGTAAGGTACAGTAAATTACTGAATTAGATGCAGCTCACTTACAGTACAATAAACAGAACCCCACTGCTTTGAGAAGCCTTTACTCTTCATAAGGCTACTAAAAGAGCTGGGGTTCTATTTGTAGTGTCCACACTACTATGCTGGTCTTAAAATCAACACCGCATCTGAAAGAGTACTTGATTCTTGCTCACTCCATTTCTTCCCCACTTTGAAACCTGCTTGTCCTGAGTTACTTTTGGCCTGGCAGCACCTGGAAGATGACCAATAAGCGGCACTGAAAGATGTCAGACTTCACAGAATGTGAAGGCAGCTGCTCACGGACAGACATAAGGCAATTCTACTGGGGGGTTAGGAGGAAGTAAGCTGCTTATTAACTAGAATCTGCAGCTTATCCATCAGGTAGGGAAATGGGCAGACTAGGTGTCCCATGTGGTCCTGATGTGCCGGCAACTTGTATGCTTCTATGTTTCTCACCCACCATCTTGGCAAGAAGAAGGCTGCAGCTGTGGCCACTGATGACTGTTGGGGTGTGGGAATGAGGGGACCAAAGGGGACACACATAAGGAGATAAAATCATAATAAACATTGTGAGACCTTCACCAGCTTTCCAAAATGCTTGCCATTTAAAGAACACTCTATGAAGTTTTTCAAATGGCAACACAATCTGGTGAGCCCTCTGTCTGCCATCTGACACAAAGCATCAACCAGCATAAAATTGTCTAAAGAAGGCAGTGTGGTCATGTGGTTACTGAAATACTGGAGACTGCAGATTTGTTAGAACAAAAGAATATCACACAGAAGCTGGCACATATCCCTATAGCAACCGTCTCCTACTTCTCAGTACTTCTATTTACACCCTTGAGGTACTTGAATGTTTCTATCATATCCCCTCTTTCCCTCCTCTCTTCCAGTGAGCACATATTGAGGTCCCTTACTTTCTCCTCATAAGTCTCGTGTTGCAAGCTCTGTATTATCTCATTTGCCCTTCTCTGGACCATTTCCAGCCTGTTAATATCCTTATGAAGGTGAGACCTCCAGAACTGCACACGGTACTCCATTTGAAGCCTGACCATGGTTTTATATCATGGCATCACTACCTCCCTCCTTATGCTGGTGATACCACTGCCTATGCACCCCAGCATGTCACTGGCCCTCCCAGCTGCCTTACCACTTCGACATTTTCAGGTCATCTGACATAAGAACCAGTTCCTTTCCTTCTTTGTGACTGTCACAAACTCCCCCCATTCTGTTCCTTTCCCCAGGGTTTCTGTGTCCCAGGTCCATACTTTTGCACTTTTTTGAAGTAAAATTCAGCTGCCAGTCCTCAGACTATTTCTCAGCCTTCCCCAGGTCCCTCCTTATTTCCCTCCCCCCCCGGTATCCACTGTGTTACAGATCTTTGTGTCATCTGCAAGCAGGCAGACCTTTCCCTTCACCCCTTCTGCAGTGTCACTCATGAAGACATTGAACAGGACTGGCCACTGCACCCCACTGGTCACCCCCTTTCCCCAGACTGTGCCCCATTTACCACTACTCTCTGCCTCCTGTCTCTTACCCACTTTCTAACCCACTTTACCACCCTTCCCCCATGCCCACCCTACTCAGCCAGTTTATCAGCCTCCTATGTGGGACGGTGACAAACGCTTTGCTTACATCACGGTAAGCGTTCTCCACTGCCCCACCCTGATTTAATTCCTTTGTCACCCAAACACATCAACCAGATTTGTCTGACATGACCTCCCCATTGTGAATCCATGTTGCCTATGGCCCTGGGCTCTGATGTCTTCTATATGCCCCCACTATCCTTTCTTTAACCAATGTCTCCATGATCTTCCCCACCACTGAAATGAGGTTGACTGGCCTATAGTTCCCCGCCTCCTCCCTACTACTGGATTTCTAGAGGGACCACATGTGCCCTCCTCCAATTCTCTGGCACCACCCCTCTGTTGAATGACTCGGTGAACATGGCTGCCACAGGTACTGCTATTTCCCTTCACAGTTCTTTTCATATCCTTGGGTGTCTACCATCTGGTCCCATCACTTTGTCCACCTTCAGTTTACTCACCTTTACCAGGATTCTTCTGCCTGTAAATGGACTATTGTCCACCTCTTCATGTCTTTGCAACTGCTGTACTGCTGTGGTCCTTGCCCCCACCTTCTGTGAATACTGAACAGAAGGACACAGCGGATGTCTTGGGGGGAGGGGCACCTGACAGTTCTTAGGCATGGTACTTTCACTTCCAAATACCTAAGCAGTACATATAAGCAAGCAACATTTGGCATTGACAAATGCTTGTTCATGTCACACTAAGATTAAACAAAGGTAAATATTCAAGCAACTGTAACCTACATCTTCCTTTGCTATTGTTTTATGTGTCTTACACACTGCAAGCCCATTGTTCATCAGTGTGGACCAATGAGCTTGCAGCACATACTGCACGCTGTCATTCACAGGCAGCCATGGAGGTGTGTGGGTAGGTCTGCTTCCCAACGATGACGGGGGAAGGGAGAGCGGGGTGGGATGGGGATCAATGTGAGTGGGGGGTGGGGACCACTAGACTACCAACTGGGGGGATGCAGTTTTGGGTGATCGGGGTCATGGGCAAGGTGAGTGGTACCACTGAACCGCCAGGGAGTTAACATTTTACTTTACTTCAGAAATCAGAGTTACAGGAGGGGTGTACCACTGGACCACCAGGGAATTTAAGTTTACTTTATTAAGATGATCAGGGTTACGGGCGGGGAGGGAATACCACTGGTCGTCCACTGACAGCACCGCATGCTGTGCAGGGTACCAGGTGCATTTCGCTGGCCAGTCCTGCACAACACATGCAAATGGGGCCATAATGATGTGCAAATGGCCCCATTTGTGCCTTGCATGCATTATGGCCCCAGTTGCATATTTGTGTCTGAATATCAGGAATTTGCACAGAGAGTATCTCTAATGCACCGACACATTTCCCATTCTAGGTATTCAGACCTGTCTGTGGGGTGCAGAGGCACATTGTTTTTGCACTGTGGCATTTTTTGATATATTCATATGAGATGCACCATGGCACATCTCTTTTGTATTTATCCCTTTGTTGCTCCAGTTCAACTCAGTTGCGTGGAGTAACCTCTTGCGCCATTGCCAGGCGCACTTTTAAATATCTAGCCCCATAACTGTTTTTATCCAAAAAGGAGGAGTTGCCATCCTGAATAGAAAAGGAGTACATTTTACTAGAACTAAAATAAATAATGATGCAGAGGGTAGATACCAAACTGTATGTGGAATTTTAAATGGGAAACATCTTGCAACATGTAACATTTATGCTCTCACATGCAAGCAAGCAGATTTCTATACTGAGATTCTGCTGGAATTAAGCAGGTTAAATACAGCTAAAATTATACTTGGAGGTAACTTCAGTGAAGCCAGGGACACTTTGTTAGATTGTAGAATTAAGTAACTCATTTCAAGCACTCCAACTCCCAAGAGCCTCTAATATTATAGTTAAAGAGTTGGGGATAATAGACATTCAGAGGATTTCAAATATACATGGACGGTACTACTCCTTTTTATGTTGGTTTGCGTGCATGCGCAAGCAACATCATGCGACAGTGTGGGTCTTGGGGGCACGGCTGCTGTTGGGCGAATGCAGGGCACGCATCAGTAGGTGCGTCCCTCATTCCACAATCAGCCTGCATGCCACCGCCACACCATGCACACATAATTGGGTGAGCACATCAAAGCAAAGGTCCGCTGCAATCCAAGCAAAGCTTGTCATACGCAGCGGTCCTTTGCTTGCCGTGCTCGACGCCATTATGGCCAAGGTTGGCAAGCGGGCAGACACCTCACCTTTCTCGACATCGGGGGTGCCCAATACCCCTGTCAGCAACCCTCCCCCTATGTTTGTGTGCCAATGGGGAGCCCACTCCTGTCGGCATCCCCTCAAGAATGTGGAATGCCGAGGGTGATTAATCCCCGGCTTGCACCCCCGCTTTTGCCTACAGACGGGGAGCCCACTCCCTGTCGGCATCACTCTCAACTGTTGAATGCAGAGGGGTGCCTAATCCCTTGACTCGTGCTCCCCACCTTGCTTTGTTTGCGGGCGGGGTGCCCAATCCCCCACCGCATTACCCCCCGTGTTGTGTGCTGACAAGGGTGCCCAATCCCCCATCGGCTACTGACACCCCCCCATAAAACCCACTTAGGTGGCACGCTGGGAGCTCACCCCAGCGTGCCAAATACCCTGCAATATGAAAACTGTCCCACAACGGTTTTCTTTTTTTTTTTATTTTTTCACCTGGAAAACAAAAACCGTCACTCATAGTCTAGATGCCCCCCTCCTCCTACCCGTACCCACTCACTGTGCACCCTGCCTCCCCTCACCCCATACTTACCTCCAGACTCCGGCGCGACGATCTTCAGTGGACAGGGAACACGTCTGCACTCTTCAAAGCCGATTGCGAACTGAGGGAATGCTGGTAAGCTGTATAATGCAATGAATAGGATTTTTTCAACTTTGCTGCATATCTCAGGCATTTCTTGGAATTTTGGCACCAAATTTTCAACATGAGTTTCTTGGGATCCCTCCTCATAAATTCTGTCACTGTCATGGCATTAATTGGCCTCGGAAGGTGATTTTGCAGTCACTGTGTGAAATCACCTTTCAGGACCCATTAACAAAATGACAGTGCAAGTGTTCATGAGGTGGCCTCTCAAAAAGCCTATGTTCCAAATTTGGTGGAAAAAATCCAACAAATGCCTGTTTTACGAGCGTGCATTGCGCAGTTGCTTCGCAGGCTCATAACTTTGTGCATGCGCAATATTTTAATGCCGTATTTTCAGCATTGGTACTTTTGTGCACCTCCTTGTGAACAGTACAGCTGTCATTTTCCACATCCTGCCCGAAACGTGTTTCTGCACTTCCGGCACACAATTGCGCAGTTGCTGTGGGAAATCAGTGTTTGGGCCACATTATGAAAATGACAGTGACACAGTTCATGAGCAAAGCTCCTAGAATGCCTATGTTGAAAATTTGGAGCAGATACTCCATAAAATGACTGTGTTACGAGCGTGCATTGGCAGATTGCATGCATCCTCGTACCGTCGTGCATTTGTGATATTTTCACTCTGTATTTTCACCATTGCCATTTTTACACACCTCTTGATGAACAGTACAGCTGTCACTTCACATATCATGCCCAAAATGTTTTTCCGCACTTCCGGCGCAGAATAATGTGGTTGCTGTGCGAAATCACTTCTTGGGACACTTTGAGGAAATGACAGTGACACTGTACATGAGCAGAGGTGCTAAAATGCCTATGTTGAAAATTTGGTGCCGAACGCCCACAAACTGGCAGTGCTGCAAGCGTGCTTTGCATATTTCCCATGCACCCTTGTAACTCCGCAAATTCCATATATTTGTATGCCACATTTTCAGCACTGGCATTTAATTACACCTCCTTATGAACTGTGCAGCTGTCATTTTTCACATTCTGCCCAGCATGTTTTCCTGCACTGCACTAACAAACACCCACAGGGACACCCTAATGCCTCTCACTCTCTGCAGGGTGGGGGTGGGTTGGCATCAGTTCAATACTTGACTGCCACTCCTATGTTGCATCTCTCTAACTCCTACACTGCCAATGGCAGCAAGACAACATTCGGCATTGACAAATGCTTGTTTTGCAAGGCACAATTCTTTTAGTAGAAGCAAGTATTTGTGTATGCTGTTATCTCTGTAACTATACAGTATTTGGAGATTATATCAATATAGTACTTTTGGACCATGGAATGCTTGAATTTTTTTTACTTTGATTCTAGCCCTCACCCAACTCAGGCAACGTAATATTGACTACCTCCTTTCTACCTGGTTCTACCTTTAAGGACTGGCTTGTTGAAGAATCTGACTTCTATTTTAATATTAATGATAATTGAGAAGTATTTTTGTCCAGTTTATGGGAAATGTTTAAAATCTATATTAGGGTGAAATAACTGGATCTGCATCCATTAAACTTATGAAAGACTTAAAATCAAAAGACAAAGGCTTTCTCAACCACAGAAGGAATATAAGCAAGAGCCTGCTAATAGACATCTATTATGGCATATTACATGATTACAATTTGATTTTAACAACATCTTATCATCTAAAGCAGAATGCTTTATTCTGTATGAAACAAGCAAATTGAGAAAAAAGATGAAAAGAATGAGAAACTATTAGCTTATCAATTAAAGAAAAAAACAACAGCAAGGTACACTTTTGGGAATGAAAACTAAACAGAAAACCACCACTTATGACTAAAAAGAAATTATAGCATAGGTTGAGAGAAAGGTGCAACTCAACTAGGTGAGCCACTTTGTGGGGCTATGGATTAAGTTGGCATTACTCCATGGTTCCACAGAGAAACTCTGGTGATCTGGAGCAGGCTCTTGTTCTTAGCAATGTGAAAGAAAGTGTAGTAGCAAACATTAAACATGCTGAGTATGCAATTGCAAAGGCTCCTACTACAGTCACACATGGTACTGTGTTCTGAGCATTTCCTTTTGCCAGTAGCATGGCAGTCATGAGCACAATTTGCAGTCTGTAACTGTGAGCAGTGATTTTCTGCATACTGTCCTACTACTTCTGTATGTGTGTGTGTGGTGATGAACCCCCCCCTCCCCAGAGAGAGAGAACGAGAGAGTGTCCCCACCAAGATGTGCCACCCCCAAACAAAGCTCCCCCATCAGCCACATCATGTGTGCCATAAGCGGTCACAAGGGCTCCTACTATAGTCTCACATGGTACTGTGTTCTGAGCACTGTGGTTTATCAGCTGCTTGGCAGCCGTCGGCACAATTTGCACTTTGTGACAGTGAGCAATGACTTTCTGTGTACTGTCTTCCTGCTTCTGTATGTGTACTCCAGTGCCCCCCCCCCACAGACAGAGAGAAAGAAAGAGAGAGCAAGAAAGTGTCTCCACAGAGGTGTGCCATCCCCATCCAAAGTTCCCCATGTGCCACCTCCTGTGTGGCACATGTATGCTGCACAGCAGCAGTGAGAGAGAGCAAGCCACATAAATGCCCAGCATGACACTGGGAGCAGCAATGACAGAGAGAGTGAGTGTACTGTATGTGCTTCAGTTAGAGACAGAGCATCCAAGAGTCAGAGGACAGAGACAACCAGAGAGCCAGCAGTGAGTGCACAGTAAGGAATGGGTCACGGTTCGGGTAAAGACAAGCCTGCAATATACATTAGGATCAGTGTTCAGGAGAGTTTCACAGCTGGCAGCAGTGCAATGTTCACAGTAGTCACTTCATGGGAGTCAAGAACGGTTTGTCTCCATATCATAGCTGTCTTAGTATAGACCCATAGATGGAAACATGCACGCAGCTCAGCACGGTCAGCACAGCATGCCTTTCATTTGGACTAGATAGTATGTTTTCTGTCCTATCAGAAGTGAGTGTTCACTGAGTGCATGTTTTCCTACACTGAGTCAGCAGCTCAAGATCATGACTGAAGTACAGGTAAATGCCACTTGGCAACACAGTCTGCTCCCGGTTGTGTGTCACAGAGCAGAAAGAAAGACGTGTCATGCGTTGCTGTTGGGACCACTTGTGGCTTGTTCCCATGGGGAGAAAGAGAGAGAGAGTAATCTGCACAATTCTTCCTGCTTGCTGCTTGTCTATCCCCTTGTTCCTGTTCAGGGTGAGAGTGTAATATCTGCCCTTCTTTCTGCTCACTGACCACTTGTCTGGACAGAAGTGGGCACCCCCCACAAACAAAGGCAATCATGACAGGTACCATCCGATCATGCAAATGCAGTGCTGATAGGGCCACAGAGACAGCAAGACACAAACAGTGAGAAGGTGTCTCTCTCTGCAATGTCCTGTTTATCTCTCTCTATTTCTGTGTAGTGAGATACAGTGTCTCTGACAACTGTGTACAGTGCACAGTCATAATCACCCAGTGGCAGGTCACACTATCTTTCTGTGCCGTGAGGCATACTGTCAGTGGCAGCTCTGATGACAAGGTTCAGTATTGCAGCAGAGGTTGAGGGGTGGCTACAGTAATGGTAGTAGACAGTGTAGCATTCAGTATCAGGAACAAGAAATGTCACAGATCATGTCTGTAGTGTATGTATGACATTCCTATGTGCATAAGAGCAATGTGCTCTGCATTATTTGTTAGGAACTACTTTACAAGGTGGCAGGATACAGTACATTTGTTGCTATTTAAAAAGCAAAAACAACAGCTCTCTGGATATTTTTATTGTTTAAACATAACCAATGTTATAAGTGCAATAACCCACTCTAGGTAGTGTGGTTGATGGTGATTAATCAACACCCCGGGTGCTGTGAGGACACTCAGCCTGCAGCCTCATGCCTGACAACGCACCTGCGGTGTTGATTAATCCCTGCGGCAGAGAGATCCTGTCACTCTTGAGGACTGACCTTTTCTTAAATCTGTTGCAACAGTTCTTCTTTTTCTTAGCCTAATTTATCCTTAACAACTTCTGGTCCATAAGGTTAAGCATCTATGGGCACCCCCTCCCATTTCTTGACTTTGCCATAGTGTCCTCTTTAATTTTTCCTTTTCCCTCGCAGGTCCTCATACAGGGTTGTTATTGTGGTGACCTCTGAGATGATGTAAAACAACAGACTGTGTTCCTCATTGTTGGATTTAGTATGCAACAGCACTATGTTTTAAAATACCCTGATGTATGTATGCCTTATGTGTATGAAAGCAGTAAATACTGAAAATACCACAGCACTAGTTGTTTTTGATAAAGGTAAAAAGTTTCTAGGGGACTGTATTATAAAAGTTAAGTTACCGGAGTAGAGATATCAGAAAACCCCCATTGTGTTATTTAAAATGCATGTAAATTACAGATTGTTTGAGAGGCCTTTTGGCACCATGCATTCCTGCTTTTAGCTGAACCAGACAAAAATGTCATGGTGCTTTACAAATACATCCTATGATGCATTGCGTTATTGGAGTATGTGTGATGTAGTGTTTCTTTGAAACTTGGCTTTATTGCCAATGCCCATTGGGGTATCACTTGCTTCAGCGCTTCGGCTCTGAAGTTCTTTGGGCGATTCACAAATGTCAGATGCAAGCTACGACAATGGCAGCTTGTGCTGACAACTCCTGCATCAGAGACCTTGTGCCCGATTCAGTATCGGACAGGATCTCTGAGCTTGTGTCCTGTGGCTTGTGGCAGCAGTGGTATTGCAACACAGAAATGGTGCAGCCATCGGGTATGCCGCAAGCTGCAGTGTGGTCAGGAGGCATAACTGTGATGGAACCCCCCCTGGCAGGGCTGGTTCTAGGATTTACTGGGCCCTGGTGCAAAGCTGTGTAGCGGCGCCCCCCCCCATGCAAAACTGTGCAGTGCCCCCCCTCCACTTTTCTTGATCTCACAAAAAAAACTACTAATATTTAACTGTATATATCATGAGAGAATAAGACTGACTGAGTAGAATGGCAGTGAGATATATTATATTCCAATTTCCTTCCTTCCTCAGTCCTTCTGATGACAACACACTAATTCACAATGCATTTTTTTCCCTCAGCCTGCCTGAGTTGCAGACTATAGTAACTGTAGTTAAGTAATGTGCCTGACTTCCTGCAGACCCTGCCCAGTGCCCACAAGAAACTTCAGGTTAAAAAAAAAACTCCCTCCTCTCAGGCTCAAACTCAGCCCCCACCCCACACACACACAAAACACCCCCAAGGCCGCCGGAGCAAGTTGGGCTGACTGGATCTCTTCTCTCCCGCCCCCCACCGGGGCCTAGGCTCCAAAAGTCAAATATGTCTTCTCTCTCCCCTTCCCATCTCTTCTGACAGTTTCCCAGTTCCCTGCATTGCCATGCACTAAGATTACCTCTTTTTTTTTTAACTTATTATTATGTTTTTTGGCACATGAAGTATGAAGTATTTGGTTGCACAGTGTTAATATGTGCAACAGCACAAAACAAGAGAAGTCTGTCTGATCCAACCGCTTGCTTAGTCTGCAGAGTGAGTGAGAAATCTCATGAGATGCTCCTCCTGTGAGGCGAGCTTGCAACCAGTCACCCACCTGACCAACTAAGAGATTGGTCAGGTGACTGTCTATGTTGGACTTAACTCACGCAAGCGTGGTTTCAGGTGCTGCTCGCACCTACCAGCCCCACCTGTCTGTCACAGCAGCTGCAGCATAATTACCAGCTCAGAAATGAATATTCATCAGTTGCCCTTCAGCAAGCAAATTTGAGCAGTGGCAGCCGGCCAGCAGGGTGGGAGCAGGGTGGAGCATGAACAGACTCATGGAATGTAAAGACCAATGGAGTCAAGCCCAAGCCGCTGCGGCAGAATGGAGGAGGAGCCGAACACAAGACAGGTTGACTGTCTTCAGGTACAGGAGTGCACTGTGATTGAAATGGATTTAAATGCTCAGGGATGAGAGCTGAATGCAGGGTGGAGGAGGGTGGGTGTGGGCATATTACTACAGTTGCTGTGATGCTTGAGAGAGGTAGGAGAGAGCACAGCAAAGCACTAGTGTTTTTGCTGACCGGGCCAGCATTAAAAGTAATATTGATTTACTATGTTGACTTCTGGGGACCTGGGCCCCCCTGCACTCTGGGCCCTGGTGCAGTCGCATCCCTTGCACCCCCCCAACATCGGCCCTGCCCCCGGCCCCGATCTGCCAAAATGTGCCATTATGTACTGTACTTAATAAGTCCCTGGTGATCCAGTGGGCAATCCCCCAACCCAAACCCCTGATCCCCAAACTACACAAATATGTAATATGCCAGCCCCCTTCCAGCCCCAAGCCCCAATTCCCAAATTGCTGTTTATTAAAGTTATTTAAACAGCCTCCATATCCAAAGTCTTTGTTAAGTATAGTAGTCCTGGTGGTCTAGTGTTCCCCACCCCTCCACCTGGATGTGCCTGACCACCCCACTCTCCTCCACACGTATACCCAGCTTGCTACTGGTACAGCCCACCTCTCACCACCATAGCCAGCCAACAACTGAGCCCTGTATGAGTATGTACTGTACATAGTACGCGCTTAGTGCAATGACAGCTCATTGCACTGAGTGCATGCTATGTGCAGTATGCACTTATACAGAACTCAGTCGGCAGCTGGCCACAGTGATGAGAGGTGGGCTGTGCCAGTTGCCAGCTGGGTACGGATGTGGGGAGGTAGCAGGGTGGTCAGGCACTTTCGGGTGGGAGGCCACTAGACCACCAGGGCTACTATACTTAACAAAGACTTGGGATATGGTGGATGTGCAAATAACTTTAATACACAGCAATTCAAGAATTAGGGCTGGAAGGGCTGACATATTACCTATTTGTATAGTTTGGGGATTGGGGACTGTGTGCATGGGTTGCCCACTGGATCACCAGGAACTTATTAAGTACAGTACATAAGGGCAGGTACTAGCTGTTCAGGGCTGGGGTGGTGTCACAGAGGTGCATGGTTGGCAACCCTCCCAGATGGTGTCTCAGTACTGTTACACCTGCTTTTTGATGGTCTAACAGTACTTGGACCAGTGATCTTTGGGAGAGTTCTCTGAATTGGGATTTCAGGGATGTGGCAGCCTGCAACTGCTGCACCTCCCCTAGTGCCATGCTGCAGCCATTTCTGTGGTGTAAGTCTGGTGCAACTCCCCTTTGACACAGGCAGCCTGCCCTTTGCCACAGGTTGCTTGGCTGCATAGCTCACGGCCGCATCAACTGTTTGCCACAAGCACCTTGCATCCAGAAAAGGGTTTTGTGAATCCAGTCTTATTGTCTTTAGCTTGTTTTTGTGTTTTTCTATTTTGAGCTCCCCATCACCCAAACACACAAGACCAACATAGGGAATTAAATAATTTTCACTAAAGAGATAGATCAGTAGATCACTGGGTTAGTAGGTGCTGACCAAGTACAGAGGAAGGACATGCATAGTCTGTTGCTGCAAACTGATGTATTGAAGAAGGGATATGCCACCACTGCTTAAGGTTATCCCATGTTTTAAATAAACATCACACAGGATTGTTTGTTGAACCTGAAGTTCTGTGTCTGGTCCACCTATTTCACAACTCCTCCACAATCCCCAATAACCGCACACCCTGTTGTGGGTTATTGCTTACTTTATTCTTGCTTTGTAGAATTTTACTCTAATCTACATAGAAGCCAAAGCCAATTTGATGAAAAGTCATTAAAAGTCTTTTTTACCTCTATTATGCTACCCACATTTTTCATCAGAGGACAAAAACTCAGTAGAAAACTCAGTATCATTCAGAGAAATCAAGTAATCAGTATCACAGTTGCCAACAGGGAAACCACTGGCCCAGATGGTCTTCTAAGAAAATGTTATAAGTTTCTAGGTCTCTCGTTAGCAAAATATCTTTCCTCAGTATAGCAAGAATCATTTGACAAGCTGGCCCGGTGGCACTGAGGGTTGAGGAGCTGGACACCACACCTCACACCACGCCGGTGACCCGGGTTCTGGAATGGGCTTGGGTGCTGGTGGGTTGACAGGGGTGGGTTGAGGAAGGAGTGCTGTTAGTGTGCTCTCCTCCCCCTTCCTGGGTGAATGGGTTGGGTCAGCTCAGAGTGCCGGCGACCCCCGGGTGAGACCAGGGGCCATTACAGCAAGCTGGGCAACATGAGATCAGCGTGACCAATGCAGGCTGGGTTGCCATGCACCAGAGCATCGGGGCATGCCCATGCTGGGGTGGGGAACTAGCAAAGAACAAGGAAAAGACTGGCTTCGTGGGACAGGAGACAGCACCAGTCCCCCATGCCCTCCTCCAGGTTCTCCTCAGTTGGCCTTCCAGTTCCTCCCTCTGGTGCCCACTTGCAGTCAGAATCTGACTTATAAGACAGCCCACAGAGGTGAGGGCTACCCTCGCTGGGTGGGTGAAACCAGGAGTGCTGACTACGGGGGGGGGAGGCACAGACCGAGGGATCCACAGGCAGGCAGGACAAGGAATGGATGCCTGAGAGAAGGTCCCACAAGCCATGACCAGAGCAAAATAGAATTGAAAAAAAAAAGAATCATTTGACAAAGGATCCCTTCAGCACACCCTTAACAATGCTCTGATCTGTCTTCAAGAAAAATAAAGATTCATTAAACTCTGCAAGCTACAGGCCAACATTATTATTAAATTTTGATTGTATAGTTTTGGCAAAAGTAATGGCCAGTTGACCTCAAACAGTAGTTCACAAACTAATTCAAAAATGATATCCAGGCTCTAGAGACAATGCAACGAAGAGTTATTAGAAAAATAGCAGAGGTGAGAGGCAAGGATTATGAGGAAAGACTGAAAGACCTGGGTGTGTTTCCACTGGAGTATAGGAGACTAAGGAGGGGACATGCATATGGTTTATAGGGCCCTTCATACTGAAGAATTGTGGGAGAAACTGGGATTCACATTTAAAGAAATAAATTATGATACCAGAGCTCACCCTTTGCTACTAGACATGAAAAGGTACTCAACTACCAAAAAGAAACATTGGTTTAGCATCAGAGTTTTGCCAATTTGGAATAAACTACCAGTGCAGGTGGTTGCCAGTGCAACAATGAACAAATTTAAAAACAAACTGGAAGCCTACTTTATATTCAGAAAATAAAGGGATATAAGTAGATAAAAAATGGCAAGTGAAATGGACTTCGATCTACTTAGCTTTGTAACTACCTATGAAGCCTATGAATTGGGCCTGAGCTGATTGTCTTCCTTAAAGAGCGCAACATATCTAACAATGCAAGTAGATTATTATCTGTCATACAGTCTGCTCAGAAGTCTGCCACTCAATCAATTTCACTAGCATTAGGCATTAACAAGACTTCTGATTTTTTAGAGTGGAGTATCATTCAATAAGTGTTAGGGAAATATAATCTAGGCCAAAGCTTCTGTAAATGGGTTTCTAAACTTTATGACAATCCCAGAGCACAAATAATCTCAAATGGTACCATATCTGATCCCATTACCCTACACAGAGGTACCAGGCAGGATTGCCCCTTGTCCTATTTCTCGTTTCATATTGTCTATTGAACCCCTGATTAGAAAAATTAAGTCATCTACTGGTATATGTACATAGAAAATGGGTCGGTAATTGGCAAAGAAAAGTCCTGCCATATGTGGACAATTTACTGTTAACTTTGAGACAACGGCATTTTGCCATAGGAAAACTAAAACCTTTTCTGCATTACTTTGGGCACTGTCTGAGGCCTGAAACTCAACTAGGAAAAATCTGAAGGGATTATGCTAAAGAACTCCTCTTTTGAAGCAAACAGATTCACTCAGTCCTTTAATGTTTTGTTGGCAAAAAAGTCATTCTTTACCTAGGTATGTATATTTTTAATGCTATAGATAAGATTATTGGAACTACTCTTACCCCTTCATTATCCGAAATTACTCAATTGCTACACAAATGGGGCAAACTAAATCTATCCTTTTGGGAAAAGATTAACTCAGGCAAACAAGTTTGGTCCCTAAATATTTTATGTTCTTAACAACTTACCCATATACGTGCATGTTAAGTACTTTGAGAAAATAGAAAGCTTCACGTCTAAATATTTGTGGAGTAATAAATCTTGAAGGCTAAGTACAGTATATAAAAGCTCAGAACCCTTAGCGGTAACAAAGGATTTGCTCTGCCTTGGTGGTTGGGATACCATTGGGATTTTACTCTCAGATAATCAGTGAACAGTTTTCTAAACCCTAAGGCTGAATAAACCTCTGTGGTTACAACTGGAAAATGGGCTTTCACAAACCCACAGTCTTTTAAACAAGTTCTCCCCCTTTCCGGCAGCCCTTAAAATGCATCTGGCTATACCACATTCCATTTGGGTACATAAGAAAGTATCAGAATTTCTTTATGCTAACTCCATTACCCTTCAGTTTCGCCCACTATGTGACAAGTCAGATTGTAAGGACCAGGGCAAGCAAATCTTTGACTGAGGATGGAAAAAAAAATGATATTTGCAAAGTACCAGATATATTAGATAAAACATTAAGTATTTGTTAACTTTTGCTGGTCTTAAGAAAAGGTTCAAAATATGTTTCACTTTTGCCATTTCTTACAACTTAGAGAAGCACTACAGAAGAATTAAATATTACGTAGCAGAATACAATATGTTACACAGATATCACTGTTTGTCTGTATCTTTAAAAAATACAGGATAATGCAACTCAGACCATTGCTGGAAATGTGTCAGACCTCATGCTAATCTAAGTCACTTATTCTGGTTTTGTCCTACAATTAAAGACATTTGAAACTGTATTTTTGCAGTTTGTCAACAAGTAGTGAGATGCTCATTTCCCTTTGTCCCTAGCATTTTCATTTTAGGTGGTTTATTAGCTTTGTACCACTTGAACTAATATGACCAATTCTGGATACTTTCTGTGACTCTAACATTAAAAAGATTAATTCTTACAAACTGAAAATATTCCACCCCTCTCTTCTAAAGGACAAGGTTTGATTGGATGAGAACAACTGCTAAAAATTAAAAATGTAACTGCAATCTTACAGGGAAACCAGACTTGTTCCTCACAACATGGACTCCTTTTCTGACTCTGAAAAAGACTTCATTTAATTTCATTTTCTTAACTGCATTCATGCTTCCGTACACTTTTTTTAGTGTTAGTCAATCCTTTTTCCTTTTATCTTTTCCTTTCTTATGGTACACTATTTCTGACTTCTGACATTATTTTGTTTCAGTACACTGTAGACATGAATTCTCATGGATTTTTATGTTATAATATTGCAACATTGTTAACTTTTGAAAACAATAAAAATTATATTGTAAAATCATTTGTTTCTCCCTGTCCCTACTTTGCCATTCCTTCCTGAGCTCATTCCTCACCCATCTCTTTTCATTGATACTGCCCTTCCCTTTTTGATCATCTCTCTGCCCAACCCTCTCTAGTATTTCACTCAGACATTCTTCCACCTTTTGACCCCCTGTTCCTTCTACCCTCTTGCCCCTAGTCCACCCAGCCTTTGGGGAATTTACTTCCCCTAGGTTTTCTTCACTGCTGCTCCATTATCTGGGGGACATTCATTGCCTCCCTCATTTGTTTCTGCCTCCACCATGGCTAGTTTAAATGCCCATCAAAGTGGCATTTAAACATTCCACCCTGGACTGCCATTCCCTTCATGTATGGATGGAGGCCATCCCATATGTTCTGGCATCTTACCAGGTAGGACCCCTGTCCACTATGTAGTTATACCATTCCTCCCTGCACCATGCCTTCAATCAGTTGTTGAAGACTGCAGTGTGGTGCTTCCTCTCCTCTTCCCAGCCAAGCACAGGCTGAACCTCAGTGAAGGCCACTGTGCATGCTACCTGCTTTAGGCCCCTTCCCAGCTCTCTTACCTGTCTTGCACTAACCCAGCTGTGTCCCATGCCCGGTCATTTGTTCTAAGACACACAATGACATCCAGCTTCCCCTCCAGCCCTGTCACCCTAGCAATCCTAAGGATCCTCTCCCCATCTCTCTGTGCCAAAGGTGCTGGATAAGCACCTCACTTCCCTCCTTCCCTCCTTTGGTGTTCCCAGAACTAGTCTCAACAGTTAAGTGTCCCACCACAAGTTGCATCCTCTTCCACTTGGGTCCTCTTCCTCCCACCTCGGGGCCCCTACTCTGAAGGACTCCCACATCCTCCCCTTACTACTACTACTACCATGGGTGCCTTGTCTTGGCAGTCCCATCCTACCAGTGCAGCTTCTTTAGTGGCACTTGCTGCAGAATGTGTCCCCTTCCCACCACCACCACCACCACCACCATTCTGGAGCCCACCACAGTCCAGTTGTTTCTTCTACTAGCCACCCTTTACAGCAAAAGTGGAGGACTTGGTGGACCCTAGGTGCAGGTAGAGGTCCCTTGAATCCTAGTCAACTCAGCGTAGAGTCTAGAGACCACCTTCCTTAGCCCAGAAAGGTGTGCATAGATGGGACAGCACCTCGGTTTTCAGAAGGTCTCCCCTGAACACTGCTGCTGCACTGCCATTGCACTGCATCATTTCCAATATTTCCAAATGTACTCCGCTTCTAATGTGAGAAACAGTGCATACACTGAACCCAGAAAGGGTTTTTCCTGTCTTTCCTTTTTATGTTGATTGCATGCATGCACGGCAGGTTGCCAGAAGCAGGTTGTGGAGGCATGGCACTGTTGTGGCCAATGCCCCCATGGCCTTTAAAGGCTTGGCCCACTTTCCCCAATGCCATGGCACACTGCTGCTCACACTAGTTCAGCCAACATGCCATAACCTTGTAAGGTTTCAGCCACTGCAATCAGGGGCCTCCTCATCATTTCAGTGTCAGCCATTCTGCTGCAATGAGGGAGTGACCTGTCATTGCTGGGTGGAACCTTGTAATAGTAATATTGTCTGTGAACATGGCAGTGGCTTGCCACCATGTTCACAAACAATATTATTAAGCACCCCCCCGCTGAGGGGGTGCCCAGTCTCCCTTGGCAGCGTGTGCCCCCCAACTGTGTTTGTTTGCCGATAGGGGCCCCAATCCCCATTGGTTTCAGTGCCCTAGTGATGTTGCTGATGGGGGAGCCCACTCCCCGTTGGCATTATGTAACACCCCCCCACACTTTTGCAGTGTGCCGACGGGGGTGCCCAATCCCTGTCGGCATACTGTCACCCCCCCTGCTTTGGTTGTGTGCCGACAGGGGTGCCCAATCCCCCATCAACTACAAATGGGTGACAGTACCTTTTCTAACCATTCCTTCTCCCGCTTCCCTTCTTGCACCCTCCTCATGTACTAGAGATATGTCCCATGGAATATTGCTATTTGCACATCTCTAACACACTTTACACTATTGACCAGTGTACCTTTCATTGAATTTATTGAACATTATAATAGATGCACTGCCACTCTGAAGCTAATAATTTTATAAGCAAGCAAGCTGTCTGATATTTTATGCTTTGTGGAAGCTATTTGCAATATGTCAGTGTGTGCATGCTGCGTGTGTTGAGGTTGATGGTGGAAATGACTGTGAAGAAGAAAAACCCAGCATGGGTCTCTGTTATGCTCGCTCTTTCTAGAAGAATGTTTGAAGTTTACTTTTAGTGAATTTGAAACTGTATGCCAGACTTTTGCAGAAGTTCTCACCTGAACACTAAAGTAACAAAAGGCTATTTCAACAGTAAGACCCCTACATTTCACGAAAGGCCTCCACATCGGAACTGCAGTGGTAATAGGAACTTTTTAACTGCTATTGTTGTATCATTATGAATGAAATAATAAACTACTGAATTATGACACTGGTCTGTAAGCAGTAAATTTATCTATCCTTCTCCCCAGTCTGTATTACAAAGTGGCATGATTTATTGCATGCTATGAGGGCTATATGTGTATTAAAAATGATGGCCAGTATGAGCACGGCTTTACTATGGTCAGGATGGCTGCTTGATTTCACTGCTCTTGCTAATACTGGTACAGTCTCCCACCATTCAGTATATTTTGCAGGCTATTGTTTTGTTTTTGAAGTAAATTGTTTAGTTTCCCTACACCCTATGTCTTGTGTTTTTTTCAGGCATGCTTGAGCGGGGTTTTTGGCTGTTGCAGTGACAGGCCTCTTGTGTTTAGTGGTCTGTTCTTTTTCCTGTCTGAGACAGCCTACAGGTAGTGATGTGTGAAGCTGGAAAACTTTACTTCACAAATTATTTCATGAATTTGCTTCATTTCATGAAGTTAATACACCTTGCGAAGTTCAAATTTACAGTAAACTGACAACTTTGTGAAATGCGAAGTCGGTAACTTCATCCAAGAAGTTTGGTACAGAGGCAAATTTTGCAGTGTGCTGTGGTATTGGAGGTCACATGTTGCTGAAACAAACTTTATGCCATGAGGAGGCTGTCTTCAGTGCAGTCTTATGAGGACAGAGTTGGAGAGAAGTGTGTGTGTGTGCTTGTCTAAGAAAAAAAAAACTTTTAAAAGATGTTTCAAAACCAAGCTTTTTGAATGCAAATTGATCACAAATTGCTCTAGAGGACCTTATGAGGATAGATTTGTTGGGGTTATTTTGTTTATTTTTTTGCTATTTACTTTAAAGTAGTGGTTTCTGTTTTGTCAGTCTGTGAAGCAGTGGTGTTGGGGAGGGTAGGTGTACTGTAGGCATGGAAGCCCAGAAAGATTCATAGCATTTTTGTTTAAGCAGATGTTATATTTTGTTTTTTGGTTTCACACTTTCTTGTTCATCATTTTTGATCTATAGTGAGTAATTTCTCATTTTACAGCTTCATTGCATCATGTAATGCTGACATATTGCTATCAGAAGAAGGGATCTGTGACCAGAATTCCTAATGCAGCACAGCTTTTGTTGTTCTGAGGGAGTGGAATCGAAGCACAACTTCCTGAAAATCTCTGTGTCCTCTAATACACTACAATATGTTCCTGTCTTCTTCCTCCTTCTCCTCTTCCCCTCCCCCAAACACTATTTTTTTCCTTGCATGGCTTTGTCCTTTGTCAGTGAAATCTCTCCCTACCCCCCACTCCACCCTAGCTACATCCCCTGCAGTGTTTATGTGAGACATAAGGTGAACCTCCATCCCGTCTCCTGTGCTCAGCTGTTGACTCTCTTATTCTCTGTCTCTTTCCCTCCATTCTGTCTCTCTGCCTACCCCCATGCACTTTTTTCTTCATTTCCACCCTGTGCTTGTAATCCTGGCTACAATAGGCAGCTCCTTTCATTCCTCCTGACCACACTGTCTGACTTGGGGTCAGGGAGCAAGCAAAGGCTGCCACCATTGGTGAATCCTTTCCTCCCCATGAACCCACTGCCTCCGGGTGTCAGGGACAAGTAAAGACTGCTACCACTGGGGGATCTTTTCCTCCCCCCACCCCACCTTGTTCTATCAGCGGGGTCCCGGGGAGGAAAGTAGCCACTGATCATCAATGTTTACTTGCTCCTGGACAGCATGGCAGCCAGCAGCATCAGGGGAGGAAAGGAGCAACCTTATTTGCAGATTAATAAAATTAAACTGAACAGCACTGAATTTCAAGCTATATCTGACTTATAATAAAATCTTAATACAGTACCTCTTGAACCAAAAGTGATCACATATGACACATTGGGTGTATTAAATAAAGCACACTTCCACATACCACAAACAAGATTTAGGAGAATGTGCAACAAATCTACACAAAAATTTTGCACAAAACATGAACATACACAAAATAATGGTGGAGTCGACCAAAGTATTACACAGATATATTTTTGTGGGCTCTTGGTCCATGGTTGTTAAACTTAGTTGATTATATATCTTTAATGCAATGTTTTCAGAATGATGCTCATGTCTAGTGCTTGGCAGTGCTGATTAAGATCAAACTTCTGCTTTTAAAGTTGGACAACACCCCCTTTAAGTGCTTTACCCTACTAAATATAATACATTTTTACTGGAGGGGAGTGTTGTGTTGACTTTGCAGGTTTCAGCAGCAGGAACTGTATTTTGGGTTTGTGGAAGCAGATGCCTGGGCCATTTAAGCTGCTGAAATTTCTCTTTCATAATCACATCCCACTCAGATGTTAAACTCTTACTACTCAGGCAGTGTAGAGATTGATGGTTTATGCCCTCCGTTTCTGAGGTTGGTGGCTGATGCAATTGCAAAACCAGTCACTTATATCATTAACCTCTCATTACCCATGTCAACCATACCTATACTATGTAAGCAGACCAGGGTCATTCTTATCTTTAAATATGGTGACCCTAATCTCTCTGACAACTATAGACCAGTATCCATCTTATTTCATATCAGCAAAGTACTGGAAAAGGTTGGTTTTCAGAAGACAGTGGATCACCTAGCAGACTTCAACCTATTATCCCAAGACCAACACAATTTCTTTCACCTTTTCCCCACAGCAAGTCCTGACCGGGCTTCCTCACGACTCCTGTGGTCACAGTTCCTTACTCTGGACTGGCCGCAAGCCCCCACTCCAGCAAGTAAACCTCCAAAACAGCAGCAAGCAAGCCCAGACCAGGCTTTCCCACAGCTTCCAGCAGTCCTGGCTCCTGACTTTGTGCTGGCTGTGAGCCCCCAACCCAGCAAGCTGACCTCCGAAGCAGCGGCAAGCAAGTCCTGACCGGGCTTCCCTGCTGCTTCCAGCAGTCCCAGCTCCTGACTCTGGGCTGGCCACAAGCCCCTGCTCCAGCAAGCTGACCTCTGAAGTAGCAGCAAGCAAGCTCTGACTGGGCTTCCCCATGGTTTCCAGTGGTCCCAGCTCCTGACTCTGGGTTGTGCCACCAGACCCCGGTCCAGCAAGCCAACCTCTGAAGCAACAGCAAGGTACAGTCTCTATGACCTGAAAGCCAGGATTATCATTGGCTTCCTACCTTCTTAGCCATTTCCTGATTGGCTGCCCTGAACTTTTCTGCTTTTAAAAACTCTGGTGCTTCCAGCGCTCTGAAATCTCAGCCTAGAGTTGTCTAGGAGTGCGCTTTTCTTGCCCTGATTTTATTGTAGCTCCTAATTTTGTCCTTCCTTTTGTCCTTTGATGGGATTCACCCAAGAATTCTAAAAGAACTAAAGGTAGAACTAATGACACCGTTGACTACTCTTTTTAACAAATCATGGGAGGATGGGGTGGTACCTGAGGACATGAGGAGGGTGGATATGATTCCTCTTCACAAAAGTGGGAGCAGGACAGAGGCAGAAAACTACAGACCAGTTAGTTTGACCTCAGTGATAGGTAAAATGATGGAATCACTTCTGAAGAAAAGAATTGTTGAGTACCTAGAGGCCAGTGGGGCACAGACCCAAGGCAGCATGGATTCACGATGGGAAGGTCATGTCAGATGAATCTAATAGATTTCTTCGACTGGGTGACCAAAGTAGTAGACCAGAGAGGGGCTGTGGACATGGCTTACCTAGATTTTAGCAAGGCATTTGCTACAGTCCCACACAAAAGATTAATACACAAGTTAGCCAGCCTTGGAGCAGGTCCCAAGGTGGTAGCCTGGATAAAAAAATTGGCTAGACAACAGGATACAAAGGGTAGTAGTAAATGGAGTCCACAGTGAAGAAAGGAGGGTTACTAGCAGGGTACCGCAGGGTTCAGTACTGGGACCGGTCCTTTTTAATGTCTTTATAAGTGACATTGCAGAGGAACTGGAAGGAAAAGTATGTCTCTTTGCAGATGACACAAAGATCTGCAACAGGGTTGATACACCAGATGGGGTGGAAAGGATGAGAAGGGACTTGGCAAGGTTGGAGGAATGGTCAAATGTATGGCAGCTCAGATTCAATGCAAAGAAGGGCAAGGTAATGCACCTGGGAAACAAAAACCCAGGGCAAGAGTACACAATGGGGGGTGAGATACTGACAACAGTAAAAATGGAAAGGGACCTGGGGGTAATTATATCAGATGACCTAAAGGTGGGCAAGCAATGTGAGAAGGCAGTAAGGAAGGCTGGGGGATACTGGGATGCATAGGGAGCGGCATCAATAGTAGAAAACAGGAAGTTGTTATCCCTCTGTACAGACAGTTGGTGAGACCCCATCTGGAGTACTGTGTGCAGTTCTGGAGACCCCATCTCTGCATAGACATAGACAGAGTGGAGGCTGTCCAGAGGAGGGCAACCAAAATGGTGCAGGGTCTGCACCAGAAGACATATGAAGAAAGACAAAAGGAGCTTAATATGTATACCCTTGAGGAAAGGAGGGAGAGAGGGAACATGATAGAAATGTTCAAGTACCTCAAGGGAATCAACAAAGTCCAAGAGGGTGGCATCTTTCAGAAAAGAGATGTGCAAGAACAAGGGAGCACAATTTGAAGATAGAGGGGATGGCTCAGAGGTAATGTGAGGAAGTATTTTTCACAAAGAGGGTTGTAGATGCATGGAACAGCCTCCCTGAGGAAGTCGTGGAGTCAAGAACAGTGGGGGAATTCAAGAATGCATGGGACAGACATAAGGCAGTCCTAGTGGTGGGTAGGAGGAAGTAAGCTGTTGGTTAATTAGGATCTGCAGCTCATCTGTTAGGTAGGAAAATGGGAAGACTAGGTGGGCCAAGCGGTCCTTACCTGCCGTCAAATTCTATGTTTCTATGTTTCTATGTTTCCCACCCTCCTCGGCCCCAACCTCTATCAATTGCTCTCACCATAGGGCACATCCCCTCCCATTTCTTCCCATTGGTAGACTCTCACCTGCCACCACCAATTGATTGCAGTTGGGGACACTGCAGCTGCTACACATCACAAAGTGACACACATTGCTTGCCTTTTTGGGGCACTGCAGCTACTGCTTCTACCAGAGTGACAGTCTGCTACAAAAATCAAGATGATTTGGTACCTAATACTCTTTACCCTATATCCAATAGGGGATGTTGAGAGAAACACCACTACACCCATTCAAGACACACCCACTATCTCTGAAACTATCCCTCAGTATTCCAAGGGTACAAGGGCTGACTCCAGCACAAACCCACAAATCAAACTAGCACCCCAAATTTATGTACCACCTACTACACCAAAAATCTCAGTAGCTGCACTAATACTCTGCAACACCCTAGTGGCTACTACCAGTGGCCACAGGCTCCATAAAGCTAAATATATTGCTAATAACTGGATATTTTGGGCAAGGATCATGAGGAAACTAATCCTACTACTACTACTAATTTCTGGTTAAGTGAACTCCAATCCTGGACCCCCTAAGACTAAGGCCACTATGATCCTGGGGCACCTCAAATTAGTTTCCTTAAAAATGCTCTGTCTCCTACCCAAAATACAATTTCAGGCATGGGTGGAACTGCTCAGATTGGATGTTATAGTGCTCACAGAGACCTGGCTCTCCCTGAAGGTCAGTGATGCAGCAATAACCCTAGAGGGCTATAATATGTTCACCCAAGACAGATTATCAAAACATGGGGGTGGCTGTCTGGTCTACATCAAGAGTGAAATCAGAGGCCAACTACTGCCTACTAGTCTTCACACTAAGAAGGCTCAAATCCTAAGCCTCAAGCTTACCCTCAGCCATCAAAACAAAATTTTGCTACTGTCTACTGTTTATGTACCTCCAGGAACTCACACTATGGGCATCCAGCAAGTAATTACCAACCTTGAGCAGTATATATTTTTTTTTGAAATTTAAGTTTTATTGTTATTAAAAGTATAAAAGGGAAAAAACAGTATCCATACATATCTGGAGAAAGCATGCAGGATATAAACATGTAAGCAACAAACCTTGAAACAAAACTTCCCATCCCCCTTAGAGACAGATCCCAGAAATATACAAAAAGTAACCACCCAACCCCCAAGGAAGCCCATAAGAAATTCTAGCAACAACATAAGCCGTGGCACCTCCCAACACCCCTTCCCCCAACCCAAACCCCCTCCCTCCCAGGGTGCACCACCATGAATTACTACAGTAATAGAATAGAGATCTACTGACAGTAAATCAAATCATAGTCACAAACAGACACGGGTATAGCTACATCAAGAAAATAAAAAAACCCTGATTATAGTTAGGCTAACAGAAAAGGTGAGGACATAAATGCATGTGGACATAGGGACTCGGGTCAAAATGGAGGAAACCAATTTACTTCAGACAAAGAGCCTGTAGTTTACCCCATCTCCTGTGAAACAGATCCAATCGCCCTCTAAGACTGGCAGCAAGCTTTTCGGATTGGAGATACGATAACAATTCAGTTAACCAATCAGCAAATGACAGGGCCAATTGATCAGTCCAATGTCTTAATACCATTTTTTTGACAGCCATAGCCACCATGGCCATGTGATATCTACGTTCAACACTGTCAACCCGCGAAAAATCCCCAAAGACACACACCTCAGGACTGAAAAAGCCAGACAGACCTAATAAAGGATCGAGATAGCTTTTAATCTGAGACCACAACGGGGCCACTTTGGGACAGTCCCAAAATACATGAACAATATCTCCATCCCCATGCAAACACCTGAAACAGCTAGAATGGGGGAACCTTCCCAAATTGAGATAGTTTAGCTGGGGTGTAATACAGATTATTAACAATGTAGTACTGAGTTAACCTGAACCTGTCCTGGGTATGATATCTGTGAAGGTCCTTCCAAACCCCAGACCAATCAAAGGAAATCCCGGGCGAGAGATGAGTCCAAACATCCGAGCCAGCCACCCCCTCAGGTGAGTTATAGTCCAGAAGAAAAGAGTATATCAAAGAGACAGAGTGAGACTGAGAAGCAAGTCTAACCAATTCAGAAAGAAAAGGTGCAACCACGGACTCCCCAGGGAAAGAGCCAAATCTCTGATTGATTAAGTGCCTCAGTTGGTAAACCTTGAAAATGGATTGACTAGGAATATGGAACTTCCCAAGAATATCACCAGAGGAGAGAAGAGAATTAGCATTAAAAAAGTTCCCCAGACTAGCCTCGTTGATTTGCGGCAGCCATTCAGGACCAATCCATGAATCACCTAACTTAATATTGGGATTAGCAACAACCGGCTGCCCCAAATCCGACGCGGGGGAAACGTGGAAATGCCCAAAACATTGCCAAAAAAACGCAATAGCAGTCCTTATGACATTATCTGGGATCCACTTAGCTAGCAAGTTCGGGGGTAGATAAAAGAGAGCGTGCTTATCAAATTTGATTGCAGCGAGGGAAAGATGCTCTAACTGAAGCCAGATAGGACAAGACACATCCGGTTCAGCAGAAAACCACCTACCCAACCTAGAAAGATGGGCAGCCCAGTAGTACAACAGGAGATTGGGCAATCAGGACCTCCTCGATCCTTAGAGAGATAATTTACGTAGGAACGCCTAACTGCCCTCTTGGACCAGATGAATTGAGAGAAAGCGAGTGAAACTGCTGAATATAGGAAACAGGCAGCTTAAGATTAACCAAGTTCAGTGGATAGAACACTCTGGGAAGGACATTCATCTTAATCACATTAATCCGACCCCAGAGTGACATGGGAAGAGCTGACCAATGTTGAAGGTCCTGTGCAACCGAATCCCTGAGCCGGTCTAGGTTCAATTCCTTCAAAAGAGAGGAGTCAGTAGAAAAAAGAATCCCTAAATATTTAATATATCTAGGTAGCCCACTTCATGCCAAAGGAGGAGAATTCAGCCTTGGTAGCATGAACATTAAGAGGGAAAATTTCGGATTTGGAAACATTCAACCTATAGCCTGAAAAGATACCAAACCTCTCAATCAGCCCTAAAACCTCCCTAAGAGACTCAACTGGTTCCACCAGATGTAAAAGGATATCATCGGCATACACTGAGAGGACCAGTTCTTTTTGACACAAAGTAATTCCTCTGACCAGGGCCGAGGCCTTAATCCTTCTGAGTAGTGGTTCCAAATACAAATTGAATAAGAGAGGCGAGTGGACAGCCTGTCTAGTACCGCATAAAAGGCGGAAGAAGAAAATACCCATTACAATATACTCTGGCAGAAGACAACTGTAAAACACCAGTTCTATTAACAAAGGCAAGCGGAAGCCCATCCTCTCGAGAACAGCCCAGAGAAACCCCCAGTCGACACGATCAAAGGCCTTTTCGGCATCGAGAGAAACCAGAACCGCCGGATGTGAAAAGGATTGAGCATACTGCGAGATATGCGAGAGGGTCCTCAAATGATCAGCCAAGGATCTACCAGGCACAAATCCCACCTGCTCAGGACTCAGCAGTTCTGACCAAACCTTTTTAATACGGTCGGCCAGGGTATTAGCAAGGATCTTCATATCATAGTTCTGGAGTGATATGAGTCTGTAGCTAGCTGGGTCCGTAAGAACCTTGCCGGGCTTAGGAATTAAGACAATGGTTGCCTCAAAAGCGATGGGTCTACCTCGAGGCTGAGGCCAGATAGTCATAGAGCCTGAGGAGGGAAGGAACTAGGTCCTTAACAAAGGTCTTATAAAAATTAGCTGGGAACACATCAGGCCCCGGCGTACGGTCCGGAGTGAGAGAAGCAATAGCCCTCTCAACTTCCTCCTCAGAAATGGGAGCAGACAAAATAGCCCGCTGGGCCTCAGACAGGCAGGGAATATCCATCTCACCTAGATAATTGTTTAAATCAGCAACAGAATACAACTTCTCGAGCTCACTGTACAAATCCGCATAGAATTCTTTGAAGGCGTGGGCAATTTTCGGTAGTGGCAGCTTCCCCTGAAGGGAGACCAGAAGGAATAAGCTTAGAACTCTCAAGAACCCGGAGACGCTGTGCCAAAAGCTTGCCAGATTTTTCTCCTTGGTCAATGTACTTGGCCCGGGTCTTAATAAGAGCATATTCAGTTTTCTCCCTCAAGAAATCCATATACTTGTCCTTGACTACCAAAAGCTGCTTGAGATCAGTCAGGGAGGAAGTTGAGAGATATTTAGCCACCAAATCCTGAACTCTACCCATCAAAGCTAGGGAGTCAGCAAGTCCCGTCCTCCTTCTGAAGGAGGCCATCTTGATAAACTCGCCCCTCAAAAAACACTTAAGAGCTGACCAGACCAGATCGAATCTAGGAACAGAGTTGAGGTTCTCTGCCGAGAATATTGATATCAAAGAACTTATGTTAGATACAGTCATCGAGTCCTTTAAAAGCTGCGTATTCAGCCTCCAAACTGAATCCCGTGAGTATTCAGGATTAAGGGGAAAGTTTAATCCAGACAACCGCATGGTCAGAAAGAATAATTGGGTCAATGCCGGCCAAACCGAAGCTAGAGAGAAAGGAAACACTAATCAAGATCATGTCCAGATGAGATTTGGTAGCATGAGATTGAGAGAGAAAGGTATAGGCCTGAAGAGTGGGGTTAGCAAGTCTCCAGGGATCGCATAAACCTACCAGTGATCTCAAATCTGAAAAGGCTCTACGGGCCGGAGAAGGTGGGCGCCTATCTCAGGGGTCTCTGTCCAATGTCAGCGAACAAGGAAGGTTCCAATCTCCTCCTAGTATAAATTGAGCCGGGAGGAAACTAATCAATTTCTCCGTAAGAGACCTGAAAAATCTAGAATCTCCTCCAACTGGACCATATATAGATCCTAAGACAACATTTTCACCATTAAGAACCCCTTGAATCAAGACAAATCTCCCCTCCACATCCGCCACCGTCTTCTCTGCAGTAAATAAAACCTGCTTTTTAATGAGAACTGCAACCCCCCTACTATAACAGGAATTACCAGCCAGATAGGAATAGGAGAAACCAGACCGAGATAGCATATTAGTGTCCGACTGAGTGAGGTGTGTCTCTTGGAGAAAGAGAATGTCAACACACATTAATGAGCAGTGTCGAAACATCTGGAGACGTTTGACCCGGTCCAGGAGTCCACGTACATTCCACGAAGCAATTTTCAGAGACATTTTAACACTTTAAAATACTGTACACAGGCTAGATACAACCGGACAATCATATAGTTGAAGAGAAAGGTAGGATGCACCCCACAATATACCCATTAAATTCACTATGATTAGCTCCCAAAAGGACCCAACCCAAAAACGAACCCCCATCATGAACCACAGACACCCCTGAAAAATAAAACTCAAGCCCAACAGGGAGAGGCAGACAGCCACCACCACCCCCGACCAAACTTATTCTTCCAGTTGTCCTATATAAACCAGTCCCTGATGAAAACCACCCCCCCATTAACTCTATCTTACAAAAAGTCCTTAGCAAGAACCAATCCCCAGCCCCAAATCCCACGAACCCAGCGAGAAATATAAAACCAAAAACTATATACAAAGGAAGACCAGAATGGACATGTTATCCAGATACAGTAAACCAGTTCTGGCCTCCAAATCCCATTGTGAACCCCATGTCCCAGGTGAGCATTGCAAATAACCTACAGGGCCAGAAGCCCCCATACCCCGAAACCAGTACCCGAAGTCAACATCGTCACCCGGAAGGGGTTAGCCACCCCCCCAATCTCAGGCTCGCAATAAGGCATCCAGCGAGCGGCATCCAAAGGCCATAGACCCCCCCCAGTCGCCACCCACCGGCAATATAAATGCGATCCTGAAGGGAGAAAAAGGAAAGGGGAAGAAAAAGGGAAAGGGGCAGTGAGGCCTGTAGTAGCAGGCAATACCCGACCCCCCCAGAACAGGCGGCAGCAGAATAGATCAACGGGATACACCCCGAAACCAGCCCTGCCAGTTACTCCCAGCTCAATTCCGGTCATCGGGAAAACAATATCCCCAAAGAAAAAGCCAGATCAACTCACCCCTCAGTAAGGTTGTCCAGGGGTCACAGAGTGTCCGGGTAGACGAGCTCAATTCACACTCAAATCAATGTTGGGGCACAGTTTCCAGGGGGCCAAGTTAAAAGACGGACCACAAAAGTCCTCTCCCCCGGAAGTCCCCGGGGAAACACCAGCTCAGAACTTGGTTCCACCCAACCGACCGGAAAAATGACGAGGAAGACACAGCCACCTCACCATTACCACCCCACCAACCCCGCAGCCGAAAGGAAGAAAGGGAAACCAAACAAGGTAGGAAAGAACCCTAAAGGGGGGTAAGAGAGAAAGGGAAGGTAAAAGGGACACCCAACCAGGGAAGACTAAGCGGGCAACCTCCCAAGGGGTAGGAAAGACGGGCGGCCTAATCACCCCGAAAGCTAGGCCTTTCCCTCGGCCTACCCCCCGATGAACAGTACCAGAAACATTTTAGAAAATAGGTACAAGCAAACAGATTGTGACATACATCAGACAAAACATAAGTCCATTCATCCCGGTTTCTTGAAAAGATCCGGTAACTTCGAGGCAAGTTCCCTCAGGGCCAAGTCAGGCGATGTATAGCTGTAGGCAGCGCCTCCGGCAGTAATCTTCAGGGTTGCAGGGTATATCATCTTGAAGGGATTGAGGCAGGGATCAGTTTGGACACAACCTGGTGGAAGGCAGCCCTCTTCTCCTAGTCTCCTTCGGAAGATCTTGAGCTATGCGCAGCTTACACGAGCCCCACAGGATCTCCTTATGCTCTCTCGCCTTCATGAAGACATGCTGGCGCTCCAAATAACTAAAATTTAACTATTATGGGCGAGGTAGAACCGGTGGAGGTCTGGGCCGTGGGACGGTGGGCACGCTCAGATGATACAAGGAGCTTATTGGAAGGCCCAACCACCTTAACTAAAATTTTTGCAGGAAAGCGAGCATGTCAGGCCCTTCCTCAAGTTCGGGAGACCAAATATCAGCAGATTGTTTCCTGAGTTCGACCTTCGAGATCCTCCACTTTATTTTGAAGCTTCTGATGTGTTGCCTCATGTCATCCACCGTGCCCTCCGATCTTTTCTGTCTTCTTTCCACTGAGCACACCCTGGCCTCAACATCCTCGACCCTGGTGGAGACTGACGCTAGGTCGGAACGCAGCGACTTCATCTCAGCTGTGAGATCTTTCAAAATATCTTTGATAGGGCAGAGTTCGTGCATGAACTTGTCTTCAGTTAGGGGAAGGGCCGCTGTTCCTTTGTCCTCCGCCCATTCAGGCTTACCCGGACCTTGATTCCATTGTTTTTTAGCTGCTTTGTTCGGAGACACAGGCGGGGTATGCTTAACTGGGGCCTGCTTCATATCGGCCTCCATCTCCCCACAAAATCGCGCTAATCCCAGGACCAATTAGAGGAAACAGCAGTAGTACAAGTAAATCATTCTCCTCCGGTAACAATTTGGGAAATTAGCGATCGCGATCTTAAAAGAAAACCGCAAAAACGGCGACGAGAGGGGGGAGCTCCAAGACCATGCAGCCGTCTAGACAGATGCCATCACGTGACCCCCACCTTGAGCAGTATAAGCAAAACTGGGAACACGTCATTGTTGGGGACTTTATTGTCAATTGGCAGTCTAATGAAGCATCCACAGTCAGTGATCAAATCGCAGGCCTTTGCCTATCACAGCTGGCAACTCAACCTACCAGATTTAACTACAAAATGGGAACAAGTACATTAATTGACTGGTTCCTTACTACATGCCCAGAACATATTTCTGAGGTTACAGTCCTACCTGACATCCTCAGTGATCACTCCCCAGTTATGTGCACCTGGTCAACTAAGTTCTTCAGATGTACTCCCCAGGTCCTAAGAAATAGATCATTGAGACCTGGTCTGCTCAATACCTTTAGACAATATCTCAAACTAGTGGACTGGACTCCTTTGGATAGGGCAGAGGATGGCAATCAAGCCCTTAACTATTTCTTCTTAACATTTAACAAGGCATGTGACATATTGTCCCCCTACAAAACTAAAAAAGTAAGAGGGACTACCAACCCATGGCTCACTGGCTCCCTCATTGAGCTCATGCACTACAGGGACAACTTGTGGCATAAGACCAAAGCAACAGGTAAACATCCTGACATCACTGCCTACTAAACCACCAGGAACAAATGCATCAAGCTCATTCATCTGGCAAAGGCCTCCTACTACAAAGACCTCTTGAAGGGGTGCTGGGGCTGTGGTAGGGAGTTTCGGGACACTGTAAAGTCACTGACAGGAAAAGCACCCAGAACTCCTCCTGAGTTAATTATCACGTCAACCGAGACCCTCCAGGAGCCTGCTGATATAGCACATGCTTTTAACAAGGCTTTCACTGACCTAAGTATGGTACTACCCAGGGGCTACCTTCCCGTACTACTCCAAACCTGTACTCAAAAATAACATCTCACTCCTCAGCAACAAGAAGCATTTCCCCATTCTACTTTAAGTTGCTCCAAAGACATGATACCTTAAAATATGAGAAATGCGCATTAGGGAAAACACGGATGGTAGTGACCTCATCGGGTTCTATATGATAATGGCAATTGAGGAAAGGTGATCACCATTAGGGTGAATGTACATCAGCAAAAATCAATTTTGCCAATGTACACTGGTGGCGCAAACTAAAAGGGCACCAAAAACATATTTTTGTTTGTTTTTGAAGGGGGTTATGTCCCCGCAACCCCTACTAAAGGATTCTCAACTCCAGGTGGGGTGCATGTCAGGGGGGTGAAAACAACAAAATAAATTTCACGGACTGGCATAAAAATACCAATGCCCCCAGCATCGAACCCGGCACCCTCCCAACCCTAGCCTACCATGAATCCACCTCACCACATGGCCAGCTCGGCAACCCACCACCACGCTACACCTCACAAACCCTCCCTCCCCTTTCGCCCATTGCATGGCGTGCTTGCTCCCCCAGTGCGTGCGTATACGTATAGTGACAGGTTGTCACTATAGCCATATTCGCCCACCTATCCAGTAGCTCTGTGAACAGGTGCCACTATTGAGTAACTCTTTTTGTAAGCATTCAATAGTGGGTGCACTTATCACAGGATACCACCTCACTGACATGAAGTTGATAGCCCTAGTACTAAATGAGGTTATTGAACCTCTCACAAAAGTGTTCAATGCTTCTGCAAGGTCAGGTGTCTTCCTGGACAAGTGGAAGAAGGCACTGGTCACCCCAGTTTTCAAATCTAGGCATGCTACCAACTTGTCCAATTACAGGCCCATCTCTAGTCCTCCTAGACTTTCAAAAGCCATTGAACATGCGGTTTTTGACTAGCTTACTGAGTATCTATCAAAGCACACCCTACTCTGTGCCGAGCAACACAGGTTCAGGAAAGATCACTCCACCATCTCCACCCTGGTGGACTACACCTCACAGATTTATGATGCCTTTGATAATGGTCTGGCAGTGGGGTTCATCTTTATAGACATCACAAAGGCATTTGATACTGTCAACCATCAACTCCTGCTACAAAACCTCCTCTCAATAGGCCTATCCAGTGACACAGTGATGTAGTATAACAGCTACCTATCATGCAGGACTTAACACGTCAAAATCAAAGGCAACCTCTCAGAGTCAAGAGTAGTGAGCCTGGATGTCCTCAAGGGTCATTTCTTGGGCCACTCCTCTTCAATCTCTTTATCTACCCCCAACCTGCTGAAAGCCCAGCACACATCGTGCTCTATGCTGATGATGCAGTAATCTCTGTTAAAGGGAAAAATCAGACCATGATCTCCACTGCACTGCAGAACAATTTCCACAGACTAGAAAAATGTCTCTCTAGCAACAAACTATTATTCAGCTATAAAAAAAGGGAATGCTTTTTGTTCCACAGAACAGAAAGATGTTTGGACCTCTACAGATCCAGAGCCTCAAAGGTGACACACTGGAACAAGTTTGCTCCTTTAAATATCTTGGGGTTCATCTAGATGACTCACTATCTTTTGGAACTCATGTTGACCATGTTGCTAAGACCACTAATGCAAAGCTGGGTGTGCTTTACCAACACCGGCATTTCATGACCCCTGAAGCCCTGAAGCTGGTCACTAGCTGTTTGGTCTTATCCACCATAGACTACAGCCTCATTGCCTATGGAGCCAGCACTGATACTGCCCTCAAAAGGGTACAAACCGTTCTCAACAAAGCATGTCACCTGGTGCTGGGAGCCGATCACTGGACACATATCTGCGGCCTCCACCTTATGGTTAAGTACCAAACATGCCTACTTGCCATGAAGTCCTTGCTAGGTCTAGCCCTAGTTGAACCTCTTGCCTATTCAAAACCATTCAACCTACAACAAGGACTCGCAATGCAGTTAAATGGGGACTGGTGGTGCCGTTTAAATGGACAACACAAGCCCAGAGATCCCTCTACTTTCATGGTTCAAAGTGGCTCAATGAACTCCCCAAGGACTTGATCAAGTGTAGTAAAGCTAGTCAATTCAATTCAGGCCTTCAAGCCCATCTAACCTTTGAGATTCTCTGCAATTGTTTCTATAGACCCTAACATTGCCTAGCCACCGATCACACAGTGATCCCTGGTTCTTTTCTTTACACCTCTTCAGACACTAGTCTAATTTGATACAATGCCCACCCCTGACACAGTGCCTTCCACCATTCCTCTCTCTGTTTCTACCCCTTCCCTCTACCTACCCCATGCCACCCCTCTCCTCCTTCCTCCTGTTTACCCCATCCAATCCCACCCCTCCCCCCACTCCTTCTGTCCACATCCATATTACTCACCTTGCCTCACCACCCTCCTAATCCCCCTCCCTCTGCTTACCTCAACCATGTCTATCCTCCTCTCCTCTATTATCTTTCAATACCACACACTAACAAAGTCTTTTCTGGCTGCCTCTAGCAAGAGCACTGAATGAATTCCTTAGTCCTCTTGCTGTGTTCTGCACTTACTGTGAACTTTTGCACTACAAACATTTTCCTGATCTCACATTGAGTTGTAGCTAGCTGTTGTGCCCCTGGGTTATTCAGGGTTACTTTACTCCACATCCAAAGTATCATGTACCCTTTGTAACCCAAAGTGTATACTTACTAAGGAATCCTGTGTAACCTAAGTAACCTATGTGAAGTTTGTCTTATGTGTCTGAATTCAACTTGGTACCTCTGTAAACGAGTCCATGACTCAAAGGTATTAATCCCAATCTGAGATAAATAAAAATAAAATAAAATACATTTCTGGAAAGGTTTCAGCACAACAACGGTCCTAGCTCAATTCATGAACAACATACTTAGAGAGGCAGACCAGGAGCAATTCACAGGAGCAATATTTGTCAACCTCTCGAAAGCCTTTGCCATGGTGGATCATGACCTTATCCTTTGAGCATTCCCTCATACAGCTTCTCCATCAATACCTCAGGATGGATCAAGAACTCCCAAGTTAACAGGTCCCAATTGGTCCATGTGGGGGGTGCTTTATCTAGCCAACTTCCAGTGAAAACAGGAGTGCCACAGGGATCTGTCCTTGGGCCCTTCTGTACTCCTTATTTGTCAACCCTCTACTAACTGAATCTACAAATTGTTGCAAGGACTATGTATGTAGACAACCTCATCCTGTTCAGAAGTCATGAAAATCTGTATCAGTAGGCCCAAACTCTTAACAAAGATTTCTCTTTTACAAGCCATTGGTTCTCTTCCCATAGACTTATTGTGAATGAGAAGAAAACAAAAGCAATACTGTTTGCCTCAAAGATCTGGTTCACTAGATATCTCTCTACCCAACCACATCCACTATGCATAAACACTCTGGAAGGAAGCACACGAGCAGGTTACAGTTTTCAAATGCCTGGCTTTTACCCTGGACCCACACCTCACCTTCCTTAACCACACTGAACAGTTGGTGAAGAGGGTGAACCAATGCCTTGGGGTCTGCTATTGCCTACAGCATGTTATGACACCTGTGGTTAGACTCGCCATAGGGAGGAGTATACTCTTACCTCTCTTGGATTATTGCTCACCCATCATCTCTCTCCCTCCCTTCTCACTTGCCTAAACATGGCATACAACAATATCTGCTGATTCATTTCCCATGCCACTTACCTGACACACCATTGCAACCTATATGCCACATTAGGCTGGCTAGGCCTCAGAAGCCCTCAGAGACCTCAGGATGGGCACTGTTGTCATTAACACCCTATCAGACAGTCCTAACTCACCATTATCCATGTATCCAGCCTGCTCAAAATTCCTGTCCAGTAATCTGAGGTGTGGTGTTCCTTAGAACACCACACCTTAGATTTCTGGACAGCAATAAATATAACATGGATATGGGCATGAGTGCCTTCTCTTGCACTGTGCCTAGGTTGTGGAATGCCCTACAGGGGGAGCTCCATGTCCTGGGATCACCCTCAATTTTCAAAAAGCACTTATACAATGCCCAACTATCCAAAATGTCTTACTGCTGCTAATCTATGTTGAACACCACATGAGCTTTCCTATCATGTGGTAAGGTATGCCTTCCCTTTCTAGCAAGCCTCTGAAAGCAAATAGGTATTTGGTACAAGCTACTGGCTCATTATGACTCTCTAAATGGGATATTTACTGTATCTAATGTAAACTGAAAACTGTGGCTGTTGTATGTGATCTCAACATAGTTATTTGTCTAAATACTGTCAGTGTAATCTGGAATGGACTTTCTTTCTATTCTAAAGTTGTACCACTCCTCTCAGACACTGTTTTTCATTGTATGTTCCATCTAGATGGTCTAGGTCATGCCTGAAAATGGTCCCTGGGACCAGTGTACGTAAACAAATATGTAAATACATACATACATACATAAATAAACAAATAAAAATAAAAACAACGATTTTGGTGGGATGTCTCTCTCAAAGATGGAGCCCTGAGACAACAAAATGTTGATGGCTGGGATACCGTAGCAGCCACAGATACTGCCAGTTATTTCCTGAAATGGCTGTGATATTTCCAGAAATATCTCCTGCTTTCTGCATTTCCACAGAAGGGGCAGCAGAGAGAAACTCTTCAGAAATTTTGTGAAATATCAGGAAATAGCTGTCAATGTCTGTGGCTACTACTGTAGGTGGCTGGTTATGATTCATAAACAAAGAATTACCTAAAAATATTTAATTGATTTTTGGGTTTCAGTCTTTCCTCTATGCCTGCAAATGAAAGCTTTCATCAACAGTCCAGAAGCAAAATCTGGCCGGAGCCAATAGGGCTGCAGGAGAGGAATCTGGGTTTAAAATATTGAAAATATATATTTTTTAATACTTTTACACCAAATTTTCAACACAGTCTTGTGATGAACCTGTCTCATAAAGAGGGGCAGAGAAAATGTTTAACTCCTGGCATACAGGTGATGTTGTGCAGGGACTGCAAAATCAGATTTTGGGCTGCAAATACACAGATCGGGCAGGAGTTGAAAAATGACAGCTGTCACACTCATGAGTTGCTGTTTTGAAATGGCTATGTTGAAATGTTGTGGTAAAGATATTGAATATTACAGAAGTTGTGAGCTCGCATTTGCAAAATTCAGCATAGTCTCATAAATTAATAGGTGAATATACTAGAATCATAGAAGACAAGAATATACAAAGTATAACACCACCCCCATATTACATTTATTCAAAGCCATGGAATGCATTGCTACAGTACAAGTCACTTTAAACTGTTCCCTCAACTCACTGGTGTAGCATTGTTCAATGAGTTTCCTAATCTGTCCAGTGTTTAATTAAATGAATTAATAAAAGGTTAGTATTGGTTTGCATCCAGCTGTTATGTACTATAAGCTTTATTTCCAGCTGAGTACTTATGAGTTCCATTTCAGAAGGCAGACTAAACAACTCTTAAGGAATGCTGTGATATTTATAAACAACGCTCTTAAGGAATGCTGTGATATTTATAAACAATGCCATGAAAATCAGCTACTGCCATTTCATTAAACAGTTATACGTGAGTTGAGTAGGCAGTGAAGGATGGTTGGAAAATAGTTGAAAGCTTCAACAATTCAAGTTGCCACTGCAGTAGCATCACAAAAAAAAATGCTACACCAGTGACTTGATGGAATAGTTTAATGTGGCTTGTACTGTAGTCTTTTTTTGGCATTGAAAAAGTTTAACTTGGTCCATGGGGAGGAACTTTGGAAACAGATTGACTTAATAAAGCCCTAAATGTCATGATATCAGGGCAGAAAGTGAGTCAGTGTGCATTCAGATGAAAGTGAGGACAAGGTAAAGAAAATTTTTTGTAGTACCGTACTCTATAAAGACCATGCTGAAAGAATGCAGGATGGAGCTTGTCATAGTTTATTTAAGTTTAGAACTAGAAACAGAAGAATGGGCAATGGTAACCAAAGCTAAAACTAGAAAAAGAGGAGGACAAATTTATAATAGAGCACCTATATCACTACAAAATCGATTTACACCATTACAAATTGAAGATCCTAGAGAAATTGCAACTGAAACTACATTTGGACCAAGTCCACTGGCACTAACATAGGATATTAGTGAAGTTAAGCATCAAAATAGGGATTTAGTGGTAATAGGAGATTCTATGATTAGAGGTATTGACACCATGTTATGCAGAGGAAGAAATGAACACACTACAGTGAGTATGTCACCAGGTGTAAAAATACAAAACATATGCCCACTTTTGGATGGATTTATGGAAAATACCACAGACCCAATAGGGTTATTACACCAAGGGACAAATTATATTCAACACATAAATTTACAAGATACTTTTTTAGACTTTCAGAACACTTTAGCTAAAATAAAACAAAAAGGGGGAAGTACAATAATATCTAGTATACTACCAGTATTTGGTTACCATTCAGCTAAAACTTCAAAAATAAATACATTAAATAGATGGCTGAGAGAACTTTGTAGAAAGGAAGGAGCTGCGTTCTTAGATAATTTAGCAGCATTTAGGGACCCAAATCTATTCAAACAAGATGGACTTCATCTTGAAAGGGTAGGGACAAGATACCTAGCTAAGAGATTCTAGGAAGCTACCAGGCTTGATTTAAACTAAATGAGAGGGGGCTAGGAGAAACAGTAAGAGAAAACACTAAAATAGGAAACAATCCCCATAAATTAAGTAAATCCGATACTTGGAATTGTATGTTCCTAAATGCTAGAAGTTTGAAAAGAAAATGGGTGAATTTAGAAATATTATGTCTGCTAAAAACATACATATAGCAGCAGTGACAGAAACATGGTGGGATGTAAATGATGATTGGGATCAGGCCATGGCTGGGTATACTCTATATAAATAGCCTAGATTATATAGAAGGGGGGTGGCCATGTTTATATCAAATAGTATAAAGTCAGAAGAAATATCTATGTCTATTGACATGCCTGACCAACTATGGGTCAAAATAATACTGCCAAAAACCCCTAAAATAATATTGGGCCTTATCTATAGATCTCCATCATCAACCCCACAAACCAATAAGAGTTTGATAGATAAAATGTTGTCATTAAACCCAGCTGACAAAATATTAGTCCTAGGAGATTTAAATTTACTTGGTATTAAATGGGAAGCATCACTTACAGTAACACCCTTAGAGAGAGAGTTTCTAAATGCATGTGACTAAATTGGATTAGTACAGTGTGTTGAAGATCAGACAAAGGGACCAAATATATTGGATTTGGTCCTAACAGACATGGGAGATGTACTAAGTGAATGCAAGATAACTGCACCCATAGGTACTAGTGACCACTCCAAAGCAGAATTTAAATTAGCTGAATTACTAAATTAACAAAGGGGTAATATAGTTATCTTTGATTCTGGCAAAGCAAATTTTGCTAAGATGAAAGTAAACCTCTCAAACTGGCAGTGGAAAGAAGATTTTGATAAAAAAATCACTTAGTGATATATGGGAAATTTTCTCCACTAAGATTAAGCAGCAAGAAATTGAAAACATTCCTGTTAAACAAAAGTATCCTCCGAGAAACAATAAAAAAATACAGTGGTGGACACCGAAAATCAAAAAATTAATAAACAGAAAACACAGGCTGTTTCAAAAGTGGAAAACAAATAGATCATATAAAACTAGGACTCAATATATACAAATAACAAACCAAATAAAAAAATCAGGAAGGCTAAAATAAATTATGAAATAAATGTAGCAAATAGAGTAGAAGGAAATCATAAGGTCTTTTATGCTTATAAAAATAACATCAAGGGGAACTCAAACAGAATAGGACCCTTAAAAAAAAAATGGAGATTCAACATCTGAAAAGAAAGAAATGACAGACCTAGTAAATGAATATTTCTCGACTGTTTATAAAAAAAAGGGTTTACATCCATTTATAATACCAGATATAAATTCAAAAGATAGAATGGTATTAAAACCAACTGAAGTCAAAACAAGATTAGCTAAACTGGATCCCAACAAATCCCTGGGTCCTGATAGTTTACACCCAAAAATACTCAAAGAATTGGCAGAGGTAATAGCCCCCTCCCATTAACCTATATATTTCAAAATCATTGAATACAGGGGAGGTAATTGATTGCTGGAAATCAGTAATTGCTATCCCAATTTTTAAAAAAGGTAATAAGACTGATCCTGCAAATTATCGACCTATTGGTCTTACTGCTATTCCCTCAAAAATATTGGAGGGAATATTAAAGGATAAGATAAATGAAAATCTAAAATTAAATCATCTCATTGACCATTTTCAACATGGATTTGTGAAGGGAAGGTCCTGCCAGACAAATATGCTGGCATTTTATAACAGCATTATAGATAGACTCGATGTGGGAATTCCAGTGGATGTGCTGTTCCTTGATTTTTCCAAGGCTTTTGATAAGCTTCCCCACCCAGAACTAATACAACAAATGAGTAAATTGACTATAAATCCATTCATAATAAACTGTGTTCAAAATTGGTTTGAAAATAGAAACCAATGAGTGTGTATTAGAGGGGAGCTCTCTGAACAGTCAGCGGTATCTAGTGGGATTCCCCAGGGTTCGGTGGAGGGCCCCTGCCTGTTTAACCTATATGTATCATCTCTTCAAATAAAACATAATACTGTTTGGTTACAAAAATTTGCAGATGACTGTAGGATAGGTGCAGAAATAAATATTAGTCAAAATTCATCTGACTTACAAGATACAATTGATAACATAGAAGTATGGACAAATAAATTCAAGCTGACATTAAACTGAGATAAATGTTTCATCATGCATTTGGGGAATAGCAACCCAAAAATACCTTATAAATTAGGAAATACTGTTTTAAAGACAGTAGATGAGGAAAGGGATCTGGGTATCATAGTTTCCAGTGATATGTCCTTTTCATCACATTGTCAAAAAATAGCTCAAAAAGGAAATAGAATCCTAAATTGTATATTAAGACACATATCAGCTAGAAGTAGGGCTGTTATAATGCCATTGTACATATCCCTGGTTAGAACAATCATGGAATTTGGTGCCCAGGTTTGGACACCATATAAAAAGCGAGATATTGCGTTGTTGGAGAGAGTACAGAGGAGAGCCACTAAAGCAATACACAGTATGGCAGAAAAAAACTATGAGACCCGTCTGTCTGAGTTGAATATGTATTCCCTGGAGGAGAGAATAAAAAAGGGGGACATGTGCCTAGTGCACAGGGCATGGAAGAACGATGATCTTTGGGAAATTACCAGTCTTGAAATAAACCCAAGTGTACACAACACTAGGTCTCATCCTATGCAGTTAACAGCACCACATAGAAAAAAAATTAAGTAGTACATGGTGGTTCAACCAAAGAGTTGTACATGACTGGAACAGACTACCATTGGAGATTGTGGCCAGCCAAACAACTTCTGTTTTTAAATCTAGATGGGATGTATACATAAATAAAATTAGAGTTTAAAACTAGATGGCGAGCATATAGGATGAAAGTCCATTTTGGCTCAGTATCATTCCTAAAATTCCTATGATTCCTTTGATAGTTGTTAAATTCTTTGGTGCAGTCTTATAGTGCAGCAAGTTGGTGTCAGTATTCTTTTTTGAACGGGGGATTGTGAAAAATGTCAGATAGTTGTCAATTCTAACCCACCTTTTTTTCTTCACTACCAGTCTAGCATTGCTTGTAAAGTGCTTTGGGATACTGTGTATGAAAAAGTACTATGTAAATGCTGATTCTTCTTCTTTGATGACAAAATCACTGCATTAAGAAAATGGGCTATGTAGATCATTATAATCCATCATATGTTCAATAACCTCAACTTTTTACGCCCTGTGGATCACTGTCCCACATAGGAACACTGACCTTCTCACTCCTCTCTGAGTGCAAACCAAGACCCCTTTTTGTGCTGACAAATCCTTCCCACCACCACCATCTGCCACTTACTTGAAGGCAGTGAATTTATGTGGCATTTTTTAGTTCTGCATATTTATGCAGTCCCATACAGTAAAATGCCAACTGACACCCTTTGCAAGCTTCCCTCTGTCAGTTTCTTCATATTTCCTGCAGTGTTTACATTTACTGCAGCAGTAAATAGAATGTGTTCAGTACTAAAATGAAAAATGCATTTGCTGGTGGGCTTTCTGTTTGGATACCTTTGCTAAGGGGAAGTTGCATTTTCAAAACAGGAATACCTGGAAGGTTCTAACAGATAACATCCACATTTACTTTTACTAGTAGTTATTACTATCCTCTCCATGTTGAACTAAGCAAAAAATGGACCTGGAGTGGCAGAAAAAGTAATATGGTACTCAGCAATGAAAAAACTGGAACAAGCAAAAGGATGAGTACACACATATGCAGAAAGCACTAGGATCACAAAAATATTAGAGTTCTTCATTTAAGTAAAGTGCATACAGTAGTGCACCCACACATGCTGAGCATAAAAAAGTGATGACAGAGCCGTTCTGAAAGTAATGCTTCTCCAGGCCCCTGCCAGTCATCATCAGAGTGAATCACTCCGATAACACCCGGCAGGAGTCAGGAGCAATGATAGTTGCAGAAAGGCTCAGCAGCCACTTTTTTATGCTCACTATGTGTGGGTGCACTATGCACTTTAGTTTAATAAAGGACTTTGAATAATATTTTTGTGGTCCTGGTGCTTCCTGCGTATGTGTGTACTCATCCTTTTGTTTGTTCCAGTGGAACAGCAGACTGAGATGGGACATGAGTTCAGTCTCCCCAGTCTCATGGATATTGACAGGACTGAACATGTGGATATGTTCTCCAGCAGGACACAGGGAAATGCTCTGAAGGGAACAGATGGCAAGCTTAGGGAAACATTAGGAAGCATATTTGTTCCAGAAGGTGGTGGCCTTCTAAAATGACCTGCCACTAGAGCCGGTGGACATGAAGGCAGTTGAGTGGTCCCCAGTGTTACCCATCCATTAGCCTTTGCTAGCATTGAGCCAATACAGCTGTGGAGAGCTTTTAGAAGCAGCCAGAGTGTTGAAAAGAATATGCCCTGCTCTTGCCACACCACAGTCAGATGTAACTGATACTGCTATGATTACAGAACTGCACATGATTGATACTCGCACAAATGCAGTTTGCTCCAGACTCAGCCGTATCATGGCAGCACTAACGTGACTACATGTGGGTGATACTTACATATGCATAGTTTAAGTCATGTTGCACACAACAGCCATTAGTATCTTAGCAAACTGTTCCTGTGTCAGTACATTGCACGTAGTTGTAAACATGGGCAAAAGTAAGACCCCACTGAAAATGAGATACTGCTTTGCAGCCTGTCTAAGCTATATCAATTCATTGTAAAAATGGGTGCATTTAGGACCCCCTGAAAATGAGATGCTGCATCTCAACAAACCTGACCTGTGTCAGTACTACGCCAGAATGGATAAAAGTATGAGCCCACTGAATATGACATACTGCATCTTAGCCAGGCTATCCTAAATCAGTACATTGTAACAGGGCTAAAAAGCACATAACACAGCCTTAACATTTGTTATAGCAAGTTTACTGACAGGTATAATGAAGTTAGTTGCGTGCATGTATTGATTTGAGCATACAGGAAAATGTACAGGAGTTTTGTTCCATGTTTACGTGGAAAACACAGGGAAAGTGAGGTTACCCTAAAGGGAAATGCTTTGTTCAGTCTGGGAACACTGCAGTTGATATCTCTATGATATCTTTGTAATCCCCTGTGATGCCATTTGCAAACTCTGAACCCCCTAAAGCAATAGCTGCCTAGCATTTACACTTCCTACAAATTTAAACCGTAAGAGTTCCAATGCCACTAATTAGATAGGTCCCTGAAAGGGTTAACATAAATTAACTCTTCAGAAAAAATGTTGTAAATCATTGCTACACACATATGCACATTGGGAGAGATGGACAAGGATGTAATTTGGAACTGCTCTGCAGTTAGATGCTGTATCCTTTGTTGGAACTCAAACATGGGTAAAAGTAAGACCCCACTGAAAATGAGATACTGCACCTTGGCCAGGCTAACCTTTATCAGTACATTGCAGAAATCAATAAAATTAATGCCCTTCTGAAAATGAGAGCCTGCATCTCATCAATGCTATCCTGTGTCAGTACATTGCCAAAATGGATAAACATATGACCCCGCTGAATATGACATACTGCATCTCAGCCAGGCTATCCAGCTGTGCCGGTATATTGCAACATTGCTATCATACCGTCAATAGGTTCTGGAGATATAAGAACATTAAGAGCAAAACTTGAGAGATTCCAACATTTTTATAAAGAAAATATAGGGAAAAGGAGGCTGCTTACAGGGAAAGCTGTGGTCAGTTTTTGAGCACTACAGTTGACACCACAATGATTCTTTCTAATTCCCTAGGATGCCCCTTGCAACCTCAGAAAATGCCTAAAATATTAGCTGCCTAGCATTTATTTACCCTTCCTACAAGTATAAAACTATGAGAGTTCCAATGCCATTAATTATGTAGGCCCTGAAAAGGTTACTATAACTCAACTCTTCAATTCCTTTGGGTAAATACTGCAAAGATTGGTGTGAATGATGATGTATTAGGACTCATGTACATATATCTCATTCCTACTAGTTACTTTTCCCAGGGAAAGGGGGGCTGTGGGATTTTATTCCTATGAGTTTTTATTTAGATTCCTTAGTCTGGTTCTGTACATGTCTGTTATACAGTGACACTATTGAAATCTGTACATATCAGGCTCATGGTCTCTTTTTCTTGGGGCTCCTTGACAAGTAGTTTTGTTTTTTGTTTTTTTATTCAGTACTTATACTTACAATTGATATTATCATGTATTAAATGCTGTTAAAACACTGAAGGCTTTGAAGTTTATATAGTGCATTAACTGGTTGAGAGTATAGATGAGAAAATGTCTCAAGCTATGTTCTGTATTATATTTTGTGTAAAACGTTTGCTTACTTTGAGTAGACTTCACTTTAAACCCTCTGTATGCCATATGTGTATATGTGTGTGCATGTATGTGAATATGTGTGAGTGTGTATATGTATATATATATATATATATATATATATGTGTATATATATATATATATATATATATATATATATACACACCTGTATATATATAAATTAGAGCAAAAACTCCATTTAATGCATTAGTTAGGGTTGTTCCACAGTGACAAAGCGAGAAATTGGTGTTAGGGTTGAAAGCCCCCTTGGACCACCAAGCCACACCCCAACTGACATTGGGGTGCGCGTTGGGTCATCGGCATTAACTCTCACCCCATCACATGTGTAAAAGCAGAAGTATAGGAGAATGGGGTGAGAGTTAAGACTGGCAAACCTAACATGCACCCGATGCGGTGAGAAGGGTGACTAAGAGAAGCTAAGAACAAAGCCTAACATCATTCAAATTGCCCTCGAAACTAACTAAATTAACCTACCTCCCTTCTTTGAGAAATGATGATGAAATGAAGTGAGTAGTAAAAAGACCATGCTCACCACATGATGTCTTGTGACACAGTAACAAGAAAAGCAATGCAAACAGAAGCGCCAACAGTGGCGGACATGGTAATGCAAAACGTAAATGATAACTCTAATAATGCTAAATCTATATGCAACCCCTGGGTCATGGCGGGACTACTAGCCCAGCTGAAATGGAGGGGCCACCTCTGGGTTGTAGCTCAAATTACCAGAAAGCTACCTGACACTCAAAAATATAAACAAGCCTGAAATGCCTGTACTAAGGCCATTCGGCTCGCGAAAAGCTCCTATTACAAAGAAGCACTCACAAACTCCTGGGGTAACGTAGGACCTTTTTGGGAGAATATGAAGGAACTCACAGGGAAGCAGATTGAAACCCCTCCAACCATGCTTGTTGTAGATGGATCAACTACCCTCAGCCCAATGGTCATTGCAAACACCTTTAACAAGGCATTTACAGACCTCAGCTCAGTCTTCCCCGTGACTACTTCGAACAAAGCACCTCCACCTCCACCTCCAATCCCCCTCAACCACAGTCTCATCTACCTCTTTTCTACTTTAAGGTGGTCAGACCGTATGTTGCAAGTTGCTATTTTGCCATAGCTATCTCCAAATCCAGAACCAGTGGTGATACCTTGGATCTTAAGTTTCTGTCACTTAGTCTTGATGAACTTATTTTCCCCTTAACAAAAATTCTGAATCTCTCCCTTACTAGTAGTAAATTCCCAGACAGATGGAAAACTAAGATTGTGACCCCTGTCCTCAAAAGTAGTGACAAGACAAATTACTCTAACTATCACCCTATTTCAATACTCCCTCTGCTCTCTAAGGCCCTCGAGTGGATCATGTCAGACCAACTTACTGACCAACCGGAGAAATATAATATCCTAACTACAAAACAACATGGCTTCCGGAAAGGTCACAGTATCACTACTGCCCTCTCTGAGCTCACCGGAGCAGTTCATAAATCCCTTGACAACGGACAGCTCACGGGGGTGGTTTTCATCGACTTATCCAAGTCCTTTGATACTGTCCACCATAGGCTTCTTATTGACCAACTACTAATCACTGGCCTATCACTGGACTTTGCATTATGATTCAGCAGCTACCTAGATCGCTGGTGGCGAAGAGTAAAAATTGCCAGTGATCTGTCTGATTCCCTGCCCTTCCGCTCAGGTGTACCTCAGGGTTCCATCCTGGACCCCCTGCTTTTCATCCTCTTTTTGAACTCACTGCCACAATCCTGTTCTGAGCCCATTTTACTGTATGCGGATGATGCAGTAGTCTTCTCATCTCAAAAGTCCCTTAACACTGCAACATACTCTCCAGCATGATTTCAGCTCCATTGAATCATGGTTCCACAAGCACAAGCTAGTGTTAAATCACAAGAAAACTAAATCAATGCTCTTCCATAACCCCCAAAACCCACATAAGCAACATGAGCTGGTTATCTTTACTGCAAATGGTAATACCCTTGACCAGGGCCAGTCTTTCAAATATCTAGGGATCCTTCTAGAGCCTTGTCTCTCAAATGTGGCTCACATTGACTATGTTGCCAGAGCTGCCAATACCCAACTTGGTCTACTCTATAAAGACAGGCAACATCTTACCACTGAGGCCCTGACGATTGCCTTACAGAGCTCAGTGGTCTCGGTCATTGACTATGGTCTGATCATTTATAGCTCTGCCATGACGACAACCCTCAGACGGATAGCAGTTACCCTAAATAAGTCCTGTTGACTAATTACTGGTGCCCACCATCTTACCCTCACCTGCGACTTGTATGCTCAGACCATTTGGCTCCAACTATCAAGCTGTATCAAGTACCTCACTTGTACAATGATGAAGAAAAGCCACCTCGGCCTTGCACCTTCTGGAGTCCTGGCTCTACTACCTGAAAGCATCAATCGACAGAGCTCCAGGAGATCAAAGCAGGTGATTCTGAAAGTTCCCCACTGTCGTACTAGCCTGGGCCAATGCTCCTTTGCCTACAAAGCTCCACTCTGGCCAAATGACCTCAGCCACACCATCTCCTCAGCCAAAACACTTGGGTTGTTCAAAACCAGTCTCTGGCACTATCTCTCTACCTCCAGCTCCTGCGATTGCTTCCCCTAAACTGAGGCATCACTTTCGTAGCAAGCTGGTAGCACTCACCACACTGACCAGTACAGACTGCCACACCTTGAAATCTTGTACCCCTATGCTCTTACTTCCTTTTCCCCATCCCCTGCCTCCTCTTCCTCCCTCCCTTCCTACCCCTCCTCACTATCTGCTGCATTATCCCTCCTCTTCTTACCCCACCCTTGAAATAGCACTTACTGGCAAATCTCGCCTGACAAATGCCTCTAGGTGCTTCATCGTCTCACTCTCCACCATGCCACTGTTGGTCATAATAAAAGTCCTAATACCTATAGTGTCTGTAACCATTGCAATGCTTCACTTTGTGAAATGTTTTGTTTGAAATGTTCTGTCTCCCATTTGTATTCTCTGATGTGGAACCTTTGTAAAAGAGCCTTGGCTCAAAGGAATTTGTAATCCTAGACCTAAATAAATAAATAAAATAAATTAATTAATAGAAACGCAAGGGCAAAGTGATGCCGAAGTGAACAGTGACGCAAAAGGACATTGAAGCATGTACGAAAATGCAACTGGTAATGCAAACAGTGATGGCAGTGGTATTGTAAATGTAAATCTTAAGTCTCACTGCAAAAAAAGTGCGAAAGGGAACAGAAATGGAAACGCGAACATGTAAATGTAAACCGTAATGCGCACAGGCATGGTACTGCAATTGTAAATGTAAACGGTAAAGTTAACAAGAAGAATAATGCCTAACAAAAGAGAAATGGAAACGCGAACAGATGCGCGTGCGGAAGCGCAAACCGAAACGCACAGTACAGCAACTGTAAATGCAAATGGTAACGGTAACAGCAACAATAACAGCAAAGTAAACAGAAGACCAAAAGGAAATGCAAGCACATATGGAAATGCAAACTTTAATGCGCACAGGCACAGTAACGCAATTGCAAATGCAAGTGGTAACAGTAACAACAAGGAAGACGCAAAACGCAAAAGAAATGGAAACGCAAACGAAAGGGCTGCCAGAAACGCAAATGGCAATGTGCATGGTGACACAAACAAAAACACAAACAGAAACAGTAGTGGAAACACAAATGGTAACAATACTTGAAAACACAAGTCACGAATGAAAACGCAAAAGGAGTACTGCTTGCTTACGGTGGCGTGCACGTGAACGGAAACACAAACGGGACATAAACGCAAGTGGAAACAGTAAGTGTAACAGTAACAGAAGCGCATACCCTGTTTTTGCCAAACCGGTGCATACAGAAACACAGTGTGTACAAAGAATGTATGCATTGTAATGGGGATCGAAACTTAAAACCAGCATTTGAAGTACTTAATTGCTAATATCTCAGCAACCGCACAACATAGAAAAAAAATTTAAATTTCACAAAAATCATGATTTTCCTGGCTAGGTTTTTGTTGCTATGCAGCTCACAACAAAAAATCTATATCTCGTATCGTTTATGAGATAAGAGCCCCGAAAGGTGCGGCGTACGCCACCATGTTAGTCTATGGGAAAAAATGCCAACTCCGGAGTAAAGTAACTTTGCAGCCATACAATATTTTTTCACTACGCCACCAAAAGGCACATCTGTGAGATGTTGGCTGCCTTCCCTCCAAATTTTAGCCCAAAAGACCAAACTGTTTGTTTGCAGCAGGATGGCAAAGAATTCCTGTCATTTTGGCCATAGCCTGAAAAAGTACTGTCGAAGTTTGTGAACGCTTTCACAAATTAATTTGGCAGTGTCACAAGTGTGACAGTACCTTGCGAAAGTACTTTTTCCAGAAATGTTGAAAACATATTTCTGTGGTGTTTTACACCAAAATAAAGACATACCTAGCATCTTCAGGGTCCGACTAGGTGAATACAGAAATAATTAGTTTGCTAGAGGGTCATAGATTTAAATGGCAAACATTTTTCTGATCGTTAACTGAAAACAAAATGGCGGATTTGTGAAAGTAAAAGGGCCATTTGTGAAAGTAAAAACTGCATTTGCGACACTTTCAAACTTTTTAACTTTTCCCATTGACTTATAATGGGAACTAGGTGAACATAAAAAGAATTGTGTCCCTAGATGGTCCGAAATTTAAATGCCAAGCATTTTTCTGATCACCAACTGAAAACAAAATGGTGGATTTCCGAAATTACTAGGGCCATTTGCAAAAGTGAAAAGTGCATTTGCAAAAGTGTTGAACTTTTTTTGTTAACTTTTCCCATTGACTTATAATGGGAACTTGTTTTTTTAATAACTTTTGAACCGTTTAATATAATTTCACGAAATCTTTAAAAGGCACATTGAGCACCCCAGGCGTACATTCCCTGAAGTCTTCAGACCAGTCACACAAACCATGTGGCCTGTAGGTGAGAACAAAGAAATTACAAAAAAGCGTAATTGTGCAATTCGTTTTTGCTTAATAACTCTACAGCTGTATAACTGACCAGTATGAAACTTGGCAGATCCCAAGATCTGCCATGCACAATTGCACATACCAAATTCCAGGCAAATCCATTAAACGGTGACAAAGTTATTAAGGTGCAATATTTGACCCTTTAACCTTAAAAGTGCTACTCAACCCTAACTATGGTAGCACTACCGTGCTACCATAATATATACACATACTGTATATAGATAGATATATGTGTATATGTGTATATGTGTGTGTATATATGTGTATACTGTATATGTGTAAATGTGTAAGTATATATATATATATATATATATAAAAATACACACACACATAGATACTGTATATGTATAATTTTATTTTAATTTCATCTTGCAATTAGGCCTTATTTCAGCATACAAACTGTAAAACACAAAAACAAGATGCTGCATCAGCATGTGGTCTAAAAGCAAAACAAAATGGTTATATTAAATGCACACTGAAAATAGAAAATAGAGTTAAAAAATCTACATTTTAACCTTAGGTCTTTTTCAGGAAATATCTAAAACTTTTTTTTTTCTCTTTTAGATATTTTCTGAAGAAGACCTAAGGTTGAAACGTAGATTTTTAACTCTATTTTCTATTTTCAGTGTGCATTTAATATAATCATTTTGTTTTGCTTATTTCAGCATTTTGTCTTTCCTTGGATGCTATTTAAAACACAAGGGCACTTGCAATACAAGTTGTAAGCTCATCTTACATGTATTAGGGAGTATAGAATCCCAAGGTTTTTCTGTCAGTAGAATACTTTTTTGAAACTTAATGACACAGTTTAAAATTTATGTGAGAGATGCTCTCTACTTGTTGATAATTCTTGATACACTTTACCCTTCAGGAGCTTCTCAGTCAAAAGCAGTCTGGTGTTAATAAGCTTCTCTGAAATAATCTTCTGTTATATTTCAAAAGTACTGTAAATTATTGCTACACACACGCACACACATACTGGGAGAGATGACCAAGCATGTAATTTGATACTGCTCTGCAGTTAGGTGCTGTTATCTGTGATGCAAACCAAAAACTGGAGCACCGTCACTACAAGAAATATAAGGCTGCCAAAAGAACTAGAATTAATCTATTTTACTGAGCTCTGCACAGATGCTTAGTCTGCAGCACTGCAAAGGTTAAATTGAAGGGCTGCAAAGTAGTGGAAGGAGTATCTGAAAACTCCAAAGGAAGTGTTCTTCGGTCTGAATCCTGTAGCTCATTTTTATGTTTGCTTGCATGCATGTGCAAGAAACATAGTGCCATCATCCGAGTTTTTGGAGGTGTGTCCAATTCAGTCAGTGTGTTGGCAGGAGCAGCCGCAGTTCTTCAATGCCTGTTGGAGCTGTCTATGACAGCTCCAAAATGCAGTGGAGTACAGTTGAAAGGGGGAGCTACACTTCAGTGAGCAGTGATAAGATATCACCTGCTCATGCGCGCTCCCCCCACACACACACACACACACACACACACACACACACATATGCATACTGCATGCTGCCCCCACGCACACACTGTACAGCCAGGGTGCCCAATCGGCTGCTGCACCCCCAAGCCTTCCACATGCCATGCTGGGTGCCCACCCAACGCGGCAACTCGTGTATAGCTGACCAAGGGTGCCCAATCCCCATGGCCCACTATCTCCCCAGAGTAGGTGCCATGCTGGAGCCCACCCCAGCATGGCAATTGATGCTATGGCTGACGGGGTGTCCAATCCCTGTCAGCTCCACGCCCCCAACCCCCAACCAGTCTCAGCGACGCAGTGAGCCCACCCCAGTGTGGCAAATGTCCCGCGTCATCATTTAAAAAAAACTGGAAATAAAAAACTGTCCTTCAGTGCTTCTCCCTGTCCCCCCACAACCCGCACCCACCCACTGAGCACCCTGCCTCCCCACACCCCCTCCTCACCCCATACTTACCTCCAGACCTTGGCGCTATGATCTTTGGTGGACCAGGAACACATCTGCACTCTTCAAGGTAGAAGACTTGGTTTGCTGGCCAAGGCACCTAGCTTCACCTGAGCTATTTCCTTCCAAGACTGCTTGAAATGCAGAGCAGAGAACCTTACCAGAGCAAGGGAAAAGGATTAAGACTTCTTTTGGCTAAGCAGATTTACTGTGTGGTGTTTTTATTTTTTACTCACAGGGATTGCTACTGTTTGTTGCTAACATTTCATTGCTTTATTTTTCTCTGATTCAAATTGTTGTTGCTGGTATACCTTCTTCTGCATTATTACAAGGTGTGCCTACAGGTGTGTGCTAACAGATTACTGCTGTAATCTTCTGATTCAAATTGTCTTTTGCAAGGTATATCTTCTGTTACTGCTTTATTTTTCTCTGTAGCAAAGTGTTTCTTACAGGGCATATCTTCTCTGAAATTATTACAGGTGGAGCTTACATTTTTGTGACTTTTTTATCATTGGGCTAAGCAAAATTACTATTTGACACTGTTTTATTTTATTCTTGTTTTTTTTTTGTTGAAAAGGTTTGTTGTCTCTGAGGTGTTTCAGTCTCCTTCTCACATTGAAGGAGCTAATTGCTTTCCTCCCACAACTCTTCCAAAGGATTAGGTGTGTATGTGAGTGGTGGAGCTGGCAAACTGTCAGTAATTTCCAACAGAAAGAAGGGTTAAATGGTCAGGTTAGTTGATATCTTGGAGGTAGAAGACTTGGTTTGCTGGCCAAGGCACCTAGCTTCACCTGAGCTCTTTCCTTCTAATACTGCTTGAAAGGCAGAGTAGAGAACCTTACCAGAGCAAGGGAAAAGGATTAAGACTTCTTTTGACTAAGCAGATTTACTGTGTGGTGTTGGTTTTTAATTTTTACTCACAGGGATTGCTACTGTTTGTTGTTAACATTTCATTGCTTTATTTTTCTCTGTAGCAAAGTGTTTCTTACAGCGTATATCTTCTCTGAAATTATTACAGGTGGTGCTTTACAGGTTTTACAGTTTTATCTAACATTAGGATAAGCTTTCAGGGTTACTGCATTTGTAGTTGACTGATTGTTTCTGTTCTTACCTCCTTGTTCTTTCATCTGTGGTTCTTCTTTTTCGGCAGGGGAAGGGCCCAGCCACCCAACCCCATCCCCAACCACCCCACACTACTCTCCTTTTATAGGGTACCACAGTTGTGACATTTCCTGTGACAGAGCAGGAAGGGGTGGATCAGTGGGTCATCCACAAGGTGAGCTCATTTACAGGGGCACTAGTAATTTAACTTGTTATAACAAGTAAAACAAAAACAAAACACAATCAAACCATTATTTGCATTTTTTTCCTTCTAATTACTCTGATTGGTTATAAACCCAGCAACTTATCTGGAATGGATATAATTAACTGCAGGTACCATGGAACAATTTTCAGAAGGACAGTCTTACAGGATTTAGGACACTGTCCTACATGCTGGGCCATTGGAGATCTTAGGGCTCAGCTCCGGGCAGCATGAGCAGAGATTGCACGCCTCAAATTTCATATTCAAGAGGAAATACATTATAAGAACCACCCACCATTTCCCCAGCATCCAACAGAAAAACCTCTACCGCAGAGGGTAGTTGGACCAGGAGGTTGGCAGGTGGTTAGAGGGGCAAATCGGGTGCCCCATCACCTCTGCCTCCAACATATTACTCCAAAACCATATAAACACTACAAACAGGTATCTGCCTCTATCTCTGAAATCAAACAAAGAGGCAGAAGACACTGCAGAGCAGGACACTGCAGCACAGGAGCTAGCACAACAAAACTCACCCAAATCAGGAACCAAAACAAAAAAAGCAAAAAGGAAATCCAAAAAACTTCTGATCATAGGAGACTCCATGATTCAGGGAGTTGATACCATCTCCAGCCAGGGGTAATGGTCAGATGTCTCCCAGGTACATCAGCATGGAGAGACACTGACCGCATTGCTGAAATTGTTCACAAAGCAGGAGAAAACATTGATGTCCTAGTACACATAGGGACTAATGATCTCGCCAGCCGGTCAGTTGTGGAGACCAAGGAACACCTGACCAGGCTGGGTGACAAACTATCATCTATTTCATCTGGCATCTCCTTCTCTGAGATCCTGCCAGTCTGGGAGAGGGAAGATGGACAGAAGGTCAGAGAAGGGGAGATAGGGAGCTAAACATGTGGCTCAAGGGCTGGTGCCAGGAAAAGACACAGATTTGTAGGGAACTGGCAACAGTTCTGGGAGCAGAAAGTTCTTAAATTTGATGGACTGCATCTGACTAAGGAGGAGTTAGTGCATTGGGGCAGAAGTTTGACATCTTTGCAGAATATTTAAACTAGCAAATGGGAGAGGTGCAGCACCCATACATCGAATGGGAAGAACATCCCTCCCCTCAGCTAGTGGTCAAACAAGGGATTCAGCATGTTTGCGGTTCATTTGCATCACCAGGTAAGAAAAAGGTTTGTCTCCCATACGATGCACAGGGTAATGCCAAACTCACCCAACAACTAACACACAAAATCTGGCCAATGGAAAATCATGTACACAAATGCTCACAGCCTGGGAAATAAGATCCCAGACCTGCAGGCAATAATGTCAGAGGCTAAACTGGACATAGTAGCAATTAGTGAGACGTGGTTTACCAGTAACCACACTTGGGAGACTTCAGTACCTGGCTATGTATTGATCAGAAGAGACCGAGGTGCAAAAAGGGGGGGAGGAGTGGCCCTGTATGTCAATGAAAATATCAAAGCTACAGAAATTCAGAATACACATAAGGAGCCAGAAGAACTGTGGGTCACCCTGGAAACAGGAAATGGGACAGCCATAAGAACTGGGGTTGTCTACAGGCCCCCAGACCAGGGGAGGACATAGACACATTACTGTTAGAAGATATACAAAACATGACAGCTAAAGGGGAGGTTCTGATAATGGGAGACTTCAACATGCCGGATACAGATTGGTCAATACCAACAGGAACATCTGTCAGAACTAGACACATAGTGGATTCCCTGCAGGGGGAGGCCCTCAAACAACTGGTACAACAACCCACAAGAGACAGGGCTATCCTAGATCTAGTACTGACTAACAGGGAAGGGATCACAGATCTCCAGCTAGAAGGTCACCTGGGGCCAGTGACCATCACATGGTATGGTTCAATTTGGCTACTACATCTAAATCATCCCATTCAAGGCAAATATATGGGACTTGGAGGCTGACTTTGATAAGATGGCCAACAGAGTTAAGCTAGCCCTGGCAAAAGAAACACAGGTGAGGGGTACAGGCAAAGTGGACAAGCATTAAGGATGCAATACTTGAAGCAACATCCCATTGTGTTAGACAGAAAAGGAAGTGCAAAGAAGAAGGAAACCACTTTGGTTCTCAAATACAGTAGCAGAAAGGTCAGAGTCAAAGGCTGGCCTTCAGGAAATATAAGGAATACAGCGGGATGAAGACAGGGAGGCATACCAAACTGCCCTAAGGGAAGCAGGAAGGCAGTAAGGCAGGCAAAGTCCCAAACTGAGGAAACAATAGCATGAACAGTAAAAGAAGGTGACAAGACTTTCTATAGATACATTAGTGAAAGGAGAAAGTCCAGAGGGGGTATTGCTAAGCTTAATGGAGAAAAGGAAGCATGTGAGGAGGAGGACCATGTAAAAGCATCTATCTTAAATAGATACTTTTGCTCAGTATTTACTGAAGAGAAGGTAGGGCAGGGCCCACAGCTCAGCACCATGGACACAGGGGGAGGAGGTGAGCACTACTCCCTTCACAAAAGAAAGGGTCCTACAAGAGCTTGCTAAGCTCAGGGTGGATAAGGCAATGGGACCTGATGGCATACATCCCAGGGTACTTAAGGAGCTAAAGGTGGAACTAGCAGAGCCATTAGCAGAACTGTTTAGTGAGTCTCTGAGCACAGGAGAGGTCCCAGAAGACTGGAGAAGGGCTCATGTGATCCCGCTCCACAAGAGTGTTAGCAGGGAGGAGGCAGGGAACTACAGACCAGTCAGTCTTACCTCAGTAGTGGGCAAGATTATGGAGGCACTCCTTAAGGAAAGGATAGTGCAACACCTGGAATCCATAGGGGCACAGGATCCAAGACAGCATGGGTTTACAAAAGGAAGGTCCTGTCAAACTAATCTCATAGATTTCTTTGACTGGGTAACCAGAGTGGTGGACCAAGGGGGAGCAGTTGATGTCACCTACCTTGACTTCAGCAAAGCTTTTGACACTGTTCCACATAGAAGATTAATAAATAAGCTGGATAGGCTCGGGGTGGGTCAGAAGTTGGTCAACTGGGTGGCAAACTGGTTGATGGGCAAAAAACAAAGAGTGGTGGTAAATGTTATACAGTCAGAAGAGATGCAAGTCACAAGTGGGGTACCTAAGGGATCAGTCCTGGGACCAGTCCTCTTCAACATCTTCATTAGTGACCTTGCAGATGACACCACGATCTGCAACAGAGTAGATGATCCAGATGGGGTGGGCAGAATGAGAAGAGATCTGGATAAACTAGCAAAATGGTCAGAAGAGTGGCAACTGGGATTTAATACAAAGAAGTGCAAGATCATGCACATAGGGAAGAGAAACCCTGAAGTCACCTATAGGCTGGGAGGGGAGTTGCTAGCAGTCACAAAGGAAGAAAGAGACTTGGGCATCATGATCACTGATGACCTGAAATCATCCAAGCAGACCTCTAAAGCAGTAGGTAAGGCTAGGGGGGTGTTAGGGTGTATTAGTAGGGTATCACAGGTCGTAAGGAGTAATAATCCCTCTTTACAAGACACTGGTTAGGCCCCATCTGGAGTACTCATGCAGTGTTGGAGGCCACACCTTCACAAGGACATTAACCAAATTGAGGCAGTCCAGAGAAGGGCAACCAAAATGGTGCAGGGACTGCATCAGAAGACATATGAGGACAGATTAACAGAGCTCAGTATGTATACCCTTGAGCAAAGGAGGGAGAGAGGTGATATGATCAAGGCATTCAAACACCTTAAGGGCATTAACAAGGTGAAAGAGTCTAACATGTTTAAATATAAGAAAAATAGTAGGACAAGAGGACACAGCATGAGATTAGAGGGGCCGATTAAGGGGAATGTGAGGAAATTCTTTTTCACAGAAAGGGTGGTGGATGCATGGAATGGCCTACCTCAAGAAGTGGTGGCTATGAATACAGTGCAGGGCTTCAAACAGGCATGGGATAGGCAAAAGGGAGCAATACAAATGAGTATGACTAGATAGGCCACTGACAGAGCAAAGGCCGATGACACATTTATAAGGTAGAAAAAGAAATGGGCAGACTGGATGGGCCTTGCGGTCCTTATCTGCCATCAGCTTCTATGTTTCTGTGTTCTTTGTTTCTATGTTTCTATGTTTCAAAGCTGACCGTGAACTGAGGAAATGCCGGTAAGCTGTATAATGGGATAGATAAGGTTTTTTCAACTTTGCTGCATATCTCAGCATTTTTGGGAATTTTTGCACCAAGTTTTCAACATGGGGTTTTTGGGACCCCTTCTCATGAATGATTCACTGTCATGGCGTTATTCAGGCCTGAAGGGCGATTTCGCATCACTTCGAGAAATCACCTTTTGGGACCAATTAATGAAATGACACTGCCAGTGTTCATAAGGTGGGCTCTCAAGAAGCCTATTTTGAAAATTTGGTGGAAAAATTCCTAAAAATGACTGTTTTACGAGCGTGCATTGCGCAGTTCCTACATAGAGTCATAAGTTCGTGATTTTTCAATATTTTCTCTCCAGATTTTCAACATTTCCATTTTACCACACCTTCTTTTGAGTAGTACAGCTGCCATTTTTCACATCTCACCCAAAACGTGTTTCCGCCCATGTAGAGCACAATGGCACAGTCGGTGTGCGAAATCAATGTACGGGACAAATTAAGAAAATCACAGTGACACTGTTCATGAGCAGAGGTCTTAAAATGGCTATGTTGAAAATTTGGTGAAAAAATTGCTAAAAATGACTGTTTTACCAGCGTACATTGCGCAGTTCCTACGTATGCTTGTAAGTTTGTGAATTTTCAATATTTTCACTACAGATTTTCAAAATTGCCATTTTATTACACTTCCTTATGAACAGTACAGCTGCCATTTTTCACATGTCACCCAAAATGTGTTTTCGCACATGTAGCACACAATGGTGCAGTCGGTGAGCGAAAGCAATGTTTGAGACAGATTAAGAAAATCACAGTTACACTGTTCATGAGCAGAGATCTTAAAATGGCTATGTTGAAAATTTGGTGACAAAAGTCCATAAAATGACTGTGTTATGAGTGAGCACTGCACAGTTTTCATGCACCCTCGTAAGTTCATGACTTTGTAATATTTTCAGTCCAGATTTTCGCCAGTGGCATTTTTCCACACTTCCTTATGAACAGAATAGCTGTCATTTTTCAGAACATGGCCAAAATGTGTTTTCACACTTTCAGCGCAGCGATGCGTGGTCGCTGTAGGAAATCATTGTTCGGGACAGATAAAGAAAATCACAATGACACTGTTCATGATCGGAGGTCCCAAAATGCTTGTGTTGACAATCTGCTATAAAAAATCCCCAAACTAATTACATTACGGGTTTGTGTTGCACAGTTCCTATGCACGCTCGTGACTCCACCAGTTTTTTTAATATTTTTACTGCAGATTTGCAACATTGCCATTTTTTACACCTCCCCATGAACAGTACAGCTGTCATTTTTTACATCCTGTTCAGAATGTTTTTGCACCTGTGGTGCTAAATACCGTAGTTGCTGTGCATAAGCAACTTTTGGCTAACCAACTAATATTGCCACTGTTCATGAGGTGGGGTCACAATAAAACCATGTTGAAAATTTGGAGTGAAAATACCAACGAATGCCTGTGGTATTAGGGTTTCCAACCATAACACCCAACCCTGTAGAGAATGACAGGCATCAGGAATGTGACTTGGGATTCTTGCCTGTAATGCTCATACCATTCCACACCCTGCAGCCAGTGAGAGGCATCGAGGTATGTCTTGGACTCTTCGGCCCCAAAGTTCACCCCATTCTCCTATACTGCACCCATCTCACCGTACTTCCTGATGGAATGGGGTGCGCATAAGGGCCAAAGACCCCAAGGCACACCGTGACACTTGTCAGTGTCTGCAGGGTGAGAGATGGTGAAATGACATGGCCGTTATGCCTGACAACCCAAAGGCACACCCCAATACCTGTCACTCTCTGCAGGGTGGTGGTGGGGTTGGCTTCAGTTCAATACTTCACTGCCATTCCTATTACGCAGCTCTGTAACTTCTACACTACCACTGCCAATGCCAGCAAGCAAACATTTGGCATTGACAAATGCTTGTTAGAGCTGACGCAGTAGGGCTGCAGACTCCGCCTACCTGCAGCTCTAAAAAAGAACATCCTCTAGCAAAAACAGGATGTAAGGGTACAGGTCAGAATATATTTTATAAAGTTATGCATTACAAAGCAGGGAAAGATTTTTTGTCTGACTGCTGAAAAACAACCAGTCTTCCCTTCATGAAAGAATATTCACTCAAAATGTAGTCTGAATCATCTTAAATAACATTTGTACCGAAAGGATAAGCAGCTGTTTGGCAGAATGTAAGGGCTATGTAAAAAAACATGAAATATATTTTATCCCCTGCAACTTTTCTAGTGCTCAGAAATTCTTCACAAATGGGTTATCCTCCATCCATCCTTTTGGGCAAACATACATCTTTTGGACTGCCAGAGGTCAAGCCCTCAGCTATGACAACATAGCCCAATTTACTTTGTGCTTCCCTTGAGGCTGGTCATGTTCTTTGATAGAGCCCGGGCTCTGTAGGGCTGGGTGAAACTAGCAAATTCCAATTTCATGGAATTTAAAATGTTCAGTTTTTTTTTTAATTATTTAATGGGTCCTAACATAGTCGTTTTATAGCAACAGACCTGTCATTTGGCTTACTTACTGTTTGTACATGGACTTAAATGATTTCTAAGTTGCATGATATTCAGAAGATGGGTGTGGAACTCATCTAGGCTAAACATCTGGCAATTTATTATGCTTGTGAAAATTTTGAAAATATTCTCAGTTTACTGTTTAGCCACCTTCAGAGCTAGGTAATTGAATGTGTATGCATACAGTCTTAGAAACTGCTAAATAGGGAGGTAATTGATTAAGTCCAGGTGACTAATATGTCAGTGCATAAAGTACTGCAGTGGGTACAATACAATGCAAGCAATATTAATATATTGTAAAGTTAAAGAAGAATACAGCTTTACATGCCACAAGTGCAAGTATGTAACAGAACTGGAAAAAGAGAGAGATATCTTCAGGAAGAGATTTGATGCACAAATGGATATAAAAAAAAATAAAAGTTTGTCCAAAAAATAATATACTGTTAAACTCTACAGATGAGGCTGGTCCAGTGGCATGGAGGGCTGAGGCATTCATAGCTTACCTCCTGCCATGATGGCAACCTGTGTTCACAGTGCAAGTGGATTGCCGGGGGTCAGCCAGGAGAGAGAGGATTGAGTTTCCAGAGGGCGGCTCTCTTCTCCCAGGGAGGGTGGATTGGCAGTTCTGCCAAATGGCTGCCCCCAGGTGGAGGCTTGAGGGCAGTGCAGGTCAGGGACACCAGTGGAAGGGAGGGTGCCATGGAAGCCATAACGTGTGTGCCTCCATGTACACACACTGATGTCTGCACCCTGGCAATGGGAAGGAATTAATTAGAACACAGAAAAGCAGGTGACCGGCAGGATAACTTTGATCCTTCACATCCACACCTGACCAGCTGGATACCTTGTGCTGCCAAGGTAAGACCTGGTGGATGCCGGGGTGACAAAGCTGGGGGTACCAGGAGAAGGGGGGCAATTCGACCCGAGCTGTATAAAGTATAAAATAAAAATAAAATACACAGATGAGTGGCTGGATAGTATGGAAAACTTACAAACTGGGAAGAAAACAACCAGAGATAACAGGAAACAAAGATCAGGGGATAAGGACGAGCCAGAAAATTAATCAGTTAATAGAAATGAATCGGTCCTGTTGCAATGTGATCCCCCCCAAACAAAAGAAGGGACTATAATACCCAAATAGTTCTAAGCAATAACTATGAGATATTAGCAAGGCGAATATATCTGATGGGATATGGGACACAACCTAAAAGCAGCAAGGAGCATGCTGAGAATAACAACAATAGAGAACAAAATAAGATAGTTATGGAAAGTGAACAATCTAAGAGCAGACAGGAAGCTGAAAAACAGTAGTAACAGGAGAACAAAATGGAGGTAGTTGCTTAAATAAATCACTGAAAACCAATAACACTAAACCACTCTCAAGCAAAATAAAAAAATAAAAGAGACATAATAGTGTTAGGTGACTCCATAATTAAATATACAGGCAGAGTTATATGTAAGGACAGTGAAGAAACAGTTATGGTCTGTAGTCTTTCAGGGGCAGGCTTAAAGGATATAAGTGATAAACTCCAAGGCATTCTCAAGAATACAAAAGAAGCATCAGTGGTACTGCATATAGGCACAAAGAACATAGGAAAAGGCTGTATATTGGAAATTCAAAGGCATTTTGAACTGGTGGGCAAGAAACTAAAAAATTAAAAATGCACAGTAGTGATTTAGCAAATATTCCAAGTCCTGAGGGCCAGTAGGATGAGAATAAGAGTGATAAAATGGCTAAATGTTTGGTTAAAGAGATGGCGCAACAGGGAGGATTTCTTTTTTGCTGAAAATTGGAAAATGTTTGAAAATGCACAGAACCGTTTTGTACAGATGGGCTCCACTTAAACAGACTGGGCAAGGTGGTTCCATGACAGAACAATGGCAATACAGACCGTGAGGTCTTCCACAGTGACACCCACAATGCACAGGGCACAAGGCAGCCAAGACAACACAGTGTAGACAGGAACAGGAACGGCAGGAGCACCAAACAGCCAGGGTCTGCAGGGCAGCACCCGTGAGGGACCACAGCACACCCTGGCATGCGTCACCCACCCACCAACAGCCGTACAGCCAGCGCAAACACCACAGGGCACCTGGGCCCAGGGATCCCACCCCTACAATGTACAGGGGCACATGAACAGCCCTGAAGGATGGGCCCCATGACCACAAGGGGCATAGCTGAGAACAGCCCTTGGCCTCCCCCCCACATGACCCCACCAGACTCAGACCAGGCAGACTTGAGCAGAGTGGCTGGGTGCCGTCGTGGACACAGGGGGCATGGCATGGCACCAGTTACCATAGGGTGGCACATGCACCACTGGGACACCACTGCAGAGGTGCAGGGGCATGACGGCAGACCACAGATGCCCACCGGACAGGGTGCACAGCCCACACCTATCAGATAGGGACCATGCCATGCACGTGGCCTTACAGGCATGGGTGTCCACAGCAGTGCCAGTGGGACACCCCCTGCCACAGGGCAGCAGCACACGGCAGTGAGCCCTTGGGTGTTCGGTACTGAAAATAGGACAGCACAGGCAGGGATGCCACCAAACGTGTTTATTGCACATACAACCATACACTGTGCTACACACCCTCACCTGTGCCCAGAACCCAGAACACTCCCCCACACCAGCTGAATGCTCGTAGTCCCACACAGCACAGTCCACAGCTACCCAGGCACTCAGACCTGGAGACAGACATTCAGGGCAATGCCCAGGAAGTAGTCCCGCAGTGGCCATGTCTCATACTGCTCCAATATCTGCAGTATATGGTCTGTGGAATCCCAGGCCCTCCTGTGACTGCTGGTCACCTCATTGCTGCATAGCAGCTGCTGGTGCCACAGCTCTGTCAGTCGCTGTTAACCATGGAGTACCTCAAAGAAGCACCAGATGGTGGGATTCGCTGCTCCCATCAGTGCATTGAAGCCCTGGTGCCACCCCTCCAGGGCATTGGTGGTCCTGGGCAGGCCCTCACGGACAGAGGCGTACACATTCCAGAACTCAAGGGGAAAGGTCACCCAGCACCGCACACTACTGCGCACTGAACAGCCCAGCCAAGTGTCCTCAAAGTAATCAAGGTAGGGGCCCAGGGTGTCCTCTAATTGTTCAAAGAAAGGCCAGGCCTGTAGCTGCTCATAGGCACCGACAATGTCCCCTGGTGGCACAAAGGTGAGCACTGCCAGCATCTGAATGTGCAGTGCAAACTCATCATTGGTCTCGTACTGTTGGGCCAGGTTCCTATGCTGCTGTAGCTTCCTCCACAGGCACTGCATGAAATGGAAGAAGCAGCCCTGGAGCCATGCCTGTGGGTATACCATGTGCAGTGCCCTGTAGGCAGCAGGCTCAAAGTTGATCATTATTGACACAGGGCTCAGGTCTGGGCACAGCTGCTGCAGCTTCCAGAGCATGGTGATGTAGCAGGCAACAGTTCTACTCCCATCAGTGCATACACTGCAGGCAGTACGGTCTCACTTTCCACACCGTGCAGGCTGTACATCTGTTGGAACAGCCTTGGGCTGGTCCTGAACATACCATCGGTGTACCATGCAGCACAGCACAGCATGGTGGGTACTGGAGGTTCCGCTGTGTGCTGTATAGCAGGATGCAGCCAGTGGTGCCCCCAGAGTCATGGAGCAGGAACTGCTCACCTGCATCAGTCAGCTGGTACTCCACCGGGATAGTGAGACCCACAAGCATGGCTGTATCCACTGGCACCCTCTGTACCCATCATCATGCCCTCTGCACCATCCACTTCAGGTGTGCAGCCAAGGGTAGTCACCCACTGACAGCATCTGGTAGCCCATTGCAGCAGGCCATGACCACCTGCAGACTGCTCTCCATCGATGTTACGGCCTGCTGCCTCACAGCTTCCTGGACCCACTGCACTGCTGCCTCTGAACCATCTGGAACATGGTTGTGCCAGCCCATGAATGATACATCATCCACCCTGTTGGTGGTTCGGGGCCGACCACGGCACTGGCTGGCATGGTACTGGATGAACTTCCAGTAGGTCACCAGTCCACATGTTCTCTCCCTCTGGTAGAGGAACCCCTGGAATGACAGGAGGTTGTTTCCCTGGGTGCTCCACATGCATTCAGGCTGCATTACTCCTTTCATCCCCTGTGGCCACATATGCAGAGCCCCCCCAGTGGTGCTTTATGATGTGGCAATCTGGGCGCGTGCCCAACTGGACAACCACAGGTCACTGTGCAGTCCCATTTGGCCTGCCTGTGTGCACAGTGCTGGGTCTGTGCGGTGCTGGGCCACCTGGATGCTGACGATGCCGGCACTGTGAGGTGGTGCTGCCTCAGTGCCTGAGGCCCCCTGCTTGATGTTCTGCCTGTCGCTGCATTGTACAGTGTTGCATTTGCCTGTTCAGGGGATTTGCAGTTGTCCTGTGTCCCATCTCCCTTGATACCCTGTCGCTGTTAGCGCCCTGTCGCCCAGGCAGGGTTAGCCATCCTGGGGTCGCTGTGTGTGCTTTGCGGTCAAGGTGTCATGGTTGGTGGTGCATACTGGCAAGGCAAGGCAAATTTTATTTAAAAGAAGCCCAATCTCAGAGGCTCTGGGAGCCATACACAGATCAAATCAATGACAATAGTAAAATCAACAATGCAATAAATATTACAAAAAGAAGGACTAAATTAAATCACACGTTTATAACATTTAAATAAATTAGTCAGCAAAATAACTAAAAATAACTAAATAAGTGGCAAGGGTCAGACTTGATAACAGAAGTCAGGCCAGGACAGAATTATAAAGCAAAGTCTGGGAAAGCCTGATTGTACAGGAAGGCCCTGAGGCAGGCTTTGAATACCTGTACTGAAGGGGCCTCTCTTACATCTGGAGGTAGCAAATTCCACAGGACAGGACCGATGACACTGAAAGCTTTGCTGCTGGCCATTTTTAAGCTCACCCTGGGAATTGCAAGGAGGCCCCTAGAGGAGGAGAAGAGGGAGCGGACTGAGACAGCAGGTGTAAGATGGTCCACCAGGTAACCAGGGCCCAGGCCTTGTAGGGCCTTAAAGATGAACAAGCCCACCTTAAAGAGGACCCTCCACCTGACTGGCAGCCAGTGAGGTTCATGCAGCACCGGGGTGATGTGGCAGCACTTAGACTGCCCTGTCAGCAGCCTGGCAGCTGTGCTTCTGCACCAGCTGTAGCTGGCAGAGGGTACATCCAGAGACCCCAAGATGGAGTGCATTACAATAGTCAAGACTTGAAGTCACAAAGGCATGCACCAAGGTTGCGAGGCCCAGGGCTGGAACTAGGGGCTTTATCCTGGCGATATTCCTCAGATGGTAAAAACTGGTATGGATAATGGACAATACCTGAGATTCAAGTGTCAGTCGACTGTCAAGAATAACGCCAATAATCACGCACCCTAGAGGAGGCCTTCAGTGGTACAGATCCAAGAAAAAGCCACGTCTCTGAGTCAGAGGCCACCCTATCGTGCGTTTTGTTTGACTCACCACCAGTACCTCCATCTTGTCGGGGTTCAGTCACAGAGAGCCGGATGCCATCCAGTCATTGATCTCGGCAAGGCACATGTTTAGCATGTCCACTGCATTGGATGTCCTGGGGCAACGGAAAGCTACAGCTGGGTATCATCAGCATAGCATTGAAAACCTAAGCTGTACTTCCTAATGAGCTCTGCCAGGGTAGCATGTACATGGCGAACAACATCAGTGACAAGACCGAACTCTGGTGTGCTCTGCACGACAGAAGGCTAGGGGAGGAGGAGAAATTCCCCATCATTACCCTTTGCCTCCTGTTGGTGAGAAAAGACTCAAACCAGCAGATAACAGTGCCTGTGAGTCTGCAGAATTCCCTAAGGCAGTCGAGTAACACACGATTGTCCACTGTGTCAAATGCTGAGGAGACATCAATGAGAAAGAGAATTGTCCCCTCTCCTCAATTTTTCACCCTAAGGAGGTCATTATGTGACCAAACTAACGCAGTTTCTGTGCTACACATCGCATGAAACCCAGACTGGAGAGAGTTGTATAGATCATGGGCAACGAGGTGCCCCTAAAGCTGAAGTGCCAAGACTTTAACCTTACCCAAGAATGGAAGGTTGGAAATGGGATGGTAATTTGCCTTGATGTCAGGGACTAAATATGGTTTCTTCAGAGGGGATCTCACCAATGCCTCATGCAAGGCATGGGGAAAGACCCCATTTTTTTTAAGTTGTTTAACCAGGAGTAGCACACTAAGCTGAGAGCTTTTTTACAGTAGCATCCTGGGAGCACAGGGAAGTTAAGTGACTTGCTCAGGGTCACACAGTATGCAGGTGGAAGCTGTGGGATTCAAACCCAGGTCTGGTCCTTTAGATGTCACCAGATTTGCAGCTCAGAGCCTTAAACCACTGTGCTATACTGCCTCATTTGACAATGAACACCAGACAATCAAGGCAAACACTTGGCCAACAGAGTTAACACATCCAATCAAGAAATGTGTTGGCACCGGGTCCAGTTCACAGAATGTGTGCCTCAGCTTGGAAGCAACCTCAATGACCTCAGTCACCAGTATACTCACCCCAACTAGAAGGAGTGCTCTCTGGACTCCCACAGCGACCACTGTCAACCACAATGTGGCTTACTGGCAGAACTCCTTGCCGGATAGCAGACACGGTGTCTGAGAAGAATTGAACAAACTCTTTGCATAAAGTATCTGAAAAAGCTATTTTTGTCTGCAGACAGGCTGGATGAAGAAGCCAGTCTACAGTTTGAAAAAGCACAGTTGGTCAATTCCACCTGGCGGCAATCTCCCTGGACAGAAAATCTGCCTTACCATGGTTGATTGCCCCCTGGTACACACCATAATGTGTACACAGGGCCAGTCTGTCTGCCTCCAGCCCAGTCTTCCACCTGCAGTGCTCTAATCTCCGACCCATAATCTTCATCGCGTTGAGCTCTCCATCAAACCAAGGGGACCTCAAGTGAGAGGATCTGGGTCACACACAGAGTGGTGGAAGGGGGTCAAGTGCACCAGACATCCCCTTATTATAGGCAACAACTGTTGCTCATGTACCCCCAGCTCAAGTATTGTCCACACTTGGTAGCTCAGCCACCGCCAGAAAACCCTTGGTGGTCAAACTCCTCAAAGAGCAGTAGCTAACTATCTCAGCAGGGGGAGGGCTCTTGGGGAGGGGCCTCGAATGAGAATTCCACTGTGCAATGATGAGACCAAATGACCCAATCAGTCTTGAGATTATTTATCTCAAGCCCCTGGGAGAAAACGAGGTCCAACATGTGGCCACGGATGACATCATCTGGAAGAAGTTGTAACTAAGCCAAGAAGATTCGCCACTGGCCCAAACATTAAAGTCTCCCAGCACTAAACATCTGGGGGCCTCCAATGTTTCACCGACAATGAAGTAGGCTATCTCCTGTAGGAATTCCCCTGCTGCCCCAGGGGGGAAGTAAATCAGGAGAATCCTGCAGCATGCGCCCAGCCCCCATGAACAGCCAAACATTTAAATGAACCTGGTGCACTCACTAGGTACAGAGTGAAGCCTAGTTCAGATCTAAAACAGATGGCTATATCCCCCCCGAATTACACTTTGGGGCAGTACACTACAGAGTACCCGGGCGGGACAGCAGCCTCTAAAACTGGGCCAGCATCATTGCCCACTCAAGTCTCCATGATGCAAGCCAGATCAACTGAAGAAATCAAGTCTGCTATAATCGCAGTCTTGTTTCTGATCGATCTGGCATTGCAAAGCACTGCCCTCAGGGGATTGGTGGACAGTGCAGCCCATCTGGCTACCTGCCCACTCAGTCTGGTAGGAACCCTGGTGACAGGCACCAAACACATCTGGCTTCTCCCTTGGACCCGTCGAAACCCAGGGTGCCTTCTGCAGCTAACTACCTCAATCCTGCCCCCTACCACAGTGCACAAGGTGCCCCTCCACAATCGATCAATGTGTCTCCTCCTAAACCCAACCTCCCAACAGTGCCTTGCTGTAGTGGTGGAAACTGGGAGGTCAGGAAATTGGTGCAGATCGAGCAGCTGGGATGCCCCATACACTATCCTAGCCTGCCCCAGGCCCTCATATTTTCCCAGACATATCCTGCCTGACTAAGAAGTCCCAAGCACACAAAGTCCTAGTTATACAACCACACAAAACACAAACATGCACTAAAACAGTAAAAGCCCTAAACCACACACACCACACACTCACATTAACAAAACTAAAACCCTTACCCTCCAACCCTATGACCCCCCCCCAACCACAACCAAGAAAGCAGGAAGCCTGCAGATAAATTATCAAGTTCAGGAGAGCAGTCTGCAGCTCACATATAAGAGCCTAATGATCCAGATCACAAGTATTTACAGTTGAAAAGGTAACAAAAGAATAATGCCAAGTTTCGTAACCCAAGTCACTGTAAGGCTGAGCGGCCCTCTCACTGCCCCAGTCTCTTCATAGTTAGATAATCTGGCTAAGAACAATTTAAAAATGCATCCACAAGATATGCTCCCTGGGGTACCGCAGAGATGCTCTCACCAGCTACTGGGACCCTAGGGAAATTCCCAGTGTCTGGAGATCTTTGGCCTCCTAAATGATAGTGCCATGGGGCACAGGTCCTAAATCCTGGGTAAGCATTATCTCCACATAGCTCAGCCAGCCTCACAAGTCCATAAAGCAAACCAATGTCCTCATAACACTCTGCAGAAACAACCAAGGCAGTCAATCTAGCAGCATGCCTTTTGCCCTGTGGTCATTAATGCAGAAGCACCCTCAGTGACCGCTTACCCCGGGAATACAGTCCAGCAGGAATATGAAACTGAGTCATACCGATGGCCCCTTTCATGTGGTGGAAAAAGAAGCACCAGCAAGGTGCACAGGTCCACAGAAAGCTGGCAGCCGCACAAACAGGGAACTGCAGAAAAGTCCTTTCTTCGAGACCATCAGAACTGGAGGGGGGAGGTTTCTTCAGGAGTCAGCCCCTCCGTTAAATCAAGAGAGCACCTTACAGTGAGGTGCAATGCTGGACATGATAAAGCCAGAATGTGCAAGAGTGGAACCCAGGAACAAACGTCAAAACACCAGCAGCAAGAAATCCAGGGAGGCAGTCCAAAAAGGTGAGTGAGCTTCTATTAACTATCTAAAAAAACCAAAAAAGTAACTGCCAGGACTACCTCACTCCCCTGCCCTGCCTGCACTTAAAAACCCTTACTAACGCCCTAACTAAGAAAAACTTACTAAAATAATTTGAGTTCTCTAGGTCAAATTAAGGAAGACCTGAGAACACACACCAGATTTACTAGTAGCTCTCCAGTAAAATTTTAAAGTAGGTTGCTAAAGCTGTAAAAGGAGGTTAATGCACTCTCAGGGAAAGCTTGGCAAGCTACAGCACAGCTCTGCTGCCATCTTTCTCCTACTTCTCCTCCCTCTAGGGACTAGAGTGCTGACTGATAGAATTAATAGAACAACAGCAAGCGTTTAACCCACCTGGTAAGGGGAATGAAGGTGGAGATTTGAGAGCATTCAACAGGGAATATAACTCAATAGAAAAAAACAACTCACGACAAAAGGTGGGAAGCATTAGTAATTAATGCCAAGAGTTTGAGAAATATTTAGAAATGTTGCAAAATCAGCAGTTCTGCTACATAAATATTTCACAAATTCTCAAAATATTTTGTGGGTGTGAAATGCAAAATTTCACCTGAAAATTGCAAAATTTCAAATTTTGCAGTGAAATGTCACCATTTTCAGGTGACATTTCACAAATTTCACACAAAAGTTTGCAATTCTCAAGTGAAATTATACATTTAGAACCCACTAAATATTTTGCGTAACGAAGTTTCTCAATTTCGCACAACACTAGAAATAGGATGGATGAACCTGAAATTGTCTTAAATAGTGAGAAAATTATACTTTGTGCCATAACAAAACTTGGTGGCAGAATTAGAGCTGGGGAATAAATATTAAGGGATATCAACTTTTCCGTAAAGACAAAGATACAAATAAGGGTGGAGGAGTCATACTTCATATCAGAGATGAAATAGAAGCTCAGTTACTAGATATATACACCATGATATTTACGTTGAACAACTATGGGTAAAATTACTACTGCCGCATGAAAAATAAGATTATTAGGGGGATGCTTTAGACCTCCACCATCCTTAGGATCAAACAGGACATCTGATTTTCTTAGTATTATAAAGGAACAGGATTCTGGTAATGAATTAATTATTTTATTTATTTATTTAGTTAGTTAGTTTTTGTTGACCGGTTAGCGCACTAGACAAATCCTTCCTATTTTCAGGCACGACCGTGGGGAGAGGGATACAGATGAATGCCAACTGACCTTAAACTTAAGCTGTTTGTGGCATTTTTAGTGAATGAGGGAAATTTGGCCAGGACACCGGGGAAATTCCCCTACTGTTTGCAGTGTGCTCGCAGGTATCAGAGGAGCAGGACGTGCGGAGAGCTGAGGAGCTACTCTCTTCCTCGGCTCTCTCTTGGTACTTTTTTCAATCACCTATGGAACTTACTTCTTCGAGAAGTGCTGTTATGGCAGCAGTTCCTTCGCCTCTAGATGATGGCATGGAGACTCCGATGGAGTTCGTTATTGAGAGTCCTTTAGCTGGTTTTGAACATATCCCACAAGAACAGGAGTCACTGGTTTTACAAACGCAGAATGCATTACTACCTGCTTTGGAGCTATGTCAACAGACCTCTGAGGACGGACAAGGACAGGAAATGGAAATGGAAACTACAGGACCAATAGTATCACCAAGGAAGGATTCCCAGAGCACAGAGAACACTGAAGGCTTTTTTTCGAGCTCAGAAATCCTGGATACAGGTCCGTGGCACTCAAGGGAGTCAGGTGAGTTGGAAGGCTTATCTTTTGACAAAGTCAATTCTTCACATTCTGCTGTACCATTGACCCCAGTAACTGATTTGGGAGTTTCAGTTCCGATGCCGGGATCAGACTTTAGACCCGCAGTTATTGCTTCGAGCCTTACAGGTTTCAAAACTGATATTGAGGGTGCTATGAAAGCTGCAAGTAAGGACTTGCACCAACAGTCTGTGGTCACAGGTTTTGAACCTCCCCTTGAAAAAAATGACTCACATGTTCACAATGCCTTTCCATATGACTCAGAGTCTATTGCATGGGTTACTTCAACTCTAGAAGCTGCAGGATGGGTTAGATCGCCAGATGGAAAATCCTGGGATGCAAATGTGCCAGAATTGGAGGTTACTCCAACACTATCAAGCTCCCTGGATACAAGCTTACCTCCAGGTCAGATACCTTGCAATCCCCCACCACTAATCCAAGTTTGGATATTTTGGAGGGATTAGGGTTATGGAAGATGTTTTTGAATCTCTTGCCCCCCTTTCCCCCTCTAAAGTTCCTGTTGACCCTGGTATGGTGCACACACCTGTTGGGGTGTCAGAGCCGGACACAGTCCAAAAACCTACTGTATGGCATACTAGAATTGCTGAAAAACTGTTTCCTGCTACTTTTGGTTTGGGAAATGAACCTGCAGCCAGAAGAAATGCGGTTCGTCTGAAGTTTCGGGGATCTCAGGATGAGGTTCCTAATAGACTATTCGTTGGTCAAGACTTATTGAAACAAAGTATGAGGTTCTATACTTACAAGATTTATGCTTTGATTCATATGCCTGGGGACTCCGTTTTTGACATTAGTTTTAAACAACCCATAGGCTTGGAAAGATTTTGGAAACAATATCAAACTCTAAAGCACACTCCTTTATGGAGACCTTTCCTGGCCATTCCTTTGACAAAGCCCATTTAGAAAAAAATTACGATTTTGTTCAGAAATGAGGGGGTAAATGTGGCTGACATAACTTATTGGTTACAAAAACACTGCTCCATAAAGGGCCCCCCGAACCTATTCTTGACGAAGAACATCTCTGGACAGGGGGATGGCGATATTCAATTGACTTATTTTTGGGAAATGGTTATGTTAAACATCTACCTAATTGTTTCTTTTTGGGTAGGGACAGAGGGGTGTTGTTTTACCCGGGACAGCCTAGGGCGTGTTATAAATATGGAGCTTTGGGTCATTTGAGCAATGTCTGTGAACAACAAAAATGTGGTTTATGTGGGGAATTAGGCCATATAGGGGCTCATTGCAGGAACCCCATGAAATGTAACCTATGTGAAGAGCGGGAACATACTTTTTGTTCTTGTTCCTGGGCCTCTCACAATAAAACAGATGTTGGTCTTAGAGCAGAACAGGATGTTTTTGTAGCTAATGCTCAGAAAGAACAACAGAGATTTCAGGACTTATTAAATACTGCTACAGAATCAGTTGTGGAGCCTCTGCATCCTACTAGCTCTCTTGTGTGTGAGGTTTCACAAGATCAGAATGTGGAACATACTGGTGCAATTCCTTCACCATCTTCTGGCTCCCAGGTGCAGTACCTTGCATTTCCCTGCATTGAACCTCAGCTTCCACTTTCTAGACCACCTTTCCAGAGTCTTCAGGCCCCCCTGTAGGGCCACCCTCCCCTCCTCCCTCCTCCCCATCCACCACCGACCCCAGTTTTGAATCATCCACAAAGAGACTCATCTCACTCCTGATACCCTTCCTTATGTCAGAGACATAGGCGTTGAACAGGAGGGGCCCAAGGACCAATCCCCGAGGGACTCCACTAATGAACCTCCTTGGGGATGAGACTATCCTGCCAACCATGACCCTCTGGGTCCGGTTCTGGAGACAATTTCCTATCCATATGATCATCTGGTTCCCCACCCCCATTCCTCCCAGATTATCCAACAGGCCCTCATGAGGAACAGAGTAAAACGCCTTTGCTGAAGTCAAGAAAGAGGACGTCCACTGGTCTACCCAGGTCCAAGGCATTCGTCACCCAGTCATAGAACTCCACAAGGTTTGTCTGACATGATTTCCCCAGGACGAATCCATGCTGTCTATCGTCCAGGCACCCCAACTTTTCCAGGTCCCCCCCAGTCTCTCCTTGACAATGCCCTCCATCACTTTGCCCACCACCGATATCAGGCAGATGGGCCTGTAGTTCCCTACCACCTCCTTCCTTGATCCTCCCCCTTGTGGATAGGCACTATATGTGTCACCTTCCAGTCCTGGGGCACCCACCCTGTCCTCAAAGAGATGCTGAAAAGCTCCACCAGGGGTTTCACCAGGACATCCGCCAGTTCCTTCCGCACTCTGGGATGTAACTTATCCAGCCGGGGCTTTTCCATCTTAAAGGACCTGAGAGATTCCCTCACTGTCTCTGCCATGATTTCCAACTCCACTACCTCATCCCCCTTCAAGTACTGTGATGATCATCTGCCACTATAATACCAGTCAACTTTCCTAGGCACTTTTTGTAAGTTCCATATGCTTTCTGTGTCAAATCCATAATCAAAACTCTCCCTGTGGTTAACTACAGCTCTAACTGTAACAAGTAACATAATTATAAAACTGCATAAGTAACAACTCCCCACAATGGTCCAACAACTTCCCATTCTTCTTTTGTATAGTTGCATGTTTGCCAGTTATTTATGTATGTTCTCAGCCATAACTCTTGTAAAAGACATTCCCCATGCCCTCTCTCCCAGCATCCTCCTTTATTTTTGGCTATTCATCTGTGAAAATATTGCTTTCAGCATTATTCAGCCTTATCCCTCCTATAATAAATTGCAGCTGTAGCTTTGTTAGTTACCTATTATAATATGCTCGTCATTTTTCTTCCCACTTGAGGACAGGAATACTCCTTTCAGTGCCCTAATTTTACTTCTCATGTTTCAGGTCTCTCTCTGAACAAGATATTTCCACATGAACCATCACTTATTCAAAGTTGCTCCCCCCCCCTAGGCAAAGTTGTATAAAGCCATGTAGCTTAAATCAGCATTACACATCATATTTGGGGCCTTGCTGCTATAACTGGATGGCCATTCATCTCTCCCCTCCGCCACCTCCTGCCTTCAACATTCAACTTAAGTAACATTGCACAACTGGTGCTTTAAATCAAGGCCAAAACAATCATTTCAGCAGCCCTGCAACAGTCAGCAAGTTCTGTCTCTAGTTCAATCAGAGGCCTCTGGGATGTGTATGCAGGCATGGGAGTATACCCTCGCTCTCCCCCAGTGATATGCCTCCACGTAAAACAGAGATCAGCAAACAAAGAAAAGCAAATCATGTATTCGATCCGCCTCACATATTGGAAAAGTCACTCCTTTTTTTTTTCTCCCTAGTCATCAAGGAATCCTTGCAATTTCATCAGCTCCCAGAAGGAATACGTAGCCCTCTCTGATCTCACTTTCACAGTAGCAGGATACACCATGAAAAATTCCAGGCCATTCTCTCTCATCCGGTCCATCAAACCATTAAACTGTTACCTCTTCTTTTGGATATGGATGGACATATCCTGATGTAAGGTGAGCTTATGGCCTTCATACATTAGCTACTTGATTTTGCGGAAGGCTGTTACGAAGGCCTGTCTATCTGAGTAACTTTGGATTCAAAAAACAATTTGCCTCGGGGGTTGATCATTAAGGGGCCATGGTGCCAACGAGCTATGTGCATGCTCAACCTTTAGCTTGCCATTTCTAGGTGTTGGCCCAGTAATTTAGGTAAGGTCTCTGTGCAAAACCCCATGAGGTTACCTTTCTCTGCTCCCTCTGGCAGCCCTCAGAGTCACAGATTATTTCATATGCTATAATTCTCCTGGTAGTCAAGTGCTTCTTTCGCTTCTTTCACTTCTTTCATTTCCTTCTCCAAGTATGATATCTTTTCTGGGACTGCCTTCCTAGTATCTTAAATATCTGAGATTCACTGTTGTGCTTTGTTCAGTCATCTAGTATGTTGCTTTAGTTGTGATGTCAGCCCAGATATGAATTATTCAAACTGGTCCCAGCGCGGTTGGAGATCCGTCAGTATTTGCTCTGAGACTGCCTAATTAAGAAACCCAACCTCCGCAGCTGAAAGTGAAATTGGGCCTGCTCCAGCTGCTGTCTCCGATTTGATTGCTGTTGGGGTTTTTTGCATTTTTCCCAGTCTGCCATGGCATTTTCCTGGTCGATAAAAACTCATCCATCTCAGGTATACTTTGAAGGGATGGCTGATTGTGAAAGTAGAGTTTATTGTACAGATTTACATTTATTTTTCAGATCGTGATATGGAGAGATGCAACTTGTTCTTTACAGTAGTTGCTCATTGGTGCCCCAAATGATCTCTCATGGTGGAATTTTATATTATAACAAAGAGAGTTAGACGGGGAGGAGACAGAGTTAAGACACTACAAAAATTCAGGTTATAATGCAATTAGAAACAGATTAATGGCACGGCATTGGAAAGACAGATTTACTGGACTATGTTTGGAAGAAATGTGGAAGAGGTTAAAAATAGTAATGTCTCAAGTAGTAGATAACTTCATCCCAGCCAAAATAAAATATAACAGTATAGGAAAAATACATCCATGGTTCACCAAAAGTGATAAAAGAGCATTAAGGGCAAAGAAAAAAGCATATAAAAGGGCAAAGACAAAGTCAATGGAGGGGGCTTGGGAAAATTACAAAACTAAGATTAGGATTGGTAAAAAAGCAATAAAGTTATCAAAAAGAGATTTTGAAAATGTAAATTGGCATTCAAAACTAGAGACAATAAGAAATCATGTTTTAACTATATTGGGTATTTCAAGAAAACCAAAACCCAGGTAGGCCCAATAAAAAAAATACTATGATGGCCCATAGTCAGGAGATGACTGAAGTGTTTAATCAATTCTTTCAAAGTTTTTATCAAACTAATGAGGACATGGATATCATCCAATAGGTACCCAATATTACAAACAATATTAAAGTTTCTGTAGAAAATGTCATGACAGGATTGCTCAGATTGGACCCAACTAAACCCCCTGGTCCAGATGGATTACATCCGAGACTACTAAAAGAACTGGTTACTATATCTGAACCCTTAGCAACAATATTTCAGAAATCTTTGGATGAGGGTAAAATGGTTGAGAACTGGATGGTGGACCAAGTGGTGCATATTTTCAAGAAGGGGGATAAACTGGACTACAAAAACTATAGAGCTATTAGCCTGACCTCAATAGTTGGTAAAATACTTGAAGTAATGATTTAGGACTAATTAGAATAGTTTCTGGGCACAAATGGTCTGAATGATCCACTCCAGCATGGATTCAGGAGGGGGCAGATCATGTTTTACAGGAATCATAGGAATTTTGATAGGTTTATCAGCATTAGCCATTGTTCATCTGGTCCTTAGGCTAAGTATAAATGTGATACACCAAGCTCCCCATGTGTTTATCCATTGCTTCCTTAAGTAATGTCATTGTCTCATTCTCCACAGCTGTGTAAGGGAGTCCATTCCATACCTTTACCACCTTCTGTGCAAACCAACTCCCTCTAACATTTTTCCTATAATTTTATCCCTTGATCTTTTTACTGTGGCCTCTTGTAGTCACCAGGTTAAATCATTTTTTGTAGGTGTGCACATTTCCAAGTATCAGAGTTTGCAAATGCTCCATAAACACAGCACATGTCCCCTCTGGTTCATCTGTATTTAAGTGAATACTGCCCCAGAGCTTCCAATATTTCTTCATATGGGCTGTCCCTAATGTCTGCCACCAGTCTAGTTGCCCTTCTCAGCACTTTGCAACTGGATTTATTGGTTGGAGTCCACACTTGGCTACAGTACTCCATGTGTGGGCGGACCAATGCTGTATATAGAGGCATTACCACCTCTCTATCCCTACTTCTAATGTTTCTTTTTATAGATGCCATGATCCCATTTCCTATCTGTGTAATTTGGGAACAGTGTTTATTAAACGTCAGGTCTTTTTTTTTATATATACTCCCAGATCTTTCTTCTCTTCCATTACACTGACCTCCTGTCTCTCTATAGTATACTTGAAACATTTATTTTTTTCCCTAAATGCATAATTCTGTATTTGTTTAGGTTAAATCTCAGCTTTTTGATCATAGCTTGACATGTTATTTTATTTAAATTCTCTTGAAAACTTTGTGCCTCCTTACTGTTTGTCACTATGGACTCTGTTTTCATATTGTCTCCAAATTTAACCATCCAAGATTTGTTATCACATGTGATGGAAGCTACAACTAGACTGAAGAGAACAGGCTCAAAGATGGATCCCTACGGGACACCAGTCATCACCCTCACCCAATCCGAGTGGTGCCCCTTTATACTCACCCTTTGTTTCCTATTACAAAGCCAGCTTCTTGCCCAACTCATTAAGTTGTCATCTAACCTTAGTTCCTTTAATAATTGCATAAGTTCCCCATGTGACACACTGTCAAAGGCCTTTTCAAAGTCCATAAACAGTACATCCACTGGTAGGTCATTTTCCAGTGCTGTATTTGTGCTTTCACAAAAACACAGTAGATTAGTGAGACATGACCTCCCCTTTGTGAACCCATGCTGCGTCGGATCCACCTGTCCTTCCAACTGATTTTCTATCTCCCCTCTTTATAATTGCTTCCAGTATCTTACCAGGAATAGAGGTCAGACTAATCAGTCTGTAGTTTGTTTCATCAGACCTTGAACCTTTTTTGTTCAACTAATCCAATTATACTTTTTTGAGGCAGTTAGTTTGGCCTTGGAACTTGATATACCAGTGGATGTGCTGCATATTGACTTTACCAAGGCTTTTGATGCCATGTCACATACAGACTTGGTTAAAACACCAAAGGAAACAGAAATAAACAACAATTTAATCATATGGATAGGGTTCTGGCTGGGGCGAGAAAACAGAGTCTGCATAAGGGGTTATTACTCCAGTTGGACAGAAGTGGCCAGTGGGGTCCCTCAGGGGTCCATCTTTGGCCCAGTATTATTTAACATCTTTGTTTCATCTATCAAATGTACAGGCCACTCTTATCTGAGTAAATTTTCTGATGACATACAGCTGGGATCAACAATAACAAAACAAGAGGATGCTGTTATATTTCAGGAAGAAAATAACACATTGGCTGCATGGGCAAATAAAAAGAATTAAACTTCAATATCGAAAAGTGCAAAATTGTACTCTTGGAAAAGAAAAACTCGAAGGTCAAATATTTCATAAATGGAAAGGAAGTAGCATCTACTGAAAATGACAAGAATTTGGGGGTCATAGTGACAAAGAAGCCTACCTTTGAGAAACACTGTTGAAATGTAACCAACAAGGGGAAACATACTAATGGCATATATCAAGAGAAATATAAGGAGTAGAGACAGGAAGGTGCTGATGCCTCCTCATGTAGCATTTGTCAACCATACAGTAAGGGAGAAATGAAAAAATTGGAGAGTGTACAGTGAAGAGCTACTAAGCTGGTATCAGATATAAAACATCTAGCCTATGAGGAAAGGATCAAAGAGCTTGGAATATACTCATTACAATACAGAAGATTAAGAGGCAACATGTTCTTGGTGTATAGAGCATTTGGAAGTTTAGTTGTTTTTTTTTGTTTGTTTTCTTGACCGGGTAAGTGCACTAGACAAATCCTGCCTATTTTTAGGCACAACCTGGGGGAGGGGGATACAGATGAATGGCAACTGACTTTGAACCAGATTAAGCTGTTGGTGGTATTTTTAGTGAATGAGGGAATTTTGGCCAGGACATGGGGAAATTCCCCTACTCCACCAAGGGGCTGTTCTTCCTGTGTGCAGGAATAGAGGAGCACAGTTTGAAGCCAGACCGAGGAGGAAGTGCTGATGTGGCAGGAGAGATGGCTGACCGCAGTTTGGAACAGAACTTTGAGGAGACTATGGAGACAGAGGATATGGATTCAGTCCCTGCATCACAAAGTATGGAGACTTTTATGGATATTTCTGTGTCAGTACAGAAATCTGAGGAGCATGTTAGCCCTACTGAGGGTCTAGAGTATATGCAGCTTCAATCTACAGAAATGGAGAAATTACCTGGACAGCAGGAGACAGTTGCAGAAGTTTTGAACCCTACTGTATTGGATGTGTTGCAGCATGAAGAGGAGCGGCATATACAGGCCCATCAGATACTGCTGGCACAAATGGCTGACACTTCTACAAAGGATGCATTTATATCACAGGCATTAACAGATACAGAGATGAAAACAACAAAGCTGAATACATCTCAGAACCTGCAAAATATTGCTCCCTCAGACTTGGGATTTGAATGGCAGGTTAGTGACAATGACTGTATGACTAACTCAGTGAAAATGTCTTTGGGGAACATGTCAGGAATGGCAACCGTAGGTGAGCAACCCAGCCTAAGACAGCCCACAGTAACATCAGATAGCTTACCTGATCTTGATGCACTCGCTGGAGGTGAAAATATGCAAGGTACAGAGAAACAAAAAATAGATTTACAGCTTGGTCTTAGTTGAGATGAAGCAGTAACATTAGAAATTGGACTAGATGAAACCTGGTTGGCTGAAAAGGCTTTACTCGCAGTGGGCTGGGAAAGAAACCCTACAAATGGGTAATGGATCTTGGGGACTTCCCCGATACGAACATTTGAGGATGAGGAGACTAGGCAGGCTGAGGTTCCTGCAACTACTCATCACAGAGAGACTCCTTCACCTCTGGAACTCCCAGACGAGTTGTTGTTAAGCCAAAATCCTATCTTAAAAATAGCAGGATCATTGACAACTTTGTTGCCGCTTAACCCAACACTGAAACCCTCGCCTGTCACTGGGCCCCAAGCTAAAGTAAATAAATTGTTATATTCTGTGGTTACTTCAAGGACTATCAGTAAACCTAAGGGGTTGCCTCCATGAGGCCCTATGCAGCCAGCTAAACCGCATAATGCAGTTAGACTTCGCTATCTTGGAGGTCTAACAGAAGCCCCAGATAGGTTGTATGTTGCTAGAAAACTACTGAAAGATTCACTGAACTTTTTCGTAAATGAAGTACATGCACTGATTCATGTGTCTGGGGAAATGACATTTGATGTCAGTTTCAAGACACAGTAAGGGCTGGAACGATTTTGGCTGAAATACCATAAATTACAAAAGACCCCATTATGGACACCCTTTTCTGTTTTGTCCCTATCTAGGCCCACCCAGAAGACAATAACTGTTTTATTTAGAAGTGAGGGAGTCAGTATGAATGACCTGACACAGTGGCTTAAAGCACGATGTACTGAACTTTCAGATCCAGAAGCAATTTTTGATTCTGAACAGTTGTGGACTGGGGGATGGAGGGTGCGAGTCATGCTCAAAATAACAGACACAGGGTTGGCTCATCTCCCCAATAGTTTCTTTTTGGGTAGGGATAGAGGGGTCCTTTTTTATTCTGGGCAGCCCAAAGCATGCTATCACTGTGGGTCAGTAGCACATTTAAGTAATGCATGTGACCAGATAAAATGTACAGTCTGTGGGGAACTGGGGCATTCGGGTTTTCACTGTGTTGAACAGGAAAGATGTAACCTATGTGACGTACTTGGCCATAACTTTCAATCTTGCCAATGGGCTGTGCAGAATGTGCCTGAGTTGGCTGATGGCACGGAACAAAGGCTATATATAACCCTAGCCCAAAAACAGAGACTCTTTGCCCAGAAGGATCAAGGGGGAGGGGGTGAAGAGAAGGATTTGACTGAACAGAGAAGGGAGGAGAGGGCTATTCTCGACACACTGGCACTAAATATTCCTACGACTTCAAACCAGACTCCACAGTTTGATAATTCCAGGGATTTCCTCCCTCCTCCCCATGTGTCAACCAGTAAAATGACGGACAATGGAGTTAGGAGTTTAATTGATGAAACTCCACAGATAGGAGCCCCTGACAGTGCAAAGGAGCCTCAAACCACAGTGTTGTCTTCTCATGACTTAAGGTTAGCAAAGAAGCCTGGAATGGAAATAATGGGGCCACCCCCTCTACCTCAACAAACAGGATCACAGTTTACTACTCTTCGGGTGACTAGTAGCAGAAAATTGCTAGACTCACAGCCATGTCCAGTGGCAGTCCCCCTCTTGAACAAATACGAGCTATTACAGTCCACGGGGGAGTCTTCAGATGATTCAGATTCCTCATCTGTGCAGTCTTCTATACTGGACCAAACTACTGATACGGAGGCTCCAGTGGAAAAAACTGGAGCTCAGAAAAGAAAAGCCAAAACTAAACATAAGGAGTCTGCTACTCGTAAGGGTAGATTAAAGTAATAATGGCATTGTTTTCTTTTTCTATTCTCTTCCTGAATGCTGATCCCAGGACATATTTTTCATACTATTAATGTAAATAGTATCAAGAACCCAACTAAAAGAGATTTAGTTTTTTCTTATTTATTATTGTCTGCTGTCGGTATAATTTTTTTACAAGATGTTAGATTTCACACGTTGCCTGAGGTAATGCAAGCCACTAGAGCATGGTACCCAGGTCCATCTTTTTGGTCAATAGGCCAGAAAGTAGCTTCAGGGGTGGAAATTTTGTTCCACTGCACGAAAATGGTATTAGTGAAATTATATGATGTAGTTCTGGGACGGATTCTTATTCTAGATATTAAATTTCAGCAGGTTTCTTATAGATTAATTAATTATTATGCTCCACAAACTAAAGCACTTTGGGTTGAGACGTTAAAAATTATCCAGCCTTTTTTACACACTTCGCAGTTTGTTATTTTTGGTAGTGACTTTAATTGTGGCTTATCTCTTAAAGACAAAACACATACTTCTAAAACAGTTAAAATATATTCTGATTCCCTTTTTTTGTCCTCCATGATAAAGACAGCTAAACTCATTGACTCCTATTCATCATATACAGAGCAACACACACCAACTTTTTACAAAGGAAACTTAGCCACTAGAATTGATTTTTTTTTTATATCTTATCAATTATGCATTAAAAGGGTTGAAGTGCAGATAGCAGAATTCTCCACTCATAGGAGGTTGTCTGTTGAAATTGCAGATGTTAGTAATGTTCAGAAAGGACAAAGTACCTGGAAAATGAATACATCCATATTAGTGGATATGAGTTTTAAACTTCTTTTGACTGAATTTGTAGTGGCTAGAAAATCAGTGTTTATTTTATATGAGGATGCAGTACAGTGGTGGCTAGATACCAAAAGGGACCTGTTTTTTTTCTTGAAACAATATAGTAAAACTGTATGCATGACCAAATATAAAGAATACTTAGCGATTCGGACTCACCTACAGAGGTTATTTACATTGTCTATTACCACTAAACACAATTACACCTCACAGATTCAAATTTTTAAGGAGAAAATGCAGCAGTTCCATATGGAAAAATCCCAATTTATTCGATACCAACAACAGTTTGGTACCACAGGTTCGACTGACTCAGTATGCCCTTTTGAAGCATGTCATTCCCATATTAGTCATAAAGAAATGTTGTCCTTATGTGATTATTAGGGTCAAATAGTACAAACTAAGGATGGGATTATGGTGGTAGTTACTGCCTATACTGGGGAAAAGTTCAGTCCAATCACTTTTGATACTGCACAAACTGCTGAGGTGTTATCCCACATTGATTTTCCTGGCATTTCTTTACAGGACAGTGCAAATCTGGTTACAGATATATGTCTAGCAGAAGTGGTGGAGGGTATTCGAACTCTAAAAGTGAATACGGCCCCTTGCCCAGACGGTTTGCCATCTGAGTTATATAAGTTTTTAGTTCCATACTGGGGGGAAGAACTGACCTAAGTTTATAACTGTCTGTTAAAAAGTCCATCTTTGCCATTACATTTAAATATGGGCTCTCTGATATATCTCTTTAAGAAAGGGGATAAAAGAGTCATAACAGATTGGAGACCAATATGTTTATTAAATACTGATGTTAAAATACTGTCTAAAATATTGGCAAAACATTTGCTGTCAGTAGCCACAGAGGTAATTTCGGCCAGTCAGACTTCCTCCATTCCTGGATGATGTATTCAAGATAATCTGGTGTTGATAAGAGAGATTTTTGAGAGAGATCATTCCAATCTTTTAAATGGGTATGACCTATCCTTAGATCAAAAACAGGCCTTTGACACTGTTAAACATGATTTTTTATGGCTTGTTTTGGCTAAATTTCAAATTCCAGGAGGTTTTATACAGTGGCTTAAACTGCTCTATAGAACTGCAACAGTTTTTTCACTGGTTAATGGATGGCGTGGCCCACTGGTTGTGATTAAGAGAGGAGTAAGACAAGGGTGCCCCCTAAGCCCCATTTTATATGTCTTTTTTCTGGATCCTTTGTGCATATGTTACAGTACTCCCAAGCCTTTTCCCCTATTGTTTCATCCTCTACATTACAAGTAAGCCCAGTTCTGGCTTATGCAGATGACATTTGTTTGTTGGTACAAGATAAAGCCTCCATACTGGAGGTCGTGCAGTTATGCTCCACGTTTGGATCAGTGGCAGGAGCATGTCTTAACCTACACAAATGTGTAGGACAGAAGTTATGACAGGATAGCCCCACCCCAGTAAATATTGGGGGCATTAAATTTTGAACAGATCCAATTAAAATTTTGGGAATCCATTTTGAAATGTTCTGTCCAGACCTTTTTAATTGGGAGGAGAAACTAGAGATAGCGTAATGAAAAGTAAATGGCTGGAATAGATGGAAAATGGGGAAAAAGAAGAAAGTTTATTTAGTTAAAACTTACTTGGTTCCAGTGTTTTTGTTTATAAGTTATATTTTTCCACCACCAAAAATGTTAGAAACAAGATTACTGAGTATTTTTTCCAGGCTGTATGGGGAAATCGGCTCAACCCCATTCAACAAAATAAGTTCTATTTACCCATTAATTGGGGGGGATTAAACATGATTCATCCTTTATTTTTTTTTCAATAGTATTTTTTTTATGGCTAATTTATGCCCCATTCTAATCCATATGGGTAAGGGATGGGAACCTTGGGTTTACGAGACAATTCAGATGTGGTTTCGGCTGTGGGAAGGGGGAAATTTGAGGGTGGTAAAACAGTTACAAACAGCCCCTATATATTGGAGAGAGACATTTATCAGACTTAGACAATGGAAGGTGACAACCCTGGGGATTATCTCTGAGCAGAGGAAACATGCGTATGTGGAGCTACTGGGTACAGTCTGCCGGGTAACAGTAGTGTTTGACCGCTGCCCAGAGGATAAGAGAATGAGGACTTTTCAGTTTTTATGAACTTCTAGGATCCCCCCTCATATGGGGGATCTGCAGTGGCTCAGCTGCCATGGCAAACTCAATGTCAAGGGGAAACGGGAAGCACAAACAGCTTTAGACAGATATTGCAGTCGACTAGACTGTATTACTCTAGGTTGAAACTGCAGAACACCTTTTTTCCTAATGTCCTTTCATTATAGGATTTTGGGATCTTTTGGCTAACACATGGCAGGCTCTGACCTTTGCTGTCATATCCCTGGATAACCTAATGTATGGTGAGGTATCTGGAACCTGGCAAGCATGGGATGGTGAGACATCAGAAATAATATTTACTGTATGTAAGTGGAAAATATGGACAGCCTGATATTTGTTTACTTTACAGCAAAGGCAGATTACACACCTGGAAATTTGGGGGGAAATAACTAAAGATCTAAAAAGGATTTGTATGACTGAAAGACAATCAATGCAGGAAACTACCTGGTTAGCCAAATGGCGAGGCCTACCTTGGATCACGGACTCAGATGCCCCTAAAGAAAGCTTCTTTAGACCCGGATGAAGAAAGCTTCTTTAGACCCGGATGACCTAGCAAACTACAGGCCAATCTCTATCCTCCCTTTTGTGGGGAAGGTTATTGAGAAAGTTGAGAAAGTTGTGGTGGCTCAATTGGATAACCATTTGACCATCCATAGTTTATACAAACCTCTCCAGTCTGGTTTTCGCAAGAGGCATAATACCGAGACTGCTCTGGTTTGGGTGCTTAATGATCTCCTGATGGTGAGAGATCTGAGACACCGTTCTATCTTGGTTCTCCTTGATCTATCATCAGCTTTTGATACTGTGGATCATGGGGTTCTGCTCGAACACCTGAGGTCCATTTGTGGACTATCGAGTATGGTCCTCAGATGGTTTCATTGTTCCTCGAAGGGAGAACGCAGAGAGTGGTCTCGGGTTTGTCTTCATCCTGGGCCTTCTCTCTGCCTTGTGGGGTGCCTCAGGGCTTGATGCTTTCCCCCATGTTATTCTCAGTATATATGCTACCCCTCAGAGACATTGTAAGATGGTATGAGCTGAGGTTTCACTGCTATGCTGATGATACCCAGCTCTACCTATCTTTTGCACCTGACCAGGTTAGTGCTATCTCGGTACTGAATAACTGCCTCGCAGACATCCAAGACTGGATGAATTCCAGTGGTTTAAATTTGAACCCAGGAAAGACTGAGGTTATGGTTGTGGACCCAGGTCACAGGGTAGAGGGTTTGAGGACTGGTCTCCCCTCTGGATTAATCCTGGGGGTGGACCAGATCCTCACCTCTGAACAGGTGCGTAACCTGGGAGTGGAGCTTGACACTGGTTTGACCCTCTGTTATCAGGTGTCTGTTGTCAAGCTGGCATTTTTCCATTTTAGGAACATTGCCAGGATTAGGCATCTTGTTCCGCCCAGTGACTTGTCAGTCTTGGTCCATGCCTTTGTGACATCTCGCATTGATTACTGTAACTCCCTTTACCTAGGACTTCCTGGGGTTGATATCTACCTCTTGCAGCTAGTGCAGAACATGGCAGCACGTTTGTTGACTGGGGCCTCTAGAAGTTCTCATATTACCCCTGTGCTGCGTGCTCTGCACTGGCTGCCAATACAGTGGTGGATCACACTTAAAGTGGGTCTTTTGACCTAGAAAGCCCTACATGGTCTGGGTCCCGACTACTTGAAAGAACTCCTGGTGCCTTGCACCCCTCTGAGACTGCTCCGCTCGGCTGATGAGGGGTTGCTGGAGATTCTGAAGGTAAATTTGAAGTTGTCTAGTGCCCGTGCATTTGGATTTGCTGCACCTACCTTCTGGAATTCTCTGCCCCATCAGCTCCGGGAGTGTAGGACGGTGGGGAGTTTTAAGCAGGCACTAAATACTTTTTTATGGGCGATGGTGTTTCCTTCTTTGTTCTAATTTTATATTGCAGTACTGGAATATATGTTCATATTTATTTTATTGAATGAATTGAATATGTTTTATGTTTGTTCTTGATGTACAGTGCCTTGAAATTTTGAAAGGCGCTCAGTTAAATAAATTTTATTATTATTATTATTACTTAAAGGACAATTATAGCTGGTAGATACCAGCTGGACTTTTTTTCTTTGTTGTTATTTTCTTTTTTTATGCAGTCAATTGATGGATAGTTTCTTTTTTCTTTCTTTCTCCTCATTAAGGTTGTACTAGCTGTGTTTTGTGATTTATACATAAATCTGTGTTAAGGTGCGACAAATTTTTGTTTTTAGGTATGCTTTTGAAGGTTCTATTAGCATGAGTGATATTCATTTATTGTTTCCTTTAAGGTTTTTCCTTTTCTTTTTCTTTGTGATTTTCTTTTTTTGAGGGGGTATATGGATTTGACGTATATATATATATATATATATATATATATATATATATATGTGTTTATGTTTACTTTGTATTTAGTTTCGATTTCTAATAAAAATTTCCCCTACTGTTTTGAATAAGTGCCATGGGTTCTTTAACATCCACCTGAACTACCACCAATCCAGGCAGATGAGACCTCGGTTTAACGTCTCATCCGAAAAATAGCACCTCAGAAGTGCAGCACCCCTCTCATGCTGCACTACAGTGTCAATACTGGGATATTAACCCAAGTGCCAGATGTGGGAACTGAACCCACAGCCCTCTGATCTCCCAGCCTCAGAGGTGAGTGTGCTACTTACTGAGCCACTGACACTGATATAAAGTGTGGTGGCTTATGAGCATGTGTGGGTTTGGAGGACAAGGAGAAAAATACAATAGTAAAGGATCACATGTCACTAAGTGGAGAAAACTGTAAAAAGAACTCCGGGGGGGGTAATCAAAGGGTTATATCAGTATGGAATGGCCTCCCAAGAAGAGTAGTAACTAGTAATAGTATTAACCAATTTAAGAAATCCTTGGATGAAACTGAAAAATCAGGTGACTAAGGTAGTAACATAACCTGGAGGAACAGGTCATAAAAGGTAACTGACCTGTAACAAATACGATGAATCCTATACAGTACATTGTAAGCTATAGGAGTTCGTTATTTCACAATTTAGTTGTTAAATTGTGTGAACATGTTTCAAAATTTTGCTTGTGTGTAGCTCCACTGCTTTTGCAGGTATGCTTACCTATTGCATATAGGACCCAGAATCTAATAATGCTGAATAAATGTGATTTAGAGGGATGCAATTCACTATGGAAATTTCAGAAATTACTGATTAACAAAATGTGTTCAAAAATTCATGCACCAGAATTCCAAGTGTGGAATTTAACTTTTGCAAAGCACTTACCATCACTGAATCCATTTAGCTGTGTTGTGCTGTTTGCAGTAATGTAGTTCCTCTCTGGGAGACAATCAATGTATCACCCGCCCCCCCCCATTTTTTTCTTTGAGCTTGACGAGATAAACTGCGTGGGCTTGCATGTCATATTGATTTCCTCCTTGTCTTTCACAGAGAAGTTCACTTCAAAAGAAAACTACCGACTCCCTTTCCTGTAGGACCTATCCCTTTGGAATAGTCAGAATTTCACCTTTTTAGTTTCCCAGTCATTTTCTTCTCCAACCAGATCTCTACAAATTCCTCTAAAAGCTATAATTGTAAGAGTATCTGGTGCTCATTCCAATAGGTTTTGTGGGGTGTGATTCTCAAACACCTTGCTTTCAAGTCAGAATTGTCCTGGTACAGTATGCGTTCTTGTTCTCACTGGTGGTCTACTATTTTTCTGCTACTAAGTCCAGCTGCCATTCCCTTGGGGAACCTGTAAGGATTAACCTACGACAGAGTGTAGGTCTATTAGGTATTAATGAATGGCTGGAGGGGATTGGACTGCAACTAAAGTACTTAGATGGAAACAAAACTTGAAATTATCATTTTTGCAAAATCAGAATTGTGCCAGAATTCCACCTGTGCAAGAGAAATTTCATCCAGCCCTACAGGTCAGGTGTTTGACTGGAAAATATTTACAGCTTGCATATGGATTCCACATATTTGCCATGAAACTGCAATTTTCACAGACTCATGGATTTCCACTTTAATTGTAAAGTTTTTCAGAATTTTTTTGCAGCTTATAATAGGGACGTTCTTTAAGCAGGAAATAATAACACACTGACAGAATCAGTCTCATTTTAAGCTCTGTTGACCTGTCAAAGTTATTGTCATTACATTAACTAGTTTTAAAGTTGTGGGGGTTTATAGTTTTACATATTTTTGAAGTTTAATTTAAAATATACAAATGCTTGGCTACTTGTAATTAGGTCCCTTTAAAGGATAGTAATTTGAAAAAAGTCACACATAATAATGTGGTGCAGTACTTTATTTAAATATGGTGAAATCTGGATACATTTGTTTAAAAAATTAATTGAAATAACTAAAACTTAAATTGCAAAAAAATGTTTGACCTCCTATAACACAGCCTCCTTTAAAGCTAGAAATCTAAACTTGGACCACATATGCGCATATCATGTACCTCTTTTCTTGTGAAATGTTGTAACATTTAGACGAGTGCTCTAAAAAGTATACTGCAATGACTGACATGTTAAATTTGGCAAAATGTTTAGCTGCCTGTAACACAGACCCTTTAAAGCTCTTGTCCTAAAACTGATATAATTCTTAAACTCCTGAAGCTGTGCAGAAATGTGGATAAGCATTTCTTAAATTTGATGGAAATAATTGGAAATGTAATTTTGGTGAAATGTTTTGCCTCTTATACCATAACATAACATGTAAAGATAGAAATACAAAACATGGTGCACTTCTACCTGTAGTACAGTACTAGGTGCCCGTATACCTGCTAAATTTGGTGACATCTGGATATGTTTTGTTAAATTTGACCAAAATAACTGAAATTCAAATATTGGCATATTACATAGAATTTTACTGAATCAAAATTGCAATTATGTCATAGGTTGGCTAGCAAAACATTACATATTGAAACTTATCAATAAAGCAATCATTGCCAAAAACATGATGACCAGCAATTATAATGTAATAATGTGCAGTTTAGAGAATGTCTGCATTGAAATGGTTAAAGACCAGAAGCTGACTGTGGGACTAAGTCCTGTGCTGCCACCCACTGGTGGATGAAAAAATTTGTAAGCCAGCAGACACTCCAATTTTCAGGCTGTGCTCTGTGTGGATGGCAGGCACAGCTGCATCAAAAACAAATAGCCACAAGCTGCTGTACATCATGAAGCTGGCCATAAATTGGCCACAAGCACCATACATCATGACGCTAGCTATAAAATGGCCACAAGCTACTGTACGTCATGAAGCTGGCTGTAAAATGGCCACAAGCTACCAACATCATGAAGCTGGCTGTAAAATGGCTACAAGCCACCATACATCATGAAGCTGGCTGTTGGCTGTAAAATGGCCACAAGCCACCATACATCATGAAACTGACTGTAAAATAGCTATAAGCTGCCGTACATCATGAAGCTGTCAGTAAAATGGCCAAAAGCTGCTGTTCATCATGAAGCTGGCTGTAAAATGGGCACAAGCCACCATACATGATGAAGCTGGCTGTAAAATGGCCACAAGCTGCTGTACATCATGAAGCTGGCTATAAAATGGCCACAAGCTGGCATACATCATGAAGCTGGCTGTAAAATGGCCACAAGCTGCCGTACATCATGAAGCTGGCTGTAAAATGGCCACAAGCTGCCGTACATCAAGAAGCTGGCTGTAAAATGGGCACAAGCTGCCGTACATCATGAAGCTGGCTGTAAAATGGCCACAAGCCACCGTGCATCAAGAAGCTGGCTGTAAAATGGGCACAAGCTGCTGTTCAACATGAAGCTGGCTGTAAAATGGCCACAAACTGCCATACAGCATGAAGCTGGCTGTAAAATGGCCACATGCTGCTGTACATCATGAAGCAAGGTATATCTTCTGTTACTGCTTTATTTTTCTCTGGAGCAAAGTGTTTCTTACAGGGTATATCTTCTCTGAAATTATTACAGGTGGTGCTTTACAGGTTTTACAGTTTTATCTAACATTAGGATAAGCTTTCAGGGTTACTGCATTTGTTGTTGACTGATTGTTTCTGCTCTTACCTCCTTGTTCTTTCGTCCATGGTTCTTCTTTTTAGGCAGGGAAGGGCCCAGCACCACCCCATCCCCAACCACCCACGCTACACTCCTTTATAGGGTACCACAGTTGTGACATTTCCTGTGAGAGCAGAGCAGGGCGATCAGTGGGGCCTCCACAAGGTGATCTCATTTACAGGGCACTAGTAATTTAACTTGTTATAACAAGTTAAACAAAGCACAATTAAACCATTACTTACATTTTTTTTCCTTTTTTCCTTCTAATTACTCTGACTAGGTTACAAACCCAGCAACTTATTTGGAATGGATTTCATTAACTGCAGGTACTGTGGAACAATTTTCAGAAGGACAGTCTTACAGGATTTAGGACACTGTCCTACATGCTGGGCCTTTGAGATCTTAGGTCTCAGCTCCGGGCAGCATGGGCAGAGATTGCATGCCTCAAATTTCATACTGAAGAGGAAATACATTATAAGAACCACTCGCCATTTCCCCAGCATCCAACAGAAAACCTCGACTGCAGAGGGTAGTTGGTCCAGGAGGTTGGCAGGTGGTTAGGAGGAGCAAATCAGGTGCCCCATCACCTCTGCTCTCCAACACATTACCCAAAAACCATATAAACACTACAAACAGGTATCTGCCTCTATCTCTGAAATCAAATAAAGAGGCAGAAGACACTGCAGAGCAGCACACTGCGCACAGGAGCTAGCACAACAATACTCACCCAAATCAGGAACCAAAACTAAACAAGCACAAAGGAAATCGAAAAACTTCTGATCATAGGAGACTCCATGATTCGGGAGTTGATACCATCTCCAGCCAGGGTGATGGTCAGATGTCTCCAGGTACATCAGCATGGAGAGACACTGACCGCATTGCTAAAATTGTTCACAAAGCAGGAGAAAACATTGATGTCCTAGTACACATAGGGACTAATGATCTCGCCAGCCGGTCAGTTGTGGAGACCAAGGAACACCTGACTAGGCTGGGTGACAAACTATCATCTATTTCTTCCGGCATCTCCTTCTCTGAGATCCTGCCAGTCTGGGAGAAGGGAGCAGATGGACGGAAGGTCAGAGAAGGGGAGATAGGGGAGCTAAACACGTGGCTCAAGGACTGGTGCCAGGAAAAAGGACACAGATTTGTAGGGAACTGGCAACAGTTCTGGGAGCGAAAGTTCTTTAAATTTGATGGACTGCATCTGACTAAAGAGGGAGTCAGTGCATTGGGGCAGAAGTTTGACGCCTTTGCAGAATATTTAAACTAGCAATGGGGAGAGGGTGCACCCCATACGTCGAATGGGAAGAACACCCCTCCCCCCTCAGCTAGTGGTCAAACAGGAATTCAGCGGTTTGCCGCTCATTTGCATCACCAGGTAAGAAAAAAGGTTTGTCTCCCCATACGATGCACAGGGGTAATGCCAAACTTCACCCAACAACTAACACACCAAAATCTGGCCAATGGAAAATCATGTACACAAATGCTCACAGCCTGGGAAATAAGATCCCAGACCTGCAGGCAATATTGTCAGAGGCTAAACTGGACATAGTAGCAATTAGTGAGACGTGGTTTACCAGTAACCACACTTGGGAGACTTCAATACCTGGCTATGTATTGTTCAGAAGAGACTGAGGTGCAAAAGGGGAGGAGGGCCTGTATGTTAATGAAAATATCAAAGCTACAGAAATTCAGAATACACATAAGGAGCCAGAAGAACTGTGGGTCACCCTGGAAACAGGAAATGGGACAGCCATAAGAACTGGGGTTGTCTACAGGCCCCCAGACCAGGGGGAGGACATAGACATTACTGTTAGAAGATATACAAAACATGACAGCTAAAGGGGAGGTTCTGATAATGGGAGACTTCAACATGCCAGATACAGATTGGTCAATACCAGCAGGAACATCTGCCAGAACTAGACTCATAGTGGATTCCCTGCAGGGGGAGGGCCTCAAACAACTGGTACAGCAACCCACAAGAGACAGGGCTATCCTAGATCTAGTACTGACTAACAAAGAAGGGATCACAGATCTCCAGGTAGAAGGTCACCTGGGGGCCAGTGACCATCACATGGTATGGTTCAATTTGACTACTACATCTAAATCATCCCATTCCAAGGCAAAATATGGGACTTCAGAGGAGCTGACTTTGATAAGATGGCCAACAGAGTTAAGCTAGCCCTGGCAAAAGAAACACAGGTGAGGAGGTACAGGCAAAGTGAGCAAGCATTAAGGATACAATACTTGAAGCAACATCCCATTGTGTTAGACAGAAAAGGAAGTGCAAAGAAGAAGGAAACCACTTTGGTTCTCAATACAGTAGCAGAAAAGGTCAGAGCCAAAAGGCTGGCCTTCAGGAAATATAAGGGAACACAGCGGGATGAAGATAGGAGGCATACCAAACTGCCCTAAGGGAAGCAGGTAAGGCAGTAAGGCAGGCAAAGTCCCAAACTGAGGAAACACTAGCACGAACAGTAAAAGAAGGTGACAAGACTTTCTATAGATACATTAGTGAAAGGAGAAAGTCCAGAGGGGGTATTGCTAAGCTTAATGGAGAAAAGGGAGCATGTGAGGAGGAGGACCCTGTAAAGGCATCTATCCTAAATAGATACTTTTGCTCAGTATTTACTGAAGAGAAGGTAGGGCAGGGCCCACAGCTCAGCATCATGGACACAGGGGGAGGAGGTGAGCACTACTCCCTTCACAAAGAAAGGGTCCTACAAGAGCTTGCTAAGCTCAGGGTGGATAAGGCAATGGGACCTGATGGCATACATCCCAGGGTACTTAAGGAGCTAAAGGAGGAACTAGCAGAGCCATTAGCAGAATTGTTTAGTGAGTCTCTGAGCACAGGAGAGGTCCCAGAAGACTGGAGAAGGGTTTATGTGATCCCGCCTCACAAGAGTGGTAGCAGGGAGGAGGTGGGAACTACAGACCGTCAGTCTTACCTCAGTAGTGGGCAAGATTATGGAGGCACTTTAAGGAAAGGATAGTGCAACACCTGGAATCATAGGGGCACAGGATCCAAGACAGCATGGGTTTGCAAAGGAAGGTCCTGTCAAACTAATCTCATAGATTTCTTTGACTGGGTAACCAGAGTGGTGGACCAAGGGGAGCAGTTGATGTACTTCACCTTGACTTCAGCAACACTTTTGATACTGTTCCACATAGAAGATTGATAAATAAGCTAGGTAGGCTTGGGGTGGGTCAGAAGTTGGTCAACTGGGTGGCAAACTGGTTGACTGGCAGAAAACAGAGAGTGGTGGTAAATGGTATACAGTCAGAAGAGATGCAAGTCACAAGTGGGGTACCTCAGGGATCAGTCCTGGGGCCAGTACTATTCAACATCTTCATTAGTGACCTCGCAGATGGACTAGAGGGTAAGGCTTGTCTGTTTGCAGATGACACCAAGATCTGCAACAGAGTAGATGATCCAGATGGGGTGGGCAGAATGAGAAGAGATCTGGATAAACTAGCAAAATGGTCAGAAGAGTGGCAACTGGGATTTAATGCAAAGAAGTGCAAAATCATGCACATAGGAAGAGAAACCCTGAAGCCACTTATAGGCTGGGAGGGAGTTGCTAGCAGTCACAAAGGAAGAAAGAGACTTGGGCATCATCATCACTGATGACCTAAAATCATCCAAGCAGACCTCTAAAGCAGTAGGTAAGGCTAGGGGTGTTAGGGTGTATTAGTAGGGGTATCACAAGTCGAAGAGGGAGGTAATAATTCCTCTGTACAAGACATTGGTTAGGCCCATCTGAGTACTGGGCGGCAGTATTGGAGGCCACACCTCACAAGGACATTAACCAAATTGAGGCAGTCCAGAGAAGGGCAACCAAAATGGTGCAGGGACTGCATCAGAAGACATATGAGGACAGATTAACGGAGCTCAATATGTATACCCTTGAGCAAAGGAGGAGAGAGGTGATATGATCGAGACATTTAAACACCTTAAGGGCATAAGCAAGGTGAAAGAGTCTAACATGTTTAAATATAAGAAAAATAGCAGGACAAGAGGACACAGCATGAGAATAGAGGAGGCCAATTAAGGGGAATGTGAGGAAATTCTTTTTCACAGAAAGGGTGGTAGATGCATGGAATAGCTTACCACAAGAAGTGGTGGCTATGAATACAGTGCAGGGCTTCAAACAGGCATGGGATAGGCATAAGGGAGCAATACAAATGACTATGAATAGATAGGTCACTGACAGAGCAAAGGCCGATGGCACATTTATAAGGTAGAAAAAGAAATGGGCAGACTGGATGGGCCTTGCGGTCCTTATCTGCCGTCAACTTCTATGTTTCTATGTTTCTATGGCTGTAAAATGGCCACGAGCTGCCGTACATTATGAAGCTGGCTGAAAAATGGTCACGAGCTGCCGTACATCATGAAGCTGGCTGTAAAATTGCCACAAGCTGCCGTACATCATGAAGCTGGCTGTAAAATGGCCACAAGCTGCCATACATCATGAAGCTGGCTGTAAAATGGCCACAAGCCACCGTACAACATGAAGCTGACTGTAAAATGGCCACAAGCTGCTGTTCAACATGAAGCTGGCTGTAAAATGGCCACAAGCCACCGTACATCATGACACTGGCTGTAAAATGGCCACAATCTGCCTTACATCATGAAGCTGACTGTACAATGGCCACAAGCTGCTGTTCAACATGAAGCTGGCTGTAAAATGGGCACTAAGCTGCCGTACATCATGACGGTGGGTTGTAAAATGGCCATAAGCCACGGTAGATGATGGAGCTGGTTGTAAAATGGCTACAAGCCACCATATTCATGAAGCTGGTTATAAAATGGCCGCAAACTGCTGTTCATCATGAAGCTGGCTGTAAAATGGCCACAAGCCGCCGTACATCATGAAGCTGGCTGTAAAATGGGCACAAGCTGCCGTACATCAAGAAGCTGTCTGTAAAATGGGCACAAGCCGCTGTACATCATGAAGCTGGCTGTGAAATGGCCACAAGCCGCCGTACATCAAGAAGCTGGCTGTAAAATGGGCACATGCTGCTGTACATCATGAAGCTGGCTGTAAAATGGCCACAAGCCGCCGTACATCATGAAGCTGGCTGTAAAATGGCCTCAAGCTGCCGTACACCATGAAGCTGGCTGTAAAATGGCCACAAACTGCCGTACAGCATGAAGCTGGCTGTAAAATGGTCACATGCTGCCATACATCATGAAGCTGGCTGTAAAATGGCCACGAGCTGCCGTACATCATGAAGCTGGCTGTAAAATGGCCACAAGCTGCTGTACATCATGAAGCTGGCTGTAAAATGGCCACAAGCTGCCATACAACATGAAGCTGACTATAAAATGGCCACAAGCTGCTGTTCAACATGAAGCTGGCTGTAAAATGGCCACAAGCCACCGTACATCGTGACGCTGGCTGTAAAATGGCCACAATCTGCCTTACATCATGAAGCTGACTGTAAAATGGCTACAAGCTGCTGTTCAACATGAAGCTGGCTGTAAAATGGGCACAAGCTGCCGTACATCATGAAGCTGGCTGTAAAATGGGCACAAGCCACCATACATTATGACGGTGGGTTGTAAAATGGCCATAAGCCACGGTAGATGATGGAGCTGGTTGTAAAATGGCTACAAGCCACCATATTCATGAAGCTGGTTATAAAATGGCCGCAAACTGCTGTTCATCATGAAGCTGGCTGTGAAATGGCCACAAGCCACCATACACCATTTTACTAGGTGTAAAATGGCCACAAGCCACTGTACATCATGAAGCTGGCTGCAAAAAGGCCACAAGCTGCTGTTCATCATGAAGCTGGCTGTAAAATAACTCCATTTTAGAAAATCCGGTGCATGTGAGAGGAACTGTGGCTCTGCAAATGAAAACCCTCTTGGGCAAGTTTTCTCACACCTGCTTCTATTTTGGGGGTCTCTGAAAGTCTCACCCCTGATAGCTACTGCACTAAAATACAAGGCTTAAATCTATTACATTTCCAACATGGCATATTTAATGTTTTCTTCTCTTGTTAACAGTCCTAAATATTTTAGATAATGCTACATTTGCAGCATTTCATTGCATCATTCAAAAAATATTTTACTGTGTGCAACTGACTGCACAATTGCTTAGTTTTTAACATTACAGTCTCATGGCAAGCAGTAAGATGTTGTAACAAGTGCCCTGTGAAGCCACTGTGATGTCACAGATTCAACAATTGTCAGGTCAATTGGGGATAGTCAAATGTTTTCATGGAGACCTTTTTGATAGGCTATCAATGTGTTTTAAGTAGTGTAAAAGAAAACTGAAAATTAAAAAAATACTCAGTAAGTTATAACTGAAACATTTTTATGAAAGTACAGTTCAAATGACACAGTAAGATATTGCCTAACATGTCTGTAATACAGTATATCTAAGAATATTCTCTGCCTGCCTGCAGTTATGCTATAGGGCCACAAAAAAAATTTCTCCTGATTTTTGCAGATGTACATATTGAAACAGAAATGTTGTTTAAACCAGCAGTGTATGCTACATTGAAAATGTTGACTTATACTTTTTATTTAGTTTTAGAGTGCCCCTTACTTTATTACTTGTACAACACACATCTTTCCACATTTTAAATCTGCCATAGCACTTTTGTTTATATTTATTATTCATTTATTGACTTTTGCTGATTAGGTTGCATCACAAGTCCTATGAAGACAGGTTGAAGGAACTGAACATGTACTCCGTGGAGGAGAGGAGGGAGAGAGGGGATATGATAGAGACATTCAAGTATCTTACAGGGAGGAACAGGGTGCAGGAAAACACTATTTTTAAGCGAAAAAGATGTTGCAGGACTAGAGGGCATGGGATGAAGTTGGAGGGAGGACGATTCAGAGGAAACATGAGAAAGAATTTCTTCACAGAACGGGTGGTGGACAAGTGGAACACCCTGCCAGAGGAAGTGGTGGGGCTGAAACAATCACGGGATTTAAGAATGCATGGGATAGACATAAAGGAATTCTAGAGGTCAAGGGTAAGGGGAAATAGACTTCTAGGAAAACAAACTGAACTTACAAGCTCAAATGGGCAGACTAGGTGGGCCATAGGCCCTTATCTGCCGACACTGTCTATGTATCTATGTATCTATGTAGGTTGGCTGACTGGAACAAAGTCCCAGTTTCAAGGATAACCAGGAATTAATAACTAATAACATACTGGATTTAAACATCAACGAACGTTGAAAAAACAAGTTGCATAGTTGTGTAACATAGAAACATAGAAACATAGAATTTGACGGCAGATAAGGACCGCTTGGCCCACCCAGTCTGCCCATTTCCCTACCTACTGGATAAGCTGCAGATCCTAGTTAACCAGCAGCCTACTTCTTCCTACCCCCAACCCCCAGAATTGCCTTATGACTATCCCATGCATGCTTGAATTCCACCACTGATTTTGACTCCACAACCTCCTCCGGAAGGCCATTCCATGCATCCACAACCCTCTGTGAAAAAAATACTTCCTTAAATTACCTCTGAGCCGCCTCTATCTTCAAATTGTGTCCTCTTGTTCTTGCACACCTCTTTTTGAAAGATGCTACCTTCTTGGACTTTGTTGATTCCTTGAGGTACTTGAAAGTTTCTATCATGTCCCCTCTCCCTCCTTTCCTCGAGGCTATACATATTAAGCTCCTTAAGTCTCTCTTCATATGTCCTCCGTGCAGACCCTGCACCATTTTAGTTGCCTCCTCTGGACAGCTTCCATCCTGTCTATGTCTTTGGGAGATTGGGTCTCCAGAACTGCACACAGTACTCCAGATGGGGTCTCACCAGCTGTCTGTACAGAGGGATAATAACTTCCTGTTTTCTACTGGTGATGCCTCTCCCTATGCATCCCAGTATCCCCCCAGCCCTCCTTGCTGCCCTCTCACATTGCTTGCCCACCTTTAGGTCATCTGATATGACTACCCCCAGGTCCCTTTCCATTTTTGTTGTTGTTAGTATCTCACCCCCATTGTGTATTCTTCCCCAGGGTTTTTGTTTCCCAGGTGCATTACCTTGCACTTCTTAGCATTGAATCTAAGCTGCCATACATTTGACCATTCCTCTAACCTTGCCAAGTCCCTTCTCATCCTTTCCACCCACCCTGTGCATCAACTCTGTTGCAGATCTTAGTGTCATCTGCAAAGAGACATACTTTTCCTTCCAGTCCTTCTGCAATGTCGCTTTTAAAGACATTGAAGAGGACTGGTCCTATTATTGAACCTCAAGGGTACCCCGCTAGTAACCCTCCTTTCTTCTGAGTGGACTCCATTTACTATTACTCCTGTGTCCTATTCTCCAGCCAATTCTTTACCCAGGCTGTCATCTTGGGACCCACTCCCAGGCTGGCTAACTTATATATTAATCTTTTGTGTGGGACTGTGTCAAATGCCTTGCTAAAGTCTAGGTAGGCCATGTCCACAGCCCCTCCCTGATCTACTACTTTGGTCACCCAGTCAAAGAAATCTATCAGATCTGCTCTGGCATGACCTTCCCGCTAGAATCCATGCTGCCTAGGGTCCTGTGCCCTTCTGGCCTCTAGATACTGTGACAATTCTTTCCTTTAGAAGTGATTCCATCATTTTCCCTATCACTGAGGTTAAACTAACAGGTCTATAGTTTCCTGCTTCTGCCTTGCTCCCACTTTTGTGAAGGGGAATCACATCTGCCCTCCTCCAGTCCTCGGGTACCACCCCATCCTCCCATGATTTGTTAAAGAGGGTAGTCAGTGGTGTCACTAGTTCTACCCTTAGTTCTTTTAGAATTCTGGGATGAATCCCATCAGGCCCCATTGCTTTGTCCACCTTCAGTTTTAAGAGTTCTTTCAGAACCCTTTCTTCTGTAAATGGGCTGGTATCAACTTCTGTATCCAGAGTGTTACTACTGTTTGTTTCATGTACCTCCCCCTCTTCCTTTGTAAATACTGAGCAAAAATATTTGTTTAGTATCTCTGCCTTTTCACATTCTCCCTCTGCCCACCTCCTCCCCTTTATTAAGCCTCACTATCCCTCCCTTGGTCTTCCGTTGCTCCTGATGTACCTATAAAGGTTTTATTCCCCTTCTTAACTGAGTTGGCTATCTTTTCTCAGTTTGGGCCTTTGCTGTTCTGACTGCCTTCCCAGCCTCCTTTTTGCTTTAACTGATACAGTTCTCTGTCCTGCTCCTGCCGCGATTCCTTGTACTTCCTGAATGCTTCCTTTTCTCTTGAACCTTCACTGCCACTTCCTTTGAGAACCATAGTGGTTTCTTACATCGTCTTGTTTTGTTTATTTGCTTCACACAAAGGCTCGTTACCTCTGTGATGGCAGTTTTATTATTCCCATTGTTCTTCCACCCTCCTTCCCGCCCATTTGCTAGTGCATTCCTTAGGCACTCACCCATTTTAGCAAAGTCAGCCCTCCTAAAGTCCAGTACTTTTGTCTTTGTATGGCTTGACTCTATTGCTGTGTTTATTGTGAACCATACTGTTAGGTGGTCGCTAGTTCCCAGATGGCTACCGACTTCTACATCTGTGATCCTCTCTCCATCTCCATTTGAGAGTATCAAGTCTAATATTGCTCCCTCTCGAGTGGGCTCCAGTACTAGTTGTCTAAGGCATGCCCCCTGTAGGGCATCTAGAATAACTGCACTCTGTGAAGTGGCAGCTGCAACTGCGCTCCAGTTAACATCTGGCATATTCAGATCACCCATCAGCAATATCTCCCCTTTAACTGCCATTCTAAGTATACTTTCTATCATTTCCTTGTCCACTTCCTCCCCCTGAGAAGGGGGTCTGTATACAACCCCTGTGCGGATTGTGGTGCCATTGCCTGTCTCCAAATTTACCCACAGTGCTTCTTCTCCTCCCTGTTTACCTTTTTGTTCTGTTGCTTTTATTCCTTCCTTATGTAAAGAACTACTCCTCCCCCTCTTTACCCTCCCTGTCCCTCCTGTAGATAGTGTATCCTGGTATGTTTACGTCCACAGTCATGGTTTTGTGTGTACCATGTTTCTGTGACTGCCATGATATCCAGATGTTCCTCCTCCATCAAGGCCACTAATTCAGGAAGCTTGTTACCTAGACTACGGGCATTGGTACTCATTGCTCTCCATTTTTGATGGCCTTACCTTCTGTTGCAGCATCCCCACTGACCGTTCTACCTTGGTCTTTTTCTCATTTAGTACCCTGTTTTGTAGGGAGAGGCTAGGATTTTTCTGCTGCTTGTCAGTGCCTCCCCCATTGACTAGTTTAAAAGCTTGCCAATGAAGCATTTAAACCGATTGCTCAAAAGACTTGTTCCTTCCTGGACAGATGCAGACCATCCTGCCAGTATAGGCTGGTGTCCTCCAGGTGGAACCCCAGTCTAATGAAGCCAAACCCCTGTGCTCGCACCATTTTTCAACCATTCATTAAACTGCATGGTGCCAATTACCCTCGCCTCCCCCATGCCTTTGACAGGCAGCACCTCTGAGAAGGATACTGTGTTTGCTACTTGTCTTAGGCCCCTCCCCAACTCTGCAATGTCCTCCTGCACTGCTCTAACCTCATGATGAGCCAAGTCATTTGTCCCTAGGTGGACAATTACATCCAGCTCAGAATCCCTTGCAGCTGTTGTTGTGATCCTGAGGATGCGCTTCCTGTCCCTCCAAGCCATGGCACCAGGCAGGCACCTTACTTCAGATTTCCCAGCTCCTCCCAGTTCTATCCCCCTAATAATTGAGTCCCCCACCAGGAGCTGCTTCCTTTCCTTGTGGTGTCCTCTGCCTCCTTCCTGTGGGCCTCCCTTGTGACAGTTGTCCTCAGCCTCCTTAGTCTCCTCTGCAGGTGTATCTATAGGGGAGCTATGCTCCCCCAGAATGGCGTATGGATTGTGGTGTGTAACATCTGACTGGGTGTGCCTCTGTTTCACCATCCTCATCCTCCTGAGCCCACTGTGGTCCAACTGCTGTGCTTCGTTGCAACCTCTGAGGTAGTGGTGGTGGTTCTGGTGCTCCCTGGATGGGGAGGTTCCCTTCCTACTGTCCATTGTGGCCTGGGGAAGGTCCCGTACTACTGTCCAGTGTGGCCTGAAGGCGGGCAACTTCCTCCCTCAGGGCAGACAGTTGTCTGCAAATAGGGCAACATCTCAGCCTCAGAAAGACTCCCGAAGACTACTGCCCCACAGCCATTACATTGCACTACTCCCACATTTTTTTGTGTGTGTGATTGGTTTGTAATGTAGAAATATATATTTATATTATACAATGTTTATGCTTATATTGTCAGTGCAGTGTGCTAGAGGATATGACAGTGACATGCACCTTGCACTCTTGAGAAATGATGTCAGAACCCCAGGTATAAAGGAACTATTTTCAGGGTGGGTGGGGTGAGGGTGGGAAGGGGTTGGGCCTAAACTGTGCCCTAAAGCAATCAGCTAGAAGTTTGACCCACTGCTGCAATGAGTGCCTTCCTGTCAGGAAGATGCCCTACACAACAATTTGATAGAGAAATACCCTGCTAATCAATCAGAGAAAAATCCACACATCCAAGTCAGACACAGGTAAACCTTCCAGCCCCAAAACAGGCCTGGTGGTTTGTGCTCTGAGAGCTGTCCACCCAAAATAAGTCAGCTGTGCTTTTAAACTCTTCCTGCACTGAAAATCTTAAGAATTGTAACAAACAAACGTAAACCTTAATCCACCACCCTCTGTTGCTTGAAAGACCGTCTTTCCTGTTTCACACTGCAGGTTTTTCTGTGACCACCCTTAACCCAGTAACTCTGTTTAAAAAGAGTTTAACTATCACAAACCTACGCACCAGTAAATTATTTAAAATAGTTTCAGTCCCAAAAGCCTAGTAGTCAATCCAGCTACCCCAAGGGACAACCAGAATGAAGTATTTAAACACTTATGAGGTTACTTCCAAGATAAGCAGAGTTTGCAAGTTTCTTTTCAACTCCTCAGCCACCTGAAATTTAAAAATAGTTTAACTGTCAGCAAATCCTAGTAGACAATCTAGCTACCTCAAGGACCTACCCAAATGCAGTATTTAAATCCTTCTGAAGTTACTAACAAGATAAACAGAGTTTACAAGCCCTTCTTGGTTTAAACCCTAAATAAATATGTGAATAAAAAGCAATTACCAAGGGTAGTTAGTTTCACCTCCCACAGAATTAAGCAAAAGTGCACGTTTGTTGCAGATATCAAGTGCAATATAGAATTTCTCACACAGCTCGCAGTTGAAGAAAGCAGTATCCTTCCAGCTCCAGCAAATGTGATTTGCATCTTTGAAAATTGCAGCCTGTAGTGACTTATAGTAATCTGATCTAGTCTGGATATCTCCACCCAGGGCAATTTGTTGCCAATGGTTATATGTAGCCCTTCCTGTTCCAATACAACCTGTTTGGTCTGAAAACAATGTCCTGCCCCTAAGGCTGTTGTTTCAGTTCACACTGCAGGATTTTCTGTGACCACTCCTTAACCCCAGTAACTCTGTTTAAAAAGAGTTTAACTATCACAAACTCCTACGCACCAGTAAATTATTTAAAAATAGTTTCAGTCCCAAAGCCTAGTAGTCAATCCAGCTACCCCAAGGGACAACCAGAATGAAGTATTTAAACACTTATGAGGTTACTTCCAAGATAAGCAGAGTTTGCAAGTTTCTTTTTCAAACCTCAGCCACCTGAAATTTAAAAATAGTTTAACTGTCAGCAAATCCTAGTAGACAATCTAGCTACCTCAAGGACCTACCCAAATGCAGTATTTAAATCCTTCTGAAGTTACTAACAAGATAAACAGAGTTTACAAGCCTCTTCTTGGTTTAAACCCTAAATAAATATGTGAATAAAAGCAATTACCAAGGGTAGTTAGTTTCACTCCCACAGAATTAAGCAAAAGTGCACGCTTGTTGCAGATATCAAGTGCAATATAGAATTTCTCACAGCTCGCAGTTGAAGAAAGCAGTATCCTTCCAGCTCCAGCAAATGTGATTTGTGTCTTTGAAAATTGCAGCCTGTAGTGACTTATAGTAATCTGATCTAGTCTGGATATTCCACCCAGGGCAATTTGTTGCCAATGGTTATATGTAGCCCTTCCTGTTCCAATACAACCTGTTTGGTCTGAAAACAATGTCCTGCCCCTAAGGCTGTCTGTGTTTCAGTTCACACTGCAGGATTTTCTGTGACCACTCCTTAACCCCAGTAACTCTGTTTAAAAGAGTTTAACTATCACAAACTCCTACGCACCAGTAAATTATTTAAAAATATTTCAGTCCCAAAAGCCTAGTAGTCAATCCAGCTACCCCCAAGGGACAACCAGAATGAAGTATTTAAACACTTATGAGGTTACTTCCAAGATAAGCAGAGTTTGCAAGTTTCTTTTTCAACTCCTCAGCCACCTGAAATTTAAAAATAGTTTAACTGTCAGCAAATCCTAGTAGACAATCTAGCTACCTCCAAGGACCTACCCAAATGCAGTATTTAAATCCTTCTGAAGTTACTAACAAGATAAACAGAGTTTACAAGCCCCTTATTGGTTTAAACCCTAAATAAATATGTGAATAAAAAGCAATTACCAAGGGTAGTTAGTTTCACCTCCCACAGAATTAAGCAAAAGTGCACGTTTGTTGCAGATATCAAGTGCAATATAGAATTTCTCACACAGCTCGCAGTTGAAGAAAGCAGTATCCTTCCAGCTCCAGCAAATGTGCTTTGTGTCTTTGAAAATTGCAGCCTATACTCTTATGAGTACATAAAGTAGATAGGTACATTTGGAATAATAAAAGGAGCATCTCTTTTAATACAGCTTGGACCAGCTATTAGTCAGTATGACAGACTGTATTTGTACACCATTTGTCCCATAAGGTCTAGGTATAGTGTCTACTGCATACTAGTTCATTATAGCCTCAAATAAAACTAATGTTAAATAATGGGTATTCTTAAACAACTGAGAATGCTAATGAAAATAAGGTCAGAGCCATGTTAAAGTAAACATTACTTAATTCAAAGGTAATAAAGGGCTAAAACAGATTCAAATAGGGTCTTGTCTCATACAGGACAGGATAAAGGGCAATCAAAAACAGAATGAAAAATAATATGACGAAACATTTTAACTGTACCATGCATAGCTGCTTTAAATAAGGAAACAACAGGGCTCATGACCAGGAGGGCTTGCAATGGATTCTTCATTGTAGAACTTGAATTCACTGAGATTTGAACATCAGTCTCGTTTTCCATGTCCTCTACTAGAAACAGAACACCACACTGCTTCCACATCTTCCATCTCTCAGAAGTTAGGCCATGGCCCAGAAACATGTGGCTCCTCTTGATTTACCCCTTTTTGTTTTCAATCATTCATGCGTTCATTCATTTTATTTTATTAAGTTATTTATTTATTCAAATCATTTTACAGCTCATTTCCAGATGAATTCTGAGGGAAGGGATAGGGGAGCAAACACCACAAGGCATGCAACAAGCAAAAATAATAAACTGTCAAAAGGGGTTTGCAAGGATGCAACCGCACCTAGGATGGTCGTGCAGGGGTAAAATAAAACATTTATGTTGTAGGCAAAGAGAGGCCAGCACCAGTGCCAAGGTAGCCTCAGAGACTAAACCAGCCTTCTGGGATCACAGTCAAAGAACAAGTTGTTGATAATGGCTCTCCAGAAGAAGAGTTTCTTCATAAAGTGCTTGTTCTTTAATAGAATGTGCAAAATAACAGCAAAGTAGGTGGTCACAATTGACACCAACTCTCCGCTCCCTCCTGTTTACTTCCTTGTTCAACATCCTGCTTCACCTGACGTGTTTTGCATGCCAGTGCTTTCTCTGAGCCTGTGCCTTTTGTCATTCCAAGGGCCCTAGGATACAGCTGATGCCCATATGTTCTGTTTGTGGTGGACTCAGCCAGAGTGTCACAGGATACAGCATTTCATCTGCATCCATGACCTCAGATGACATCAGCCTGGAAGGTTGGGAGAGTGTTTCTGCTGCTTCAAGCAAGTTATCTGCAGTTGCCCCCACTGAAGGAGAACCAAGGGGTTGGGGTATGGGATATGGGCTAGCATCCTGAGATCCAAGATTAATGACTCCTGCTAACTTTGTCCAAGCTGGACCCCACGAAGGGACCCCTGGTTTGGCAACTGAGCACAAGAGCTTCTCTCTTCAGACTGCAAAAATAGAAACCCGGAGAGGTAACTGTCCAGAAAGTGCCCCTACCCCAAAGCCTCTGTCCAGTTCACCAGCAGAGCAGCCTGTTCCTAGCCGACAAGTGAAGCCACCCAGTGATAGTCCAGCTTCTGTGGAGATTGAAGGAGAGGAGGAGGAGGAAGAAGAAGATTGGAATGTGAGCCAGGAGGGGGGCCCCTCTGCACTGAGCCCATTTCTTTCAACCAGCCAAAGACCCCACACGAGAGGATGTGTCTTCAGCCTCATCTGCTGTCAAAATGGGGCAGGAAAAAGTCACAGTGGCAGAAGTGAGAGTAGGCCGAAAAGTCACAGTGGCAGAAGTGAGAGTATAAGAGTGGAGTGTGGCTCATGCAGGGGCAAGCCCCATGGACCACCTTGACGAGCCTTCCTGAGTGGTCCCAAGCTGAGCGGATTGCCTGCAAGTGAGTCAAGCAGAAATTTCCCAAGTACGATTATCCGTACCTGCCAGAAAAGGTTTGGGACCATACAAAGAGAAGTGGTCTGACTGAGTTTACCATGGACTATTGGGAATGTGTACAGGCACAACAATCTCTCAGTGCAGAGTGAAACCTACCAACTGCAGCATGTGCAGAGGATTATGCAGGGGGATCTATGTCCAGAGTGGATCTGAAGGACTGACCCTGTACAAGAACTATGCAATGATATAGGACATTGTGGGCAAGATACAGTAGTGTAGGCAGCAGTTTAGGGGACCTGTGGTTGTTTGGGAGTGAGACGTCACCTCTGTAGCTAGCCAATCCATCCAAGGGTGCAGGTGATTGAGTCACTACAGTCCCTGTTAGACAGAGAGGCTGGATTTTATTTTGAGTTGCATTTGCTAGGGTGGAAGATTTCACTCTCTTGGCTGTGTGTCCGGAAGAGCACACCTTGCCATTTTTGGGGAGGGAGTGTGCATACCTCTTCACAGAGGTTAGTGAGTAGCTGTGGCCAAAGTGCTCACTAGAGTCTGTGAATGTTTTAAGTGGGGGAGGAATGTAATCCCCTTTTGGGAGGTCACTTAGTTACTGTCCCACTTTTCTTTTGTGGCCTAATTTGGCCCAGTCAGGGAACAATTCAGTTCCTTTGTCACCAGGTCATGGTGTTCCATGGGTCAGGAAGTGGCCATGGGTGCACGGGAACATTTAAGCACATATTTGGTGGGAGTAGGGGTTGGTGAGAGGAAGAGTGTTTTAGGCCCAGGAGGGGCCTATTACCCATTCCAGCCCCTGGCCATTGCATCCATCCTTGGCAACTGTCAGTGTGGCAGTGCAAGAAGGGAGCCAGCTTGATGCCACAGCATGAGAGGATCAGCCCTGTGGTTGTGTCCTGCCATAGGAGACACCACAGCTGCAACAGGAAGGTTTGTATATTTTGTTTTATCTTATTTTAGTCAGGGTAAGACCAACTAGGCACAGGTGCCTGTTGTCAGGGATGACATGGGGGCACAGGGCGGTTAAGTGACTTGTTCAGAGTCACGCAGTATGCAAGTGGAGGTTGTGACAATCAAATCAAGGTCTGGTCTGCTTACTCTACCAAGCTCATTCACAGCTCATTACTCTAATCTCTAGGCTACAGTGGCAGGCATTGAACGATGGCATAAGCATGGTGTAGGCATGGTATAAGTCAGTATGGGAGCTGGGGAAGAGGCTGCAGAGAGAGAGAGAGAGAGTGAGCAGTGGGAAACTCTCTGGAGTGTGTGACCTAATGGGACATGTCCTTCTGGAGCTATGGGGGAACAGTTAAGAATTTTAGTGCGCCACTGTTTTTGGGGTTGCCTTAAGGAAGCATGTCTGCCCCCAAGCCGCTGTACTGCATGTTCCATCAGGATCCTGATTTAACTGAGAATGAGAGAGGGAAGAGAAGTAAAGCTTCCAGGAAGTTTAGAGCCCGGGAAAAGTTTGGGGCTAGCATGCCTGAGGACAGTGTGGGACTTGCTCCCATCTGCCAAAATTGTGACCATATCAGTCCTGTGTAAGCTGCCAGATTGTGTGACCTCCATGGTCCAGAGGTAATTACTGCTGCAATGGTCATCTCAGCCACTACATAATAGCTTCTGCCTCCACTGTTGAACTGTGATGCCCAGAGCAATAATTGTTCTGCTAAATGTATTTTGGAGTCCCACTGGTTTTAAGAAAGATGTGTGAACATTAATTTATTTGAAAGACTGTTGTTAAAAGTTAGCCTGCATATTTGGTTACCATCTCTAGCACAGTGTGGGACACCCCTCTGTACATCATGGACAATGTAACTGAGGCCAGTGTCTGGAAGTGTTTCTACTGCTTTATGCACCCCACTCCCATTGGACCTTCCAACATCATACCCCTAGACATGGGGAGGGGGTACAATTACTTTAATCACTGTAAATTAGTGGCCTTGGTCATGGAGACCATTTTCATGGTGTTGAGGGGCAAAAGGCTAGATCAGAACTAGAAATCCTGTTCATGACAGACAGCAAGGTCAGCAGCAGAGGAGCCAGAACAAAACAGCACAGTGTTATCTGTGTACATGTGGAAGACCACAGAGGAATAGGCTGAGGAGAGGTTGTTTAGGAACATGAAGAAGAATAAGGGGCCCAGGACACAATCTTGAAGAATGCCTTAGCAGATATGGCGTTGGGAGAATAGGTGTCTCCAATATGGACAGGTTGTGACCTGCCCACATGGTAGGAGCAGAACTAGCTGATTGAGGATGAAGATAGTCCAGGTGCCTTAAGCTTGTTTAGGAATAAAGGGTGTGGCAGAGTGTTGCAGGCCTGGCCAAGTTGATAAAGGTGGCATTGTCAACTTTGTACATTATTTGGAAAATACCTTTATTCTATCTAAGAGGAAATTTAATAATAAAGGAAAAATCCCCCCTTGGTTCAACAAGACAATTAAAAATGAGATTAAAATAAAAATTTAACTTTTTAGGAAACTTAAGAATAGTTCTGTTCCATTTAAAACTACTCTATTACATAAATACAGACTGTGAAAAACTTAAACAATTATATTAAAATGGCAAAAAATAAGCTAGAATTTAAACTAGCTCACACAAAAGACTGTCACAAATCTCTTTTCTCCTATATAAATAGTAAAAAAGGTGTATCAACGACCATTGGTCCCATTATAAACAAAGGCTCTTCTCTATCTGATATAGAAACCTCGAATCTCTTTAATAAGTACTTTTGTTCTTTCTTCTCTCAAAAATCACCTATTAGTACATTTAAAGTTCACCACATAGATTATCATAGGTTCTATCTAACTGACATTATACAGGCTATCAAAAAACTAAAATAAAATACTAGTCCGGGCACAGCCAGTATTCATCCATGGTTTCTGATTGAAACCTCTATAAATATTTCTATACTTTTGTCAATTATCGTCAACAAATCCTTACAAGAAAGCATTGTACCAAATGATTGGTGTTCAGCAATAGTTACTCCCATATTTAAAAAAGGCACTAGAGGTTCTGTGCAAAATTATCGTCCAATTAGCCTGACCTCAGTGGCTGGTAAATTAATGGAACGAGAAATGAAGTCTCTAATAGATCAAGAATGTAAAAAATTAGGAATTTATTATTTAAATCAGCATGGGTTTACTCCCAAGTATTCCTGCACCACCAATCTGATATCTTTTTATAATAATATAAGTACTCTACTAGATGTGGGTATCCCTACTGATGTAATTCTTTTGGACTTTAGTAGAGCTTTCGATAAAGTCTCGCATGAAAAACTCATTACTAAAATGCACAATCTAGGTTTGTCACCTAATATTGTCAACTGGACTTTAAACTGGTTGACAAATCATTCTCGGAGAGTCAGAATTAATGATATCTTGTCTGATTCAGGTAGTGAGACAAGCGGTGTACCACAGGGCTCGGGCTTGGGACCAACTTTGCTTAATCTCTTTATCAGTGATTTACAAACAGGGCCAAATAACTTCATGGTTAAATTTGCAGACAATACTAAATTGGGGGCAAGGTTAATAATCAAGAAAATATTTCTGCATTAAAGAAGGATTTGGAAAAATTTGGGGCAAATGAAAATCATATGCAGTTTAATCAAGACACATGTTTAGTAGTGCATTTCGGTGTAAATAATCCAAAAACGATATATTGTATAAACAGACTACCACTTCACTCATCAAATTGTGAAAAAGATTTAGGGATATATGTTAATAATAAACTTACATCAAATGATCACTGTGTTAGAACTGCTTGCATGACTAACAGACTGTTGAGGCAAATAAAACACACTTTTGTTAATCACACTGAACAATGACTTATTCCATTGTATAGGGCATACAATAGACCGTATCTAGACTATGGCTCCCCTTTCAGGAATCCAAACCAAAAAAAAGACATAGCAATATTCGAACAGGTTCAAAGGAGAGTAACTAGAATGATTCCAAGATTAACAAACTTGGATTATCAGAACAGATTAAAAGCTACTGGTCTCTTCTCTCTTCAAACTAGAAGATTAAGAGGTGATATGCTTATGGTTTTTAATTTAATAACTTCACCAAATCTAATGGAAAAATGTGGTCTAACACTCTGCAAAAGGAGACGTGTTCCAAGACTGCATAATAAACAGCTTGAAGTAAAAAGTTATAAAACCAGCAAAAGGGGAAACTTTTTTCCAGTAAGAGCATCCATTGTGTGGAACACCTTGCCACAAGAATTGGTAGAGGCGACTAGTGCCACTGTTTTTAAAAACAAATTAGATGTTTGGTTGAGGGATAATAGATAAATAATATCCCACATAGTGTGGGGAACAGTCTCGATGGGCTCTGGCCTTCTTCTGTTCTTTCATACCAAGTAAAGCCAAGTACGTGAACTGGTCCATACCAGTCAGGTTGGAGTTGGTGAACTGGAGGAGGGAGGTGGAAGTTGAGTTGAACTTCCTAAAACCATAATGGAAACAGGTGAAAAGGATGAGTCCAGGAAAGGAGGGAGTTGTGAGAGGACACAGTGTTCCTGGAGCATTGCCAGGATAAGGAGGACAGAGATGTGATGATAATTTCTAGGAGAGGAGGGGTGACTTCTTATAGTAAAGGGAATGCAAGTAGTCAATTTCAGGCCCCAGGGACAATAGCAGAGGAGAGGCTGAGTAAGAGAGTAATAGTGGCAGTGATGGCTAGTGCAGAGAGATGCAGGAGCTTGGAGACAAGATCATCAGGACTCATACCTTGTGGAAGTTAAGAGCTAGAAGGGTCTTAAGGGCTGCTGAGGGGTGGTAAGAGAGATGGTGGAGTGCAGAGGAAGGGGGCATTGTGAAGGGGAGGAAGGGAAGATGGGAAGGGGAGGAGAGGTAGGGCACAGGTTATGAAAGGGAGTTGAGGGTTGAAGAAAGGGCGGGAAGATACTCATGGTATTCTGCCCCTTAGAGCCACATTCTTTTTATACTTGGCTTGTACACACATATTTAGAAAGGGGTCATGTTACTTGATACTAACATGGGGTTCTGACTCCAATATTCTTTATAATAAATCATATCAATATTTGCTGTCATTATAAATTGCATATGTATAGTAAGTAAATGGATAAAAAAACATATTTCAAAATTTCTGTTAGTAGCTTCTGCAGAATACTCAACAACAAAAAAACACCTCAGGATCATCATATGTATTCTGTCTATGCTTAGTTTCTTTTTAAAAATATTAACTACCTCATATCTGCTGTTTCTTTCCCCCAGCATGTAACATGTACTGTACCACTCTTGGGGTTTGTATCAGGGGTCAGGCAAGAACAGATTGGAATGCTCAATATATACAATTTGCTGTTTTAACTAAAAACCTGTGTGGTTCTAATTGACAGAATACCAGGAGTATCTTCCTCCAACATGACCTTAGCAATTTAAGGGATTGTCACATATCATATTCTTGGCAGAGGATTATGATATCTTGAGGTGCTTTACTGTAGCTTCAGGATAACTTTGAAAGAATGAGACAGATTTATGCAAATTACAATACATGGCAATATGCATTAATGTACTTGTAAGCATACTGTGATGGTTAAACCCGAAATTGTGTATTGACATGTACTGTATCAAAAAAATCAATGTATCAATGCATGGAAACTGTATTGATGGGATGAAACAATGTTGGCATGGGTCCAAGACGGTGACCAGTGGGGTGCCTCAGGGATCCATTCTGGGACCAGTTCTCTTTAATGTCTTTATAGGTCTTCCTCTTTGTGGATGACACCAAATCTTGAAAGAGGGTGGCCACTGTGTGTGTGTGGGGGGGGGGTGGAAAGGATGAACAGCAACCTCAGAAAACTCAAAAAGTGGTCAAGGGTATGATAACTGGATTTCAATGCGAAAAGTGCAAAATAATACACTTGGGACACAAAAACCCAGGGTTGAGTACAAAATGGGTGAAGTGGTACTGATGACCGCCAAGCAGGAAAGAGACCTTGTAGTGATTATATCAGATGACCTAAAAGTAGCCAGGCAGTGCGACAAGGCAGTTGGGAGGGCAAGTGGGATGTTGGGGTGCATAGGGAGGGGTATCACCAGCAGAAAGAGGGAGGTGCTGTTCACTCCGTATAGATCACTAGTAAGACCCCACATATAGTACTTCATCCAGTTCTGGAGACCACATCTCAAAAAGGACATAGGGCAGAAGTGGTGCAGAGGAGGACAACTAAACTGGTGTAGGGTCTGCACCAGATTGCCTATGAGGAGAGATTGAAGGACCTAAATATGAACACCCAGGAAGGTGGGGGTATGATAAAAACCTTTAAATATCTCACAGGGTAAACAAGATACAAAACAGAAGTATTTTATAGGAGTAAAAACATTTTTTTAAAGACAAGGTGGCATGATAGGAAGCTAGATGGGGTAGATTCAGGGGAGATCTAAGGAAGTACTTCATTACAGAAAGAGTAGTGGATTCCTGGAACCATCTTCCAGCAGAGGTTGTGGGGACAAAAACAGTGGTGGGGTTCAAGAAAGCATGAGATAGACATAAGGGAATCCTGAGATAAAAGAATGGGGCATGAATGGACAATAGATCAAGTGGGATCTGCAGTGATACTATAGGCAGGGAAACGTGGGCAGACAAGTTGGGCCAAGCAGTCCTTATCTGCTGGCAAATTCTCTGTTTTTGTCTGAACACTACAAATATGGCACCCTATTGTGTCTGCCTCTGCCCCTGTCCAGAAACCACCCCATAGAACCTGTAATCTGCCACTTCTTGTTTTGTATTGATGTCTCTGTGGTTAACAGTTATAGTACCAGACTAACTCTAATTTCCCTGAGTACGCACCATTTATCTTCTGTAGAGCCTGTATGTGTCTGGAAGAAAACCACTTTGTGCCCAAACTGCTCACTGCTGCTTCCATTGAAGGAAAATGCTGGTGCTGATGTATCAATGTTGTAACTCCAGGATGGCTGGTAAACTGAAACAAACAAACAAAAAATATTAATCTGTGTAGAGTTTTTGTGACATTTTATTCTACATGCTGACTTTTGTGAACTCTAATGTTTTAGCTATAGTTAGTTATCCTTAAATATTAAAGGAGTTGCTTGGCCATGTATCCCTGCAGGATGCAGCTCTGTTATGTATGTATAAAGAAAATCAAAGTAGAATATAAACTAGAAGCTATTTAGCAATCAGAACAAACCAGCTAGCATCTAATTCTGCAAATCTCTGTACTACTGCAGGTATTGGAAGTGATGAAGAAACTCTATAATAGATTTTGATCAGGGATGAAGATATTTATTAAAGAGTCAGCAATTGACCAATATACCAAATCATTAACACTGGTGGAAACCTGGAAAATGATTGGAACAATATTTTAAAGGAGTGTGACTCCCATTTCATAACTCTGTCTTTTTAAAATTAAATCACCCTGCCACATACTGTAGCTTCCAAGGTTTCAGACCCTTCGCTAACTATAGATCAGACTAAAATCTTTTAAAGTCAAATTAATCCTGATTCATAAGGCTTTGCTAGAAGACGAAAATAAACAGAAGGGCAGTAACAGACATTAAAGAAACAAGCATTTGTCAATGCTGAATGTTGTCGCACTGGCATTGGCAGTGGCAGAGGTGGAGAGGCACAACTCTGTGAGTTTGTTAATGTGTCCCTAAAGGTGATTTTGCCACTGTGCGGCAGACCTGAGGAAACGTGTTTGGGAAGGCTGTGGAAAAAGGCAGCTGGACTGTTGATAATGAGGTGTGCACAAATGCCAGTGGTGAAAACGTAGCATGAAAATATTGCAGACTGAGAAAGTTACAAAGGTGCGTGGAAACTGCGTAATGCACGCTTGCAACACAGTCGTTGTCTGGACTTTCGCCACCAAATTTTCAATATAGGCATTTTAGGACCTCTGCTGATGAACAGTGTCACCGTCATTTCCTGAAAGTGTCCCAAAAAGTGATTTCACACAGTGACCGTACAATTCTGCACCGGACGTGCAAAAAGACATTTCAGCCAGCTGTACTGTTCATAAGGAGGTATGGAAAAATGGCAGTGATGAACAGCTGGAGTGAAAGTATTACAAATTCACAAAGTCACGAGCGTGTGTGCAAACTGGGCAACACGCTCATAAAACACTAATTTTACTGACTTTCGTCCCTAAATTTTCAACATAGGCATTTTAGGACATCTGCTATTGAACAGTATCGCTGCCATTTTCATAATGTGTCTCAAACACAGGCTTTCCACAGCGGCCGTGCTATTGTGTGCCGGAACTGCGAAAACAGATTTTGGTCAGGATGTGAAAAATGACAGCTGCACTGTTCATTAGGAGGCGTAGAACAATGGCACTGTTGAAAATGTGGAGTGAAAATACAAGTTTGTGAACTTATGAGCGTGTGTGCAAACTGCGCAACGCACGCTCGTAATGCAGTCATTTTATGGAGTATTGTCACCAAATTTTCAACACAGGCATTTTAGGACATCTGCTCATGAACAGTGTAGCTGTCAGTTTCGTAATGTGTCCAGAACAATGATTTTGCACAACAACTGCGCTATTCTGCGCTGGAGTCTGAAAACACATTTAACAGGATGCTGAAAATGACAGCTATCTGATTTCTAAGAAGGTAATAGTAAAATGCAATATTGAAATGTGGCTTGAAAATATTGCAAATGCGAGAACTTACGAGTGTGCGTTGCGCAGTTGCTACACACGCTTGTAAAACAGTCATTTTATGGAGTATTGTCACCAAATTTTAAACACAGGCATTTTAGGACCTCTGCTCATGAACATTGTCACTGTCATTTTTGTAATTTGTCCTAAACACTGATTTCACACAGTGACCACGCTATTCTGCGCCGGAAGTGCGAAGACACATTTCAGGCAGGATGTGAAAAATGACAACTGTATGATTCACAAGAAGGTGTGGTAAAATGCCAATGTTGAGAATCTGGCATGAAAATAGTGCCAATGTGCTAACTTATGAGCATGCATTGTGCAGTTGCTACACACGCTCAGAAAACAGTCATTTTTTTGGATTTTCCCCACCAAATTTGCAACATAGGTTTTTTGAAAGCCCCTCTCATACACAGTAGCACTGTCATTTTGTTACTCAGTCCCAAAAGGTTATTCTGTGCAGTGACTGCAAAATCACCTTTCGGGACCGAATAATGCCATGACAGTGCAAGAATTCATGAGAAGGGGTCCCAAAAACCCCATGTTGAAAATGTCGGGTCAGAACGCAAAAATGCCCGAGATATGCATTAAAGTTGAAAAACTCCAATTCATTCCATTATAGAGCTTACCGGCATTTCTTCAGTTCACGGTCGGCTTTGAAGAGTGCAGACATGTTCCCAGTCCACAGAAGATCATCACGGTAGACTCAGCAGGTAAGTATGGGGTGAGGGGGGGTGAGGGGAGGCAGGGTGCACAGTGGGTAGGTGCAGGTGGGGGAAAGGGGGCATCGAGACTACAAGGGACCATTTTCATTTTACATGGGAAAAAAATGGAAAAAAACAATGTGGGACAGTTTTTTTTTTTGTCAGGGGATTTGGCACACTGGGGTAGGCTCCCAGTGTGCCACCTAACTGTTTGGGAGGGTGTTCTGTAGCCGGCGAGGATTGGGCACCCTCATTGGCACCTAACACGGGGAGAAAGTAATCCGATGGGAACTGGGCACCCCGTCGGCACACAAAGAAAGTGGAAGTGCGAGCAGAGGGGATTGGCACCTCCCTCGGCATTCCAACAATTGAGGGGTTTATGCCGACAGGATTGGACACCCCATTGGCACACCAAGAAAGTGGAGGGCACCAGCTGAGGGGATTTGGCACCTCCTCGGCATTCAACAATTGGGGGTTATGCTGATGGGAGTGGCCTCCACCGTGGAACACAAAGACAGCGGGAGAGGGTTAACCGACAGGATTGGGAACCCCCAAAGTGAGTAGTTAAGCGGCGCCCGCTCGACAACCATGCACATAATGGAGGTGAAAGCACGGCAAGAGATGCGATCGCGTATATGACGCAGCTTTTGCTTCGGATTGCAGCGGACCTTTTCCTAGATGTGCTCATCACAGTATGTAAGCATGGTGTGGCGCCGGCAAGCAGGCTGATTGGGGAATGCGGGACGCACCTACTGGTGCATGCCCTGCATTTGCCCAACAACGACCGCGCCTCCAAAGCTGCACTGTCCCACGATGCTGGCTGCGTAAGTGTGCCAACATAAAAAGGTTGTGCCTGCTTGGGACACAATACATTAGTTCTCCAGTTGTAGCACTATTAACATGGATACATAGATATTTAGATAGATACTGTAGATAGACAGATAGAAAGATAGAAAGATAGAAAGATAGAAAGACAGACAGACAGACAGATAGATAGATAGATAGATAGATAGATAGATAGATAGATAGATAGATAGATAGATAGATAGAGACAGAAAACAATGATACATCGATCCAGTCTGCCACGGTGCCCTATATTACATTGTTCTGAAATTTTCTGCCACACAGAAGTCCTCACTGACTTCTGCTGTACCTGTCTTGTTCCTAATAACCTCCTAAAAGATGTATCATTGCACATTGACTCAATGTAGTCCAAGCATTGATAGTTCAAGCATTGACAACATTGCTGAATACACTTTCTGACAATCCCTTATCTGCTCTGTGACAGAATACTTCCTGGCGACCTCTCTGAATATCCCCTTCCAGAGTGAAGTTGTTCCCCCATAGAGCTTTGTAGAATTTGAAAATCCTTCTTCTGTGCTCTGTGGAATTTGCAGATCCTTCTTCTGTGGAATTCTGTAGAATTTTGTGAAACTTTGTGAATTTCTTTATTTCACTCAGCTGTTAAGTAGATGTTTAAAACTTGGCATCCTGATTTATACTGAACAGCCATTATGGCCTGCCAAGTATCATGCTATTTACTTTAGCAGTTGTGGACGCATAAGGGTATTCTGGCATTTTACATATTTGTGAAATTTCATGAAAATAGTCTCCTACTTATAAACACAAATGGGCATTTTTTTCCTGGCATCTGTTTGACTATTAGCCTTGCTGGGGGGGTACATTAACTTTCAACAGATGCCCAGGAAATAAAAGTACCAGGCTATAGTACCCTCTCACCCACTGAAGTATCCCAGTGCCCATCCTGCTCCCTAATTGGCTGAAAGTACCTTGTTGGAATTTGAAATCACCACCATTTGTTTTCTCTCACTTAGCGAGTGATGCTGTCCCAGCAACGCTCCCTAGTTCAGTACCTAATAGAACCATAACAAACTCCACTGGACTCATTCCTGGCTAACTTTATTTGTTTATTTGTTTTTCATTTATTGTACCCTCTTGTCCAACTCTTGGACACCCAACCGTACTCTTGCTCCTCCCTCCATCACCCGCTCATCCACTCGCTTCTGAAAACTGCTCATCCGTAGCACCTTCCAACAGCAAAGAGTGAGTCAGTCACAGCCTGCCATTTAACAGGGTTACCCAAGCATTCCTCTTCACACACTCCATAATTTATTTTTTTAACATATATTTATTTTAATTTTTAAAACAACATGCATACTGTACAAAGTTTGTGTATGTAGGATAGTATCCAGTCCAGTTCAGTGAAAGGCAATATTAAGATTCTACTACTACAGAAATTAACTTCATTAGCAAGCATTTTACACCATAATCATCTAATTTCAGGCCAAAATATACCATTATACTATTTATCTTCATCTGATTGACCAGTATCCTTGTTCGAGGGGTACATTAGCTTTCAACAGATGCCCAGGAAATAAAAGTACCAGGCTATAGTGCCCTCTCTCCCACTGAAGTATCCCAGTGCCCGTCCTGCTCCCTAATTGGCTAAAAGTATTTCATTTGAATTATAAATCACCACCATTTGTTTTCTCTCACTTAGCGAACAATGCTGTCCCAGCAATGCTCCCTAGTTCAGTGCCTAATAGAACCATAACAACCTCCACTGGACTCATTCCTGGATGTCTGTTTTGTTTCTCTATTTATTGTACCCTCTTGTCCAACTCTTGGACACCCAACCATACTCTTGCTCCTCCCTCTATCACCCACCAACTCGCTCGCTTCCAAAAACTGCTAATCTATAATGCCTCCCAACAGCAAACAGTGAGTCAGTCACAGCCTGCCATTTAACGGGGTTACCCAAGCATTCCTCTTCATGCACTCCATAATTTAATGTTAAAATAATAAAAACCAAAAACACCACATTCAGAATACTGCATTCTTCAAATTGACGTCAACATCATCTCCTCCTCCACTTTACTTGCAGTTCTCTTTTTCACTTTCCCACTCCTGTAGCTCAGATCCCCACTCCCACAGCTTGAACCCCCACATCGCAGTGCAGTCAGAACAATTCATAACTTAACCCAAGTGTTTCTCTTAAAATACAGTAAATCAGTTGTGTTGTGTACCTTATAAAACACCACACTGATACCAGAGCCACTTCTGATAACCCTTCAAGTAATGCTTGCACAGTCCTCTGCCATTTCTCCCAACCGCGTTCATCCCCAGCGGCAGTCCGCTTTCATGTTTCCTTCTTCTCATGTTCACTCACTCCCTGAAGTTGCAAACGAATCACCTCCCCTGAAAAAAATACCTGTTACCCAGAACAAGAACGAACATAACAGCAATCACAAACCAGATAAAAGTACCTTTATTTAGTACGCTAGCTGTCCACTCACCTTGCCACCCACTACTACATCTCCACTGCCTGCTACCACCTCTATTCAATTCCACAATGCACAGCCCAAAAAAGCCTTGAATGAATGTAAAAAATAAAGTAAATCAAAAGTGTCTGAACAATGTCAAGCTGTGTGTGTGTGTGTGTGTGTGTGTGTGTGTGTGTGTGTGTGGTGTAACCATGACCACCAGCTCCTGCTCACAACTACAGAGGCAAAAAAAAACAGCAGGCGGAAGAACTATTTTATTACAAAATAAACAAATCATCTAAGAGTTTTATCTTTAAACTTTAAAAATATGTAATTTTTAAATAAATGTAGTACAGTGGCCCATTTTCTAAGTGCAATAATACCCTCCAGGGTGGGCGGTATGGGCAATACCGGACCTTCCAGGGGCAATAAGGCCCTCTACCTGCAGTGTCGGGTCTCATTATGCCCTTAGACAGTCCGATATTGCCCAATACCACCCACCCTGTTGGGTATTATTGCTTTCTTATGCAATGGCAAGAAAAATTATTGCTTTCTGATTGGTTAGTGTCCAGCTTCAACACTGATATAATTTGAGCATAACATCACTATATGAAGATCCAGCACCAACATGGCCTTAGAAAACAGACAAATAAACAAAACTCACTGTGCCCCTACATCTTGAAACATCCCTCAGTTCTTGCCACCTACCATGCCACACTGAATCATATAACTCCTCCCCAAGTATGATGTTATTCCATTACCCCTTAATAGATTCATAGATTGAGTACAAGTTCAATAGGCTGGGAACCCTTTTAAGAACTCACCACCTGATTAATGGTGGTACATATATTTATTATTCCCCATATAAAGATCTAAACACTTTTTAAAAGTGTCCAGTGTTGGACTAGTAACTACATATTTAGGTAAGCTATTCCATGTTCCAATAATCCTCTAAGTGAAGTATTTGCTTCTCTTAGTGGTTTTTATAGAATCACCTATAAGTCTATGGCCATTATTCCTAGTGTTTGTAATGTTGTTATTCAAGGTAAGGCCTATAGTTTCCCTCAAATATCCATCCTTTAGTGCTTTGTATATTAAATGCAAGTCTCCATGGATTTGCCTGTACCCAGTGCTGAAAATCTGTAAGTTTCTTAATCATGTACAATAAACCTAATCCTCACAAAATTGTTATTTTTTAGTATATTTTGTTTGGACACCTTCTATTAGTTTGCAACTTCTTATAGAGTATGGTGTGTTAAACTGTGAGTTATATTCGAGATGGGGGCATACTAGACTAAAATATAATGGCATTAATACCCTCTGATCCCTACTTTTTATATTTGCCAATATGCAATTTGCTATTTTGTGGCATTTTTTAACCTTTAAAATGGTGTTTCTGTCAAAACTGAAATAATTTGTTATCAGTGTTCCGAGACCTTTTTCTTCTGTAACAACCTATAGAGATGCATAACCTAGATTGTAATTGTAGCCTGGGTTTTTCTTTCCAATGTGCATTACTTTGCACTTGCCAAGGTTAAATTGCATATGCATAGTATGCACCCACTTCATTAACTGAGCTTGCTGTTCCTGTATATTAATTTTATCCATTATAGATGTTACATGACTCCCCGACTTGCAATCATCAGCATACTTTGTGAGCCAAACTTTGTCACTAATACTGTAGGCATTGTAGCAACTTAAACATTAAATAAATTGTTAAAAACTGAACCTAAATTTACCATTAGCCACACAACCCCAGGATGAATAATTACCTTTAACTGCGACCATTTGTTGTCTACTCTCCAACCATGAACTGATCCAACATACTATATTAGCCAATAGTTCAATTTTTAAGAGTTCATTTATTAATACTGAATGTGATACTTTATCAAATGCCTTAGCGAAGTCAAGAAAAATGACATCACTAGGGACTCCTTTGTCTAAAGCTTGACTGATGGGTTCAAAGAAATTTAATTGATTGGATAAGCATGATCTCCCAGTAACAAATCCATGTACACATTCGTTTTTGTAATAATTTCTCCATTATTTTTCCTACAACAGATGTAAGACTAATTAGTCTATAATTCTTGACATCATCTCTCTTACCTCCTTTATGAACGAAATATAACTGAAGCCATCATTTTTACTGGCTTCACAGCAGTGTTTGAATTACACTTTATGAGCTTTGGGAGCTGGGGGGCCCATAAGGGCTCTATCTTTAAAGTCAGTTCCCCTCCCTATTGTAAGTCAATGGCAGTGATGTGTGAGCTACCGGGGCTCACTTCAGATCTAAGGGGGCTGTGCCCTGGCAAGCTCCACTGTAATTCCAATATTGCTTCCAGGTGTCCACTAGGCCGCAGAACTGAAATGTACATGCATTATTAGGAAAATATATGGAAGTGTATGATTTAATGGAAGGAACTGGAAGCTCACAAAAGAACCCCAGAGCAAATGCCATTGATGTGTGTGTTATTCTGGATGATATTGGCCAGACAGATGCATTTTAAAGAAAACACAATTGCACATATCCCAAAAATGCAAAGTATCAGGGGAAACATATGCAAATCGCTATGATGGTACAGAAGGTGGTAGTACATGTAAAAGTAATGACTGTCATATATTAAGCCTTGGGATTAGTTACACATTTGTTTTTACTCTTTTTTTTTAAGAGAAACAGGGTTTTTGTCCATGAGGTGATGTAAGTTATATTTAAGCAATGTGTTGATGTCAGAAAGTCAGGTATAATGATGATGGACTGTTAGAGAAAATGTGATATTAACTTTCAGAGGGGGACGCTTTTGAAAACGGCAAGGCAGTTAGGCGTGTGATAATGGAAATATTAGGAAAGTATGAGGTCTACGCAGAAGTGAAGTAAAAATATGCACAGTTTCATAAGTATGTGCTCAGAGTGCAGGCAAATATGATATGCAGGTTTGTTTTAGAAATAGGTAAAAATAGCAATGCATACAATTAATAGAAAGATAGATAATTACATAGACATATAAACAGAGAGCGAGAGACACAGACAGACAGGCAGAATAGGAATGGCAGTGAAGTATTGAAGTGACACCAACCCCACCCCCAACCCGCAGACATGGACAGGCATTGGGGTGTGACTTTGGGTCATTGGCCATAACACTTATGCTGTTTCACCACACCCTGCCCTGCAGACACAGACAAGAGTCGAGGTGTGCCTTGGGGTTTTCAAACTTTACACTCACCCCATACCATACAGAAATATGCTGAAATGGGTCCAGTATGAAAGAATGGAGCTAACTTTGGAGCTGAAGAGTCAAAGGCACACCTTGATACCTGTCGCTGGCTGCAGGGTGGGGGGGAGGCGTGAGCATTACTGCTGACAATCCCAAGTCACACCCGAATGCCTGTCAGTCCCTACAGTGCAGGGTGTTATGGTTAGAAACCTTAATGCTCTGGGTGTTTCTTGGTATTTTCACTCCAAGTTTTCAGCATGGACTTTTTGTGACCCCACCGCATGAACAGTGACACTATCAGTTCATTAACTGAAAGGAGATTTTGCACAGTGACTGTGCCATTTGGCACCACAGGTGCAAAAACACATTTTGAACAGGATGTAAAAAATGACAGCTATACATTTCTTGCTTCAGCAACTGCTCAGCACATCTGTTGCATGACCTGCTTATTAACATTTTATATCTGGTATGCAATGTACTGCTGCTATGGCTGTATGGCTGAGAGGGACCTGGGGTGGTGGTGGATGTTAAGATGAACAACTCAGAGACTTGTAAGAGGGCAGCAGCTAATGCCACAATGCTGGGATGCATCACTGGGGGAGGATCACTCCAGAAGGAGGGAAGTGATACTCTCTCTGTATAACCGCTTGGTGAGGCCACACTTTGAGTACTGCATGCAGTTTTGGAGGCCACACTTAAAGATGGACATTGAACTCCTGGAGATGGTCCAGATAAAGGCAACCAAAATTATCTGGGGCTTGGGGGAAAGGACCTAAGAGAAGAGGCTCGAAGAGCTGAATATATACACGTTGTAAGAGAGAAGGGATGGGGGGACATGATAGAGGTCTTCAAGTACATGAAGGTGGTAAACAGGGGTGGAGAAGTCATAGTGCTCCGAAGGAAGGAGGGGCAACTAGAGTGCATGGGTAGAAGCTGGGGGGATACTCAGGGGAGAAAGGAGGAGGTGATACTTCAGGGAGAGGGTGGTAGAACCATGGAATGTGCTGCCCAGGGGACTGGTGGAGGCAGAGACTATGGAGGGGTTCAAGAGGGGGTGGGACAGGTACAGGGGAAGGGTTGTGGAAGCAAAGTCCAATGAAGTGGGAATACTCTGGACTGGAAATGGAGAAGCCCGAGAGGGCCGGGGGGCAGCAAGGTCAGCTCCCAGGGTGGGGACTGACCAAAGGAGCCGACACAAAAGCCTACTAGGCCTATTCTGACATTTTTGTATGTTAGTATGCTTACTACACCAACATCATGAAACATAAAACAGATGACTGCCATAACTAGGGAGGCAGTATAGTATAGTACAGTGGTTTAAGGCTCTTAATTGCAAATCTGGAGATTTGGGTCTGAATCCCACAGCCCCCAGAAAAAAAATGCAAATTTTCTTACAGAGCTAATCAGCACTAACTGCTCATAGAATGCTGTTACCTACATTTACAGCTTTGCAAATACTTGAAATCTAACTGAGTGTGGTTTCTGTAAGAAAACAGCTAGAACATTGATGATCTGGGCAGTTTCTGTGCTTTTATGGTTGTATATAGTTTGATAAAATTAAATGTTTTAAAATTGAAACACTCCTGCTAGCTAGACCTGACACACATAGAAAACAAAAATAGTGAATTAGAACTATTTAGTTGCTGTTGTCTTACAGAAACCCCAGTAAGCTAGCTCTCCCCTGGACTTGGAAGGGAGAAGACCCAGAGGGTGGGGGGCAGCAAGGTCAGCTCCCAGGGTTGGGACTGACCAAAGAAACAGACATGAAAGCCCGGTAGGCCTATTCTGCTGGCATTTTTGTATGTTAGTATGTTGGTATGCTTACTGTAATACACCAACATCATGAACCATAGAACAGATGACTGCCATAACTAGGGAGGCAGTATAGTACAGTGGTTTAAGGATCTTCACTGCAAATCTGGAGATCTAAGTTTGGATCCCACAGCCCTCACACAAATGTGGAGTATCTTTTTAATAAAGTATAAAATATGTATGTGTGAGTTATTTAGTTTGGAGAATATTTATTTCATTATTTGAAAATGTGTGATACACTTAATGTGTAGTGCAGTGAACAATTGTAATATGGAATCAAATGTGTAGCTGAAATAACTGTGTGACTGTTGCCATTTATGCTCACTAGGTAGGAACATATGCACAGCTCTGCTGTTGTGAAATGATTTTAAAGCAGCGTACATGCTAAATCCTATTGCCACATTCAAAACACCATCCCCTACCTACTTGCCACATATAAACTCAACTATATTAAAAAAATAATTCTAGGCACTTTTTTTTACCAGGAGAGAGACACTAAGCTGAAAGCTTTTTTACAGGTGCGACCTGGGAGCACAAGGAAGTTAAGTGATTTGTACAGGGTCACACAGTATGCAAGTGTGGGCTGTGGGAGTCAAACCCAGGTTTCTAGGTTTGTAGCTCAGAGCCTTAAACCACTGTGTTATACTGCATCCTTAACCCACCTGCCTACTTAACCATTATTCATTCCCCAGTCCCATTTACAACACTGTTATGCTGGTATATAATACATATTTCTCAAACTTGAAAGAAAAATTACATGGTATCATCCAAGTCTGTATTTACCAAATACTGTCCCCATGATTACAATAATTTGAACCCCTCCACCCAAAAATGTGCCCTGACATGAAACTGCATGTTTAACTGTAAAGATAATTAAAAATGGTATTTCTAAATGCATCACTAACACCAATGCTGCGTGATTAAAACAACGTCAACCCTCTCCCCCAAATATGTGCCCTGACAAACTGCATTCTGGGAAGATTGCCTTGGACAAGATGCAGTAAAAAAAACCTGAAAAACAGGTTTCATGGAGCAAATGCTGACATCCTGTTTCTAGTGTCCATGATAAAATAAAATAAAAAAACAGTTAATATTTTTTTTAATGTCAGCTATGATCAGAATAGCTTTTAAAATTTCCAATTGTTTTCTTGTTCAGTGTTTTCTAATACATCTCAAACATAAAAGAAAAAACACACTTTATAATTAAAATCTCTGTTCACCAAGTGCTGAGCCCATGATTAAAATAATTTGACCCCTCCTCCCAAACCCTGACATGAAACTGCACATTTAACTGTAAAGACAATTAAAAATGTATTTCTAAATGCATTACTAACACTAATGCTTTCAAAGTTTTGAAACTACTAAAGACAAATAATATATAACCTATTCATATATAAAATGTTTAAGAAAAACCTGTGGCTCTTACTGTAAATTAGAATGTGTGTCTAGGTCTCCTTCTGAGGCCTCAGGTGGCTCTGATAATCATTTGTTCCAAAGGATTTTTAAGTCAGTTTGAAGGCATTAAATATTCTTCTGTTCACTTATTCCTTAATAAAGACATTAAATACCTTGTGTTCTCCACTGCACAGGCTTGTTCTGTTTATTGATACAGGTCCCAAACTAGTGTATCTTGTTACAGCATGATAGAGCTATCTCATGCCCCTCCCACATGAATCAGAAAAAAGTTTGGGGTGGATCTTTAGGAGCCTTTTGGGTAGAGGTGGGGGTGGATTGTACGCCCCCAAAAAACCTAATGCTGCCTTCCACTACTCAGGTTCCAGTTCTTGTACCACCCATTTAAGTCAGAAAATAGTACCCTGCAAACATTGACTAACATGAAAGTGTATTTATTTGAGGGCAGAAAACATTGCCTGGAGGAGAGTAAGGTGGAAGAGACTATTCACACCTTCAGTCAGTTCCACGGACAGAAAATATGACATCACTACTTTTGTACATGCAAAACATCTGCAGGATCCACCCACTGCAGCTGTAAAAATGAAGACATTCACAGTCCCTGCCCAAGTCAGCAGCTTGACAACAAATGGCAAATGTTACAGCTTGAAGGTGGAGACAGAGATCACATGGTTACATTGCTGCTGGAAACATACCAGAAGAGCTGTGCTGTGTGGAGCTGTAGGAGGTGTGTTCGGAAAATAGGATCTGCTGTGTACTTAGAGCTAAGTTTTAACTCTGTTTGTACTGCTCTTCATTGCATAAAACAAACTTTAAAAAAAATTGTATGCCACTTGGCGTTCTACATCTACAGACTTAAATCTGAACATTTTTGTCTACTGTTTCTTCTTTTCTTTTCTCTTCTTGTGTGGTGCTGCTGTGCTGAACATGGCCCTCCAAGGGGGTTGAGGGGCAGGTTTTTGTCTGCAGCCGACAACAGCTTTAGATTTAGTACATTTTCACTGTCACTCTTAGACAATTCCTTTTTCTCACATCCCATAATTTATGTACACTCTCAGCATTCCAGTGCTGCTAAAATACTAATATCTACTGAGGACCCTGACAGGTAGCACTATAACTTTAGTGTTTTAACATTTTTTTTTATTTTTTTGTCTTTTGCTTTAAAGATTTTATTAAATTGTAATAAACCATACAGAGAAATTAAGTAATAGAAGACTTTTACAATATTTTTATTTTGTTATTATTTTAACATGTTTTATTACTGCTTTTCATAATACTTTAACCCTTCTTGCCATTTTGATTTTTTTATTTAATCTTAACTATTTTACTATTTGCAGCATTTTTACAGTATTATTGTTCAAGCCACTAGTACTGCTACACATTACCACTTTAGAATACAGAAGCTGCCAGCAAGTTGCAGCAACTGGCCATTTGCCTGGGCCCCTCCCTGGACCTGGTAGACATAAAGAGGGACCTTCTCTTAGGGAACACTGGGCCTGGAAACCCCCAGGAGGAGGTCCCCAGATGGCCACTCTTAGGGAGGGGTGGCATTGCTGGAGGGTGGAGACAGGGATGGCTTTTTAAGGTGCTTTTCTGCACAGCTTTCTCTCTCTCCTCCTTCCAGTAGATCTCCACCCACCCACCCTCGTAAAAGTAGGGTTGAGGGCCAGGGAGGTAGGGCCCCCTTTGACCCTCTATGGGTGACTGCATTAGGGGTTGGGCAATGACTTTTCCCATCTTTTTTTCCCGCTTAACATCAGGGTTTTCTGGGGTTTTGGCCTCCTCCAAAGGAATGTTATCTGAGATAGCCAATAGAGACAAGGATATTGTGGTTCCACAGAGGTTGTTGTGTCTGCATAGATCTGTCACAGCCATGAGAGGCAACTAGAGAAGAGCACAGGCCAGAGGTATGAGTAGGAAAGCGAGGAGGTGGTTGTGAACTCTATGTAAAGGAGCACATTCATGCTCAAATACTGCCTCTCTCCTCCAACAGTAGTACAACCCAGCTCCTCATGATAAAAGTTTACCTAGGATCTAACAGCAAAGTGCTAACCATAGTGTCTGTCTATATACCACCCAAGGACCAAGAAAAAGGTTTCACAACAATCCACGATTTCCTATCACATCTTTGACAAAACACCAAACTACTTATGATGGGGGATTTTAACATCCATTGGGCCTCACAGGACGTTGGACCCCTTAAAAATACCCTTGTGGCACTTTACATGACCCAAGTAGTGAACTCCCCCACATGCATCAATTACCATATGGGTACTAGCTCTATAATAGACTGGCTAGTCACTAACCTTCCAGATAGAATCACCAGTACCTCTATACTCCCTGATACCCTGAGTGATCATTCCCCCATCCTCTGCCACTGGTCTAAGTCCCCCAAGGTCCCACCTAAAAGTGTCACAAATAGACTATTGAAAAGAGGGAAGTTAGAGGCCTTTAAAACTCACTTATGTCTCCAAAACTGGTGCTCCATTTACAGTGCCAAAGATGTTAACTCTGCCTTAGAAAACTTCATATAAAAATGTAACAGGTCCCGTGACATATTTGCCCCCCAAACGGAAGATACGTAACTCCAGTAATACCTGGGTTACACCTCAGCTTCTACAGATGATGAAACACAGAGATGAGCTGTGGCTCATAGCAAAAAGTACAAACTCCCCAGCAGATCTACATAGATACAAAGAAGCTAGAAACAGCTGCACATGGGCAATCCGTAAGGCAAAAAGCCAGCACTTCAAAACAGAATTGGCAAATTCCTGGGGAAACTACTGTAGGTTCTGGGATTGCATAAAAACCTTGACTGGAAAACCCAGTAAAGCTCCTTCTACTGTGTTAAACATCCAGGGTACCCCTGCGATGGATCTTAAAACTATAGTAGACACATTCAACAATGCCTTCAATGACCTTAGTGGAATCCTGCCCCCCAACCACCCTCCACCTCTGGATGATGTCCCCCATATATGCAGCCCTGCCCAATGCTCTCTCTCTCTCTCCCCCCCCCTTTTCTACCTGAAATTTATCTCCCCTTCTAAAGCAAAAAAATACCTCTCTAAAGCATTAGGCAAATCCAGGACTTGCAGTGATGGCCTTGATCTCAAATTAGTCAAACTCACCCTGGATACCATCCTTGCCCCCCTTACTAAAATGTTAAATCTATCCGTAATCACTGGCAAATTCCCTCAGCTATGGAAAGCTGCAGTGGTCACACTTGTTCACAAAGGTGGCGACAAGCTCAACCACTCAAACTACAGGACAATTTCCATACTTCCTCCTCTCTCAAAAGCACTTGAGCCCATAGTCACTGATCAACTTGCAGAATATCTGGAGAAGTACCAGCTACTGTGTCTGCAACAACATGGCTTTCGAAAACAGCAGAGCACCACTACTGCCCGAGTTAATTTTATTGGCTATATCCACAATGCTTTAGATTGAGGGCAACTGGTGGGGGCAACATACATTGACCTCACGAAAGCCTTCAACACTGTCAATCATGAACTCCTGCTAAGCCAAATTACCACCACAGGACTCTCTCCAGAGTCCATTGCCTGGTTCAGAAGCTACCTCTTCAAGAGGGAACAAAAAGTTAAAATCGAAAACGTCCTCTCAGATAGCTGGCTGTTTACAAAAGGTGTGCCACAAGGATCCACTCTCAGCTCTCTCCTCTTTGGCCTATTCCTTAATACCCTCCCTCATGCTGGAAAATATAACATTTTACTATATGCAGATGATGCAGTAATGTACACAAGCCATTCAGACCCCGTTGGGATGGAAAGGTAAATGTAGGCAAATTTTTCGGCAGCTGAGAAATGGTTTGTCAATTCAAAGCTGCTATTGAACTATAACAAGATGAAAACTATGCTCTTCGCCTCTGCCCAAAACAAACACAAGTCCTACCAACTACATATACTCAACAATCTTAATTCTCCCCTCAAAATGATACCGCATTTCAAATATCTTGGTATCACTTTAGACAGCACCCTGTCCTATAACCGACACATCAAGCTAGTCACCAAAAATGCCAACGCCAAATTGGGCCTGCTCTGCAAAAATAAATCCTACCTTACCAAAGATGCCATAAAAACTGCTATTACTAGCTCTGTTCTGTCACTATAGATTATGGCCTGGTGATATATGGTGATGCAGCCCCTATGACACTCAAACAAATCGAAACCACCCTTAACAAGGCCTGTAGACTTTTACTAAATGCTGATCCGAGGACACACACAAATGACCTTTACTCCCTTTCGGGCTGGCTTAATCTCAGCAATAGAATACAATATCAGGTCTTCCTGCTAGCTCAAAAGTCCATCCTAGGACTAACTCCACCCTGCATACAGAACCTCCTAAGGCCGCATGACTCCACCAGATTCACCAGGGGCTTAAACACCCACTCCCTAAAAGTTCCCTACTGTCACACTTCCCAGGGACAATGTTCCTACTGAGCACCTTCCTGGTTAAATACCCTAGGTGAAGATATCCTTTAAGGAATCCAAGCTCAGTCTGTTTAAATCTAAACTACGTGCTCATCTTGGCATGGCCAGCCATAAAGAGCACAGGACTTAACACAGTCTTGACCTCCCTACAACCCTGGGAGACCCCAGCCCAACTCAGACCTCTAGGTTGAATTCAGCTACTCTCAACTCTACTTTACTAAAACAAAACAAAACAAAAAAAACGCCTAGCCCTCGGACAACAGAGCTACTCTATAGCAGACCTTGCTGTACCTCTCACTTTCTCGCTACTTCCTACCTCCCATTCTTGCTATCACCACCCCCCTTCTCTCTCTACTACTCTAAAGCTCTAATTTTATAAATTGTCAAGTTGTGTACCTCTTACTGTCATTTTAAATCTATTGCTTCTCATTTGTTATTAGTCTTATGTATAATTTATATTTGACATGGAACCTCTGTAAACAAGCCTCTGGCTCAAAGGTTTTTTCCAAAGAATAACAAATAAAATAAAAAAAAAATTCTGAAATTTCCTCAACCCCATCAACACCAGTGAGAAAACACGGTGGTAATTAAAACTTTTTAAAATTCCCTATTGATTAGTGGTACTGGACTTGAGTCTGAGGGTGATGCAGTGGCAGAGTTGTGTATGCCACTGCCATCTCAGGAAAATGAGAAAGAGGAGGACCTGGGAAAGGAAGAGGAGGAAATGGGGGGGGATGACACTGTCATTGATCCTTCGTGGGAGCCTGAAAAGAAAAAAAAAAACATGAGCGCTAGCAATTTTGTTTTTCAAATTGAAAGTTAGGCAGCACCTGCCAATAAAGATAATATGTGATTACTTGGTTTACTTGATTGGTTTACTTGGCTTTTGTGAGGCATAAATAAGCAGAGGCCCATCGAGAATGCCCCCCACAAAATTTGTGGAACATTATTGTTTGTAGTGGGTTAGCCAAATATCTATTCCCTTTTTAAATACTTCAAATGTTTCACTGTCTATCAAAAACTTTGTGAGAGTTTGTTCCACAGTTTTGGGGCCCTTATTGAAAAATAATTTAGTCTTTTAACTCTTAGAACTTCAAGTTGGCTGGAGTGTAGTCTAGGGACATGTTTGCTTTTGGAATAATGTATGCCACATTGCTGCATTAAAGATGGTGATTTTAAAAGTATATAAAGAAATAGGAGATCTCCTCTAATACGCCTCAATTCTAGGGAGTATAAGTTAAGCTTCTGAAGTCTACTGTGGTAATCCATATGCTTTAGGTGGGGGACCATTCTAGTGGCTCTTCTCTGAATCTGCTCCACTCTGGCTATATCCTTTTTGAGATATGGGCTCCAGAATGGTGAGCCATAATCAGAATAAGGTCTAATGTAAGTTCTATATACTAGAAGCAAACATTCCTCAGATTTCAGGATAAATGTACGATCTATCCTCATTAATAATGCATTTGAATTTCGGGCTAGTTTATCGCAATGGTCAGTAGGAGTGAGTTTGTCATTAACTATAATACCAAGGTCCTTTTCACTGTTTGATGCTTTTAATATTCTATCTTTAAGCTTATAAAGTTGAATAGGATTGTGTTTACCAAAATGAAGTACTGAGCATTTTCTATGTTAAAGTCCATCTCATTTAAGGTAGCCCAATTATCAATGCATGTTAAATCATTTTGTAGTTGTTTGATGTTGTCGATGGAATCAACTCTTCCGCCCAATTTAGTATCATTGGCAAATTTGGAGAGTAGATTGTTAGATTTAATTGCCATATCAGAAATAAATAAATTAAACAGGGTAGGCCCAAGAACCGAGCCCTGTGGCACACCACTGGTCACCCTTCCACAGTCAGACAGCACTCCATTGATTCTAACCTGCAGTGTCCTGTTGGACAACCAACTATCGACCCAGGATATCAAGTTTGCAGGGAGTCCTAGATAAGAAAGTCTGTCAATCAATTTATTATGGGAAACACGGTCAAAGCAGTGTCAGTGGCTCAGTAGGTAGCACACTCATCTCTGAGGCTGGGAGATCAGAGGGATGTGGGTTCAGTTCCCACATCTGGCACTTGGGTCAATATCCCAGTTCTGAAACTGTACTGCAGTATGAGAGGGGTGCTGCGCTTCTGAGGTGCTATCTTTTGGATGAGACATTAAAACTGAGGTCCCATCTGCTTGGATTGGTGGTAGTTCAGGTGGATGTTAAAGATCCCATGGCACTTATCAAAAAGAGTAGGGGAATTTTTTATTATAATAACATCAAAAAATAATTATAACAGTGTTGAGTCACACAAAATAAATGCAAATCAGATGACATACAATCAAATCCTTATTACAGTCATACAGTATAATTCAGTATATAAAAAGAAACATGACCAAACAATAATAAAAGAAACCAATAAATCATCCTTGTTAGTCACATACAGCCTAAAATTCCCTAATGCCTTAAGGAATCCCCTTATCTCACATATTATTTATATTTAATAAAGTAAGTCATCCCTTTCCACCAATTGTCAACTTTTCTGGGAGATGCAAAGGCAACATCTGCCAAATATATCCTTTTTAAGGCCCTACTGATCAGACAACAAACTACTTCAAAAGGCATCAGTTTCTGATACAGCACCCATTGGCATCTAGCCTGCCAGAGGTAATATATCAATGTACAGCATAATATATTTAGAGTCCCACTATCATATCTTGACTGCAAATGAGCGCAATTACCCAACACCAAAATATTATAATCTAGTGTACCTAACCATTTCATGTTCCACTGAACCATTAGAAATTTCCATAGAGACTTAGCATACGAACAGTCAAATAAAAAATGTTCCATCGTTTCTTCCACATTAATACACTGTAAATAAGGACAATTACGTTCAGAATGAGCTTTATATTTAGCATTCCCTCTTACCCCAATCCGACCATAAGCCGATAACCACATAAGTTCCCACATGTAATTGGGTAAAAGTGAATTATTTAACCTTTGAAGCACTACTTTAATACTTTGGGATGGACAATTTTTAAAAGCAGGTTCACTAGGGTATAATAGTAACATCACCTTGCTATATAACAATTTCCCCGAACAACTCTGTAGACAATCCATTGTTAATTTCCATTTAAATAATTTTTTAACAATAGGTAGAAAAAGAACAGGAATACATAACGTGGGAATAGGTTTAGGGGCATCTTGCGACCAAGCCTTAAAGTACTTATCCAGTATAACAGAGAGTAGTGTCACCTCATTCCTTGGGTGCAAATCCCATACCTCCCTAAAATTTGAGGAGATAAATAACGTATAAAAGAAAATAATTGGATCAATCATCCCCAAACCCCCACATTGTTTTGATAAATAAGTATAATGACGTTTAATTGGATTGAGCCTATTGCCCCATACCATTTGAAAAAATAAACTGTAAAGTTTAGTTTCCAATGAAAGTGGAATTGGAACAACCTGAGCAATATACAACAATAGTGGCACGAAGAAATGTTTTATAACTACAACCCTCTGTAATTTTGGCAGTCTCCAATGTTTCCATATATTAACCTTATATTCTACAGCTTGTAATCCTTTTTCCCAATTCAGGGAAGGTAAATTCTGAGGCCCATACCATAGCCCAAGTATCCTTAAAGGGTCAGGGGAGATATAAATACCTTGAACAAATACCGACTCAGGAAGTTGCACCCCTATAAATAATCCTCTACTTTTAGAGGGATTCAGTTGTGAATTGGAAACAGCTGAATACTGCAACATTAAATCTAGAAACAACACTATTTGATCATCACATTGAAAAAATAAACACAGATCATCAGCATAAGCCAGCACCCTCACATTCTGATGTAACGGAGGTGCCGAAATCCCCTCCCACAATTCTGATTGCGACACATACTGAATCAAGGTATCTATGACATATATTTATAACAATGGGCTCAGCGGGCATCCCTGCCTCACTCCAGTAGGAATATGAAATCCAGTCCCTATCGTAGTGTTTAACATAGGGTGAGTCCTATTGGTGTCATATATCTCCTTAAGCCAATGCACAAATTGCCGAGGCACCCCATAATGAGACAAAACTAAAACTAAAAACGGGTGATATACCCTATCAAAAGCTTTCCTCTGATCTACCGATACAACACAACCAGTTAATTTACACATGTTAACATATTCTATCCAATCTCTAATGTATCTATGTGCTTGAAAGATTGATTTTTCTGGTATACCACAAAATTGGTTAGGGGATATAACCTGGAGTGCTACTTTTTTTAATCTGGTGTTTAATATACTCATCAATATCTTATAATCTGAGTTCAATAAAGTGATAGGTCTCCAATTGTCAAGTGAATATCTATCCCCGGATTTAAATAAAAAAATTAAGAGACCCTCAGAGAACCAAAGTGGAAAACTAGCAGATATAAGAAAAAAATTATATACTAACTCCAAACCTATAGCAAAAGAATCAGGGAAAGCCTTATATAATTCCATCGTCATACCATCTATACCAGGTGACGTTCCAGATTTCAACTGCTGAATTGCTGTAACAATTTCTTGCTTTGAAATAGGCAACACTAAAGCCCCCTTATCCTTAGGACATTCTGATTTCTCTAATTTTGCCAAGAGTTGTTCCATCAGTGAAATGCTAGGTACAGTCTCAGGTTTATGAGCCTCAAAAAACTTTTTAATCATTTGTTGCAGTACGCCCTGCTCTGTAACAATGTTATCATCAACATCCTTCAGGGCATCAATGGTAGTGTTTAATTTATATTTTTTAAAGGCCTCATAAGGGTCCCCTTCCGGACATTTTTTCCTCCCAAATTTAAACAAAGCTTGTAGAGTTTCCACCCTATCGTACTGCCGTTCCTTAAGCTGTTGTTTAAGAAGTGCAATTCAGCCAGAATTTTCAATTTTAGAAGTATTTGCCAAAGAAATCTGATCATACAGATGTTGCCTCAATTTTAGATAATGCAAAAACTTCTTATTACCCCTAGTCTTATCAATATTTTTAAATAATGATGCAAAATCCTTTTTGGAATCCGCCCACCATTCCCCCAAATCATCATACAAAAAAGCCACTGATAATCTGGCCTTTAATAACAATTCAATTTTATTCCTAACTTCCGGGCACTGCAATAATGTAGCATTCAGTTTCCATCTTGCTCTCAGTCTTACCGGCAACTGCACAGGTCCAATTTTGCATAACAAAAGCATATGATCCGAAAAAGAAACGGGTACCATAAAAAAATCAAATAATACAGATTCCGAAAGAAACATATAATCAATAGTGGAAGTACATGTATTCTTTTTATAAGTAAAATCTACTCCCCCCGTTGCCTACTTCTACCGTCTACCAGGCCAGATCCCTTTATCAATTGTTCCAACGCCTTGGAATCACAATATACCTTTTTTTTCCCCCATTTTTTCCGTATCCTGATCCCCAAGCTTAATTACCCCGGCCTGCCTCTTGAGCTCACAATTGAAGTCACCACACAAAAAAATTATATGCGAGGTAAACAAATATGGCTTAATCAATTGAAACAAAGCTATCCTTTCAGATTTAATTTGGGAACAATAAACATTGATAAATCTGTAAGTCAAAGACCTCCACACCCCATCAAGAATCAATAAACGACCTGGCACTATATCCATTAACTTAATCAAAGAAAAATGAAATGAGTTAAACACAACCCCTATCCCATCTGCAGAATCTTGTCCAAATGACCAGTAGGAAGGCCCCCAGCACCATTCACACTGAAAAAGCCTACTTTGATCCAGAGAATACATCCAAGTTTCTTGCAATAGGCAAATCTGTAAAACTTGGGAATGAATATACTCAAACACAATCCTCCTTCTTTTATAATTTAAAAGGCTATGAACATTCATTGAACCCAGGGTAACAGTCATTCCTCAAGAAAAAAGAAGAAGAACCCATCAGCCATTCTTTTTCCCCCTCTTTTTCTTTTTTTCTTTATATCCTTCAGAAACTCTCAAAGGAGAAGGCGGGCTATTCTGCATTTGTTGGGAATCTAACTCCTGACTATTCAATTCTACATCACCCCAAGAGAGCTAACACAGAAAAAGATTATTCGATTCCACTTCTACAGGCCAGACCTAAATTGGTCTTAGTGTTCCTGCGGATCGTCGTACGGAACTAACACAAAAGGGCATAACACCTTTTCTTCCGTCTCCTTCTGTAACACCATAACTCCCGATTCTCTGCTAAAGGTAACCATGACTGCTCATCTGCCACACATTTTGACTTTTTCCTGACACTTGCAGCATTTGAATCCACTTGGGACCTTATCCCATCCTCCACAGGTGGAATGACCTTATCCTGTGCTTCCTGGATCAATAATTCAGGACAACCCATTGATGTTTTATTCCTTGAGGCCCACTCACACTCAGCAAAAACATGCCCAACCCCTTCACATAAGTCACACTTCATTGGATTCTCACATTTGATGACCCCATGTTCAATCTCACCACAATTTTCATAGCGGGGTTTGTCACAAGAACTTGACAAATGGGTACGGGCACCACACCTGTAGCAAGCTCTGGGCTGTCCTGCATAGAAACACACCCCCCTATCTCGTCCCAAAAGAAACGAGTTAGGAATGTGTTCGATACCTTTGTCTGTTTGCCGTAGTTTCACTTTAAATTTCCATCCCCCAGTCCAAACCTGCTCAGAGTCTAAAATGGCCTCCGGGGAACTTAAAACTTCACATTTCTGACCCAACCAGTATGAAATATCATCCACGTGTACACCCTCATTCCTAAACATAATGGTGACAAACTTGATTAATGGTTTTGTCAGGGGAATCACGAAAAAGGGTGTCCACCGGGGTGAGAACTTCACCTGGCTATATCTCTCCCAAAACAGGTCCAATGCCTGGGCAGATCTAAAACTAACATCAAAATTATCCTCCCCAGATATGTTTATGAGCATAAAAACTTCCCTAGGTGAAAATGCAGAGTCTTTTAATAAACATTCCCCACATATCCCTAGCCCTATCTCCAAACCATCCTTATACCTAATCCTTACAGCATTCCTTCATGGGGCTGCCTCCTGCTTGGACCTAGAGAATAACTCAGACATTAAAGGTTTCTCAGCTGGTAATGCTTGTTCTAAATCTGCCCCTTGGTGTAAATCAGTCTCTAATGGTACTGAGTTATCAGTAGGTAAAACTAACTTCTTAAGACCAGGCTGTACCCCATCTCCCCCCCCCCCCCATTTACAGGAACCACAGGCAAAAGCACAATAGGTTTCCAAACAGGTGTAGTTTGAGAAAAATTCAGAGTAGGATCCCAGTCAGGTGTTGGGTGCCAAGACCCCTTGTTCAACGTCCAACCCGCCTCTTGTAATGCTCAATCAGGGGACCAAGCATCCACCTGTGGGGCCTGTGCTTCAGACCCCTTTCTCAGGGAAAGTGCATCCTTAGATTGTACCTTCTGTAGCAACTTATCCCTCTCAGGATCACTAGCTTTGTTCGTAACTTCTATATGTCGTTTTGCAAATAAAAACGTCATTCTTTTACCTTTACCATCCTCTCCAACTCTGTCCGTACCAGACTTAAGACATTGGTTGAAAAAAAGAACTGAAACTCCATCCTGCTGAAACAGATCTGTTTGATAAACGCAGGATCGATCACCCTGCACAACAAAATCCCCACCTTTAAAATCAGCGCCAGCCACCTTCAGATCCTCCATAGTCGATTCACGTAGCCCATCCGGGTCTCTGACTGTATCTATAGCCACCGCCGACACTTTGTCAGGTAAATTCATTCCATGTAGTCTCACTTCACCAGTTTGACTCTTGTCTTCCCGCTCTCCAAAAACAATACGCTTTGCACTTCTGTCTGATGCACCCTTAATCCGATCACTTCCCGAATCACATTCTCTATGTTCCACCATAATCACAGACCTACCCTCTGGTGTAGCTGCTACTACTCCGCTTGTGTCCTCTCGTTCCCGTTCCGACTCCAGAGAAACCGCTAATTCTGCACTCAGTTCCACTCTTCGCACACTCTCCCACTCCTGCCTCATCATTTGCCTTGATGATACACACTCCATCTTTCCAGATTCAACCGAAACTCCATCTTTAGTCACAACTGATCCCGAAGTTCGCTCTTCTGCGTCTTCCGACAAACCTATTCGTGCCGACTGCACCTTCTGCATTCCTCCATCAAAACAATCCTCTCTCAGAGGACTACCACCAGCCACCTCCACTGATGCAGCCATCTGCTCCCGAGTCCAGCCTGCACTGACTGAACTCGCTGTTTCGCCGCAAGTCCCCTACTGCCAGACTGCAGTAGGGGAATTTCCCCGGTGTCCTGGCCAAATTTTCATCATTCGCTAAAATCACCACCAACAGCTTAATCTGGTTCAAGGTCAGTTGGCATTCATCTGTATCCCCCTCCCCGGGGTCGTGCCTGAAAATAGGCAGGATTTGTCTAGTTCACTTACCCGGTCAACAAAAGAACTAAATAAATAAAAAATTAAAAGGCCTTACTATAGTCTAAAAGAATTATATCCATAGGTATATTGGAATCTAGCCCTTGATTTATGTTATTATAGAAGGCTATGAGGTTGGATGTGCACGAATATACCTGCTTAAATCCATGTTGTGTATTATCAATAATGTTAAGTCTTGATTGTTCTGTTTCTATTATATTTTTGATAATTTTTTCCAAGAGTTTACATGGTACTGAGGTTAAACTAATGGGACAATAATTAACAGTGTTAGTTCTACATCCTTTCTTGTAAATAGGTGTTACATATGCCTTTAACCAATCAACAGGAACATTAGATTATTTTTCAAGGATTTGTTAAAAATTAAAGTTAAAGGTTGTTTAATAACCTCAGCTGTTTCCATAAGAAATCTTGGGCTAATGCCATCTGGTCCTGGGCCACTGTTTTTGTTTAGTGTTTTTAACACCTCCTCAGTTTGTTTTATACTGACAGTCAGTGTCTTTAGTTTAGTACCAAATGTTTTGGGATAGATTGTAAGATCTTTTTCAAAAATACTTAACAAAAGTATAAATTAAGTGTATCGGCTGTATCCTTATTATTGGTAATCAACTTATTATCTGATTTTAATGGTCCAACATGTCCGTTGTTTCCCTTTTTATTATTCAAGTAAGCATACAGGGACTTATTTCCATTTTTTGTGGGGGCAATTTAAAATTCTAAATTTCTCTTAGCCAATCTAATATCCTGTTTTAATTTTTTTACCGAGGATTTATAGAGTAATAAATATTCATTTTTACGTTCGCTTATGCGCATGCACAAGGAATGTCTTGGGAGAATGAGACACTTTGGAGGTGTGCCCCTCCTCTGAGATCCCCTGCTCCATTGAGCAGGCATGGCAGTCCTGCACCAATCGGACACGGTGCTGTGTATGACAGCGGTAGTCTTCTCTTCAAAGAAAACCACTGCTGTGTGCTTGCACTGCGTCATGTCGCCCCCAAATCTTTGCTGCCATGCCTGGGCCCACCCCAGCATGGCAAACTCCGTAATCGTCTGTCAGCGGGATGCTCAATCCCGTTGGCTCCACGGCCCCAGTCATCCTTCTGCCACGCTGGGGCCCACCCAGTGTGGCAAACATCCCGTTGTCTTTTTTAAAAAAACCTGTAAATTAAAAATGGTCCCACGTTGCTTCTCCCAGCCCCACCCGCACACCCACCACTGTGCCCTGCCTCCCCACCCCCTCACCCCATACTTACCTCCGGGCTCGGTGCGATGATCTTGGTGGACCAGGAACACGTCTGCACTCTTCAAAGCCGACCGCGAACTGAGGAAATGCCGGTAAGCTGTATAATGGGCTAGAAAGGGGGTTTTCAACTTTATTGCATATCTCAGGCATTTTTTGGAATTTTTGCACCAAATTTTCAACATGGGGTTTTGGGACCCCTTCTCATGAATGATGTCACTGTCATGGCGTTATTCGGGCCCGAAGGGTGATTTCATGTAGTGACTGTGAAATCACACTTCTGGCCTGAATAACACCATGACAGTGACATCATCAGAAAGAGTCCAAAACCATGTTGAAAATCTGACATAAAATTCCAAAAATGACTGTTCTGGCGTCGTTGCGAAGTTCCTACGCAGGCTCATAAGTTCACAAATTTTCAATATTTTCACTCCAGATTTTCAACATTGCCATTTTACCACACCTCCTTATGAGCAGTACAGCTGTCATTTTTCACATCCTGCCCAAAATGTGTTTCCACCCATGTAGCGCACAATGGCTTAGTCGGTGTGCGAAATCAATGTATGGGACACAATAAGAATATCACCTTGACACTGTTCATTAGCAGAGGTCTTAAAATGGCTATGTTGAAAATTTGGTGAAAAAATTCCTAAAAATGACTGTTTTACGAGCGTGCGTTGTGAAGTTCCTACGCACGCTCATAGGTCTGCGAATTTTCAATATTTCCACTACAGATTTTCAACATTGCCATTTTACCACACCTTCTTATGAGTAGTACAGCTGTCATTTTTCACATCTCACCCAAAACGTATTTCTGTCCATGTAGCACACAATGGTGCAGTCGGTGTGCAAAATCAATGTATGGGACACATTAAGAAAATCACAATGACACTGTTCATGAGCAGAGGTCTTAAAATGGCTATGTTGAAAATTTGGTGAAAAAATTCCAAAAAATGACTGTTTTATGAGCGTGCATTGCGCAGTTCCTACGCATGCTCGTGCGTTCGCAATTTCAATATTTTCACTCCAGATTTTCAACATTGCCATTTTACCACACCTCCTCATGAGCAGTACAGCTGTCATTTTTCACATCCTGCCCAAACGTGTTTCCGCCCATGTAGCGCACAATGGCACAGTCGGTATGCGAACTCAATGTATTGGACACATTAAGAAAATCACAGTGACACTGTTCATTAGCAGAGGTCTTAAAATGGCTATGTTGAAAATTTGGTGAAAAAATTCCTAAAAATGACTGTTTCACGCGTGCGTTGCGCAGTTCCTATGCACGCTCGTAAGTTTGCAATTTCAATATTTTCACTCCAGATTTTCAACATTGCCATTTTACCACACCTCCTTATGAGCAGTACAGCTGTCATTTTTCACATCCTGCCCAAAACGTGTTTCCGCCCATGTAGCACACAATGGCGCAGTCGGTGTATGAAATCAATGTATGGGACACATTAAGAAAATCACAGTGACACTGTTCATGAGCAGAGGTCTTAAAATGGCTATGTTGAAAATCTGGTGAAAAATTCTAAAATGACTATTTTACAAGCGTGTTGCATGGTTCTAACGCCTTTCGTAAGTTCAGCAAATTTTCAATATTTGCACTCCAATGACTTCCAAATACCTAAACAGCACATAGAAGCAAGCAACATTTGGCATTGACAAATGCTGGTACTTCTTTGTCACTGATTTTTTTAAGCCATGTCCAAGTGCCAAATACCACTGCAAATACCTGCAAGCGAACGTTCGGCATTGACAAATGCTTGTTATTATTATGGAGAGATTTTTTAAGTTTATGAAACAGTTTCTTTTTAGGTTTAGTTTTTTTTATTTGATTATTCAACCAAAGTGGTATCTGCCCTTTCACATTATATTTATTTCTTTAAGGGAACATATTTTGCTTCTAAATTAAGAATAGTATTTTTCATGTAGTTCCACGATTCCTTGAGTTTAAGTGGTGATAATATGTCTTCCCCCATTATATTTTTTAGATAGATATTTATTTATGATTGAAAAATCCATTTTATCATAATCTTTTATCAAAGCGTTGTTAGAGGTACCTCATTGATTATAAGGTAAATGAAAAAATATAGATTTATGATTGCTGTTACCCAATGGGTCAGATAGCATGAGGTCAGAGATATTATTATTAGAGGTAGAAAATAAGAGGTCTAGAATGTCAATCCCTCTAGTAGGTTCATCAATTAGTTGATCAAGTCCCAGATCAATTATAGCGGATATAAAGCTCTTATCTATTGTGGATTCATCAGATAACATATCCCAATTTACAATGGGTAAGTTAAAGTTGCCCATCAATAAAATGCTGCCTTTATCTGCAATACCTCTAATTTCATCTAATGAGCTATCTGTATCTTCATGATTGGCATTAGGTGGCCGGTAACAGGTGCCAAATATTATTTGAGACTGTCCTTTAAGTTTAACATTTTTTATTTTTTTTTATTTATTTCAATCTAGGATTACAATACCTTTGAGCCGAGGCTCTTTTACAAAGGTTCCACATCAGCGTGTGCAACAGTCATAATTTTTAGTTACAAACATATAGTCATTGACTTACAGACATGTAATAACCAGTACAAATACTTGAGCTATGAGCAAGACAAGGGAATGAGGAGTGGGGAAGTGAGGGTAGGAGATCGGGGGAGGAGGTGCAGGGGTAGGGGAGTCAGAGGTGGTTGGGGCAGGGCAGAAGTGGATATGGAGGTGGCAAGAGGGAGACAGTGCAGCCAGGGAGCCTTGTCAAGGGAATATGACAGGTAAGGTGCTAGGGCTGCAAAGATTGATTGTAAGTGCTGGGTGCTGGGGCATGTGCAGCTGGAATGGTGGAAATGTTAAGATGGGAAATTGCAGGATACAAGCAGTGAGAGGTGCAGCTTGGACTTGAAGAGGCCGAGTGTTGGACCAGTCGCTATGTCGCTGCCAAGAGAGTTGAGCCAGTTGGATGCCCGATAGGTGAATGATCTTTACCCTTGGGTCGTGCACATCGTGGGATATGTAGTAGATGGGAATTGGATCTCCTTGTAGTGACGTTCATAAGTCTAGGCTTAAGGAGGGCACAGACACCAGGTGGGGCAAGCCCCATTATAATTTTCTTGGCCGTGATGCAGGTTTGGTATTTTATGCGTTTGTCCAGTTGAAGCCATCCAGATTGGGAATAAAGGTCACATGTGTGGCTACAGCAATGTGAGCCAGTGATGAGATGACAGGCCTTATTCAGGGAGGTCATGAAACATTTGAGAGCAGTGGTAGTTGCATACCCATATATGATAAGACCATAGTCTATGATGCTGACAATGGAGCTTTGGACAGCCACTGACAGTGCTTCTGGGGTTAGGGGTTTCCTGTGCTGGAATAATATGCCTAACCTTGCATTGGCAGACTTTGCAATATTGCTGATATAGACAGTGTATGAGAGGTGGGGATCATGGGTGATGCCGAGGTACTTGAACAATTGTATTTGTTCCAGGATCGCTCCTTGTCTGGTTGCAATGGAGAGGTGGAGTTGTTAGTTTTTGTTGTGGGGGCTGCAGAAGACCATAGACTTGTTTTTTTTTCTGATTGAGAAGCAGTTTATGATTTAGGAACCAGGATTCGATGGAGGAGAAAGCCCACTGAAATTTATTTTGTAATTGGATTGGATTAGGGTCTGAGGTGAGGATCACAGCATCGTCAGCGTAGAGAATTATTTGTTCTGGGCAGCTGTCTGGTAGTGAGTTTAAGAATAGGCTGAAGAGGAGGGGTCCCAGAATGGAGCCCTGGGGGACTCCCGAGCCGACCGGTCTAGGATCCAAGAGTGTATCAGTGATTCTTACTGTTTGGGACCATTCTTCAAGGTAGCTCTTAAACCAGCCAATGGAGTTGGTTGACAGCCCAGTGTTCTGAAGCTGGACAAGCAGGAGGCAGTGATTGATGGTGTTGAAGGCTTTAGTTAAGTCAATGTAGATTGAGCCTAGCAGTTCACCGGAGTCAAGTGCATTGTGGATTGTGCCAGTGAATTCAAGTAGGGCTGTGGAGGTGCTGTGACCTTTGTAGAACCCATGTTGTTGCTTGCACAGGATGTTGTACATATCCTTGTACTCTGTGAGCTGGTCTGAGATTATGCATTCTAGTGCCTTGGAGAGTGGGGATAGTAGGGAGATAGGTCTGCAGTTATCGTGGGCAGTTTTGTCACCACTTTTATGGATTAGGGTGACAGTGGCAGATTTCCATCTGTCCAGGAACTGGCTAAGGCTGAAGGAGAGGTTGAAAATTCTGGTCAGAGGACTAAGCACTTCATCAAGTGTGAGAGACAGGATTTTGAGATCAAGGGAGTCATAACTGAATCTTGATTTACCAAGGGCTTTGGTAATGTAGTTGCATACTTGGTGAGCCTTGACTGCTTTGAAGTAGAAGCAGGGGGAGCTGGTGGAAGTAGTATTCATTGCGGACAGAGGGGCTTCACCATCTTTGAAGAAGTTCTGGGGTAGGGCAGCACTGAGGTCAGTAAAGGCTTTGTTAAAGGTATCCACAATGGTTTTTGGATTGAGGGTTGTGGTTCCGTTGATGTTGAGTATTGATGGGGGGGTTTTTAGTAGATTCCCGGTGAGCTCCTTTATGTTCTTCCAGAATTCCCAACCATTGCCCCAGAAGTTTGTGATGGCATGCTTATAGAAGGTGGACTTCATTTGCTGGATGGTTTTGGTGCAGTCATTGTGGGCACGTTTGTAGTTTTGGATGTAGTTTTGCCTTCCAGAGTTTCTGGCCAGCTCCCATAGGTGGTTTCTTGTTTTTAGCATCCTGAGGAGGTCACCTGTGAGCCAAGGGTTACTGAGTGATTTAACTTTGCATTTCTTAATAGGAGCATACGTGTCACAGGCCACAGTGAATATGTTTATGAAGTGGTCAAGGGCAGTGTTTACGTTGGTTGCATTGAAGATAGGGGACCAGTCATGATGGAGGAGGTGGGATTTGAGTCGAGGAATGTGACCACTGGGTAGAACCCTGCTGGTGATAGTTTTTGGTGGTTGTTTGATGAATTTATTTGACCAGGTGCAGCTAACAGGGGAGTGGTCACTGAGAGAGTCAGGGAGGACATTAGTGTTAGATATCCATGACAGGTGACTGATAAGGATCCAGTCCAAAAGTGTGCTGGTGCCAGTCCTGTAATTTTTCCTGGTTGGTGAGTCAACCGTTTGTGTGAGGTTCGCCGCAGCAATGGTATCCCTGTGTGCACCATCATCGGCCGCAGGCCATTTGATGTTGAAGCCGCCTAGGAGGATGGATTCAGTGTCCAGTGGGAGTGACTTTACAAAGTCAAGAACAGCTGTTAGACCAGTTGCCTGTTCTTTGGGAGGGATGTAGATGGTGGCAACAGTGAGGGTTTTGTTTTGGGCTCTGAGGAATCCATATACTTTATGTATCAGTTTGAAAGGTGGTCTTATGTGAGAAAATAGTGTCCTTAACATAAATGCAGACCCCCTCTCCTATCAGTATGATCTTTTTAATAAAGTTTATACCCTGGGATACTAGTTGACCATTCTGAACTGGTGTTCCACCAGGTTTCTGTTACTAAAATAATATCAAGATTAAGCAAATGGCATTTAGCTTCCATTCAGCCATTTTAAGTGTGTTCAATGATCTGGCATTAAGGTACAAAATATTACAATAATATTGGGTACTATTATTAGACATCAGAGACGTGGATCTAGGTTCATTCTCCCCCTTTGAAGCTAATTTAAAGCTTTAGAGCTATGCTGAGCAATTTTTTCCCAGGACTGTACTCCCTCTACTACTGAGATGTAGCCCATCCCAACAGAACAGAGATGGTTTCTCGTAAAAGTCCTCCCAGTGAGTTAAGCAGGAAATTTGCTGTCTAAGGCACTATTTTCTTAGCCACTCATTTAGTGCCTTAATTTTGCTGGTTATAAACATTGTGGCTGTGGGTACTGGGAGAATTTCTGAGAAGCAGACTTCACATCCCTTTTCTATCAGAGTGTTATAAAGTGCTACAAAATCTTGCTTTAGGTCAGATAGGGAGATTTTGTTTATGTCATTAGTGCCTGTTTGTATAATCACTAAGGCATTGTTAGTAGGTCCAGAAAACAACTCCTTAGATATAGAAACATAGAAGCTGATGGCAGACAAGGACCGCAAGGCCCATCCAGTCTGCCCATTTCTTTTTCTACCTTATAAATGTGCCATCGGCCTTTGCTCTGTCAGTGACCTATCTATTCATAGTCATTTGTATTGTTCCCTTATGCCTATCCCATGCCTGTTTGAAGCCCTGCACTGTATTCATAGCCAGCACTTCTTGTGGTAAGCCATTCCATGCATCTACCACCCTTTCTGTGAAAAAGAATTTCCTCACATTCCCCCTTAATCAGCCTCCCTCTAATCTCATGCTGTGTCCTCTTGTCCTGCTATTTTCTTATATTTAAACATATTAGACTCTTTCACCTTGTTTATGCCCTTAAGGTGTTTAAATGTCTCGATCATATCACCTCTCTCCTCCTTTGCTCAAGGGTATACATATTGAGCTCCGTTAATCTGTCCTCATATGTCTTCTGATGCAGTCCCTGCACCATTTTGGTTGCCTTCTCTAGACTGCCTCAATTTGGTTAATGTCCTTGTGAAGGTGTGGCCTCCAATACTGCGCGAGTACTCCAGATGGGGCCTAACCAATGTCTTGTACAGAGGGATTATTACCTCCCTCTTCACGACTTGTGATACCCCTACTAATGCACCTAACACCCCTAGCCTTACCTACTGCTTTAGAGGTCTGCTTGGATGATTTTAGGTCATCAGTGATGATGATGCCCAAGTCTCTTTCTTTCTTTGTGACTGCTAGCAACTCCCTCCCAGCCTATAAGTGGCTTCAGGGTTTCTCTTCCTATATGCATGATTTTGCACTTCTTTGCATTAAATCCCAGTTGCCACTCTTCTGACCATTTTGCTAGTTTATCCAGATCTCTTCTCATTCTGCCCACCCCATCTGGATCATCTACTCTGTTGCAGATCTTGGTGTCATCTGCAAACAGACAAACATACCCTCTAGTCCATCTCAGAGGTCACTAATGAAGATGTTGAATAGGACTGGCCCCAGGACTGATCCCTGAGGTACCCACTTGTGACTTGCATCTCTTCTGACTGTATACCATTTACCACCACTCTCTGTTTTCTGCCAGTCAACCAGTTTGCCACCCAGTTGACCAACTTCTGACCACCCCGAGCCTACCTAGCTTATTTATCAATCTTCTATGTGGAACAGTGTCAAAAGCTTTGCTGAAGTCAAGGTAGGTGACATCAACTGCTCCCCTTGGTCCACCACTCTGGTTACCCAGTCAAAGAAATTTATGAGATTAGTTTGACAGGACCTTCCTTTGTAAACCCATGCTGTCTTGGATCCTGTGCCCCTATGGATTCCAGGTGTTGCACTATCCTTTCCTTAGGAGTGCCTCCATAATCTTGCCACTACTGAGGTAAGACTGACTGGTCTGTAGTTCCCGCCTCCTCCCTGCTACCACTCTTGTGGGCGGGATCATAAACCCTTCTCCAGTCTTCTGGGACCTCTCCTGTGCTCAGAGACTCACTAAACAATTCTGCTAATGGCTCTGCTAGTTCCTCCTTTAGCTCCTTAAGTACCCTGGGATGTATGCCATCAGGTCCTATTGTCTTATCCACCCTGAGCTTGCAAGCGCTTGAGGACCCTTTCTTTTGTGAAGGGAGTAGTGCTACCTCCCTCCCCTGTGTCCATGATGCTGAGCTGTGGGCCCTGCCTACCTTCTCTTCAGTAAATACTGAGCAAAAGTATCTATTTAGGATAGATGCCTTTACAGGGTCCTCCTCCTCACATGCTCCTTTTCTCCATTAAGCTTGCAATACCTCTGGACTTTCTCCTTTCACTAATGTATCTATAGAAAGTCTTGTCACCTTCTTTTACTGTTCGTGCTAGTGCTTCCTCAGTTTGGGACTTTGCCTGCCTTACTGCCTGCCTGCTTCCTTAGGGCAGTTTGGTATGCCTCCCTATCTTCATCCGCTGTGTTCCTTATATTTCCTGAAGGCCAGCCTTTTGGCTCTGACCTTTTCTGCTACTGTATTTGAGAACCAAAGTGGTTTCCTTCTTCTTTGCACTTCCTTTTCTGTCTAACACAATGGGATGTTGCTTCAAGTATTGTATCCTTAATGCTTGCCCTTTGCCTGTACCTCCTCACCTGTGTTTCTTTTGCCAGGGCTAGCTTAACTCTGTTGGCCATCTTATCAAAGTCAGCTCTCTGAAGTCCCATATTTTGCCTTGGAATGGGATGATTTAGATGTAGTAGCAAATTGAACCATACCATGTGATGGTCACTGGCCCCCAGGTGACCTTCTACCTGGAGATCTGTGATCCCTTCTTTGTTAGTCAGTACTAGATCTAGGATAGCCCTGTCTCTTGTGGGTTGCTGTACCAGTTGTTTGAGGCCCTCCCCTGCAGGAATCCATATGAGTCTAGTTGTGGCAGATGTTCCTGCTGGTATTGACCTATCTGTATCTGGCATGTTGAAGTCTCCCATTATCAGAACCTCCCCTTTAGCTGTCATGTTTTGTATATCTTCTAACAGTAATGTGTCTATGTCCTCCCTCTGGTCTGGGGGCCTGTAGACAACCCCAGTTCTTATGGCTGTCCCATTTCCTGTTTCCAGGGTGACCCACAGTTCTTCTGGCTCCTTATGTGTATTCTGAATTTCTGTAGTTATGTAGATATTTTAGTTAAATCAGTTACCCTGGCTCCTCTGCAACTGGAACAGGTGCGGTTGTTTTCATCAGGGTTACAGATAAAATGGTCAGTGTATTTAATCATAGACTCACCAAGTACAAAGATAGGTTTTAAAGTATTACTCATATTAATAATTTTATTGGACATTTGAGGCTGGGGGGGTATTGTTGGGAATACTGTGCAAGAGACTTTTTTTGTAGGATGAAATGCTTGGTGGTGGTATAGATATTGTCTTAAGATCATCATGGACATTAAATACTTTGATTGGTAATTCACTAGTTTCGCTTATAGGTCCCTCATCAATATGTAACACTTGAAGAGTATTATGTAAAGGTAGGTGTGGTACACTATGGATTTGTCCCCCTCTTCATTTTGTTTTATGTTTGGGAACAATTGTCCATGTGGCATCATCTTCCAAATGTTCAGATACCAGTCCCTTATCATGTCCTTTATTAGTTTCAGAAGGGGAAGTAATGGTAAGATTTAATACCATGGAATCAATATATTCTTCTAATTCAGCTATATCAGATGTAGCTGGTCCCCTGGCTTGTAGTCTCAAGATTTCCTCCTGAAGAGTATTGATTAACAGGCATTTATCACAGATGAACTCCAAAATTACACATATCCCAGAACACAAGTGCAGGTGTGCAGACCACTACAACTGGTGCTCCACATAAATTTGTGTGTCCTTCAGAATGCCTAGTGTGGGACTTTTTTATTACCAATCCAAAGAATGATACTGTGGCAATATGCCAACTTTGTCAGGCATTTGTAGAAAAATGTAAGGGCACCGCTGCACCTAGGAAATGGCATGCCAGGTCAAAATGTAAAATTGGTGAAAATGTTGTGACTGCCTGGTCCCAGAGACCAGCACCACACAGAAGGCCAAACTGACAATATGACGCACAGTTCCCCACTCATAAAGCTTTGTCCAGTAATATAAGAGAAGCACTCACAAGTCCTCTGTAATGTGCAAAATACTTTAATTCATGTGTCAATAAAAATCCGACTGTACCTACAGATAAAAAATGGACTTCAATAGACGAATGCACTCAGACAAAAATGGCTTAAATTCACAGTAAATCCACAATAGAAACGCTTCCTGATTCACTTGTTCCACCCATACAGTGTAACCAAGGCATGTCAGTCACCTGACATGTTTCACTCTTTCTACAAATGCCTGACAAAGTTGGCATATTGCCACAGTATCATTACCGTCCAATCTCTAACCTTCCATTTTTGGGAAAAGTTATTGAGAAGGTGGTAGCGCTTCAGTTGGAAGAGTACCTCGTATCTCATGAGTTGTATGAACCCTTCCAGTTGGCTTTTCGTGTCAGACATAGCACTGAAACTGCACTTTTTCGGGTGCAGAATGATCTCCTCAGGGCTAGAGATCGGGGAGACAAGACAATTCTTGTTCTCCTTGATCTCTCTTCAGCGTTTGACACTGTGGACCATTATGTGTTGCTCGTTCACCTTAGGGACCTAGGCGGACTCACCGGTAATGTCATCAAATGGTTTGAGTCCTTTCTTACCAACAGGAGGCAACGGGTTATGATGGGAAATTTCTCATCTACACCTGTGTTTGTATTTTACAGAAGAGAATAGGCATGAGAATGAAGGGTAAAGTGGGAAGGGGACAATTTAGGAGATATATGAGGAAGTACTTCTTCACTGCAAGTGTGGTGAACACCTGGAACAATCTTCCAGCATAAGTGGTGGAGCTAGAAAAGGTGGTGGGCTTCAAGCATACAGGTGATAGGCACAAGGAAATCTTGGTAGGAATGCAAATGGGAGGTAGCAGGAAATCAGGTAGGGTATACGATAACAGTATAGGCAAGGATAAAATAGGCAGACTGGATGGGCCAATAGGTTCTTATCTGCTGACAACTTCTACGTTTATATGATGTTGGAGGGAGAAAGGAGCTTGGAGAGCTGGTACACTTGGGTACTGATTATCTGGCAAACCAACCTACTGAGACAGTAAAATATAACTCTGGAATGTTGTGGGACAGACTGAAGGTACATTCAGTTTCTCTGGCCTTTTGTAAGGTTGTTCCTGTTGAGGTGAGGGGAGAATAGTAAGGACAGGGTGAGGAATGAGAAGACTAAGTAGTTTACCAGGTGGTTGAAGGGATGGTGTCAGGTGGAAGGGTACCATTTTCTGGGAGACTGGGGAGGGCTATTGGGACAGGAGAATCTGTGGAGTGTTTTTTTTTTTCTCTTTTTTTTTAGACAGCAGAGAAGCAACACTGCTTATATGAGGATGGGGTGGGATTGGCAGAGACAGAACAAGTTCTGGGAGTGACATGTCAGACACAGATAGAAAGAAGCTGTGACCATTGTACAACATGTTTACCATATGCGGGACAGAGAGAAACAAACCACCTTGCAAGAAACAGTTAAGATGCACAATCTGCAAAAGATATTCAAAGCAGTTGCACATGGCACAACTGGAATTCACATACGCAACTGCTGCACTGCGCCATGGAGCGATATTCAGTGGGAGCCACTGAACAGCGCAAGTAGCAGTGCACCAATGCACAACTCTAATGAATGCATGTGCAAGGGCAGGGGGCATGCCCATGAATATGTGGTAGAGTGCAATATTCAACCTCTGACCTATGGCGCAAGTATGGAGAAACTGCCAGATTCGCAGAGCAGACTTGAGCCTATAAATACAGGGAGCAAGTAGGGGGACAGCACTTGCGCCATAGGGGAATGAGACAGAAAGAGACAGATACAGAGCGAGGGAGAGAGAGAAAGCCACCAGACCCTGGAGTGAGTGGAACAGGCAGCCACAGGGGTGTGGGACAGAGGTGGCAGTGGAGTGAGAGCCAGGGGCAGGGAATGCAAGAGGGAACCAGGTGGAGTGACAGGCACTGCCCCACTGTGGCAAGCGGACCACTGGAGATGGATGCCCGGGGGAGACAGGACAGCAGGGGCCATGGCCAGTGCAGCCTTTCAGATGGAGGCCATAATGAGGGGTGTGAGGAGGCAGGAGGCAGAGCGACATGGCAGTGGCAGGGCCCATTGGTGGTATGCCCAGAACCGGTGGTACTGTCCCCATATCAGCTTCGAGAACCACTCTGATATGGAGATCGTGGCCCAGTATCACCTGAACCAGGTGATTCTGAGGCAGCTCTGTGAGCTGTGCAGTGAGGAGATACAGGCACCCACTAGACAGAGCCATGCCCTGACAGTGGAGAAGAAGATGACAGCCATCATGTGCCTGCTTGTCTCAGGCACCTTCCTGACACCAACGGGACACCTCAGGCATAACCCAGTTAGCAACGTCACGCCTCCTCACACAATTCCTCAACACCCTGCTGCCACATGCTGCAGAATACATCCAGTTTCCCAGCACACAGGCAGAGCATACAGCAACCAAGCAGGAGTTCCACAGGGTAGCATGGATTCCTGTTGTGCTAGGGGCCATTGACTGCACCCATGTGGACAGCCACGTGCCACCTGGCCCTGAGGGCATAGCATGCGTCAACAGGAAGGGCTACCCCAGTGTCAACTGCCAGGTGGTGGGCAATGCCAGGGGGCACATAACCAATGTCTATGCCACACACCCTGGGAGTTCACATGATTCATTCATCTGGTGCAGTTCTGAACTGTGCCACAGGTTCGAGAGTGAGGATATCCCCATGGGCAACCTAGTGGGTGAGTATGTGATGACCATGGGGAACTTGGAACAGCAGGGCATGGTAAGGTGCAGGCAGGGTGGGTGCACTGGCAGGAGCCCCAGGGATGGGCAAGGGGCACAACAATAGAGGACACCAGGCTAACCATGTATCTGTCCACACAGGTGACAGTGGCTACCCACTCAGGCCCTGGCTGCTTACCCCCTAACGGCACCCCTCGTCCCCAAAAGAGGACCATTACAGTGAGACACACGCCAGCATGCAGAACATCATTGAGCATGTCTTTGGGATGCTGAAGACACAATTCCATTGCCCAGACAGGTCTGGTGTTGCCCTACAGTACAGCCCCTCGAAAGTCTGTGGCCTATTCCTGGCCTGCTGCATACTGCACAACATGGCCATTGACTGTGAGATAGCTGTCGAGGCTGAAGAGGGGGACAGCAGTGGGGATGATGAGGGCAATGGGCTGGGGGGGTGGACAGCCCCCCCCGGTGGAGGGATCCCCGGCTCCTAAGGATGGCACGCCAGCACTGGGACATGATTGCACAGGAACACTTTGGTGCATGCAGGTAGGTGGAGCAACACCTGTGCAATGGACAGACACAATGGCACAGCACATGGGCATGGTCAGGCATGGCTATGGGCTTGCACACACAGGCATAGGCCAGGGGTGGGTGTGGCAGTGCCACAAAGCCACACACAACAGCATGCAGCACTGTAGAGCAACACGCATGCGCACATACACACACACACACACACACACACACTGCACACACAGGCACGCGCGCAGGTGCTAGCAAGTGGCATGGATCAGATGCAGGGCGCTGGTGCACAGGCGCAACCACTGCTGTGCTGCTCTCATCACGCACATGCCACATGGGCCAGTGGCTGGGCAGGTGCACACACAGGCAGCATGTGGCACGACACACATTTGCTACGACTGTGGCATGCACCCACACACATCATCCATGTGCACACAGGGTAGTGGCTGCAGACTGCAGACAGGGCGGAGTGCACATTAGGTCCACCATGCAGAAACCATGGCAGCCACGGACATGGGGGCAGCCACATTGGGGCTGGTTGGCAGCCACTGGCTGCTCAAAGGCCACATGGGGGTATGCAACTGCCCTCCAGGGGTTGAACTGTGGGAACATGACCAGGTTTGCACAGGGGTGTGTAGGCACTCAAACAGGCCTACCCTAGGCATGCCTGGAGTGCCAACCAGAGCCTGGCATCGACATGAAGGGAGTCACCCAACGCTGGGTCTGTGGGGTGGACTGTATGACCTCCAGGACCTGCGTAGTGCCCCCTCGTGCAGCTCAGCTGCCTAACACACCTCTGAGTGAAGTGCATGCACCCAAGCTATGAGCAGCACCTGTTGCTCCACGGAGGCCCGCAGCAATCAGGGGTGCATGGGCTAGCCGCTATCCCACCAGTGGTGTACGACTGCGCTGCATGGCCCCCCGCTCAGGTGGACACTGCACAGTGGGGTTCCCGTGGGGTAGGTCACTGTCTAGCACCCTGGCAGCAGACTCTGTGTCTGGCCACCCAACATCCCCAGCCATCTGCTGCTGCTGCCCCTTTGGCCCCTGTGCGCTGGCCAGTGCCTGAGCGGTTACACCACCACCACCACCACCACCACCCAACACCGCTGTGGCTGTGCACACATTGGCACCAGGGGCCATGGCAGGCAGCTGTTCCACCACTGACAGGTCACTGGCCACACTGCCAGTGATGGTGGTAGGTATAGGTGTCTCCACCATGACACCACCCATGCTGTCCAGGATGATGGTCACATCATCACCAGTGTCAGACCCCTCCCCGATCTGTGTCTCCATGCAGAGTATGCCATGGTTGGTATACTGCTGGAACACAACCAGGGCCTCATCTGACACCAAGCCCAGGACATCTGGCTGGACAACGGTGGTGTGCTGCAGCCAATCAGGCCCCCGGGTGCCCATGGAGGTGGATGACTGGTCCTCTGGGGTTGGGCCTGCCCACATGGCTGCCACTGGTGCCCCTTCCACTGCATGCTGGTATGCCGGTGCTGTAAGAGAAAACAGATGTGTTAGTGCTGCAATACTGGCATTCTCCCCCAGGGCATAGCATATGTACCATGCAGTGATGAGTTCCCTCCTGTCTGGAAGCCACCACCCAGCACACCCTCAACAGTGCTGCACTGCATAGTGGCCACCACCAGCTCCTCTTGCACTGTGAGCTGTGGCACAGCTGCATGGACCCCTCCCACCAGTGACTGTCCTGGCAGCCCGTATGGCCACCACCTTCTCCTTAATGCGGCATTTGTCAGTGCCCACCTTCATTCTGAACTCCGGCACAGACCACTGCTGGCTGCCCTGCAGGTTCACAGCCACTGCCACCTCCACCCAGGCTACAGCCCTGGCCTGTGGTGTGCCAGTGGCACCACTCAGCAATTGCTCCCTTTTGAGGTAAGCTTCGAACCGGGCATCAACTTCCACCTTCGTAAAGTTGGGCCTGCACTTGCGGGTAGGCCCATGCTCCTCAGTCTCCTCATGCATGGACATGGTGCTACCTGTGGACAAGGACATGTGTGTCACTATCTGCAGCTGCCCACCCCATCCACCCTACTGTGCTGGCTGTTCCCACAGCAGGCGCAACTAACCTCAGATGGTTGCAATACCAGTCCATGACCTGTGCTGTTGTGCAGTGCCTTTATAGCACATTGCATGCAAATGAACTGTGGTGCAACGGTAATGACATGCTAATATCCCCAGTGCACCGCGCATTGGCTGATGAGCTCATTATCATGTGGCAGCTGAATATAGTGCACTTGCTCCTTTCACAATAGACTTGCTCCAGCGAATGTCGTGGCGCAATGCCATGACATGCACAGTGCACTGCCCACAGAACGCATGCGTCGTGGCCTGTGCTACCGCATATTGTGCACTGTGCGATCAGAGCACTATAGGGGCCATAGTGCATAGTATGCCATGGGCTGTATAGCGCTTATGTGCTATAGGGTCCACAGTGCATAGTGCGCTGTGTCCCCTATAGTGCCTGGGCACTATAGGACCCATGGCGCACTATGTGCTATGACCCTTATAGCACTCTGGTGCACTATGTGCTGGGTGCCCCCTGACCCCTGACCTGACGATATGCCCCTTGGCACTTCTCCACCACATGTCGGGTGGGCCACGCCCATGCTGCACATCCATGGCGATGCGCAATTGGTGGACGCTGTGCATGCCTCCACGAGGCGTGCATCCCACGCATGGTGTGCACATGTGCTACTGGCTGCCATCTTGGTTCAGCAACTCATCTAGGGAGCATGGTGCAGTGAGGGGTGTGACATGCTCACAATTGGAGAGAGATAGAGCTTGTCAACCTTGTGGCCCAGGTGCTGTGACATACACATGGCCTGTTTGGCCAGGAGTCCCTGCAGCAGTCCAGGACTGACATCTGGCATTCCATTGCTGCAGGCCTGGTCCAGGATATTGGTGTGCCTCAGACCAGTGAGCAGTGCTACCACTGGTACTGCAACCTGATGCAGAGGGACTCCAAGAGGTTGAGGACGCTGCAGGCATGTGTCCGCAGGGGGTCCCTGTCATGGCCAGGTAAGTCAGCACATGCTGCTTCTGTGCCCAACCACCGTACCGTGGTTTTTGCTGGGCTGCTTGACATGCCCTGTGGGGCATTGTCGGTGTGTGCCATGTGGTGTGGCATTGCCAGCCACTGGGTGCGCTGCGCCACTGCCTTGCTGGTCATGTCAGGCTGGGGCACACACTGTGCACAAGGTTGGGAGTGGTGGGCACATGCTGTGGCTGTACTCTGATGTGTGCCTGTCTGTGTTCCATTCCTAGAGCCTGAGTATCAATGTGTGCCAGGGTGGTGAAGGTGCCCAGCGGACCACAGCAGGCTGCTGTGGGACATTCAGCCGGTAGAGCGGGCCCGTCTTGTGGAGGTGGAGCAGCAGTGGGACTGGTGCATGCGGTGCTGCAGTGGGCAGGAAGACACTGTTGTCTTCCTCTACTCCTTACTGGGTGATCAGCGGGGGTGAGGGTGGGGCCATGGCCACCTGTGCCATGTGCCATGTCAGCTGTGTGCAGTGAACTGTGCAGTGTGCATGCCACTGTGGGGCAACCATTGCACACATGTACCAACTGTTGGTGGGATGCCACTGGTGCTGCTGTATCCCTGTGCCATCTGCCTGTCACTGATCAGTCAGGTGGCCTTTGGGTGGCGGTGTCCACCACTGTGCACTGTTGTGGTATGCTGGGCTGTCGGCAGGTGTTGGCCCACCCACTGTGGGTGGCCAGGGTGACACTCCAGGGTTGTGTGTTCCCACTGTCCGCAGTGCACTTGCACTGATCACCTGTCCGTTCCTTTGTCATAGGCAACTGGAGGAGGTCGTGGCTGACAGTTTATTGCTGGTTGCTATGCTAGATAATACTTATAATATCAACGACCTTGGAGGTGGCCCAGCAGACCTGGAGGATGGTGCTGTGTGACAGGCAGCAGTAGAGGCGTCTGGTGCCGGAAGGCTGTGGCCACCCTCATTTGCCCCCAGTGCTTCCCTGTTACCCCTGCCATCCCTTCCCCTTCCTTCCCCATCCCACTGTACAGTCCCTGTCCCCATCCCCATCCCTCACTCTACTACCCTTTCCCTTTGTATTACCTTGTACATAGTTGTCTAATTACAGTTTACTTGCTTAACTGCCTGTGTCCATGTCTGCTTTGCAGCTGGTGAGTGGAGCCATGCTACAGCGGCATGGTGGGTGTCTGTGTGGTGTGCCTGTATCATTGTGCGGGTCATACATGGTGGTGTCCTGCCCCTTGGTCAGTGGCTGTGCCTTGGGGTGGCCATGGGCTGGCTGTCCAGGATGTGTGGCATGTGTGTTGGGCGCTGTGTACCAGGGTGTGGCTAGCAGTGGTCAGGGTGGGTGGGGGCTTGGCTTCCAGTGGGGGTTTCAGTGGCAGCTCTCCCTTGGCCATTGGTGCCAACTGTTCCCTGCATCTAGTGCCCTGGTGCTGGGGGGCAGGCTGCCTGTCTGTGCCCTGCAGGCTGTGGTCACCTGTGGCCCACCACTGTGCCTCCCTCCCACTGTCCCCAGCTGTGTTCCACTGCCTGCCCTGTGCTATCCCTCAGCTGCTTTGCTCCCAACATTGCCTGGGGCTGGTCCTTCTGTGCCTTGGCATATCTCCCTTTGCTCCCTTGTGCATCTCTGGTTGCGCTATGGTGCAGGTCTGGTTGCTCCCTGGTGCACCTCTGGCTGTGCCATGTGCATCCCTGCAATATTCAGCCATGTTGCGCTGGTGCTTGTCACTGTGTGCAACCTTTGAATATCACATTCACTGTGCCATGGCACATTTGAGTTGCACTACCCCAGAGTTGTGCCGGCCTTTGGTGCAATTCTGAATATCTGGCCCACTGTCCATAGGAAATGGAAGCTGAACAAGAAAACCTATTTCCAGATTGCATTTTCCAGTTTTGTGATTGCCATGTAATTCAAAGGGAAATTAAGAAGAAAGACAGAGGGTAGGTAGAACTGAGGAGGATATAGGGTATTCTGAAGCTGTAATTGTTAGAGGAAGATAAATTCCCCAGACCGCTCTTACAGCTCAGACCAATCACAGTATGTTTGCTAATGTTTGCAACCAATAAAAACAGACAAAATGTCATAAAACTCCTTTGAGATCTCCAGAGACCTTTGCCTTAGTGTTTTCACACCAAGATTCTTTGTCTTTTAACTTGTTTTTTGTTTCTAGTGGGTTCACCACACCAAAACCCAGACAGACCATCTCAGGGTAGCTGGTTCATTCCACTAGGGTGTCAAACAGACAAGGTACACTGATGAATCCTGGTAGGACAAAACACGTGTCTGTGTCTTCTGTTGGCACCCTTTGCAAACTGTGTGAGAGGCTTTTCGGCACCATGCATTTCTGCTTAAAGTTGAACCAGTATAATATTCTGTGGTGATTTGCATATGCAGCCCATGATACTTTGCATTATAGAAATGTGTGATTTTGTATTTCTTTGAAACTTGGCTTCCCAGCCAATGCCTTTTGGGGTAACCTTTGCCTTAGTGCTTGCATACTGATGTTCTTTGTCTTCAGAAAATAACTTTAACAAATTCAAATGCTGCTACTGTAAGTAGGGTGGATAGCAAAAAGCTATACACCCAATGAAAAGGCACTAGCACAATAGAAAACTCAGTGCATCTAATGTGGGATTTATGAAAGATGTCAGGAAACACTTCTTCATGGAGAGAGCAGTTAATAAGTGGAATAAATTGGCAAGTGCAGTTGTTTGTGTTAGTTCAGTTCAGAGTTTCAAATATGTGTTGGACAGAGACATGGATTTAGGAAGAATATGAGGGAAAGGAGGATTGAGCATCTGCTAGGCTCATTATATCCAACTACAGACAGGGTAGGGCCAACTAGATGGGCTGTATATCAGTTTTTGTCATCATATTCTATGTATCAGAGTGACTGCAGGGCTGTGCTCTGTGTCCTGAGGACATACAATGTACCAGTGGTTCACATCACCACTGACATATGGATGAGTGGTCAGACCACAAATTACTGTACATGGCAGTGATTGCCACTGGCCAAATTCTCCTCTTTATTTTCTTTCTCCGTAACTTATTACCAAAGCCCTCAGACTGGCTATCCAAAGTTCAGTTGTGTCTATTGTTGACTATGGTTTGGTCATTTATGGTACTGCCATGGACACAACCCTACAGCGGCTCATCACAGCTCTGAAGAAGGCATGCCGTCTATTAACTGGTACAGTATATAGTACTCACATTTGTGACCTTTATGGACAAGCAAACTGGCTTCAACTCCAGGCTCGCATTGAATATCAAGCCTGCCTTCTGGCTAAGAAGGCAGCTCTTGGTCTCCTACCACCAGGTTCCCTTTAGCTTTTCAGTCCCTTCCAGGGCACTTGTAACACACAAAGTTCTGTGAGCCAACCTTTTACTGTCCCTCACTTCGAACTTCACTCCGACGGTGATCCATTACAGTTAGAGTGGCTAATTTATTTAACTCCCTTCCTCCTGAGATTGCAATGACTGCAACCTTGGGACCATTTAAGCAGAAGCTGCATCAATTCCTAGTTTCCAGATAATCATGTGACTGCTATAACTCATCTTTGCAAACAGCTATATGAACTAGGACCTCCCTTTTTCACTATTCACCCCCATATAGCTGTATCCTGTTGCTGCACTATTCTACATACATCACTTCCTTCACCCCTTTCCCATACCCAGCTCTGTCATCTTTTCATCCTACCTCATCCCCCCTCTACCCCTCCACTCCTCTCCCTCCCTCCCTCCCTCCCTCTGTTTTCTCACCTTGTTCTCTCCCTCTACCCCACCATGGTTCTTTTCCTGCATAAGCTACTTTGTGGCAGCTCATCCTTGCTCTTATTTTGCTAATTCTACACCCCCAAATTTCCCCCATCCTTCTCTCCTTGTAATCCATTCCACCCCTCTTCAGACAAGGCCACTGGCTGCTCTTGACACAATATTTATCTTGCCATATTATTCTTTTGTTTATGTAATTATTTTCCTCATGTTGTACTACTTACTTGAACCATTATAATTTGTTGTTTTTGTAACTTGCCGTGGAACCTCTGTAAAACAGCCCTTTGCTCAAAGGTCTTTCCGATTTGTTAAATAAATAAAAAATTAAAATAACTTGTTTACGTGGCAGCAGCAGGTCACTAGGACCCATCCAATCGCCACAACCAGGTAGCTGTATGCATCTGTAAATATGGCTAAAGGAGCTAAATATGTATATCCTCGAGGAAATGTGGGAGGGGGGGACATGATAGAAACTTTCAAGTACCTCAAGGGAATCAGCAAAGTCCAAGAGGGTAGCATCTTTCAGAAAAAGAGATGTGCAAGAACAAGGGGCACAATTTGAAGATAGAGGCTCAGGGGCAACAAGAGGAAGTATTCTTTCATGGAGAGGGCAGTGAACACATGGAACAGCCTTCATGAGTTGGTTATGGGGTCAAAAACAGTGGGGGAATTCAAGAATGCATGGGACAGACATAAGGCAATTCTAGAGGGGGGTAGGAGGAAGTAGGCTGTTGGTTAACTAGGATCTGCAGCTTATCCAATAGGCAAGGAAATGGGTGGACTAGGTGAGCCAAGCGGTTCTTATCTGCCATAAAAGTCTATGTTTCTATGTTCTGTGACAATGACCATCAATGGATAAATCTCCTAGAATGCCTTGAGCAGATTCTGAGGAGTGGCTGATACCACTGTCTGTTTTTATCTTCCCTAATTTTATAGAAACAAATAATGCAAAAAAGACATTTATGATGGGTGAGTATACCATGTCCTATGTATAAACCTGTTTATGTATTTATAGATGATGAAGTCAACAGTGTGCACAATTAGTTGTTGGTGGCCAGAATAATGTGGTCATTTTAGTCATTCTGTTAAGGCTCAGAATCTGATATGCAACATTTAGCAGCAGAATTGTGCACTCCTCCATCACCTAAGGCAAGATATTCAACAAGATGGTATATCGGGATATGAGAATAGGCTGAGGCAGCTCAACCTGGAACAAAGAAGGTAGAGAAGGGACATGACTGAGACCTTTAAGTAAATCAGGAATATAAACAAGGTTGGGGTTCAGGAGCTGTTTCAGGTGAAGGAGAATGGTAGCACTAGAGGACACATTATGAGGCTGAAGGGTGGGAAGTTTAAGGGCAATACTAAAAGGTTCTTCTTTACCAAGCAGGTGGTTGACCAATAGAATAGCCTGCCCCAGGAGTCAGTGGGGGCCAAAACAGCGGTGAGTTCAAAAATGCATGGGGATAAGCGTAAGGGTATCATTGTACAGAAAGGCTAAAAGATTACACATTTTTGGGGGGAGCAGATTAGATGGATCTTGTGATTGCCTTCTGCTGCCACTTCCTATGTTTATATGTTTCTATCATAAGGATGACCGCCAGTATTCAGTTGAACATCATATTGGCAAAGCAGAGATAAACATCAGCCCAAAATCAGTTGCAATTCATTGAGACCCTCTGCTGTCTGCTGAATAGAGATGATGCAAAGGTTTGCTTTGCTGATGAAGTTCCAGAGAAGTTGCAAAATTCGCCTTTGTGAATAACTTTGTGAGTTGCCCACTACATCACATTGCAGGACGTTTTTCTGGGGAAGTGGTACTTTTCCAGTGAAGTCAGATGAATTCATGTTGAAATTGCAACCTTGCCAGTGAATTTGCATGGTTTCACCTGAAGAGTGCCACTTCACCTGCCAAACGCTTTGTGAAGTTGGGAAATGTCACAAATTAATCTGCGAACAAAGTTTGCAAACTTCATACGTCTTTAGTGCTGTTGCACTTTGAGGTCACATGGGTCATACAAGATTCAATCAGTCTAAGCCAGGTTCAGATCCTTATTGCTCTGATTAATCTATGACATAGAAACATAGAAAACATAAAATTTGATGGCAGATAAGGATTGCTTGGCCCACACAGTCTGCCCATTTTTCCCCTGCCTAAACTGTCACACAGACATTTGATTTCCAACTCCCTCCACCCTTGTTTTCCACTAAGATTCCCTTATCCCTGTCCCTTGCATTCCTGAATCCCAACACTGTTTTCACCCCCACCAACTCCTCTGGAAGACAGTTCCAGGCATCCACCAATCTTTCAGCGAAAAAGTACTTCAGCACATCTCTCTTGAGTTTATCTGCTTCTAACTTAATTTTCTTCTTCTTGTGAATCTTTTCCTATGAAAAATACTCCGCTCCTGTATCTTATTTACCTCCATGAGGAATTTATAGGTCTCTATCATATCACCTCCTCTCCCTCTTATCTTCCAGAGTGCACATATTGTGATCCTTCAGTCTCTCCTCGCAGAGCTTTAGATACATACCCTACTCTATTTTAGTTGCCCTCTTCTGGACTGCCTCCACAGTGTCTATGAGATGTGGTCTCAACAACTGAACACAGTACTCCAAGTGGGGTCATACCAGTGATCTTTACAGTGGTGACATCAGTTCTCTCCTTCTGCTGCTGATACCCTTCCCTATGCACCCAACATTCCACTTGCTCAATCAACTGTCTTGTCATACTACCTGCCACTTTGAGGTCATCAGATACAACTACTTCCAGGTCCCTTTCCTGTTTGGTGATCCTTAGTGCCTCTTTTCCAAATTTGTACCCTACCTCTGGGTTTCTGTACCCTAAGTGCATGATTTTGTACTTTTTTTTTTTAAATTGAAACCCAGCTTTCATGCCCTTGACTACTCCTTGGGTTTTCTCATATCTCTGCACATTCTTTCCAGTCCCACCATAGCAGATGTTTGTGTCATCCACAAAGAAGCAGACTGTCCCTTCCAGCTCATCTGCAATGTCACTTACAAAAACATTGAAGTGAATTGGTCCCAATATTGAGCCCTGAGGCACCCTGTAAGTCACATTCTTTCCCTGGAGTGAACTCCATTCAACATCACCCTCTGTTGGCTATCCCTCAACCAATTTCTTACCTGGTTCACCACCTTAGAACCCACCCCAAAACTGCTCAGTTTCCTTAAGAGTCTCCTATGTGGAATGGTGTTGAAAACCTTACTAAAATCTAAATAGGCCACATCTGACACCCCACCCTGGCCAGCCAGCCAAAGAAATCTTTCAGATTTGCCTAACATAACCCCCCCCCCCATGAATCCATGCTACCTCAGGTCTTGTAATTCACTGTATTCAAGATACTCCATAATCCTGTCCTTTAGCAGTGACTCCATTAAAGTCCCCACCACTACTGTCAGGCTGACTGGCTTATAGTTGCGAGCCTCATCCCTGTTACCACTTTAGTGAAGTGGGACCCCATCTCCATCTCCATCCATCTGGTCTTCTGGAATCATGCCTCCTTCCAGTAAATTGTTGAATAGTAATGTCAGAGGTGCAAGCAGTACCCCCCTGTGCTCCCACAACACCCTAGCTCCCTCTTTCCAGTGTTGCAGCTGCTTTTATGAGGCCTACCCCCTTCCCCTTCCTCTGTGAAGACTAAACACAAGTATTTATTCAAAATATCTGCTTTTTCCTGATCCTCCTCTGTAGGGTCCACACATGCTGTTCTTAACCTTCCAAGCCCTCTCCTATTCCTCCTCTTTTCACTTATGTCCTTAAAAATGTCTTGTACCCTTTCAATACCCCCAGGCTATTCTTTCCTAAGTTTGTACCTATGTGCTCCTTATCACTTTCCCTGCCTTCCTCTGCTTCTCCTGATAGACCTCCCTATCCTCTCCCCTACATCTCTTTATACCTTCTGAATGCTGTCTTTTATCCTTTATTATAGCTGTAGTGGGCAGAGCCCTGCAGACGTATTGCTATCACAGTAGAGAAATGGAGCTCTTCAGGTTTGGAACATACTTCAAAAAATTGAAGTTTTCTTAGAATTATTCCACTCCACTAGAACATTTTCCTCTCCCTGCTTTGCACTATTTTGGCTGAAACTATCTGATTCATCCATAAATCTCTTCTACATGGAGCATACTTATGCCAGCTCAAATTACAGTCAGTGGATGTGCTCAGTGTATTAACAGCTGCATTTTGTTATCATTTCAAGACAGCTACAAAAAGGTAGTGTGTGTGGGTAAGTGGGCACATGAGGAAGGGTGCTGTCCATTATGGTGACACCTTTCTCGCGCAATCCACTCACGGCGACCAATGGGTAGGGTGACCAGATAGGGGGGTGGGCAAACTAGATGACAGGATGTCACCATACGTACGCACGTGGGGGGTGGGAGAGAGCACGGTGAGTGTGGACTGGGGGGTGGAGAGGCTGTAAGGGTTGGCACTGTGGTCATCGGTCAAGCTGCGGCATGGCATTGGGGATTGGGCAATGGCTGGGGTGGCTGAAGTACTGGGTTTGGGTCCGGGTGCTGTCATGATTTTTATTGTGCCCGGCCTGAACCTTTTCATTTTTACTACTGTCACCCCCCCACATAGCCACCCCCACAGAGTCGAGAATCCTTAAATCGGTGGTGCAGGGTGAAGCCCTTGAGGAGGTGTGGGGGTGCAGCCCCACAGAAAGTAGTAAAAATATGTTCCTGGCACCCTTGTGCTGGTGCACCAGGAGGTTGTCAGAGTGCCAAAAATGTGTTCAGCACTCTGACCGAGCGATGCTGGCGAGCGCCTTTAGGCGTTCGCCATTATCACATAGACGTGTGTGTGTGTGTGTGTGTGTGTCACTCTGTTAACCCTTTCCTGGCACCTAACCTTTTCCCAGTCAGCTTGCAAATGGCTGTAATAGAAACATAGAAGTTGATGGCAGGTAAGGACTGCAAGGCCCATCCACTCTGCCCATTATTTCTACCTTGTGAATGTGTCATAGGCCTTTACTCTGTCAATGGCCTATCTATTCATACTCATCTGTATTGCTCCCTTATGCCTATCCCTTGCCTGTTTGAAGCTCTGCACTGTATTCATATCCACCACTTCCTAAGATAGGCTGTTCCATGCATCCACACCCGTTCTGTGAAAAAGAACTTCCTCACATTGCCTCTTAATCGGCCTCCCTCATAGCTCATGCTGTGTCCTATTGTCCTGCTAGTTTTCTTATATTGAAGCATTTTAACCTTGTTCACCTTGTTAATGTCCTTAAGATGTTTTCGTAGATAAATGCCATATACGATAATGTATATGTGTTATTCTGTGTGTGGCAATGCTTTGTGTGTGTAGATAGTGCACTGCTATGTTGTACTAGAATATATGTGCATGTATGTGTATATGTATTTGTCAGTATGTGTGTATCACTACAATTAGAAAGTGCAGTTAGGTGGCTTAGTGGTTAGTGCAAGAATTGCCAGTCTACATTCTCCCTCTATCTAGATCAGCTTCAGCCTTTTGGAATTCATTACTAATTTAAATGAGGTGTCTAGTGGCAACCCCCCATCCTCTGATATCCCTCGGAGCCACAAAGAGGAAAACTGTCCTCAATTTATTTTTTATTTTATTTGTAAAAATATGTGTAGACAGTGAACTACTATGTTACACTGGCATATATATGCATATATGTGAATATGTATTGGCCAGTGTGTGTGTGTGTGTGTGTGTGTGTGTGTGTGTGTGTATGTGTGTGTCACACCAATTAGAAAGTGCAGTTAGGTGCATTAGTGGCTAGCTCAAAAATTGCTAGTTTACACATTTTTCACTGCTCACAAGACCATTACTTTATAGCCGTATTGGTTCTTGTTCAATTTCTCTTTTCAACCACTTCCTTTGAGAACCATAGTATTTTTTACTCTTGTTCTTGTTCACATCCTTGTGCAGAGGTTTGTTTCCCGGGTCACATTTGAAAAAGGGCTTTGGCTCATATTGTTTAACCGGTAAACAAAAGTTTAAATAAATGTTGCCCTCAGTATACCTTCCCTTATCTTAGCACACTGTTCCTCTGCCCCACCCAGCTCATATAGGGTTAAGCTGAAAAAGCCCAATAATGAATGTTATCTAGATATTATAATCAACAACCAACTGAAAAATAATGAAAAATTCAAAAACATTACTAATCTGGTTAATACAATTCTGGAATGTATTAAAAACCGAGAATGTGATGATCCCACTTACAGAACATATGTGAGAACAAATGTAGACTGCTGCTAAGGAAACAAGAAACCTCACTTAAAAAGAGACAGTATGCTAGTGGAGGGTGTCCAGCACCAAGCTCCACAAATGATATTGCATCTAAAATTAGGTTTTAAGAAGACAGATTAAATAATCTGGGATTACATACTAGAAGAATGTTTAGAGGTGATTTACTATGCCGCTATAAAATACTTAAAGATAATGAAGTGATCAGACAGCTGGGGTTCAAATTTAAAACATTTAATCACAACTTGAGAAGGCATAGATATCAGCTGGAACAAAACACTGCTAATAAAAATTTTAGGAGAAATTTTTGTTTTACATACTGGGTGGTTGGGTTGTGACAATATGAGATTTGCTACCCGAGAAAATCTTCATGGCTTGGGAATGAACTAACATTTAAGAATATGCTTGATAAATGCTTAGCAGAAAATAACATAAATGGATACAACCACTGATAAGTGGAGGGACAGTCCAGATGGGTATATTGTCTTTAACTGTTGCTAAAATCCCAGTACTGATGCTAGTATTGATCCTTGCTAGGTCATCTCCGAGGCATTCCCCATATATTTTAAATCTGATCTCCTGAAGTCCAGGACCCTTGTCCTTATGTGATCTGCTCCCATTACCATCCTTATATCGAACCACACTGTACAGTGATCACTGGTCCTCAGAAGCCTTCCACCTTGACATCTGCAATACTGTCCTTGTTACTAAACACCAGGTTCAGTATTGCCGCATTATGAGTGAGGTCCCTGATTAGTTACCTAAGAAACTCCTCCTGCAGGGAATCCAGGATGTCCCTGCTTCTAACTGAAGCTGCAGCTTGGAGGGTCCAGTCTTCATCTAGCAGATTAACCCCACCACCACTACCACCACTAGCATTGCCCCTTTTTCTGCCATTGTGCCAGTGGCTTCCAACAGTGCTTTATTTACTTTCTACCCATGTTGGAGGTTTGTAGATCTCACCAGTGTGGATAGGGTCTCTGTTTTCCTTCTACAGTGGGAACCACAGTACCTCCAACCCCTCCATACCCCCTAGGATTCCCTGTGTCTCTGTTGTTTTGATTTCCTCCCTTATATACAGTGCATCCCTCTTCCCTTCCTTCCCACGCTATCTTTCCTAAACTAAACTGAGTATAGCATGCCACAGTATCCAGGCCTGTTTCTACCACGATGGCCTCTAAACCAGAATATTATTCTTTTAGATGTGTCACTTAATGCATGGAGGCACTAAAAAGGCCAGAGCACAAGTGCAGTTACCTTAGATCATGTTATAATATATCATATTACTTCCATCTGATATGTCTTCATCCAAATTTCTTTTCAAAACTGTCTTTACTATCACTTATATGATCTGGAAGTCTGTTCCATAAATTAGCAACTTTGAGTGAAGAAGTATTTTCTTTTATTTGTTTTAAATTTTCTAACTATGACATGTAACAGATGTTGCCTTGTGACTGAGTTTATGTCCTTGTACTCTGTATTTAATTAATTTATCATGATCGGATCATTCATAATTTCAAAATAAAAGAGAGCTCCTCTCTTTCTTTTCACTTCCAAATTGTACAACCCAAGACACTCCAATCTGGTTAAGTATGTTTCAGTATGAAGATATTTTATTATGTTGGTGTATCCATGTGTGACAGTGTAAACACTACCCTGGGAAACAAGTGGTTAACACCTTGGCTGAGGATGAGGAAATGCAGGGAATGCAACATGAACAGGCAAGGGGGGCTGCCTCACCAGGTGTTGCTGATTAGAGGGATTGTTGAAAGGCAGAGAGAATCCAGCAAGGCATCAGAAGCTGGAAACTGCTGCAGGGAGGAGATACTCCAAGGTAGAGAACCCTGCAAGATGGAGGGTGGAGTGTAAGACAGGAACCAGAGTAGAAAGCCAAGGAGAATGGTTAATTGTTGGAGAGAGCCTTTGGGGAGAAGCTGAAACCTGCTGTTGAGAAAGAGACCATTTCTAGAGCAGAGAGTCCTGAGGTAAAGGATTAGCCTAGACAGCTGGGCCAAAAACAGTGAGTGGAATATATTGCTGATAACAGCCTGCAAATAAGGCTAAAAGGGGGAATAATGTTTATAAAGCATTTTTTTTATTAAACCTTTTCCTTTAAATTATTTTGTAATTTTAACTGATTCTAAAAAAATGATGTTCATCTAAGCAATGTATTTGCATTCTCAATTTCTTAAAACTAAATAGGATTGCATGCCTTTTTTATGGCTGCTGCAACTTATTGGAACAAGCTGTTTTTATGTTGTTGTTTTCTTACAAAACAATACTTGCATGAATTTTTGATATCTCAAATTATACTTGTATGAATATTTGATATTTCAAATTATACAATGGGGTGAGATTATATGCCATTGTTTATTTCAGCAGAAAACCGCCACCATGAGATATCACACTCTGCTGATATCACCAGAGTGTGATGATGAGAGTTTTCTCCAGTTATCCATCATCACAGTGTGATAACTGGAGTTATCTCCAGTTATCATGCCCCTATTTTATAATATGGATACATGATGTGCACTCGTGTAATACAGAAAATATTTTCACTCCTGCACAGGTACCACTGGATACTCACTCATGGCATCGCCACTCATGAATATTCACAGGCCAATCTACAGGAGTGAAAATATTTTCCATATCACAGTCATGCCCATCATGTATCCCCTTAATGTCTGTAGCCATGTACAGTATGTTTTGTATTGTATTTTTTGAAATTATATGTAGTTTAAATTGGCCATATTTTTGACCAAGATCAAGCCTGAAAAATGACCTTTGGGTCAGTTGCTCCTACCCAGTAATCAAATTCAAATAAATAAAACATAAATAAATAAAAAGTGCAATAGCACATTTGGCAACTTTGCTGGGTGAATGGAAAGGAGGGATGGGGGAGCCCAGCAGGGCTTGTCTGAGAGGGGGTATTTTATAAACAATGTGGTATGGTGAGAGGGAGGTGGTTGACTATGACTCAAAGGGTGGGAGTGTTTTTTTTATTACAGATCTACACAACCATCATGCCATTTCACCTAATACTTTATGCAACTAAGTATTATTTGCTTAGTGAAGCATGCAAGCCAGACTTTTTTTTCCGTAAGTAATTTTAGTTTTTTTTCATTTTCTCCCCAGTCCCGAGTCTTTGCATCCCCAAAATGATGCACGCATGTACAGGCACGCACACATCATGCCTGATGGGACACCCGCGCCCTACCAGTTGCTCCATTTCTGCCAACGCCCTGCCACCGGACCTCTATCCAGTGATGGCTGGACTATGGATGGATGATCCATCCACCCGGGAGAGGAGAGTCAATGCTCAATCCTGCTCCCACCCCCTGTACCAGTACCCCATTGACCTGAGGTCATTCCCAAACCTGGGTTGCTGGCGTGGCAAGAGGTAAGACAAGATGACTCAGCCCTTAGTGCCACCGGAACAGGCACTTCATTCTCAGATGAACAATGTAAAATGGCATTTCACAAAGTCAAGGAACTGCACAAAGTATTTTGCAAAGCAAAGTTTCCCAACTTTACACATCTCTAGTCCATGGGAGTCACTGCTCAGGTGCTCATGGTAACAAACAGACCCCACTAACACTAGCCTGAGCTGTTCCAGCCCCAGCTCTCTCACCTAACTTCCCTGGGACTTATCTGACCACTTGCTCAAAACAATTATGTGCTGGGTGGGTGCCACAGTTGGCGGTGCAGAGCCTATGAGCTTGCCATTGTCATCCTGCCTGTTGAGGGATTTTTCTTCCTCGATGAGGTATGCACATGTGCTTGAGCACCCATTCTACTGGTATCTGTATCAGGGCCCTCCAGCATGTGATGTCATCTGCTGCTTCGCCACGCAGCCTTCACTTTATGGTGAGTATATGATGGTATGCAGTGTCCTCCCTCCCTGAAGGTGGAGAGCTGCCCATGCTATACCAAATCCTCCTTCCCTTAATCCTCCCTCCCCAGCTAACTGCCAAGGCAGTACTATTCCCTAGGGTTCCATATTATACCAGTTACTATTTTACTATTATATGCAGAACATAAATAACAATGTAAAAAGCTCGATAAACAAATTTACAGATAATACTAAGTTAGGAGGAATTGTGGAATCCGTTTCAAATCAAGGATGAAACTATTGCTGCAGGCTTTATTGGGTGCTAGAAGAACCTTGGGGAGTGTGAACAATGCAGTTGTGTTTTTTTTTTATAGTTTTATTCATGTGTTGTGACTTGGATCCCTATTCCTGACACAACAGGAAGTAGGTAGAGAGCACTGTAGTTCTTGATGTTGCAGCTGAGACTACAGAAGTGCTAAATAAACACATTTCTTTTATTGGGAGACAAATCTATATTGTGCCTCTGCCTCAGATGAGAGCCAGACACATGGAGGCAATTTTAAATTACTTTTTGTGCATAAAGCATCCTGTGCAACCCATGACCCCTTTCAGGCACTTCCGGGAGAACGGCTCTACATTAAGCGGCCCTGCAGTGAGCGAAGTGCTGAAACTATTGCTGCAGGCTTTATTGGGTGCTAGAAAAACCTTGGGGAGTGTGAACAATGCAGTTGTGTTTTTTTTATAGTTTTATTCGTGTGTTATGACTTTGAGCTCTATTCCTGACATAATAAGAAGAAGGAAGAGAACGTTGTAGCTCTCGGCATTGCAGTTGAGACTACAGAGCTGCTAAATAAATGCATTTCTTTTATTGGGGGACAAATCTATATTGTACCTCTGCCTTGGATGAGAGACAGATGCAGGGAGGCAATTTTAAATTACTTTTTGTGCATATAGCAAGCTGTGTACCCCACGACCCCTTGCAGGCACTTCCAGGTTGAACGGCTCTACATTAAGTGGCCCTGCAGTGAGCAGGGCGAACATGGGCAGGGTGCACGTCACCGCCCGTGGAGATGCGTGCACAGACATGCACTTTGGTGTGTGTCAGCCTGTGTCAGCTGGGGCACCAGGAAATAGGGACAACAAGCTACAAATCAAGTCTCAAGTAAAAATGTCAGCAATGGGGAAGTGTATTAGATGTAGTATGTTTGCTGAGGGGGAGGATGTTCATGGGTTTATTTGCGAAAACTGCCTACTAATTGAGACACTGCAGACAGAGATCACTTCTTCTCACTCAAGAGTGAGAGTACAGGAAGAGATATCAGTATTGGAACAGTTCATTGATTCAGCAGTAAATGAACAGACTACATCACAGCACCCTCCTCAAATTGATATTTCACCATCTAAATCGAGAGTTTCTGAGGAGATTGATAAAAATGAATGGTGTACTGTACAAAAATCATCTGGGGGAAGAAAGGGTAGAAGGAACATAGGGGGATCCTCTAATATATTAACCCCAAACACATATAGTGCCCTTGATCAAGACCTTGAGGAAGAAAGGTAGCCCATATTGCTACATGATCCCATTACAAATAGTAGTACACTGAGATCCCACATTTCAGAGAATCCTGGCATATTAACATTAAAGAAAATACCACCTAGGGATATACTTGCAATAGGTGACTCCATGCTTGGGTATACAGAACGTGTTTTATGTAAAAATAGGAAGGAACACACTACAGTCTCTGCATTACCTGGGGCTGGCATTGTGGATATAAGAAAATTACTCCTGGGTTTACTAGAAAACATGTGGACTCCAGTGACAGTGTTGCATGTAGGAGTAAATGACATGGGGAAGAAAAATATTACAGAGATCCAATGTGATTTCAAGCTGGTAGGCAAAGAACACACAAATAGAGGATGTGATTTGATTATATCTGGTATTTTACCAGTTCCATGGGCAGGCAGATTCTTAGATGAGAACATCAGAAGCTTCAATGGGTGGCTTAAGAGGTGGTGTTATAGAGAAGGTTTAACTTTTTGTAGATCACTGGGAGGATTTCCAGGCATTCCACAACTTCTCACAGGATGGACTACACCTAAATAGACAGGGGAAAAGAGTTTTTTCAAATAAGACAGTTTATAAATAACTATTGAAACTAGATATGGGGGGGGGGCAGGGAGATAATTAAAAAGGATACACTACATAACCCTAAACCTAATTGGAATTTTCTAGTCTTGAATGCCAGAAAACTTATTAACAAAATGGATGAATTAAAACTAAAATTACAGAATTCAAATATTCATATATGTGCCATTACGGAAACATGGTGGAGGGGGGGGGAGGACACCTGGGATAAGCAAATCCATGGGTATACATTATATAAGAAGGATAGGCTTTATGCTAGAGGAGAAGGAGTGGCATTATATGTTTTAAATGATATAACATCTGAGAATATAGCCTGTACAGCCTGGGGAAAGTCTGAGGTCTTATGGATAAAAATCACCCCCAGATCACTTAAGATAAATATAGACATAGTATATAGACCACCAGATAACCCAACCCAGAATGACAGCCTTATATTGGATTTCATTAAATGTATTACTCAGGAGATATGGTCATCAATATAGGAGATTTCAATCTACCAGGAATTAACTGGGAATCATATTAAACTAGCTCCAAGGTGGAGGCTAGTTTTTGGAGTCCTTCCTGGTGACTGGATTGGAGCAGCTGGTTTCTGAAAATACAAGGGGACATCATATTTTGGATTTAGTGTTGAGCAATGTGACAAATAACATCCATAAATGTATAGCGGCGGTTCTCCTGAGTACCAGCAATCACTCTATGATTGGTTTTAGGTACAATGCAGTTGGAGAGATCGAGGTTGGAAGTACAGTAGTGCATGACTACAATAGAACTGATTTCTGAGCTTTTAGAGAGGAACTGGTCAAATGGAACTGGGTGCATGAGCTTAAGAATATTACAGTACATGAAATATGGGACAAGCTTAGTACTAAATTAAATGAGCTAATCCAAAAATATGTGCCAGTTAGTACTAAATAGCATAATCCCAGAAAGGCTCTTCCTCCATGGTTGTCACACTTGGTTAAAAGAGTAGGGCATTTACCCAGGGCAAAACGCAGTGGGGAGGCCAGGTCTTGGGCTATATATAAATACTGTTTAAAAAAGGCCAAGTTAACCATTTCAAAGGCAAAAAAGGCAGTTGAGTACAAACTTGCCACCAAAGCACAGGACAATTATGAATCCTTCTGTGCCTACATTAATAATAAAAGGGGAAAGGGTAGAACTGTTGGCCCTCTGAAAGATAATAGTGATAACCTTATAACAGAGAATAAGGCCATGACTGATAGGTTTAATACCTATTTTTCTACTGTTTTCAATGTAGGCCAAAAAAAACAGGGCTCCCAAAAATACAATACATGGAATAATGTGCCCTAAAATAGAGGACGAGGATGTGAGAAAGAAACTAAGTAATCTGAACCAAAATAAGGCACACAAGGTCCAGATGGTATGCATCCAAGAATGCTCAAGGAATTGGAGGATTGTTTGGCAGGGCCTGTTACACAATTATTCCAACAATCTTTGGAGACAGGTCAGGTCATTGAGGCCCGAAAGCAGGCTGTAGTGATCCCCATACACAAGAAGGGATCCAAACAGAAGGTGGCTAATTATAGACCTATCAGCCTGACCTCAATCCTTGGGAAGATATTTGAGGGCATAATCAAAGATCTGATTATGAATATGGTTGAGTCTTATGGGGCTATTGATGGGACACAGCATGGTTTTACAAAAGGACGATCATGCCAGACTAATTTATTGGAGTTCTATGGGGAAGTCAGCAAAGCACTTGATGAAGGTAGATCTGTTGATGTTATATTCTTGGACTTTGCTAAGGCTTTTGACAAAGTCCCTCATGACCAGCTGATTGAAACCCTCAGTAAAACAGGGGTACAGCCAAAATTAGTGCACTGTATTAGGGCTTGGCTGTCCAGGAGGAGACAGAGGGTAAGTGTGTTGGGGAAACTATCAAATTGGATGGGGGTTACTAGTGGGGTCCCACAGGGATCTGTACTGGAATCATGTTTATTTAATCTATATATTTCTACCATGACACCAAAAACATAAATCTGGCTTTCAAAATTTGCAGACGATACATGTATAGGTTTCCCAGTAAATAGCCAACCCGAGGCCTTAAAAATCCAGGAAGCACTGAGTGAATTGGAGGCCTGGGCACAAGAAAATGGGGCTACATTTAAAGTAGATAATTGTTCAGTAATGCACATGGGTAGAAACAATCTAGAGGTGGAGTACACATTGGCAGGGTAGGTGCTAAGAGTGGTGCAAGAAGAACAAGATTTAGGAATTAGGGTTAGCAATAACCTTAAATTTAATTTACATTGTAATCAGGTGTTTAAAAAGATGGGTGGTATTCTGAGCTGTATTCATAGGCATATCAAGAGTAGAAGCAAAGAGGTCCTGCTCCCCCTTTACACTTCCCTTGTGCGGCCACATACTGAGTATTGTGCACAGTTTTGGGCACCAGGAAACAAGGGCGATATAAATTCAATTGAGAGGATACAGTGAAGGGCGACAAGAAAAATAAGAGCTGTTTAGGGCTTGGACTACGAAGAGCAGTTAAAAAATATTGGATCTGTTTTCTTTGGAGTATCACAGGCTAAGATGTGACATGTGCCTGGTATATTGGGATTTGTCACACTATCAACTGCGGGAATTATTGGGCCTTGAACTTAGAGATCAAATTTATAATACACAAGCCCACCCCCTACAGCTAAAATGTGACAGATTTAATAAGCGGGGAAGAAAGCATTGGTTTTCAGTAAGGGTGGTCAAAATATGGAATGAACTGCCTACTGAAGTGGTAGGTAGTCAAGCAATGCTAGCTTTTACGCACTTCCTTGACTGTTACCTACTTAGCAAAAATATATCCAGTATTAACCGATGATATGGTGAGCCAAATGGACTTCGGTCTATATAGTGCTCAGATTCACCTATGAATAAAATCAAAGTACCAATGATGCTAAAGGTGCCAAGTAAGGTCTATAAAGTGTGAAACAACTGTGTATTAAACTATACTGCACATGGAGTCAAACCACTTATTCTTTGCCTGCTTAATAAGGTCATATAATTCCCTGGACCTAGCATCGCTCGTGCAAGACCTAGGACACGTAGACTGGTAGTTCATCCCAGAGGCCACATATATTGACGCCGCACTCAAAACTTTCAAGGCCAAATTTCTAAAAGTATGGGACTACCATGCCCCCCTGTGCACAAAAAGGGTCAGAGGCGCCCACCTTCCCTGGATCACTGCTGATATCATCAGCTAATGCCACTCCAGAGACCACACATGGAAAGTCCACAAGAATCTGGGCGCCCAGGCATCCTTCCAAAGCTACAGAGCCCTCTGCAACTCCTGCACTAAACTCATTCACCAGACAAAAATTAACTATTTCTTATCAGCTTTCAGCGCAAACCTTAACCACCCGACAAACTTTTGGAAATCATTCAAATCCCTTTTCTTCCCCCCTACCCAGCTGCCACCATCGACACTGTCAATACAGGGCACTCCCATCACCGATCCCTGTGAGGTTGCTGCTGCTTTTAACACCTACTTCTCCAGCTGTGCTGATTCACTCCTATCGTCCCTCCAGCACCCACCCACCCACTCCGTGTCCCCCCACCAAGAGTATGCCTATTGACCATACAGTTTCTCCTTTCGTCCTGTATCCCCAACTGAAGTACTCAAATCCCTACGATCCCTGAACCCTAACAAAGGTAAATTCCCCATGGCCCTGGACACCAAGATGTTATATTTGTCCACTCCAGCCATAGCCGCCCCACTAGCTGATCTATTGAACTTCTCCCTCTCACTAGGCAAATTACAAACCAAATGGAAACAGGTACCATCATACTCCTCCCAAAAGGGGGGTGACCCCTCCTCCCTGGGTAACTATCACCCCATCTCCCTACTCCAGATTCTGACAAAACTACGGGAACATCTTGTCCTTGCCCAACTCTCTCCCTATCTGGATGCCTTCTCCTTCTTCACCCCATAACAATCCAGTTTTCGTAAATCACACTCGACTATCACCTCCCTGCTAAGAATTACTGACAAAATACTCACCGGCATGGACAAAGGCCACATCACCTCTGCCATCTTTATAGACTTAGCCAAGGCTTTTGACACTATCTCCCATACTCTGCTCCTTTCTAAACTAAAAGAAGTCGGTATCTCCAAGCCAGCCTCCGCCTGGTTCCATGACTACCTAGTGGGTAGACACCAGGCTGTAAAAGTCACCTCACACATCTCTAACCTCCTACCAGTTACTGCCAGCATCCCCCAAGGCTCAGTCTTGGGCCCACTGCTCTTCTTCATATTTTTAAACAACCTCCCATCAGCCTGTCGTTACTCATCCATCCAAATATATGCGGATGACACAGTGCTGTACACCATGGGCCCTTCCACAAGTAAGGTGGCTAATCTAATACAGCAGGATTTCAACACCATCCAGGACTGGTTCTGATCAAACTAACTATTCCTAAACCCTAAGAAAACTATGTCGCTAACTTTCGGCTCACAGCAAAGACTCTCCCGCCAAGCCCCTTGCTCCCCTTTCCAAACTCTGGACAGGACCCACCTGGAAGCATGCACCAGTTTCAGTTACTTAGGCATCTGGCTTGATCGGCATCTAGCTTTCGCCACTCATATTGATTCCATCCATATGAAACTACTCCCTAAACTCGGCGCCCTATATAGGAACAAAAGCTGCCTCCCCTCTCCTGCCAGGAAAGCTATTGCTCAAAAGATTATCCTCCCAATACTCGACTATGGTGACATAGTCTATGCTACTGCTCCCTTCTCCTCCTCCTTAGCCAGCCTTGACACCCTTTTCCACTCTTTCTGTTGCCTTATCCTGGACTGCCCACAAACAACCTACCACTGCACCTTATACAGCTCCCTAGCCCTGTCATTCCTCCAAGACTGCAGATTAATCCACTGTGCTGGTCGGCAGCCAAATATTGGTCCCATACCCTTCCCCCCCACCTGGCCTCTGTCCTCTCCCCACAACCTCCCCCTGCTTACTCCCTCAGAAGCACGGGCCCCAGGCTCCTCCACCTCCTCTTCTTGAGCACAACCAAAGGGCAGGCAGCTATCAAATTCCATATCCCCCAGCTTTGGAATGCCTTGCCAGCCAATATAAGACACTCACCCAACCCCCGCCACCTCAATCTCCTACTCAGCACCCACTTCTCCTCCAGCTGCTCTTGCTTTAGCTAGTTCCCACTATGTACTTGTATTTTGTGTTCTCAGATGGGTTTCTGTGTAATTTTATCCACTTGTATTTTCCCCCTCCTATGTTTCCTGTATCTACCTGACAATTGTCTGTATGGCAGATGGCCCCCTCACTGTGATGTTTAACTACTGTACCTTGTGATTGTGCTATTGTCTTAGGACTTGTCCCCCAGATCGCGTCTGGAATCAAGCAACACTGCTCAGTATGCCTTCCTGGTTAAACTCGTAAATAAATAAATAAATAATAGACACACATTCAGTGGAGCTGCAGATAAGGGAATTACAGTTTCTGTGGTATACAGTAGATGTTAAGTTACAACCTGCAAAACAAGAGAATGGGGATTTAATCCCAGCTGGCAATTTACCTTCACAATGTACTTATCTTGGCTATTCCACTCCTTACTACCATGAATCACCACTAAAGTGAGTTTCCATCTTAAAAAAACAATTTGGAAAAAAGTTTAAGTCCATAGGGATCATGGTCTGATATGAGCCAAGACAAGTAAGGCTGTAATGTATCCATTTTTGTTTTGGATATTCATGTCAAACTGTTATTTCTTAAAGGTAAAACTAGTGTGTCTCCTGACGACAGCTCTGGACACCTACTTTATCTATTGGCAGATAGTTTATCAATGCCCCTAAAATTGTTATTTGAGCACTGTCTGAATTATAATTATGTGCCTGATTTATGGAAGACAGTGTACGTCATCCCTATTTACAAAAAAGGTCTAAGAAACCAATGGGAAAATTACAGACCTATAAGCCTCACATCCTCTATGGGAAAGCTGTTGGAAGGTATAATTAAGGATCTGATTTCTTCATCACTTGATAATATCGATATGGAGCAGCATGACTTTAAAAAGGGGAAAGGTTGCCTAACCAATCTGCTATGTTTTTATGATGATTTAAGTATGCGGTTAGATAACAAAATTCCATATCATGTGATTTACATCGATTTTAGTAAAGCATTCAGTTTTCTTCCACATGGGGCTTTATTACACAAACTTCATCAACTTAATATAATTTCAACCCTGATTACATGGATAGCTAATGGGTTAAACAACCATACTCAACGTGTATTGATAAATGGTCAACTTTCAAGTGGGGGTTCTGTTTTGAGTGGAGTTCCACAAAGTTCAGTCCTGGGGCCCTGTCTTTTTCAGCTCTTTATTTCAGACATTACAAAATCATGTTATTCCAATGTAGTCAAGTATGCCAGTGACATTAAAATTGGTGGTCCATGTGCTAGCTCTGATCAAATTGCCATAATTCAAAAAGATCTATGTAACATATATTTACATATGTATCTACGGGTTCGGGGAAGGATGAGGTTACCTGGCACAAGAGACCTAGGTTTGGCTACTCTGCACAGGGGCACCCAAGTAAATCCAACTACAGGAAGCAATAACTGCAATGTCCAGAACCAGAATTGGGATTTTTCAGTGTGGCTTTATTTATTAACTCACTGAACATAAACAAAGCACTGCATGGTCCCCAAAGACTACGTTACTGTAATGCAGATTAGAGGTTAAACACAGCAGTCCATTTGAGGAATGACACATTACTACAGATGTCTGGCTTTGGACCCACCAGGCACTCAGCCCGGACTTTGCATGCACATTGGATACATAGCCCGACTGGCCTGGCTCCCCTGCCAGCCACTCGACTGACGGTCCACTTGGTGAATGAACCCAAACTTTACTTGGAAAAACATCCCATCAAACAAGGAGGCTCCCAAACTGTGGCTCCCCACACCACTTGAAGTCTGCGACTCCTAGAGAGATTTTGTTTTCATACTTCCAATCAAAACTCCCATCAAACAAGGAGACTGCCATCCAGCCATTTCTCTGGACACAAAGCAAACTTTAGACTTTAAAATGTAGATTGAACGGTGGATGACCTGAAGCACCCCCTCTACAGCAAACTTTAAATCCATTTAAAACTTTAAACAGTTGACTGCTCTATTTTTTGTCCTAGTTGACATAGACCTCCCAAATAGCAGTCCCCAATACTTGAAATCCAACTGAAGAAAACAAGATGTTTGCCCCTTCCAATGGAGCCAAACACTCACCCATTGGTTGCAGGTGCCCCACAGGCGAAGTACTGTAACCTTTGCTGTTATGCATGAACAGACTGAAATTAAAATCAGGCAGCTTCCTTCCCAGGGTGGGAGAAGGGGATTGCCCCTGGAACCCACAGAGAACTTTCTTCCCCCCCCCAGAGGGAGGGGGGGCACTGAGACTGTGGGAGCGGTCTCCACCACTTTAAAAAGGTAAAATACAGGAACACTTCCTTTTTTATGAGTGAGAAATCCAGCTGCAGACTAATGCTTCCTTCTTGCTTAAGGACAAACGGAAGACTGCCTTTGAATTTCCCAAAGTTCTAAACTTCACTCCCTGAGCTGGAGATTCCAAAGTGGCTCATGCAGCTGCGACAGTTCTATAATGATGTCATCTCTCAAGTCTCAGCTGTGACTGAGGACAGAGTGAAACAGTGTGAAACCCATTTAACTGGAGTTTCATAAGCTGCCTTCCCTGCCTACCACTAGGTCTTACTGGGATTCTAGTAACTCCGGGTAACAAAGGGGTTACATCTAGATTTAGTAACACAGTAGATTTCAACTTGGAGAATGAAGGTGAGCCATATTAAGTCCAAAATTCTACATTTCGGAGCTAGTAACTCTATGCATGATTATATACAGGATAATATGACAATAGTCAGCTCAAATGCTGAAAAAGACCTCAGAGTAGTGATCTCCGATGATTTCCTTCCTAATCTACAGATAAATGAGATAATTCTCAAAGTGAATCGAGTTATCTGGGCTATTAAAAGAAATATCAAATCTAGAGACAGTAGAATTGTATTGCTCCTTTACAGAGCTTATGCGATCCCTCATTTAGACTTTGCGTCTCAGCTGTGGTGTCCCTTTAGAAAATCAGACATTACATGTTTAGAAAAGGTGCAGATGAGATACACTAAAATGATTAAAGGCTTAAGAGATGTCTTGTATGATACCAGACTAAGTACACCAAACTTAATGCCATTATCTACTCGGTGGTTGAGGGGTGATCTGCTCCTCATGTATGATGTCATGAAGGATCCATATTTATTAACTCATCTGGGTTTTAACTTTAAGGAATCTACCTATAATTTAAGAGGTCATCCATTACAGTTGCAAACAAAAAAGTTTAATTATGTCCCACATAAATTCTTTTACACAGTACGTACAATTAAACCATGGAATGCATTACCTATTGAAGTGCATGTCAGTAGCTCTAAATCTAGTTTTAAATCTCGACTTGATAAATTTATTCTTTCTGATTCATTGACTAATTATTATTAGTAAGTAGGGGCAATTATGGACTTTATTGGTTCTCTCACTCCTTACAAAACCTAGTATAAACGTAGTGTGAAGTGTAAGCCCATGTACAGCTTGCCCTTGACTCAAAGGTTAAACAGTAATGCATGGCATATGGCAAACAGTACTTATTATGAAGCTTTTTAAAGGTGGCCATGGTTTCACTGCCCACAGCCATTCCTCAAGTTTCCCAAGATCTCAGCACACTCTCTCCACCCTCTTCTGAATGTCCAGCCTATTGCAGATTTTGGTATCATCTGTAAAAAGGCATACCTTCCCTTCCCATTCTTCTGCACTGTCACTTACTGTATGAAAACATTGAAGGACCGGTCCCAGTGTTGAGCCCCAGAGCATCCTGCTGGTCACTCTCCCATCATTAGAGTGAGTGAGTGTCATTAATCACAACCCTCTGTCACACATCTGTTAACAGTTTCTAACCCAGTTCACCATTTTCGATCCCACCCTAGCCTGCTAGAGTTTTATCAGTCTTCTGTGTGACACAGTCTCAAAGGCCTTACTAAAGTCCAGCTAGGCCATGCTCACGCCTTCCCAGATCTTTTTCCTGGTCTCTTGGTCAAAGAAATCAATGAAATACACCTAGTATGACTTCCACCCCACCCCATGAATCCATGCTATCTATGGTCCTGCTGCCCATTACATTCAAGATATTTGATCAGTCTTTTGTTTAGTAAGGCTTCCATCAATTTTCCCATCACTGCAGTAAGACTGAGCAGCCTGTGGTAGCTAGTCTCCTTTCTGCTGCTACTATTATGTAGAGGGACCAAGTCAGCTCTTCTCTAGTCCTCCAGCACCGTGCCTGTTTCCCATGAACTGTTGAATAAGGTTATGGGTAGAGTGGGTAGTTCCTCCCTGAAATCCTTTAGTATCATTCAGTGTATCCTTTCTAGTCCATAGCCTTGACCACCACCAGAACTGCAAGTCCCTTTGGGACTCTTTCCTCTGAAAATGGACTTTTGTCCACTTCCCACACCCACTCTGTTTCTGTTTATCACTGGTTGGCTGTCCCCCTACATTCCACTGTGAAGACAGAGCAGAAGTACCCGTTCAGGATATCAAGCTAACTTTGCTGTACTCATTTCCTTTCCTGCTGCCCTCTCTTTTAATTGGCATACTCCTGTCCTCCTTGCTCGGTGTTTCCTTATACTTTGAATGCCACTCTTTTAGGCTCCACCACCTTGGTCACTTTCCTAGAGAACTTAACAGCCTCTTTTTCCTTCTGTTTTTACTCTCCTAATGATTTGCCCCAGGTCCCACTTTGAGCACCTTTCTCTGCTGAGGTTTGAACATGTAATCTCCCAGTTTCCAAGCCAGTGTTCTAACCACTGGATCACACTGCCTCCTATTTGTTTTGTATCCTTATTCCTTATCCCCACCATGATTTATTTCAAAGGTTATCAGTTTTGGTTGCTAGCCTTTTCCCCAGAAATTTACTCCCTCATTTATTCAAGTGTAGACCGGCTATGAAAAAAAAAAGTCAAGCCTTTGGATAAAATTGTCTCAGTGTCTGATGAATGTCTACATCTTTTGTTGTACCAGATTTCTTAATCAGCGGTTCATTTTAGTTATTTGCCATGCCCAGCTTGACATAGGAGGTGGTAGTATTTCAAATATTGCTATTTTGTATATGTCTGTCTCAAGTATTTTCCCATGTCATGAAATAATTTTGAACATCCTCATCATGTTTCTCGCCAGTGTTGTTGGTTCCAAAGTGCATTATAACCACTAGATTATCTCGTTCCATTATAGTTGTGTTCTCTTTATTTTCGTTAGAAATGTGTTGATGGGTTTTAAAATAAAATCACTTAATATATTTGTTTCTTCCTACACTCTTGACTAGCAGTGCCATTTACAGATCTGTTGCTCCTCTTGATAATATAATTATCTATATAATAGGTATATCTATCAGTTATGTGAAATAATTTATCCAAGAGTATCTCAAATCCTACCAGCATTTACCTGTTTTTGTATATCCTGGAGATACTAGCTGTGCAAAAGTTTTCTTCACACATGCTAAGTCCTGCTTCTGTTAGGGTACCATGACTCCTCCAGTGCCATTGGTACTTTGATTCTTAATTAGATTAGAATAATCTACTATATTGTGTTTTCTTTGAATTGCTAATTGGTACCATCATAGATCATACATCTCCTGTATGCTAGCCATCATAATGGGGGTCCCACTGGATTTGGGTTCTAGATTGTTGAGTGGTGAAAACAGCCATCTCAAAGGGTAATCAAAGCAGACATAGAAAGAATGTAAGGAAATTATCAAAAATGGTAATAGGAAAAAACAGAATCTTGGGATGGAAAGCCATCTTTAAGCCCTCATGACTCAGTCTCCATTTAACTTTTTCCACTTAGTTCTTACATGCCAAGTGACAAGCCAGAAATAAGATGAATGAGTTCTGTTAACCTGCAAAAGACAGATAGAATAAATATTCAATGGGCAAAAAGGATTCCTGGGACAAGAATACAAAATAAAATACAGATTGCAATAGTGAGAGCCACCACCCATGGATAAAAAGTGATCCCACCAAATGTCAGGACATCCTTGGGCAACAGGCTGTTCAATAAAAAAATAACAGAATTCACAAGCAGTTGATAGGAGACTCATTTGTTGTTTTATGGCTGTAGTGGTGTCTACAATCATCTTGATGTCTGTACCTGGAAAAATAGAGGAACATGGGACACTTTTTGGACATTTCAATGTATCCTTCCACATCACAGACAATAAGAAACAGTTTTATAATTATCTTGGTTCAATAAGAGGAAAGGCACCTATTATCAGTCCATAAATTAAAGATATATAATTTTCTCTCTATAAACTGCACCTGCCCCTAGCTCCCCCTCCTAGTCCCTCACCCTCTTCCCCATTAGTCGTCTCATACCCTAATCGCTGCTGTGACTAAACTTTTTCCTCCATCTTGTCTTCAATAGTACTCTCTGTCAATCTCTCTCTCTCTCTGGTACTTTCTCTTCAGCCTGAGGGACTCGCCCTGGTCTCTAGCTCCTTTGTTTGCCACATTTTTAGTTTCTCTCTCATTGTTTTTGTCTTGTTTTATAATAGTCCTCATATTGTAAGCCCCTAGACAAGTTTGGAATACCTTAGCCACTATTCTGGCTCACCTTCTAGGTTATAGAATAGGCTGAATCCCTGTCTACCCATGCCTTTATGCTTGTTAAGCATTGCTTTATGTCTTTGTAGCAACTGCTTCTTTATTATTGTGTGTTCTATTATATCCATGCCATTGTATGCTTGTAATCCATGCCTTAATGCTTCTTGTTTAAACTGTTTTGTGCTATTCGTGTACTCTATAATATATGTAACTCCCTACCTGCCCCCAGGTCATACTGGAAGACAAGCAACTTGTTGTTCAGTGTACCTTACCTGGTGAAACTTTTCAATAAATAAATAAATAAATAATGTTCCATTAACAAATGAGTCAGACATGGCTAGAAGATCTAACAACTATTTCCAAAGTGTCTTTAAAACCAAGGATGTTGCTAGTCTGGAAAATGTTGTCCCTAGTGAAAATTATCCAATCATTACTTGGTAGGAAGTTAAAATAGCTATATAGGCAATTAAAGCTAACTTCTCAGCTGTGCCTGATGATATTCCAGAAAAACTTCTAAAATAATTAGTTCATGAACTAGTTGATATACTCGCATTACTAGTGAATGCATCTCTATTTAAAGGTTATGCTATAACAGATTGGACCATAGCCACCATTGTTCCTATTTACAAAGGTGGAAATAAGCAGACAGCAAGCAATTATAGACCTATAAGCCTTACCTCTTGATTAGGTAAAATTATAGAAAAAATGTTAAAGCAAAATACGTTAGATCACTTACTAATCATAAATTTTCAGGATATTAGCCAATATGGCTTTGTACAGGGCAAATCCTGTCAACTTGTTGCTTGCCTTGCTTATAGATCAGAAAGCAGCTAACTAAAGAAGCTACATTTGTGTTTACGCGTGTCTGCTGGGCACGCTGAAACTGCTGGCATTAGACAAACTTGGATAAGTTAATTTTAGCATATCCTCTAGTTAGTAAATATACACCTTTAATAATGGAAAAAGAACTTAGTAAATGTATGCAATGTTTGATGTATAGTGAGGGAAAGTATGGGAGCGAGTATGTATGTGCTAATTGCCATCTGATTTCTACTCTTGAAGCACAGATAGCATTTCTGCGTAATATTAAACCAGTTTCTATTGATATTAGGCAACTGGAAAGTTACAATGATCTTATGGGTGAACAACTTCATTCTAATCAACAATGTCCTTCACATTTAGGTAGCATTTATAAGCCTCCTGATGATGAGACAATTGTAACAACTAGTACTAGTATACCTGTTGCCTCTGCCCCCTCTTATAAGGTGATAATTATCCACCCTCTTCTCATGATAATGATGACTGGACCATTGTCACAAAGCCTCTTAAAAAAAGGAGGGGCAGTCAAATACACAATAGTGCCCCTATTGAAACTTGTAATAGTTTTGAGCAATTGACTGTATCAAATAATGAAGTGCTACATGATTTATCCTGTGCATCACCCTCTGTTGATAATAATGGTTCAAAAACACTTTTCAATCAGGAGTTAATGCCCATGAATACTTGTCCTAGTAAGTCTCAAGCTACCAAATCAATACCCATTAAGTTAGTCACTCCAGAGAGTGTTAAACAATCACCTGTTTCTGATTCTTGTACCCCTACTGTCTCAAAACAAGTGTTAGTCCTGGGAGATTCAATCATTAAGCACATTGACAGGGCAGTATGCAGTAGAGACAAGAGCAACTGCACTTCCTCTAGCTTCCGTGGGGCCAGGGAATCTGATATTACCACCATGATACCTAAAATTTTACAAAACACAGGGGAAAATCCACTGGTTATCATACATGCTGGTGTTAATGATATAAACAACACCTCATTTAATCAGTTACAACAGGCCTATGTGGCATTATGTAACCTGTTACTTGATAGGGGATGCTGTGAATGTATATCTGAAATTCTACCTGTCCCAAGAGCAACATTTACCATAATGCAGAAAATCAAAGCCCTAAATGAATGGCTGAGAAAGTGGTGTTTTAAGCAGGATATACCCTGTATTACCCACTGGGAATCATTTTCAGATTGTTCTTCCTTGTTTTGCTGGGCGGTATACATCTCATTCGTAGGGGTAGTACACTTATGGGGAAAAGTATCACTAAAATCATAAATCATTGTTTAAACTAAAAACAATGAGGGAGAATGGGTCTATTCCCAAGTCTCTGAATACTTACCAAAATATTATTACAACTAAATGTAAATTCCTAGCTTTGAATGCAAGATCTTTAAACCAACTCAAATTTGCAGAACTTCGAAGCCAAATGTAAAACTTTAAATATAGGTGTGGTGGGAGTAACTGAAACTTGATGGGACGCATCCCAATTTGGTCAGAGAAATTCCAGGTTATAAGTTATATCATAAAAACAGATTAGATAAGCAAGGTGGTGGAGTTTGTATGTACATTGGATGATATTCCTTCTTTTAAAGTGTGTTCTCCTTTCCTTTGGAAAGTATATGGTTAAAATCTTATTGAAGGAGCAGTCCTATATAACTATTGGTAACATCCATCGACCTCCATCTGCAAATTCAGATTACACAACTGATATGTTTAAAGAAATTACACATTTTCAGAATCTCAAGATACTGTAATATTTGGTGACTTTAACTTCCCTCATATGAACTGGGACTCATTCTCAGGACAGTCCTATGCTGAGAAAGGACTAATAGATGTAGTAATTGTACTGGATTACAACAACTTGTCACTGAACCCACTCGAGGTCCTAATATTTTGGATCTATTATTTACTAACATAGAGCAACAAATTAGCAATTTACAAATTTGGGATCCACTTGGGACCAGTGATCATTCATCTATTCTTTTGAAATTCAACAGTTTAAAACTACACAAAGGAAGTTATACTATACAAAAATTATAACAAAGCAAATTTTCTAAAATCAATGAATAGTTACAAAACATAAACTGGGAATCTAATCTTCTTAATTGTACAACATAACAAACTTGGGACTTTTTAAAATATTGTACATTATTTGGAAAATACCTTTATTCCATCTAAGAGGAAATTAAATAATAAAGGAAAAATTCCCTTGGTTCAACAAGACAATTAAAAATCAGATTAAAATAAAATGAAACTTGTAGGAAACCTAAGAATAGTTCTGGTCCATTTAAAACTACTCTATTACATAAATACAGACTATCTGTGAAAAACTTAAAAAATTCTATTAAATTGGCAAAAAATAAGATATAATTTAAACTAGCTCACACAAAAGACTGTCACAAATCTCTTTTCTCCTATATAAATAGTAAAAAATGTGTATCAAGGACCATTGGTCCCATTATAACCAATGGCTCTTCTCTATCTGACATAGAAACCTCTAATCTCTTTAATAAGTACTTTTGTTCTGTCTTCTCTCAAAAATCACCTATTAGTACATTTAAAGTTCACCATGTAGATTATCATAGGTTCTATCCAACTGACATTATACAGGCTATCAAAAAACAAAAAAAAATACTAGTCCAGGCCCAGACGGTATTCAACCATGGTTTCTGATCAAAACCTCTATAAATATTTCTATACCTTTGTCAATTATTTTCAATAAATCCTTACAAGAAAGCATTGTACCAAATGATTGGCGTTCAGCAATAGTTACTCCCATATTTAAAAAAGGCAATAGAGGTTCTGTGCAAAATTATCGTCCAATTAGCTTGACCTCAGTGGCTAGTAAATTAATGGAATGAGTAATGAAGTCTCTAATAGATCAAGATTGTAAAACATTAGGAATTTATTATTCAAATCAGCATGGGTTTACTCCCAAGTATTCCTGCAGCACCAATCTGATCTGTTTTTACAATAATATAAGTACTCTACTAGATGTGGGTATCCCTACTGATGTCATTCTTTTGGACTTTAGTAGAGCTTTCGATAAAGTCTCACATGAAAAACTCATTACTAAAATGCACAATCTAGGTTTGTCACCTGATATTATCAACTGGACCTTAAACTGGTTAACAAATCATTCTCAGAGAGTCAGAATTAATGATATCTTGTCTGATTCGGAAGTGTGACAAGTGGTGTACCACAGGGGTTGGTCTTGGGACCAACATTGTTTAATCTCTTTATCAGTGATTTACAAACAGGGCCAAATAACTTCATAGTTAAATTTGCAGATGATACTAAATTGGGGCAAAGTTAATAATCAAGAAAATATTTATCATTAAAGAAGGATTTGGAAAAATTAACACTTTGGGCAAATGAAAATCATATGCAGTTTAATAAAGGCAAATGTTTAATAGTGCATTTCAGTGTAAATAATCCAAAAACAATATATCATATAAACGGACTACCATCCTCATCAATGTGAAAAAGATTTAGGGATATATGTTAATAATAAACTTACATCAAATGATCACTGTGTTAGAACTGCTTGCATGACTAACAGACTTTTGAGAGCAAATAAAATGCACTTTTGTTAATCGCACTGAACAATGCTTATTCCATTTGTAGAGGCATACATTAGACTATATCTAGACTATGGCTCCCTTTCTGGAATCCAAACCCTAAAAAAACGACATTGCAATTCTTGAACAGGTTCAAAGGAGAGTTACTAGAATGATTCCACGATTAACAAACTTGGATTATCAAAACAGATTAAAAGCTACTGGTCTCTCCTCTCTTCAAACTAGAAGATTAAGAGGTGATATGCTTATGGTTTTTAATTTAATAAATTCACCAGATCTAATGGAAAAATGTGATCTAACACTCTCCAAAAGGAGACATGTTCCGAGACTGCATAATAAACAGCTTGAAGTAAAAGCTTATAAAACCAGCAAAAGGGGAAACTTTTTTCCTATAAGAGCATCCATTGTATGGAACACCTTGCCACAAGAATTGGTAGAGGCAACTAGTGCCACTGTCTTTAAAAACAAATTAGATGTTTGGTTGAGGGATGATAGATAAATAGTGTCCCACATAGTGTGGGGAACAGTCTCGATGGGCTCTGGCCTTCTTCTGTTCTTTCATACCAAGTAATACCAAGTAATAACTTAACCTCATACATTTTTTTGAACTAGTAAGTAAGGCATTAGATCAGGGTTTGTCTGTGGATGTAATTTTTCTGGATTTTGAAAAAGCCTTTGATTCCATTCCTCACAGAATCTTGATTAAGGAACTGATAGGTTATGGTTTTAATCTAAATATTGTTAGTTGGATCAACTCATGGCTTAATAATAGGAAACAGCAAGTTAGCATCAAAGGGTTTCTGTCTGAATGGGGAAATGTGAATAGTGGTGCTCCACAAGGGCTCCATTTTGGGCCCCTTGCTATTTAATCTATTAATTGCCAGTAGGCAAACCACAGATGATATGTGGATACATAAATATGCTGATGACAGCAAACTGGGCTGCATCATTAACAATCTAGAATCAGTCAGATCACTACAATCTAATCTTAATAATTTATTTAGTTGGTCTGTAAAAAATAAAATGACCTTAACCCTGCTAAGTGTAAAGTGATGCACTTAGGTAAACGCAGCAGGAATGCAACTTATTATATAAATAATCATATAAACTAAAATCTAGTACACATGAAAAAGATTTAGCAATTACAATTTCAAATTATTTAAAGTTTGTCACACACAGTAATAACACTATAAAAAAATGTCATGGCATAATTTCATGTATCCTTAAACATATAAACAGTAGAGAACCAGAAGTATTGCTCCCGCTGTATTCTAGTCTAGTTAGATCACAAATCGATTACTGTGCCTCCTTTTGTGCTCCTACTTCCATGGGTGGAATAGCCTCGATTGAAAGGGTCCAAAGACAACTTACAAAAAAAGTAAAGGGCCTTTCTAACTTAGACTACAATATAAGACTTAAAACTCTATGACTCTTCTCCCTGGAATATAGACTGTGTAGGGGCACTCTTTGCAAAGCATACAAATTGGTACATGATTCTGCTTTGTGTGAAGCCCTTTGTCTCCAAAAAATTGAAACAGGTTACATAACTAGAACACACAATCTTAAATTTAAAATTGATCTAAACAAAACCTCAAAAAGAAATACATTTTTCACACAGAGGTTACCTCCAATCTGGAATTCCTTGCCTTTAGAAATTATTTCAAGTAGTAGTTTGACCCAGTTCAAGCATGAACTAGATAAGCACATGGGAGAAAAGAAATCTGAATGTTGCCACTAGGCGATGAGATCAAATTGGGCAAGCCCCTTGAACTCGTATTACACCTATGAACCTACACCTATGAACTTATGAACCTATCTATAAATCACTATGGCTAATGCAGTAAAATACTCCCTTCTTTCTGTTTAGAATGTTGGACAAAGCACTAAAGCTGCTTGTCAGATGGTCATTAGGAAACTGAAACAACTTGTTAAGAATTGGTTGCCTATTAAACTGGAGATTTGTTTACCCCTTTAAAATGCCCCAATTTGCACACTTAAATACTTAGTATTTAAACATGTTCTTGCCACAGTCACTGGGCAAGTATTATCTTTCAAGAAAGATTCATACCTCATAAATGTCACCTTTTCCCACGAACAAATGTACAAAGATTTACACTGTTTTTTTAACCTCTAAGACACTATCTGATAAGCACTGTTTTAGACATATGCCTGGTCTTGTGTGAACTATCCAAGCTATAGCAATTATATAGCAATCAATAGGCATTTTTACTATGCTTCCTGGGGAAAAAATATATTGAGCTACAGCACACACACTCACACCATCCTCAAGGCCACACTATTCAAAATAAATACTGCAATCTAATATATTATAAAACAATAAATAAACTGTTTGTTTATGTCAGTGAACACAGTGAAGCTCCTTTAAAGAAGTTAGTGTGCTGCCTAACACTAATATTAGATTTTAAAAGCTGCCGACCGTTACCTGTTATATCCAGGTACTTTTTCCCTTTGTTTAATTAGAAGATTGTTTACCTGATGTTAGTAGGGTGATGGTATGGAACAGCTCTTGCTGGCAGCTTACATATCTTACTCTACTGCCTCACACTATATCATCAGCATTGTAACCTCAGTGACTGTGACATCACTGCTGCTTAGGAACAGCAAGTGAGTGACTGCCAAGTCATTCATCTGTGATGTCACAATCAGTGAGATCACACTGCTGATGATGTAGTGAGGGACAGTAGACACTGTTATGTCAACTGCCAGGCTAAGAGCTGTTCCACACATCCAGCACAATATTATCCCATAGAATACTTTCTGATGAGCAAAAGGAAAAAGGAAAATACTTCAGAAATAAAACATTACAACTGACTACAACTTAAAATGTTTATTATTTTCCTGTCTGCCTGTTTTGGCTAAACTACCACTTTAATTATTTTTTATCCTATATTTTGTATTGTGGATAGCGTTGGGGAGATGATACATCTCACTGTTATTGTGATCTTCATTTTTCACATGTTTGCACTGTATTTACTCAGGATGTCCTAAATTAGATGCAATATCTTGTTTTCAGTGGGGTCATGATTTTACCATTTGTATTGTGTATTCCAGATGTAAAATATTGTTTTCAGTGTGTTCTGATTTTAAGCAATGTGGCATAATATTGCATAGATGCAGGGTTCCACTGAAAATAACATGCCGTGTCTTCTGTGAATTGTCCAGGCTAAACATATACTGTAGCAATCAGCATGCATATTCTAGGAAAACACATTGATTGTAAAAATGTCTAAAAGGAAGACCAAATTGAAACTGCCTCTCAGCAGTTCTGCATTGTGCAGATTCATTACAAATAATGGGTAAAAGCATCCTAAAAGCTCTCCACAGCCATATCAGCTCTGACCAGAGTTTGTTTTCTCTCTGCAGAACCGAAACACTGTGGCTCCCAAGACCCCATTTTTACACCTTTATAGAGGAATCTGGGTATCTTGGACATTTTAACACACTTGAACCTCATGACAGTGGTTTCCAGAACTGAACTCATTGACAGTTCTTCTGCCCTGGGGACATGCTGGTGAAAGGTGATGTGTATGTGTTGAAATACAATGGCTGTGACTTTAGTTCTTGTGTTTTAATGTGTCGGTTTATTTTAAATAGAGGTGCATGACTCTATTGACATATCTGCAGCCATTGTTCTACTGAATTATTAGTGGTCTGCCATTAAACATGTCTGCACTGGTATCCATTAGAATAAAGAAAATAATACAGGGCTGTACCATTAACTAGATATCTAGTTACTAAAAATGAGTAATTATTACAAATAATATAAATTACCACTTACTGCCATCCAGCTCAGACTGGAAAAACATTCCTGGTTGTGAAATATACAAACAGCATGGATATTTCTTTTGTCTCGATGACATGTGTGCAGTTCTTTAAATAGAACACTGCAGAATGGGATCATGTGAGCAGGAGTGAGTAGTAACTATTGCATTCTGTACTTTACACACTTGAGGGAACACAGAATGGTGAGGGACAATAATGTTAAAGTTTGCTCCAGGGAGTTCTCTGAGGTCTCAGTCCTGTTCTTGACTGTATCACATCAGGGAGACACATGAACACCATGGCCCAGCTGCCTTTATCATTTGGGAATTTTCACCATGGTCCTGAGTTCATTCTTAGTTAGATTCAATTCAACTGATATTTCACATCTTTTTCTATGGTTTTGTTTCTCCTGCTCTTCAGTATTACTTGCAATTAAATGTAAATGGACCCTTTCCCTTTACAGTTAATCGACTGTACTCCTGGGGCCAATATTCAAAAGTTTGCCTCATGGGCAAAGTGGCTACCCACTGTTTGCCCAGTGCTTCATAGATTTCATAAAATTGCTATGAGTTAAACAGTGTTAGCCTTTGAGACACGCCACAAGTTAATGGAATATTCTAGTATCGATATTGTGTATATATATATATATATATATATATATATATATATATATATGTATAGAGAGAGAGAGAGATTCATTGCAAAAACTTCATTAATGCATCAGTTAGGGTTGAGAGTGCACCAAACAAAAGTTTGGAAATTTGGTGTTAGGGTTACCAACCCCTACCTTCATCCACCCTCCCACCCTCCTAACACCAACAGGTGTCGGGGTGTGCATTGGGGTTGTTGTCTAACTTTCACCCCATTCCATGTGTAAAAAGCTGAGGTAGTGCAGTATAGGAGAATGGGGTAAGAGTTAGGCCGGCGACTAGCCACCACCGATACTGTTCAGTATGATTTCTTTGCAATGAATTTCCTTCTTTTTGAGAAAGTGTAATGTATCAGGTATGCAGTTGTGGGAGTGTGGACCTTCTGGGCCCTGCACTCCCCCTCACACTGCCCATTTTTGCATACTGATATCCATGATTTGCATATGTGGGAGTGCAGGCCCTCCAGGCCCTGCTGTCCCACTTACACATAAGTACAGAGACATACTACACCCCTATAGTCATGAAAAGTAACCTTTGCAACATTAATTTAATGATATCTCAGGGTTCTATGTGATAACAGTGACTGCCAAATGGCAAGCCACGTTATCACGATGTCAGAGAAGAGAAAACATTTTTGCTACTATGACATCCTCATTGCATGGAAGAATGGCACCGGGGATTTAGGTTTTTTGCCCCACCCTCCTACTAAAGGATTCTCAACTCCAGGGAGGTGCATGTTGGAGGGGAACAAAAGCAAAAAAAAAGTAAGTTTCAGGCCAGGCACAACAAAATTGCACCAGCACAGAACACAAACCCAATACCTTCTCCACCACAACTGCTGTAGGCAGCCCTAGATGCATGGCACCTTTCGGCAGCTGACATGATGCCACCCCTACATCCCCTCCCAGCCCACCTCGCTGTGCACGTCTCTACATGTGTACATAGCAAACATCCTGTTGTTTCATTCACCCACCCACCACTCCAGTCACCCTACCTCCCCTATCACCATTCAGGCTTTCGGCCCATAATGCATTACCATTTCGGATGACGCTTACTTGTAGGCGTCAACATCCAAGCTACTATATCTCAGTAACCATAGACACCAAAGACAAAATCCCACCGCAGTTGTAATCACGACTTCAAACTCAAGCGGTAGCTTAGTCACCTAAAGGTGTACTAAGGTCACCACAGTGAAAAATTTGTATTTTGAACCATTTTCTAAATACAGGTGCAAAAGGTGCAGCAGGTGCCGCTGTGTTATCCTATGGAAAATTTTGCAACTTCAGAGCACTGTAACTATTGAACCATCATCAATGTTGTCACGTGTAAATAATCCAAAAATGTTATATTATATAAGCGGACTACCACTTCACTCATCAAATTGTAAAAAGATTTAGGGATATATGTTAATAATAAACTTATATCAAATGATCACTGTGTTAGAACTGCTTGCATGACCAACAGACTTTTGAGGCAAATAAAATGCACTTTTGTTAATCGCACTGAACAATGCCTTATTCCATTGTATAGGGCATACATTAGACTGTATCTAGACTATGGCTCCCCTTTCTGGAATCAAACCCAAAAAACAACATAGCAATTCTTGAACAGGTTCGAGAGTAACTAGAATGATTCCAAGATTAACAAACTTGGATTATCAGTACAAATTAAAAGCTACTGGTCTCTTCTCTCTTCAAACTAGAAGATTAAGAGGTGATATGCTTATGTTTTTAATTTAATAAATTCACCAGATCTAATGGAAAAATGTGGTCTAACACTCTCCAAAGGAGACATGTTCCAAGACTGCTAATAAACAGCTTGAAGTAAAACTTATAAAACCAGCAAAGGAAACTTTTTCCAATAAGAGCATCCATGGTATGGAACACCTTGCACAAGAATTGGTAGAGGCAACCAATGCCACTGTCTTTAAAAACAGATTAGATGTTTGGTTGAGGATAATAGATAAATAATGTCCCACATAGTGTGGGGAACAGTCTCGATGGGCTCTGGCCTTCTTCTGTTCTTTCATACCAAGTAATACCAAACCTCAAAAAGGCACATCTGTGTGTCCAGGGCTTGCTACACTGCATATTTCAGTCAAAAAAGTCCTAACCATTTTTTTGTTATGAAATGGCAAAGAAACTAGATCATTCATGGGCTTTAATTTTTGGAAATTCCGAAACTTTGCACAAAACTCCATAGGTCAACATAGGGTACTTTCACGAAACTAAAAAGTAGTGTCGCAACACTACTGGTACATTCACAAAACTAAAGGTAGTGTCGCAACACTACTGGTACTTTCACAAAATTAAAGGTGGTTTCACAATACTACTGGTACATTTGCAAAAGTAAAGGTAGTGTTGCAACACTATTGGTACCTTTGTGAAATTAAAGGTAGTGTCATAACACTACTTACTGGTACTTTTGCAAAACTAAAGGTAGTGTTGCAACACTACTGGTACTTTTGTAAAACTAAAGGTTGTGTTGCAACACTACTTGTGCTTTCACAAAACTAAAGGTGGTGTTGCAACACTACTGGTTCTTTTGTGAAACTAAAGGTAGTGTTGCAACACTATTGGTACTTTTGCAAAACTAAAGGTAGTGTCACAACACTACAGGTACTCTTGCAAAACTCAATGTAGTGTTGCTACACTACTTGTACTTTCATGAAACTAAAGGTAGTGTCGCAACTCTACTGGTCCTTTCCTCACTCACTTTTGAGATACGAGAGCCAAAAGGTGGCACAGATGCTGATATCTCAGTAATGTTTACGGAAACTCATAACAAAGTGAATTGTTTGAATTTTTGAACCACATTTTCAACATGGGCTTTTTGAGACCTCCCCTCATGAACAATGACACTGTGATTTTGTTTATCTTTCCTGAAAGTTGATTTCATGCAGCGACCATACTGTTCATAAGGAGGAGTGAAAAAAATGGCAATGTTGAAAATCTGTAGTGAAAATATTAAAAACTGGTGAAGTTACAAGTGTGTGTAGGAACAGCGCAATGCATGCTCATAACAAGGTCATTTTTTTGAATTGTTTTACCAAATTTTCAACATTGGCATTTTGAAACCTCCTCTCATGAACAGTGGCACTGTGATTTTGTTAATCAATCCTGAAAGTTGCTTTTGCACAGTGACTGCACCATTATGTGCCACAGGTGTAAAAACATGTTTCAGGCAGGATGTGAAAAATGGCAGCTACACTGTTCATAAGGACGTGGAGAACAAATGGCAATGCTGAAAATCTGGAGTGAAAATATTGCCAATTGGTGAAGTTATGAGCATACATACAAACTACCTTACACGCTCATGCTTACAGTCAGTTTTGGATTTTTGCCACATTTTAACATGGCTTTTGGGACCCCACCTCATGAACACAGGCACTGTCATTTCATTACTTAGTCCCAAAAGGTGATTCCATGCACTGACTGTGAAATCACCTTTTGGGACCAATTAACAAAATGACAGTGACCAAGTTCATGAGGAGGGGTCCCAAAAAACCCATGTTGAAAATCTGGGGACAAAATTCCTAAAACCGGCTGAGATAACAACATAAGTTGAACCCCCTCCCATAAACTCCCATTATATAGCTTACCTTGATTCCTCAGATCACAGTTCAGTTTTGAAGAGTGCAGAGCATGTCCTTGGTCCAGGAAGATCGCTGATCCCGACCTCCAGAGGGTAAGTATGGGTGGGGTGTGTGGGAGGTGGGCACAGCAGAGGAGGGGTGGGAGGGAGGGGGACTAGGGAGGCGATGAGGGGCCGTTTTATTTTGTAACATTAAAAACAAAAAGACATCATGGGGCAGTTTTCTTTATTTACAGTTTAAATGTTTGAAAAAAACATTTGGCACACTGGGGTTGGCTCCCAGTGTGCCACAGTAGTGGGGGTTGGGAAACACTACCTGGCTTCGGGATTAGGGACTGCGATGTCTGGATAAAAAGAACGGGCTTTGGGGGCAGGGCATCTGACAGCGGGAGGGGGACATCCCAGTGTCAGAAAGATAATATTAATAAATTGGCACACTGGGGGTGGCCTCTCAGTGTGCCACACAGAGCTTTCTGGGATGCATGCTGCTGATATGGGGAATTAGGCACCCCCCATCAGTGAATAAAGTTGGCTGGGGGGACATCATCAGAAAACTACAAAATTCTAAAATGACTGCCCCTAGGTAAACAGTGTCACTTGTGTTAACCTATTTGGGGGCTCAGAAACACATAGGAACATCCGATTATCAATCTGATCCCCAGAAATAAAATGTTTTCACAATCCTAATGTCAGAACTTGCATATGAGGTGGGTGCCACACTTTCGCAAAACTGCCAGAACTGTTTCTTCTGCAATTTCTGACACTATGGGGAACTGATCATGAAAATGGTATTTCTGGGGATCATATTCAAAATCTGATGCCCCCTGAGTGTTCCTCAGCCCTTGATTAGGTAAACACAACTGACAGTGTTTACCTAGTGATAGTAATTATTGAATTTTGGCCGTTTTTTGTCTGCTGATAACTGAAAATAAGATGGTGGTAGCATGCAAACAAATTGTTATAGCTCAAAAGCTTTCAAAAGCCAAAAAGCTTTTGAGAAAGCTTTTAAAAGCTTTCTATCTGTACATATATTTTTCCCATAGGCTATAATGGGAAACTTTGAACTGTTATAACTTTTGAACATATTAATATTTTTTCACCAAATCTTCAAAAGGCACTTCCTTGAACCAGTCCCCATTTACCCTGGACATTTCAGACCAGTTGGACAAACTATTCAGGCTGTAGAGATGAGCAAACAATTCAAAAATGTTGAGAATTTGTCATGCTTTTCAATGCTTTGCAGCTCCTCAAACAAAAATCTGACCACAACTAAAATTTTCAGACCCAGAGATCTATGGTACTACATCATGCACACAAACTTTCAAGCAGATTGAACAAATGGTTGCAAAGTTATTAAAGTGCAAAAGTTTGGGTTTAACATAGAGGTGCTGCAACCTAACTATACTGGCCTACTGTGCCAGTATTTTATATATATATATATAGATAGAGATAGACATCTATGTGTTATATATATATATATATATATATACATATATATATATATATATTAGAGGCAAAAACTCAGTTTAATGCATCAGTTAGGGATGTTCCACAGCAAAAAGTGAGGACATTTGGGGTTAGGGTTGAAGCCCACTTGGACCCCTTGGACCCCTCAACTGGCATTGGGGTGCATTGGGGTCTCGCCCTAACTCTTACCCCATCACATGTGTAAAGAAGCAGGGGTATGGGAGAATGGGGGTGAGGTTGGGACTAATGACTCCAGCCACTCTGATACTGGGTGAGGTAGTGGTGGGGTCAGAGTGGGGCCTAACCAAATTCCTCGTTTTCGTTGTGGAACAACCCTAGCTGATGCATTAAATGGAGTTTTTTGCCTCTAATTTGCCTTCTTTTTGAGAATGACGATGATAGATAGTGAATTGAATGCAGTGGCAGGAGGGCCCCAAGCTCCCACCACGTGATGTCTTGTTACATAGTAACAGGAACTGCAAAGCAAGCGGCAAAGGTAACGCACATGGCAAAGCAAACATAAATGGTAAAGCAAACGTTCATAGAAACACAAGCGTAAAGTGACGGTGAAGCAAACAGTTATGTAAACGGAGATATCAAACAGAAGTGCATACAGAATGCAACTGGTAACACATACATTCATGGTACCACAATTGTAAACGCAAATGGTAACAGTAACAGCAACAATAAAACCATTTACATTTACAATTGCGGTACCATGACCTTGCGTGTAGCAGTTTGTGTTTCCGCAAGCACAAAGGGTTACGCACATGGTGGCACAAATGTAAATGGTAATTTATTTATTTATTTAGTTTTTGTTGACCGGGTAAGTGCACTAGACAAATCCTGCCTATTTTCAGGCACGACTTGGGGGAAGGGGATACAGATGAATGCCAACTGACCTTGAACCATATTAAGCTGTTGGTGATATTTTCAGTGAATGAGGGAAATTTGGCCAGAACACCGGGGAAATTCCCCTACTCTTTTCGATAAGTGCCATGGGATCTTTAACATCCACCTGAACTACCACCAATCCAGGCAGATGGGACCTCGGTTTAATGTCTCATCCGAAAGCGGCACCTCAGAAGTGCAGCACCCTCTCATGCTGCACTACAGTGTCAGTACTGGGATATTAACCCAAGTGCCAGATGTGGGAACTGAACCCACAGCCTCTGATCTCGGCCTCAGAGGCAGTGTGCTTACCTACTGAGCCACTGACACTGACAATGCGTAATATCGCACCCCGATGCCTGTTGGGGTGTGGGCGGGGGTCCAAGGGGTGCTTAACCTTAACACCGAATTTCTCGCTTTCTCACTGTGGAACAACCCTAACTAATGCATTAAATGGAGTTTTTTGCCTCTAATATAGATATATATATATATATATATATATATATATATATATCACCAGTGATTTCTTGAAAACCTCTATGCTTGTACTGTTTACTGCTGTTTCTGGGAGTGTGTTCAAAACAGTCACAACCCATTGGTTTATCCATCCTCCTCTTTTGGTTCTTTTCTACAACTTTCCCTTTAATTTATGTTTATGTGTTCTGGTGTCTCTTATGTTTAGTTTCTTTTCTAAACCTGCACATTCCTAAAGGTCTTTGTCCATGAACGCTTTGTATATTAGACATGAGTCACCCCTCAAATGCCTGTATGCCGGTGAGTGAAGGTTTCGACTGCGTATCCTCTCATTGAATGGTAAAGATTTTAAGTTGTGTATTCTTTTTGTATGCCCGAGTGCAATATTCAATGGGGGCAACTGTACATGCTAAAAGGGTTAGCATGCACACAAAATAAAATAACGTATGTGATGAGCAAAGGGAATGGTGGGGACATGAATAATGGTGCAGCAAAATATTCAGCCCAATTGCACTGTGCAAACAGATTACCACCTTACACTGTGCAATTACAATTACCACTGAGAAGAAGCCTCACTTTTTCTGAGTAACCCTAGTGGCCAGTGGAGACACTGCAGCCAACAACCACATAGGTGGTTGGGGAGCACACCAGCTCACTGGTGGCCCCCCACCTTCTGATACCTGCCCCATGATAATGAAAACAATTCCAGGTGTCTACTTGTTCAGCCACCCTCCAATCCCTTTCCCTGTTAGACAATAAAGTATTCCCTGGTGTCCAGTGCTCCACCACCCTCTGATCCCAATCCCTGTTAAAGTAAATATATCCCTGGTGCCTAGTGGTCCCTCCATCCTCCATTTCCTGTTCCCATTAAGAAACAAGCATGCCCTGGTGTCCAGTAGCCCCCATCTTTTAACATCCAGACCAATATAAAAGAAAACATTCCATGGTGTTCAGTGGTCCCCCTATCTTCCAGTTCCTGGCCCCATATTTACTGACATAGTCTCTGCATCTAGTGGCACCTCATCCTCCGATCGCCATCCCCATAGTGAGCTACCTCATCCTTGGCATGTAGTGGCACCCCCCCACCATCCGATCATCATCCCCATAGTGTGTCACATAGTCCCTGGAGTCTAGAGGCACCACCCACCCTCTGATCAAGGCCTCCATAGTATGTAACCTAGTCTCTGGTCTCCACTGTCACCCCCACCCTCCAATCCCCATCCCAGTAATATGGTGCTATGTTGCCTCAGATCTCTGCAGCAGCAGCAGACACAGAGGTACCGAGGAGTAGCAGGGCCATTTGCTTGATGTGGTGGAGGGCCACTAGATGCCAGGGCATATTGCTTTTTTTTTTTTTATTTTCATTTTTCTCCGCCACCTAGCTGCCAACCCACCGGTACTTTCAGCCGGTCATGGGCGATGGCTTCCACCCCAGATTTGCCTCGGGCCCTCCGATACCTCAGTAGCACCCCATGGCGGGGCTGCCATGGATGCTGGAGGAGGAGGAGGAGACATCCGCAGAGACCGGGATAGTCGGAGGGCTGGCCTGGGGTCTAATTAAAGCTGTGGCGGGCTTCATGGAGGGTGGCCAGCAGCCGTTCATTTTCTGTTTTTCGGGGAGGCGGGGTCATGCAATGATGTCAGACGTCCACCCCGCCTCCAGAGTGTGTGTCTGCCGGTAGCTGTGTGACACCCCGGCCTCCACCAGGGGTCACTAGTGCTCCGAGCACTATCCCACCCTCCCCCCTGGAGAAGGAGAGCAGTCCATAGGACGCTCTATCCTTCTCCCCCCAGCCGGCCCTTCCAGCGACCCGAGTCCGTTCCAACCCGGGTCACGCGTCGCAAGCGGAAATCCAACCGCCAGCCGACGCACAGCCGCATATTGCTTTACAGCAACACGGATCAGAGGTCAGGGGTGCCTCTGGACACCTGGGACTATGTGACTCACTCTGGGAATGGCAATTAGATGGTGAGGGTTACCACTAGCTACGAGGTACTAGGTGATGCAATTGGAGGATGGAGGGTGCCATTGGGTGCCAGGGACTATGTCAGTAAATAATGGTTCAGGGATCAGAGGGCAGGGGGACCACTGGACATTAGGGCATGATTGTTACTAAGTGGGGAAGGGGACCAGAGGATGGGGGACAACTGGACACCAGGGAATAATTTATTTTATCAGGGAAGGGAATTAGAGTGGTTGGGACCAGCAACAGTAGGGGTGCAAACAAGCTACTAATTCCCATGTAAATAAGCCTGTAATGGCCATTTATATAGCCCCTTTGTGCCTTGCATGCCCAATGGGCTCACTTGCAAGGTGCTTTCTAAATATCATAATGGGGAAGCCCAGCAATTATCAGGCCTGGGGTCGCCATTCCCTGCACATCCCATATCCATGTCAGGGCAGCACTATTTGGCTTAGTGCTGCACTGACATGCCCCTATATCCAGTCAGATATAGGTGTGCTGTCAGACTGAATATAGCATCCTTGGGGTTATGGGCAAGGGCAAGCACAGTGCAAAACTTTGTGCTCCACTTTTGACCATTTTTGAATATTGGACACCTGAAGTCTAATCCTTTACTCAAGTCACAGTTGTGTTTGTGACATAATTATTTCCACAAGAACAAACAGCAGTGTCACAAATAGAAGACTAATACTTCCACAAAGGTTTATGCAGCAGGAGAAAGATGAGATTTGAGGGATAAGGAGCCTGTTTACATGCAGATTAACCTAGTGCTGTACTCAGGCGCAAAAGGGAAACTAATGTGGACACTATGCAAAAAATGGCTAAATTGTGTCTATATGCTTACAGGTCTAGTAGTGGCTAACACTTACTTTGTTAGAACATTATCTCATCCTGGTTGATCATCAGGACCAGAATTCTGAGTGGTTTTGTCAGTCCAAACAGGGTGAGTTAACATTCTTATACAATAAGAAGTAGTCATTACTAGGACCATGACCAGCTTTTATTAATCAATGGAAATATATTTGAAATCATGTATGCCTGTTACCCCTTCTGTTACACTTCACAACAGTACACTTCAATGAAAGGGGTGCGTACTGTGTAACAGGTAGGAGTACTGCAATATATTATTTTGCCAGCAACTTGATAGTGAGGTGCTTCATGCTACCTGTAGATATTGTGAAGCTGGTACTTTACCAATTCTTTACAGCACAGAGAACTTCTGTACATGAACAGTTTTCAAGTAAAAAAAGAATATGCTCTCCCACAAACCCTCTAGTAGCATCTGAATCCCACCAACTGCCAGCCCTGAGCAGCATCAATAACCATACTCTCCTTCCCCAACCACTCAGCAACACCCCGACTTATATTTTCTCCTCGGCTAATCCTGTGACTAGACACAGTACCCTTCCCCACCCACTCAGCACACACCACCCTCCCCTGTGCTACTGGCACACACACACAAAAAAAAAGGATATTGCAAGGGGAGTAGGGACAGCACCCATCACAGACCCTCCTCTCACAATTTTTGAAGCTTTGCACAGTCACTGTCTAAATCAGTGGAAGCATGGTCTTACATTATTTATTCAGATCGGGGTTATCTAAGGTGGTGAAAGCAGGGTCTGTGCCAGTCACAGTCTTGGTTTCTACAGCATCCTTTTGTGTGGGTGTAGGTAGAATGGGTGGTGGAGGGTGAGAGTTCCTGAGGACTGGTGATGAGGGTGTTGTGTGTTTTCATGGGGTTGACAAGAAGATGAGCGATGGATGCTGCCTGAGCAGGTGGGGATGGTGTTGCATCCTTTAACTGAGATGAAGGGAGGAGAGTGGATGGACTGGGGTATTGCTGTGGGTAGTGGGAGAAGGAGGTATATTATAGGAATAACACCATACTGGTTTGGGTTTGCAAGGTAATAACTGAACATGGGGTAATAAACACTGTGGTCAAAGGCTAAGGTGTATATTGATCCCCCTGGTCGGGCTATTACTAAAGAAAACTAGACCACTATTGGTGTTATATCTATTATACTGAAAAATGAATAAAAATGAATAAAAAAACTGCCAAAATCTGTTTTTGGTGCCACAGCATGCCTGAAAATCCAGAAACCATTCCTCACAGACAAGCTATAGCATTTCATGATGACTTTTTATTGGCTGCTGTGTTTTGAAGTGGGAGGGCAAACTGGGCTTACTATCTGACTGGTTAAACACAGACTGACACAGCTGCCAATCAAACTGCATAGCCACTGTTCAATTATTGTACTTAGCCAATCAGAATGTCTATCACATTATTCAGTCAACTGGCCATCACAGAATAATCAGACAGTAGCTCTCTTTTCTGATTGGCTAAGAGGGATTTCTTTTCAATGTAATTAATGATGCTGATCAGGGCTAGGAAGGATGGTAGGATTCGGGTCCTACTAGAGGGTGGGGATACAGACATTGTTTTGTTTGGATCAAGCAGGGACTCCTCATAGTGGCACTTTACTTAACTTTACAGGTAATGTAGTAAATCATGAACATTTTGACAGATGAAATGCTATACGAAGTGTCACTTCATAGACTTTGTGCCACCTAATATAGTTTCTGCTTGGCAAAGTAGCCACATCACTGCACAGAGTACTGCATAAGGACCATGTGAAGTTGTGGCACTTTGCTGAGCACTCCATGTTACAAAGCTTTTTCAATTCACACAGCCATAGAAAATTACTGTGTGTATGGTCATTCAGCATGATTAATTGCTTGGGATAAAAATGAAAATGGTCATAACACTGTCTTTTAGATAAAGGATTTAAAAATGGAGCAATGTTCATGAAAGCACAATCAAGCATGAACAGAAGACACTGCATCTCATGAAATGCTGTATCTGGACTGAAGAGTGGCTGTCCACTGATTTTTCAATAAATATTATGTTTTTTAAAGATTTTTCCAAAAACAAATAATTTAAATACTTTCTGCGTTACTGTACCCTCACATCCTCCTTGGTAAACAACAAGGAAACTACCAGCCCTCTTGGCTGGTATTGTAATTTACAGGAAAGGTGACACCAGCTACCATAAGCATAGTGTCTCACTGAGCTGGCTCTACAAAAATATTCTCAGGCTTCAAAGGTTTGCCTGTGCCTCATTTTTAGGTTTCATAGTTTGATTATGAGTCCCAGAGGCTGGGGCCCATTATGGACTCACCACCATTCATTCAATGATGGTAATTGTATTTCTTATCACCCATGTACTGGTCCAGCTATTTTTTAAACTGTTCAACACTGTCACTCATTACGATATAACTGGGTAAAAAGTTCCAGATTGTTGGAACTCTGTGAAAAACCTTTGACGTCTTTGTGTCTTGCTATAGGTATATTGTAACTTGGCCTTATGTGACCTGGTATTGCCCACCAGTGGTTGTTTAATAAAACAAATGGTAACAAGTTACACTTCTTTGTTAAATGTATTATAGATGTAAATGATGACTCCTCTTATTAGCCTGTACTCCACTAAGTATAACTTTGGTGCTTTCAATCTATCTTCATAGCTCTTATTATTCATATCATAAATCCTCTCTGTTGCCCTACACTGCACTTTTTCAACCATACTTAGGCTACCAGCTGATGTTGGGGCACAGAAGGGAGTGCAGTACCCCAAATGTGGTCTAACCAGGATTGCATAAAGAGACAGTATAACCTCAGATTTGTTACTCTTTATGTGTTTCCTAATACATCCCAGGATGGAATAACATTTTTTAAACATTTTTTTTAGTATGCTTGTCAAATTTAGGATCATTTGAGATTGTTATTCCCAGATCTTTCTCCTCTGTGGAAGATTCTGTATTGACACCATTCACTGTAAAGGATGCCCCAATACTGTTTTTCCCAAAGTGCATCATTTTACATTTTTCCTCATTAAATGTCATATGATTTTCAACTGCCCATTAACAAATTTTATTCAGGTTATTTTGCAACTTATTTATTGAGTCAATATTATTAACATCAATGTCCTGGTACACATAGGGACTAACGATCTCACCAGCCAGTCAGTTGTAGAGACCAAGGAACACCTGACCAGGATGGGTGACAAACTATCATCCATTTCATCCTGCATCTCCTACTCCGAGATCCTGCTAGTCTGGGGGGGGGGGCAGATGGACAGAAGGTCAGAGAAGGGGAGATAGGGGAGTAAACATGTGGCTCAAGGGCTGATGCCAGAAAAAAGGACGCAAATTTGTAAGTAACTGGCAACAGTTTTGGGAGCAAGAGTTCTTTAAATTTGATGGGCTGCATCTGACTAAGGAGGGAGTCAGTGCATTGGGGCAGAAGTTTGATGTCTTTGCAGAATATTTAAACTAGCAAATGGGGAGAGGGGTGCAGCACCAGATATATCAAATGAGAAGAACACCCATCCCCCCTCAACTAGTGAGCAAACAGGAGTTCAGCACATTTGTAGTTCATTTGCATCACCAGGTAAGGAAAAAGGTCTGGCTCCCCATATGACTCAGAGGGGAAACACCAGACCTTGCCTAACAACCAACACACCAAAATATGGCCAGGGGAAAATCATGTACAGAAATGCTCGCAGTCTGGAAAACAAGATCCCAGATCAGCAGGCAATAATAACAGAGGCTAAACTGGACATTGTAGCCATTAGCGAGACATGGTTCACTAGTAGCCACACTTGGGAGACTTCTGTACCTGGTTATGTACTGTTCAGAAAAGACAGAGGTGCAAAAAGGGAGAGTGGAGTGGCCCTTTAAGTCAATGAAAATATCAAAGCTACAGAAATTCAGAATACACATAAGGAGCCAGAACTGTAGGTCACCGTGGAAACAGGAAATGGGACAGCAATACGAACTGGGATTGTCTACAGGCCTCCAGACCAGGGGGAGGACATAGACACATTACTGTTAGAAGATCTACAAAACATGACAGCTAAGAGGGAGGTTCTGATAATGGGAGACTTCAACATGCCAGATACAGATTGGTCAATACCAGCAGGAACATCTGCCAGAACTAGACACATGGTGGATTCCCTGCAGGGGGGAGGGCCTCATACAACTGGTACAACAACCCACAAAAGATAGGGCTATCTTAAATCTAGTACTGACTAACAGGGAAAGGATCACAGATTTCCAGGTAGAAGGTCACCTGGGGGGCCAGTGACCATCACATGGTATGGTTCAATTTGGCCACTAGAACTAAATCATCCCATTCCAAGGCAAAAATATGGGACTTCAGAGGAGCTGACTTTGATAAGATGGCCAACAGAGTTAAGCTAGCCCTGGCAAGAAGAAGTAGAGGTGAGGGGGTAGACGAAGTGGGCCAGCATTAAGGATGCAATACTTGAAGCAAAATCCCATTGTGTTAGACAGAAAAGGAAGTGCAAAAGAAGAAGGAAACCACTTTGGTTCTCAAAAACAGTAGCAGAAAAGATCAGAGCCTTGGCTTTCAGGAAATATAAGGGAATACAGTGGGATTAAGATAAGGAGGCATAGCAAACTTCCCTAAGGGAAGCAGGGAAGGCAGTAAGGCAGGCAAAGGCCCAAACTGAGGAAACACTAGCACGGACAGTAAAAGAAGGTGACAAGACTTTCAATAGATACATTAGTTAAAGGAGAAAGTCCAGAGGGGGTATTGCTAGGATCAAATGGGATAAGGGGGCGTATGAGGAGGAGGACCATGTAAAAGTATCTTTCCTACATAGATTATTCTGCTAAGTATTTACTTAGGAGAAGGTAGGGCAGGGCCCACAGCTCAGCCCTATGGACACAGAAGGGAGGGAGGTGTGCACAAGTCCCTTCACAAAAGAAAGGGTCCTAGAAGAGCTTGATAAGCTCAGGGTGAACAAGGCAATGGGACCTGATGGCATACATCCCAGGGTTGTAAAGGGGCTAAGAGTGGAACTAGCAGAGCCATTATCAGAACTGTTTAGTGAGTCTCTGAGCACAGGAGAGGTCCCAGAAGACTGGAGAAGGGCTCATGTGATCCCGCTCCACAAGAGCGGTAGCGGGGAGGAGGCAGGGAACTACAGACCAGTCAGTCTTACCTCAGTAGTGGGCAGCATTATGGAGGCACTTCTTAAGGAAAGGATAGTGCAACACCTGGAATCCATTGGAGCACAGGATCCAAGACAACATGGGTTTACAACAGGAAGGTCCTGTCAAACTAATCTCATAGATTTCTTTGACTAGGTAACCACAGTGGAGGACCAAAGGAGAGCAGTTGATGTCACCGACCTTGACTTCCGCAAAGATTTAGATACTGTTCCACATAGAAGATTGATTAATAAGCTGGGTAGGCTCAGGGTGGGTCAGAAGTTGGTCAACTGGGTGGCAAACTGGTTGATGGGCAGAAAACAGAAAGTGGTGGTAAATGGCATACAGACAGAAGAGATGCAAGTCACAAGTGGGGTACCTCAGGGATCAGTCCTTGGGCCAGTCCTCTTCAATATCTTTATCAGTGACATTGCAGATAGACTGGAGGATAAGGTTTGTCTGTTTTCAGATGACACCAAGCTCTGCAACAGAGTAGATGATCCAGATGGAGTGGGCAGAATGAAAAGAGATATAGATAAACTGGCAAAATGGTCGGAAGACTGGCAACTGGCATTTAACACAATGAAGTGCAAGATCATGCACATAGGGAAGAGAAACCCTGAAGCCACCTATAGTTTGGGAGGGCAGTTGCTGGCAGTCACAAGGGAAAAAAGAGACTTGGGCAACACCATCACAGATGACCTGAAATCATCCAAGCAGGTAAGGCTAGGGGGATGTTGGGGTGTATTTGTAGGGATATCACAAGTCCTAAGAGTGAGGTAATAATCCCCCTTTAGAAGACACTGGTTAGGCCCCATCTGGAGTACTGCATGCAGTACTGGAGGCCACACCTTCACAAGGACATTAACCAAATTGAGGCAGTCCAGAGAAAGGCAACTAAATGGTGCATGGACTGCATCAGAAAACATATGAGGATGGATTAATGGAGAGCAAAGAAGGAAGAGAAGTGATATTATTGAAACATTCAAACACCTTAAGGGCATTAACAAGGTGAAAGAGTCTAACATGTTTTAATATAAGAAAAATAGCAGGACAAGAGGATACAGCATGAGATTAGAGGGAGGCCAATTAAGGGGTAATGTGAGGAAGTTCTTTTGCACAGAAAGGGTGGTGGATGCATGGAATGGCCTACCTCAGGAAGTGGTGGATATGAATACAGTACAGGGCTTCAAACAGGCAAAGAATAGGCATAAGGGAGCAATACAGATAAGTATGAATAGATAGGCCATTGACAGAGCAAAGGCCAATAGCACATTCATAAGGTAGAAAAAGAAATGAGCAGATTGGATGGGCCTTGCGGTCCTTATCTGCTGTCGACTTCTATGTTTCTATGTAACAATGCATCTGACTTTGCAGTCATCTACATATTTATCCATACACCTTCGGATGTCTGCATAGTTGAAACCAGTATATTGAACAATAAAGGACCCAAAACTGATCCCTGCAGCACATCACCTTGTAACTCTACCCCATTCAGTTTCATGCCCTCATAATATTAACCTCTGCTTTCTATTATCAAGCCATGAGGTAATCCAATTTATGATGTTTGTATTTAGTTTTATAGTACGAAGTTGATCTATTAAAATTGTATTTGAAACAGCATTGAATGCTTTAGCGAAATCCAGGTAAATCCCATCAACCGGTATACTTTTATCCAGTGCCAAGGTCATAGATTCAAAAAATGTATAAGATCGGTAAGACTTGATCTCCCTGGAGTAAAACCACGCTGTGAGATATCTATCTGGCCCTCTCTGGCGATGTGTTCAACTAGTCTTATTTGTAGTAGTTTTTCCGTCATTTTACAGATAATGGATGTCAGACTAATAGGTCTGTAATTACCAAGCATTTCCTTACTACCGCCTTTATGTATTGGTATAAGATTAGCATATCTCCATGATTTCAATGTCATATCTTGCCTAAGAGATGTGTTAAATAATATTGTCAAAGGTCCTGTAAGCTCTTCTGAAAGTTCTTTAATAAATTATGATATAATTCCATCTGGCCCAGGAGATGAATCAAGCTTAAGCTGATGAATTATAGCTTCTATGTCTTGTTCTGTTATCTCAGTGGTCAAATCATGGCTGCTAGAATGTATCTTGTCAATATTCTCTTTTGTTTTGAATACATTCAAAAAATAATTAAGTTCTTTTACAATTTCTGTTTCCTCTATTATAATTGCATTTTCAATCTTTAGAGGTCCAACACTACCCTGGTTTCCCTTCAAGGATCCAATATAATTATAGAAGCCCTTCTTATAATTTGTTGAGTTCATAGCCAATTTTAGTTCTAAATCCTGTTTTCTTGATTGGATGAGTTTTTTTGTTTCATTCACTAATACAGTATTTTAAACTTGAACAAGTTCTCAGAGGTACAAGATTTAAAGTACTTATGATAGGCATGTTGTTTCTTATTCAAGTTACGCTTGGTTTCATGATTCCACCACAATCAGATTCTTTTTTTGTTGTTATTACATTTTGTCTTTTGTGGTACCCAATTATTTATACAGAATTCTATTCTACAAAAAATATATTTCCATTGATCCTCCAGGTTGAGATTTTTACGATCTTTCTGCCAGTTCTAGTTAGTCATATTTTGTTTTATGCTACTGTAAACTGCCTTGAAAAAGTCTTTTACTTTAGTAATACCTTTATTACTATGAATTGCATGCATTTTCAAGTTAAGCAGGACCACATTGTTCAAAGCCACAACGTTAAAATAGCTTCCTGCTGAACCCTGCCCAACTTATTTACAGTCACCTCCTCCTCCTTCCATTAAAAAGACAAACTTGTCATTTAAAATTGCTATTTGTATTTTTAGCTAATCTAGTGAAAGTTCAGGAATTGCCCAACTTCATGTCAAGCAATCCTGCCTCCATTGGCCAAAAACATGTATGACGGTATCTTTATTAAACAGATTGTACCCACGGGTCCCCATTTTAAGAAGGTCAGCACAACACTAAGCATGTTAGCAACATGCTAGATGGGGTTAGAGTGATCAGACAAGATAGTGCCCTATGTAGTGGCCCCATAGAGTGCAACATTAAGCACATATGTTCAAAATAAAGTGCTGCACCCACTCAAATCAGGGATCTCTCTTGCATGCATAGTGCAGTGGTACTGGTTTTGATTAACTGCTTAAGAAATTCAAACCACTATTCAAAACCTTACTGTATCAAAGTGTACAATGGTTTGTCATGCCCCCCTACAGCCAAGCACTGGGTGTGGGCTAACCATATGGGCTGTCAATCCCTGCTATTGTCTCACACCATCACACCCCACCCACCCCAGTCCTTAGTTTGAGCTGTCAAAATGTGAAATCTCCTAATTCCCTTGAAATCTAGCGTCTATCCCACTATCCCCAGTTAAGCTGTCAATATGTGTCAATTGCATGTTACCCCTGGTAGTTTGATGGACCCCTGCACCTGCTGAATCACCATACAGTATTACCTCCCTTGTTCACTCTCTCAGCATCCTCCACCTCTACCCCCCTATGGCACTACACTCTCCATGTACAACAGATATGTTGCTACTGCCAACCGGGATATGGCAGCCAACACAGCCCTCCAGTCTCCACCTCAGATGTCCACTGACTGAGTGACAGGGAGCAAACACATATTGTTTCTTCAGTAGGTGTGTTTTTGCTCCAAGTCATATAGATGGTGGTTGGGGTGGTGAGAGCTGTGCAGTTTGCCTTCTCTGAATGGCAGCAGATGCAGGTTTCTGTCATACAGGTAAAGTGGGTGCCACTGGAGTGTAGGGGTGGTGGATGCTGAGTGAGGTGAGCTGGGGAGGGAGATGATATGGCAATTGATGGGGGAGTGGGGTCCACTAGACTGCCAGGGAAATAGGCATGTGACACATAGTGATAGCTTGGACTGGGGATTGGAGGTTGGGGCACTACAAGGAATGGAAAGAGACATTTGGCACATATTGACAGCCCAGAGTGGAGTGGAGTGGAATGGAGGCTCCACTAGATTACCAGAGAAATGGGCATCTGACACATATTAACAGCTTGTATCAGTGTTCATGGATACACTAGACTACCACAGAAATAGGCATTTGGTGATGTTATACAGCTGGGACTGCTAATCAGGGGAACTGCCACAGCTCCTCATAATTCCTCAACATATTTATGGGTGGCATTGCAAGAAAATGCTAATGAACCCATAGTGTCATGCAAATGTCCCATTAGCACTCTGAATACCATATGTACTTATGATCATATGAACATACAAACATACAAAACTGCCAGCAGAAAAAAAGCTATTTGGTCTATTGAGTCTGCTTGATTTTGTAGCTAGCACCCCTACTCTGCAGCATCATGCCAGACACTTAAAAAGCTCAAAGGAGCAAAGGTACTATCCCATGTGTGAGGTGTTGTCCTACAGAGGCTGTGTTAGCACTGTACATAGTCACTTTGTGCTGCACTCCCACATCTCCCATATTCAAACAGGCATCTTGCATAGATTAGAGCATGCTACTTTCAGAATCCTTCCCAAGGCTGGCCATGTGCTAGCTTATGTGCACCACTAATGGTAGTGCAGCACAGATGGCTGGCTTTGAAAATGGGGGACAAGGCTAGTATACCTCCTACCCCTAAACAACAACTCTCTGTTAAAAGCACTGTTGCCTGGTGGCTCTCTTGCCATTTTAAGGGCTTCAACTCACAGACTCTTGCTGCAGTTAAGTAAATATTGTTATTTTTACTTCGCGCCTAAACCAGAAGTGAACGGACGCTTACTTCTGTTTTTTTGGCTTAAAGCCTGCCCCTCTAGCAAGCGGGGCATTTAATAGTGGCATTGCTATTGATATAGCGAACCTCTGGTGAGAGATGGAATAGTACAGTGCACCAATATACTTTGATATACCATTAATATATTTGTTTTAACTATTGCTGTATTGTGTGGTACCATTTGCTTGTAACTGACTCTTCAGTGAATAGCAGAGCATTGTGGGAACCTGGAGGACTAGCAAAAAGCTAGTATACCTCCTACCCCAAAACAACATCTCTCTGTTAAAAACACTGTTGCCTGGTGTTTCTCCTGCCCTTTTAAGGGCTTGTAAACTTTGAACTCACAGAATCTTGCTGAATTTAAGTAAATATTGTTATTTTTACTTTGCGCTGAAACCGGAAGTGAACGGACACTTACTTCCAGTTTTTTGGCTTAAAACCTGCCCCTCTAGTGAGCGGGGTGAGTGTGTGTGGGACCGCGTGCGGAGACGCGCTCAGAGACACACGCATTTGCACGTGTCTACTGTGTCCTCTGGGCACGCTGAAACAGCTGGCATTAGATAAACTTGGATAAGATAATTTTAGCATATCCTCTACTTAGTAAATATACACCTTTAACAATGGGAAAAGAACTTAGTAAGTGTATGCAATGCTTGATGTATAGTGAGGGAAAGTATGGGAGCGAGTATGTATGTGCTAATTGCCATCTGATTACTACTCTTGAAGCAGAGATAGCGTTTTTGCTTAATATTACACCAGTTTCTACTGATATTAGGGAACTGGAAAGTTACATTGATCTTATGGATGAACAACTTCATTCTAATGAACAATTTCCTTCACATTTAGGTAGCATTTCTATGCCTCCTAATGAGGAGACAATTGTAATGACTAGTACTAGTATACCTGTTGCCTCTGCCCCTGTTATAAGGTGGATGATTATCCGCCTCTTCTCATGATAATGATGACTGGACCATTGTCACAAAGCCTCTTAAAAAGGAGGGGCGGTCAAATACACAAAAATTCCCTACTGAAACTCACAATAGGTTTGAGCAATTGACTGTATCAAATAATGAAGTGCTACATGATTTATCCTGTGCATCACCCTCTGTTGATAATAATGGTTTAAAACACTTTTCAATCAGGAGTTAATGCCCATGAATATTTGTACTAGTAAGTCTCAAGCTACCAAATCAATACCTATTAAGTTAATCGCTCCAGAGTGTGTTAAACAATTACCTGTTTCTGATTCTTGTACCCCTACTGTCTCAAAGCAAGTGTTAGTCCTGGGAGATTCAATCATTAAGCACATTGACAGGGCGGTATGCAATAGTGACAAGAGCAACCACACTTGTTCTAGCTCCAGTGGGGCCAGGGTATCTGACATTACCACCATGATGCCTAAAATTTTACAAAATGTGGGGAAAAATCCACTGGTTATCATACATGCAGTTGTTAATGATACAAACAATGCCCCATTTAATCAGTTACCACAGGACTATGTGGCGTTATGTAACTTGTTACTTGATAAGGGATGCTGTGTATATGTATATCTGAAATTCTACCTCTCCTGAGAGCAACATCTACCACGACGCAGAAAATCAAAGCCCTAAAAGAATGGCTGAGAAAGTGGTGTTTTAAGCAGGATATACCCTATATTACCCACTGGGAATCATTTTCAGATCGTTCTTCCTTGTTTTGCTGGGAAGGTTTACATCTCAGTCATAGGGGTAGTACACTTATGGGGAAAAGTATCACTAAAATCATAAATCATTGTTTAAACTAAAAACAATGGGGGAGAATAGGTCTATTCCCAAGTCTCTGAATACTTACCAAAATATTATTACAACTAAATGTAAATTCCTAGCTTTGAATGCAAGATCTTTAAACCAACTCAAATTAGCAGAACTAGAAGCCAAATGTAAAACTTTAAATATAGGTGTGGTGGGAGTAACAGAAACTTGGTGGAATGCATCCCCAATTTGGTCCAGAGAAATTCCAGGTTATAAATTATATCATAAAAACAGATTAGATAAACAAGGCGGTGGAGTTTGTATGTACATACAAAATTATATTCCTTCTTTTGAAGTGTGTTCTCCCTTTCCTTTGGAAAGTATATGGGTTAAAATCTTATTGAAGGAGCAGTCCTATATAACTATTGGTTACATCTATCGACCTCCATCTGCAAATTCAGATTACACAACTGATATGTTTAAAGAAATTACACATTTTTCAGATTCTCAAGATACTGTAATATTTGATGACTTTAACCTCCCTCATATAAACTGGGACTCATTCTCAGGACAGTCCTATGCTGAGAAAGGACTAATAGATGTGGTAGTTAGTACTGGATTACAACAACTTGTCATTGAACCCACTCGAGGTCCTAATATAATGGATCTATTATTTACTAACATAGAGCAACAAATTAGCAATTTACAAATTTGGGATCCCCTTGAGACCAGTGATCATTCATCTATTCTTTTTGAAATTCAACAGTTTAAAACTACACAAGGGAAGTTATACTGTACAAAAAAGTATAATAAAGCAAATTTTTCTAAAATCAATGAGTACTTACAAAACATAAACTGGGAATCTAATCTTCTTAATTGTATAACACAACAAGCGTGGGACTTTTTTTAAAACACTGTACATTATTTGGAAAATACCTTTATTCCATCTAAGAGGAAATGTAATAATAAAGGAAAAATTCCCCCTTGGTTCAACAAGACAATTAAAAATCAGATTAAAATAAAAATTAAACTTTTTAGGAAACTTAAGAATAGTTCTGTTCCATGTAAAACTACTCTATTACATAAACACAGACTATCTGTGAAAAACTTAAAAAATTCTATTAAATTGGCAAAAATAAGCTAGAATTTAAACTAGCTCACACAAAAGACTGTCACAAATCTCTTTTCTCCTATATATATAGTAAAAAAGGTATCAAGGACCATTGGTCCCATAATAACCAATGGCTCTTCTCTATCTTATATAGAAACCTTGAATCTCTTTAATAAGTACTTTTGTTCTGTCTTCTCTCAAAAATCACCTATTAGTACATTTAAAGTTCACCACGTAGATTATCATAGGTTCTATCCAACTGACATTATACAGGCTATCAAAAAAAAAAAAAAATACTAGTCCGGGCCCAGACGATATTCATCCATGGTTTCTGATCGAAACCTCTATAAATATTTCTATACCTTTGTCAGTTATCTTCCACAAATCCTTACAAGAAAGCATTGTACCAAATGATTGGCATTCAGCAATAGTTACTCCCATATTTAAAAAAGGCAATAGAGGTTCTGTGCAAAATTATCATCCAATTAGCCTGACCTCAGTGGCTGGTAAATTAATGGAACGAGTAACAAAGTCTCTCATAGATCAAGATTGTAAAAAATTAGGAATTTATGATTCAAATCAGCATGGGTTTACTCCCAAGTATTCCTGCACCACCAATCTGATATCTTTTTACAGTAATATAAGTACTCTAGTAGATGTGGGTATCCCTACTGATGTAATTCTTTTGTACTTTAATAGAGCTTTCAATAAAGTCTCACATGAAAAACTCATTACTAAAATACACAATCTAGGTTTGTCACCTGATATTGTCAACTGGACTTTAAACTGGTTGACAAATTATTCTCAGAGAGTCAAATTAATGATATCTTGTCTGATTCGGTGGTGTGACAAGTGGTGTACCACAGGGGTCGGTCTTGGGACCAACATTGTTTAATCTCTTTATCAGTGATTTACAAACAGGGCCAGATAACTTCATGGTTAAATTTGCAGATGATACTAAATTGGGGGACAAGGTTAATAATCAAGAAAATATTTCTGCATTAAAGAAAGGTTTGGAAAAGTTAACATGTTGGGCAAATGAAAATCATATGCAGTTTAATAAAGACAAATGTTTAGTAGTGCATTTCAGTGTAAATAATCCAAAAACAATATATTATATAAACGGACTACCACTTCACTCATCAAATTGTGAAAAAGATTTAGGGATATATGTTAATAATAAACTTACATCAAATGATCACTGTGTTAGAACTGCTTGCATTACCAACAGACGTTTGAGGCAAATAAAACGCACTTTTGTTAATCGCACTGAACAATGTCTTATTCCATTGTATAGGGCATACATTAGTCCGTATCTAGACTATGGCTCCCCTTTCTGGAATCCAAACCAAAAAAAAGACATAGCAATTCTTGAACTGGTTCAAAGGAGAGTTACTAGAATGATTCCAAGATTAACAAACTTGGATTATCAGAACAGATTAAAAGTTACTGGTCTCTTCTCTCTTCAAACTAGAAGATTAAGAGGTGATATGCTTATAGTTTTTAATTTAATAAATTCGCCAGATCTAATGGAAAAATGTGGTCTAACACTCTCCAGAAGGAGACATGTTCCAAGGCTGCATAATAAACAGCTTGAAGTACTGGCCGGCCCGCCGGCGCAGCGGTTGGATTTCCGCTTGTGAAGCCGGCGACCCGGGTTCGGGAACAGATCCGGGTCATCAGAGGGCTGGCCGGGGGGAGAAGGATTGAGCACCCACAGGCAGCTCTCCTTCTCTGGAGGGAGGGTTCCGTCAGTATCCGGAGCGATGAGGGCTCCTAGCAGAGGCTGGGAGAACTCACGCTACCGGCCTGGGGTAAGGGAGGGGCGAGGTAGGCGGGCGGGACGCTGGCATCATGACGTCCCCGCCTCCTCGAGGAGGGAAGCATGAGGATAAAATCCCTGCCTAGCGTCTAAATGATGCTCTGCCCAGGATTGCCTGATTGGCCACCCCTAACCAGTTACAGTTCACGGCCGATAAAGGGGTCGGCACCGGCCCCACTCCTCTGGGGGTAAGCCAGGATGACCAGGATTCGGCAATGTCCGGTGGTCGGGGCCCAGGGTCCATGACCAGAGCAGAAAGGCGTACAGGTAGGGGCATAAAGAGAAAAATAAAAAAATTAAAAAAAAACAGCTTGAAGTAAAAACTTATAAAACCAGCAAAAGGGGAAACTTTTTTCCAATACTGTAAGAGCATCCATTGTGTGGAACACCTTGCCACAAGAATTGGTAGAGCAACTAGTGCCACTGTCTTTAAAAACAAATTAGATGTTTGGTTGAGGGGTAATAGATAAATAATGTCCCACATAGTGTGGGGAACAGTCTCAATGGGCTCTGGCCATCTTCTGTTCTTTCATACCAAGTAAGTAAGTAGTAATACCAAGTAAGGTCATGTCTTCAGCTGATGGTCAGTTTCTGAATAACAAATGGCAGTGAATAAAACTAAGTCTGCTTTTTTAGTCCAAGTTTAATTTTATCCTAAAACGGTCCCAGCTTCATTCATTAATTGAACTAAACCTGCAGTTCCAGTCTAAAAAAAATCCCTTTAGCTTAACGACTTCAGAATAATGATTTATGTGTCCTGTAACAAAAGACTCAAGTGCCTGCATAGTACCAATATAAGAATGATTGTTCTGCAGTTTCCCAGCACTGCCCTCCTTTCATTCTTGTGGATTAGGATCACTGTGGCCATTCTCTAGTCATCATGCACATCCCTTTTTTAGGCACTTTTAAAATAATAATTTCACTAGTACTGCAATTTGATTGAACACCTCTATTTAAATATTATAAATATTAATTTCAGGTAAAAAAAGAGTCGCCATAAATAACTGTCTTTCAGACCTCGGTGCAGTTACTAGTGGAGTTTCACAGGGCTCGGTGCTTGGCCCCATTTTGTTCTACATTTACATAAGTGATATGAAAATGGACACCAAAAGCTGGTTATCCAAATTTGCTGATGATTCTAAGATGGGGGGTATCATGGATAATGCTCAAGACTCCGATTTCCTTAAATTAGATCTCCAACATATTGAGAAATGGGCACTAGAAAATAAAATAGAATTTAACACAGATAAATGTGTGGTCTTACATTTTGGGTCACATAACCCACAAAACAATTATTATATAAATAATAACTTAATTAAATCAACAAATAAAGAATGGGATCTGGGCATACTGGTAAATTCTAGACTGCCATCTACAGATCATTGTTTAAAAATAGCTAATACATCAAATGGGTTAATTAGACAAATTCAACGCTCTTTTGTTACAAAAATCGAACAATGCCTAATACCCCTCTACAGGGCATGTATCAGACCACTCATTGATTATGGGTCTCCCTTTTGGAGTCCTTATTTAAAGGGAGATATAAATCGGCTCGAGAGGATTCAAAGACGGGCAACCAAGATGGTCCCAAGACTATGACACTGCACCTGTCAGACTAGGCTTCAGATTATGGGGCTAAATTCTTTACAACATAGAAGAACTAGAGGGGACCTACTCCTAGTCTACAAACTGATGAAAGATCCAGAACTCATAAAGAAGTTTGGACTTAACTGTAAGGCGAACTGTACCAATATGCCATAATAAACAACATATTGTTCCAAAAGCTAAAACCAACCAGAGATTAAATTTCTTTTCAGTTTGGGCACTGAGACAATGGAATAAACTTCCACAGGATTTGGTCAATGCTACTAGTGTAGATGTTTTTAAAAAGGGTCTCGATAGTTGGTTAACCCAGAATTGTATGTTCTAATCTACCCACTCTGTGTAGGGGGAAATCTAGATGGGCCTCTGCCTTCTTTTTTCCTTACAAACCTAGTAAACCTAGTAAATCAGAAGTGGTTTCCAAATCCACATTCACTATATGCTATATAGATGGTGAATATTTGCTTAAAACTCCACAAAAGAAAGACTTTTGGGCCTATGACATGTCCTGAATTTTATGTATCTTTTTTCCCCATGTTCCAGGGAACCTGCATTTCAAATACTTTTTTTATAAAAAAAATTCTATATTTAAAAAAATCCTTTATACCTTCTTTTTTGGTAAGCCAACCTTTTTTGGAATATACTCCAACCACCCCCATCCCCAATTGATTTTTGATGTCTTACACATTTCTTAATAAATGAATTAAATATTTAAGCTTGCTTTCTACTCTTCCCTTTGTTCCTGGGCAGAAACTTGATGTCTATGTGGACAGTCTTTTAAACTGAAGGAGCATGAGGCAAATGCTGGGGACCCTCTGGAAGGAGGCACATGTAGGATAAACCTTGCAGAGACTCCTTCAGAAATGGAAATAGGATTAAGGGAAGCCAATAGTGGCAGGGGCAGGAGACAAGTAAAGGGAAGTAAGAAGCATTGAAAAGAACTACACAGCAGAGGTGGAGGTGATTTACTTTCCTGTACGTTATTAACTCAAGCTGTGGACCCTGCAATACAAGCAGACTTGATAGACCAAATGGCCTTCTTCTGCTGGCTTCTTCATATGTTCATATGTCTCTCCCCAATTCAAAAACTACTTCAAAGACGTTTTCTTTCCCCTCAATATGCACCTGTAATTAGGCCCACCTTTACCATAACAAGTGTCCTCCCCCTCCCTTTCGAGCCTGCCTTCCATCAGCCCCCTCCTCTGCTGAATCCCTTTATTATTCTCTCTCTCTGCCTCAACTTCAACTCAGTCCATTGTATATTTGTATATATCTATATTTTAATATCTGTAAATACACTGTTTATATGAAAATAATTGCATAATATGACTTCTTGGCCTGGTGTGTAATCAACTTACTATTTATGTCTGCTCCATGTAACTTATTATTGCCCTGACTTCTCTGTAACCATTACTCTGAACTGCTCCTGCTGGAAATGTATTTCCCCGGGTGGTCCCTGTAAAATGATATGTATGTCCCAGTGGGCTTACCCGGTCATCAAAATTCAAAATAAATAAATAAAACATTTTATTTAATTTCACTTGCAGGGTTTGTGTAAGTGAATAAGCAGAAGGGCTTTGGATTAGGGTTTTTTTGTGTTCTGTTTTTGTTTACTGTCCTGTAATTCTTAATAGCCAGGAAAGGGGACTTCTGTACCACATTGCAGTAACTTGTTGCTGTGGAAAACAGTTACAATTTGTGAAGCAGGTGTGTGTTTGGAGGAGGGGTTGAAGCAGGCTTGCAGGAGGAGAAGAGTTTAAAAAATGATCTTGACTGTGGGGTCAGCTAAGAAGACCTAAAAATAACTATACAGCAGAGGTAAATAAATCATTTAATTTCAAACGTGCAGGCTTTGTGTAAGTAAATGAGCAGAAGTGCTTTGGATTCATTTGTGTGTGTGTGTGTTCTGTTTTTGTTTTTTCCTACATAGTTTACCATCTTTTGACCCTCTCCTAGGCTATTCAGCTTGCTTATAGTCATCTATGTGGTACAGTTTGGTTTGGTGAAAAATAAAAATCTGATTGAATGATAGTCCCTGTGTTACATTCCTCATACACCCGTTTAAGTTTTGACCAGCTAAGAATGTGTTCCCTAGGGCAATTTTTGATTTTGTAACTACATCAGAACATACACATCACTACTAAACTTCACCTCGCAACTGATGGCCCACTTGTGTATGCGTTCAGATCTCTCTGTTATATCAGTAATTGTTTTGCTTTGGTAACTTTAGTTATTGTTCTTTGGTAGCTGTGTAAGGCCCACTAGACACAAGTGCCTGTTTCCAGGGGTGACTCAGGAGGACTGAGGAGGTTAAGTGACTTGTTCAGAGTCACACATTATGAAAGTGGAAGCTGCAGGAATCAAACCCAGGTTTGCCGAATGTACCAAGGCCATTCACAGCTTGTTACTGTAACCTCTAGGCTATACTTCCAGTCCCTTAACGATGCCCTAATACTTTTATTTAATTCAAAATGTATTAACTTTTTATACATACATACCAAAAACAGTACACCCTGGATAAAGAAAAGTATCAACAAAGCATAACAAACAGATTGGTGCAACCCTCCCCACCCCTTCCCCAAAATCACCCCCTTCCCTGAATCATGCATGGAAAAAACAAGCTTATATCACCAGAATTACTAATCAGGCATACTGAAATTAGACAAATTATAGGGAGCAAAAAGTTTGCAAGGGGCCCCATATTCTATTAAATTTAGGTATAGTATTGTGGAGACTAGCTATAGATCTCTCTGTTCTAAGATTAGCTAGTAATTCCCTCAGCCATTCGGTATAAGAGATATTTTCATTATCCTTCCAGTGCTTTAGTACTAGTTTTTTAACTGACATGGATATTAAGGCCATGTAGAACTTCCAAGCAAGAACTGGGATCCCGGAGAAATCACCCAGGAGACAAATTCTTGGGGAGAATAACTCCTTGAGCCCTAAAAGGGGGTCAGCTGTCTGTCTGATACGCTCCCAGAGGATATTTTGGGACAGGTCCAAAAGATATGCAATAAGTTACCTTCATCCTGTGCTCACCTGGTACAAGTGGAGGAAGAGATTATACCATATCTAGCCAACTTTTGTGGTGAATAATATAGGTTGTGCAATACGTAAAATTGCATGAGGTGGAGTCTGTCCTGTGTGATGAACTTATGGCATCCCTGCCATAGAACAGGCCAGTTTATAGGTATCTCAGGGAGAAGAGGTGCCCAGTAGCTCGTAGGACCCAAATAGTCTGGATAAGCCCAATCAAACAGAATATTGAACAGTTTGGAGACTGCATGTGGAAGGCCAACAAGAGGGACCATACCTGTAATAATAGGTGGGTTTGTGGAGGGAGAAGGGGTTACCCCCATAGTTTTTATCAATAGGTGACGTAATTGATACATTTTAGAAATATAAGAATTTGGGATATTAAACTTAGCTAAGATCTCAGGTGAAGTTAACCAGGACCCTGTTCTACCATCTAAAAAACAAGAAGGGGTAGAATTGGAGAGGTGTCTAAGCCAATGAGTGGAAAAAACTTTACCAGTGATTTTGAGGTTGGGGTTCCCCATTAATGGCTGTGCCAGATCAGTACAGTGGTCATACTTCAAAAAAGCACACAATTGGGAATGCACCTTGACAGAAAGGGCAATTGGGGTGGAATGCAGTGGTATAAAAAGATGTTTAACCTTGGTAAATAACAGCGCAGAAGGAGAAAAGCCATACAGTCTAATTAGATCAGATTCAATTTTGAGCCAGAATGGGGTATATGGGGATGGTGTTCCAGGAGTTCCCATCCCAAACCATCTAAGATACTTGCTGGTGTGACATGCCCAGTAATAAAATGCAAAATATGTAAGAGGGTGACCACCCTTTGCTTTAGGCGCTGCTAGTTTGTGGAAGGCCAGTAGGGGTCTTTTGTTATCCCATATGAAATCCAGAATGATACCATGTGCTTTTTTGAACCATGAAAGAGGAAGCCATACATTTAAAAGATTGACCGGGTAAAGGAGACGAGGAAAAACATTAATTTTAACAATGTTGATTCTGCCCCATATTGAAAGAGGGAGAAGGGACCACCTTTTTAAGTCCAGAGTAACTGTAATTAATAAAGAATCCAGATTTTTCTTTTGGATAAGGGTTGGATTTCTTGTGAGCACAATACCTAGATACTTCAAGGATTGTGCTTCCCAAGACAAAGATTTCTTGTTTTGTTAGTTTATAGCTAAGGGGAAAAACAACTGTTTTGTCTACATTTAACTTATAATTTGAAAAGGCACTATATTCTTTTATAATCTCAAGCATGAGGGGAATTGATAAGGTAGGGTAGGAAAGCTGAAGTATTAGATCATCAGCATAGGCCTAAACCTTAACTTCATGGTTAAGCACGGGGATGCCTTAAACTCTAGGAAAATTAACCAACCACCATATTAAAGGTTCCAGATATAGATTAAAATGAATAGGAGACAAGGGGCACCCCTGTCTCATGCCTGAATGCAATGGGAAGAGGTTAGAGGTTACTCCATTACACATCACTCTAGCCGAGGGTAATTTATACAGTGCGCGGACCCATTTCACAAATGTTGGGGGGAACCAAAGACTAGTAAGGTATGGAACAGGAAGTTCCAATTAACTCTATTGAATGCCTTCTCAGCATCCAGGGAAACAAGGGCAGCAGGGTAGTGAGGATCCCTGAATGTCGAGAAGACATGGACCAATGTACGTAGGAGATCAACAGAGAATCTACCTCTCATGGATCCCATCTACTCTGGTCCTATTAGATCAGAAATAATGGTATTGATGTGGTCCACTAGTAATTTAGACAGGATTTTAATGTCATGGTTAAGAAGGGAAATTGGTCTATAGCTGGATGTCAGCTCAGGGAGTTTGCCAGGTTTAGGTAGAAGGACAATCAAGGCTTCAAATAGGGTGTTATCTATGCTGGACTCAGAGAGAATACATTGGTATACAGGAATGAGCAAGGGAACCAATTGTGATGCATAAACTTTATAAAAGTTAGATGAAGAACCATCAGGTCCTGGGGTTTTGTCCGAAGGGAGATCCCTGATAATTCTAAAATGTTCTTCCTGAGTAATAGGGGCACATAATGCTAATTGTTGAGCTTGTGAAAGTGAAGGCCGATGACAGTCAAGGAGATACTTATTTAGTTCATCTAGAGAAGATGGATTTAGCATGGGACTGCATATTTGTTGGAAGTAAGAGTAAAATTCAGCAGTGATCTCAGATGGGGTAAATTTTAAGGTACCATCTACAGACGATAGGATGGTAGAAATAAATCTAGATGATTCTTGTTGTCTAAGTCTTAATGCCAGGAGATGTCCAGCTTTTTCTCCTTGATCAGTATAGGAAGCATTTGTTATAATAATCACAAATTCGGCTTTCTCTCTCAGAAGGTTCAAGTAAGCATCCTTAAGCATAATGAGTTTTTGCTTAATTTGTTTGGGGGTAGACGGGGCCATGTTATTTTCAATGGTTCTTATTTGGGAAACGAGATTCAAAAGTTGATTCTCACTCACCTTCTTCCACCTGGAAGCCAAACCAATTAATATGCCTCTTAGAAATGCTTTTAAAGCATCCCATTCCACATCTGGCTTACCAGTAGTATTATGGTTGATATTTATAAATTGTGCAATATGATCTGCGATGTCCTGCACTATACTGGGATCTTTTAGTAGCTGATTATTGATTTTCCATCTTCCCCCTAATTTGGGAAGGGAAACAAATGGAAGTTGACATGTGACCAATGAATGGTCGGACAGGGGGCCAGGAAGAATGGAAGATCTATTACCCCAGGAAGTCAATCCTGGGAAATCAAAATGTAATCAAGCCTTGAAGAAGTCTGATGAATTGGAGAGATGAATGTGTAACTCCTTTCTGAGGGGTGATGAATACACCAAACATAGTGCAAACCTGTTTGATCTACCAGTTCCCTTAGCGCCCTTTGGGCTGGGGAGAGGCCTCTAAATTTACTCCCTGTACGATCTACGTTCGGGTCAAAAGTTAAGTTTAGGTCCCCTCCTAGAACCATGGGGCTGCATAAATAAGGAGTCAAAATCTTGACCAATTGTACAAAAAATTTGGAGGAATCAATGTTTGGCCCATAAATACTGCCTAATAAAATATTATTAGTATGCATTTTTCCCTGGACCAATAAAAATCTACCATTAGGGTCGCTGATAACTTTAATGGGTATGAATGGGACAGATCGAGATATTAAAATTAGAACCCCCCGGCCTTGAGAATTCCCTTGTGCAGCAAAAACTTGACCCACATGCTGCCTTCTTAATTTTGGGGCTTCTATATATATGCAGTAAACGTAGATGTTTCAATAATTGATATTGTTTCAGCTTGCTGCGGGTACCCTTGACATTCCACGTGGCAAATATTAAATCTCTAGCCATCATCCCAGATAAATTGTGGTGAATCTCCCTGAATGACAGAAAACAAATACCTACTGGAGAAGAAAAAAAACACAGAAAATACATACAAATGAATTTAACCATGCACGATTCCCTCCACCACTCCCCTCCCCTTCCCTTAATCCCCTGCTATCCCCCAACCTTTGTAATACCCCATTTGCCATTGTATGTGTAAATAGGATCCTCTATATCTGACCAGCACCCATCCCACCCTATCACCCTTGCTGCAACAAACAACGATCTGCAAACTACCGCTTCTCTTCCACTTCCCCCAGCCACCCAACATTACCCCAATAATCCAAAACTGAGCAAATACCCATTCCATTCTGTGAACAAGAGGTTATTGAGTCTACAAAACAATAGCCTTATCTCTGTAACAAGCAGCACGCATAGTACCAAGCTTGAGTTGCCAGAGGAAAGTACTCAGCTCTTTAGAGCCAGCTAAAAAAGAGCACTAGAAAAATAAATTAGCTGCTTTAGTCCTTGAGAATAAGCAAAAGTAAAAAAAGTGAATTAGTCATTAGAATCATGCTAATTTCAGGCAGGTGGGAGTAATACACGACTACATAAAACAGTGGCAGCAGCTTGGATGAATTTCCCTCTTCAAAATAAATGAAAGTACTGTGAGGCACATCTCAAGTGTATCCAGCCTTAAATGCAGCTTCTAATACAAAAAACAGAACTGACTTATAGAGAAAAAATGTATCGGGAGGTCCCTCTAGCGATGCAAGATTGCAGACACTTTACGAGATGCCTAACTGAGAAACAGCTGTGCGGCCGTACGCACCATTGCAAAAAGGAAATTAAATAAGGAACAGAAGGTGAAAATACCTAGAAGAAAAATCCTAACTCGAAAATACCCATTTCCTTTATTCTAAGACTCATGTTGAAAAAACAAACCAAGTGACGATGTCTTTATGTTATGGCTGTCCACTAAGTAAAGTAAACAGCATCAAGAGACCTCTAAACAAATAGACACTCGGAGCCAACAGGTTAAGCGCAGTAGCATGTTGTCCCTTTGAACTACGCTACCAGGCTCACTGGATCCAAAATGGGAAATAAATTATTTCCCTTCTTCATATCACAAGTCTGCAGTGTTTTCACTGAGCAGACATCTTCAGCTCTTTAAGTGCGAGTCATGGATCCCGGAATAAATCAGGAAGGGCTGTCTTAAGCCCAGTGAGTGCAGCCTCTGGATCCTTGTACGAAAGCCAAGTACCAGCCACTTGTACTTGTAATCTGGCTGGGTAAATCATCTTAAACTTTAGCCATGTGGCGATAATCTTAGAAACCATCGGGAGAAATGCTGTACGTCTCTGCCTTACGGAACCCGGGAGATCCTGTGCTACTCTTATTTTATTATCTTCCCATCTTACTTCATGCAATTCTTTTATTTTTGCTAGAAAATGCTGTCGCTCTAACAAATTCAGGAATCGGCTGATAATAGGTCAAGGCAGAGATCCAGGAGGAGGTTTTGGACAAAGTGATCTCTGTGCCTTCTCGATGATATACTTGGCTCCGAAGGGAGAGGAGCCGGCGATCTTTTCAATCAGCTTTTGTATGAAAATAATAGTATTCTGGCCTTCTTCTCCCTGTGGGAGGCCAATAATGACAATATTATTCCTGCGGCTACGGCCCTCGAGATCCTCCAACTTTAGCTCTAGTCGGGATATTTTCTGCTTCATAGTTGCCAGCCCAGGATAAATTTTTTTCCACCCGCTTCTCAAGAGAACAAATACAGGTAGTGTTGTCAGAGGTTGTCAGTGAGACCTCTTCTATTTTTTGCATAAGTGATTTGAGTTCAGAGGAGATGTCTCTTATTTCTTCATGGAAGGGTTTAAATTCTTCCAGGAACCTACCTAGAGTTAGTGGTTCCTGGTCCACAACGACATTTGTATGCACTGGCCGTTCTGCAACACCCAAGGCCTGTGATTTCTTCAGGGCCTTCTCAGGAGTAGCTGGAGGAGTGTGTTTCTGCGGCGCTTTTTTCATGTAGACATCCTTCGGAGCAACGGTCAACAAATCAGGTACTCTGAGTATTAAAACAATCTGCAAGAGTAGTCTTTGAAAGTTTAAAGGTTTTTTTTTTCCAAGTGTAAAATGAGAAAATAGGGAATCGGGAGGCTGGAGCGACTTGGAGGAGTTGTTACCCGGTACCCTGCATCACGTGGTCTCCCACAATGCCCTAATACTTAATGCTGAGCCCTCTAACTTAGTATCTTCAGTAAATCTGATCTGGTTGCTGCCTGTCCCCACATGCATGTCACTAATAAACAAAGTGAAAAAAACAAGGCCCAACACCAAGCCATGTGGCACCCTGCTATCTACTTTGATATCAGATAATTAAGCACCAATTTTGGCCCTATATTGATGGTCCATGAGCCAATTTTGTATTTATTTGTTAATGCTCTCCATCACTGAGCACTTACTATAACCGATACTCAACATCTATAATTCAAGTGATACTTAACGTCTGTAATTTATGTGATGCAACTGTATGTATAACTTATTGTTTTATGCTGCTGATGTTCTTTGTGTACTGGATGCAATTATAAAAGAGAACTCTTGCTCTCACCTTGCCTTCCAATAAACATTGATTGGTTGAAAAATTATAGTGCTCATATCCATATTGTTTATTTTGACAATGAGCTTGCTATACAAACATACTTCAATGTTTGGTGTACTGCATGGCACTTGTGTATACTTATGAATTTGCAGTCTGGCCTTTCTCTGTTCCCACCCTTTATAGGAATGCTGGGTAGGTGTAGGGAATAGAAGGCCCAGTGTCAGTGGTGAGAAGAGTGCCTGAGGAGGGGACAGGGGAGGATGGTGGGTGATTTTGAAATGCTCCAAGTGGAGCTAACAGAAGTGATCATCTTAAGAGGTGGATGTGGGAGGAGCTATTTCCCCCCACATTGAACCACAAGCTTTTAGCCCTCCCATTCAATAGTTGGTGCATAGCATGGTGCCTGTGTATACTTATGAACTTGAAGGTTATGAACCTGGAGTTTGGCATCTCTCTCTCTCTCTCTATTCCCACCTTTGATAGGAATAATGGGTAGGTGTAAGGAATAGAAGGCGCTAAAAGATTGTTAATGGTTTCAGATTACCTCCTCCAACTCACGGAGAGTGTGACCAGTAACACACAGGAGAGCAAAAGAAAACCCTTTTGGAGGAAACCTCTGAGGATCTATTGCTACGGGCCTGCCCATCCTCCAGACAATCTATGAGGAGATAATACTAAATGAGTTGGACCGAGTTCTGGTTAAGCTGATGAGTTGTATCCTCCAAATGTTTGCTGGTAATTGTAGGAAGGTTGATTCTGGAAATTGCTGTAGAATCCAAGTCAATGATATCCAAAGGAAGGAAGATAGGTGGTGTGAACGATGTCCAGGATTTCTTTGTGGCAGTTGTATTAAGGTCTTGAAGGCATATGTGTGGTGAGATCAATTCAAACTGTGGTTCTGTAAGATGAAGGAGAAGCCAAATCAGATGGATGTCCAGATGAAGGAAAATGGGGTTTTCGAGTACAGAAAGCCTGAAGTGAGGTTGGATCCAGGGAACAAAATCAATGGATGGTTGTGCTCTAGATGGAGGCACACTTGAAGGCCTCAAAAGGAATACAGAAGGAGGAGGAAGTCCAGTAGGCAACTCAGAGACATTCAGAAGGTGAGGAGGGAGATGCCAGTGTGAAGGCAAGGAAGGAAACGGGTCAAGTAAAAATGTCATCATGGATCACTAGGAGGAATCTGACAATATACCAAGCAATGGAGCAGGAAGCATCTGCTGAAGAAAGTACAGAATGGAACGGACAAAATGGTGAGGACCAGCCAGATGAGTCTTTGATGCCGTAGATGGGCAATCCATGAATCCAGTAGAGAAATCCAAGTCGGAAGACTAATCAAGTGATAGAGGATAGGTTGGAGCTGAATAACATCCAGGGATTGTGACAATGGCAGACCTACTGTATGCACTCAGACCAAAGCTCATTCAGTGGCTGGTCATGGTAGTGAGAGGTGGGCTGTTCCAGTCACTGGCTGAGCATGGGTAGGTGGGGGAGCAGGGTGGTCTGGCACTGCCAGGTGGGGGATTGAGGGGCTACTAGACTACCAGAGATATCTTGGACTATGGGATTTGTTGTTTACTAATTCTTAACTGGTATGGCTGAATTATTACCAATGCAGCATACGACATCTGGATTGGGGCTGGGAGGGAGAATTTTATTACTAATATGGGGATTGGGCTGAGGGGGCTAGCACTATTATGGGGGAATGAGACTTGTGGGGGCACTGACAGCCCTTTGGGGCTCTCACAGATTGTGGGTGGCACTTGCACCATTCTTGTAGGCATGCCCAAGGCTTGCAGCCAGCTGTTCAGGTACACCCTCCATTTGGCATGCCTATATGGTTGGGTAAGTCATAGAACATAGATGCAGGGACCTGGCCTAATACAGAATCGGGTGCAAGGTCCCTGGTGCAATAGTATTTCGTGCAAGTTGCCTTTGGCATGACCTGCATCATCCCTTCTAGAATCGGCCCCACTGAGTGTAAATATGTTGCTGGTGCTCAAAAGCAATTACACTTGTTGAGGGAGAGGGAGCTGGTGAGAGATATGAATACAAGAACTGTAACAAGGCTAGTACGTTTAAACACAAAACCAAATTCTAGCACTCACCACCTCAAAATAGCTCACTCACCATTCCAATAAAAAGAAAATATAAACATTTATTAAACTATGGAGCCACACAAAACATCCTGCCTGACATGTTTCTGACCAGACAGGTCCTTTGATAGAAGACCTGTCTGGCCTGAGACACATCAGGCAGGATGTTTCTGTGTGGCGCCTATAATTTAATAAATATTTATATTTTCTTTATATTGGAGTGGTGTGTTTATTTGAGGTGGTGAGTGCCAGAATTTGGTTTTGTGAACTTTATTATTACTATAGGCACCTCCAACCCTGGTGCACACTTCTACCTGTAGCTAAGTTTAAACACACCCTGAAGGTTATTCCAAAGGACAGGGAGGGCATAAATGTATGGCTGCCTTCCTGTAGCAAGTATAAATTCTAGATATATTGAACATGATGTAGGAATTTTTTCTGAGAGAATAAGTACGAGTGGAGCGAAAGAAGAATTCTGAGACATATGATGGTAGCTTTCTAGTAGGATCTTGTATATCCAAAGTAACATATTTTTGTTTGTCTTCTGACTACCAGGGAGGTGAGACCTATTCAAGAATATAGCATGCAGTGATGAGTTTTTAAAGGGGCATTGGTAATGAAATGAATAGCTCGATGATAGAGCACATCTAATTTAAGAAGGGAAGAAAGGGGGCTATTTTGTGCAGATGAGGTCAGCATGGTCTATGGGGGAAGGAATGTTGCTTGAACAAGTCTTTTCCTGACATCAGTTGGGAAGAGGTTTTTGTTCCTGTAAAAGAATCCCAATCTTGATTTTAGCTTTTTCAGAAGGCCTCTATGTGGGCATAAAAAGTGAGGTTATAATCTGGCCAGAAGCCAAGGTATTTTAATTGTTCAATAATGTCTAGTGATTCTCCTAACAAGGTTGTAATTATGGGCAAGATAGTGAGCAGGCTGTGATTTTCTTGAATAGTGAAGGGGAATGAAGAACATGACCCTTGTTTTTTTAGTGTTCAGTAGGAGCTTGGCCTTGAATAGGTTGAATTGTAGTTGATCAAATTTGCTTTGAAACTTTGCACAGACACTGGCTGTGGAGTATTTTGAGCTGTATAATACGGTGTCATTAGCGAAGAAGTGATGTTTTACGTTAGTGATGTTATAATTTAGAAGAAATACAAAATCACACATACCTCCATAATGCAAAGCATCATGGGCTGGACAAATCACCACAAAATATTATACTGTTTCAACTCTAAGCAGAAATGCATGGGGCTGAAAGACCTCTCACACAGTCTGCAAAGGGTGCCAACAGAAAACACAGACATGTGTGTTCGTCCTACCAGGATTCATAAGTGTGCCTTGTCTGCATGACACCCCAGTGGAATGAACCAGCTGCTCTAAGTTGGTCTATCTGGGTTGGGTTGTCGTGAGCCCAATAAAAACAAAAAACAAACTAAAACACAAAGAATCTCAATCTTTTTTAATTTTTATATGTTGTAATTTATGTCATTAATGTAGATCATAAAAAGTAAGGGGTGAAATATTGAACCCTGAGACACTCCCCTAGTAAATGTAGAAAGGGAGGAGAACTTACTGTCCACCTTTATTTGTTGATATCTATTTGTGAGATATCTTTTGAACCAAATTAAGGCTTGTTGATCCAGATTGGTATCATTTAGTTTATTTAGAAGAATGTTGTGGTCAGCGGTATCAGAGGCCTTACTTAAGTCCAAGAATATTGTGCCTGTATGGTATTTATTATCGAGGGCACTGAGCCAATTGTTGGTCACTTTTGCTATAGTGGAGACTGTAAAATGGTTAGATTTGAACCCTGATAGAGATGGAACAACAAGGTTTGAGGATTCCAAATAGGCTCTTAACTGGGAGTTTTCTACTTTTTCAAAAGGTTTGCTTAGTTTGGACAGGATAGAAATGGGCCTATAATTGTCTGGGTCACAGGGGTCACTAGACTTAAATAGTGGGACGATATGCACAATTTTCTATGAAGCAGGGAAAACTTCCTGCAGTAGAGACATATTAAAGAGGTGTATAATTAGAGCTGTGAAGTGGTAGTGCCCTAATGTCAGAAAGAAGGGGTCTATTCCACCTGCTCTGGCACTTTTCTTGGTGTCTAGAGAGAGCAGAAGGTCGTTGTGAGCCAGGACCGGGGTGTTTCCGATTTCTATGTTGTGAGAGGGGTGGGATTGAAAGTTGGTAGCTGGAGGCTTGTCAAATGCCAACCCTGCAGTGGCAACATTTTTATTTAATTCCTCTAAAATGGTAGGTCTATTAGTGAATGTTATACCTCGATTGATGATTTTAGTTGGAATAGAGGATAGTGTTTTTTTTTCCCCTTCTATTTGCCTCAAGGTGTGCGAGACTTTTGCACTGTTGTTTTTAACAAGTTCCAGAGCATTTAAGAAGTAATGGGTTTTAGCAGTTCTAACAAGACTGGTGCAGGAATTTCTTGCCCTCCTGAAAGCAGTCCAATCAGAGTTCATCTTTGTGAATCTCACTTTAGCCCAGAGCTTATCTCTTTCAAGAAGGGCTTTTTTTAGGTCATGGGTGAACGAGGGACACATTTTGTTTTACTCTAAACTTGATGATAGGGGCATGTCTAGTAATTATATCAACCAGGGTATTTTGGAAGAGAATGTAGGCTTCAGTGACTGAGGATGCCAGGTAGAAGTTCTGCCAGTTCTTAATGTTTTAAATTGGACAGAAACTTAGCTGAGTCAAACCTTTGATGACTCCTTTTAAAAATAAATGTTTGCACCATTATTTGGTTCGTTGGAGTTCCTGATACACACTACCACATCGTGGTCACTGATGTTGTTGTGGAAAATGCCAGAGCTAGAGAATTTGTGTGGTAAATTTATGAGGATAAGATCTAACAGCATGCTGTTATGGGGTTTTGGTGTTTAAACTTGTGGGCTCAGCTATGAGCTGTGATAGCCTAGTGGAGTCGCATAATTCTTTTATGGGGTCGGATTTCCTACTGAACCAATCAAGGTTAAGGTCTTCAAATATGATTGAATCAATACTGGAAGATTCTAGAAAAGTATTTAATGGGGTTCAGATTTCCAAGCCACCTGAGGGGGGGTCTATAACAACCTATAATATTGACAGTCTCAGATGAAGATAATGCTAGTTCTAATATTAGGCACTCAGATTGTTTAGGTTTTGATAACAGCAATAGTTCTGAGGCAGTGAATTTTTCTAGAACATATATAGCTATCCCCCCCATTATTGCCTATCTGCCCTGAAAACATTGTAAGATGGTAGCGTGATTTTGTTATTTGTAATATTTCCTTTCAGCCATGTTCCAGTTAGGACCAGTACATCAAGAGTCAAATGATGTCAGAAGTAATGAGCCTTTATTAAAATTGTGGAATTTTGTGATAACTGTGAAACCGTATCCATACTTTTTGCCCACCCATACAATTGAGCTTCCATGGAATAGGACAAAAAAGGCTGTGTAGCATGGTAATAAGTTAGTATTCCCAGGGAACTCCACAGTAAACATTCAGGTACTCACATACGAATCCATATCTTGAGTAAAGAATGCTATAACTTTGTACTTACACTTGCATGTCTTTTTGCTATTTGCCATCTAACCACATCACCATATAGACACCACAACATAACCCAGACAGACCATCTTAGGGTAGCTGGTTCATTCCACTGGGGTGTCAAACAGACGAGGCACACTGATAAGTCCTGGTAGGATGAAACACATGTCTGTGCCTTCTGTTGGCACCCTTTGCAAACTGTGTGAGAGGCCTTTCGCACCATGCATTTCTGCTTAAAGTTGAACCAGCATAATAATCTGTGGTGATTTGCATATGCAGCCCATGATGCTTTGCATTATGGGGGCATGTGTGATTTTGTATATATATATGGAATTGTGTATCGGTAACCATACGTAACAAGGCTGTGTTTCTGTCAAAGACGTGATGACATCATAGAGACCTTGAGAGCAAAGTTCTTGTGGCCTCTAAGATGTTCTCACATGTCTGAGTTAGAAACACGGCCATAGTTCTGTATAGTCTCCCTTACACTGTTTTATGTAGTGTATGGTTTCTCTAGCATATAAAATTTTATTTTTAAAAAGTTTCATAGCTTTAGTGCATACTGCCACTTGCTTCTGCACTTCAGGTCTGTGACTGTATTGCTGCCAGCCTTCCAGTGATCTGTATCCAGCTCCCGGCCCTCTTTTCATACATAAACATACAATCCATGGCCACATTGTTTATTAAAAAATATGATTAATAGTGTTTGCTAACATGCAGCCAAAATATGATTGTCCAAGTCCAGACTGTCTCATTGATCCACTCATAAAGTGTTGCCACCATTTTGCCCTGACTTTGTTGTTCACAGAATGTCTTATCCAGTCTGGTGGCACATCAAGGCTGAAAAGTATTGTGGTATCGTTGTGATGTCAGAACCATATCACAGCAACTTTTCATGACCTTGGAACTGTGCCACAACAACATGGAAATCCATACACAGCAGGGGCCAACCATACACTACAAATGGTTTGTAGAGACCAATACATGCACAACTTTGTTTCTGTACTATGCCAACCTGCAGATAACAATGTATGTTTTCAGTGTTTGAAAACAGTACCACTGAGTGACATCAAGTATTACAACTTGATGTGAATGAGGTCTTTATGACAAAATGTTTTGGGTATTTTTAATCATGATGGAACATGATACTCAGCACCACTGTGGCTGGAGTGTTGGAGAAGCATTACTGGAAAATGATACAGGTGTAGGTAAGACAATTTGCATACTGTACCTGCATTAAAAGTCAAATGAGTGGGATCCATAGCCAAGCCAAGATGGACTGCAGTGAAGCTAAGTGGGAAGAGGTATGGTCATTTCAGTGGAAAGGGCCGAGAGGAGGATTTATTCTGTAATTACGGTATACGATAAGCTAATGCACAATCACCAGAAGAGATGCATGGATTTGCCAAGGGAAAGTTCACAGAGTTGAGTAGCAGAGGAATAGTAAATCCCTAGCTGAAGCCTCAGAGACAATTCTTACTTAAAATCAGATCACTGGAGAATCACACTGTGCAAAATGCACTGGTCTGAGAGACCAATCAGTCCAGAACCAAGAGACAGGCACAGGGATCTGATGAGGAAGAAAATGATAAACACCTACAGCACATGGAAAAATAATTCTGGCTATTCTAAAAAGACAGGTCCTACGTGACAAGAAGCAACTTTCTCTCTGTTGAAGGAAGGGTGTCTCTGAGGTTCCATGTCAGAATCGTGACTGGGGATCTGAGAACTGTCTATACGGAGTCGGACCTGTAGGACGAACACTTTTTGTAAAGTGTTTTCTTGAAGGGGGCTTTGCCCCCAAGCGGGGCTTTGCCACCCATACCCCCATCATTTACTATTCCAACTCCAAAAGGGGCACACCTTGGGGATGACAGTGGAACCGTAGTCATGCAAAAGCGTTGTCACCACGGCTCCGTCACTGTATTGACGGTTGTCCGTTTCACGATCACCCTCTTCACTTGATACCATCTCTGAGAAACAAGCAAGAATTCTGTGACAAGCAGGTCTATCAAGTCCATCTGGTTAAGCTCATAAAATAGCAGGGTGACAGGACAAAATTGTCCCCCAAAAAGGTAATAGTACTACACAAAGCTCAGTATAGCTAAACAAATTCAGAGGTGATGTGTTTTATAAAAGCTACATTCCATAACTAGAATTCTACTGACATTACCTATCACACATACAGCGGAGTCAGCCAGGATGCAACATAGTAATGCTGCAGCAAATCACAAAATGCTGCAGTATGCTGCAGGGTACAGTGTAACTCAAAGGCAATTTACCGCTTCAGTCATGCAGTATTTTGTAGCATGTCACTTACTGCAAGTTATCACATTGCGCCATAGCTGACTCTGCTGTATAGGAATTTATGAACACATTTTGCCATTAGTAATTTTCATCATTTTTAAATTAAGTTTCAAACTACTAAGCAAAATGAATCCAGCACTGCTAAATTCCAGGATTTAGTAACATCTGGTATGCATGCCAAGTTTTTGGGTGAAAAATTTTCACAAACAATTGTGAAATTATGAACCTCTGTATCTTACATTTTACTGAACTAATTCTTTCCCCATTTAACAGCTTCTACAACCCTTCCAAAAAAAGTTATTCATGCAATTTTTAAGGTAAGTAGTGTCAAATGCGGCTGGGTTTCAAGCAGGGAAATATTTTCAGAAAATGTCACAAAAAATAATACTTTTGCACACTTTGAGCCCTTAGCAGTTGCAAACCAGAGGTCCAAATGTCCTGAAAATTGCCTTCCCCATTGAACATCTAATCATGACAATTTTATGGGATCCAGGTGCTAGGACAGCTGAGTAGTGACCAAGTAAAAACGTTTGAAAAAGTCAATGAAATTCACAGACATTTCCTTAAATATATGAACTTTCATGAAAAGTACACAAAAGCAGAATTTTGAAAGTTCACCAAGCCTTACCAGGTAATGGATCTGTATTCAAAAAGTTAGCCTGGGTCTAACCAAGTTAGCACCTGGATAAGTGCCGGTCCTCAGCAGAGTCGTATTCAGAGGCCTCCAGAGCAATGCTCAAACCTAGCAGCAAGATTGTGCTAATCATATGGCTTTCAGTGATGCAAATCCCTGGTTTATAACAGTGCAGCAGTATATTTGAAGGGGTCAGTGGCACTAAATAGTCCCCAGATCAATGCCATTTACTGCCACAAAGAAACCAATCTTAATGCAGCACTAAAGCTGCACCCCCATTCCCCTGAAGACAGGGTGGCTCTGTTGCAAACATCCACTCCTGTGTGCAGTGAACTATCCACCCCAGTCTTCCCTGTCACATCTTTAAATCTCATTCCCAGTGTCTTGTGGGTCCCCCCGATCATTCCTGTCATACATTTAAATCTCATTCTTTGCTGTCTCGTGAACCTAAGTTTCCCTGATCAGCCTGTTACACATTATATTTAAATCTCATATCTCCATTGTCTAGAGGAACTCTCTCCCCCTCCCCCGTGCTTGCCTAATTATACATTTAATTCTCATTCTCTGGTGCCTAGTGGACCCCCTTCCCCTGATCACCCAGGTCTCATATATATTTAAATCCCTGGTGGGATAGTTCCCTCATCAAATGCCACCAACACCCCCCTCCTGATTGACACCCTCAGCCCACCAGTCAAAAGCAAGAGTTATGACGTCAGCACCAAAATGCTGCAAAATAGGGTATTGGGTTACAGATTGTAGTCACGTTTCACTACACCCAAAATTCATAATTCTCATGCTAAAAGATTTAATTTATTGATTTATTTATTTCATTTTGTTAAACAGGTAAGCCCACTGGGCCCAAAAAGGTCCCCTTTCAGGGGTGCTCCATAATTAGTTACACATAATCCTATTTGGTACAGAACATTTTGGTGATACAAAACACATTTTGGGTATAATCATGGTGCATCCAGATGTCTAAACACTTGTGACTACAAGACAAGTTTTGGGTGCAATCAAGGTGAATCCAGAGGTCTAAACACTTGTGACTGCAAGACAAATTTGGGGTACAATCAAGATGAATCCAGAGGTTTAAATACTTGTGACTACATCCGTAACATTTCAGTACACATTCTTGTAGGCAGGAGGAAGCATGAACAGGGACAAAGTAATTAGTACAAGTTAAAATTTTATAAGAAAACAGACAGACCTCACTGGCCAGTTATCACACTGCTCAGGTTATGTAGTTGTGCTCTTATTATGATGGAGCATTTTACCAAACTGTAGGGTAAAGTTACTATGGGTCTATACCTAGGATCATCTCTACCACATGCATTGGATGTTTTCCAGTAGATGGGCTCTGAGTCCATTTCTAAAGGTGATCAGTGAGCTGGCAGTCTGCAGATGGTCCGGGAGGTTATTCCAAAGGATCAGAGCTGCATGGGAGAAGGACTTATTGCCTGCTGCTGTTCTTATCCTAGGAACCTCAAAGAGCCTCCGAGCAGAGGTGCGGAACAATCTGCCTGGTTGCTTAGGGACCAGCAGTCCAGCTAGGCTTGTTAGGTGTGAGCCATTTACTATTTTGTAGTTGGTGCACAGGAGAGGGTATTGAAGCCATGGAGAGAGAGAGAGAGAGAGGACCAATTTAGAGAGGCCAGTACCTTGCAGTGGTGACACCTCGGGTGGGATTTGGTAGCCAACAGAGCTATCTTATTGTAAAGAATTTGCATCCTTCCCAGTTCCCGTCCGGTGACAGACTGCATGGCAGGAGCTGCATAGGTGAGATTGGGTAGGAAGATGCTGTTAGCGACAGGCATCCTGATTTCTGGTATAAGTTGTGAGTTTAGTCTATATAGCAGCCCCAGTTTTTGGTGAATTACTCGGGTGACCTAGGCCAAATAGCATTTAAATGTGAGACCTTGGTCAATGGTAAGGCCCAGGTACCTGAAGGAGCTCACAACTTCTATGGGCATACCGGCTGAGGATACTAGGGGGAGTAGGGTTCTATCTGATCCCAGAGTTCTTGGACCATACAGCATGACACTGATTTTCTTGTCATTCAATAGCAGCCTATTGGCCCATAGCCAGCTTTCTAGGGTTGTGAAGTCCTCCTGTAGCCATGGCTTGAGGGTCGATATGCTATCCGAGGATCTGTATAAAACAGCCTCATCAGCATACTGTATTACTGAGATGCTACCACAGTTGTTACTGAGATAATTTATGAACATGGAAAAAAGGAGGGGCCCCAAGATAGAACCTTGGGGTACTCCCTCTTTGATCGGTGGGTGACTTGATATGGCCCCTTTCCATTTGACCTGTTGGGGGTGATTGGACAGATACAGTTTAGGGAGTGGTGGTCAAGGCCTGCATGTTTAAGTTTGTCTAGTAGTAGGCTATGGTTGACCAAATCAAAGGCCTTCGTTGGGTCTATGAATATGGTCCCAGTGGGGGTGCCATTGTCTAGGGCTTTAAGGATGTTGGTAGTGAATTTGGTTAAAGCAATGTCAGTTCCATGGTTTTGTCTGAAACCATGCTGATTGACTACTAGAAGTGGATTAGAGTCCAGATAGTCACAAAGCTGGTTATAGACAAGCATCTCCTGTATCTTTGCCAGGATGCAGAGGAGAGATTGGCCTATAGTTTCTGATCGGTTCCATGGAACACCCCTTATGGATTGGAACTACATAGGCTTCTTTCCATTTGGCTGGTACAACACCTTCTAGTAGGGATCTGTTTATTAGCCAGGTGAGGTGAGTAGCTATGGCAGGGGTAGCCTCTTTTAACAACCTGGGAACCAATCCATCTGACTCTGCAGTACCCCTACCTCAATTTTCTTAAAGAGAGGTAGCACATCTGACTGCTTTTCCTTTTTTAGGTAGAATTCAGGGTGCTTCGATTCGGGCCTGCGGGGGCAAGGATAGTCAGCAGCCTGAGGTGGGAAGTTAGCAGTATACTTATCTAGGTCAGTAAATAAACTATTGAAGGCATTATATGCCTCTTGATGGTCACTTATGGTTTGGCCATTTGTTACAACTGGACCCTGTGGTTTGGCCATTTGTTACAGCTGGACCCAGTGGGGATTTGCTATTGCTTTTCATAAGACCAGTGATTTGCTGCCAAAAACACTTGGGTCATTTTCAGAATTATAATATGGTGATAATAACAACTGTATTTATGACCCTTTTTACAAAAATTAGGCCTGAAACTGGCTAAAAGGGCTGCAACCATAGCACAAAACGGGCTGTGAAATGTTTATTGAAATGAAACCATTTTGGCAGGATTTTCAATCTACCCAAGATGTGTCTGACCCTATTTTCAAAGCAGAAATGTGTGCAAATCTGCTAGACCATCTACTAGACAGCCTAACAGTGTCCACATTTTCATCCCAAAACAGACACAATTGTGAGTTGCATTCACAATAGACACAACTTGCATCATTTTTCTGCCCCAGACTGTGACTTTGCGGTAAACAGTCATAACTTCTGAAACAGCAGCAGGACCGCCTGAATGGAAGTGTATGGACACATTTGTGTCTGTATCCAACAATTTTGAAAATCCCCCCTTAGACTGTAATTTTGGGACTTTTGCAATTGTAGCAAATGAACTGCATTGGCAGTAGGAAAAATGGTTCTGATGCTTGCAACATTACCATCTTGGACATTTATTCCATCAGATCTCAGAAGCTTAGCAGAGTCAAGACTTCTCTAAAGCATGATGGGAACCCTCCAATGAACACCAGTTGTTAGCTCTGAGGGGGTCACATTTCCTTTTCTTAAAAGGAGCCATACTTATGGCCCAGCATGGTATTTGAGGTGATGCTGAGGGGTCAGAAGTATCATTTTGCAGCCCAGGTCCTCTCTGCATATTTTTGATGTTTTCTGTTAGAGACACACTAATTATTCCATTGTCCATCTTCAAAAGTATAGGTTGATTTCCCTAATGTCCTGGTCATATTTATCCCCATGCACTAATTCAACAATAGATTAATTTAGTTCACATCAGATGGTTTGCATCTGTATGCCTATTCTCAGGGAAGATTATGAAAATAAGAATATTTCTGAACGCTTTTTCTCTTTTCAATGAAAACTAACTACAGTAGATTACTAACTGACTAACTAATTAATAGAATCATGGGCATCTGGCCAAGGATCTCAATCAAGGTAAATAATTTTAAGGACACATGCTTATGATAATTGTAGTATACAGCTAAAAACAAAGACAGAAGGATCTATGTAGAACTAGAAAAGATTTATCCCCTCTGTAAATCAAGTTGGGTGTGCCCACTTTCTTCAAATGTATGTCCCATTTCATGCAGAGTAATAATTTCAGTTTCATTTAATTTTAAGTTTGATCTGTAAATTACTCTGAGGCCACAGTTTTACTGGTGGTCTGATACGGTTATGGTAGACTCATTCGAGAACCACTGCTATAGACAGCCATTGTACTACTTAGTTAAAGAGCGGCTGCCACCTTTGAAAAAACTTTGGAAAACATAACAGCTGAACACAATTCAGCTTGTATTTCACATATCTTCTATAGATGTCTCCTCTTTATTATTTGTTACTGAGAAATTCCCACAAAAATAGGATCTATATCTCTTAAAGCTTATTTGCCTCTATAACTTACTCCCTACTTGACATCATAAAGCTTTGTTGTGACATCACAGTCTGTTGCTATGGGAAGAACGGTGATATCACAAGCACAGTATTATGACATCAGGTTGGGAAGAAGCAATAGGAGCTGATGAATCCTCAGGGAACAACTCTTCTGTTTTCGCGCATCTGACCTCAGGGCTGTCGGCTCGCTTAGGTTCTCTGGGAGGCCAGCTGGTGGGCTGGCGTCGGTGGAGAACCAAGGAAGTGGCTGCGGATGTTTTCTGACTGTGGTTGCCTTCTGTGGGATTTTTAGGGACCCACTAACTCTTTGTTTTCCCTGGCATGCTTGAATACCTTCTGCCTGCACCTGGTCAGATATCTTATCCTTCATTATCTATTGCAGTGAGAGTGCCTGTGCTTTACTGTCAGTCCCCCAGATAGTGAGAGGTCTGGGAGCTGAAATGACCCATAACTCAGGGCTGGATTAACAAGTTATGGTGCCCTGGGCACTTGGAATTGTGTGACCCCCTGTGACTTAACCAATTAGCCGGGGTTTCAGGTGGCTGAGTAGGCCTCCGAAAGCTGATCGGTTTTCAATGTCTTAAAATGCATTTGGTGTGGTTTCCAGCTATTCTGCATGCCATTCTTGTGGTGGAAATACTAGTTTAATGTAGCATCTTTCAGAAAAAGAGATGTGCAAGAACAATGGGGCACAATGTAAAGATAGAGGGGCGACAACCCAGAGGTAATGTGAGGAAGTATTTTTTCATAGAGAGGGTTGTGGATGCATGGAATGGCCTTCCAGAGGAGGTCGTAGAGTCAAAAACAGTGGGGGAATTCAAGAATGCATGGGACACACATAAGGCAATTCTAGTGGAGAGTTGGATGAAGTAGGCTGTTGGTTAACTAGGATCTGCACTTTATCCATTAGGAAGGGAAATGGGCTGGCTAGGTGGGCCAAGCAGTCCTTATCAGCCGTCAATCAAAAAAAATTCAAATTCTATGATTGTGATTCTTGTAAATGGGTGCTCTTCCCCCACACCCACCATCAATAATTACACCAATTGATATTTCAGTATGTTTAAATGGCATATACATTATTGTAATTCTTGTCATTGGGTAATACTGATGGGGGAGGATCCCCCCCCCATTTACAAGAATTACAATAATGTACAAATATCATGAGTAACACACTCGTCCAATGTGGCACCAGAGGTTACAAGCAGCAGTAAGCTATTACCTATCCAACAACATCACCCTTTGTGTCGAGGGATGTTACGCTTGCATTTCATCAGGTTACCGTACGTAACCTACTATGCACTACCAGTCCCTACATGCTCACCTCCAACACCTGCTGGATATGAGACAGCCATCCTGGTGACCTCTTTCGCATCCTGTGGTCATGTTCCATGATTGCTGAATTTTGGTCTAAAACCCACACCATACTGCAAAGTATTTTAGAAGCTCCGTTTGTGAAAAAGGAACCTCTAAAATACTTTGCAGTGTGGTGTGGTGTGGGTTTTAGACCAAAAACAAACAGGGATCAGACCTAAGTATACATACATGATTAACTCAGCCTGCAATGTTTTCACATAGTTTAGGTTTTCTGTCTTTATGAAAACAAATTTCTCTAGGGGAAAATAACAGCTGAATGAATATTGACAATGAAAGGCAGACATTACAGTATAGCCTGACCTACTCTATTTAGCTCAGAGGTACCAACCATCACCAAGAACACAAATCAATATTTAGGTCATGTAATTTGTCTCTGAAGTGCTCAGTAGTATTATACTGCTGAGTAGTGAGGAGACAATTGTAACTTAGCTATCACAGACTAGCTCAGTACAAAAGCAGCAAAAGGGGTGACAGATACATTTGAAATAAAACGATAAGACATATACTATTTTATAAAAAGGTTAGTCAGATGGTTTACCAATATCTTGTTATAACCTACTAATTCACAGGTTGGTGCTATATAATCAGTAGTGGTTCCAAGCCTTTTGCTGGATTCTACAGCATCACTGACTACTCAGACGCCCCCGCCAGCATAATTAATAATGGCATACTGAGCTTGAGGTTAAGTGTGGTGAGGGTGCTTAATTTGAACATAAAGTATCAAAATCAAGCACAGAGCATCTAAAACTCCAGACTGCTCCCCTCCCAGACAACCCCTCCCCATCCCTTCCTCCTATAATATATATTCAATAGTGGCTCCCACATTTTGTTACTGTATTACTCCACTCAATTCAGACACCTCACCAGCATAAATAACTAGCACACTGAGAGCTGGAGGTGGTGTGTGTGTGTGTGTGAATATATAGAGGCCCTGGGGGGTACTTAACAAAAAGTGTGCTTTGAGTTCAAATTAAGCACCCAAACCAAGCACAGAGCTTCTAAAACCCCAGACCGCTCTCCCTCCCAGACTGACCCCCCATCCGTTCCTCCCTCCCTCGCTATATATTCAATAGTGACTCCCACATTTTGTTACTGTCTACTACGCCACTCAACTCAGACACCCCACCAGCATAAATAACTAGCACACTGAGAGCTGGAGGTGATGTGTGTGTGTGTGTGTGTGTGTGTGAATAGAGGCCCCAGGGGGGTACTTAAAAAGTGTGCTTTACATTCAACGTAAGCACCAAAATCAAGCACAGTGCATCTAAAACCCCAGCCGCCCCCCCAGCTATATAATCAGTAGTGACTCCCAAATTTTGTTAGCCTACTGCACCCCTCAGACACCCCACCAGCATAAATAACTAGCATATCAAGGGCTGTAGTATGTGTGTGTGACAAGAGGCCCCCAAGGGGAGTGAGTACATAACATAAGTGTGCTTTATGTTAAAATTAAGCACCAAAATTGAGCACAGAGCACCTAAAACCCCAGACTGACACAGTCCTCCTCCTCCTCCTCAGGCTATATAATCAGTGGTGGCCCCCACATTTTGTCACAGTTTACACCCATCCCCACCAGCATATATAACTATTACATACTGTATTGAGCAGTGTGTGTGTGTGTGTGAGAGAGAAGGGGCCCATTAAGAGAAGGCATGTTAAAATTAAGAACCAAAATCAGCATCTAAAAACCCAACCAGACCCAATGACCACAATTTAACTACAGCAAAACAAAAATACAGCACAATGACCAAGATTATGAACTTAATCAAAGTTTGCATATACTGTAGGTCACCTCACCAAGTTATGCTGTAAGCCTGTAAAATATAAATCCCCTTCCAGACCCTACCTCAAGCAAAGGAGTTATAACTGGATGCCGTTTTCCTTCTCTCTCCATTGGTTCGTTTTGTCTGTCAATGATTGCTAGCACTCACTTGTTGCTGCTGCTCCCAGACTCCATTGTGCTACTGTGCTGCTGGCAAGACAGTTTATTTTTTTCAATAAAAAAATGAATTACAGTTCTTGTCTTGCACAGCTAGCAGCAGCAAATGGCAGATGCGATCGTGATGAGTGAAATCCTGGTTGACGACTCCAGCGAGGGAACTGGAGAGGCAGTCAATCTGTGGCGGATGGCAGAATAACTCTAGCTGGCTAGTCAGCAGCTTCTCTGGTGAGTTTCTCTCTGGTGCTCTGAAACTCTCCTCTGCAGTAGTTGTTCCAGAGCACCAGAGAGGCCCCATTTAAACACAGTCCATGGACCTGAGGGGAACAGAAAAGTTAAGGGTAGAATGGGCAGAGGTGCCAAAAACAGGAACGGACCCAGCAGGCAGCTCTAATTGGTGGCTGGGTCTTACATCATCACGTCTGATGGTGTATGCATGGCCGACAGAGTCAGCAAGTGCAATTGTCTGCAAGGAAACAAAGTATGGCGTGGGCACCACTGAAATTAGTTGTGCTTCACTTGTGCAGTGTTAAGCCGTGTTCTGTTGCTGAATGCCAACCGTCACCACCTGTCCTCACCGCAGTTGCGGATCCTTCTGGCAGGCGTGGATGGAGCCAGACTCGGGACAAGAAACTGGAGTCTGACTGAAGGTACTGGTTATGGGCAGGGCTGGCAGGCACATCTACTTTTTATTGAATTTGGAAATAAGTAATAGAGGCCCCTCAGAGAGGTACAAGTGGGGATATGGGTAGCGTGGTGGTGTGGCAGCATGGCGACGTGGGCCCCCTCCCTCCTGCCACCTGCAGGTCACATATGTTGCAGACAGCTGGAGCTGCAGAAAAGAAATACAAATGAGTTGGTACAAAAAGGGAACTCCAGGGGCCTGCTCAGAAAACCTAAGGACTTGTGGCCCTGGGCAACTGCCCAGTCTGCCCTATGGTTAATCCGGGTGTGCCATAACTTTTCATTGTTTCTTAAGTTGACAGACAGTGAGCGTCTGTGCCTTTTCTTTAGTCTCTCGAGGCTGTGAGAGGGCCCTGGGGAGCCGAAGATATTTGTCATATATGTCTGATTTTCCTTTGAAGTATAAAGTATGGTACTTTATAACTGAATTGTTTAATTGTGTGACATCCTGTAGTGTTCAGGCGTGTACCCCTGGGCATATCTATCTATTTAAAGGACAATAGTTTTAAGTAACCTATAACTAGGAAGTGCTGGACTAACTGGGACTTATAAATGAATTAGTATTCTATTTTATTTGAATAAGTAGTAATTTTAAGTGTTTGGTTATAGATATTTTGTTTTTCATTGTGTGATAGTTTGTGGGTCTTTGCACCCCGTGAAGAGAGAGTGGAGGAGGAAATTTGATTATTTGAGAGTGGTAGGTTTTGTTTTTTGTTTTTATTTTGTTATTATTTTATTTTTATTCCTCTCCAGTCTATTTGCTTTTATTTATAATGTGTTGAGGAGGTTTAGTGACAGTTGGGCATTATTCCCCTACCAGGCTTAGGGAATTATGTCCTTTGAATGACCCCATTGTCATCTGACACCTATTTTAGGTGTCGTGCTTTGGGCATTCTTAGGAAGCGTAAAAGAAGGTGGAGAACTGGGCCTGGTGGGGGAAAGGAAAGGGGAGGGTGGATTGGAGTTGTGGGGTCCAGGAGACACCCTGGGGCGAAATGGGGTCATTATAGAGGTTATTCCTGTCTTGTCCCGATACCCAAGGGCTCCAACTTTAGTGGGCAGGTGCCGAAGTCTTCCCTGACAGCTCATCCTACCTTGGCAGTGTTATGCAATGCCAGATTCATTAAAAACAAGACAGCTATTATAGCTGATGTTGTTGGATCAACTGATCAGGCTTGCATCACCGAGACCTGGCTGGATGAAAATCCAGGCCCATTATTGGCCTTGGCAACTCCAGCCGGGTTCTTGGTGATACACCGTCCAAGGCTTGATCATAGGGGCAGGGGTATGGCCATTATATTTAAGACTGAGCTGGGCCTTGTGGATGTGCCATTGGGAAGTAGCAGATCCTTTGAATATATCCTGGGAGAGGGTGTAGGTTGCGGGATTCTCATCATCTACCATCCACCAGGAGATGGTGGAGAATTCCTGCAGGAGATAGCAGACTTCATTGTTGACGTGGTGTTGAGGTCCCCCAGATTGATAGTTCTGGGGGACTTCAATGCCTGGGTCGATGATGAACTCTCGCATTTTGGTCAAAATCTCCTCCAGCTGATGATGACGCTGGGCCTAACACAGGTGGTTACCTCCTCAACCCATGTAGGGGGTCATTCATTGGACCTGATCTTTCTTTTGGGTATGGAGATTGCTGATTTGGGGGTGGAACCAGTCAGCTGGTCTGGCCATTACACCATAAGGTTCAGTTTCAGGGCTCCCCCTAATAGGTCTGCCCCTATGAAGATGGTTCAATACCACCCTTTAAGGGGTGTTAACCCCAGTGACCTAACGGTGGTAGTGGATCTATCGGGCTTGTCGGGTGAATGCATGAGTCCAGATGATCTCGTACTAGCCTATAATAAGGCTGTGGGAGATGCTCTGGACAAGATTGCTCCTGTTCGTGTTTGGTCTCTCACCCTTCGTTCAAGGAGCCCTTGGTTTGATGGTTCCTTGAAGGAGTTAAGGCAAGTTGGCTGAAGGTTGGAGAGAGCCTGGTGGAAGTCCGGCCATGATGCTGACAGGCTTAGGTTGATGGCACATTATGATGGCTATCAATCAGAAATCACCTGTAAGAAGGCAGAATTCCTGTCCAGGGAGATTTCGGCTGCACAGAATCGACCAGCTCAGTTTTTCTGGTCCAATCTGTCTCCAGCCCAGAGAAGCTCTTCCTCAGCTGAGATGTGAGGAGTTCACTCGTTTTTTGCAGATAAATTTGCCAGCATCAGGTCTGGCATCGGTCCGACCTCCCCATGAGGGATTGCAGTGGTCAACAGGAGGAGGCATGCACTTGGCCTGTCTGGTCAGATTTTCGCCGGCTGGAGTTCATTGACATTGTGAAGATCATCCAAACATTGCAACCAACCAGTTGTAGTTTGGATCCGGGTCCTACACCACTTCTAGTGGGATGTGTAGAAGTTATCTGCCCAATCCTTGCTGACATTGTCTGGAAGTCTTTGGAGAGGGGGTTCTTTCCTGACCCCCTCAGGGAGGCGGTCGTTTGACCACTCCTTAAAAAACCCTCCTTGGATCCAGATTGTCTAGCTAACTACTGGCCTATCTCTAACCTGCCATTTGTTGGTAAGGTTATTGAAAATGCAGTTGCTTTGCCATTGGATAATCATCTTACAACTCACAATGTCTATGATACTCTCCAGTCTGGTTTTAGGAAGAAGCATAGCACAGAGACTGCCCTTGTCTGGGTATTGAATGACCTCCTAATGGCCAGAGATCGAAAGGCACGTACCATTCTGGTCCTTCTTGATCTCTCTGCTGCATTTGACACTGTAATCCATGGTGTGCTGTTGGAGCGCCTGTGGTTCTTTTGTGGGCTGTCTGGTACAGTCCTGAAATGGTTCCATTCTTACCTCACGGACAGGTCTCAGAGAGTTGCCACTGGAATTTATTCCTCTGGTGCTCATTCCTGCTCTGTGGGGTACCACAGGGTTCCAATCTAGCTCCCATGTTGTTTGCAGTGTATATGCTGCCATTGGGAGATATCATCAGGCGATACAGTCTGGGTTTTCACTGCTATGCAGATGATACTCAGCTGTATTTGTCCTTTATGCCCAGACAAGATGATGCACTCTCCATGCTAAATAACTGCCTCGCTGAGATCAGACTTTGGATGAGTTCTAGCTGGCAGAGACTGAATCCGGATAAGACTGAGGTGCTGGTAGTGGACCCAGGTCATCCGGGGGTGGGTTTGGGGGCTGGACAACCATCAGGAGTATTACTTGGTGGTATGTCGCTCACTACCTCCAATCAGGTGTGTAACCTGGGCATTATTTTTGATGGTGGTTTGACCCTAAAATCACAGGTGTCAGCTGTCATCAAATCCTCTTTCTACCATCTGAGGAATATCTCCCGGGTGAAACACCTGGTTCCTCTGGGTGATCTTCCAACATTGGTCCATGCCTTTGTCACTACCCGTCTTGATTACTTATATTCTCTCTACCTAGGGCTACCCAGGGTTGATATCCGCTGCTTGCAGCTGGTGCAGAACGCGGCAGCCAGGCTTCTGACTGGGACTTCTAGAACCAGTCATATTACCACAAACTGCACTGGCTGCCTGTTTGTTGGCAGATCACCTTTAAGGCTGGCTTGCTAACCTTTAAAACCCTACATGATCAGGGACCCGGTTACCTGAATGATCTCCTTGTACCTTACTGCCCCCTTCGTCCTCTCCGTTCCGCCAATGAGGGATTGCTGGAGATTCCCAGGGTATGATTGAAGACATCAGGATCTCGTGCCTTCTCATTTCAGTGCCTACCCTGTGGAATTCTCTACCTCGTTGGTTGAAAGAATGCCCAACTGTCGACAGATTTAAAATAGAGTTAAAAACGTATTTATTTAGTTTAACTTTCCCTAGCTGTGGATGATTTGTTTTAATGTCTGTGTTTTAAAATTTTATCTTTATGTATATGGTTTTTATGTACAGTGCCTTGGTTTTGAAAGGCGCTATAAAAATAAAGATGATTTGATTTGATTTGATAAATAATGGAGATAAGAAATACAGATCTAATGAGACATATAAGCTGCTTTGTGTTCAGATACTATGTTCTTAAAAGTTCTTCTTGAAGCATCGGTGGCTCTTTAACATTTTCTCAACTGCATATGCAATGAGATTGCACATAAGGGACCCAATTTTGAGTCACAATGTGTAAAAGGACAGCATGTGGTGCAACAAGCCTACCTGTTGTGCAACTACAGTATATTTTGTAGTTATTCACAAACCAGTGACTTAGCCACTGTGTTGGAGGAAGGGAACTCCAAATGCGCTAAAGTTGGAAAGTAAATGGGCTTTGCTGGAAATGCGTGTGTGCAAACATGGTACAATATGTGTATGTTAACACATGATTGCTCACACTCTTGTACTGTTTCTTTTAGTTTACCATTTGACACAGAACTACAGATATGTCAGGTAACACTATGTTAATACCTACAGTTAATTTTCACCAAAAACATGGATTCTCCTATCCTCACTGTGTTTGAAGAGACTCATTCTAAGCAACTGGAAAAGTAAGAAACTCACTCTTATGGAAGATTAGTGACATAGTATGGGTTCACTTGCTCAAAATGAATGAATAAACTGCTGTTTATTAGACAAACTTGACCTATTTAAGAATATTTGGATAGGCTGGCAGTATAGTCTAGAGTTAGAGTAATGAACTGTGAATGAGCTTGGTTAAACAGACCTAGGTTTGAGCAAGTCACTTAACCAGGCTAAAGCTCCCAGGTGCCTATTGGGCCTTATCTGGTTAACAAAGAATAAATTATTTATTTATTTATTTATTGTTCTAGGAATTAATACCTTTGAGCCAAAGGCTCTTTTACAAAGGTTCCATGTCAATTGAGTACAAAACAAGTGTAGTTACAAAGAATGACAAATAAGTTCAATATTGTCACAAGCAAAGAGAAATAACACATTACCTTAAAATTTACAAAATTAGTACAGGACAGGGAAACAGAAATACTTTTCTTAAACAAAACAAAAATAGATTATCGGAAAAAAGTCTCAAAAGAGAATATACTAATTGAGAGAGTAGAAGGAGAGAAGGGAAGCAGTCAATAGTGAGAAAGAGCCTCACATATGCCTTTGTCAAGATAATGTAGTGAGGAAAGAGGAAGAGAGAAAAATAAAAGAGAAGGGAGTAATTTAATCAAGGCAGTCACAGGAGCTGGAGGCAGCAAGGTGTGGGTGAGATGAGGGTATTTATGACATTTAGCCAGCTAGGTGCACGGTAAGCAAATGATCGTTGTCCCTGAGTAGTCCAGCAATGGGGAACCTGGAGAGGTTGATGATTTGATCCTCTGGTGAGACGGATGCAAGGATTAGGGCGTAGCAGTTCTTGGATACATGGAGGGGTAAGGCCCATGGTTGTTTTATTAGCCATCAGGCAGGTAAGATACTTTTGGCGGTTTGAGAGTTGCAGCCAACCAGTTTCAGTGTAGAGCTCACAGGTGTGAGTGCGTCTATGTGAACCAGTGAGCAGTCGACAGGCCTTGTTGAGGGAGGTTGTTATGCGCTTAAGAGAGGTGGTTGAGGCAGCCCCTTATATAATTAAGCCATAGTCAATGATTGAGATGACAGAGCTTTGAATAGCAATCCTAAGTGCAGGTTGGGTAAGGAACTGCTGGTTCGGAACAAGATACCAACACGCTGGTTTGCCACTTTGCTGTCTTTTCAATGTGGGTAGCAAAGGTTAGCCTTGGTCAAAGGTGATTCCAAGATATTTAAAGGTAGTCACTTGTTCTAGAGTACTTCCCAGATATGTATTGATAGAGAGTGGTAGTTGCCTTTTCTTGTTTTGTGGGCTAGAGAAAAGCATTGATTTTGTTTTTTTGTGGTTAACAACCAGTTTGTGATCAAGGAACCACTAAATAAAAATAAAAAAAATAAAAAATATAAAAAAAGATTTTGACTCAGTTTATGGTTCTCTGGAAATGTGGATGATTGAAAACTCTCTGTAACAAATTGTTATGAAATTACTATTGATTTAATGATTTGTTAACTGAATCTTTTGTAGCACTATTCAATGTTTTACCAGATAATTTGTTTTATGTAAACTGAAAATTAATAAAAAGAACAGAAAAAAAATATTTCCCTCACCCATGGTAGTCTGTTTATGACATAGCACCAGTTGCATGGGGCTTTGCCATACACAGAGCACCTTGGTACCAGTGCTGCTCTGTAGTAGTCCACCTACCTGACTGGCCTTTACTTTAAGAGCTCTTTCTGGCTTAAGACATTTGTATGCAATATTTGGTTGCCCCTTTGTGTATCCCTAGGGGTCCGGTGGCTCTCCTTCCTATTCCCAGCCAAAATCCATGATCAAGTGGCTCTCCTATTCCAAGACTCGTTTTCCATACATGTATGTTCTCTGTGCTGGTATAGTACCGCATCAATCTGTGCCCCACAATGGCTCCAGTGTTGGAGGTACAGCATAAAAAACTGCTTAACCCACAAAACAAAGGTTACCAAGCTTTGTGGATGGATTTGTATAAAGGCCCCATCCCCTTTCACAGGCATGTGTGTTGTGATTTGTAAAAATGTGAGAGGGATGCAATCTTCTTTCAATGTACCTGAGGGAGTCACAAGACAAGAACTAGTGCAAAACCACCGCAAGGGTTTTTGCTATATGACTAAGAATCAGGCACAAAATATTTTCAGTACCTGGCCCCAAACCTTTGCTGAGGACAGGGACTACTGACTGCTAGTTAAAAATAATCTACATTATGTTATTCATTGTGCTGAGATCTGGACTAGTCAATTAAATATTTATTATGCTACTCTTCCCAGGGGACCATCTAAAATGTTTGTCCTTTGAACCCCCACCCCAATAAATATGGGCTTGTTTGCATGTCTCTTTTAATCCATTGGATGCCTTCCTTATTAATTTATTCTAGCTACAGGGGACTCATGTGACCATGATCAGGTCACAACCTCCCTTATGTAACTGAACCAGCCCTCCTTCCTTCCTTCCTTCCTTCCTTCCTTCCTTCCTTCCTTCCTTCCTTCCTTCCTTCCTTCCTTCCTTCCTTCCTTCTTTCCACTCCTTCTTAAATTTCCATGATCTTTCCCAAATCTCCCCTAGTCTCACTTCTCAACCACCCAAAAGGATTTGTGTTAAACTGGGATAACTATATTTTTGAGTCTAGATCATAGAAAAGGGGAAGTCTGTTGTTGTAATACCATTTTTCATACATACTGCATCCCAAAATATGTCACATGCCTTGAAGAGTGAGAGTTGAGATACCCAGAGAAGAATTTAGACAGTGGAGGCTAATTACACCCCAATCCTGCCCTCTAGCCCATTCCCCTACCTCTTTTCCTCTCTCCCCCTTGTCTTATCTCTACAAATCCTCCCCAATTTCACCCCTCTCCACACTCCTTCCCTCTCCCTCCCACATTCTCTTCCTACTCCCTCCCAACCACCCTGGGTTTCTGCATTTTCCCACCCTTAATCTCACATTTCTTCATAGAACCTGTCTCTCCTCCCCATCTCACACATTTCCCACCCTTGCCCCCTATAGAAAAGTTGGAAGTCTTACTCTACTCTCCTCTCTTTCTTCTTGCTAGTGACACAGAACCCAACACCAGCACACCTTTCCTTCCTTTCCCTATTCTACCAAATGGTTCCAGTTTATTTTACCTCAGTGCAATGAGTCTCCTACCTAAGCCTGACTCCCTCAAAGTTTGAGTGTCCCTGCTTCTCTTGACCTTTTATGCATTACGGAAACCTGGTTGTTCTCTAGGGTACCTGACTCCTGTCTAGCTCTCCCTGACTTTCACCTTAACCAGCAGGACTGAGTTAAGCTTAGAAATGGGGTTGCCCTCTATGTTTGTCAAACCCTGTCGTGCTCCATCTCCCACAGTGAGTCATGCACCTCCTGTCACAAACCCCTACTAGCTAAGCTTTCCCTTCCTTACTCCATCCCCATCTTTCTTGGTGTTGTCTATGCCTCTCTGAAGATCTCTCCCTCTGCCCTTGTAAACTCCCTTTCATCTCTCATCTCTCATGATGCCCTGGGAGAGCTCATCCTCCTCAGGAACATCAGTTTAAACTGGCTCTCCCCTGTTTCTAAGCACAATCTCTATAAGACTGAGTCCTTCAACCCTGCACAATTAATCACTGAACCCACCTGACTCAATCTGCACTCCCACAACCACTCCCTCCTGGACTGGGTGCCCTCTTCCCATCCCCACTGTAATATTCCTGCAGGCATTCTCCTTGACATCTTCAGCAATCACTGCCTAACCTACTGTGTTCAGACAGTGCATCCCCTAAATCTGCCCCAAATACCTTCAGTATAGGCCTCTCAGGTCTCTCAACACTGTTACTCTTGTAAATACAGTAACCTTAGAGCCTCTGACTGGTCTTCTGTATACTCAGCCTCAGGCATTGATTTATCCCTCTCCCTGTCCACTGCCATTTTTATCAAAACCCAGAATACTCATGTGCTCCTTACAATGTCCAGAGTAAAGTGCTCCCACCACCCCTGGATCACAGCTGACCTTACTGCTTTGTGAAAGTCCAGGGACCTTGCGTGGTTATGCTACAAGTCCTCCCAATCTCTGTCTGACTTTCAACATTATAGATCTCTCAGGAACACCTGCATAAAGACCGTTGACTCTGCAAAGGCCAGCTATTTCAAGGCTAAACTCCAAACCAATCTAAAATCTCCCTCAAATTTCTGGAAGGTTATCCTCTCCTTACTTGATGCCCCAACCAAGTCTGCCCCCCTTCCCCATCCTCCTGGTGGATGGCTCAGGTCTGTGACTCACTCTCTATTGCTGCTGACTTTAACAAGTTCTTCACAACCTGTGGAGATGGCATCGATGTGTGTAGAGAAATTGAGGTGACCGTCCAGCCAGACACCCATGTACTTGAATTCGGGGATCATCTTAAGGAGTAAACTGTCCAGGGTGGTGATCGCTGGGGAGGTTGGAATGAAAATCATGGTAACTGTCTTTTTGGCAATGAGTTTTAGCTGGTTTGATTGGAACCAGAACTGAACTCTGTAAAAATCATTTTGGAAATTGGGGAGAATGCTGTTGTGGGATGGGCCAGAGGTATTGATGACAGTGTCATCTGCATACATGTGTGTGTTAGAGAAGTGACAGACTGAGGGAAGGTCGTTTATGAAATAAGAGAAGAGGATGGGCCAAGGATAGAGCCTTGAGGAACTCCTGAGAGGATAGGGAGAGAAAAACAGAGTGTATCACCTAGTTCGACTGACTGTTGTCTATTTTGGAGGTATGAACGGAACCAGTCAACTGCAGGTTTAGCAAGGCCAAATGAATTAAGTTTATGAAGAAGGAGGAGTGGGTGGGAGACAGAGTCAGAAGCTTTTACCAATTCAGCAAAGATAGCAGCAGTGATTTGGCTTTAGTCCATTGCAGTGAAGATGGAGTCAGTGACACGCAGCAGAGGCGTGATAGTGGAATGTTGTTTCTGAAAACCTGATTGCACAAGTGACAGAGAGTTGTTGGAGGAGAGAAGATCAGAGAGCTTTGCCAGATTAAGGGATTCCTGGACTTTAGCAAGGGAGGGGAGGAGCGAGATGGGCTGATAATTTCCTGGGGATGAGGGACCGCTGCCCTTGTGTAATGGTAGGACCTTGGCCAATTTCCACACTTTGGGAACAGTGGCTGTGGAGAGAGAGAAAGAGATTTAGTATATTAGTATGTCAAGGGGGTGACTATTGTGGGGGCAAAGATGTGGAGCAGTCTAGGGTGGAGGCCATCAGGGCTAGATTTGGAGGGGTTGAGAAAGGTGAGTGCAGTGTAACCATCAAGAAGAGAGAGAAGGGAGGAAAGAGGAAGCTGGTGGAAGGGAGGAAGATTCAGGAGGTCAGGGAGAAGAGACAGGTGAAGGGTGGAGGAGGAATCGGATAGGACACAAGAAACAAAGAAGTTATTGAAAGCCTCAGCAACACAGGCAAAGTCAAAGACAGGGCAGCTGTCAATTGTACAGACCGGGAAGGCTTGTTGGGAGGGGGGATCCAGGAGGGAGTGGATCACCTTCCAGAAAGAAGCAGGGGTGTTTTGGCTCTGATAAAGCTGGACTTTGAAATATGAAGCCTTGGACTGGCTTTAGAAATAACCACTCCACTGTCTCATCCCTCCTATGTGTAACTGACTCTATCCTCTCTGGGATGGATCAGGGCCATGTCACCACAGCCATGTTCATCAATCTAGCCAAAGCTTTTGACTCAGAGTCCCATCCACTCCTACTAGACAAGCTGTACTTTTCTGGCCTTTCAGCACCCATTGTGGACTGGTTCTATTTGTACCTCGCTGACCTGCATCAGTCAGTTCAGGTGTGTGGTGTTCTGTCCCCACCCCTTGCAGGGGTCCCACAGGGCTCCATCCTTGGCCCAGTCCTATTCCCTATTTTCTTAAATGACTTCCCTCTGTCTGTGTCTCCTCACACATCCATATGTATGTGGATTACACATTCAGCTACACCTCTGGCCTGTCAACCCCAGCTGTAGAGGTCCTACTTCAGTGTGACTTCCATAGTGTGCTATGCTGGTTCCAAGCCAACCAGTTCAGAATTAATACCAAGAAGACAGTGTCCTTGATCTTTTGCTCCAACCAGAAACTGGCAAATCTCTCACCATCCCCTGTCTTCTCCACCCTGTATAGCACACTTCTTGAAGCTGTCCCTGCCTTCAAGTGTGTGGGGGTTTGGCTTGATTTTAAGCTTGAATTGTCTGCCCATATTGACACCAACCATGCCAAATGTCACCCCAAACTCAGTGCCTTATACTGTAACAAGGACTGCCTCCCCTTCCAGGTCCATTGGGACCTGGTAACCAAAATGGTCCTCCTGGTTTTAGACTAAGCAGACATGCTCTATGGCACTAGTGTCTTCTCTTCCCTTGCCAGATTGGACACTCTCTGCAATGCCTTCTGTTGTTTTGCCACCTAATCCACACCCCACACTCATCGCTAGTCTCTCTACCCCTCCCTCTCCATCCTCCCTCTTCCTTTACATCTCCAGTCCCATTTTACCTCCATCATTGCTAAATAATGGTTTAACTCCCTTCCCTCCTACCTTTCCTCACTCCTCTCCATCACCTTAATCTCTTCTTACTCTCTGCACTCCAGGGATTCCTGTACCTTCATCATTCCCCATCCTCACTCATGTGCTGAGCAAGCTGCCTTCTCCTATTATCTCCCCTCTTCCCTATGGCTTCCCCCTCTCTTCATGCCTTAAGACGACAGCTAAGGCTTACTCCCCCTCCCCTGTACTTGTCTCTTCTCTGCTTGAACTTCCTGTCTTCTGTCCCAGCCTCTCTAGTTCCCCCAGCTTAATTATATAAACAGTCCCTGCATCAAACTCCTATTGTAACTGCTAAATCTACCCACCTGCATTACCTAATTTTGTAATTCTTGATGCTGTTATCTCTTGCCTTTTGCACTTGGACCTATACAACACATTTTTGCACTTTATCCTGTTACATCTTTGTACAAGTTCCATTCAAGCTGTCAATCATCTGCACCTTATTTACATCATGACATTGTGCTATAATGTTCTGTATCTTACCCCTGCAACCCTTCCCCAGGCTGCACCTGGAAATGAGCCTTGCTTTAGTGTGCCTTTCCAGTTTACCAGTTTTCAAATTGCTCCAAACAGAAACTGGAAAATCTGGTGCTTTACTGCAGCCAAAACTCTGATTGTGTTGCTAAGCTGAAAAAGGGTGCATGAGCCTGTTCGGTGGAGCAAATAAAAACTGAGTACATTCTAAAAGTGAAATATCATGTGTCATAGTGGAACTCAATCCAGCTGGGGCTGAACTGAACAGGAAGGAGGAAGGAGCTGAGGGGCTGTAGTCAAGCGACATCTATTGTGGACTACAGGGCACTGTTAACCTAGCATCTATTGACTTTGGAGCACGTAGTACTAAATATTTGGGAGATAGATAGGGTCTTGTACCCTCAGATCTAAAAAATAAGGACCTTGGATGAGTGGGAATTCACAAGGCAGGAGTGACATCATTTCCGGTCCTCGGAGCATATAAACAAAGCTACAGAGCGAAAAACATGCTTTACTGTAGCCAAAACTCTATTTAATTGTGTTGCTAAGCCTAAAAAGGGTGCATGAGCCTGTTTGGTGGAGTAAACAAAAACTAAGTACATTCTAAAAGTAAAATATCATGTGTCATTGTGGGACTCCATCTATCTGGGACTGAACTGAACAGGAAGTAGGAAGGAGCTGAGGGGCTGTAGTCCAGAGGCTGTTAAGATAGCATTTATTAACTTTGGGGCACATAGTACTAAATATTTGAGAGATACATGGGGTATGTACTGTACCCTCAAATCTAAAAAATAAGGACATTGCATGAGTGAAAATTCATGAGGAGGGAGTGATGTCACTTCCAGTCCTCAGAGCATATAAAGAAAGCTACAGGGTGAGTGACATGAGCTCAGGTGAGCGTGCAAAGCAGTGTGCTGAGACACACGTAGAGACACATGTGTCTTAGCGCTTGTGTCAGGCGTGTCCACCGGGACCAGGGGACAATAGCCTACCTCTATTTGTCGCATCTGTGGTAATCTAAGTAAGCTAGGCAGTCTTATTTCTGGAGTAGACATCCTGTCATAAATTGGGTAATGAAGTAAATAAACTCACACATAATGGAAAGTGCTGATGTAAGTGAAGGATTTTTAAAGGTATTACTGCAGAATCGGGCTATAAAGAAAATGCTGTGACTGTCTGATGTACATTAACCAGACAAAAACACCCTTGGAGGAACAGTTTCATGTGATAAATGTAAGGAGCTAACGGCATTAAGGGAGGAGCTAAATACCCTCAGAAACAAAGTAACACAAATGGAGAGGGAATCACAAGGAAATATTACTAAATTACCCATTGGAAACTATAATTTAGAGTCAAAGTCAGGTGGCCTCGGGGTCCGGGGAGCAGATGAAATGGATAGTGAGGATGCTAGTTGAGCCACTATAGCTCAGTTCCCCAAAAACAAAAGAAGATGAGCTCTAGGAAATTGCTTTACACAATAAATATGTCCCCATAGGCATTGAGGATGATGGGGCTCAAGCTTTTGCAGGCCAAGCAGATGTTACCTCATCTAATGCACTACTACCCACTATCATCGAAAAGGAAAATAAAACTATCCTGGTAACTGGGGACTGCATATTGAGAAAACCTGACTCTACTATTTGTAAACATAACAAGGTGAGCACAGTGCTAAGTTGTTTACCAGGTGCAAGGGTAAAGGATATCAAGGAAAGACTTCAAAACTATTGGATAAAAAAATTCACAGTCAAATTGTGGTTATTCATGTGGGAATAAATAATGTGGGCGAGACCATCAGAATGATGTGGTCAGGGACATTAAACAAGCTTGGCAAACCCCATAATTTCTGGGCTGCTCCCTAAATTAAGCTTTGATGCAGAAAAGAAAAACACACTATTAAAAGGATAAATGCCCACTTAATAAATAAGTGTATAGCTGCAGAAATAAGCTTTCTGCACACCCGGGACACCTTTTTTTCAGAACAAAAAATTATATGCAAAGGATGGTTTACATTTTAACCCCCTTGAAACATCAACCCTAGCCACCCTAATAGCAAATGATGTACAGAATCATTTAAACTAGCTGGTGGGGTGGAACAAAAATGGTTGATCCACTCAAAAAAAGCAGGCTAAATTTAAATGCAGACAGAAACAGGCTAATGACAAAAACAACTTAAAATGTCTGCTTGCAACTGTAAAAAGCATGAGAAACAAGAAAGGTGAACCAGAGGCAGTAATAGAAATGCACAATGCACTGGATGTGCTGGGTTTAATGGAAACCTGGTAGTCACCAAATGACATATTGGGAAGAGAGATAGCTGGCCACACACTGTATCCCCTGGATAGGAAGGAGAAAAAAGGTGGGGGGCAGCATATATATCAAACTCAATTAAATCAGTAAGAATCTCTGAGAAAATCAAACAAGTGGCAAAAGAGACAGAAACTATATGGATAAGATTGGAAACAAGGACAAGTAATTTTATAACTGTGGGAGTTTGCTATATGCCCCTGAGACTAAACGATGAAGACAGTATATCCATTTATAATGAAACAGAGAGAGCCTGCACTATGGGAGAGGTAGTACCGATGAGTGATTTTAATCTTAGTGATATAAATTGGGAAAAGCTGGAAGGAATTAAACCATCTAGTAAAATGTTTTTAGATATAATAAATCAAATAGGCATAACTCAATATATAAGGTACCCAACAAGAGGGGATTATATACTTGGCCTAGTGATGACAGCCAGAACATCAGGGTCACTAACTGTAGGGTTAGCTCCCCCCGGGAAACAGTGATCATAATTGTGTTACCTACATATGGACATAGACAGGGTAGAGAAGGTTCAGAGGAGGGCAGCAAAGATGGTGCATGGATTGCATCACAATTCCTATGAGGACAGGTTGAGGGAAGTGAACATGTACTCCCTGGAGGAGAGGAGGGAGAGAGGGAATGTGATAGAGACATACAAGTATCTTACAGGGAGGAACAGGGTGCAGGAATATACTATTTTTAAGGTAAAAGATGTTCCAGGACTAGAGGGCATAGGATGAAGTTGGAGGTAGGACGATTCAGAGGAAACGTGAGGAAGAATTTCTTCACAGAACGCGTGGTGGACAAGTGGAACCTCCTGCCAGAGGAAGTGGTGGGGGCTGAAACAATCACAGGATTTAAGAATGCATGGGAAAGACATAAAGGAATTCTGGAGGTCAGGGGTAAGGGGCAAAGGCTTCTAGGAAAACATAAACTGAACTTACAAGCTCAAATGGGCAGACTGGGTGGGCCATAGGCCCTTATCTGCCGACACTGTCTATGTATCTATGTGTCCTCTTTGCAATAAATAAACACATCCCTTTCACTAAAGGGTGTATGGAAGTCTGTCTCATTAACACAGCAAATCAAGAACTTATAAGTAACGAACTGAAGAAAATGCAGTGGGAGACTATTTTTGAAAATGAGTCATTTAATGATAGTTGAGAGTGTTTTAAACACCACATAACTGCACTATGTGATAAATTCATCAGAAAAAGTAAAAACTATAATAATATGGGACTTAAACCCAAGTGGCTCACCAATAAAATCAAAAAATTATTAAGAAAAAAACAAACGGTATGAATCATTTAAAGCAGTAAAAACAAAGTAAACATGCAATAAATTTAAATCAATAAAGAGGCAGTGCAAAAATTGAATCAAAAAAAGTAAAAGAAATATGGGAAAAAAGCTGGCTAGCAGGCAAGCAAGGACAACATGCAATAGTTCTATAGTTATGTTAACTCACTTCGAAAAACAAACATGGGCTTATGCACTCTTACTGTAGATGACAAAGTAGTAGATGACCCTGTAGAAATGGCAGAACATTTTAATTCATATTTCAGGATGTTTTTTTCTCTTAAACATGTAAAAACTCATCAAATAAAGAATAATACCTATCCCATATACAGATAACAGAGTATGCTATAATACAAAAAATAAATAAGCTTAAAAATACATTTTCTGCCGGACCAGATAATATATCAAATGCTGTGCTAAAATTATTATCCCCAGAGACTGCAAAACCTTTAAGTATAATATTTTCAAAATCATTACAGGAAAATGAAGTTCTGCAGGACTGGCTGGCACCAAATGTGGTGTCTATTCACAAAAAAGGTGACAGAGCGGGTTATGCAAATTACCGACCAATTAGTTTGATGTCAGTCCCAGGAAAACTGTTAGAAGCCATAATAAAGGATGAAATAAACTCTCATCTTAAAAGGAGTGGCCAGTCTGATCATGAGCAGCATGGCTTTCAGGCTGGAAGGCCATGTGTTACAAACTTATTTGTGGGGCATTGGTGGTATAGTGGTGAGCATAGCTGCTTCCCAAGCAGTTGACCTGGGTTCGATTCCCGGCCGATGCAGAGGACATATTTTCAGGCTGAGGTACTAAATGAGTACTTCACCTCAGTTTTCACCAGGGAAAATGGGGATGCTGCATCATACATGGGAGGAGACAGAGATAATGAGGAGGGGGACCCTTACAGTCGGCAGGTCTGGGGAGGGGGCATCACTGGCAGGTGGGGGAGGGAGAAGAGGTACAAGAAGTGGAAATCACAGCAGAGAGTGAGGAAGCCCTCAGCTCCCTTAAGACGGAGAAAGCACTGGGGCCGGATAAATTACATCCTAGAGTGCTGAAGGAACTTGCAGATGTCCTGGCAAAACCCTGGCAGAGCTTTTCACCATCTCTCTGAGGACAGGGTGGGTGCCCCAAGACTGGAAGGTGGCGCATGTAGTACCTATCCACAAGGGGATCAAGGAGCTGGCAGGGAACTACAGGCCTGTCAGCCTGACATCGGTGGTGGGCAAGGTGATGGAGGGCATTGTCAAGGAGAGGCTAGGGGGGGACCTGGATAAGTCAGGGTACCTGGACGATAGACAGCATGGATTCATCCCAGGAAATCATGTCAGACAAACCTGGTGGAGTTCTATGACTGGGTGACAAGTGCCTTGGACCTGGGTAGACCAGTGGATGTCCTCTTTCTAGACTTCAGCAAGGCATTTGACTCTGTTCCTCATGTGGGCCTGTTGGATAAGCTAGGAGAAATGGGGTGGGAAACCAGATGATCAGATGGATGGGCAATTGGCTCCAGGACCGGACCCAGAGGGTCGTGGTTGATGGGATAGTCTCATCCCCAAGGAGGGGTCATTAGTGGGGTCCCGAGAGGGATCAGTCCTGGGCCCCCTTCTGTTCAGCGCCAACGATCTGACATAAGGACAGGAATCAGGAGTGAGATGAGTCTCTTTGCAGATGACTCGAAACTGGGGGCGGTGGTGGATGGGGAGGAGGGAGGGTGGCCCTGCAGGGGACCTGGAGCTCTGGAAGATGGTCTAGAAAGTGGAAGCTGAGATTCAATGTGAGAGTACAAGGTACTCCACCTGAAGGCTAGAAACCCAGGCCAAGTGTACACCCTGGGGGAAATACTACAAGTCTCAATGGCTGAGAGGGACCTGGGGTGGTGGTGGATGTCAAGATGAACAACTCTGAGACTTTTAGGGGCAGCAGCCAAGGCCAACAGGATGCTGGGATGCATCGCTGGGGATCACCTCCAGAAGGAGGAAGTGATACTCCTCTGTATAACTGCTTGGTGAGGCCGCACCTGGAGTACTCATGCAGTTTTGGAGGCCACACTTAAAGAGGGACATTAACCTCCTGGAGAGGGTCCAGAGGAGGGCAACCAAAATGATTTGGGGCTTGGGGACAGGACCTGAGGAGAGGCTTGAAGAGCTAAATATGTACACATTGGAAGAGAGAAGGGACTGGGGGACATGATAGAGGTCTTCAGGTACATGAAGAGGGTAAATGGGAGGAACAGTCAGGGTGCTTCGAAGGAAGGAGGAGGAGGGGCACTAGAGGGCATGGGTGGAAGCTGGAGGGGAAGATTCAGGGAGAAAGGAGGAGGTGCTACTTCACTGAGAGGGTAGTGGAGCCATGGAATGCACTACCTAGGGGCTGGTGGAGGCAGAGACAGTGGAGAGGTTCAAGAGGGGTGGAGGTACAGGGAAGGTTCAGGAAGCAAAATCCAATGCAGCAAGAATATCCGGAACTGGGAAGGGAGAAGCCAGAGAAGGTGAGGGGGATAGCAAAGGTCAGCACCCAGGGTGGGGCTGACCAAGCGAAAGACACGAAGACCATTAGGCCTATTCTTGCTGGCATTTTAGTATGTTAGTATGTATGTTAGTATTGCGCTTTTAAAAAAATATCTTCTGTACTGGACAATGGGAGACCGTGAATTGCATATATTTGGACTTTGCAAAGGCCTTTGATAAGGTACCCCATTGTGAAATCATCAGTAGCTTAATGGATATAGGACTAGATATAGGGTTAGTGGGATGGGTTAATGCAGAGTTGACAGATAAGACCCAGATGGTATGTATAAATGGATACCCCCCCCCATGCCGGTGATGAGCAGGGTGCCGCAGGGATCGGTTCTGGGCCCGGTGTTGTTCAGGGTGTCAATGTCTAGTATGAGGAAGGATGCAACAAACTAGATAAGTAAATATACGGATGACACTAAACTTGCTGGGATTGCACTAGATGATGACGGCATAGCTTCTAAACAAAATGGTCTGGATAAGCTTTTTAATTCAGTCACCACAAAGGGTATAAGCTTTAATACTGATAAGTGCTGTGTTATACACTTATGAACATATGGAATACTTGTAAGAAAGGCTTGAGCACATACAACTCATAAGAGAAACACGTAGTATAAAAGCTTTATTTTACAAGACTCCTAACATGTTTCGGACTGCTCCCCAGTCCTTTATCAAAGGAAATAAAAACCAAGTGTCAGAACACCATATATAACACACAATTGATTCAGGTGTATTCCATCAGAACAATGAATACTTAGCTAAACCATCAAACTAATTGTAATCCTCCAGAGAGACCGTCATTCAATTAAATTAAATATTTTAAACATCTTCATGTCTAATACAATAAAACAAAAGTGCATATAACAATGTAGTCTTATACTACTTCTTCCAGAACTAAATTGTGAAAATGTAAAGATACAAAAAAACTAAAAACTCAAAAACTAAAAAGGGGACACTGAACAAGGGGGGGAGTTTAACAAGATAGTCAGACCATATGGTTCATGCTGATCAGATATGACCAAAATTAACTCGATCCTTTAAATATGGATAAAGCTCTAAGGGGCCATTTAGCCTTGGACTTTGTTAGCTTTTAAGGTTAAAATCCAGTAATTTTTCTTCTTAGTACTAGATTATTATAATCTCCACCTCTCGGTTCCTATTTACCTTATCGGTTGCCATAAACTTAAAGGAATGTTGTTCAGGTTCTCTAGTATTAGCAACATGTGCTGCAGTAGCATAAGTCATCTCCCCTCTGAATGGCTCTCATATGTTCTCCTACTCTGATTTTAAAACTCCTAATCGTTTCCCCACATAAAAGCCTCACAGTTACATATTGCCAAATAAATAACTCCCACTGTGTCACAGTTCATGAATTGTCAATTTCAAAACTTCTATCATTGTTGTGACTAAAAATATTACCCTGTAACATATGGCTGCAATAAATACATCGTTTGCATTTAAAATTACCCTTCCTTTTATCTAACCATGTACTTTTAGACTTATTTTCATAATGACTTCTAAGTAAGTCTCCTATAGTGGAACTTTCTTAAAACACATTCTGACGGGTTGTTCTATCACTCCTTGTAAACCTGATTCAGCTCCCAATATATGCCAATGCCTATTTATGATATTTTCAAGTTCTTTCGCTTTTACTGAATATCTTGTAACGAAATTAAACGGCAATCTTCATGCTGTATTTTGCACTTATTTCTCAAAAGATCATCCCTGTCAGTGTTTTGGCTGTGTTGTAAGCTTCCTAATATAGTTCTTACCATAGCCCTTTGTGTCAGTCTATTTGTTAATTCTTTTGCCCCTCCTCAAAATCTTCCACTTCTGTACAGTTTCGTTTTGTTCTTAAAACTGACCGATTGTATATTTTTGATAGTGTGCCTGGGATGACAACTGTTAGCCCGTAATATAGTATTCTATCAACTTCCTTTCGGAATAAGAAGTTTTTATCTTATTTGCTTTACGCTCAATCTTTAAGTCTAAAAAGTAATTTGTTCCTTGGAGTGACTAACTGTGAATTTCAGAAAAGGATTTGTTCTATGTAAAAAGTCTACAAACAATTTTAACTCATTTTCATCCCCTTCCATATCAAAAAATATCATCAATAAAAGCTTCCAAACCATCATAAAATTATGAAAATATTGACATTATGATTAAAAATAAAATCCTCTTCCCACTTTCCACAAATAAATTCACAATCGATGGTGCACAAGTGGCTCCTATAGCTGTTCCTTTATCTGTAGAAACAATTCTCCATCAAATACAAATACATTACATTTTAAAATGCATTCCAAGAATTTTAATAAAACATCAGAACCACTAATATTCGCTTTATTTAAAAAGCAAGCTATTGCATCTAGTGCTTCTTCATGTGGAACATTGGTATACAGTGATTCAATATCCATCGTGACTAAAATTCCTTCTTCTGGTAATGTCACGTCTTTCAAGAAATTAAGGACTTCTGTTGTATCTTTGATGTATGATGGCAAGTTCCACACCAAAGGTTTCAAAAAAGAATCCACATATCTCGACAAAGGTTCTGTTAGTGAACCTATACCACTCACTACTGGACTACCAGGTGGATTAACTAAAGTTTTATGGACTTTTGGAAGAATGTAAAAAGTGGCCCTTGTGGGATTAGAAACTGTAAGGTAATTTTTCACATCTTGGGTAATTACTCCACTAGACAAGGCATCTTCAATAATCTCATCAATTCCATACTTGAACTCATATGTTGGATCTTCTTTTAGTCTGATATAGTACTGGGTGTTATAAATCTGTCTTTGCACTTCCAAAATGTAATTTCTCTATCCATTAGACCACCACTCCACCTTTGTCTGCTTGTTTTATCACTATATCTGTATCCTTCTTTAAAGTATCTATAGCTTCTTTTCACTGCTACTTAAGTTCTGATAAGAAAAATTATTCACTGGAATGCTTAATGTTTCAATGTCTCTCTCAACCAACTCTTTAAAATAGTTACTGCTGCACATGGGGGCACCAGACCGATGTTTTTAAAAACATTTGTATCCTTCACTGAATGTTCCATTTCTTGTAATCCAGCATTTCTCTTGGGAATAGAAAGCCTTAATATTAAGTTTACGGCAGTTTAAATTCAAATCTATTAAAGTTTGTACTGATTTAAAGGGGTAGTAGGAGCAAAACTCAAACCTTTTTTAACAAGTTGATTTCTCCACTTGTCAGATCATGTTTAGATAGATTAATAATTTTTTCGAGTCACAACAGTGATAGAAGTTTTGAAATTCGACAATTCATGAACTGTGACACAGTGGGAGTTATTTATTTGGCAATATGTAACTGTGAGGCTTTTATGTGGGAAAACGATTAGGAGTTTTAAAATCAGAGTAGGAGAACATAATGAGAGCCATTCAGAGGAGACATGACTTATGCTACTGCAGCACATGTTGCTAATACTAGAGAACCTGAACAACATTCCTTTAAGTTTATGGCAATCGATAAGGTAAATAGAACCCGAGAGGTGGAATTATAATAATCTAGTACTAAGAGAAAATTACTGGATTTTAACCTTAAAAGCTAACAAAAGTCCAGGGCTAAATGGCCCTTAGAGCTTTATCCATATTTAAAGGATCGCAGTTAATTTTGGTCATATCTGATCAGCATGAACCATATGGTCTGACTATCTTGTTAAACTCCCCCCTTGTTCAGTGTCCCTTTTTAGTTTTGAGTTTTAGTTTTTGTATCTTTACATTTTCACAATTTAGTTCTGGAAGAAGTAGTATAAGACTACATTGTTATATGCACTTTTTTTTATTGTATTAGACATGAAGATGTTTAAAATATTTAATTTAATTGAATGACGGTCTCTCTGGAGGATTACAATTAGTTTGATGGTTTAGCTAAGTATTCATTGTTCTGATGGAATACACCTGAATCAATTGTGTGTTATATATGGTGTTCTCTGACACTTGGTTTTATTTCCTTTGATAAAGGACTGGAGGAGCAGTCCAAACATGTTAGAGTCTTGTAAAATAAAGCTTTTTATACTACGTGTTTCTCTTATGAGTTGTATGTGTCAAGCCTTTCTTACAAGTATTCCATTGTTGGTTTCTGGAGCACTACGTCCCAGTGCGCACTCAGTTGGTTTGTAAACTTATGAACATATGAAGAAGCCAGCAGAAGAAGGCAATTTGGTCTATCAAGTCTACTCATATTGCAGGGTCCACAGCTTGAGCTAATGTCCCTGCCCTCCCTCCTCCCTCCCCACTCCTCCCATCCTCCCTACCCATGATCCTTACCTTCCCTATGGCTATCCCAGCCTCTCTTAAAGTTGTACACTGTCTTCAATGAGATGACTCTTCTGGCAGCGTATTCAAGTGTCTACCACCCTCTCTGTGAAGAAATGCTTCCTGACCTCCCTCCCTCCTAAACTTCCCACCCTTCAGCTTAAGACTGAGCCTCTCTTGTTATGGTTGCCACTCAGCTTAAAGAGACTCTTCTTATCAACCTTATGTATCCCTTTCAAGTACTTGAAGGTCTCAATCATGTCCCCCTCTCTCTCTCTCTCTCTCTCTCTCTCCTGTCCTCCAGGAAGTACATATTCAGAGCCCTCAACCTCTCCTCATGTGCCTTACCTTGCTGTTTGGCTATCATCTTTGTAGCCCTCCTCTGGACCTTTTCCAGCAGGTTAATGTCCTTTTTGAGGTGTGGACACCAGTACTGAACTCCATACTGTAGATGTGGCCTTATCAGTGACTTGAACAAGGGCAGTATAACTTCCTCTCTCCTGGTACTGATCCCCAGATATGCATCCCAGCATCTTGTTTGCTAAACATAAACATAAACTTGGGCAAATATAATAAAATGATGGACTATTCCGTGAAGGCACTCAGTTGAGGAAAAGACCTGGGCATAACTATAGATAATTAACTAATTAGCTAACATGTAAGACTCAGTGTACTACCCAAATCAAGATACTAATGTGTGATTTTATTAAGACACGGAATTTATATTCCTATTCAATTATGTTTTGTACTATGTATAATTCTGTTTGAGGTTTTGTATGCATTTTTGATTGACCATGGGTCGTACTTGTGAAAGGGATTGTATCCCAGTGTAATTACCCGTATACAAATAAAAATCAAATAGCTAAGGTAAACAAATTACTATGGGCTATAAAACGAAATTTCAGAAGTAGAAGCTGGGAGGTGACTATGCCAATCTGTACAGCATACATAAGACCATTACTGGATTATAGTAGTCCTGTATGGGTCTAATATCAAGAGATGGTGTAGACAGGCTGGAAAGGATACAAAGGCTGGCTACAAAGATAATATATGCATTAAGGGATAAATCATGCAAAGAAAGACTCCTTGACTTAAATCTTATGACCTTAGAGACAAGAAGAACTGGGAGACCTTTTGATGTGCTATGGCATCATGCAAGACATCTACTTCTAAATGAATTACAGTTAGAGTTTAAAAATTCAGTATGTACCGGGACACCCACTGCAGCTTCAACCAGAAAGTTCAACACCAATAGAAGAAAGGCCTTCTTCACACAATGAGTGGTGTCCCTGAATGGATTACCCTAGAAGTTATCACAAGTACTAGTAAACTGCAGTTTAAACAGAGACTAGACAGATACATATTAAATGATAACATTATACAGTATTATGCCCAAGCAGACAGGAGCATTTAATGGGCTTCCACGCCCTTGGCTCCTAATGACTTTAGTACGCACTCTTAGTGTCAATTAATTAATTAATTAATTACAGTTTAGAGAAGTCTATGGGAGAAAGGCTGAGAAGTTTATTGCAGGCAGTTTAGATGATGGTCATAGCAAAGTAGATAACTGTTGGTGGTGGGCTCTACACAGGAGTACTAAGATTCACAACTCTGTACTCAGACTGCATGGGGATAAACTGGGTGGGCAAAGCACTTTAACAGGTAGCAAAATGACTTGTTTTTTGCCAGCATGAAAGTCTTTGTTACAATAACATGTTTAATAACTCTTAAGTATTGGACTTCGATTTCATGTATGCAGTTCAGAAAATGATGCCCCATGAGACAGCAGGCATCTGCATGGAACGCACATCTCAGTTCACAGACCTACTATTTATTTTCTGTTATTTATTTTGACACTCATCTCTTTTCTCATACATTTGAATTGATGTGTGAAACCTCAGATCTGCCTTTAGCATAACACTGTAACACATGATGACAATCATTGTGCCGGTAATGTTCCCATGTACTGAGTGTGGTAACAGCAAGGAAGGAAACCAACACTTTGAGCTAATGCCTTTTGCAAAATGGGCCTGCAATATATTAGCTACAGAGATTAGATGTATTAAAGTGCTAGTAGCACCAAACAAACAACAGGCAGAAAATGTTAGTAATTTTTAAAAGTAATCCCATTTAACTTTTTATCTCTCATGTGTTTTTCTTTTTCTATTTGCTCATTATATGGTTTTCTGCTTAACAGTATTGGGTGTGATATGAAAAGCAGTACACACTTTGGCAAGGGCCCCAGAATCAGCAGTGGAATACGCAAGAGAACCATAATCAACAATAGGGAATGGAAAGTTGTGTAAATGCTTAGTTTCTGGGATCAGGAAACCTTTTGACCCATGAAGGGTTCAAGCCTCTGATATACTGTTTTATCAGGTTGTTGATGCTAGTGTTAAAGGAGAGGTACTGACAAAGATAATTGGTATTTAAATTGGGTGACCAGCTCAACCATAGTACCTTCTAAATCATGGATGAGAAGGGAGAGCATGTATTTCTTGTGTATTCCTGAGAAAACCATGGATTTCATTTTTGGTGTTGAGGATCATTTTGTTGTCCAAAAACCTGGCTTGGAAGAGGTCAAAGTCATGTTGTAAGGTTTGTTGAAGGATGCCAGGTCCCTGTCTGAGCTGAAGATGATGGCATCATCCACATATAGTAAGGTTTTAGCGGAATGGCAAGCATTTGGGAATGTATTTATGAATAGTGGAAAAAGTAGGACCTTGAGGGACCCTGCAGTTAATAGGATGAAAGTCTGAGTGGGTGTTGTCAGTTGTTGTCCTGAGCACCAGGCCAGATAGGTAGTTATTGAACCAGACTGTGGCTTCAGAAGAGAAGCTGAGGGAGGTGAAGGTGAGAAGCAACAGCTCATAGTCCACGAGGCTGAAGGCCTCGGAGGAAGTTAACAAATATTGTGGCAACAAGATTCCTGAAGCTGTATTTTACAAAGAATAACACTGCTTTAAACCCAGGGTGCACCAAAGATATGGCACACTAGGCTGTGGCATTCTAAACGGATTTTCTTCTATCCCTTGCAGCAAATAACAATGGCTAGACTATCTTTCTCAGATCTAACTTGTGTCCAAATCCATGACCATTTACAGCGAGCTTGCACCTGAGATTTGGCACAAGCTGCCATAAATTGGGTTGATTATCACAATAGAACCTGAGATTATAAAATCAGTTGCAGCACTGCAATGAGCAATACGGCAGCTGCTGTGGTGCAAGGGTTTGACACAGGGCTGGATGCAAGCCCTGCATCACCCTTCTAAAATTCAGCTCCCTGACTCTATAGCTAACTGTACATAGTCAGTGAGTCTCACCAGCGCAATCTAGGTGTTGTGCACTGGGCAGAATCCATGTTGTGTTCTAGTCAGCAGGTCATAATGCTGAATGTAGGTAGATATCTGGTTAAAAAAATCCTTTTGAAGACTTTTGAGAGGGGTCTGGTGAGAGAAGGGACTGAAGTTGGAGGTGAGGTGTTTAGGCTCAGATTTGTGGATGGATATAGTGATGGCTATCTTCTACTATTTAGGGTAGGCCCCCATGCAAAATGAGAAGTTAAAGATATGGGAGATGGGGTATGTCATCACTAGCCAATTTAATGAGGAGGTAGTCAGTCCCATTGGGGCCAGAAACTGGTTTGGGCCAGCCCAGTGGGGCTGAGGGTGAGACACTGGATGCCACACCCACTCCAGACCGCAGTTCAGGAACGAACACTAGTCACCAGGGGTCAGCCAGGGATGAGGCAGATCGAGTGCCTGTGGGCTGCTTGCTTCCTGAAGAGGAACTAGGGTCTGTGCCACACTGTAGTGACACCTGATGGTGATCAGGTGCAACGCAACTCACAGTGCATTAGAGCTGGAGGACTGTGGCAGACTTCAGCATACAGTGCACAAACGCTATTTCATGTCCGTGAGCTCTGGGGAAAAATAATCAGCGGAAAATGGCGGTCGGTCATGGCGGCTTGATGGTAGTGCCTCTGTGCTCCTCCAGACCTGTGCCCAGATGTGTTGGGGGGGGAGTATTAGATCTGGGCCAGGTGGCCGTGGGATAGGAGGACCCTGCCATTGGCACTGCATGGCTAGCCCCCCAGTACGAGCTTGAGCAGCCAGGTCAATGGAATGCAGGGGATGGCGGCCGAACAATGTGCAGACCGAGCCACAGGGAGGAATAAAGTATGCAACATTAACAAAAAGAAACTGGTTTAGGATGGGGCACCTAGGGTATTTGGCTACCTCTCCCTCTGCAAGTGTTTGAAGTAAAATTTGAGTGGGAAGGCTCCAGATGATGAAGTGGGAGAGGCCTGAATGGGAGGGAGCTATGGGAAAGATTTCAGTATTTGTCTTGGTCTTCAAAGAAATCATTAAACAGGGAGGCAGCGGCTTTGAGGTCACAGGTTACCCTGTCCTTACCCTCAATGGTCCAGAATAGGGAGCCCTTTGATCCACCCAAGATGTTATTGATGCTGCTCTGTAATTTTTTATGATTACCAAGATGGGAGGCTAGGCCTTTTTTAATGTGGCTAATTCTAGCTTTGTGGACTGTAGATTTGCAGCTGTTATGCACTTTTGTATTTCTGCAGGTGGGCCAGGGTCTTTCTTTTTTTTCCATAAAGGGCCCACAGTTTGTCCCTTAGTTTTGAAGAGCCCAAGGAGATCTGAGAGACCCACTCTGCTTATGGCCATGAATTCAGAAGTTCTTTGTGGAATAAAAGCTACCATAAATTGTAGGTGAACTTCCTACAGAAGCCCATGTAGGTTGAGCCAATGATGGCTATATTATCAAGGAAGGACCAGTCCATGGAGAACAAAGCCAAGGTAAAAGACTGTAAGTTTAAAACCCTGAGCAGTCCAGAAATGATATAAATAGTTGGGACACTGGGGAGCCTAGTGGACAATTCAGAAAAGACTGGGCAGTGGTCATCATTTTTGAGAGAGTACTCTGGAGTTGCAAATATAACCACCCTACAAATGGGGGTTCCCGAAAGTCTTCCTTGGGTGTACCTAAATGCCCGCTGCCAGGCTGGTATCCTGTGTCTTAGCATTTTAAAAGTGTTTGTATGAGAATGCCTTGATGCCTCTGTGCTCTGTCTCTTTAAGAACTACGTATAACATGGTGCTTATTTAATCTGGGAGGGGATGAGTGTTTCTATGCTTGAGTCCCACCAAGGTTGCTAGATAATCGCCCATTCTGCCATTGCTATTTATGCAGAGGGAGCTCCATTAGAGGCTGTACTTATTTGCTGATTATCTATTGTATTAGTAATGATATTGTAGTTTGTCTAACCTGCCTTCTTTGCAGCATGGACAGCTCTGTTTATCACCACCATCTTGGTCCTGGACTGCTAGAATGGGCCAATCAGTACCTTTGAGGACCTTAAAAGGGAGTCTGTCCCCAGGGGCCTTGTGGGAGTGAATTTCTGTAGGAATTGTAGTTTTGAGACTTTGGCGCCTAATTGCACCTGGAGGGGGAGCCTTTGCTTTGACAGACAGATGAATCAATGAATCAAACCTTTTGGACCAAAGGGAAATTCCCAAGCTGCCTGCAGCAGTGAGGCAGAAATGACTTGGAGCTGGAAGAGTGAGCAGCTCCAGCTCGAGGAGCTGCTGCCCCATGGGGTAGCATGGGGGAATTCATGGGAAGGCTGACATTGGCTTGCCTGCCTTCCTTCAGCTCTCCAGCATGGAGAGAAAAGAGAAGCTTTATTTCGGGTTACATCTACGAGCCATTTCATTGTGTCTTGATTAATGGGCATGACAAGCCGTGAGTCAGTCTGGAGTTAGAGTTTGAAGAGTAAACAGCTCGAGTGATTCGAGCAGCTGCTCCTACGTAGTAGAGCAGGAGATTGTTGGAATGGCTGAGTTTGGCCTGTCTGCCTGCTGTCCCTCAAGAGGAAATTTTTTGAAAGCCTTAGTAATCGGACTGTTTCTGAAATTGAGTGCAATAAAGCCACTGAATTGTGACCAGCCTTGAACCTGAAGAAGTCCGAAGATTTGCAGTATGCGATCGGCCTGTCAGGACACTTTTTCACCACAGAACTCCTGGTTTTGCTCAGAGACACTGATATTGCTGCCAGACTGCTATCCATTTTGTAGTGTGGTGATTGCTTTACTATAAATGTACATGTATGCTGTTAGTGGATCGCGATTTGGTTCCCCACTGTGTAATTGTGCTACGCTTGCTGGAAGCTGCATCCAGCCCTTCCGGACTGACATCCGAACTGTTCCACCAGGCCTGGATCCTGTCCCCTTGACCCAGCCAGCTACTCCAGGCACAGAGAACACTATTGATGAGAGACTTGCCTGGGGATCAGCCCCCTGTTCAACATCTCAGACAGGAACGACACCTTGGTGATTCATATGGGCCATGCTTCTACTGGCATACCATCTGTCAACCTGAAGTCTCCAGTCTCCATGTCATCCCTCCTGTGTCTCGTGTTGTAGCATGAGTAACAATTAGGGCAGCTCCCTGCAACATCAACTAAATCACAAGTGTTGTCATCTGATTGCATTGTTGTTTTCCTTTCACAAACTGAGCCTCCTGGCTCCAGATTACAAATTGTGTGTGGTTGTGCATACCTTTTCTTTTTCACTACAGGGCCCCGACCAGCTGTAACGCAAGGCCTACCCTGGGCAACATTCCAGGCTAGCCTACCTTACTTCCAACTGGGTACCCAGAGTGTGTGACTGTGTAGGGACTAAAAGTGCATGCATAATTGCCTGACTAGATCAGTTTTCAAATCAATCAACCTGATTACGCCCCTCCCTTGTTCAATTCCCCTGAATAAATCAGATCTAACTCTTTTTGCATTTGTAATGAATGTGGTTCCAGTTTGTACCAAAAGCACTGTACTGTTGTTATTTGAGGTGCCTAACCTTGTTTTACAGGGGGTCTCCAGGGTCGAACTGGTGGAACCAGCCCTGGTGGTAAGTGCAAACAGCATGGGGATTTGTATGCTGAATAGGGACTACTGTGAAAGTGTCTGTTGCATATTGTCTTGGCCACTAGAGGGGAAAGGGGGGGCTACAGTGTTCTGGAGGGCTGTACCCAGGTTAGCCTTGTTGCTAACAACCCTGTCCTCTGGGTGGAGGCACCCGTTTCAGTACCCAGGCCCCTTAACCTGCTACTAGCCAAGCAGGCAGGGGTAGAAGACCTTGGGATAGCGCCACCTAGGGGTTAAACAAACAGTGGAGGGGGTAAGAGACTGTGATCCAGTCAAGGGTGGAATTGTACCTGGACTTGTAATAAACCCTGGTGGGGTCGGTGATGAGCTAGCTGAAACCAAGATTTGCAAACAGGTCTTTGGTTTTGTCAGCTTAGTTCATGGGCCAGTTCATATTGAAGTAATGTTGAGGAGTAACTCTTTTGGGCAGGGAATGGGCAAGGTCAAAAATGGAGGTCAGGCCCTCTTCAGTGTGGTTGAGGAATATACAGTATATGGTAGAAACTATGAGGGTTTTGCACTGACCAAACAAAATATCACTGGAGAGGTGCTTGCTAGAGCCTGGAAGGAATTGGCTAGGGGTCTTAGTGATCCTGAGGTGTTCAGAGATATAAAGGACACAGCAACCTCTCCTTTATTGGCCCTGTCTCTTCTAAAAATAGAGCAATCTTTTAATTATGTTTCCCTATCATGGATTTTGCCGGATAGACAAGTCTTGGAATGGGTGATAATGTCAAAGTTGGAGGCTAAAAAACATGCCTCAGACTGGTCAGATTTGACTGGGAGGTTCAGGTTGTTCACATGTCTAGGTGTCATAATATCAGGCTGATTTTGGAGACTAATTGCTGAGAGGGTGCTGGGTTCTGGGGGGGGCGGTGGACAGAGCCGAGATGAGCAGCAGAAGAAGTACCAAATGCCTGTGTCTGGGAAGGCACCTGGGCTTCTTGCTGTAGTGCCTCTGGGGACAATAGTCCACACACAAGAAGATTAATATTTGCCAGGTTGAAGTAACATCCCACATCACTAAAGCTTATGAAATAGTGCCCAATGAAGAGGGTCAGGAGCGAGACTCAGAAAGTCAGTCCTCCTCTAGGCTAGGGAAAGGAAGGATAAAATCAGGTCCCTTTCTGTGGATGAAAATGATGAGGAAGGACTGACACTGCATAGAGGCAGCTGTAATGAGGTGTTGAGGTTACACTGTTAAAGGCAAAGCAACAGTACAAGTGCAGGAGCATAGGAGCAGGCATTATGTAGTCTGGCAGGGCTCCAGGCAAAACCCTACTTCCACTGGTTGGGTGAGGGCAGAAGGCTTCACTGGAAATGGGATGATTGGTGAGCAAAGTAAATAATATTTCAGTGGCAGTGACAGCACACCAACAGGACTGGGTGAGAAATTTAACGGCTAAGTAAAAGGCAACTAGTGGTAATATGGGCATCAGTTGTACAATACAACTGGGATAAAAATAAGCACTCTGTCTATGTAGCTAGATAGAGCCATAAAAAGGGGCAAAGGCATGGGAAATGCATAATATCCAGATATGGAGTGGTTACTGTCAGTGCTTCAAAAGAAACTTAGGAAAGGGGAGATACACATCATCCAGATAGGAGTAGCCAGGAATTACTTTGAAAGCAGGTAATGCAGTGCTCTTCAAAACCCCAAAGGGCTGATGGAATGGGAGAAACACATGACTGAAGCAACATTTGTACAGTTAAACCCAGGGAAGTGAATAAGTAGCTACTGCAATCTTAAAACAGCAACCAGAATTATGAAATTGGTACTAAAAATCTCGGCTCCTCTCCACTTCCGGTTGGGACACCCACCTAATGGCAGCCTAAACAGCGAGCCCTGCCAATCAACATAACAATCCACGGGCATCTAAACCTTAATCCACCATCCTGTCGACTAAAAGATGGATTTCAGATTATCTGATGCCTCTGAAACACCGTTGGAGGGATACTTCCACAAATCAAGTAAGTAAAAGCTAAAAAATGCCAGCTTCGATAAACTCCGAGAAGGCCCAGGAATCCCCGAGTCTCTCGCTCCGGCAAAGCGTAGAAACCCCAAGGGAGGAATCTGAGTGCACGATCACATCTAGAGAACTTTGACAAACCCTGAAACAAATTAACCAGTCCCTCCAGTGATTAGAAGCTAATGTTTCAGACCAATGTGCAGAAATTGCCACATTAACCAAGCGAGCCGGGAAAATTGAGGAAACCTTAACGGATTACACCACCACAACTGATGTACATAACAAAGCCCTCCTGGATTTACACCACCGCTCTCAACAACTCGAAGCATGCCTAGAAGAACTAGAGAACAGAAATAGAAGGAATAACCTCCGGATTCATTGGCTCCCTGAGGGCACTGAGACTGGCACAATGACTGCTTTCATAGACTCATTTCTCCATGAGATTCTTAATCTTCCTCCAGACAAAGCTCTAAACATAATTCGAGCCCATAAATCCCTGATCCCAAAACCGGGACCCCATGGCGAAACCATGCTCGGTAGTTCTGGCATTCCTGGACCATAGCGTGAAGGAGGTGATTTTTCAGTTAAGCGTGGTCAAAAAAGTGATTCACTTTGGGGACACTTGACTGTATTTGGACCACAATTTACACCACAGCTGCTTTCTCAAAGGAGAAAAGTACTCACAGTGGTTAAACAGTTACAGCAGAAGAATATCAGGGCTTTCGTTGAATATCCAGTATGCCTAAAGGTTCAGCTGGCTGAAGGTATGAGTCGTTTTCAAGATTTGCAAGCAGCAGGGGACTTTTTGATTTCGGTGGGCATACAACCCCAGGGTGAGGAGGCCAATATACCACAATGCAGACAGTTGGAGACCAGAGATTGGGCCTACAGTGGAACTAAAAGACAGGGTGCAAAGGCCAACATGACTGCTTCCGCCCTGTGGGACTCCCTACACAATAAGAAACGCTCAAGAGGGCCGAATAAAGAGCCAACACAGACTGCACCAGAAACGGACATTGCCATAGAAGACGCAAACTCCCAAACTACCTGAGCCCTGTCACGTGTAGTATCTTTCACTCACTTGCTTTTTGTGATCTCTCCAGGCTTAGCTTTATGGAGACATATCTTGAAAATGACTCAGACTGTAGAAGGGGTTCCAGAGAATAACCTCATTTAAAATGGAGGACAAAATATTTAATTGGACACATTCTATAATGTCAGGATGTACTTGTTCTTAAGATATACCATTTGGTATCTTCATAGCCCGTGGTCTGATTGTTGGAGGGAGCGGGGGGCACGGCTACTGAGTTGGGGAATCGAGTGTGCCCGGGGGCTTTTTGGGTCTGCCAGATGAGGGTGGAGAAGCCATACTGAGATTTCTCATCTCCCCACACAATTTGGAAATACTAGTGGGGTGATTTGACTTAAGCGGTGGTCAGCTGGGCACGAAGAACAAAGGTTTTTAGCTAGATTACAGGGGGCTCATAGGGCCTTTATTGGTAACCTCCTCGAGGAAGTCCTCAGGGCTAGGCCTCACTGTGGGTGGTTAGCTTCCCTCCATTTGTGGGGCTTGGCTTCAGGGCAATTTGGGGATGCATTGCTGGGGTTCAGTCCCTTAAACTGCTAAATGTGCCTATGGCCATGCTTGCTATGTCTCCCACAATGAAACTAATATTTTGCCAACTTCTCAAATAAGGGGGCTATCAGTTGATTGGCATGCAGCACCCACATTTCTAGAGCTTTCCTGCTCGGACCTGTGTGCAGATGGGAGCTCCTCATGAGGCCTGCTTAATGGCCCCTCTGGCAGGACTGGCTGCATTCCCCATTACTCCCTTACCAGGGACCAGGATTTAGTAGAGTATATTCATACCGTTTTATATTGCATAAATCGATTGGCCCACAGTTTTATATATTGCTGATAGAAACAACCTGACTAAGTAACACTCTTACTGTATAGGCAGGGTGTCCTTTCACTAGAAGTGTCAAGGGCAGTTTGGGCTCACGATTTGTACAGCTGGTTCATCTGCTGAAACTCACTGCAAGGAGCTAAATAATAATTAACATCACTGAAACTCTGGGGGTAGCCCTCCATTTGGAGTGCGTAAATATATCCCCCCTTCTAATTCCCTTTCCACAGTAGGGAAGGGAGTTCAGATAAAGATTCTTTAAACCTGGATCTTCTACCTAGGAAGTCATTTAATGGTAAACCATAAAGGTTTTTGCCCAGTTGGCAGTGATGATTGTTATATAGTTAATATGTTGTTTAAGGATGGAGACACGCTGCACTGTTTTCGGGGAAGAGGGAGTCTGAGAGGGAGATCTGGGGAGCCTGCCTTAACTGCTGTTTTACTTTTTTGTCTCTTTTGTTTTAAAACATAATGGCTAATTTAGGCATGGTGGTATGCACCTATAATGTAAATGGCCTTACAAGTCCCAGTTAAACGAGTAAGATTCTAGCTCAGCTTAAAAGTCGACAGCAGAATTTTTGCTTCTACAGAAAACACATCTATCTGAGAGAGAGCACAGTAAATTCCTGAAGCTAGGTCCCATTTTGAAAAACTGACAGAAAAGGTGGATGGGGAGGGTAGATGTGCTCTCATGAAGGGAAAACTCGAGGGGAAACTAATAACACTTGCTCCTATGTATTTCCCACCGGATACCCCTTATGGGGACTATAGATCATTCTTGCTCCTTCTCCAGGAGTGGGCAGAAGAAGTCTTGGTATGTGGAGGAGACCTGAATGTGACTTTTAACTCTCCCATGAATACCACTTCCCAGATCCCAAGAAAGTCCCATCAGGTGGCAAGAAGGGTCCATAACTTGCTTGGAGAATTAGGTATTTTAGATGTTTGGCGTTACCATTGTTCAAAACAAAGGGACTATACCTACTTTTCTGCCACATACAATATGTATTCCAGATTGGACTACTCTTGCTACCATGAGATGAGATTTTAGGTACAGGATGCTTGGAATGGGACTTCTCCTCTCAGATCATGCTCCACTCTTTGTGTTTGGAGCTGGGAGGATTTAGAAGAAACACTTTTTGGAGACTTAATATCTCCTTGCTTAAGGACACGGCAGTTAAGGATCAGGTTTTAGACATATACCAGTGTTTTTTAACAGAAAATGAGGGACAGGCTACGTCATATGCCACCTTATAGGACGCGGCCAAGGCTGTTCTCCGGGGGAAGTTTATACAGCTTGCTGTACGGAAGAAGAGAGAGAGTGAGAGAGGGGGGAGATGGAAGATCCTCAATGAGCAAATCCAAACATTCGTGGGAATGCAAAAACAGAAATACTCCAGAACTGTTGCATAGCAAATTAAGACTCTTAAAGGGGAATTGGGCCAAATGTTAGATTATCAGGTAGAACAGAAATTGTTATTTTTAAAGCAGAAATACTACGAGGGTGGCCCTAGATCACTTAGATTACTAGCCAGTAGATTGAGAGTACAGAGAGCGGGACCACAATCACAAACTTGTTTCACCCTGGACATCAGAAAGTGGTATATAAACAAATGAGATGGCTGAGACTTTTCAGGAGTTTTATGAACAATTATATCAAAGGACCCCCCACCTGACGGGAAGACTGAATCTTTCTTACATAACCTAAAATTACCAACCCTATCGCCAGATCAGGCAAAAGTGCTAATGCACCCAATATCGGAGGAAGAACTTAAAGTGGAAGTGGGAGCCCTGAAAACAGGGAAATGCCCAGGGACTGATGGGCTCCCAGGGGAATTTTTTAAATGTTTTAGAGACCTGCTTCAGCCTCTTGTTTTGAGAGTATTCTCTGAGGTCTTGGAGGTCAGAGGCTTGGCTCCACCCTCCTGGACCACAGCACTGATTTCGGTGATACCCAAGCCAGGAAAGGACCCCTCCAGATGTGCTTCTTATCACCTAATTTCCCTCCTAAATACTGACTATAAGATCTTTTCATCCATTATGGCTAAAAGAATACAACAGTATCGTCCCCACCTCATACAATTAGATCTGAATGGATTTGTCCCGGGTAGGCAAACTCAGGATAATCTGAGACGAACCACTCACCTTGTTAACCATATCAACAATTCTGCTACTCCAGCACTATTAATGAGTCTTAACACTGAAAAAGCATTTTATAGAGTTGATTGGAGCTTTTTGGGGGCAATCCTTTCCCGGCTTGGATTCCCGAGAGAATTTACACAATTAATAAGCAAATTATACTACTCCCCAACTGCCTATGTTCGTACAAATGGCCACATTTCTAGACCTTTGAAACTCTGCAGAGGTACAAGACAGGGGTGGACTTTATCACCATTGCTTTTTGCATTATATATAGAACCTCTTGCTCAGTCTGTCAGGGAGAATGGGAATATAAAGGGAATAAGACTGAATGGCTTTGAGCATAAACTGGCTTTATATGCCGATGATGTACTTATGTACCTTACAGAACCAGACTCCTCTATCCCTGCCTTGTTTCGGCAGTTGGAGGAATTCTCCTCCCTCTCCAGGTACAAACTGAACTGCTCTAAAACAGAGATACTTAGATGTAACTTTACCCCTTCCCTGGGTTTAAGGAACAGGTACCCCATGAGGTGGGACCTAGATCAGATGAGTTACTTAGGGATTAAGATTGGGACTAGCAACCACCGGCTCTGGGAAGTTAATTATCCCCTTTGATTACCCAACTAAGGATGGATGTCCAGAGATGGAGTTCCTGCCCTTATCTATGTACTCTAAGACACAGGCATTGAAGATGAATGCCCTAGAAACATAGAAACATAGAATTTGACAGCAGATAAGGACCGTTGGCCCACCTAGTCTGCCCATTTCCTTACCTAACGGATAAGCTGCAGATCCTAATTAACCAACAGCCTACTTCCTCCTAACCCCCACTAGAATTGCCTTATGTCTGTCCCATGCATTCTTGAATTCCCCACTGTTTTGACTCTATGACCTCTTCAGAAAGGCTGTTCCATGTATCCACAACCCTCTCTGTGAAGAATACTTCTCACATTACCTCTGATCCGCCCCCATCTTCAAATTGTGCCCTTTGTTTTGCATCTCTTTTCTGAAAGATGCTACCCTCTTGGACTTTGTTGATTCCTTGAGGTATTTGAAAGTTTCTATCATGTCCCCTTTCCTCCTTTCCTCAAGGCTATACATCTTTAGTTCCTTTATTCTTTCTTCATATGTCTTCTGATGCAGACCCTGCATCATTTTGGTTGCCCTCCTCTGGACAGCCTCCACCCTGTCTATGTCTTTGCAGAGATGGGGTCTCCAGAACTGTATACAGTACTCCAGATGTGGTCTTACCAACTGTCTGTACAGAGGGCCAACAACTTCCTGTTTTCTACTGGTGATGCCTCTCCCTATGCATCCCAGTATCCCCCAGCCCTCCTTACTGCCTTCTCACATTGCTGGCCCACCTTTAGGTCATCTGATATGACTACCCCAGGTCCTTTCCATTTTTTTGTTGTCAGTATCTCATCCCCATTGTGTACTCTTCCCTGGGTTTTGTTTCCCAAGTGCATTACTTTGCACTTTTTGCATTAATCTAAGCTGCCATACATTTAACCATTCTTCCAACCTTGCCAAGTCCCTTTTCATCCTTTCCACCCCACCTTGTGTATCAACCCTGTTGAAGATCTTTGTGTCATCTGCAAAGAGACATACTTTCCCTTCCAGACCCTCTGCAATGTCACTTATAAAGACATTAAAAAGGACCGGCCCCAGTACTGAACCCTGCGGTACCCCACTAGTAACCCTCCTACCTTCACTGTGGACTCAATTTACTATTACCCACTGTGTCCTGTTGTCAAACCAGTGTTTTACCCAGGCTGCTACCCTAGGACCCACTCCCAGGCTGGCTAATTTGTTTATTAATCTTTTGTGCGGGACTGTGTCAAATGCCTCGCTAAAGTCTAGGTAGGCCATGTTCACAGCCCCTCCCTGGTCTACTGCTTTGGTCACCCAGTCAAAGAAATCAATTATATTTGTCTGACATGACCTTCCCGCTGTGAATCCATGCTGCCTTGGGTCCTGTGCCCCACTGGCTACTCAACAATTCTTTCCTTCAGAAGTGATTCCATCATTTTCCCTACCACTGAGATCAAACTGACAGGTCTGTAGTTTCCTGCCTCTGTCTTGCTCCCACTTTTGTGAAGGGGAATCACATCCACCCTCCTCCAGTTCTCAGGTACCACTCCATCCTCCCATGATTTATTAAAAAGGGTAGTCAGTGGTGTTACTAGTTCTTTCCTTAGTTCTTTTAAAGTTATGGGGTGAATCCCATCAGGCCCCATTGCTTTATCCACCTTCAGTTTTAAGAGTTCTTTCAGAACCCTTTCTTCTGTGAAAGAACTAATATCAACCCCCCTATCCAGAGGGCTTCTATTGACCAGATTAGGTATTTCCCCCTGATTTTCCATTGTGAATACTGAGCAGAAGTATTCATTCAGTATCCCTGCTTTTTCACTGTCGCTCTCTGCCCAACCACCTTCCTCTTTGTTCAGCGTCAGTATCCCTGCCTTAGTCTTTCTTTGCTCCCTAATGTACCTAGAAAAGGTTTTATTCCCCTTCTTAACTGAGTTGGCTATCTTTTCCTCAGTTTGGGCCTTTGCTATTCTGACTGCCTTTCCTGCTTCCTTCTGCTTTAACTGATCAGTTCTCTGTCCTGCTCCTTCTGTGTTTCTTTTACTTCCCAAATGCTATCTTTTTTCCTTACCTTCCCGCTACTTTTTGAGAACCATAGTTGTCTTTTCTTTCATTTTGATTTGTTTATTTGCTTCACACAAAGACTTGTTGCCGCGGTGATGGCAGTTTTGATGTTTCCCCATTGTTGCTGTATCCCACCTTCTTACCTGTTTGCTAGTGCTTTTCTGAGGCACTCTCCCATTTTGACAAAATCAGCCCTCCTGAAGTCCAGTACTTTCACTTTTGTGTGGCTTGACTCTACAGCTAAGTTTATCATGAGCCACACTGTTTGGTGGTCACTTGTTCCCAGATTTCTACCCACTTCAAGATCAGAGATGGCAGATCCCTGCCAAGGTTACTTTATTTATTTCAATGTATACCCTGTCAGGTATCTCAAAGAGAGTTAAACATATGGCAGGGCATGTTTTTCAGATTTCTTTGGGCCAAAGTCCATCCTAGGATTTGTAGAGGCCTTATGTATGCCCCACGGGCCCAAGGTGGTCTAGCTTTCCCTAACTTACAGGGCTACTGGGCTGCAGACCAAATGTGGGTGGTACTCCTATGGGGCAGTCCTAGCTTTGATTCCCATTGGAAGAGAATGGATTTGGCAGTTGAGGCAGACCCTCCCCTTCCTGCTATCCTATTTCATGATGATGTTGGATTACCTGAGTCTTGTTATTCGGGGACGAGGACTGTCCTGAAGGGATGGAGGAGAGGCATAACCCAAGGTCCCATAAGATGTCAACTGTGGAAATTTTGATGGTGGACTTATGACCCTCTCTTCCCAGCTGCCACCTTGGATTAGTGGTTTAAACAGTGGGCCAGGAAAGGATTTCACTCCCCTTATCAGGTTTTATCTGCAGATAATCCTCTCTCTTTTGAGGCAGCCAGTTAGACATTTGGGCTTCTCCCACGAGATAATCTAAGATTCTACCAGATCAGAGATTATGTCCTACCCTTCAGAAGCACACGCCTGCTGCAGGTGAAGGTGATGGACCTCACTTCCGTGGTATTTGGTTTTCAGGGGTGGGAGAGGAGCCATATCCCTATTGTATCAAAGGTATTTAATAGATCTGACTCTTCCTATTGAAAAACTTAAACTTAAGTGGGAAACAGACCTGGGGATCACTCTTCCAGAGAAACAATGGGCTGGAGTGTGGCAAGCTACATGGCGGACAACAGGGGCCCCTCTTTGGAGGGAATGGCTGGAAGCTGAGAGCTAGGTACTTCCAAGTTCCTGCACAGGTGGTGCACTTTGCACCAACAGCTGGTTTGAACTGCTGGAGGGGATGTGGGTTCACCCCAGCTTTACAGGCCCATATTTTTTGGACATAACAGATACTTAAGGAGTACTGGACAGATATAGAACACCATCTCCAGGAAAGTTTCCAGTTTCAATCCCCTCTGGGCTCTGAACATCTGGTTTTAGGTCTTAGACCAAAGGAGATATGGGGAAGAGAGGCAACATACTTATGGTCAGTTCTTACGATAGCTGCTTTGAAGGCCATTACTAAGAAATTGGCACAGAGAGCCCCGACCAGTAGCAGATTTGACAGACATAGTAGATAATATTCACTTAATGGAAAGGATTACATTTAGCCTTCACCAACAAACCCACTTATACCAAAACAGGTGGATTAGATGGCTCTTGTATGAGTCTCACTTGCATTTAGATGCCTAATCAGGCACAGCTAGGCCCCCTTTCCCTCTCTCTCTCTCTCATCAAGAATTTATAAAAATAAGAAAGGAAACATATTTTCTATTAGTTTATTCAGTCATTGTACAGTCTAATATCTCCATCGAGTAGTAATAGATAAGAACATTTGTAGTACTAATTGATTGACCCTTGAGAACATGTTGTTTACTTTAACCAGATCATCATATGCTTTTATTCAGTAAAAAGCTAATGTGAAGGCATGCACTGTGATGTCACCAAGATATATCTTATGTACCTATGTAACAAATGTATGATCTATATGTATGGACATGTTCTCTTAAGCCCTTTTGGGCCTACCATAATAAAGGAAGCATAAAAAAAAAATCTCAGCTCATGATTGGCCGTGAGCTGCTTTCAGCTAGGCCAATATCCCAGTACAATGGCCTAGCTGAAAGTAGCTTCCAGCAAACAGGACCCAGTACCCAGTTGAGAGCCTTCCCCGCTGACTGTGCATCTCGTCTATGTGGCTCTGAGTAATGGCTCCAGCTGTACCAGCTAAATTGAAGTACCTGCTGCATCTTAGAACTGCTACTTGGTCACTCTGTCTTCACCTCAAGAGTTTGTCCCCAAACGTCACTGACTGCAGCCTTTCCTAAACCACCCAGTAGAACCAACAGAAACAGCCGATCCTATAATTCCTTAAACGGCACTGACAGACACCGCAGCAGGACCGGACCCAGAAGTAGTAAAGTGGGCTATTATCCCACCATAATGCCCCACCACATTGTGCCTTATTGCTTAAGTGTATCATATTAGTACACTAGAGGTAACCCAGAGAAGCAGAATAACAACACATGTGCAAGCCTTGGAGCAGGAATAGGTCAAAATTGTCCCAAATCAAGCAACCAGGGTTTAAGCTCAATTATACAATGCAAGGAAATTTCCTGTATTCTGATTAGTCAGGTGTTTGGAAGAGTGATATTATTTCACAATAACATCACTGTATGAAGGCCAGACACACACACATATGATCTGCGTGACAGTCAAAATCATCCCACTGCTTCACATGCTATACTGCCTTACTAAACGGCTTCAGCTATGAAGTGTTGCACCCCGACACACATATATTCCATCCCTTATCCCAATTAGTAAGCCGTCAGACATTCACATACTCCTCCTACTCCCTTACTCCTGCAGTTAAGAAAGCAGGCACATTTTCTTTTTTTTTTAAAAGAAAATTTTCTGCAGAGCACTGCTGCCTACAGCTGAAGGCTATCACTATCAGCACGTGCCCACTCTACCCTTTTTCCAAAAAGCCGCTGGCAGGAGCAATAGGTAAAACAAAAGAAAGTGCCTTTTTTAATTTAAACAAGTAGTTGGCTGCAATAAAACTCACCTCTGCAGCTTAATATTCTCCATTTCCATCAGGGCTGTGTTCATGTCAGCACAAGCGCACTTTTCAGTCATGCTATATACTCATTTAATGGCTTCTTAGTAACTGGTTTATCAGCCACAGAAAAAGAAATTAATTTAAAATGAAAAATCTAAATGCAAAGCACAGTCCCTTCAACCTCTATCCCTACTAGGTGGAAGCCGATGGCCAGGAAGGGCAGAGGTCAGACTGATATGACACAGAAGGAAAATAAGAAAAAGCTTGGGAGGCTCAGCAGACAGGATCATTCTGGCAGCAGCTCCACGTTGTGGTGGAAGAAATATTCTAGAATTTTTTTTAACATATACCTACACACACAAAAATCAAAGAAAAATAGATACAAATTTATTTTTTTCTTCTTTTTTTAATGAACAAATGAGCCATTGTATAATAGTAATAAGGCACTCCGGAATGTGTTTTATTGTGTAATACCGTCATGCCTCAGGTGTTGAATGTGCATGGCCTGCGGCCTCATGCTTCAATCACCCAAGGTGTGACATTATTACACAATAACACACATCCTGGCATGCCTTATTGCTTAAATGTGCAATAGCAGACTAATCAGAGAAATGGCAAATCCTATGCAATTACTATTCTAGGATTCTATGTCAAGGCAGCAGTAAAACTGATCAGAGAGCAGGCAAAGATACCTGTATGTTGGACAAGCAAGCAGTACCTGAGTCCTTGCAACATGAATTACCTGAGATTCTAAATGTGAATGTGCTTCTGAGGGAGTTAAAGACAGTGGTCCCTCCCTTGACAATCTGCCACTTATATGTTCACAGGTAAAGACTGCAATAAAAAATGTGTTTATTTTGTTCACCAGATACTATCACTAGGCATGCAGATGCCTATGTAACCCCCAGTCACCGCTAAACTGAGAAGGCTACTACCCCTGGCTGTGTAGCTAGTGAACAGGTTGAGAGGCCTAGGTCCTATGATGCGGTGCCTCCATTTTTGTAAGTTGAAACTCAGGGAGAAAGGTGTCACTCTGTATGCTGGCTAGGTTTGGCTACTCTGCACAGGGGCCCCCAAATAACTCCAGACACAGGAAGCAATAACTGTAATGTCCAATACCAGAAGTTGGGATTCTAAAGTGTGGCTTTATTACATCCAACAGAATAACAAAGCATAGATGGACCCCATGGGGCTACACTCCTGGTAATGCAGATTTATGGAGCTCAGAACACATCCTCTTTACACTGAAACCCTCAGGTTTCAAAACATTCTGGGCATTCAGCCCTAACTCAACTCTTTTTGGTTTCTCTGGCTCGCTCCCTTGCCAGCCCTCTGGCTACCTTTCTTCCATGGCTCTGCTCTCATGCCAGCCCTTGGACACTTTCCATATAGCATGGAACATTTCTGGTGGCTCCCTAAACCACCTCAGAGCAGTTCTGGCTCCATCAGGGAATCTTCTTCATCGATCACACATCTGAGTACTTTCCTCAGGCACTGGCCAAGTACCACAGAAAAAGCAACAGGTGTCCCAAAGCAAACCAGAGAGGTGAATTTGTTACTACTGATGGGGGCCCCCACCTCTCGCCTCCCATAATTCATGCCCGCCATTTCTCTGGACTTTAACACCTCATCCTTGAAAACACTTTACTGTGTAGATTCTCTTTAAATGTATGTCATATTTAATCTACTGTTTTCCATCCCACTTGTGCTGAACTTGAAACATACTTAAAGAGTGGCTGTGTCCATTTCTCTAGACCCCACGGTTAAGCAGTGCAATTCCCATGACTTTTAGCTGTATTTGGCTGTCTTATTCTTGACCCCACAGTAACAGTCACTTAACTTCATCTTGTCTCAGGTGAAAACACATTGGCCCTTTATCAGAGCAGACTCACCCCTTGGTTGCAGGTGCCCCACAGGCTTTTTATTCTTCAAAGAAATATCATCCAAAACTTCTGGTGCCTCAGCATGAACCTAGAATTAGGCAGCTTCTTCTTCCCCTAGCCGGACCAGGGGGTTGCCCCTGGAAGTAGGCTGAATCCTTCCCCCCATCCCCACAGGGATGGGGCCCTGAACCACTAGAAGTGGTCTCTACCACTTCACTTGGCTCTTCTTGTGTTCCTCTTCAGGTGAGAACACACCTAATAAAAAATATAGTTCTTTAGCAGAGCTGAGGGCTATGAGAGGCCTGCAGCTGCAGCACACCTCCTCCTCTTCAACACTCTACTACAGACTACTACTCAACTGATTTCAAATTCCCAACATTCTATCCTAACTTCCCTAGCTGCAACATTCCAGTGTGGCTTATGCAGCTATGACTGTTCTAAATGATGTCATCCCTCAGTCTCAGCCGAGACTGAGAACAGAGTGAGACAGTGTGAAATCCATTTAACTGGAGTTTCACTAGCTGCCTGTCCTTGCCTGCCACTAGATCTAACTAGGGTTCTAGTAACCCCGGGTAACAGGGGACTACACCTATATTCAGGCATGGCCTGGGAGAGTTACATAACTAAAAACAGTCTGATAAAAAACAGTAAAAGATATTGAAACATTTTTCTTCAAATAGACAAACATTCTTGCTGCCACAGTGAAACAAAAGTGCATGAAAAACCACTGTATGATGCAGTGAAAATATGTACTCTTTTTTTTATTTTTTGATAAACATTTTACGTTAAGCATTACAAAATATGCTGACTTGATTTTATAGTGGCAAGTTGTGGATCACTAAATAAAATCTAGTTAGCACTGCATGAGGTGTATGTGTTTGGAGTTTAGAAGATATGCTACATCTTGAATAATTTCTAAATCACAAACCTTTCTTCATGTTGTAATCTTGTAGAAGTGACAATTAAGCTCACCATTAAAAGGCAGGTCAGGTTGTCTCATGGTCCCAGCCAAAAAGAGACAAAGGGAAGGGGAAGGGGATAGGAGAGGGGGTAATGACATCATGACAATGCAAGGGAGGGTAATGTGACCAGGTACATGGCTCGCTGGCCATTGGCCAAGGGGAAGGGCTAACAGGGGTCCTGAACAGGGGTCCTTAGGGGGTATATAAGGGCTGGTTACCCTCAGTGAGCCCTCTTTCTTGCTGATTAAATTCAATATTGAATCTTAGCAGTGGCAATCTACAGGTAAGGCACACCAGGGTGGCATGGGGCCTTTAGGCCATGTGCAGCCCTGTTTTTCCATTGAGGTAAATGGCTATAAAGAAAGGATTGGTGTAACATCCTATTTAGTGAGCTTATATTACCATAAAATTGTATTTTATTTTAGTGAGCCTCTATTTCAGTCCGATGGGCAGTTTGGAAGTAATTGTATGGTTGGTTGATTAGAGGTATGTGGGTACAGGGACACATTCTGGATAAAAAGGCAGGTTCAGATATGGTAGTGGTATGGAGAGGCTGAGGTCAGTGAGGTTCATGCTACTTACTCATGTGTTTGTGGAGAAGGCACTGGAAGTAGGACTGCCAAGCTTGTTTTATTTTATTACAGGTACAGTATGCCATCTACTGCCTGAGTGATATGCAATATTTTCAGAAGAGCTTATTGCATTCCCCAACTGGGTGGCCAGTATTTCTCCCATTTGCTTTTTCTCACCACATAAAGGAGAAGAGTCCTGGGGGAGATGCCAGCAGCTAGAGCTGCTGTGTGAGTGGGAAGACCAGTTGAGTGGCTGCATCGGGAAGAGAAGAGAGAAGGAAAGGAAGATAATTTACCCCCCCCCGAGAAAGAGTTTTTTCTCTCCCGAAATCTGCATGGGTTTTTCTCCTACCAGGGGAGTTCCTTGACTTGTTTTTACTATTATTTTATTATTATTATTATTGCATTTATATCAAGTATTTTATTTGTCAGTTGGGTATTTTTACTTCCGCGCCCCTTGGAGGTCTTCTTTTTTGACATCGTTCTGGTGTCTGTACATTTCATGCACTTTCAGATGTTCCTGGAATTACACAACATTGCTTATTTTAAACAATTTATTTAGTGAGTTTCATTTTGTTAAAATTTTGTACTGTTTTTCATCTTGGATCACGTGTCCTTACCATATTTAAGTGAGCATGCTCCCTTCTTCAGAAGGAGCTTACCTGGTGTCTCATTTGGTGGCTTGAGCTGTTTCAGTTGTTTTGTTAGCTGATTTTGAAGAACAGAGTGCTTCGCTACTTTTTCTGTTCTAGATACCATCTCACTAGAGAACTTGCATTCAGCTTTCTTGTGTGTTTTTACTTTACTGGTGATAGCTCAGCTTATCTGGGTTGTCTGGCAGGTCTCGGCATTGCTTTCTTCCATTCTTGCTCAAGGAGAGAGAATTACAGATGAACCTGCCTAAATGAGGCCAAGGACTTGGCTCGTCATGAGCATAAGCACAGCAAGTAAGCATTTTTCAGTATTTTCAGTATTTTTCAGTGTAAACAAGATAAGTTAAGAGAACCTAAGGTCCTGACTTTTTGCACATTAACAGCTTTGGGTATATTCATCTTATTTTTTAAGCTTATTCATGACAACTTAGGTTATCTAGGCTAAGAGCTTATTTTAGCTTTGAAGTTTTACCTAAGTCCTTATTTTTAATTAAGTTTTCCTGTTATTTGGACCCTAGGCCTTAGGAATTTAGGAAGATAAGACTAAAGTTTACAATTACTGCAGGATATAGCTGATGCATTAACTGTAAAGTGTATGGACTGAACCCCCTTTTTTCTTTTTTTCTTCTGTCTTGTCTTGTCTATCCTTGTTCTTTTAGTGCCTAACAAGATATGACAAAAAGGATTCCATTATCACCCAATCAGGCCCAGGACCCTAGTTTTAATATTGTCAGGATATTGGATTTCATAGATTCCTTATCAAGAAGCACAAATATAAACAAACTGGGTCATGGAACAGAATTCTGAACAGTTGCATTACTTGCGCATGGACTGTGAGATGAAAAGCAGTGTGAGATTATTTTGAGCCATCTGGCTTCTTGGCGATCGCAGAGTTTCTTTTGCTGATCTACTTATAAGACTTTTTATTTAATTTTTGAAATACTTGAAGGGGGAGTACATTTGAAACATTTTAAAACTTTCAGTCTTGAAATCCTCCAAGATCCAAGATTTGCATTTAACCTGGTGAACATTTGAAAGACTTAGTGATCAGAAGATTTGTCTGAAATGGTAAACACTAGAAGTGGGAAAGGTAATTCCCCATCAGGTGCTGTAGCAGGGGCGATTTCACCTCAGGTGATTGATATAACAGAAACACAGGAAGATGCAAGGGGCCTATATTTTAAGCCACACTTCAAAAGACGGGGGCAAATATAAGAAAAATAACTCTGAGAAAAAGAATGAAGCCAAGGAGAAGAGAATTGATATGGAGAGGAAAAAACTCTACTCTTAGGAACATGCTAGGAGGGAAAAACATACTTACAATTACAGATTTGTGGACTGATAAGGAGGAAGGTCCAAAATATATTTCTACCCCAGTCCAGGTTCCAGTTACAATGCTAGAGCACTCAGTAGGCCCCAGGCATTCATTTAATAATAATTCTGGATTTGACTACTCTAGACAGACAGTAGAAACTATTTCCTATTATCAGTATGAGTGGGAAACACTTACACAAGACCTGGACAACAAAGGGAACTCTGATTCTCCTGTGTTAGAATTTTCTCCGGCCCCTTTTTCTGACCATCTTTACATGGATGGCCTTACATCCCCGAGGGTTATCCCTAAGTGGATACAACAAGCCTCAGGACTGAAGCTGGCTGAATGTCATATTCAGAGGCAAACTTCTACCACTGAACAATTGGAGAACATAGGGGATAATCTAGCATTAAGGGTCATAATACAGGAAATGAGTGTAACTATTGAAGGGCTAAAAAGGCTGGAACTATCTCATAGGGAAGCAAAAGAACAAGTAAGCAATTCAGAGACAGATGAGGCTATTTGAAGAAATTCCGTGAGGGCCCCTCAAGAGGAGAGGAGAGCCCAACGTTAGATAAGCTGACATTCCCAGACAAGGCAAACTTGGTGGCAAGCTCATCCATCTCCAAGCAGACTTTAGAAATTTTAAAAAACAGATACTCTTCTGACATTGTCTTGTTGGAAAATATCATTGTATTGAAAGATGAGATCTGCAATTTAAGAGCAGATGTTTTCTATAACAGAACTTTATTGGAAAGAGCTTTGGGTAGTGATAAACACCAACACTCAAGTCTGATTGGAGATGAATCTTTGGTTTTGGACAAGGCTACCAAAGTCACTAAAAGAATTCAGGTACATCTCCCTTCTCCTTTTGATAAAGAAAATATATTTTCTAGTTATATGGGGAATCCAGACATGGGTCATTCTTTTTTTTTTGAATTCTTTCTTTTTCATCTGCCTGCATCTGCCGAGACCGCAGCCCAGTCACGGACCCCTGCACCCCCACCTTCATACTGGCTGCGACTATCAACACCCCTGGCTTTCCCCCTTGGGATGGGGTTACGGCACCTGATCTCTGTGCTGCAATCATGGGATCAGAGTTGGGAGCCAACCTGGAGGCTGATTAGGGCCAGGAACAGGTGTCATGCATGGTGGTTGCAAGCAAGGTTTTTTCTGTTTGATCCCAGGGGCGGAGATATGCAATGACATCCTGCGTCTGTTCCACTCCTTGTATCTTCTGATGCCAGTGCTTTCAAGTCTTCCTGGCCTCCGCTAGGGGTCCTCGCTCACCAGACAGTTCCCCATCCCTCCTCCCAGAGAAGGAGAGCAGCCCTAAAGTGCTCAGTCCCTTTCCACCAGGTCACTGGCATTGCAAGCGGAAATCACACTGCTGTGCTGGTGGGCCAGTGACACAAGTCATTCTAATAACAGGGAGCTCCTTGGACAAATGGTCCACAAGCATCACAAAACAAAGAGACCAAAAACCAAAAACCTAAAAAGGGGCCTTGGTAAGCCAGTCCTTAATGAAACTACTAAACAAATATCTTGCATACTGTAGCTCAAGAGGCCTCTGTGGCACAGGAGATACAGGAGGTTATCAGCATAGAGTCACAAGGGTCTGCACAGGAGAAAAAGTCTTGTTTACATTTTATTAGTCGAGATATTTCATATGAGGAAATCCTGAGTAAAGAATCACAGACAGCATATCAGTGGGAGACTGAGATCACCAGCAAGCTACCTACTAGCAAGGCTCTTGGGGAAGGGAAAAGGGACCTCATGGATAGAAGGAGCCTTAAAATGCTGAATTTATGATTGAGGTACAGGAACTCTATGTTAGAAAATGAAACAGATGAGCTACTTCTCTCTAGGATGCTAGGTTATTTTGGTTTCATCATACTTATATAGATGATCAGGTTGCCACAGTCAGGTCTCTAAATCCAGCATATATGAATACTGTATTACTCTATTGTTCATCTATACACACAGCAAATTCCATTTTAGAGAAAATACCATCCTTGGCCAAGATGGGACAAGATATCTCATTCCCCATGTTGGTCCCAAAATACATGACTATGGAGCCCCTGAGTAAGGAGACATTTGAGCAGCTCAGTCCACTCCCAAAAGAGATTCCTTGTGAGGAGGTAGAGAAAGGGGCAGACATGCAGCCCAGAGGAAAATTATTGGGGTAATTAATGAACATGTCATAAATCAGAGCAAAGCATGGCTGAGCAGGACCATAATTATGTTTGGGTGGAAAGTTTCAGTAAATGACTCCCATAGGAGAATTAGGGAAGATTTACTCTTATTTTTGGAAAGACCATTAGGTATCCATATTACTTGAAACATGGTGGATTCTATAAATTTATATGGTGACACTGGGTCTTCATCACTGATTGACATTACATTTAAAAACTCTAATACAGCTAGTAAATTGCTTTCTCTGGCTGGCAATCTGTACTGTCTGGGAATACATTTAGTTAACCCAATAGACTTGGGGGAAGCATCCTCTAGGCTAATACAAGCAAAAGACAATTTAGAACCAGCTTCAGAGGAAGACACTTTACTAATTGATTTTGAGAAACTAACAGACCCTAACACTTTCTCACTGCTGCTAATTATTGACTGATTGACAATTGCAGTCTTTAAAAGACCCAAGGGAAGTAATTCTTGAATCCCAGACCCCAATAGAGTTGAGAGAAGGAATGCAAACATTGGATGCCCTCTATATTCTTTTAATGGAATATTGAGGGTATCCATCTCAAAATAACTGATCCTGAAGTTCTGAGTTTCTTGAGACCTTTGATATTATTGGTGCATAAGAAACATGGTGCACAGAAAATGCTATGCCTAAATTGGCGGGAATTCTGCTTTTATTCTGCTGGCAACTAGAGACAAAAATGTTGCAGATTTAAAGGGGGCCTCTTATCTTTATTAAAACTCAGCTGAATCTTGGGATCTCTAACATCTCTACTAATTCAGATGGCATTTTGCTTTGTTGATTAATAAAGGTACTGAGAAAATTGTTCTCTATAACATCTATTTTCCCCAAGAAATAAAGCTTCTGAAACTGTTGATCCTTACATTCAGGATTTGAAAATAATGCTTGATGACTTGGTTACAGGAATATATCCTGCCCCATAGTCATCATGGGTGACTTTAATTCTAGAATACCTTTTCAATTTCTGGAGGATACTTATTCTGACTTGATTCACTCTACCCTTTATCAAACCAAATATACTACATAAAAGGAGTTCTTAGGATTCAGAATCTAACCACAGAGGCAGGGAACTTCTGGCAGGTCTCACTCAGCAAAAACTACTGCCTTTTAAGTGGAGGACACAGGGAGATTTAATAGGGGCCTTAACCTTCAGAGGACCTTCTGGTGCATCCACCCCTAACCTAATCTGGACCAATATGGAAACAATAAAATTGGTTCAGAAGCTAGTGGTCAGGGATAGATTGGAATCTGCCCATTTTCCTATTGCACTCAATATTAAGTGTCCATTTAGAACTCTTAGGAAGGAGGCAAATCTTGAAGAAAATTTGGAAATTATTAATGAAAGAAGAATAATTAAATGGAGGCCTATTAATCAATTAAATTTGGAGGAAATTCTGAGCACAGGAGTTTTATGTAATATACACGACTCTATCTTTGATAAAAATAAGATATTTAACATATTAGAGAATTGGGAACTAGCCCACACATTACTAAGACCTTAGTGTAAAATATCACGTGTTAAGCCCTCATTTAAAAATCTTGGTTTAACATATAATGTGTTTATGCTAAGAAAATATTTGAAAACTTTAGACAAAATAAGAATACAAGAAACAAAACCCACAATAGACTATAAACTATTGAAGAAAGAAAGAGAAAAATATAGGAAAATTATTTAAAGGGAAAGAAATAAACACACCCAGAGTATTTGGGAAAATGTAGATGAGCAGTTTTGGACAGGGATGGTAGCGATTTTGGAATATTGTTGCCCAATTGTACAATATATACACCAATAAGATATAAACGATATTACACCTGAAGTTTGGTACTCATATTTTCAAAGTTATATTACTTTCAAGAAGAGATTGAAATGCCTGGTGATTACAGACTACAGGGAGACATAACTTGTCCAAAGCCAATTCTAATCACGGAAGATGAATGCACTTAAGGCAAATAAAGCACCTGAACTGGATGGGATCTTGGGAGATCTGTACAAGGCTTTTTTCTGGCTGGTGGATTCCTTTTCTCTTTCTCTTATTTAACATAGAAACATAGAAGTTGATGGCAGATAAGGACCGCAAGGCCCATCCAGTCTGCCCATTTCTTTTTCTACCTTATAAATGTGCCATCGGCCTTTGCTCTGTCAGTGACCTATCTATTCATAGTCATTTGTATTGCTCCCTTATGCCTATCCCATGCCTGTTTGAAGCCCTGCACTGTATTCATAGCCACCACTTCTTGTGGTAAGCCATTCCATGCATCTACCACCCTTTCTGTGAAAAAGAATTTCACATTCCCCTTAATCGGCCTCCTCTAATCTCATGCTGTGTCCTCTTGTCCTGCTATTTTTCTTATATTTAAACATGTTAGACTCTTTTCACCTTGTTTATGCCTAAGGTGTTTAAATGTCTCGATCATATCACCCTCTCTCCTCCTTTGCTCAAGGGTATACATATTGAGCTCGCTAATCTGTCCTCATATGTCTTCTGATGCAGTCCCTGCACCATTTTGGTTGCCCTTCTCTGGACTGCCTCAATTTGGTTAATGTCCTTGTGAAGGTGTGGCCTCCAATACTGCACACAGTACTCCAGATGGGGCCTAATCATGTCTTGTACAGAGGGATATCCTCCTCTTACGACTTGTGATACCCCTACTAATACACCCTAACACCCCCTAGCCTTACCTACTGCTTTAGAGGTCTGCTTGATGATTTTAGGTCATCAGTGATGATGATGCCCAAGTCTCTTTCTTCCTTTGTGACTGCTAGCAACTCCCTCCCAGCCTATAAGTGGCTTCAGGGTTTCTTCCCTATGTGCATGATTTTGCACTTCTTTGCATTAAATCCCAGATGCCACTCTTCTGACCATTTGCTAGTTTATCCAGATCTCTTCTCATTCTGCCCACCCCATCTGGATCATCTACTCTGTTGCAGATCTTGGTGTCATCTGCAAACAGACAAGCCTTACCTCTAGTCCATCTCAGAGGTCACTAATGAAGATGTTGAATAGGACTGGCCCCAGGACTGATCCCTGAGGTACCCCACTTGTGACTTGCATCTCTTCTGACTGTATACCATTTACCACCACTCTCTGTTTTCTGCCAGTCAACCAGTTTGCCACCCAGTTGACCAACTCTGACCCACCCGAGCCTACCTAGCTTATTTATCAATCTTCTATGTGGAACAGTGTCAAAAGCTTTGCTGAAGTCAAGGTAGGCGACATCAACTGCTCCCCTTGGTCCACCACTCTGGTTACCCAGTCAAAGAAATCTATGAGATTAGTTTGACAGGACCTTCCTTTGTAAACCCATGCTGTCTTGGATCCTGTGCCCTATGGATTCCAGGTGTTGCACTATCCTTTCCTTAAGGGTGCTCCATAATCTTGCCCACTACTGAGGTAAGACTGACTGGTCTGTAGTTCCCCGCCTCCTCCCTGCTACCACTCTTGTGAGCGGGATCACATGAGCCTTCTCCAGTCTTCTGGGACCTCTCCTGTGCTCAGAGACTCACTAAACAATTCTGCTAATGGCTCTGCTAGTTCCTCCTTTAGCTCCTTAAGTACCCTGGGATGTATGCCATCAGGTCCCATTGCCTTATCCACCTGGGCTTATAGCTCTTGTAGGACCCTTTCTTTTGTGAAGGGAGTGTGCTCACCTCCCTCCCCTGTGTCCATGATGCTGAGCTGTGGGCCCTGCCCTACCTTCTCTTCAGTAAATACTGAGCAAAAGTATCTATTTAGGATAGATGCCTTTACAGGGTCCTCCTCCTCACATGCTCCCTTTTCTCCATTAAGCTTAGCAATACCCCTCTGGACTTTCCTTTCACTAATGTATCTATAGAAAGTCTTGTCACCTTCTTTACTGTTCGTGCTAGTGTTTCCTCAGTTTGGGACTTTGTCTGCCTTACTGCCTTACCTGCTTCCTTAGGGCAGTTTGGTATGCCTCCCTATCTTCATCCCGCTGTGTTCCTTATATTTCCTGAAGGCCAGCCTTTTGGCTCTGACCTTTTCTGCTACTGTATTTGAGAACCAAAGTGGTTTCCTTCTTCTTTGCACTTCCTTTCTGTCTAACACAATGGGATGTTGCTTCAAGTATTGTATCCTTAATGCTTGCCCACTTTGCCTGTACCTCCTCACCTGTGTTTCTTTTTGCCAGGGCTAGCTTAACTCTGTTGGCCATCTTATGAAAGTCAGCTCCTCTGAAGTCCCATATTTTTGCCTTGGAATGGGATGATTTAGATGTAGTAGCCAAATTGAACCATACCATGTGATGGTCACTGGCCCCCAGGTGACCTTCTACCTGGAGATCTGTGATCCCTTCTTTGTTAGTCAGTACTAGATCTAGGATAGCCCTGTCTCTTTGTGGGTTGCTGTACCAGTTGTTTGAGGCCCTCCCCTGCAGGAATCCACTATGAGTCTAGTTCTGGCAGATGTTCCTGCTGGTATTGACCAATCTGTATCTGGCATGTTGAAGTCTCCCATTATCAGAACCTCCCTTTAGCTGTCATGTTTTGTATATCTTCTAACAGTAATGTGTCTATGTCCTCTCCTCTGGTCTGGGGCCTGTAGACAACCCCAGTTCTTATGGCTGTCCCATTTCCTGTTTCCAGGGTGACCCACAGTTCTTCTGGCTCCTTATGTGTATTCTGAATTTCTGTAGCTTTGATATTTTCATTAACATACAGGGCCACTCCTCCCCCCCTTTTTGCACCTCGGTCTCTTCTGAACAATACATAGCCAGGTACTGAAGTCTCCCAAGTGTGGTTACTGGTAAACCACGTCTCACTAATTGCTACTATGTCCAGTTTAGCCTCTGACATTATTGCCTGCAGGTCTGGGATCTTATTTCCCAGGCTGTGAGCATTTTGTACATGATTTTCCATTGGCCAGATTTTGGTGTGTTAGTTGTTGGGTGAAGTTTGGCATTACTCCTGTGCATCGTATGGGGAGACAAACCTTTTTCTTACCTGGTGATGCAAATGAATGGCAAAACACGCTGAATTCTTGTTTGACCACTAGCTGAGGGGAGGTGTTCTTCCCATTCGACGATGGGGTGCTGCACCCTCTACCCATTTGCTAGTTTAAATATTCTGCAAAGACGTCAAACTCTGCCCCAATGCACTGACTCCCTCTTTAGTCAGATGCAGTCCATCAAATTAAAGAACTTTCGCTCCCAGAACTGTTGCCAGTTCATTACAAATCTGTGTCCTTTTCCTGGCACCAGTCCTTGAGCCACATGTTTAGCTCCCTATCTCCCTCTTCTGACCTTCCGTCCATCTGCTCCCTTCTCCCAGACTGGCAGGATCTCAGAGAAGGAGATGCCGGACTAAATAGATGATAGTTTGTCACCCAGCTTAGTCAGGTGTTCCTTGGTCTCCACAACTGACCGGCTGGCGAGATCATTAGTCCCTATGTGTACTAGGACATCAATGTTTTCCTGCTTTGTGAACAATTTTAGAATGTGGTCAGTGTCTCTCCATGCTGATGTACCTGGAGACATCTGACCATCACCCTGGCTGGAGATGGGTATCAACTCCCGAATCATGGAGTCTCCTATGATCAGAAGTTTTGGGTTTCCTTTGTGCTTGTTTAGTTTTGGTTCCTGATTTGGGTGAGTATTGCTGTGCTAGCTCCTGTGCATGTGTCCTGCTCTGCAGTGTCTTCTGCCTCTTTATTAGATTTCAGAGATAGAGGCAGATACCTGTTTGTAGTGTTTATATGGTTTTTGAGGTAATGTTTGGAGAGCAGAGAGTGATGGGGCACCTGATTTCCTCCTCTAACCACATGCCAACCTCCTGGACCAACTACCCTCTCTGGTCGAGGTTTTCAGTTGGATGCTGGGGAAATGGCGGGTGGTTCTTATAATGTATTTCCTCTTCAATATGAAATTTGAGGCGTGCAATCTCTGCCCATGCTGCCCGGAGCTGAGACCTAAGATCTCCAAAGGCCTCAGCATGTAGGACAGTGTCCTAAATCCTGTAAGACTGTCCTTCTGAAAATTGTTCCACAGTACCTGCAGTTAATGAAATCCATTCCAAATAAGTTGCTGGGTTTGTAACCTAGTCAGAGTAATTAGAAGGAAAAAAAAGGAAAAAATGCAAGTAATGGTTTAATTGTGCTTTGTTTAACTTGTTATAACAAGTTAAATTACTAGTGCCCTGTAAATGAGATCACCTTGTGTAGGCCCCACTGATCCGCCCCTTCCTGCTCTGCAACAGGAAATATCACAACTGTGGTACCTTATAAAAGGAGTGTAGTGTGGGTGGTTGGATGGGGTGGGTGGTTGGGCCTTCCCTGCCTAAAAAGAAGAACCACGGACAAAAGAACAAGGAGGTAAGAGCAGAAACAATCAGTCAACAACAAATGCAGTAACCCTGAAAGCTTATCCTAATGTTAGATAAAACTGTAAAACCTGTAAGCACCACCTGTAATAATTTCAGAGAAGATATACCCTGTAAGAAACACTTTGCTCCAGAGAAATATAAAGCAGTAACAGAAGATATACCTTGCAAAAGACAATTTGAATCAGAAGATTACAGCAGTAATCTGTTAGCACACACCTGTAGGCACACCTTGTAATAATGCAGAAGAAGGTATACCAGCAACAACAATTTGAATCAGAGAAAAATAAAGCAATGAAATGTTAGCAACAAACAGTAGCAATCCCGTGAGTAAAAAATAAAAACACCACCACACAGTAAATCTGCTTAGCCAAACTAAGTCTTAATCCTTCTCCTTGCTCTGGTAGTTTTCTACTCTGCCTTTCAAGCAGTCTTAGAAAGAGCTCAGGTGAAGCTAGGTGCCTTGGCCAGCAAACCAAGTCTTCTACCTCCAAGATATCAACTAACCTGACTTTTTAACCCTTCTTTCTGTTGGAATATTGACAGTTTGCCAGCTTCACCCCACATACACACCTAATCCTTTGGAAGAGCTGTGGGAGGAAAAGCAATTAGCTCCTTCAATGTGAGAAGGAGACTGAAACACCTCTGAGACAACAAACAAGAATAAAATAAAACACAGTGTCAAACAGTAATTTTGCTTAGCCCAATGATAAAAAAGTCACAAAAATGTAAGCTCCACCTGTAATACAGTAATTTCAGAGAAGATATACCCTGTAAGAAACACTTTGCTCCAGAGAAATATAAAGCAGTAACAGAAGATATACCTTGCAAAGACAATTTGAATCAGAAGATTACAGCAGTAATCTGTTAGCACACACCTGTAGGCACACCTTGTAATAATGCAGAAGAAGGTATACCAGCAACAACAATTTGAATCAGAGAAAAATAAAGCAATGAAATGTTAGCAACAAACAGTAGCAATCCCTGTGAGTAAAAAATTAAAACACCACCACACAGTAAATCTGCTTAGCCAAACTAAGTCTTAATCCTTCTCCCTTGCTCTGGTAAGTTTCTCTACTCTGCCTTTCAAGCAGTCTTAATGGGCTGGTACAGGGACTACGCTGTCCCCCCTCATTGGGCAGGCAGCATCATCATTACAATTTTTAAAAAAGAGGACCCAAATAATCCCAAGATGTATAGGCCCATCAGCCTGATAGATGTGTCCCAGAAGGTTTTTTCCAGAATCATTTTGGGCAGATTACTTGTATGGGCTGAGGAGAATGCTGTGCTGAATGAGACACAGAACGTTTTTTGGAAGACCCATTCTACAGTCTAACACTGCTATGTGCTACAGCATTTGCTTTGGAAGTACACTAAAGTGAGGAAATCTAGGTTATATTGTTGTTTTGTGGACTTCCCCTCAGCCTTTGATAGTAATAGTAGGATCCTTCATGGCACACTCAAGGATCTGAAGTTGGAGAGTACATTGCTTGATATTATCATTAGATTCAATAAAAAAACTAACTTGGACAAGAGTCCAATATAATCAGTATGGACACCTCACACGACAGACTTGAAACAAATGTGGTGGTTAGACAGATGTGCATTTTGGCTCCCACTGTGTTTAATATCTATATTAACACAATCTTGGATCAGATTTGTAATCCTGATTTCCATGCCCCAAAAATTAATGATTGCAGGATTAATAGTCTTGCTTATGCAGATGACTTAGTGTTGCTCTCCACTTCAGCCCTTGGCCTTAAAAGGAAAAAAGGAAATTGAAAGTTAATCTTAATAAGACTAACACCGTACTATTTGAATCTCAAACCAAGAATATGGCAAGTTTCAAGATTAATAGCAGCCATATAGATACTGCTAAGTGCTATGAATACTTAGGGGTACGATTTCCCCACAGTCTATCCTGGACAAAACACCTGGAGACTATCTGAAATAAAATGAGATCCTCTGTAAATGCCCTAAAAATTTTTAATAACAAAATGGGGAAATCATCTGTCAAAGGCATTCTAAGAGTTATCAATGCCAAAATAAGAATGAGCATGTTTTATGCTTCTGAAATATGGGGTCACACCAAGGTTAGGGGATTGGAAATAATTTAAAATAAACTCTACAGACATATTCTAATGCTTCCACATGGGATCCCAAACTGTATCCTCGCTTTGGAGTTAGGACAATGTTCCCTGCTTTCTCTTATACAAGAACAATAAATTATTTTTCTGCTCAAACTTTTTCTCATGTCTGAACAAAGATACCCTAGAATGTGCTTAGAGGAAGGTATTAAATTGGCCAGTATGGGATATGTACACCTTTATTCAGCTTATCAAGGAGTAATAATGACTGCTGGCCTGGGTCATCTCCTCTATAAAATTTACATCAGATCTTTTGAGGAAATTAGACAGGATGTTAAATTGAGGCTTGCTGACCTGGATAAAAGTCATTGTTATACCTAACTCTCTATGCTCAAACTCCATAATTTTTATAAAAAAGTTAAAATCTTACTTATCTTTGTTAACTTGTCCTAAACTTAGGAGAATCTACACAAGATTTAGAACTGAAAGCTATAACATCAATTCATACACTTCAGACAAAAGAGAAAGGCGATAGTTTCTCCTTTTTGCAAATGTGGACTTGGGTCCATAGATGATCTAAAACATGTGGTCCTGCTGTGCCCTCTTGATGAATTTACCGGAAAGAAATTTGGGGGTAGATTGCTAAGGGATCTCAGTCTCCCCCCTGTTGATCTTTTGGACCTTCTGTTTAAAGCTAAAGATAGGAAAATGGTAGAGACTCTTGCAAAATTTCCATTGTCAACTCATTTGTAATGTATAGGTTCCCACTGCACTTTAAGTTGGGAAATTGTATTTTGCAGAGGTTATATTTTGCACATTCATGTCTGTATATTTTAAGGACACTGTCTAACTGAATTTTTCACTGCAAATGTATTTATGCTCTTTAGTTGATCTTTCTGTCTGCTGTATCTATGCCCTTTGTTATGTATGTTGATGTGATTTTAGTATATTGTAATATCTGTATGCTGAACAATAAATTTGTACTTGACTTGACATGGTAGGTAAGATAAATAAGACTGCAAGAAATACAGTGCAGTGGCTTAAGGCATGTACAGAGCAATGAAAACACAGCCCATGGATCACAGTTTTATAAAGGTTTTTGCTTACCCAACGTATTGTTGGCGCTCGGTGAGGGGAACAGAGCTTGGTCTAGGAGTGAGTGACTGAAGTAGCGGGATATGGCTTACAAGGGCAGAAGGTTCAGAAGTTTGTTTAGCTGCCAGTTGTAAGGAAGCACCTGTGCATGGTGAGGAGGTGCAGTGTGGGGACTGGTGTTTTGAGGAATGTAGGTGTGTAGGTGTGTGGTTGAGTACATGTGGCGGGAGCAAAGCAGAAGGCAGGCAGTGGGGCTATGGCTATGGCCATCAAAAGCAGTGCACAGTGGTGGGGCCATGTAGGCCAAGGTGCGTGTGGGCTGGGAGGCCTGGGGTTGATATGCAAGGTGATGCAGGTCCTGGCCTAGGTGTAGTGGTCAGTGACTGGGGGGTTTGTAGGTCCTTTTCAGCTCCTTTTTCTGTTGTTTGGACATTTGGGGAAGGCAGCTCACAGGAAGTGGTGAACCAGGTCCTGGCCTACGGGCAATGGCCAGCGACATGGGGTGGGTGTTTTTCCTCAGTTTGGGGGCTCCACAGTGAAGGAAGAAGAATTTGGTTGGAAGGGGTCAGCCAAATGAAATGTGCAGCGAGGGAAGCTGTGGTACTCGTTGAGGAGTGGGGGTGAGATATCAGCGGACAAAGGGGAGCAGAATGCTTTTTCAATGAGCCTCCATGAATTTACCACTGGAGTGCTTGTGGCAGGGGGAGCTTGCCAGCCGAACCTTTTTTTGGGAGTGAGAAAGCGCGAATGACTGGGCGTTTGGACAGCAGGCCGCAAGCCATGCAACAGCATGGGAGAGAGGTAGCATTCACATCACCGAGCCCAGATCAGGCCTGAGAAGTTGTCTCTTGGGTGGGGGGGGATAGAGAAGCAATGCAGACAGCAAATTTAGGGCCAGCAGGGGGCTTATGAGGCTATGGCAAGGGGACAACTTGGTTGTACCATGATTAAAGTGGGGTGGTGCTAATGGAAAGAGGGTCCCAAGAGCTGCACTAGGTGGCCAGGGGCATCAGAAGGGCACCTAGGGGCAGTCTAAAGAAAAAAAAAAGAAATGTGTATATATATATATATATATATATATATATATATTTATTAAGTATATCACTAATAACAGTGGTTTTCAAAACAGATACAGGAGATGGTATAGGAAGTATGTAAGAGGAAGGTGCTCCAGTGGTGCAGAGGACAAGGCAGAGGCTGTGGGATCCAAGTGTTCTGGGTCAATGCCAGACTCTCCGTATTCTATCAAAATGAGCGGGGGTTAGAACAGCAATGGGGCATTGTGGTACTAGTGCTCCTTTGTGGAGCGGGTTGTACAATGGTCAAGCACAAAGAGAAGGAGACATGAGGTGACCCGGACCCCCACAGATAAAAGGGCCTTATGGTGGCTCGCCAAACAGGTGACCTCGGGGTAATGATGGGGGGGTGAGGGGGTGAATTGGGTGCTTCATTGAGCGCTCTCCCACCACAGTCTGGGGGTGACATGAACTGCTGAATCATAATGCAGGGTAGGAGTTTGGGACCCAGAAGGGCAGGGTATAATCTGCGAGGGGCAGTTGGAGCGTGTTACATGGTTGTTCCATGGGGGCAAGTGGAGGTGTGGAAGAGGCCTCAGCTTGTATTCACTGTTGCCTTTTACACCTTTTAGTAGCAAGACAGAGAGGATGGCACCTAGGAAGACACCAGTGTCCAGCACCAAGATGATGAAGGAGGTGACAAAGTTGATGAGTCAAATGATGGAGCTGGTCAAGCGGCCAAGAGGAGAGAGGTGGAAGAAGAAGCCCCATGAAAGGAAGGAGACGGATGAGAGGGCAGGTGGTGAAAAGCCAGGAAAGAGACCCAGGTGAGTGGGACCCAGCTCCTGTACCAGACCTGACTCTGGCAACAGTGGGGCCGAGACCGGACAGTGGTAAGGATGAGGTGGATGTAAATAATGAGGGGGACTTAAAGGAGTACTTGGAGGGTTTGCTTGGGGACAGGGGGGAGGAAGGGGTAAAGAAGATGGAACGGGTGCTACAAGCCATAAAGGATGGGTGCAAAAGGAGGGCTAGTGGGGCCAATGAAACAGAAGGGGCCAAGAAGTTATATGACGGGCCACCGGATTTCACCCTGGGGGACCACGGTCCATCCTCTCTGAAGGAAAATATTTAGAAAGGTCAGTATTTGGATATTTTTGGCCTGGTAGATGAGAAAACGGCCAAAAAATATGAACAAAAGGAGTCGTGGGTTAGTCAGAGACAGGTGGCATTGATGGTGGTCTGGCATAAGGCAGAGTAGCAAAAGTATAAGGGTATGAGGCAGCTCAGAGGTAATTTAAGGAAGTATTTTTCACAGAGAGGGTTGTGGATGCATGGAACGGCCTTCCAGAGGAGTTGTGGAGTCAAAATCAGTGGTGGAATTCAAGCATGCATGGGACAGTCATAAGGCCATTCTAGGTGGTGGGGGTAGGAAGAAGTAGGCTGCTGGTTAACTAGGATCTGCAGCTTATCCAGTAGGTAGGGGAATGGGCAGACAGGGTGGGCCAAGTGGTCCTTATCTGCCATCAAATTCTATGTTTCTATGTTTCTATGTAAAAGCATTGACACATGGCAGGTGGGTTTCTAATTTACAGTGTTGGTGCTGAAGAAACAGCTGGAGTTGGTAATCCCTCTTTTGACTAAGCAAGATCATTTGGGATGCATATGAGGCAAAACCGGGTTTCAGTTGGTTAAAGTATGATGAGGCGTTTCAGAAATGGATGGCAGCAAAGGGTGATTTGATGTGGGACTGCATCCACTCGGAGCTGTGGGTGAGGACCCACTCCGGGCCATCAGGCAGGACAGTGATGGATCAGACAAAAAGGGTCACTCAGGCCCTGGGAGTGAAGATCTGTTGGGCTTTTGACAGGGTGTCATGTTGGTCCAGTTGCAAGTTCAAGCATGCCTGCTCATGGTGTGCAGGGTCATACTTGGCAACAAGCTGCAGGCAGGGAGGGGATAAGGTCATGCAATCAGGGGGGCAACACGAGACTCAGCCCTTTTGGGGGGCTGAGCAGGGGCCGGGGGGTTATAATTACAATTATGGATGGAATTAGGGAGAGGACAGATGGTGGGCGGTGGGGATGCCCTATAGCTCACATGCCCATTGTTCTCAGGGTAGTGGAGGCTTGGACGCAAGGCTATCCCAATGTGCTGGGGGATGAGTTGCTGAGGGAGGGTTTCTGGAGGGGTTTCCCGTTGGGATTTATGGGGGGGTGAGTAGGGTTGAGGGCAAAGAACTTGGGTTCTGTGAAAGGGAGGACATCATCCATGCAAAGATACAAAAGGAGGTACGAGCAGGGAGGGTGGAGGGGCCATTACAGGAACCACCATGCCCTAACTTCCAGGTGTCACCATTGGGAGTGGTGCCAAGAAGCAGGCTGGTGAATTCAGGTGATCCACCACCTTTCATACCCGGATGGGGGTTCAGTAAATGAGGGGATCCCGGAGCATTTAAGCATGGTCTCATACACCTCACTGGATCAGGCAGTGGTATTGATCAGGGCAGTGGAGGGGGCATAGCTGGTGAAGATGGACATAGAATCAGCATTCCGCCTGTTGCCAGTCAGGCCAGAGGATTGGGACCTCTTGGGGTTCCAGTTCGAGGGTGGTTTGTACTTCAAAAGGCCATGCCCATGGGTGTTCAGTGGCTTACTTGACTTTCGAGACCTTCAGCTCATGGGTACAGTGGATATTTGGCACTCCGTATGGACACAGGAGGGTGGTTCACTACCTGGACAATTTCCTGCTGATCAGCACCAGTGGGGCAGAGATGCAGGTGATGTTGAGGGATTTCAAGGACGTGTGTGGGCACATAGGGATCCCTTTGGTGGCGGAAAAAACAGAGGGCCTGGCCCACAGACTAGAATTCCTGGGAATTGAGGTGGACAAGGAACACGGATGCTTCCGTCTCCCAGAGGATAAGGTAGCTTGACTCAAAGAGCTATTGGTGTTTGTGGGGGGGGATGCCACTGGTAGAAGTACAACAAATGCTGGGGAACCTTAATTTTGCCTGCAGGACCATAAGCCTGGGCAGGGCATTTATAAGGAGGTTGGGCAGGGCGAAACACAGGGAGGGTGAAACAACCCCACCATTGGGTGGACATCAGTAAAGGGGTCCAGGAGGTCTCCAGGTATGGGAGGAGTTCCTGGAGGCATACAATGGAGTAACATTTTGGCAGGAGGAGTGGGTGTACAATACGAACCTCAAGCTATACACAGATGCCTCTAGGGCTCTGGGGATGGGGGTATATTTTAAAGGAGAATGGATGTCAGAAGCTTGGCTGACACAATGGAAAGAATTGGGTTTTGTCAAGGATATTATCTTCCTCGAGATTTTTCCATCTGGGTAGCAATAGAAGTGTGGGGAGACAGGATGAGGGGGAAACAAATTCTGTTCTTGTGTGACAAGGGGGTGGTGGAGTGGTGAACAGGCAAAGTGGTAATATGGAAATTGGTCGGTAAAATTCTGCAACGCATGGTGCTGTTGGGGTTACAGTTGAACTTATAATTCAAAGTGCAACATATTGAGGGACTCAAAAATGAGGTGGCTGACTGTCTTTCCCATTTTCAGCTGGAGAGGTTTTGGGAACTGGCACCACAATCAGCACCATACCGAACCAGGGCCCCAGACAGGCTGTGGGAGATTGGAGGGAGAAAGCCAGGGCCCTGTATAGGGGTTCATGGTTGGCCAACACCCTGAAGGCCTACAAAGGGACATGGGCAGGTTTCCAGGAATTCCAGGCTCAACAGGGCTGAGATACAGCTGAGCCAGTCTGGGAGGAGCAGGTGATGCAATATGTGATGGTAAGGTGGGAGGAGGGGGTGGCCCATGCCACCATGGTGGTTCAATTGGCAGGCATAGGTTGGATGTGACATGATCAGGGGTGGCCGGAGGGTGGTAGGGCGAATGGTCACAGGGTGGCAGAGGTGGCAGTGCATGAGGAAGGATAAGAGGAGGCCCATAATGAGGCCATTGCTCATGAGGGTGGTGGGGACCATGCAGCATGTTTTTACCTCAGTGAAGGAGGACTGTTTGTTCAGGGCTATCTTCACAGTCATGGCCGAGGGTGCTTTTAGGGTAGGGGAGGTAGTGACCCTGAGGAAGGCGGCTGCCACACAGGCACTGCAATATGAGAACATTACATGGGGTAAGGACACAGTGGTCATTTGGCTACCTAGGTCCAAGATGGCCCAGAGGGGGAAAGGAACCTCGGTGACATTGCGCAGGCACCAGTTGGTGGGAGTGTGCACAGTTGCAGCCATGGGGGAGTATGATAAGTCTCGGGGCATGAAGGAAGGGGCATGTTTTCAGCATGGGGATGGGTCTCTGGTGAATGATTTCCAGGTCAGAGCAGTCTTTAGAAGACCCTGGTATTTGTAGGTGGCTGACCCCGGAGGTTGTCCCGTCTTGTTCCAGATAGGGGCAGCCTCCGAGGTGGCAGTGAGAGGGGAGCAGTGAGTGGAGAGTGCGGGTAGGGTGATGGGTGGGGTGATGGCACTTCAATTATTGATATGTGAGGTGTTGACATTGATAACTCATGTTATTTTCTTTCCATGGCAGGCTCAAGGCAGCAGGTGTGGATTGTGGGGCACTCATTCATCTATTGTGTGGAGAGGTTTGTAACCACCACAAGCAGAGGGACTCAGTTGTGCCTGGGCATGGAGCACATGAGAGTGCAATGGAAAGGCATCAGGGGCATGAAGTGGGCCAAGCTGCTGCCTCTGTTGGACAAGCTATGGGTGCAGTGGGCCAGGCCGACTGCATAATTATTCATCTTGGGGACACTGATTTAGGGGTGGCTGCCTTGGGGATTACTAGTTTGGGACATAGTGGCTGACCTAGAGAAGGTGAAGAGCTGGTGGCTGGGTGTGGTGATCGGCTGGTCTGATATCACATTCCAGCTGGTGTGAAGAGGTGCTAAGGGGGTCAAGGTGGTGGAAACAACAAGGAAATGCCTGAATAGGAAGCTAGCAAGGGCAGTGATAGAGATTGCGGGGTACACATCCAGCATAGAGACATTTCATTCGGATCAGGCTGATGTGTACCACTCAGATGGGGTACACCTGTCTGAGTTCAGCATGTGCCTGTTCTTGTGACCTTTGGGGACCTAGTGGGGTGATAGCTAAGCGGCTACAATACTAGCCCACAAGGGGAGCCCTATTTTCCATCACAAGCTGGAGATGGGTTAGTGAAAAGGGGGTGGAGGGGGTAGAGGGGGGGCATGAAGAGGGGTAGGCACCATGGGCTGGGAACAAAGGAACCCAGGCATGGGAGTAACTGGGGAGGGGAGATGTATAAACCTAGGGAGTGGATCACTGGGTCTGGAACTAGCGGGCAGAGTGCGGGTAAGTGTTTGGTACCTGGTTCTGGTGATGGAGGGGAGTCAGATCCGAGTGTCCAGACCCTGAAGAGCAACATGAAAACACGAAGAGGATCAAGAAAGGATGATAGGCAGGATGGAAGAAATGGACTGATATGTCTAATGTAAAGAAATGGACTGATATGTCTATTGTAGTGTTTACTGTTGTGATTTATGAAATATGAGATGCAAATATTATAATAAGTGCCTAAATAAATGATTGCCAGTGAGCATCCAAAGTTATCAGTGGCGGCATTGGGTTGGAGGTAGTGCGAAGCAATATGAGGCCCTACTTGCTAACTCTACTCTGACTCAGCTCATCCAGGATACCCAGGTGGTCACTGACGGATCCTCCGGTACCCTACTGGACTGGATCATGTCCAACCGTCCAGATAGAATCTCCTCAGCTGGTACACTGCCTGACTCTATCTCTGACCACTCACCGGTCTACTGTGTTTGGAAAATCTCCCCCCCCCAAGATCCCCCACAAAATCCTGCATGTCAGGAACTACTCCAGGTTCAACCCCGGGGAGTTCCTGGATGACCTTCAGCTTACCGACTGGTCCGATGTGTTCGGGGCCACTGACCCCTCAGTGGCAACCTCCTCCTTCATCACTATCTTCGGGATCCTGCAAGATAAGCACGCCCCCAAGGTCACCCATAGGGTGAGAGGGTCCGCCACTCACTGGCTACATGGGAATCTCCTGGCCCAAATGAGGAGAGAGACAAGTGTTGGGCCCACTTCAAAAGTTCCAGTGATCCCACCTCTTTCCAAAAATACAGACACCTGAGAAACACTTGTAAAAAGGCCATCAGGGCTGCAAAAAGCGACTTCTGCAAGTCCGCTCTACTTTGCTCCGCCAGCAACCCCAGGAGTTTCTGGAGGAACATAAAAACTCTTGTCAATGGATCCTCCCAATCAGGAGTATCCGACATGCTTATCAACGGGTCTCCCACGAACCCCTACACCATTGCCAACTCTCTAAATTCCCATTTCACAGATCTCTGCCTTCACGGATCCCTCTCGTCTAACAAGAACTTGCCCTCCCTTCCGCCATGGCTTGAGGAAGGTCTCCCCTCGGCCAATGTTTAACCTCAGGGAAGTGTCTGTACTGGACACCCAGAGGCACTTGGCCGGCCTCTCCAGCACTCCAGTCCCGCCCAGATAACCTTGAATCAAAGCTCCTCAAGCTTGGCGCTGTTCACCTTGCCCACCCAGTAGCCCACATCTTTAATCTATCCCTTGGAAGCGGTACCTTCCCCGATATCTGGAAAGAGGCCAGGATTGTTCCAGTACTGAAACAAGGCAATCCCAAACTACCAGATAACTATCGCCCGATTGCCATCCTCTCATCCCTCAGTAAGCTCCTTGAAAAGGTAGTGGCCGAACAGATTTCGGAGTACATCCAGTCCCAGGAGTTGCTGTCCCCGGCCCAGCACGGGTTTCGCAAGGGTCACAGCACCACCACTGCCCTGATCTCGGTCACATCCAGAATAAGATCAGCCATGGATCAGGGCAAACTCTCCGGAGCCATATTTATTGACCTGTCTAAAGCCTTTGATCTCGTTGACCACACGTTACTTGGCTCACAACTGTGGTCACTCGGTCTCTCCCCACTCGCCATGAATTGGCTTATGGGCTACCTGCATGGCAGAACGCAGCGGACCAGTTTCAATAAAGTCCTCTCAGAGTCACTTCCAGTGACCTCCGGTGTCCCCAGGGTTCGGTACTGGGCCCTCTCCTCTTTTCCCTCTTTATCAACCGGCTACCCATGATGACCTCCACATGCAGTACCACCCTCTATGCCGACGACCTGGTGATCCTGGCTCATGCTCAAGACATCGCTACTCTCAACAAGGCCCTGTCCGAAGGCTTTAACAAAGTTCAAACCTGGATCACCGAGAACAAACTGGTCCTGAATCTGAAAAAAACTCAGGCCATGCTCTTTGGCTCAACAGCCAAACTTAAAACCTGGTCGGCCTTGTTAAAGATTTCCTGTCCTGACGGGTCCCCCCTTCCCGTAGTGAACTCTTCCAAATACCTAGGGGTCACCCTTGACCCTCAACTCGACATGGGTAGTCACATCCTAAACATCTGTAGGGTAGTTAACTGCAAGCTGGGCCTGGCCTACAGGGCCAAGTTCAACCTCACACCTGCGGCTAGACTAGCCCTCGTGAAAGGAGTTCTTCTCCCCTCTCTCAGCTATGGGCTGCACCTATTCACTCGCTCCCCAGACTCACCTTCTTACGATGGCACACGGCATACAACAACATCTGTCGCTTTGCCCTTGCTGTCCCCCGCCTCACCCATCGCTGTGAGTTATACGATAAACTCCGATGGCTCTCCCCAGCTAGGTACCTGGACTTCAGGGTGGGCTGCCTCACGGACAAAGTGGCCAGAACTGGCACCCCACCAGAGCTGGCTCTGCTCCTGCCACTAACTGACACCACTACCTACCACCTTAGGTCCCAGGCCCCGGGGATGCTCAAGGTCCCCTCCACCCGCACCCTCATGGGTGGCTGGGATTTCGCCGCATATGCGCCCAGGCTCTGGAACTCCCTTCCAGTGCAGACCCAGCTGTCCTCCTCCCACCTGCTCCATCAGCTCCCTCCAGGGTTTCTGAAACTTGCCTCTGTGTGTGACTGCCCTAAGCCTCCCTAGAGAATTTCTCTATACGGTTGTTCTTCCGGCTTCAAATCTTGCCTCCTTCAGATACTACCCAATAACTCCTGCTGTTCTCCTTGACTCAACTACTATACCAGGGCACTTGACCCAGGGCAGGGTATACTGCCCATGCCAAGGTTCCCTGGACATTGCCTTTCTATATTGTTTCTAATGTGTAAAATGTGTATATGCTTTTTGTTGTACTCTGTAGGTGACCTACTCACCCTGGGGGTACATTAACCTTAACAGTTATAAGTTGTATTATGACCGTCCACACCCCCGGACTATGTTACTATCTCCCACATGTTGTCATGCTGTACTTACTCTACTGTAAATAATGTCTGTATCCCTATGTTGCTCTCCGGGTCGTTCCTGAAAATAGGCATAATACTTGTCTAGTGTACTTACCCGGTCAACAAAAGCTAAAATAAAAATAAAATAAAAATTTCTGGTGGGGTTCATGGGACAACTAAGCTTGCCATTAAAAGGCAGGCCAGGTTGTCTCATGGCCCCAGCCAGAAAGAGACAGATGGAAGAGGGAGGGATGGGGTAGTGACATCATAATGACAATGCAAGGGAGGGTAATATGACCAGGTACATGGCTCGCTGGCTGTTGGCCAAGGAGGGGCTAACAGGGGTCCTGATTAGGGCTCCATAGGTGGTATAAGGCTGGTAACCCTCTGGGAGCCTTCATTCATGCTGATTAAATTCCCCACACATACACCCGGCAAGAAGGGAGGGCTACTAGGTTTTGGATGGCACATAAGGTTTTTTTTTTTTATTTTCCTCTTTATGCCCCTACCTCGCCGGCCTTTCTGCTCTGGTCACGGACCCTAGAGCCCCAACCACCAGACATCGCGAATCCCTGGTCATCCCTGGCTTACCCCAGAGAGCGGGGTCAAGGGTATATCGACCCCCTTATCGTCATGGAACTGTAACTGGTTAGGGGAACGGCCCGTGGCCAATCAGGGAAATCCTGGGCAGAGCATAATTTAGACGCTAGGCAGGGATTTTATCCCCTATACTTCCCTCCCTCGAGGAGAGGGGGCGATGCAATAGCGCCAGCATCCGCCCCGCCTACCCTGGCCCCTCCCTCACCACAGGGCGGCAGCATGAGTTCTCCCAGCCTCAGCTAAAGGTTTCCTCATTGCTCTGGATACTGTGGACCCTCCCCGGAGAAGGAGAGCTGCCTGGGCGCTCAATCCTTCTCCCCGGCCGGCCCTCCGATGACCCGGATCTGTTCCCGAACCCGGTCGCCGCATCACAAGCGAAATCCAACCCGCCGCGCCAGCAGGCCAGCCTCGCATTACAAGGCAGGAAGGCAAGGAAATGGTGGTTGCCCTGTTGGACACCTGGCAGGGGCCATGCAAGCTGCAGAAGGGCAGTGATTGGGCTGGGGACTTGATGGAGCCTAGTCAGTGGACAACAAGGAAAGGGAAAGGGGTTGAGAGCAGGGGAGAAAGGGGGCAGGAAGAGCGGGAGGGGTAGGCACCATGGGCTGGGACAAAGGAACCCAGGTGTGGGTGTGACTGGTGCAGGGAGAGGGTATAGTGCTAGCTGGTGGATCACTGGGTCCAGACCTAGTGGGGGCGAGCCTGGGTAAGTGTTTGGTACCTGGTTCTGGTGATGGAGGGGGAACTGGATCCAAGTGTCCAGACCTCGAAGACCAACATGAAAAAAGGAAGAGGATCAAGAAAGGAAGATGGGCAGGATGGAAGAAATGGACTGATATGTCTAATATAAAGAAATGGACCGATATGTCTATTGTAGTGTTTACTGCTGTGATTTATGAAATATGGGATGCAAATATTATAATAAGTGCCTAAATAAATGATTGCCAGGGAGCATCCAAAGCTAGCAGTGGTGGCCTGTGTTATTTCTGGTGGGGGATCATGGGACAATGTATCTATCTGATACTCTCATCTGGCCAACATGTGCTTCAGAATACAATAATGGATATCTTGTGGACCACATGTATAGTACAACTCCTGCATTATTCCGCAATTTTTGCAAAATATCTATGCATTTTAGGGGGTTTGTTTTCCACAATTTTCCAGTGGCCCTGCCTATCAGAACATCTAGAACCTTTTGAAGTGTAACTGTTTAAATATCATTGTAAGCCACATTATTGTGGGCCCTATGGGGTCACAAATTTCAGGTAAAGATTGAAACCTGTATTTTGTCCAGAGTACTGAAGATCTGAAATTTAAAGTATGTATATTTTTTCTTCCTGCCTTTTTATATAAATTGCATAGCCATACATTATTTAATGCAGAAGGAAGATAAAATGAGAAAGCGGAAGCAGAGTTGAGGCATACTACTTTTGGTATCTGCACTGGAACTGCTTCACCTCATAAATATGGACTGTATCTTTTCACTACTTTTGATTCTTTTCAGTTGGCTGCACTATGTTTTGACCATCTCCAGCTGTTTTTGTGTTCTCCAACCCTTTCAAAATAGTCCAGGCATAAATCTGCCCTACTACCAAGCTAGACATCCCCTTCCCTGGCCCCAATAGAAATGACTGGGAATCTGTGCAGCAAATTGACCAAAGTGTAGGAAGAATTACATTACTGAGTATAACTGAGCAGGTTCTTACACTGACTGTCAAAAATCTTTACTTTAAGCACCACCACCCTGATTTAGTATGTAACCCCTAGATGGCGCTATCCCAGGGGCTACTACCCCTGCCTGATTTGCCACTAACAGGTTGAGGGGCCTGGATCCAATGGCGGGTGCCTCCACCCAGAGGTCAGGGTTTGCAATAGTTAAACTAACTTGGTCACAGCCCTCTGGGACACTGCAACCCCTTTCTTCCCAGTAGTGGCCCACACAATATATCAGAATTACCTTCACAGTATACACTTACCCCAGGTCTAGTTCCGGCACTGGGACCTCCTGTGAAATGAGATACAGTGCAACAGTCACAGTACAGTACTTTAACATAGACAAATACCTCAGGCAGTATAACTTTGCTGAAACAAGCAGCTCTGATTTATTTAGGGGATATAACAAGGACAGGGAAATCAGGTTAATTAGCTTATCACTCTAATAATCTACCTATGGCTCTGTGCACAGGCCTATCCCTATCAGTTACTGTCCCTTGGGTACCCAAGCCCTAGTGGCTAGTCCAAACCGTGGCAGCTGGTAGGGGCCATTTCACACAGAGAAAAGGAGAATTAAACAGTCAGCAGTACAGTAATTCCATTTGGATTTAATGTGGCAATTCAACAGGAGCGACCCTGAATTAGTACTCACGACCTCCAAATAAGATAGGGTCCTTCAATGTCAGCAGGGCTCACTTGAGGTACACAAACCTCTTCACACATCCATATAAAAGAAAGCACTATACCAGGCAGGCTGCATCTGTATCCCGATCGCAATTACTGCACAATACCGGGAGAACACACAGCAGATTCAGTTCCTGACAGACCGAGTGGAATTTTCAGCAATTTCTCCAGTCTTCTACAGGGTGAGCCTGGTTTCTACTCTTCAGAGATCCTTTGATTCTTTTTCACAGGACGGTTCAGTCCTAACAAGCTGTTACACAAGCTGCAGACCGGAACTCTGGGCCTTACACACGTTTTTGACTAAAACTGCACACTGAAAAGCACAGGGCTCCTTCCTTCTTCACTGCCAAAGCTCAACTCAAACTCCAACCGACAAAAACCGGGCACTTCCTTTGAGTTCCTCCCAGTTATTGACTGGATTGGCTGTCACTCACAATAGACTGCTGCTGTTGGTCCAAAAGGCACTGAAGTCTAAACTACATCTCCCAGAGTCACTGCCCATACAATCCTCTTGTGGCTGGCTCAGATTATGAGTCCAAGTTCTGATTCGTCCAAGGCATCATTTTAGAGCTAGCTTACCCCACACTGATTGGTCCAGTTCAGCAGTTCAAAACTAGAATGGGGAACTAGCAGACACAGTTCTGACTGCAAAGAAAGCAGGTTAGACAAACTGTAATTTCATTATTACTCTAAATAATTTCTGGCAAACAGTTACATCTTTCAGATAGGTTCCCTTTGCACTCCTAGTGACTGCAAAAATGAAGTGAATTGGCAGCAGCTCGAGTGGTACTCAGAGAAGCACACAGTCCCCCATACAAACTAATTATGTCTGCAAGCAGACAGCTCTTAAAGAGACAGTACCAGAGGCTCTAAAACACTCACTGATAAATGGCTTAAATGCCAAACACCATTCAGGCTTGGAGCATTCAAGCAAGCTCCTGGAAGTCTTTTGGGAACCCCATTTGCAGGGGTTACACCCTTCCTGGCCTGGGAAAGCAGCGTCCGTCAAGCAAGTACCCATAAGTTTCAACTGCAACCATATACATTTGCATTAGGCTCCACATGTAATCATCAGTCAATATATCATTTTACCAAGAACACATTTCTGAAACATTGCAGTCGTCCTCTTTACACAGTATTACATACACATTGTACCATAACTCAAGTTATTACCTCTTGTACATGAAACCTGAAGAGGGCCTTCCCTATCAGTTACCTTGGGGCTGGACGGGCAAGGGCACCATATTAGAGGGCAACACAAGTAACTTGGAGTTAGCACTGATGCTCAGTTTGGGCAATGAGCTCGGGGACACATACACCTTTTATGGACAACATTGAGAGGCAAATCCACAGGCCTCCCAAGGGAATCATAACTGAGGTGCACCACAGGCTTTACAGCTCGACCAGTCTTTCTAGGGGAACTGTTACAGTCTCTGCACTCTGAGCCTCATTTTCAGCATTGTCCTCACTTGTCAGGGAGTCTCCATGGGGTAGAGGCTAGAACTTGGGGCACTTTCAGCTCCAGGAGTTACAGTTTCTGAGTCCACAACATTTGGCTCGCATGGAGAGCTTTCGGACACTGGCAGTGGACTGTCAGGGCACTCAAAATACTCTTCTTGTTCGGTGTATCACCAGTCTGCCCCAATCTATCATTTTCCTCCCTGAAAACTCAAACAGTTCAACCATGCACAATGATTCCATTTCATCTGATCTGATGCTTTGCACTTCACTTTCTGGGAGCAATGGCTCCAGGGATGAAGCTGGGGCTTAGACAGTCCAGAAGGCCCAGCTTTGTCTCCAGTATTGACTAGGGATTGCCTCAAACAATTGACTCAGTTCGTAAGAAGGATAGTATTCAAAGTCACTCTCACTTTCTTCCGATATGGACTGACAGTCATGCTCAACTGGGACTTGTGGAGGAACACTGTAACTTTGTTCTGTAGGTGCAGACTTTCTTGATCTTTTCTTAGCAGCAGCTCTGGTCACTGGTCCAGAGGGGCATCTTTCTAGGGCTCAGACTCAATTAAGATTTGTCCAATGCAGTAAATGATTTCTATGCATTGTTTTACATCTTTTGAATTATTCTCAGGCCTTACTTTGTACACTGGCAGATCATCTAGTTTGCCCACTACAATGTGAGGGAGATGGTGCCATCTGTCAGCAATCTTGTGCTTGCCATGCAGTCCCAGATTTCTTAGCAATACCGATCTCCCTCCTGGAGTTCCTGTGCTTTCACCTTTTTATCATACCTTTCTTTGTTGGCCAGATTTCTTTTGGCAGCCATGGTTTGAGCCAGTTGGTACGCGATGAGTTAGCTGGGCCTTTAACTTTTGCACATACTGTAAATAGTTGTCAGCTTGAACCCCATCAGGAGAGACCCCAAACACACATCTACTGGTAGTCGAGCTTTCTTCCAAACATCAGGCGGTAGGGGAGAATCCAGTGGCATCACTTTTGGTGCAGTTATAAGCATGTACCAGGGTGCTAATTTGTTGGCTCCATCTAGGCTTGTCCTTTGGGTGCAGGGTGCCTAGCATATCTAGCAAAGTGCGGTTGAAACGTTCAGGCTGTGGGTCCCCTGGGGGTGGTAAGGAGTGGTTCTGGACTTTCGCCTCCACAGAGAAAGCATCTCTTTGATCAGACGACTCTCAAAGTCTCTCCCTTGATCAGAATGGATTCTTTGTGGGCCCCATAGTGAACAAAAAGTTTTCTACAAGTACTTTGGCTACAGTGGATGCTTTCTGGTCTTTGGTGGGGAAAGCTTGGGCATATCTCGTGAAATGGTCAGTGACCACCAGCACATTACTGATATTTCTTTGATCTGACTCCAAACTTAGAAAATCAATACAGACCAGCTCCATGGGTGCACTGGTGGTTATGTTAACAAGGGGGGCAGCCCTCTGGGGCAAAGCTTTCCTCTGTAAGCAGCGACTACAAGTTGAATGTGTTGCTCCACATCAGCCCCATCTTAGGCCAATAGAATCTGGATCTCACCAAGTCAAGTGTTCTGTCTATACCAAGGTGCCCCATGTGGTTGTGCAAGGACCTCAGTACTGAGTCTCGAAAAGCAGTGGGCAGCACTAGTTGTTGTTTGTCTACTTGTCCCCTCTGTCTACTGTTTCTCTGTATAACAGTTTATTGATCAGTTTCAACTTAGGACCTTCTTTGTATAACAGTGCAGTTCTCAAATCAGTGGGCGTAATTTGGACACATCTTTTCCTGCATAGAGGGCTTCTAAAGCTGCTTTGATCATGGGATCCGCTGGATTGAGCTCACCAATACTGTCATTGTCCAGCTGAGGCAGTGCACCAATGTCTATTGCAGAAAAGTGGCAATAAGCAGCAGGTATGCAATTCTCAGAGGCTCCAGCAATCCACCATGCAGTCCACTCGTCCGTGGACATTTGTTCCTCCCTGTCAAACTTCCGGCAGAGTGCCCGAATGTCAGGTTCTGCCAGTCGGACCCAATCATTCTGGGGAACAGGCCTCCGGAGAGAGCATCAGCATCTATGTGGTTCAGACCTGCTCGGTATTCGAGAGCATAGTCATATGTAGATAATGCAGAAAGCCACCTATGGCCAGTGGCATCCAACTTAGCTGAGGTCTGCACATAGGTCAAAGGATTATTGTCGTTTTACTAGTATTTTAGCCCCATACAAGTACTCATGGAATTGTCAACAATAGCCCACTTCAAAGCTAGGAACTCTAACTTATGTACAGGATAGTTCTTTTCGGATGGGGTCAGGCTTCTACTGGCAAAGGCCACTGGTCTCAGGCCATTCTCGTGTCTTGGTACAACACAGCCCCCAACCCTTGCAAGCTAGCATCAGTGTGCAGGACGAAGGTTTTCTTGGATCGGCATAGGCCAGCACTGGAGCATGGGTAAGTTGATATATGATCTCATGAAAAGCAGTCTCACAATCAGGAGTCCAGCGGCCCCAAATACTTCACTCGGATGAAAATACACTCTTCAGTCTTGAGGATGCTGACTTTTGGTATTTTTGTGGGTTGGGGATACCCTTGAGTAAGGTTAAGTAAAGGCGGATCACTCTTGAATAGTCCTTGATGAAGCGCCGATAATAACCACAGAATCCCAGGAATCTTTGCAGTTCTTTAGACTTTTGGGCTGTGGCCAGGTGGTCAAGGCCTCAACTTTACTTGGGTCGGTCTCTATTCCCTCGGTGGATACTATGTGTCCCACATACTTTACTGATGTTTGAAAAAATTGACACTTATCAATGGACAGTTTAAGGCCAAAGTCCTCCAGTCGGTCCAATACCTTAAATAATCTGCTCTCATGTTCCTCCAGTGAGCTGCCAAACACAATAACATCATCTAGGTATACCAGGCACTCTAGTAAGTTCATGTCCCCCACTGCACGCTCCATCAATCGTTGAAAAGTGGCTGGGGCACCTGAAATCCCTTGAGGCATCCTCATGAATTCATAGAAGCCAAGCGGACAGATAAAGGCTGTCTTTTCACGGTCCTCTGGGGCCATCGGGATCTGATAGTACCCACTGCGGAGATCCAGCACAGAGAACCACTTGCTCCCGCTTAGGCAGTCCAGCATCCTGAATGCGGGCATTGTGTACTGATCAGGATAGTCCGCCGGTTTAAGATGCGATAATCCACACACATCCTTACTGTTCCATTCTTTTTCCTCACTACCACAATGGGGAAGCATAAGGCTTCTGGATTCTTGTATTACACCAGCAGCTAACATCTCTTGCAGATGCCGTCTCACATCATCTATGTCAGCAGGTGCCAGGCGTCGAGACCTCTCACGAAATGGTCTTTCGTCATGCAGCCGGATATTGTGCTCAGCTCCTTGCACGCATCCTACATCCCATTCCTTTAAAGAAAACACCTGGTCTCTCTGGGCAAGCTTCTCACTGATCTTCACTTTCCATTCAGCTGGCAGCGGGAGTCGCGAAATCAAACAAGTCAGCGTTACTCTGTCATTCTTCCTTGAACTCTTGCTGCTGGTAGCACTGCAGTGTCTGCACAATGCACATTAGCCAGGATGTAACCTCTGTTTACTCGAATGTCTCTTTCAGACACATTATGAACTTGGACCATTACCCTTCTGGCATAAGCATGGGCTCTAGCGGGCAAAATACTAGGCTTGACCAGCAGTCCCTCTGGCAATTTTCCATCGCCTGGTGCATCCAACATTAATATTTTATTCTTAACATCCTTTCTGATACGGACCTCTCCTGTAAGGTACACTGGGCATTTGGCCCAGGATCAGAGACTCAGGATCCTTCTTCCATACAATTCGAACCGGTTCCTCTGGTTCTGTTTTTCAGCATCTCTGTGCCTCATAGGCCTTCTTAATTAAAGCCGGAACTCTTAAAGCTCTACTAGTCTTTGACCCTGTTTTCATAACACAACTGTGCCAGCCTTCCAAACATATGAGCATTTGTTCCAATCAACAAAGGACACCATCATACAGTCCAGTGGGGGACACACTAAGGCTAGGGTCTCTACTTGTTCGGCCACTCCAGCCACGGAGGTGGGAAGACAGCCAAATTCGGATATACCCGAATAGGGGTAGGCCTTCTCACTTAACCCCCATACATGCAGTCCTTCTAATGGTTGTAAGGCACGCTTGACAAATGCTTCTGATACCAATCTTGGAACATAATTGTCACTTGGGAGCCACTGTCTAATATAGCTCTTGTAGACACTCCGTTCACCTTTACAGTGGTCTCCATGGAGGACCCACTATTCTGGACCAGTCTGGAAGGCGGTAGTGGGGGCCTGGGCAACCTGACCTTGCCACAAAAGGACGTGAATTAGCATTTTGGTGCCCTCACTGGGATCATGTCGTGCACCTCTTAACCACTGATTTCTTCTCCAGCTCTCCTTGTAGCCTATATGCAACTTTGTCAGTGTCTTTTGGGACTGGATTCCCTTTCATGTGCCCATCTTTCCCACAATTATAGCAAAACATACTTTCTGGAGTTTGAGCTGGCCGAGGCGCCTACACTGGGAGCCAGGGCGGTATTACTAACTGGAAACCTTGGTGCCATCTCTGTCTGCGCGTGATAAGCATTTGGAGACATCTCGTCAGTTTCTCCACTTCCATGGTCAAGGAATCGAGTTCGGAGCTGTTATCAGCAGGAGATACATGGGTGGGTACCCCACCCCATAGCAGATGCAGTCGGATATAGGTCAGGGCCCGTACTTGCAGGCGTGGCCTTCATAAAGGACTGTTTTGAATTCCGGATCTCTCTCAACAGTTCGCCCCATTGTGACATATCTTTTTCCTTGTCAGAGCACTCATTGACTGCCAACCTCTGCCCCTGAACTTCACTCTTGATGGGTCACCTCAGTCACTCGGTCGAGCCGCAGCTATTGGTGCAGGTCCCTCCCGAGGTCGTCTTTTTTCAACTCCTCGAATTCTCTCATTAACTCATCATAGGAGGGTGGGGATTCCAGTCGATCTGCCAGGTGTAACTGAAGCAACAGCAGTTCTGAGAAGGGGCAGACTTAAGGATCCTGTCCAGCCTGGTTCGGTCCAGTTCAATCGCTGGCAAACTACCTTTTCTGAGGCATTCTTGCAACAATTTTTCCAGCCGAGATACATACACAGACAACAACTCCCTTGGTACTGTTGTGCATCTCTTACTCTCCACCATAGGTCCTCATCAGAATCTGGGCTCCCATACACATTCTCCAAGGCCTCAAGATAGGCCTGTGCAGTCGCTTCAGGGTTACTGGCCCGTTTGTACGGATGGAGCCAGGCAGGACCTCGGAGGCTCTCACTAACCCTCTTTCGCTTTTCACCTTCCGAGCATTGCCATTCTAGCACTTGGGGCAACATAGTTCATCCAGGTCTCCCAGTCATCCTCCCTTGGGGGTGGGAGGGTGCCAGAGAAGATCCTCAACCTTCGGTAAGAGTCGTGACTAATGGCAGGTGCAGAAATAGGAGTCTGCATTGGTTCAGCCACCATTACGGGCACTGGAGCAGGAGAGGGTGTTGGGGAGGAACACCCCAGGTGGCAAGAATAGTTTCTTCAAGTCCTCCACAGTTTTCCCTCCCAGCAACCATTCAGCAAATTTCTCCTCAAAAGTTTCAGATAGTGGTGGGGCTGATTCCCCCGGTCTTTACTGTCCTTAGTTATCACTCCAAGCAGTGAGGGCTCCTCTGGGGTAATGGTCTGTGGCACTTTGGAGCTATCTATGGGATCCTTAAACTCTACTAGGGCCAGGAAAGTGTGGGTGAGCAGATTAGCATGCCCACCCACCACCACAGGGTTTTGTAAACCTTCCACCTTGGAAAGTACTCCCTGCACAGTGTCCGTATTGATACCCAGGGGATGTCCAGGATAAGCATAGCATTTTGGGGTCGATCTCCTCCCAGTACACCACTCCACCAGCGGTGCACAGCCACTTCTGTCGGGTACCCATTTTTTCTTAACAGTGGTTCGTAAATATGGCCACCAGAGGACACACAATCCCAGCGGTGAGCCTCCAAGATGTAACCCCTAGATGGCGCTTATCCCAGGGCTACTACCCTGCCTGATTTGCCACTAACAGGTTGAGGGGCCTGGATCCAATGGCGGGTGCCTCCACCCAGAGGTCAGGGTTTGCAATAGTTAAACTAACTTGGTCACAGCCCTCTGGGACACTGCAACCCCTTCTTCCCAGTAGTGGCCACACAATATATCAGAATTACCTTCACAGTATACACTTACCCCAGGTCTAGTTCCGGCACTGGGACCTCCTGTGAAATGAGATACAGTGCAACAGTCACAGTACAGTACTTTAACATAGACAAATACCTCAGGCAGTATAACTTTGCTGAAACAAGCAGCTCTGATTTATTTAGGGGATATAACAAGGACAGGGGAAATCAGGTTAATTAGCTTATCACTCTAATAATTCATTATGGCTCTGTGCACAGGCCTATCCCTATCAGTTACTGTCCCTGGGTACCCAAGCCCTAGTGGCTAGTCCAAACCGTGGCAGCTGGTAGGGGCCATTTCACACAGAGAAAAGGAGAATTAAACAGTCAGCAGTACAGTAATTCCATTTGGATTTAATGTGGCAATTCAACAGGAGCGACCCTGAATTAGTACTCACGACCTCCAAATAAGATAGGGTCCTTCAATGTCAGCAGGGCTCACTTGAGGTACACAAACCTCTTCACACATCCATATAAAAGAAAGCACTATACCAGGCAGGCTGCATCTGTATCCCGATCTGCAATTACTGCACAATACCCGGAGAACACACAGCAGATTCAGTTCCTGACAGACCGAGTGAATTTTCAGCAATTTCTCCAGTCTTCTATAGGTGAGCCTGGTTTCTACTCTTCAGAGATCCTTTGATTCTTTTCACAGGACGGATTCAGTCCTAACAAGCTGTTACACAAGCTGCAGACCGGAACTCTGGGCCTTACACACGTTTTTGACTAAAACTGCACACTGAAAAAGCACAGGGCTCCTTCCTTCTTCACTGCCAAAGCTCAACTCAAACTCCAACCGACAAAAACTGGCACTTCCTTTGAGTTCCTCCCAGTTATTGACTGGATTGGCTGTCACTCACAATAGACTGCTGCTGTTGGTCCAAAAGGCACTGAAGTCTAAACTACATCTCCCAGAGTCACTGCCCATACAATCCTCTTGTGGCTGGCTCAGATTATGAGTCCAAGTTCTGATTCGTCCAAGGCATCATTTTAGAGCTAGCTTACCCCACACTGATTGGTCCAGTTCAGCAGTTCAAAACTAGAATGGGAACTAGCAGACACAGTTCTGACTGCAAAGAAAGCAGGTTAGACAAACTGTAATTTCATTATTACTCTAAATAATTTCTGGCAAACAGTTACATCTTTCAGATAGGTTCCCTTTGCACTCCTAGTGACTGCAAAATGAAGTGAATTGGCAGCAGCTCGAGTGGTACTCAGAGAAGCACACAGTCCCCCATACAAACTAATTATGTCTGCAAGCAGACAGCTCTTAAAGAGACAGTACCAGAGGCTCTAAAACACTCACTGATAAATGGCTTAAATGCCAAACACCATTCAGGCTTGGAGCATTCAAGCAAGCTCCTGAAGTCTTTTGGGAACCCCATTTGCAGGGGGTTACAAGTATAATAAATACACTAAAGAAATCCTTAACACAGGGCAGCTTGCAGACTGCCTCCACTTCTTAAATAAGTGAGCACAATCTGCGTGTGATAGCCATACATCTTTACTTAAAGTACTCACCCCTCAAATTCTCTATAATAAACAGGACAGCTAACTGATTGCCTCTGGTGGAAAAAGGAGATAATAAACCAACAGATCACTTCCAGCTTCAAAATTAATGATTTGCATTAGTTCTGGCTGAATCCCAAAATCTTTTAAGAAACATGTACAGCGCAAACCAAAACTTTGTTGAGTTTGTAAGTGCTGTATATTGTGGGAAAACTTTATTACAATGAACTTAATAAAATTAGAAAAAAATAAAATTAAAATGAGATGAAGCTGGGTATTTGACCAAAGGTGTTATATATTTCATCAACGCAAGTTGATAATCTAAAACATCTGCAGCACACACATGAAATCCAATCAAAAGCTGGAAGAAGATCAGCATGCTACACAGTGAAGTGCAGAAGAAGAACCTTTACCAGACCCAAAATGGTATAAAGTGATTTATTTTCATGATTTGTAGCCTGCATCACACAAAACACATATTGGGCCAGATATTCAAAACTTTGCCCCAGGGCTAAATTAGCACTGCCCGGCTGGCAAACTTAGCCCGGAGCTAAAGCAAGCCATATTCAAAAAGCAATAGCCCAGGGCAACAAGTTCTGAATATAGCATGGGAATGAGGCCGGGCAAACTGGGCTGGGAGTGCAGGGAAAACTTAGCCCTGGAATAAGACAGCTCTGAATATGACAACCAGGAAGTACAAACCAAAACAGCAACACAGTGCACAGAGGTGTGAAGGTAGGTAGAGGTGAACTATGTGGCCAATGTGTGTGCCAGCAAATGCATGGACCCAGTACAGCTGCAGGCAGCAGCATATGTGAAATACAGTGTGCAAAACTGTAAAATATTCCCCGAACTGTTTGTGCAGCGCTAACACATTTGCTGGTTTAGCGAGGGCTAAACCGTTAGCCCGGTGCAAACATGTTTGCCCGTGCTAAACTTTGCCATATTCAAAAGTGACATGCAAATGAGCCGACTTAGGTAGTCTGTGGGCAAACATCCAAATTAACATCTCATTATGCCCTAATTTGCATGCAGTTTGCACGGGCTAACTGTTTAGCTCTGCACTAGACCCGTGCCTGTGACAGCGTTAGGGCTCATGAGCAGCTTGGGAATGTTATGCAATTTTGAACACTAGCCCACATGCGCTGCTGCCTGCAGCTATATTCTTGAACAACACAACATAGGCACAGATGGTGGTGGTGCTGTGTGTGCAACTGTCACATCTGTAGGTCATGCTACAGTGCACAGCAGACGCCACAGCAGCAAGGGGCCAGTAGTGTGTGGACGAGCAATGCCTATGGTTTGTAGGGCAGTGATGATGACTGCACTATATACAGTGAGAGGCCCAACCTGCAGGTGTTTACTGACAGTGGACATTACTGTTATGCTGTTGTGTGACCCACAGATTCTGCACCTCTGGCATGGAATGTTCACAGTGATATATACATGTCTGGCTTTGACTGCTGTGGCAGTTGTACACTTCTATAGGTATGTGGCCGGGGGGTATATATTATCCAAAAGGCACACTGGTGTTGGGGTATTCACAATACTGTCCCATGTGCACTGCATGATGTGTCCCAGCCTTGTGACCACACCTGGTCTGTGGCACAGCCTGGCCACCCATACACTCTCCCTCAACATCCTCCATGACCACAGTGATGCATGTGTGTGCTGGCATCTGTTGGTGTCCACAGAAGTGTGGTCCGCCGGTGTGTGCTGTATGGCCACACTGCCATGCTGTCCACTGGCGGCAGGGTCACCACTTACTGCCTGGCATGGCTGGGACTGGTGGCAGATGATGTCCTCATTGTAATGCCATCAGTTAGCAGCATGCTTCCTCTATGTTTGGCTTTGTCTATGTGTCATATTTATTTGTTAGGGTCACGCAAAACCTGTGCAAACACCATGCAAGCTGATTGCCCAGGGTTAAGACAAGTTTTTCCTGGGCGGTAATGTGCAGCGCTAAGTGTTGAACTACATCAAGCAAAACCACTTTGCATGGCACTAGTCGCTGAATATAGCATTGCACCTGGTATTCATGTCAGTTTGCCCCTTACATACATTATGATTTTGCCCGCACTAATGCAGTTTGCCCATGCTATTTGGCCTTTTGAATATAGCAGACCCGCACTAATCCTGTGCTAAACATGAGCAAACAGTTTTTGCCCAGCACAAAGTTTTGAATATCTAGCCATTGAGTGTTAGTCATTACTTCAGAAAGGCTTCTGGCATTGGCTGGGGTAGGAAGGCAGGCTGTAAATTACAACTGAAGAAACCAACAATTTCAGTCCAGGCAGTACAATGTAATGGACAGTAGTGCCCAAGAACAGTGCTGGAATGGAGCAATACTCTAAATGTGCCCACTACATGCACTCTAAAACAGAAAAACAAAGTGCACAGGCATCATTATATTCATGACATCCTGTGCATATGTAGGGGGGCAATTAATGAACCAGAAAATTTTTTGTAAAAAATAAATATTATTGCATTTGATCTACAGTTCATACTAGAATTTAAAGATTCACATATATTACATTAGAAGTTCACATTGTAAATAAAACTAAATAGTTTAAACTATAGGCAGCAGCCAAGGCCAACAGGATGCTGGGATGCATCACTAGGGGGATCACCTCCAGAAGGAGGGAAGTGATACTCCCTCTGTATAACTGCTTGGTGAGGCCGCACCTCAAGTACTGCGTGCAGTTTTGGAGGCCACACTTAAAGAGGGACATTAAACCCCTGGAGAGGGTTCAGAGGAGGGCAACCAAAATGATTTGGTGCTTGGGGGACAGGACCTATGAGGAGAGGCTCTCAAGAGCTAAATATGTACACATTGGAAGAGAGAAGGGACCGGGGGACATGATAGAGGTCTTCAGGCACATGAAGAGGGTAAATAGGGAGGAACAGTCAGGGTGCTTCGAAGGAAGGAGGAGGAGGGCCACTAGAGGCATGGATGGAAGCTGGAGGGGGGAAGATTCAGGGAGAAAGGAGGAGGTGCTACTTCACTGAGAGGGTGGTGGAGCCATGGAATGTGCTGCCTAGGGGGCTGGTGGAGGCAGAGACGGTGGAGGGGTTCAAGAGGGGGTGGGACAGGTACAGGGGAAGGGTTCTGGAAGCAAAATCCAATGCAGCAGAATATCCAGAACTGGGAAGGAGAAGCCAGAGAAGGCGAGGGGGGCAGCAAGGTCAGCACCCAGGGTGGGGCTGACCAAACGAGCAGACATGAAAGACCATTAGGCCTATTCTGCTGGCATTTTAGTATGTTAGTATGTAATTTTTCAAACAAAACAACTGCCTGTAACAGTTCACTACATACACAGTGTTACAGAAGTCTCATTCGAATAAAGCATTATGGAGAGTTTCTTAGAGTAAAGAGGAACTGTTCCATTTAGGAAGACTTTTGTATCAAACACAACATTTCAATTTCAGAATAGTGGGTAGTTAGTGAATTGTTTAGAAATTGCAAATGATTGATAGGAATACCTTTTTTATCCACATGAATAGAGAGGGACATTGGCATAAAATGTTCAACCTGTAATATGTACAAACTGGTAGACATAATACCTAATACTGATCATAGTTTTAGTTGTGAGAAGTGTTTATTAAATAAATCCATGGAAGAGGAGCTAGGCACTTTTGGACAAAGAGTCCTTGTTTTAGAAAACAGGCTGGTCTGCTTAGTTGTCACATTGAAAGAAATCAGAACCTACAAATGTTAGCAACAAACATATACTATACTAAAGGATCGATTGGGGGTGTACTTGGAGGAGGTGGGAGGTCTGGATAGTTGGCAACATGGGTTTGTGCCAGGTAGATCATGTCAAACCAACCTTGTGGAGTTCTATGAATGGGTAACATCAGAACTAGACAGGGGTAAGCCTGTGGATGTATTATTCTTGGACTTCAGCAACAGTTTGACTCTGTCCCCACAATGGTCTGGTGGAGAAACTGATAGGGTTAAGAGTAGGCCCTTTGATGGTCAGATGGATTGAAAATTGGCTAGCTGGACGCACTCAGAGAGTAGTGGTCTGTGGGGAGCTCTCGAACCCTAGAGAGGTTGGTAGTGGGGTACCACAGGGCTCGGTCCTGGGTCCGATCCTGTTTAATGCATACATATTGGACATCAGGGAGGGTATAGGGTGTGAAATGAGTCTCTTCAGGATGACTCCAAGATGGGAGCAGAGTTGAGGGAGAAGAGGGGAGGGTGGCCCTGCAAGGGACCTGGACACCCTGGAAAGCTGGGCTACACATGGAAATTAAATTTCAATATCACCAAGTGCAAGGTGTTGCATCTTGGTCGGGGAAACCCTAAACACAGGCACACCCTGGGAGGGGAGGCGCTGGAGGCCTCAATAGGGGAAAAAGACCTAGGGGTCATGGTGGATACATGTATGAATAACTCTGAGCAGTGCAGGAGAGCAGCAAGCAAGGCAAACAGGATGTTGGGATGCATCGTAAGGGGGATCACCTCTAGGAGCAAGGAAGTGATTCTGCCGCTGTACAACGGACTGGTTAGACCACACCTTGAGTACTGTGTACAGTACTGGAGACCACACTTGAAGAGGGACATACAGCTCCTGGAGAGGGTACAGAGGAGGGCAACAAAGATGATACGAGGGCTAGGGGATTTGACTTATGAGGACAGACTTGAGGAGCTCTGCCTGTTTTCATTGGAGGAGAGGAGAGACAGGGGGACATGATTGAGGTCTTCAAGTACCTCAAGGGAATAAATAGGGTAAACATGGAGGGGATCTTTAGACTAAAGCAGGGAGGTATCACCAGAGGGCATGGTTTGAAGTTGGAAGGTGGAAGGGTGAGGGGGGAAAAGAGGAGGAGGTTTTTCACCGAGAGAGTGGTGGACCCTTGGAATGCACTGCCTGGTGAGCTGGTTCAGAGATCCACAGTGGAGGGCTTCAAGAGAGGGTGGGACAGACACAGAAAGTGGATGTATCAGATGATGGCCTGTCCCGGGCAGGTGGGGATGGATGATAGGGGTTTCTGGAGAACAAGGGATGGGAGGGTCTCGCATCCAACTAAGGATCTAGGTTCGAGCAGACTCTAATAGACCGAAGGCCTAATCTGCTGGCAAATAGTATGTTAGTATGTTAACACCAGCAATTTAAATACAACAAATCAAGATGTGTACCCATTAAATGAACAAATTACACCAGGAATTGTCTCAACTATAGATAGTAGCATAGATATTTCTAGAAAAGGATAAGAGAAGATGACCCAGAAGAAAATAATTGGGCCACAGTAACATCGCCAGAGCTGTCAAAAGGGACGAAAGCTAATCAGTTTCAGATTTCAGCACAGAACCGCTTTCAGGTCCTTACTTTTGAGGCTGATAAAAATACCAGTATAGTACCATCAACAACAGACTTAAATGTACCTTACTCCAGCACTATTAGTGCAAACAGTGGCCAAGCTTCATTAGAACCATTAATTGAGCTTGACTGCCCCATACCCTTAATCTTAAAAACTAAACAAAAAGTATCATCCAAGTCATTGCATCTAGAAGATAACAACTCTATGGATACAGATCAAGCCATAGCCACCAAAGACTCACCCAGACAAATTTTTTGCACTGGGCGACTCAATGATTAAACATATAGATAGGGCTATTTATAACCCGGATAAATCAAACCAAACAAGTTCAAGTTATATAGGAGCTAAGGTAGTTGATATTTCTAACATGATAAACTCAATACTCTCTCATGCTGGACCAAATCCTCTAGTAATAATTCATGCAAGGATAAATGACATTTTAAATGCAGACATTACAAAATTAAAAGAAAACTATGTGGCATTAAATAACTTGTTAGTAGAGAAAGGTTGCACAGTGTGTTCTCTGAGATTTTTCCAGCACCAAGGGCCACAATCACCATCTCCAATAAAATTAAACAAATAAATAATTGGTTAAGAATGTGGTGCCTAAAACAGGATATCAAGTGTATCCATCACTGGGAAGACTTTTCCGGAAGGGACTCACTCTTTTGCTGGGACGGTCTTCATCTCAGCAGAAGGGGGAGTACCATGTTGGGAAAAAATTGTCGCAGTTATAAATACTTTAAACTAAATCATAGGGGGGAGAATTGGAATGGTCTAAATTCTCTAAAAAAAACTAACACTATCTTTCAAACTATCAAATCATGTAATATTTTGTCATTTAATGCTAGATCTTTGAATAACATAAACATGGCTGAATTAGAGTGTAAATTATTGGATATAGACATTATTGCTGCAACTGAGACCTGGTGGGATCCTGCCTCTAAATGGTTAAAAGAGTTACCTAATTACAAATTGTATCATAAAAATAGAACAAATAAAGTGGAGGGGTATGCTTATTTGTGCACAATGATATCACCTCCTCTGAACAAAATATTAGTACAAATACTGAATCAATCTGGGAAAAGTAATTTAAAGGGTCAATCAAAGCTAGTAATAGGAGTCTGTTATAGACACCCCTCATCTGATTTTGATTATACAAAAGATTTAACAGATCAAATAACATCAATGGCAGTTAAAAACAACGTGCTTATCCTGGGAGATTTTAATATGCCTGGAATTAATTGGGAAACACTCACTGGCTTAACTGTACAAGAAAAATTATTAACAAGTTCATGCATCGATTAAGGTCTAGAACAGTTAGTAAGATTCCCTACCAGTGGAATTAATATACTCTATCTTATTATTACTAATATAGAAAACAGAGTCTCAAATATAAATATTTCTGCTCCTATTGGGAATAGTGATCACAGTTCAATTTTATTAAATATAATCACAGTTAAATTGTATTAAATATTATCACTACTAATCTTAAATCATCATCGGGCATTTTACATACAAATTATAATAAGGCTAACTTTAAACAAATAAATCTTATACTTAACCAAATTGGACTGGGACAGCAAGTTTAAGGATAAATCTACAATTCAAGTGTGGAAACATTTAAACAAATCATATTTAATTTAGAGCAGGTATATGTTCCACTAAAAGTTAAATATAATAAAAGGGTAAAATTCTATTTGGTTTTCTCAAGTTATACATAGACAAATAAAACTAAAATAGCATTTATTTAAGAAATTAAAACTAACTACACGTTAGAACCAAGGTTAGATATAAGAATGCAGAATCTTATTTAAAAAAATTAATAAAACAAACAAAATCTAAGCTTGCATTTACCTTGGCCCATTCCAAATCTAACAAAAAATCTCTTTATTCATGTATAAATAGTAAAAAGGGAGATTGAAGGAAAATTGGACCGGTAACACTAGATGGGAACCTTGTTAATAATGACCAAAAAGTAGCAAATATATTTAATGAATATTTCTGCTCTGTCTTCAGAAATAGAGATCTATATTACCCGATGTATAAAACACATTCACCACATCCAAAAATAAACAAGCAGGAAGTTAGAAAGGTTCTATCACTTCTTAAAATATCAGCTGGTTCAAGACCTGACAATATTCAATCAAGGTTTCTAGTGGAGACATTTGATGCAGTGACTATTCCATTAATGTTAATATTTAATAAATATCTATCTGAAAGCAGTATTTCTGATGATTGGAGTGCCAATTTTTAAAAAGGGTAATAAAATGATTGTCCAAAATTATAGACCTATAAGTCTAACATCATTAACATATAAAGCTTTGGAAAGAATAGTTAAGTCGATATTGATACTGAAATTGACATGCTTGGGATTTCAGATCTATATCAGCATGACTTCAAATCAGGATCATCTTGTACTAACAATCTCATCTCCTTTATAATAATATTGGTAGATACTTGGATAATCGTATTCCCTCAGATTTTGTTCTTTTAGATTACAGCAAGGCATTTGATAAAGTACCCCATTTACTACTTATTGAGAAAATGCACAGGCTTGTTTTTCCAATATTTGTTAAATTGGGTATCGTAATGGTTATACAATAGATCCCAGGTAGTTAAGGTAATGGATCCTTTTCAGATTTATGTAAGGTAACTAGTGGTATTCCACAAGGCTCTGTCCTCGGACCATCTTTATTCAATATATTTATTAGTGATCTGACTATATCCCTAGTAACTTTATTTCCCAATTCGCTGATGATACTAAACTAGGAGGCAGAGTAGATACAGTTCAAAATATTGCTATTCTTCAAAAGGACCTTAAGAATATTGAATCATGGGCAAAAAACAACCTCATGGACTTCAACACTGATAAGTGTGTGGGTCTCCATTTTAGGACTAAAAATCCTAAGACTACCTACTGGTTAAATAACAAACAACTTAAACATTCTGAATGTGAAAGAGAGCTAGGCATCTTGGTGAATAATAAATGATTGGCTGGTCCACATTGCAATAGAGTGGCTAATACTGCAAATATTTTATTAAAACAAATTAGTAAAACCTTTATTAATAAATCAGAACAATGTCTGGTCCCCTTGAATAGGTCATATGTCAGACCATATCTGGATTATGGTTCTCACTATTGGAATCAATATCTTAAAGGAGATATTCATAGACTGGAACAAGTCCAGAGAAGACTGACCAAATGATACCAAGACTAAAAAATAAGTCATATGAGGTTCATCTGTCAAACACCAGATTACACTCCTTACAACGAAGGAAACTTAGAGGAGATTTGATGTTTTTATTTAGATATTGAAATGCCCTATTGAAATGAAACAATGTGGACTGACTTATTCTAATAATCGTATTGATGGTAGATCGCATAACAAACAAATAAAAATTGAATGGGTTAACACTAATAAAAAGAGATAATTTCTTCAGTATTAGGGCTCCAAAATAATGGAATTTACTACCCAAGTATATAGTTAATTCAGACACCATTGAGTCATTTAACACAAAGTTAGACAGTTGGTTAACAAATCTCAAAGATGCTGGCCCAGTGGCACTGAGGGTTGAGGTGCTGGACGCCACACCTCATGCTACGCCAGCGACCCGGGTTTGGGAATGATCCTGGACCGCCGGGGGTGGGCAGGGGAGAGAGAGGATCGAGCATCCGAAGGACTGCTCTCCTCTCTTGGGGAGGGATCCAGGGGAAGCCCGGTGTGGCAGCAGCCCCAGTGGAGACCAGCAGCACTGCTATGCACAGGGGCTTGCTAGCAACCTAGGGGTAGACATCGGGCGGCTGCCTTCCAGATGTGGGTGGGAGCACCCACATTGCAGGCTGGGTGGCATTGCATGTCCCACGTCGGGGGCATAAAACATTACAAAATCCCCCCCCAGTCCAGATAGGTGACGACCCTCCCAGAGCCGTGTCACTACACGCCCAATACTGGAGCTCTTCCACTGCCTCTTCAATCTCCTTGGGCCCTATGTCCCCGGGTGTGCTCCGGGAGAAGTGTAACGTCATTGAGGATGGTGGGGCTCACAGTGGGCGGTGGAGCAATACAGGCCAGAGGAGATGCCTGAGAGAGTTCTGGTTCTGGGGTGACAAAGAGAGTTGAAAAAAAAAATCTCGAAGATAAATGACCCACTGTTAAGGGGGACAATCTCAATGGGCCCTGGCCTTCTTTTATCCAAAATTATCCAGTAAATCCAGTAAATAAGATTTTTTCTCTTACAGGCTCAACCAGTTTGTCACAAAATACAACACAATCAGTTAAAAAGTTTGCCTTGTAATTCCATCACTAGGATATACTCAAATCTGACAAAACAGTATGTAAAATCCTGGGTGAAAAAACATGTATCTCATGTAACAGACCAGGTAACATAAGGGTGAGCTTCCAACGAGCTACTTAATGTATAACAGTCCAAGATATATAACTTGGTTCTTAATAAAATCATGTGACTACTTTTGCTGTAGCTATTGCATCACCTGTGAATATGCCCAATGTGGTTCTACTTTTCAGCTGATAACCATGCATTCATTGCATGTGTTACAAATCTTGTTGTGTACATCTTATTTTTTCCTTGCACAAAAGTGTATGTGGACAACAGAATAAGATCTCTCAAGGTATCACCCTTGAACACGTTAAAGATGTTAAGAAAGCAAAATTAGGCATATGTGTAGGTGCACACTTTGGGAAGTGCCACAACCATAATCCTAGTTGCCTAAGGGTCACTGGCATTCAAAACCTAAAACTGGGACAAAGGGTAAGAGAGAGAATGAACCTACTACTCCAAATGGAATCAAGATATTTTTAATTTAAATACCGTTCCTTCTCATGGACTTCATGAGTAAATGGATTTAGCTGTTTATGTAAAAGTGAAGATGTCATGGCAAACATCCATATAGTCTTGTTCTTTGTTCCCTAGATGGCTTATAGCAGAAGTCTTATTGCTGTGTTATTAATATAAATACTGTACATCAATACAGCAATGTCCATGTTTTTGCCAAACATCTGTAATCACAGCTCACGTTAACATTGAAAATCATTTCCAATTTTATTCACTTCAGAAAAAGACTATGAATAAAATCATAAAACAAGCAAATCTTAATTTATTTGAGTTTTGGTGGTTAGTAGCTTTTAGAATCAAAGCATTACTAAATCGACTATTGCAATGGTCAGCCTGTCTTGCATTTTCAGATACCAAAAGAAAAAGAAGCAGAAGCATTTCATATTTACATTTCTATAGTGCTTTTGTCATATACATTGTATTCCCAAAGTGCTTTACAAGAAGTGAGAGACTGACTGGTAAAGAAGTAGCTGTAAACATGTAGAGTAGGGTTGGGCAAATGTATCTTCTCCCAACAGAATTCTGATGAAATTATGATTTTGCTTTGGTGAAATTTCTCAGAACATCTGTGGAAATTCTGTGACGTTTTGCTAAAACTATGGTTTCAGTTCTTTACATGTAACTCCCAGTCGGCGATAAACTGAGAGGGCTACTACCCCTGCCTATGTAGCTAGTGAACAGGTTGAGGGGCCTGGGTCCTATGACGTGGTGCCTCCATTTTTATAAGTTGAAATTTGAGGGGAAAGGTGTTACTCGGCATGCTGGCTAGGTTTGGCTACTCTGCACAGGTGCCCCCAAATGACTCCGGACACAGGAAGCAATAACTGTAATGTCCAATACCAGAAGTTGGGACTCTAAAGTGTAGCTTTTATTCACATCCTACTGAATAACAAAGCATAGATGGACCCCCACGGGGCTACACTCCTGGTAATGCAGATTTATGGAGATCAGAACACATCTTCTTTACACTGAAACCCTCAGGTTTTGAAACACTCTGGGCATTCGGCCCTAACTCAACTCTTTTTCAGTTTCCCTGGCTCGGCTCCCTTGCCAGCCCTCTGGACTACCTTTCTTCCATGGCTCAGCTCTTATGCCAGCCCTTGGACACTTTCCATATAGCATGGAACATTTCTCGGTGGCTCTCTAAACCACCTCTAAGAACTTCTGGCTCCATCAGGAAATCTTCTTCGTCAATCCCACATCTCGGTACTTTCCTCAGGCACTGGCCAAGTACCTGTGAGAAAGCAACAGGTGTCCCAAAGCAAACCCATAGAGGTGAATTTGGTTACTTCTGATGGGGGGTCTCCCACCTCTCGCTCCCATAATTCATACCTGGCCATTTCTCTGGACTTTAACACCTCATCCTCTGAAAACACTTTACTGTGTAGATTCTCTTTAAATGTATACCACATTTAATCTTCTGTTCTTCCATCCCACATGTGCTGAACTTGAAACATACTTAAAGAGCAGGGCCCCTACTTTTCTGCGGCACAGTGGGACCAAGTTCTGCGGCAAGACTACCATTTGCCATAGAACTTCTGGCAGTGGTTTTATAATTTCTGCAGAAGTTCTGCGGCACTAACAAACTACCATATCACAGTGTCAGCTTGTCATCCTGACTTCATTTTCATGGCAGTGGTTATAGCAATCAGGATGGCGGAAAGCACAGTAACACTAGTTCAAAAATAACAGACTTATAAAAATAATTTTATGCCTAAAAAAGCAAAACAAATGCCTCTCCCTTAAGGTCCTAGCCTGTTGCATAAATGGCATATGCAGAGGGGATCTTATGTGATAAATAAGGTATTTTTATATGCATGCTATCTATCCCACTAATGAGGTTTCCACTGTCTATCACTTGTATATTTGTATGTGCTTTCTACACCACTCATGAGGTTCCCACTGTGTATCACTTATATATTTATATGCAGTCTGTAACATACATACAAATATGCATGCTTGTGTGTGTGGTGAGAGAGACAGATATACTGTGTGTGTGTGTGTGTGTGTGTGTGTGTATATATATTTTTTTTTAATTTCCATGAACTTGTATCCTCATTCATACAGGTCCCATTGGAAATGGAATAGAGGATTTATGGCAAAACTAATTTTTCATGTCAACCTGCTTTCCCTGACACACTACGTAACACCATCAGGCCATGACATGCATGTGAACCAGTTGTGAGATAGAGCTCTCTGGCCCATCACAATGTGTCCACCATGTGACAGAACACTGCACCATACCTTCCCAGGCTCCGAGCAGTGATGTGTTCCACCAAACCTTGTGCTGCCCAGCCAGATCCCAGAGCTAATCTCTGAACCTGAATTGCCGGCAGGGAAACAGCGTGCTACCCTCTGGCCAAACAGCTGTCCCTGCAGACAACATTTCTCAATAACTTTTAAGTGATTCTATCAACCAATGACAATATGTAATCAATAACCCTGGCAAAATGCGTACAGTGCAATTATTTATTTAACAGGTCTATTCTTTCAACAGGTCTACAGATTATTATATTTCACTTTTCTGGGCATAATTACTTTATTTTTCTTGAAAATTTAGACAGTTAAATTCATTTTACAAGTTATTCATTTCAGATAGAGTCTCCATACCTTAAAGTCACAAATAGGTTTGTACAAAGTGAGGTATGAACTTAACAGGTCTGATGCTATTGACAGGTTTTGTTTAAATTGACCCTAGTGCAACAATGTAAGACTGAAAATTGTATTAGGCTGTAGTGCAGGTTGAGCAAATATCACCATGCATGATGTGCTGTCGCCACCATCTCTGGCAGTGGGAGCTGTGGTAGATAAGTGATTGTTCATTTCTGTTGCTGAATGCAGCCATTTCATTAGCTAATGTATGATGTTATAGCAATGACAACATCACATTCTGTACATATAGGGGTTTTGGATATAAAAAGAGGAAGGAACCAGATTCTATGTATAAACAGAAATATTAATAAAAATCACCAAGAAGAGTGAATTCTGTGGCACATGAAGTTCTGCTGTAGACCTGCATAAAATTCTGTGGCCACTAGAATCTAGGGCCTTGCTTAAAGAGTGGCTGTGTCCATTTCTCTAGACTCCCACAGAGTTAAGCAGTCCAGTTCCCACAACTTTTAAAACTGCACTTGGCTGTCTTTTCCTGACCCCACAGTAACAGTCACTTAACTTCATCTTGTCTCAGGTGAAAACACAATGGCCCTTTATCAGAGCAGACTCACCCCCTTACTTGCAGGGGCCCCACAAGTTTTTTTCTCTTCAAATAAATCTCATCCAAAACTTCTGGTGCCTCAGCATGAACTTAAATTTAGGCAGCTTCTCCCCCCCCCCCGCTAGCCAGACCAGCAGGGATGGGGTCCTGAACCACTGGAAGCAGTCTCTACCACTTCACTTGGCTCTCCTTGTGTTTCTCTTCAGGTGAGAACACACACCTCTAACAAAAATATAGTTCTTTAGCAGAGCTAAGGGCTCTGAGGGCCTGCAGCAGCAGCACACCTCTTCTCTCTACTGAGCCCTCTACTGAACTACTACTGACCTGACTTCAAATTCCTCAACATTCTATCCTAACTTCCCTAGCTGCAACATTCCAGTGTGGCTTATGCAGCTGTGACAGTTCTAAGTGATGTCATAGCTCCAGCTCAGCAGAGACTGAAAACAGAGCAAGTCATAGTGAAATCCATTTAACTAGAGTTTCACTAGCTGCCTGTCCCTGCCTGCCACTAGATCTAACTAGGGTTCTAGTAACCCCTGGTAACAAGGGGAGTTACATACACCTATTTAAAAAGTATTTTATTTTTATTTTATTTATTCAATAGTTTCACCAGGAAAGCATACTGAGCAGAAAACAGCTCATTTTCAGATGTGTCCTGGGTGGAGGGGGAAGTAGAGTTGAACAGGTGCTTAGTACATGAATACAATATAAGAAAAAAAAATGGCAGAATACAACATAGGCAGCTAACAGAGCAGTACATACAGTATAATAAGTCAAATGTATACAACAGTTTGCTCAATATAACATTATGAGTTTGAACAGAATTAATACCACAGTGTGCTAGGAAGAGCATTCAGAACAAAAGAACAGGGTATGCAGACAAGATCAATAGGAAATAGGAGAGGAAGGAACAGTGCTTTGTTGGGCAGGCACATGGACAATGATAAAAGGAACCACATTATGGAGATAAGAATAAACAAGCATTTGTCAATGCCAAATGTTTGTTTGCTGGTATATAGCATTGGAAGGGCAGGAGTTAGACAGATGTAGAACAGGAATGGCAGTGAAGTATTGAAGTGATGTCAACCACTCCCCCATCCTGCAGAGATGGACAGGCATTGGGGTGTGCCTTTGTGTCATCGCCCATAACGCTCACACCATTTCACCTCACCCTACCCTGCAGACACTGATACACTGAGATGTGCCTTGGGGTGTTTGACTTACAGTCACCCCCATTCTATAAGGAAATATGCTGAAATGAGTGCAATATAGGAGAATGAGGTAACTTTGGGCCTGAAGAGTGCAAGGCTTACCTTGATGCCTGTCTGTGGCTGCAGGTGGGGTAGGGGTGGAATGGCATGAGTATTACTGTCAACAATTCCAAGTCACATCCCTGATGCCTGTCAGTCCCTACAGGGCAGGTCGCTATGTTCAGAAACCCTAATGCCCTGAGCATTTCTTGGTATTTTCACACCAGATTTTCAACATGGTTTTTTTGTGACCCACTGCATGAATAGTGACACTATCAGTTCATTAGCCGAAAGGTAATTTTGCACAGACACGGTGCCATTTGGTGCCACAGGTGTGAAAACACATTTTGAACAGGATGTAAAAAATGACAGCTGTAATGTTCATGAGGAGCTGTAAAAAAATGTTAATGCTGAAAATCTGGAGTGAAAAAATTTAAAAAACTGTTGAAGTCATGAGCGTGCATAGAAACTGCACAACACTCACCGTAATGCAATTATTTTGTAGATTTTTTTACACTAGATTTTCAACATAGGCATTTTGGGACCTCTGCTCATGAACAGTGTCACTGTGATTTTCTTAATGTGTCCCGAACATTGATTTTGCACAGTGACAGCACCCATTGTGTGCCACATGTGCAAAACCATATTTTGGACAGGATGTGAAAAATTACAGCTGTACTGTTCATAAGGAGGTGTACAAAATGGCAACATTGGAAATCTGGACTGAAAATATTAACAATTCTCAAAGTTATGAGTGTAGTGGAAGCTGTGCAATGCACACTTGTAACAGCAATTTTTGGAATTTTTCATCGATTTTTTTTTTTTTGGCAGGACCCTGTCACTTTATCGGCCCTGGTCACGGCCTCTGGAAACCTCAGTCACCATCTATGGCTGCCGGGTCCCCCAGTCACCTCGCTCCTGGCCTCCCACCGAGGGTGGGGCCATGGTCATGTTCTTCCATGACCACGGAACCAGTATCTAGTCAGGGGACCCACAGCGATGGCAGCTGCTTGAGGTCTTCTAGGAGAGCTTCATTTAGATGGTGGCCCTCGCCCTCCTATATTTTCCTGACTTTTCCCTCACGGAGGCGGGGACGTGCAATGACATCAGCGTCCGGCCAACCTCCCGGAGATTGAGCGTCGGCAGTGGGAGATCTCCTGGCCTCCCCCAGGAGTCCTCAGCACTCTAAGTGCTTCCCCTGCACCCCCCCAGAGAAGGAGAACAGTCTGTAGGATGCTCCATCCTTCTCCCCCTGGCCGGTCCTCTGACAACCTGGGTCCATTCCCGAACCCGGGTCTCCGGCGTCACAAGTAGAAATCCCACCATTGTGCCAATGGGCTGGCCCTTTTCCATCAGATTTGCAACATAGACTTTTTGGGAGCCCACCTCATGGACATTGACACTGTAGTTATTTTAATCAGTCCCGAAAGGTGATTCTGCACAATGACCACAAAATCACCTTTCCGGACTGAATAACAACATGACAGTGACTGTATTAGTATAGTATAGTATAGTATAGTATAGTATAGTATAGTATAGTATAGTATAGTGTAGGAAATTGGTGGATCTTGGAGTTAGGGAGAAGATGGCCAGATGGGTGGAAAACTGGCCGAGGGACAGAACCCAGAGGGTGGTAGTGGGGGAAGAGTTATCTGGCACCACAGATGTAACCAGTGGGGTCCCACAGGGTCTGTGCTGAGCCCAGTGTTGTTCAAAGTCTTTATCAATGACATTGGGGATGGCATTAAAGGCCAAAATGTGCCTATTCACAGATGACACCAAGCTCTGTGGGAGAGTGGACACTGCTGAAGGGATACGGGACCTACAGGAGAAGATCTGGAAAAGCTGGGCAGGTGGTCCAGGATCTGGCAGCTTGGTTTTAATGCCAAAAATGTAAAGTTATGCATATTGGAGCCATCATGGATCCCAGGACAGAGTATTAGCTGAGCGGAGTCTGAGTAGCTGCATCAGAGGAGAAGGACCTGGAAGTGATGATCACTATTTTTTATTTTTATTTAATTCTTTAACCAGGAGAAGTACACTAAGCTTAAAGCTTTTTACAGGAGCATTGAGAGCACCAGGAAGTTAGAAGTGGCTTGCATCAGGGTCACATAGAATGCAAATGTAGGCTGTGGTTCAAACCCAGTTCTGGTCTGATGGATGTCACCAGATTTGCAGCTCAGAGCCTTAAACCCCAGTGCTGTAATGCCTCCCTTGACCTGAAGCACTCCAAGCAGTGCAACAAAGCAGCAGCAAAGACAAACAAGATGCTGGGATGCATAGCTAAGGGATCAGTAGTAGGAGAGAGGAGGTTATACTGCCCTTGTACAGGTCACTGGTAAGGCCACATCTAGAGTATGGAGTTCAGTACTGGTGCCCACACCTCAAAAGGACATTAACCTGCTGGAGAAATTACAGAGGAGAGCTACAAAGATGATAGCCAGTCAGCAGGACAAGGCATCGAGGAGAGGTTGAGGGACTGAACATGTACTCCCTGGAAGACAGGAGAGAGGGGACATGATTGGGACATTCAAGTACTTGAAAGGGATAACTATTGTTGATAAGGAAAGTCTTTTTAAGCTGAGTGGCAACCATATCATGAGGGAACACAGTCTTAAGCTGGAGGGTGGGATGTTTAGGAGGGATGTCAGGAAGCACTTCTTCACAGAAAGGGTGGTGGACACTTGTAATGCGCTTCCAGAAGAGCTTATCTAGTTAAAGACAGTGAGCAGCTTTAAGAAAGGCTGGGATAGGCATGGGGAAGATAAGAATCATGGGTAGGGAGGATGGGAGGAGTGGGGAGGAAGGGCAGGGACATTAGCTCAAGCTGTGGACCCTGCAATACGAGCAGACTTGATAGCCCAAATGGCCTTCTTTTGCTGGCTTGTTCATATGTTCGTATGGATGTTCGTATTCATGAGGTGTGGTCTCAAGAACTCCATGTTGAAAATTTGGTGCCAAAAGTCACAAAAATGGCCGAGATATCCACCTAAGTTAAAAAAAAAAACATTTATGCCATTATATAGCTTACCGGCATTTCTTTAGCTCATGGTCAGCTTTGAAGAGTGCAGACTTGTTCCTGCTCCATGAAAGATCATTGCACCAGGCTCTGGAAGTAAGTATGGGATGAGGGGGGCATAGGGAGTTGGGGTGTGCAGAGGGTGGGTGTGAGTTGAGGAAGGGGTCACCACAGACAGTGAGGGACTGTTTTTTTCCTTTACAGATAAAAAAAAATTAAAAAAAACATGACGTGTGAAGGTTTTCTTAATTACAGGGACATTTGCCACGCTGGGGTAAGCTCCCTGCATGCCATCTGGGTATTTTTGGGGGCGGAGGAGAACTGGAGCAAACAGGAATTGGGCACCCAGGTGGCAAAATAGAAAACTTAACCAGCCAGAGGGTGAGCCGAGGAATGAAGGAGCAGGGAGGACAGCAGCAGTGGGAGGAAGCGGAGGATTTTGCAGCTGGAGGGTGAGCCAGGAATGAGGGAGTGGGGAGGACAGCAGCATAGAGGAAGCAGGAAGGATTTCATTGATAGTGACATGCAGGAGGGCTGGACAAATTGCTTGACGTCAATATGCTGAGATACACATGTTACCACCACTGATTGCAGCAGTGGTTTTCTTTGAACTGAAGACCACTGCAGCTGAATTGCTGTCATAGACAACTTGTGCATCCATTGGTGCAATACAGTTGTGCCTGTTAAATGGAGTACTGCATTGGACAGGAGGGTCACACACCTACAAAAAGTCATATGATCGCAATATGTTTCTTGTGCATGCGGAGGCAAACATAAAAAGGGGTGGACAATGAAGGTAAATAAGTATTGGTAAGAGTAGTAGGGGGCTGTGAAATTGTAGTAGGGAGGAGAGTGAATTGGGTGAGGTAGCATAGCAGAAGGAGTAGGGAAGGATGTAACACAATTTTAAGCAGGAAAGAGAAGTGTGCTGCTAGCCACTGATGTAGAATGTATGGGGATTGTGAAGACAATGGTCAGTATTGCAGAGGGAGCATGTGCTCTGGGAGGAAGCATGAATGGAAGAAGAAAGATAGGATGGGAAGTTCCTGGACCAGAATTTGGCCATAAAGGTAGCAGTATGGGACAGTCATCTGGACTCCAAGGATGGGAGGGACAGGGCTTTGTAAAGGTCACAGAGGTGAGTGGGGGGGCAGGAAAGAATGAAGTGACAGAAAGAGATGAAGAGGGTGTCCAGTCTGGCCAAGGTAGATTTGGGGCAGCACTGTAGACTATGTCAGCATAGCCAAAGGTGGGAGGATCATTTTCTGCATGATTGCATGATGGGCTGATTGATGAATGCAATCCTCGTTCCATACAAAACACCAAGGCTGGGGTGTAAGTTCTTTTGAATTGCATCCACATGTGTTCAAAAGTCCAAATGGTGGTCTAGCCAGCCCCCTGGGTATCTGAAGATAGTGACATTTTCAATAGAGGTACCATCCAAGGTGTGGAAAACAGGGGGGGGGGTTGAGTTTAGATAGCCTCTGTCGAGTGCTAGAGGACATGGAGCCTGTCTTCTTGGTGTTCAGGAACAGCTGTTTGGACTGAAACCAGTGCTGGACCTTGTTGAAATCATGTTGCAGTCTGGCCTCAGCATCAATGTGTGAGGTGCTAGACGTGTAAAAGATAGTATCGTTTGTATACATGTGGATTTGGGAAGTGGAACAGGGGCAGAAGGAAGATCATTGTGGAAAATGGAGAATAATATACAGTAGGACCAAGTACTGAACCCTGAGGGGTGGTGATGATGGGATATTTAACCAACTTGTCCCATTTCAGAAAGATGACTGTACCAAGGTCCTGACACGTTACCAAGGCTCAAGCTTCTGTCTCTAAAAGTGATTGAGTTATAAGCTTTCAAACACTTGAATATTTTAAAATTACATCTACAATTATGTAAACTGTGAATTTTAAGCCCATATAACTTCAAAACTAGAAACAGAATATCAATAATGTTGTTAGGTTCATTGACCCTAAAATGAGGCTTTGATTCCACCCCACAGTCAGCAGCAGAGCATCTTGCTGGATGCTGATGGCCTGGATTTAAAAGTGAGCCAGAGAAGTGATGTTGGAAAGCAGGCTTTTGCCAACATGGCTACCCTCTGCATGGCATTTTGATTGGGGAAGGTCATTGATAGGTTCCACGAACATAGTAACCACTGCCACTGCCCAAGGAGCTTCTTCTGTCACAGGAAAGCTGTGGCTCTGTGAGGCTGATAGAGGTACTGCCCCACCAGGGGAGATATAAGGGGGAAAATGTGAAGAAAACTCAGTAGCCATCTTATGATGCCATGTTCTGACTGATGTGGTATATCCTGTGTACAGCGAGATCCATGAGAGATGAGCTGCTGCCTGGGAGAAAACAACATGGAAAAAAAAGAGAGAGAGTGTGTGTGTGTGTGTGTGTGCATGTGTGTGCATGTGCATATGTGCATGTGTGTGTGAACTCTCTAATCTCTTCCTCAAATACAGACCCAGTAATAAGCAGCCAAAGATTCAAAAATAACATCAGTAATTAAAGTTAAATTTCATAAGCTTTCATAAATTGTGGAACTTTATGATAATTTTGTCAAAGCCATATCCAACTGTGGATAAACCTGGTAGCCATCTGAATGATGGCCTCCCAGGCCTGGGTGCACTGTAGAGATGCAGCTGCCTCAGCCTAGCCTGCCTCATGACAACTTTCTGGGCATGCTTCAGAACCTGGGTCATCAGCATGACAGCATAATGCTCTGATGCTGAGCCCTAGGGGTGGCCTGAAAGCCTCATTTTAGGGTCAATGAATCTAACAAAATGTTCCATATTCCATTCTCTAGTTTTAATGCTGCCCAGCCTTTACCTTCCTCTGCAATGGTAGTAGTGGGTGGGGCCAGTGGAATGCTATGATACATAGAGAGAGCTATCCTAAGCAGGAGGAAGGAGGTGGTATTGCCATTGTATTGCTCACTTGTGAGATCCCGTCTGGAGTACTTGTGTCCAGTTCTGGGCCACACCCAAAAGGACATCAATAGGGTGGAAGCAGTCTGAGGAGTGCAGCTTCATTGGTTTCAGGGCTTGCATCAAAAGTCCTACTAAGGGAGACTGAAGAATATCAATGTGTACACCCTAGAAGACAGGAGAGTGAGAGGAGACATGATAGAGACCTACAGGTACCTCATGGATGTGAACAGGGTGCGGGAGTGGAGTCTTGATCAAATGAGAAAGAGCACCAGGACCAGAGGGTATGTGATGATGCTGAATAGGGGGATATTTAAGAAGGATGTGAGAAAGTACTAGTTCACTAAAATAGTGGTGAACACCTGGGACAGATGTTGCCAGTGGAACTGGTGGAGGCAAAAACTTTAGTAGGCTTTAAGCATGTGTGGGATAAATTTAGGGTAATATCAGTAGATAGGCAGGGAGGATGGATGGTAGTCGGAGACCAGTTTGGGTCTGTGGAGACAGACTTGACAGAGACCATCTATGCAGACTGTGTGGGCCAAATGGCAATGTTAGCCAAAAATGTTTCTAAAGTGGCAATAAAGTGACATTCTTAGGAGGTTCTATAGTTGAAGTATACTGGTGCCAAACATCAGGTCTTGAGTGACAAACTGTGAAGAATAGTCACGGACATCACTGCGCATGAGCTTGTCTCCTTACAATATGCCAGCTAAAAACTAGGACTGACAGATTTAATGACTTGTGGAATCACATGCATGTGCAACATTGTGTCTGTACAATGCCACCTGCAGACTTTTTAACAGCTTTGTATATAAGAATGCATATTTTTACCATTTGAAAACAGTGGCTCCAAGTGATGCAATGCATTACAATTAGTTGTGCCTCAGGCCATTGTGACAAAAGTATCTAGATAGCTTTAGTCATGACGGCGCATGATGCTAGGCATCCCTGTCACAGAAGTGTTGGAGGGGCACTGCAGGACCATGATGCTAGGCATCCCTGTCACAGAAGTGTTGGAGGGGCACTGCAGGACCATGATGCTAGGCATCCCTGTCACAGAAGTGTTGGAGGGCACTGCAGGACCATGATGCTAGGCATCCTGTCACAGAAGTGTTGGAGGGGCATTGCAGGACCATGATGCTAGGCATCCCTGTCACAGAAGTGTTGGAGGGCACTGCAGGACCATGATGCTAGGCATCCCTGTCACAGAAGTGTTGGAGGGCACTGCAGGACCATGATGCTAGGCATCCCTGTCACAGAAGTGTTGGAGGGGCACTGCAGGACCATGATGCTAGGCATCCCTGTCACAGAAGTGTTGGAGGGGCACTGCAGGACCATGATGCTAGGCATCCCTGTCACAGAAGTGTTGGAGGGGCACTGCAGGACCATGATGCTAGCATCCCTGTCACAGAAGTGTTGGAGGGGCACTGCAGGACCATGATGCTAGGCATCCCTGTCACAGAAGTGTTGGAGGGGCACTGCAGGACCATGATGCTAGTGCAAGTAAGCAGATCCAGTGGTGATAAGTGTTTTGTGAAAGTTGCATTCCACAAATGGCATTCTAGTGGTATTACCAATTGTGTGTCCATGAATTTTCAACCACATTTTACCAATGACTAATTTCTAAAGTGTTCACAATACATTTTAACCTACTGAATCACATTTATCCAGCTTAATTAGATTCCATGATATACTTACATTGGATATGCCACATTTTGAGTTTATACCTGCAATAGCAGTATAGATCTAAAATTGTCTAAATATTTTGAAGATTTTCACACAATTTAACAAATAATTAAACTGTGAAATTTTGAACTCTTGTAACTTACAGTATGCGTAACCAACTGCCTCTCTATTTAGCAGTTTCTAACATTCTTCCAAGAAATTATGCAGATACATTTTCAGTTAAATAACTCCAAAGGTGGCTATGTTGTAAGCATAGAAATATTTTCAGAAATTTTCACATAAGTAATAAATTGCCAGACTTTGAGCCCTTATGACTTCCATGCCCTTAAAATGTCATGAAGCCTGAAATTGTTTCAGGAACTCTTCAACGACATACACGTGCCAAGTATGAATTCTCCAGTTGAAAGACTGAGTAAGGTTTGACAAATTAAAGAATTTCAGAAAACGTAATTTAACAAATTTTGCAAATCGGAATTTGCTAATTTTGCCCAGCCCTAATGTAGGGCCACACTAATGCAGTTCATTATCCTGCTTGTTAATCTGAATATTTTTGTATCCATCAACATTAACTACTTTTAAATGTGTATGCATTGCATTAAGATGAGGAAGAAATGTAATTGTTCATACATGGCACCCACATCCAAATTTGGTTTTATTATTTGACAGAAAAACTATTTAAAAATATTGTGAGAGACATATTATACAAAGACATCTTTTAAATACTGCTTTTTCACTCATTGCTGTATATAGTCACTAGATCCGATGATACTGTTTTGGTGCTAATAAATTGACTAGTATACTTTTGTTTATGTTTCAGGCAGAGTAATGTGACTGTTGCACAGCATTTATGGGACCTTATTTTTTTTTAGTTTTGTTGACTAGGAAAGGAGGGCTAGACAGTTCTGATTACTTTCAGCCTTGTCCCAGCAGAAGTGGGAGATACAGATAGTAACCAACTGAAATTGCACCAGATTAAGCTGCTAGTGGTATTTTTAGTGAATGGGGGAAATTTGGCCAGGGCACCAGGGAAATTTCCCTACTCCATTCGAGAAGTGCCATGGGATCTTTAACTTCCACCTGAACATCCACCAGAACAGGCAGATGGGGCCTAGGTTTAATGTCTTATCTGAAAGACAGCACCTCAGGAGTGCAGCGCCCCCTCTCCATGATGCACTATAGTGTCAGTACTGGAATTTTACCTCAAGTGCCTGTTGTGGGGACTTCATGAATAATTAAAGCTCCACCCTCCTGATGAAGAGACAGTGAACTTCAAAGGGCAATGGGCACCATTGTCTGGTTCTCCATACCTGACCCAATAATTTTTCATTTGCATTCAATTCTTCATTGTCCAGAAATTGTTTCTGTCTAGAGGCCTGTGTATGCCCAATACTTGCCTGCATCCACACCCTGCCTAATGCTGGACCAGAGCTAGTCTAACAATAACCCTGACTGTATTTAGACAACCCCTCCCAAGTCTACCCTTACTAAATAAGTATCAGGGTTACTGTGTCCTGATTGATCTGCAGCCATGCATTGTGAGAGCAATACCAATGGTTAAGTGCTGGAAATCAAGACAGAGTACACTATCATAGCAATGCCTTAAAAAGGCATTACTATGCTAAGATGATATTTTAATATAATACTTAATATTATAACTCCATATCTTTTATCATATTAATGAACTGGAAGTTGCAATGTCTCTGACCAGAACATGTTCACTGTACCCTTGCTATTCAAGTGTATTATATATGCTGAGACATGTTTTGGCCAAAGTGTTTGTTTTCCCTAATCTGTGTTCAGCTGTAATGTCATCTTAAACTTGTTTAAGAATACCAGAATTATAAGCAAGACATTAACAGGCTCTTAACAGTTATTTATTTTATCAATTATGTGCTGTGTATCTTCCTCTCCATCTAATGATATGGAAAGGGAAATGTTTGCTTTGAAAAATGTTGTACAAAAATACAACCCGTTTTTGAGACCAGCATGGTACTGTTCAGCATGTCCAATGAAATTATCAATGTGGTGTGTGATGTGTGGTATGGTATCTTTTGACATCTAAGTACTTATACTCACGCCATAGCATGTTTTAGCATATATGGATTACAGCACTTTGGTAGTTGCACACTTACGTACTTTATTCAAAGGTACAGTACAAAAAAGAAATGCGATTAAGGCCAACACCTTCCTTAGGAGGCAGTATAGTGCAATGGGTTAAGGCTCTGAGATGGAGATCTGGAGACCTGAGTTTGAATCCCACAGCCATCTATGTGCATACTGTGTGATCCTAAGCAAATCACTTAAATTCCTTGTGCTCCCAGGATGTATCTGGAAACAAACGTCGGCTTAGTGTGCTACTCCTGGTTAAACAATGTTCCCTTTCCCCTTCCCCCTTCCTCTATCGTAAAACTGTTAACATGCAGCAAGCTCATATATCCTTAAATATATACAAATAGCACAAGAAAGTCTGTGATTTAATGGGATAAATAATTAAGCTATGGATAAACAGAGGTTGACTACAAACAATGTACAGGTTTCGTCATCTCGATTGCTCATGACTACATCTATCAGAGTCTGAACAATCTAGCAGTAGCTAATGACTTCATAGTCCTGGATATTTAACATGGCATCTAGCTTGTGAATGTTATATCACAAGGAGCATGTGCAATTTTTCCTGACTGAATGTCCATGATGCCAGGAGAATGAACTATCCAGACCAAGTTTCACAATCCTACTGGCTCATAGATGCACTGATCAGTATCTGGACAAGATTTAAGAAGATAGAGTACTTCATAGCCATAGATGTCTAACATGATGTTTAGACTGTGAATTATTTGACAAGGACCAGGTGTAGTTCCCCTGATTCTAGGAGAGTGAACTATCTAGACATACAGTAAGTACAAAAAGTATCTGCCGTCAAGGGGATATTTATTCAGGCCATCCTGAATCTGAGAATGGAATTTACAGGTATTACTGTCAGTTTATCAAAAGACAAGTGCAGCAACATTTTACCAAGTGCTAAAGAAATATCAGCAGGGAGAATGGGTTCCAGAGCCAGCAGGTACTTTGAAAAGATGCAGTCAAAGTTTGCTTAGTCACCTTGCAATTATACCCGTCATGTATTGAGTCAGCAAATACTGAAGAGTAAAGACACTGGCTCTGACAGGGAGGGGTTTCATTTTACACGTACTTACAGTTATGTTATTTGTACTCCCTGATACTGGGGTTTGGAGGACTTGGGAGAAAGAGGGGAGTATATTGGCACAAAAGGTGATGATGGGTGGGGGTTTTGGGGGACAAGCTGTATGAGTGAGGGAAATGATTCTGTTGTGGGAGGAGATAGAGCTATTATTATAATAAGGGACTTTATATGGTGTTAGGGGAAGAGAAGGTGGGGCCTGCGGAGAAAAGTGGCAAGACACAATTTTAAACATTTATGTGCAGTTGGAGGGGGATGGGAGTACATGATCAAATGAGTGGGGGTGGAATTCTGTTGTTTTTACAAGAAAACAGACAGTAAGAGATGACTTACATAGGATACATAGCATTTATACTGAGGTAATGGACTTTCATCCAAAATGCTCGCCAGCTGTATCACCACCTTTGCTGGTGAAGTACCACTATATGTAAAGAAATACAGAAAGGTGCACTTCACGCTTCTTAAAGTTGAGAAACATTGGAAAGAATTTTATGAAGCGAAGTTCCTTGACTTAGATAGTTTTGTAAAGAGTTAAGTTTTGAAAAATTTACAAAGGAGCAATTGTAACAGAATTATGAATTAGAATGATCAAAAACAGACCAAATTCCATTTTATCCCACTTGTAAGTGAAATAATTCACAAAATAGCTGCCAGCTGTCAGAGCAGACTAGATTTAAGTCTACATTAAAGCTCACTTACACACCAGCAATGCTGGTAATTTATTTGAAATGCTGAACTACTTTCTGCTTCTCCTAGTGAATATGGACAGTGATGGATTATTTTCAAGATGATACCAAAACTGAAGGAAGTGTGGACACAGTGAGAGGAATATGGGAACACAAAAGGACCTGGACAGACTGGGCAAGTGGTCCAAGATATAGCAACTCAAAGCTCCAGCCCTCGACCAGGTGCAATCTCTGCAGGCAGCATGGAGAAGCACTGTACCACCCACCACATCTGCCTCCCAACTGTAGGACATCCCCAGCCAGAACTCCAGCCCATGACTGGATGCACTCTCTGCAGGCGGCGTGGAGAAGCACTGTGCCACCTACCACATCTTCCTCCTGGCCATAGGACATCTCTAGCTAGGTACAGACAGATGCAGAGCTGGTATTTTCTAATCCTGGTGCCCTTAAGCCAAGCTACTCCAATTGGCTGTCTACTCTCTCTGAGCTGTCTGATTGGTGCGCCCACAAGCCAAGCACTGCACAGCAAATTTTGTTCTTTTCTTTTCACTTATCTCTACCGCTTCTTTCTTCTCTACCCACTGGTTTTAGGAACAATTAAGTACATTTAAAGTATACAGTATTTTAGATACTGTGCAAATTTACTGCATTAAGTGTGTTTAAAGTATATTTTAGTTATTGCACTAATTGTACTGCATTTGTTCTAATGTTTTCAATGACTGTGATTTTGGTTCTGTTTGGCTTAAATTGCTGTTGTTGATCTGCCATCTAATTTCCCCTGCAACACTCTTTCACCCCTCCTTCCTCCTGCTCTTCCCCTTCAATTTACTCCACTTACCTAACCCTCTCTCTCTCTCTCTCTCTCAGTCTCAACTTCATGGCACCAACCTGCCCTGGCCCCTAGTCTCTTCCTTCCACTTGAACTTGTTCTGGTTTCACAGCCTCACTCAGCCTCCTGCCCCCCCACTCCAGCCCCCGACTAATCACTCTTATGGTTTCCTCTGGCTGGTTTCTGACCCCTGCTGCCTTGCAGTCACCAGGTCAGGTTGTTCCCACCTCCCAGTTCATTTCTTTGATGATCTGTCTCCCTCGGCCCCTAACCCTTTAAATTAACTGTACTGTTCTCCTCTTCCCACAAAGCTACATCCCTTGACTGGGTGCACTCTCTGCAGGTGGCATGGAGAAGCACTGTGCCACCCACCGCATCTGCCTCTCAGCCATAGGACATCCCCGGTCAAGTACCGACAGACATCGAGCCGATATTTTCGAATCTTGACACCCTCAAGCCAAGCTACTCCAATTGGTTGCCTAATCACTCTGAGCACTCTGATTGGTGCACCTACAAGCTGAGCACTGCACAGCGAATTTTGTTTTTTTCTTTTTGCATATCTCTATGGCTTCTCTTTTCTACTTACTGGTTTTAGTCCCTGCCCACCCTCCCTGGCCCAACCTCTATTAAATACAGATAAGCTCCACCCTGTACCACCCCACCCTTTACCTTAGTGGCTACCCAAGCCTCAAGCCAAACTATAACTGCTTAATTCTTCCCTCGCTTCTCTCCTTACCCCCTAAGTGAGTGCAATGGATACCTAACACAGCCCTGCTTCTCAGTCTGCAGCACGTATCCCTCCCTGTGACAATGTTCTCTATCCAGCCAGCTCCCCTCACCCTCTTCACTGTCTCCCTTATCCTCCTCATCCTCCCATCCCCTCACTTGCTCAACAATTCCACACCCCATTCTGCCCCCCCGCTTGCCCTAATACCCTGCTTACCCACTACTTCAACCTTGCGATAACCCCCACTCCTTGCTACCTTGCATGCACTCATTGCTAAATAAGGCCTTCCACCCCTCTCATATCTCTGCACTCTTCACACACTCTTTTGTATTTCCTCAGATTCTAACTCACTACATTTTACTAGCCACCCAGCTCTACCAAAACGTCTAGTCAATCTTGGTTTAAGAGCACCAAGTTCCACTTCATCATTATCTCTCTGCTTCTGCTCTCTGCAGGTGATATAAGTCCTAACCCCAGCCCCTCATACAGTACAACTTCCTCCACTTCCACCACCCCTTCCCTTCCTTTCTCTCCAACCCTGGCAGCCCTCCCTCAGGGTCTTAAGATCCTCCACCTTAACATTTGGAGTATCTCCCAAAAAAAGGCCTCCTGCTCCCTCTTGTTGTATCCGCTCACCCAGATATATTAATGGTTACTGAGACCTGGCAAACAAAAAAAGGTCCCAGATGCATCCATCACAATCCCAGGGTACACTGTTATCCACCAGGACCATGCTAGCAGGGGTGGGGGTGTCACCATCTACTCCTCAACCGCCCTACAAATTACAACTGTGCTAGCAACCTCTGACCCCATGTCCTATGAAGCCCTCATCTTAAGGCTATTTTTACCCTTCTCAGTCCCTATTTTCATTGCAGGAGTGTTGCCACCCTGGTCAATGCTACTTCGTTACCATTGAGCTCATCTCCACCATTGGGATCCTCACCTCCCTGGGTGAGCTCTACCTCCTAGGTGCCCTTAACCATGACTGGCTATCTCCCTCCCTAGGAAAAGCTTGCACAGATATAACTTGCCTCAACTTGTCCCAGCTAATCTCAGAACCTACTCACCATAACCACAAATCCCTAAATCACACTCTTCTAGACTGGACCCTTACCTCAGACACACACAGGGTAATTCCATCTGGCCTGCTGCCTGATGATCTTAGTGATCATCATATGATCTACTTAGTCAGGAAAATTTACAGCCCTAAGGCCCCTCCCAAGTTGCTAACCACCTGCTCTTTCAAAACCCTTGACCTTGCCTCTCTATGTCATGATCTAACTCTTGTAAATTGGGCCACTGTAACTTACATAGATACATAGACAATGTCGGCAGATAAGGGCCTATGGCCCTCCCAGTCTGCCCATTTGAACTTGTAAGTTCAGTTTATGTTTTCCAAGAAGTCTGTTGCCCCTTACCCCTGACCTACAGAATTCCTTTATGTCTATCCCGTGCATTCTTAAATCCTGTGATTGTTTCAGCCCCCACCACTTCCTCTGGCAGGGTGTCCACTTGTCCACCACCCATTCTATGAAGAAATTCTTCCTCACATTTCCTCTGAATCGTCCTCCCTCCAACTTCATCCCATGCCTCTAGTCCTGAAACATCTTTTTTCGCTTAAAATAGTGTATTCCTGCACCCTGTTCCTCCCTGTAAGATATTTGTATGTCTCTATCATATCCCCTCCTCCTCCTTCCTCCAGGGAGTACATGTTCAGTTCCTTCAACCTGTCCTCATAGGACTTGTGATGCAATCCATGCACCATCTTTGTTGCCCTCCTCTGAACCTTCTCTACCCTACTTCGCTAAATCTATTGATCTTGCTCTTGTACACTTCAAAACAAATGTACCTCTATCTGGAATAAGCATACTCCCTTGAAGCAAGTCAGTGTGCATGGTAACCACCATCCCTGGATCACCTCCACTCTCCTGGTCTGCCAGCAAGCGTGACATAGCTTGGATAACACAGAAATCCACTAAACTCCCTCGTGACCTCTCAATATACCACACTCTCTGAAATGCCTGCATAAAAGCCATCCATAAGGCTAAGTCTGATTATTTCCGGTCCACCTTTAGCACCAACATAAATAATCCAACAAAGTTCTAGGAAGTTGTCCACTTATTTTTCTTACCCCAAGCTAAACCTTCTCCTCCACTGCTTATGATTAACAACCACCTCACAGCCAATCACCCCCTGGTAGCTGCTGAATTCAACTCCTGTTTTACTTCCCTGCTTCTACCCTGCTAGCTTCCCTCCCAACCCCAACTTCTTCCTCACTCCCCCACCACCAATTATCTAATAGCTTTACCTTCTCACCAGTCTCTCCAAGTGACACCTTAAAGGTCCTCCTATCAGTCCCGCCAAAGGTAGCTCACCAGATGACCTCAACCTGAATCTGCTTTACTTATCTGTGCAAGTTATATCCCTCCCAATAGCTAATCTGCTCAATCTGTCCTTTCATACTGCAACTATCCCTGTATCCTGGAAACACACAACTGTCCTCCACCTTTCAAAAGGTGGTGATCTCTCTTCTTCAGGGAATTACCACCCAATCTCACTCCTACCCACCCTGGCTAAACTACAGGAACATCTTGTTCTTACTCAGCTCTCCTCCTTTCTTGACGACTCCTCCTTCTTCACTCCCTTCCAGTCTGGGTTCCAGAAGAACCACTCCTCAATCACTTCCCTGCCCAGACTCACGGACTTTATCCACTCTGCAATGGACAAAGGCCATATTACATCTGCCGTATTTGTTGACCTTGCTAAGGATTTTGACACTGTCTCCCACTCCCTCCTTGAAACCCTCTTATCTGTTGGGCTATCTCAGCCTGCCTGCAATTGGTTTAACTCCTACCTGGTAGGAAGAACTCAATCCATCAGAATAGTCAACTCAAAGTCCCCCCCCTCACTTCAGATCTCTACTGATGCACCCCAAGGCTCTGTACTTGGCCCACTTCTCTTCTCAGTCTTCTTAAATGACCTTCCGTCTGCTTGCTCATCATCCCTTATCCATATGTATGCAGACGACACTGTCTTGTTTACCTCCGGCCCCTTACCCTCCGATTTGTCTTCCAGATTACAGCTTGACTTCAGTAATGTTCAACGGTGGCTAAGCTCACATCAACTCTTTCTTAATGCCAAGAAGACAGTTTCCATGACCTTTGGCACAAGGCAGAGATTCTCTCAGCTGCCTTCCCTTCCCTCTTTTCACACCCTTAACGGGGCAACTTTAGAGGACTGCACTTATTTTAAATACCTAGGTTTCTGGCTTGACCAACACATTAACTTTTCTGTACATATCGACACTATCCTGCAAAAATTGTGCCCCATGCTAGGCGCCCTTAACAGTAACCGCAGTGCCTTACCACTACCGGTTAGGCATGATATCGTACAGAAAATGATACTCCCTACCTTTGACTATGGTGATATTGTCTACAGTGCTGCTCCTAAGTCTTCCCTGACCAGACTGGATAATCTCTTCAGTACTTTCTGTCACTTTGCCCTTGACTCCCTCTCCCGCACTCATCACTGTACCCTTTATCACTCTCTTGCTCTACCTTCCCTGCATTGCAGGCACCTCTCTCTCTGCACTAAGTTCACTTCCAGATTCTGGTTTGGGTCCCTTCACCCTTACCTCTCCTCCTCCTCACTCTCTGCTAACCCTCCTAACTCCCACCATCTTAGATCCTCTGACTCTCGCACTCTTGCTATCCCTCATTGCCACACCCCTACTTGTCAAGAATCTTTCTCTTATCATATCCCTAAACTCTGGAACTCCCTCCCCTTTCCTATCTGACTTTCCTCGTCCCCTTCATCCCTCTCCCTAGCCCTCTGCCATTGATATTCCCCTAACTGCTCCTGCTCCTAGCACCTCTTCACCCTTCCTATGCTCGACCACTCTCCAACGCCATAAAACCCACTCTCTCTCTCTCCTCCAAATTTTCCTTTGTGGTCCTGCCCTCCTAGCAGGGTTTCTCTGCATTCTGAAGGAGGTTCTTGGACCAGGCTCCCTATCTCTCCATTGCTCCCCCTTTCCTTCCTCCCCTCCACTTCATCCCTAGGTTTTCACTAGCACTTACTAGCACCTTGCTGCCAAAGCACCCCTGCACTTCACTGGTTCTATTACCATCTGGCCTCTAGTCTTTGGCACTGGGTGGTAACATGTAAATTCCCAGCTGCTGGTCTGCTCAACTTGGCTGTATGGCTTATGTGGTATCATGCTGTGGTCCTCCACTCTGTGATGTAATATTCAGTACCTGCCTTGTTTTATTTCATACTATGTTTATGTGATGCTTCAATTGTCTCCCATCCAGTGTACCCCATCCCCCCTGGGATGCTTCTGGGAACGAGTTGTTCCTCAGCTCATGTTGTCTTTCCTGGTGAAACATTTTGTAAATAAAAATAAAAAAAATCATGTAATGCCAAAATTTGTAAGGTCATGTATATTGACAAAAGCAATCTGAAAACACAATACTACCAAATGGAGGGGACACTACCAAATACACAGGAAAAGCAGGAGAAGTCTATGACATGTACAGGCCAATCTCATTACTCAATCAGGACATAAAGCTGTTTATGAAAATCTTAAACTCTATAGTACAGATAGAAATTATGAAACTCGTTCATCCTAACCAAATGGGATTCATACCCCATTGGTTTCTTAGCAGTAACATACAGAAACTGTTAAACATAATGTCCAGAGCAAACGGAAACCCAGATCCACAAGTGGCTTTTCAGTCAATGCTGAAAAGACCTTCAGTCACCTTAACTGGCCCTTTTAACTTGAGGTACTGCACACCATGGGTTTCAGGGACAAATTCTCCTAATACATTAGTCTGCTCTGTGAGAAGCTAACAACTGGCCTTTGACAGAGTAGAATGGGACTACCTAATAATATTGGACAAATATAATTTGGGAGATTTTTTTTTGCAAAGGAGCACAGGTTTTATATACTGAAGTAATGGCAAGAATTAAAATAAATGGTTTCTCACTCACTGTTTTTCCCATCCATTGTGGAACCAGGCAAGGCTGTCCGTTATTCCCCTTATTATTTGTATTAGCTTTAGAACCTCGGTTACTTAAAATTAGAGCTTCCTCAGCAGTAGAAGGTGTAGTGGTGGTTAAACAATTTAAGGTTTCTGCATATGCAGGTGATATCCTGTTGTCAATAACTAAACCAATTACCTCAGTCCCTGCACTTCTCAATGTAATAGCTGATTTCTCCAGTTTCTCAGGTCTTAAAATTAATTTTGATAAGTCTGAAACTTTACCCCTATTGGACAATTTTGACAGCTTGATATTTTCTAAGCATAAGATTAAAGTCTTGCATGGATGAATTAAGTTCTTAGGGATGCACTTGCTCCCTAATATTTCTCAAACAGTATGTGAACATTTTAAAATCTCCTAGTCAAGATAGAGCTTGATTTAGCAAGATGGAGCAAGATGTTACTCTTGTTGTGGGGAAAATCCAGACATTCAATATGGTGTGGGCTCCTGAAGTCTACTATTTACTTCAGCATCTTTCTATATATATATATATATATATATATATATATATATATATATATATATATATCATCTCTACTTTGTGAAAATACAGGCCTTGATCTGAAGTTCCTATGGAAGGTAAACTCCAAGAATCTCTGTTAAAAGACAGTAACCAATAACTAAGGGAGAGTTTAGCCTTCCAAATTTTAAGACAAGACATAATGCTTTCCTGGCACCGCAACGTGTCAAATCCCTTTGGCTAATAAGAGATCAGGACATCCCAGGTTGGGTAGGTTTAGAGTGGGCCACCATCCTAGGACAATTTTTTTTGCAGACTCTATCAGACCATTTAATGCTAACCCAGCGCTGTGTCAGGCTAATAAGGCTTGGAATGAGTTGGCTGCATCCTTGCATTGGGACCATAACTCCTCTCCACCCACTTTGGGGGAATTCTCTGTTGAAATTTAAGGTTAAATATCTACAGTATATTGGGGCAGTCTGTAAATCCAGAGGGGTACATTATCTAGATGACATCATTGATTCAGAATCAGCCTCTCTGATTTATTTACCCAAATATCTTGTAAGTGATTTTTACCAAGGACTGAGTTTCATAACTATACTGTATGTTGCTGAGGGATATGCTGAGAAATGTATTTAACAAGAATATTTACTTTCCAGCAGTGCATGTACTGGATCAGATATGTACTTCCAAACAAGGTCATAGGCTTTTTTCTATAAAATACTATTAGTTGTTACTCCAGACCCTGATCCCTGTGCTAAGCATAAGGCAGGAGGAACACAAAATAATTATTGTGCCAGCTGAATGGTCTAGTATATGGACTATGACTCTAAAAGCATACAGAGAAGCTAAGGGTTGATTGGTACAGTTTAAGATAGTACATAGATGGTACCACACTCCTTGTAAACTGGTGGCCATGGGTCTTTCTATCAAAAACATCTGCTGGAGGTGTATGAAAAGCAAAGGCACACTCTCCCACATCCTGTGGTTCTGCCCATGCTTAGATCAATTTGGGGGAACTATTAGAGCTCTTTGTGAATTAATTCGAAAGGTTAGTCTTCATTTTTCTGCTCCCCTGGTTGTTCTGGGAATTTGTTCCAGCATCCCTCAATGCTCCACAAACCAAAAACTATGGTTATTAGATGCCCTGATTACAGCACAAAAATGTTATCTTATGACATTGGTTGAGCACAGATATCCCTGGCTCTAAAGAATGGTTTCAGGATCTTATGACAAGGACTTGGTTTACTTGGTATTTAAGGTACAAAAGAAGGCCAAGGCCCATCGGGAATGTCCCCCACAATTAATGTGGAACATTAGTTTAATTCAGATTCACTTCTAGCCATTTGTCTAGCATCTTTTAAAATAGGAATGGAAGGTTAATCCACAAGTTCTTGTGTCAGTGAATTCCAGAATCTAGGAGCTCTCATTGTACTGGCTTTGGATACATTAACTTGCTTGTTATGAATCTGGGTACAATCCATTTGTTACTAAAGTTTAATCTGAATTGCTGCATTAACTCTGGTGATTGCTGTACCTTGAAGAGAAGGAGGATATCCTCTAATTCTTTTTCTGTAATGAGTGTAGTCCTGTAGCATGTAATCTTTCATCGTAATTTTTGGATGCCAAATGGGGTACTTGTCTGATTGCTCTCCTTTGGATCTGTTCCAACCGTTGTATATCCTCCACCAAATATGGACTCCAAAGCAGGGAGCCATAGTGCGAGTAAGGCCTGACATATGTTCTATACAAGGGGATGACGCATTCCTTAGTTTTTGTAATGAAAGTGCGCTTTATGCACATAAGTAGTACGTTAGGAGTTTTGGCCACCTTAGTGCACTGGTCTGTTTGGGAGAGTTTATTGTTGATCAGTATTCCCAGATCTCTTTTAAACACTGATTCTTTCAGGGGATATTATTAAGGGTTTATATCTGTAGGGGATTAGCTTTGCCAAAGTGTAACACAGTGCACTTATCTATGTTGAAATGCATTTTATTGATTTGGGCCAATGCTTCAATTTGTTTCAAGTCATTGATCACTGAGGATCTATTTATGGGTGAATCAACCTTCCTCCCAACCTAGTATCATCGGCAAATTTGGAAAGAAGGTTTGTTGAGCTGACCTGCATATCTCCAATAAAATATTGAATAGTAAGGGTCCAAGCATGGACCTCTGAGGGGCCCCACTTGTCACTTGTCCCCCTTCGGATAAGGTACCTTGTATTATAACTTGCTGGCTTCTATTGGATAGCCAGTTATTTATCCATCTAACCAAGATGGTAAAGATACCTGCCGATTGAGGTTTGGTAATGAGTTTGTTATGTGAAACCTTGTTGAATGCTCGACTGTAGTCCAAGAGAATCACATCTTGGGGGCAATGAAGGTCTAGTCCCTGACTTATATATTCATAGAAAGCTGTTAGACTAGTGATACACAGGAGACCTTATCTGAAGCCTGTGTTGGTTGGATCATTAAATTTTAGTGCATCAATTTCTTTCAAGAAGTGTTTTGATGATTTTTTCCATTAGCTTGGCAATAACGGAAGTTAAACTAATAAGTCTATAGTTTTCTGGTTTAGATCGGTTCCCTTTTTTGAAAATAGGTATTACTAAGGCCTTTAGCCAATCATTGGGAATTGCACCTTCTTGAAGTGATTTATTAAATATAAGTAAGAAAGGGAGCATTAGGGCTTTGGATGCTGCATGAAGGAATCTGAGGTTAATATTATCTGGTCCGGGGCTGGAAGTTTTACTTAGGGATTTAAGTGCTGATAATGTGTCTGCTTGAGTAATTATGTAATTATAGTTACTAGAGACAGTGGTATAAACCAGAGTAGGTGTTTTTTTACAGTAAATATAGAACAGAAATAATTATTAAAGGAATTTGCAATATCTTTATCCATTATTAATGTGGAATTATCTTCCATGAGCAGAACGATTTGTCTGTTGGTGCCTTTTTGTTATTGAGATATGAACATAAAGATTTATGACCATCTTTGGAATGTGCTAGTCTAAATTCCAAGTTTCTTTTGGATTGTAATATTTGTTTTTTTAAGTCCCTAACTGCTTCTTTATATTTAAGAGTAGGTCCTACATTATCCTTTGTATTACACTTCTTTAGCTTCCTAAAGAGCTTTTCATTCTGTTTGATCAGCTTTTTATGTTTTTGTTGAACCATAGATGAATTTTACCCTTTGTGTTTTATTTCTTTTTTGTTGGGAAAAAAAGGTTTTTCTAAATTTAGGATAGTAGATTTTACATAAGTCCAGGCTTCCTTGAGTGGTAATGGTAATAATATATCACACCATACAATCTTATTTAGATGTTCATTTATCAATTCAAAATTTGCCTGGTCATAGTTTTTAAACAGAGAATGATTTTGGGGTGGCTTATGTTGGTATGTTAAAGAAAAGAAGATGGCATAATGATTGCTGCCACCAATGGGTCATGTAGGTGATGATAGACATATTATCTGTTAAGTTAGTAATCACAAGGTCAAGTATATTGTCTCCTCTTGTAGGTTCTGTAATGATTTGTTCCAGTCCTGTTTCTATTAATACAGATATAGAGTCTTTCTTGATAAGTGTTTTACTAGTGAGATTATCCCAGCTTATTGAAGGCATGTTAAAATCTCCTAGGATTATGACATGTCCTTTATTAGCCATAGTTGCAATGTCTTTATTAATGTGGCTGAGTATTCATGATTGGCTGAGGAGGCTATAACAGGAACCTACAACAATCTGAGATTATGCCTCAATTGATATTTACCCAAATGCTTTCAGTGATAGTATCGTATGGGATTTGATAAAATGGAATATCATGTCTGACATAGAAACAAACCCCTCCACCAACTTGACCTTGTCGGTCTTTATGGTAAAGCTTGTACCCTGGAATATCTTTAATCCATGCTGAGTTAGAGTCCTGCCATGTTTCAGTAATAGCTATAATACAAAATCTGAGTATTTTGCATTTGGCTTCTAGTTCTGTTATTTTGGTTAAGTTTAAAGATAGTGCATTTAGGGATAACACTTTGCAGTATTTATAACTATTTTGGATGTTATTCATATCAAGAGACCTGGGAGCATTCCCATTCTCCCCCAGTAGTACTGGTTGAAATGTTTGTCAATTGCAGACAAAAAGCTTTTTCCCAAAGATACTGCCCCTTCTGTTAAGGTGCAATCCATCCCAGCAGAACAGAGGGGGTCTATCATAGATTTTTCCCAGTGCATTATACAAACAATTCCGTGTAATGAAAGAATAGTATACCTCAATATAAACAGAACAGATAAATGTTATGGTATCTGAAACCATTTCTACATTATTTAGAAGAGTGAGTTTATTTGTCTTTTGTTGAGATATGTTCTACAAGTTAATTTACTTCATAACTTATAATGGCTTGATTTCTGGCACATAAGTTTGATCTTTTTAAACATGTATATTCACTTTTTTCCTACTTATGTTTGATCTTTTTAAACATGTATATTCACTTTTTTCCTACTTCTGTTCCCTTCCCTTTCCCCATCCCTTTATTGATTGAATATAATGTTGTATAATTTGCATTACTTGGTTTTTAACACGCTTCATATTTTAGTGTTCTTTGCAATATATTTTACAGTATAAATTATTTTATTTGTAAAAGCAAAAAACAACCTTTCAATAAAATATTGATTACAGAACCTAACAACTAAGATCCTGATCAATTGCACCTTTTCTGACCCTTTGCAATCCACAGAGGAATGAGACAGGTATGCCCTTTGTCACCTCTGCTTTTCTATCAGTATTGAGTCCTTGGTGGCAGTCACCCTAAAGCAATGAACTTCAAGAAGACATTATGGACAGCTAGGAACACTGTGTGCCCTTGTTCACAGATGGCTTCTTGGTTTATATGAGGACTCATTTGACCTCTGTGCCTTCCTTTCTCAATTTACTGAGGCTATCTTAGGTTTCAAAGTTAATTAAAAACAGAAACCCATTCCCTCCAAGAGAGGATTACAGCTCTAACCTATGCCTTATAAATGGGTTACCTCAGAAGGTCAGCTACCTCAGGTACATATCCCAATTAATTTGCCTACTCTCCATCATATGAATTATGTACAACTAACACAGAAGGCATTGACCCAATCTTTACTATCAGTAACTAACCACTATAGATTCTGTCAAAATGAATATTTTGCCAAGATTTCTGTTTTTATTCTCCACCTTGCCTACATGGCTCATGAATAAAGATCATAAAGAACTGCATAATGCCCTTAGCAAATTCATTTGAAATGGAAAAAAGTCTTGATTTAAATGGAGCATTCTAATTAGGATAAGGTGAATAAGTGTATCAAACTTAAAACAAATTATTTTGCAGTTCAGCTCTCATAGACATATTTAGAGACAAAGATAACAATGGTTGGGTCCTGTAGAGCACTGTATATACAAAACAACCCTGACATGTCATTTACTGTAGATGGTCAGCTCTGCTTAATTTTTTACAAATTTGCAACTCCTGCTCCTAGACAATGCTCAAAGCATGACTCTAAATCACCCTAAATCTATGCTCTAAATCAGAGCAAAAACAGGGTCCCATTCCCATATTCCACATTCCAGGTGTCATTCCAGCTAGCCTAGCTGCAACATACCAACAGTAGGAATGGAGGGGCTTGGATCTAGTTTCCATACTTTAAGGATTTTCAGACCTCTAAAGGAAGTTTCTTCTCTGCTTCCTAGGCCATTTTAGGTTTCTCCAATTACTTTTCAAGTACGGATGAGATGCGAGTGCAGTGGAACTGTAGCTACCCAGGTGGTATGCTATGCATAGGAGTTAGGCAGCTAGGTGTTAACCCCACCAGATCTCAACATTATATTAAATGCCAATGGCAGATTCAGGCCTGATAGCAGTGGGCAATATCCAAACCAAGTGGGAACTTGAAAGAATGTTACTCTCCCAAGCAATGGAATATTATATGGTCAGAGATCCATAAAACTACAACTGCAGGATCATGGAGTGAATTCAAATGGAAAACAGTAGCAAGCTTGTTTCTCATTTCAGTAAGATTAAATCACTTCTTGAACTCCAATTCTGACATGTGCTGGTGACATTGTGGAGGAAGAGGCTCTACCAATCATGTTTTCTGGGGATGTTCAGCCATTGTACAGTATTGTGCTATGGTTCAAAAAGTCCTTTCAGGGTATGTTGAACCTCTCCTTCCCACTCTTTACAGAAACTGATTCTGGGCCTGACCCATAGGGCATGGAAGCAATAAAGTATATATTTGTTTCAAATTCTGACTGCTGCATTGATAAAGACCCTAATTACAAGATGGTTCACAACTCGTCATCCTGAGGTCCCAGACTGGTTAACAATTTGTGACCAAATTCGGTAAATGGAGGCCATGACAGCATTATTAAGGAGTTAGTGCACTGCCTAAAACTAAGATTAGTTTTAAAAGCAGTCACCAACACCTTTATATCTGAGGTCCTTTCTCTTTTCCTTCAGTTAATTAGAAGATTGTTTACCTGATGTTAGTAGCTGTGGCATGTAGGACAGCACTCGCCCGGTAGTTGACACTTCACCCCTCCCCACTACATCGTCAGCATTGTGATGTCACTCACTGTGACATCACTGCTGCTTAGGAACAGCCACTTGGTGACTGTCAGGCAAGTCACCTGCCATGCCACTGTCAGTGAGATCACAATGCTGATGATATAGTGGGGGGTGGGGCAGAGATAGATATGTCAGCTGCCAGGCTAAGAACTGCTCCACAAATCCAGCACAACATTATCACATAGAAGACATTCTAATGAGCAAAAGGAAAAAAGGAAAATACTTCAGAAATAAAAAATGACAACTGACTACTACTTAAAGTTGGTTTTATTTTCTTATCTGCCTGTTTTGGTTCCACTAGCTCTTTAAGGGTCAGCAAAAAAAAAAAAAAGAATTCGATCCATATTGACTTCTCTTCTTTGATTATAAAGAAAAAATCAAATGGGATACTGATTCTGGAGCAAATTCTTTAATCAATTTATTATAAGCAGGTAAACATTCTACAAGTCATCCACTCTAATACAGTACTAGTAGCAACAATCAAATCATGCACCAACAGTTTTGTTTGTTCACTGTTTTTATTACTTAAACTCAGTTTTAGTCTGTTACTTAATTTTTCATGTTCTAACCTATGCCCCATAGAGAATAAAACAAGTCACCAAGCAGTGCTAACATTTCTATATGTATGGTAGAACGTTGTTATAGATAGAAATCTACATTTTATAACAACGCGTTTTACCATCGATGTGTTTATCACTAATGTTGTTAACCCATTGATGGTACTTCACATCGATGGGTTAACAACTGGGAACAGTCCAGGCATGCACGCAAATGGATCAGACAGCCTTGAAACTGCCACGGCGATGAGGGCAGACCAGTGGCAACATAAAAAAAACTGCAGTAAAGAACTGCTTTCTTCTGTATAAAACCTAAATTGTACCATACACTATAAAATATAATGTATGGTACACCGATGCATTGATCTCGAGGTTGCCATGGTGACCTAAACCTCCCGAGCTTTGCTCTCGAGGTTTACATGGTCACCTTGGCAACCTCTCAATGGTTAACAAACCGGTTAACCATCGATGACCATACATTATTCTCTATCTAGTATCTCACTAGTCTGTACTATAGAATAATGTTATCAGTTGCATGTTTGTATCAGTTTGTTTCGTGATGATATATATATATATATATATATATATATATATATATATATATATATGACAAAGAACCTCTGTGCGTAAACACTGAAACAAGGGTTACCCCAAAGGGCATTTGGCTGGGAAGCCAAGTTTCAAGAAAATACAAAATCACACATGCCTCCACAATGCAAAGCATCATGGGCTGCACATGCAAATCACCACAGAATGTGATGCTGGTCCAACTTTAAGCAGAATTGCATGGTGCCGAAAGGCCTCTCACACAGTTTGCAAAGGGTCCTACCAGGACTCATCAGTATGCCTCGTCTGTTTGACACCCTAGTGGAATGGACCAGCTACCCCTAAGGCAGTGTGCCTGGGATATATTGTGGTGAACCCATTAAAATAAAAAAACTATTTAAAAGACAAAGAACCTCTGTGTGTAAACACTGAGGCAAGGGTTACCCCAAAGGGCATTTGGCTGGGAAGCCAAGTATCAAGAAAATACAAAATCACACATGCCCCCACAATGCAAAGCATCATGGGTTGCAATGCTTTGCATTGTGGGGGCATGTGTGAATTTGTGTTTTCTTGATACTTGGCTTCCCAGCCAAATGCCCTTTGGGGTAACCCTTGCCTCAGTGTTTACACACAGAGGTTCTTTGTCTTTTAAATAGTTTTTTTATTTTAATGGGTTCACCACAATATATCCCAGGCACACTGCCTTAGGGGTAGCTGGTCCATTCCACTGGGGTGTCAAACAGACGAGGCATACTGATGAGTCCTGGTAGGACCCTTTGCAAACTGTGTGAGAGGCCTTTCGGCACCGTGCAATTCTGCTTAAAGTTGGACCAGCATAACATTCTGTGGTGATTTGCATGTGCAGCCCATGATGCTTTGCATTGTGGGGGTATGTGTGATTTTGTATTTCTTGAAACTTGGCTTCCCAGCCAAATGCCCTTTGGGTAACCTTGCCTCAGTGTTTATGCACAGAGGTTCTTTGTCTTTTAAATAGTTTTTATTTTAATGGGTTCACCACAATATATCCCAGGCACACTGCCTTAGGGTAGCTGGTCCATTCCACTGGGGTGTCAAACAGATGAGGCATACTGATGAGTCCTGGTAGGACGAAACACGTGTCTATGTCTTCTGTTAGCACCCTTTGCAAACTGTGTGAGAGGCCTTTCGGCACCATGCAATTCTGCTTAAAGTTGGACCAGCATAACATTCTGTGGTGATTTGCATGTGCATCCCATGATGCTTTGCATTGTGGGGGCATGTGTGATTTTGTATATATATATATGAGTTTGATCTATTTGACACAATATTGGTAGTGCTTTGATCAATTTATCAACATAAGCTACATACTGTACCTGTATAACTGATTCAGTATCATGATTGTTGTCCTTTTGGTGGTCAAGTTATTCAATAAACTGAGTTTTAAAAAATAATAGATATACATTTCAAGTGAAACTGTATCAGGTATTTGATTCAGTGGCCCAGATATTCAAAAGAGTTGAGCCATACACAATAGGGTTGCACCTGCGCAAGTCCAAAATCATGCCATTCTGCGATATTCAGCAGGAGGCAGTTGCACCCCCTAAATCACGCTGAGCAACAGTGCAATGATAATGAAGGCATGCGGAACTGAAGGGGGAGGAACCATGCATAAATGGCGCAGTGCGATATTCAACAAATTGCACCATGCGCAATAGGGAAGCAAGCAGAAGTTGCACCATAGCGGAAATGAGCCAAAATAAAAAGGAGCAAGGGAGAGGTGCAAGAACGCTACAGGGAAGGCACATGAGGCTGAACTCTAGCCACACAGACAGGGCAGGAGGGACACACAGGGCAGGCCAGGGAAAGGGCACCCTGAACACAGAGGCACAGGGAAGGTGTGGGGAGCCACAGCCAGTGCAGAAGGGGGAAGTGCCACACAGCACAGAGGCCACCACAGGCAGGTGTTCACGGTGTAGGGAAAGTAGCAGTGAGGACAGCAGGGGGAATACAGTAACAGCTGCTGGGGGTGAACACAAGCCAGGGACATGGCCAGTGCCACCTTCCAGATGGAGGCCATTATGAGGGGGGTGAGAAGGTGGGAAGCAGGGGGGCATGGCCGTGGAAGGGCCCATCGGCGGTATGCCCCCAACAGGCAGTACCGAGCCCACACCAGCTTCAAGCTGTACAGTGATACTGAGGTTGTGGGCTGGTACTGCCTGAATAGGGCAATTCTGAGGTGGCTCTGTGAGCTGTGCAGTGATGTGATGCAGTCACCCACATGACGGAGCCATGCCCTGTCAGTGGAGACTAAAGTGACAGCTTGCATGTGCTTGCTCACCACGGGTACCTTCCAGAGACCAACTGGGGACACCACAGGCATAACTCAGTCAGCCACATCTAGCCACCTCACCCAGTTCCTCAGCACACTGCTGCCACATGCTGCAGAGTACATCCATTTCCCCAGCACACCAGCGGAGTGCACAGCAAACATACAGGAGTTCCACAGGGTAGCACGTATGCCTGGCATGCTAGGGGCAATAAACTGCACCCATGTGGCCATACACACACCACCTGGCCCCGAGGGGGCCGCATACATCAATCGCAAGGGCTATGCCAGCATCAACTGCCAGGTGGTGTGCGATGCCAGGCGGCGCATAATCAATGTCTGTGCCACACACCCTGGGGGAGCACACGATGCCTTCATCTGGCACCAGTCAGCACTGTGCCATGGATTCAAGAGTGGGGAGATCCCCACTGGACACCTAGTGGGTGAGTATGCAAACCACATGGACAATCATAGGGCCTGGGGGACATGGCCAGAGGTGACATGGGTAGTGGCCTACATGGCCCGGGGCAGGGTGATGCTGATCACCAAACTAACCTCCACCCTCTACACACAGGTGACAGTGGATACCCACTCTGTCCTTGGCTGCTCACATTCTACCGGCTGCCTGCGACCCCATCGCAGCAATGCTACAATGAGGCACATGCCACCACACATAATGTCCTCAAGTGGGTGTTCAGGATGCTGAAGGCATGTTTCCATTGCCTGGACACCTCCGGCGGTGCCCTACAGTACAGCCCCTCAAAGGCCTGCAGGCTATTCCTGGCCTGTTGCATCCTGAACAACATGGCCAACGAATGTGGGATAGCTGTTCAGGTCAAAGAGGGTGACAGTGATGGGGACGATGAGGACACCGGTGATGATGGTGATGGGCAGCCTCCCTTGGGAAATGGGACCCCAGACTGCTCCGGCTGGCACAGCTGCACCAGGACACCATCACGGAGGAGCACTTCAGCCAACCCAGGTAAGTCATGGGGCCATGTGCAGCCAACAGTGGCTAAGGCACAACCCACAAACATGCATGGACATACACCGGGGTGCATACCGTCAAGGGAAGTGGCAGGCCATGGAACCACACACACAACCAGGGATGGGGGAGAACTAACATGCCATGCGGTTGGACACACACACACACACACACACACACACAATGCACCAAACTTGAACAAAGGGCAGGAGGCACACTGACCCAGAACACCACCCCTAGTCACACACATGTCCACAGACCACCACGCCCACTGCCTGTCCATGTGGGTGTGTCAGATGCTAAGCACCATTGTACACTGGTGTACAGTGCAATGCAGGCATCATCATGCACACGCAACTGCGGACAGCAGCCAGAAGGTGTGCAGATGGACTGTGTGTCTGCGTGCAGGGTCGGGTACCCACCCGTGCAATGCCCACTGAAAAACACAATGCACACAGGGCAGCACCAGACAGTAACCACGTTGGAAGACAGGTCAGTCATGTGACACAGTGCCCTAGCCATCACGGATGTGTGGGCAGCCCACTGAGACCCGCCAGCACTGACAGGCTGACCACTGGCCTCATGGGGTGGCACCGATGGTCCCCAGGGTTCCACTGCGTGAATGCGACCGTCGCGGGGGTCTGCAGCACACTGAACATGCCTGCACCAGGCGTGCTTGAGATGCCCACAGCTGAACCCGGTGTCAACAGGGAGGGTGTCGCACGACACCGGGAATGGGGGTTGGACAGTGCATTGCATGGTGTCTGCGAGGCATGGACACATGACTGTGGGTGCCCATTGTGGCCGTGACAGCAGTGAATGACTGTGCATGCCTGTCAATGGCAGTGGTCACATCCTCCCACAACCGGTCCATCCCTGCCAGGATAAGAGCGGTGTCCCTGCTGCGATGCTCCTCTGCCCGCTACAGAGCCACACGCAGTGCATCCACCGACCTTGCAAGCCACATCTGCTGCTGGACTGATGCTTGCAGTAGGCGGGTGTGCTCATCCAAGAGGTCATCTGCCTCCCGGCATCCTGTCCCTCAGGGTGAGTGGCCCTGATGCTCAGCACCCCTTGAAGGTGGGCGCTGTGCACCAGGACCAAATCTGGGCATGTCCATAGGTGGTGCACAGATGCTGCCACTGGACCCTGTACCCCCAAACCCATTGGCCAACTGCTGATGCTGCCCCTCCGGCTGCCACTCCCCAGGGTTCAGTGGTGCTGCCACAGTGGCCGCAACAGTCCCACTGTTCTGAACAAACACCAGTGCTGCCCCACTGGTGCTGACAGGCACAGGCTGGGACTGTGCTGACATGCAGGCCTCCACGGCAGCACCACCCACAGCCATGGCCGCGATGTGTCCTGCTGTGTGGCCATCCTGTGGCACACATGTGTCACTGCCCATGCTGTTAGTGACATCATCATTAGTCACGGACTCAGCACTGGCCCCAGGCACAGCATGCTGGCATCTGTTGATGTCGGCATGCTGGGACACAGGCAGGGCTTCCTCCGCACCTGTTACAACAACATCAGTGTGGACAGCCAGGCAACCCCACTGTCGCACTGAGCCATGTATACCTGTGGAGGTGGATGGGTCTCCTCCATCTCCATCTGACTGTCCTCCGTGGACATGCCTACTACCGCTGACCCATGCAGATGCTCAGAATCTGTAAGGGAAAGCAAAGTCAGCTCTGCATGTGACCTCCCTGCCCCCCAAAGACAGACCATGACTTACCATGCAGTGATGGGCCACCACCCATCTGGAAGCCGACACCTGGAACACCCTCAATAGCACTATGCTGCATGCTTCCAGCAATCCTCTCCTCCTGTGGGGTCAGGTATACCACCTCTGGCTGTCCCCCACCTGTTGCAGCTCGTGCTGCCCTGATGGCAGCCACCTTCTCCTTTATCCTCCTCCTGTCCATGCCCATCTTTTTCTTGCACTCCTGCATGGAGCGCTGGTGGCTACCATGCAGGTTCACAGCATGTGCCACCTCCTCCCATGCAGCAGCATGGGCTTGAGGTGTTCCCTGCTGTCTGCTGAGAAGTGGCTCCTGATCCAGGTAGGTGACAAACAGGGCTTTGGTCTCGGCCTTGGTAAAATTAGTCCTCCTCCTCCTCCCACCACTGTGTTCCTCCTCTCCCACAACTTGCTCAGTCATTATTTAGCCTGTAAGAATGGCAGTTGTTACCTGTGACTGTGCAGTCCCATGCATGTTCCTAAATTCACAGTCCACACTCCCAAACAGCATGCAACTAACCAATAGACTGCAGTAACTGACTATGGCCACTGCAGCCCAATGTCGTACTTTTATAACGCAACCCATGCAAATGAGGCGAGGCGCAACTTTAAGTGGATGCAAATTGCTGCATCATTGAATGGCTGATTAGATGATTTGCATATGACAGCTCAATATCACTCCTTTGTGCTTTGCGCAGTTGTGTTGAACATGCTGAGCCAATGGCACAGTTCTGTGACATGCATAGTCACACCTCACTGCAGATGCCCGGGTTGCTGATGCAGGCATCTGCCGCACTGCTGACGTGCTGTGTGTGGTAAGCAATGCAGGGCATGGCTACCATTGTGCCAGTGGTGCTATAGCGATGGTCACCTACATGGCACTGTGGCACTGGGCCATCATAGGCATACTGGGGCAACTGCGCGGTAGGCCGCTACTGGTGGTAGCACACAAGCAGCCAATTGCGCTACACGCATTGAGTTCCAATGGCACTGTGCATATCTGTGCACCAGAGACCCTTGACCCTATGCCCAACCTTTGCCCCTAGGAGCCATGCATCAGGCATGGTGCATCTCTATCATGCTGTTCAGTGACAGCATGATAGGGAATGGCAGCACTGTACCGCGGCATCATCTGCATGTGGGGAGCCACGCCTGCAGAGTGCCATATTTGCAGATCGAGCAGAGATCATGGCACGCAGGAGGGCTGCTCAGTGGTCACAAATAGAGCTGGCCAACCTAGTGGCCATTGTGGAGCCACACTATGGGCCACCATTCGGAGAGGCACCCCCTGGACAGGTCCAGGAGCCAGGTGTGGAAGGAGGTGGCCACTGCACTCTAGGAGGCCACTGGATGAGGGAGAAATGCAAAGCAGAGCTGCCACAGGTACAGGAACCTGCAGCAGAGGGAGCCGGAGCTGCTAGCCCACCCTCGGGCACATGTCAGGAGGAGCACGGTGCCACAGCCAGGTACGTGTTATGTCAACACACTTTTATCTTCCATATGGGTATCACAGTTGTATGTGTCCAGCACATGGGGGAGGGACAATCCGGGGTTGACTCTGGTGGTGTTATCAGGGTGTGGGGTGGGTGGGTCTGGCTGGGTGGGAGGGCACACACCTGGGGCAGGGGGGCTTTGCTACAGGATTGTACTGATGTTCCTCTCTCCATGTTTGCACCACAGGCCCAGAGGAATGGTGCCTTGCCCATGATCTGTGGTGGAATGAAGAACAGAGGGAAGCCAGGTGGGGCGAGGGTCCACACCACCCAATGGACCAGCCTGATGATGGTGAGTGCCATACCTCCATGATTACTATTGCATGCTGTGTAACAGGGTGGGCAGCAGGGCATGGCCACCATCCATCGACATCACTGCCATGCACGCAACTTGTTACAGTCAACACTGTCCAGTGGCAATTCATGTCTGGGAGTGCATCGATGGTGGTCCATATGGGCACCGAGTACATGGCTGTGCCATTGCCTTTGCACCACATAGCCATGTCACTAAACGGCCACGGTGGTGCTGTGCGTGACTTGGCTGGTGGGTGTGTGCGGCATTCTGCATGGCTGTATGTGCCTGGGTGGGCAGGTCATGTGGACGTGATCACTGTGGGTGGTCACACACCATCACAGAGGTATGTCCCACGGCCATATACCATGCATGGTGGGTGGGCTGTATGGGGCTGTGCATTCACACCTATTGACTGTGCTCCCTTGTCCTACTTTCATGCCATCTCCAAGAGATCAGGGAGGTGCTTAGGGAGATCCTGCAGGTGGTGAGGGTGTCATTCGACATCCTCTGCAGGATCGATGACACCGGGGTCCTGCGGAGGCACCGACAGAGACGGAGCCTGATTGGGGAGCGGCACTCCCGCTAGAAGTCCCTCTGCCCCTGAAATCTGCTACCACCCTGGACCCACCCTCACACCCCACCTTTTCTGTCCCATTTGTCCACCCCTGCCCCTTACCCACCCCCACCTTGTTTACAGCCCTCCCCCCCACCTTGTATATATTTTGTAAATAGTTAACTTTTATATGTTGTTTCAATACAGTTATTTTGATATGAATACTGTGGTGGTCTCTGATTTGCAGTGGGCTATAGGTGCTCAGCTGCAGTGGTGTGCATGGCGTCAGGATGGTGCAGTCATGGGTATGTGTGTGTGTCCATGTGGAGGTGACTATGGTGTGGGGTTGGCTATCAGGCAGTGTCTGTGGTGTGTGTGTGTGTTGTCTGTGCACTGGATGACTGTGTGCAGTGGTCCATGGTGTGTGCTCTGTGTCCATGGCGCCCCATCAACCCGTCCATGGCCTGTGCAGCTGACACACATGCATGTCTGTGACCTGCACAGTCCGCTGGCATGTCAGTGGTGGCAGTCCATGCAGGGCAACCACTGTACCTGTCACACTGGTGGGTTGCCTCCTGTCACTGGTGTGGTGCATGTCTGCCTCAGGTGACACTGTGGCCTCCACAGTTGTTGTCCCACCTCCATGCTGTGCCTTGTGTGTGTTGCAGGGATGTGCACCACTGTCTGTGACTTCTGCTCCGGGAAATGCTGGTGGCGTACAGGTCCACAGTGCCTGCACAGGGTGGCTGGCACTCCAGTGCATGGAGGACTGCGGGTTGTGTGTACCACGGTTTACATGGGCCACGCTGGGGCTTGGTTGTCCCTTCCTCGTCCCTGTGTTGTTGTGCCCTTGAGTATGAGTGGGTGTCTGTCCATGCACTGTGTGGCATTGGGTGTGGTGCATGCTTCCACACACCACTGTGGGTGTCTGTGCTGGCTGTTGTGGCCAGTGCTGGGTCAGGGGGTGTGTCATTGAGATACTGTGCAGGGTGCTGTACCACTGATGGTGGTGTGCAGGGCAATCCCTGTCCCATGTGGGGTACCTCATTTGCTGATGCATGATTGGTCTCTCAGCAGTACCTCAGGGGGACTGTGCATGGTGGCACTGTGTATGCCTTTGTTGCATCGCTGTGCACTGCCACCTGCTGATGGGTGCTCATGGTGGGACTGCCTTACATGGTTCTGTGGTGCACAGGGTTGTAGTGTCACAGTGGGGTGGTGGCATGGATGGGGTTTCCTGCAGTGGTGGTCGCTGCTCCTGGGCAGGGTGTCTAGGGTCATGGTGCAGGGTGTGCTCTGCATTGGGGGATGGTGTGGCATGGGGTGGTCAGCCCTCCTTGTGTGCCAGTCACAGTTTGCCGGTAGGTGTGATGGGGCACTGTGGCCTGGCTGTGGGTTGTTTGCTTTTCTCCATGGGCCAGTGGTTATTCCATCCCTCCCCCAGTTGTGCAGTGCATGGGGCGTTGGGGGACAATGTATTTTCTGCTGTGTGTTCCTGTGCCCATCAGTGGCATGGGTGGTAGGCCCCTACCTCCCTGGTTGTGCAGTTACATTGATCTGCTGCTGGGGGCATCCTGATTGTGCTATGGTGCCTCTGGACTGCTCAGCTGCACATCGCTTGACTGCGCTATGGTGCATCAGATCTGCTCAGCTTCCCTCCTAGTTGCGCTATATAAGGTGGTGCGATATTCAGTCATCGGCTGTAGGCGCAGTTTGGCCAGCTCACTTTTTAATATCAGCCTCTTGCACATGGGCGCAATGGACTTGCGCTTGGTCCTGCTATTGCGCACTTTTTGGGCACAGTTTGAATATCTGGGTCAATGTGTACTGCGTAAGAGAAATTGGTCATATCAGAAATTCAGTGTAACTCAGGAGATTAGGGTGAAAGAAAGAGTGAGTCCATCAGTAAGTTCTGGTGGCCACACCATGAGGCCACCAGGATCTGTGGCTTCAGAACTATTGGGTTAGCATCATAATAAAGACCCCTTTTGTTTATTTGCACAATGCTTTAACAGAGGTTAAGGATACATAATGTGTAGAATGTGGTAGAATTAAAATGAATTACAATAAATATACAGCTGGCAGGTCAATTGTTTGTAAGGATTATGAGGTTGGCTTCTGTATTGTCATATTCTCACACTACTGTTCTGTTATGCTATGTGAAAAGGAAGGGAGAAATATAATGTTCACAGCATATTTAACCAAAAAGGAAGCAGTAAAATTAGAGCAACATCAGTAAACAGAGATATCTGTTCTTTTAGTGAGTAGGTGTGACTGACACTGTTCATTTGAAGTGCAAGGCTCAGAAAAGATGTGTGCAATAAGCTTTCACTATGTAGGCTGACTGTAGATACAGACATAAGAATGAGATATTGCTGACAGATTCTAGGTAATGGTACTACCTTGTATATGGCAACTGAAACATCTAATTGAACAGTCATGATCCAGCCCCCCCCACACACACACACTCTTGAGGTGCTGTAATTAACAACCTCACTGCAGCCCTTTTTTGTTTTAAATGGTGGAAAAAGTGGGAATTGGGAAAATTTACATTGATATTCTCTTAGCTAGCCTAGTTCAGCGAGTTCTATACCCTAATGCAACCCATAAGCAAAACTGCAATGAGCCACTGGTATCAGTTAGTATCTTGGTGATTGTCTTGTCTGTCAATGCACTGCAAGCATTGCCATACAACCTAAGTTCCTTTCGAAAGTTAGCTGCATTGAAGTGCTGGCAGTGGTGCAGGGAGGAATAAACACATCCCAGGAAATGCAGAGGCTACAACAGATGGCAGCAATCATAGTTTGTCAGGGGCCATCCTAACCTGGACCAGGAAGGAGTAGGGAAGGAGGGAATGATAGAGGTGGTCCAGAGGGTATTCAGGTTAGGCAGGATTGATCTGGGACCACCAGGGGCCTCCCACTTGGGAAGGGGGTCACATCCTGCTGGGGTACGGAGAGAGGGAACTTATTGAGACAGAGCCAGCTGTCTGTCTTCTTTCTCCTCTGCCCCTCCAAGGATCAAGAAATCCTGCCTGCTGACCAGGTCAAAAAAATGTATTGCAGATAACATGCCAGCCTGTCAGAGGAAGCCGTCGATGAAGGCCATGGAGGGGTTGGAGTCACAGCTGTGGAAGATGTACCAGAAGAAGGAGACTGCATGACTGGAAGCAGGCCTGGATGGTCTGGAAGGCCAGTTGACAGCAGAAGAGGCAAGGGCTCCATTGAAGCACCCGGCCAGGGGGCAGGTGGTGCTGCCAATGAAGGTGCCTAGAACGTCGGAAGAAGGTAAGCGAGGTGATAAGACAGTCTGCGTGACTGACAGTGATGCACTTCAGGTGCTTGGGGTGGCACTAGTGGGTGAAGAAAGGGACCTGGGTGAGCAAGAAAGAGACCAGAGTGAGCCCAAGGGGTGGGTCAAAGGAGGCCAATGTTCCAGTTGCATCTGCACTTGCTGGGTCATAAGATACCATTGGGGTTTCTGCGTCGAGGGATACTCCAGAGAGTAGCCTATCAGGGGGTTGAGTAAGAAGCTAGATAAGCTCCTGGACCTGATGGCAGTGGTGGTGGGAGAACCAGGGGACAAGGTGAGGCATGGGTCCAGTAGCCACCCCTGCAGCCACCTCTGATGAGCCCTTCATCCCAGCCCAGCTACTATGCGGTGATATATAAGCAGCTGGGTTTCACCTTACGGATAAGGTTAGGTAGCAAATTAGGAACCGGGAGTATGTGGACATGTTCTCCCTCATTAACAGGCTAGTGGAGAGGATGAGAAGAAGAAGGGAAGGGAAGAATCTGATAGGAAAACCCAAAGGTGCCACACACCTTTGACAACTGGATCACAGCCTTCCCCATTCTCATAGGTATGATCCTTCAGACAGAAATGGAGCAGGGTCTGGGGCTGTTCACCTATCAGAACCAGATTACTCTCATGCACCAGAGAAAGGGGGGCATGGTATGACTGGAGTATGATGAGGAGTTTAGGAGGAGGTGACAGGAGGACAGCACCATGGGGTGGGTACGGTGGACATGACTCTCCTGGTGGATGTCATACGTGGGGGAGTTGTGCATACTGATAGCAGCCTGCTGCTGAGACCATCCCCTGCCTTAAAGGTGGAGGGCCATCCCCAGCACTGGCATGCTATGCTTACAATCAATCCAAGTACAACTGGGTGTCATACCATTTCCGGCACAGTTGCATGGTCTGTGGGCAGCAGCACCCTTTCATCCTATGCACCTCCCAGGGTGCCAGTGAGGAGGGTTCAGCAGTCTGGACCAGAAGTCAGGGGAGCCACAGGGCAACACACCTGTCAACCCCAGTAAGGGGGACATGATTAGTGCGCGGTGATTCATCCCCTGGATGGGGTGCCCCAATCACCATGACAACAGCTGCCAGTGTCTTGGTGTTCCTGATATAGAGATTTATCGGTGCCTGTCTGGTCGGTCTCAACTGGGGGCCATTTTCATGGGTTAGGCAAAAAAAAAAAGGTCATGGGGGGCTGCTGGACACTATACTCTGTCTAGGTAGATGGTGGGGCAGTATGAATGCGCACCCCTAATTGTTAATGATGAATAATATGGTCAGAATGCCTGTGCACAAACCCGGGGTACGCAATGGAATTGCTGATGCTTGGTCTTGTCCACAGAGGCAATGCTTTTGGGAGCAGGCTCCAGCAGCGGAGCAGCAGCCATGGGTGGTACCCCCCCCATGGCAAGAGAGTAGTGATATCACCACTTGGATATGCATCGGTAATTCCATTGCTCCAAAGACAAGGAAAGTACACAAGAAGGAGGTAATGCACTACTTTAAGGGTGAAGGAGCAGCAGGGCTGGCCAGAGGACTGGCCCATTCCAGTCGAGCAGTTGTACACATATATCCTGCTGTCCAGGAAAAATGGGGATACACCTGGGGTGGTGGGCTAGCGTCTTGCTGGTCTGTCATGGTTCTCCAGGGCACTGGGGTCACTGACAGCACAAAGGTTTTTAAAGTGCATAAGATGCTGGAAGGTTGGGGAAGTCATTGGCTTCCCACCAGACCAAAGGCGCCCCATCACTCCACAGTCTTGGAAAGAGTTTGGGGGCTCTCCCAGGGTCTACTGGACACCATTTGAAGTGAGGTTGTTCAACATCATGTTTCTGTTGGTCTTTGCAGGGCCTTCAGGGTGTCTGAGCTGATGCAGCCCAACCAGTTTTTGAAGCCATTGGGTTTGGCCTAGGGAACATAGTAACAAGTGAGGCGGGTGCATGGGTGCGGCTTCACAGGAGTAAGACTGACCAGGAGCGGAAGGGCTGCTGGTGCCTGGTGCAGACTCCACTGGGTGTGCCCTGGAGGGTTCAGGATGAAGAGAAGAATTATGCAGTGGTGAACCCTAAAAAAAGTAAGGCTTTTTTTCCAACATGAGGATGGCAGGCAGGTCACAGCCTACCAGTTTAGAGCAGTCCTGACCTGGGTGCTACAATAGTTGGGCCTGAATCCTAGGGAGTTTGGCACACACTCTTTCAGGACTGGGGCAGCCATGAATGCGAGGAGTCGGGAGTGGACAGATGGGCAAATGCAAGCGCTGGGGTATTGGAGGTCACAGGCATTCTTGAGGTATGTGCACCCACACCTGCAATATTTGTAAGGTGCCTGCCTGTAGTTCTGTGCTGGAAGAGCTCCTCTCCCACATCCTACATAAGCCATCAGGCTCACTGCTCTGCTTAGAGTGAGTTGCTCTCACTAATGGAGCTGCTGGTGCTCAGTTGCTCTTTCCTTCATTTCTGTTGTGTGCTTCCTCCCACCCCGTGCCTCCTCTGCTTGTTTCTTTGTTTGCCATTTGTTTGTTTGTTTGCCCCCCAACTCCTTTGTTGTTGCTGTGTGTTTTTCCATACCTTGTTTCTTTTTGGGGGATTTCACTCACCTGCTGAGCCCTTCACTTCATTGCCTCTTCTGCAATGCCTTCCTGACTGCCTCACCATACCTCGTTTCTTTCTACTGCCTCCGCTTCTTTTTACCTTTGCCCTCCTTCCCACACCCGCATCTCCTCACCCTAAACCCTCTGCTTTCTTGATGGTATACCTAAATTAATAAAGGGAGCAGGGAGAAAGGAACAGGTGCATTAAGAAGAGAAGTGGGAAGGAGGGAGGGCAAAAAGGGAAAAAAGGAACAACAAGCAGAGTAGAATCAAAATATTGAAGGCCATGTATGTGAATGCTAGAAATTTAGGAAATAAGATTCCAGACCTAGGTGCCATCATGACAGAGGCCAAACTAGATATTGTGGCTATTACCCAGTCATGATGCACTGAAAACCATGACTGGGACATGGTCATACCAGGCTATATTCTGTTCAGGAAGGACTGGGTGGGGAGGAAAGGAGGACGTGTGGTGCTTTATGTGAGGGAAGCATAACAGGCACAGAGATGCAGAGAATACAGGGGGACGTAGAGGTACTATGGGTTCCAGGAGATGAAGAATGGAGCCACTATTCACACTGTTGTGATCTACAGACCTACAGTACAGAGGGAGTAATTAAATAAGGTACTGGTGGAAGCCATGGGCAACATGGCAGAAAAGGGGTCTGTGCTGCTGATGGCGGACTTTAATCTGCCAGATGTGGAGTGAAGTGTCCCAGCAGTGACTTCATCTAGATGCAGGGACATCCTGGACTGTCTGCATGGGGCATACCTCAGGAAACTAGTCAGCGAACCCACTCATGATGGGGCAATACTAGACTTGGTACTCACTAACAGGGACAGTGTTGCTGACATCAAAGTAGGAGGCCCCCTTAGGGGCCAGTAATCTCCATATTGTGTGGTTCAGCTGCAGAATCAAACCACACAAGAGTGAGGATACTGGACTTCAGGAGGGCAGATTTTAAAAAGATTGGTGACTGCCTCAGGGATAACCTAGCAGGGGTGGGTGACCTGCCTGGGTTGCAGTTAAGGTAGGTGAAGATAAAAGGGAGCATAATAAAGGCAAAAAACCTCTGTGTCAAACAAGTGAGCAAAAGCAAGAGGAAAGAGACTGCTATGGTTCTCAAAAGAGGTCACTGAAAAGGTAAAAGCTAAAAGGGTAGCAGAAAGTATAAAAAGACTCAGAGGGAGTAGGATAGGGAGGTGTATCGGGGAAACGGGGAGCAGGAAAAGCAGTAATGAGTACAAAGGTGCAAACTGAAGAGAGAGAATAGAATGGGAAATAATGATAGAGGAAAAGACATTTTTAGATATGTAAGTGAAAAGTGAAAGACCAGTGGTGGGATTGCAAGGTTAGAAAGGGAAGGGAGTACTGTATAAGAGGAGGACCAGGAAAAGGCAGTCGTCCTAACCAAATGCTTTTGTTCAGTGTTCACAGAGGAAGAAGAAGGGGAGGGGCCACAACAATTTAACAAAAGGTTTGGAAGGAGGGAAGTGGACACTAGTCCTTTTTGGAAGAGTGAATCCTGAAGGGACTTGTTGCTCTGAAGGTGGATAAAGCAATGGGGACAGATGGGGTGCATCAAAAGATACTGAAGGAGCTCAGAGAAATATTGACTGCACCTCTGACAGTTCTATTTAATAGCTCTTTGGAAACAGGACTGGTTCCGAAAAACTAGAGGCAGGTTGATGTAGTCCTACTACACAAAAGTGGTAGCAGGGAGAAAGCAGGCAAGTATAGGCCAGTCAATCAGACATCAGTGGTGGGAGAGTTAATGAAATGCTGAAGGAAAGGATGTGGAATATTTTGAATCCAGTGGGTTACAAGGCACAAGGCAGCATGGTTTTACAATGGGGAGATCATGTCAAATGAATCTGATTAATTTATTTGACTGGGTGACAAAGTATCTAGATCGAGGTGAATGGTGGATGTAGCCTACCTAGATTTCAGGAAAGCGATTAACACTGTTCCACATAGGGGACTACAAAGCAATCTGGGTAACTTCAGAGTGGGTCCAGAGGTTGTAAACTGGATAAGAAATTGGTTAGGGGATAGATGACAGAGGGTGGTTGTAAACAGAGTTCACTCCAAGGAAGGGAAAGTGACTAGTGGGGTGCCTAAGAGGTCAATTTTGGGACCGGTCCTCTTTTTTATTTATTTATTCATTAGATCATCAGTTTACAAACCTTTGAGTCATAGACTCATTTACAAAAGCATCTTGTCAAGAGAGCAATACATCACAGCAAACAAACAGTACAGTACATAACGCTTAGATTAAAAAAGCAACCAGTGTTACAGGCATTCACTGGTGGTACACGCTTTGTAATAGGTAGATCATGGTATTCGTAATATAGGTACATGAGTACCATGTCAGGTCAGGTAGCAACCAGAGATATTTTATTACATTAGCAGATGTTGCTTGAGATCCCAGGTATATACAGAAAAAGTAAACAGGACAGACCCAGCTTAGGGGTGAAGGTAAGGGGCAGGTGGGGGATTATGTGCAGTTGCAGCAGTGAGTGCTTGTCAGATGACTTCTGAGGGAGACCTTGAAAGGACCAAGCTTAGTGGAGTCAGCTATATTGGCTTGGAGGGACTTGAACCAGGAGGGAGCCAACAGCAAAAGGATCTCTGGACCATAGAGGTCCTTACTCTGGGGACAATAAGGGAGGTTTTGACAGTGCTGCAGGTGGAGACTGAGGGGAGGCATGCTGCAGGGAGGTGGCAATCCCGGGAGGGGGGAGAGATCCCTAGCAGGGTCTTTTTTACAAGAAGGCAGGTTTGGAAGCAAAGTCTTTCTTCAAGGTTGAACAAGTTGGTGGTGGAGTACAGCAGGCACGTGTGGGTGCACCTAGGGGCTCCCAGCATTAGCCTGCAGGCCTTGTTTGTAGAGAGCTGGATTCTTGCAAGCGCAGTGTTGTTGGCTGCAGCATAGATAGTCGATTAGTGACAGAACAGAGGAGGTGATTGCCAATCTAAGGGCCTCTTGTGGTAGGCAGTCCCTATGGTGGTATAACAGTTCAATCCTAACATTGGTGGCAGCAGAAAGGGCATTGATATGGGAATGGAAGGAGAGTGCCGAATCAAAGGTAATGCCCAGATACTTGTAGGAGGAAACCTGCTCAATGGGGTTTAGTGTGCTAGGCAGCATCACAAGAGGAGCACCACTGGCTTTACTTTGGCGATGCGAGAAGAGCATAGCTTTGGTGTTTTTTAGGTTCAGGACTAGCCTTTGTGATGTGAACCAATGCTCAGCTCTATCAAAAGCTTGTTGGAGGGTGGCCTGGAGTGTGTTGGGGTTGAGGTCAGCGGCAAAGAGCACAGTGTCATCCACATAGAGGAGGCTCTTACTTGGGCAGGCCAAGGGGAGGGAGCTGAGGTAGAGACTGAAGAGGAGAAGGCCTAAAATGGAGCCCTGGTGAACCCCAGAGTGGACAGGTCATGTGTCACATAGGGTGCTATTGATTTTTACACACTGAGTTCTGGCAGAGACGTAGCTGGTGAACAATGCAAGGGGGCTGGGGGTGAAACCAAGGCATCTGAGGGAGTCAAGCAGGAGAGGATGGCAAACCATGTCAAAGGCCTTGGAGAGGTCAATGAGCACGGCACTGGCAGGACTTCTGGCATCAAGAGCAGAGTGCAGAAAGTTGGAGAATTCAAGTAGCGCAGTTGTGATACTGTGACCTGCATGAAAGCCATGCTGTTCAGGGCACAGGATATTGTGCATGGCCAAGTATTCAGCAAGCTGGCTGGAAACTAGTTTTTTAAGGGCCTTAGAGACTGGGGGAGGATGGAGATAGGTCGATAGTTACCGGCGGTCGCTCGATCGCCCCTCTTTAGGATGGGAGTGATGATGGCGGTTTTCCATGTGCTGAGGAACTGCCCCTGGCACAGAGAGTGGTTGAGCAGCTCAGTAAGTAGGACCAGGACAGCATCCAATGTTAGATGAAGTTGCCTAGTGTCCAGCAGGTCGGTGCTGGGGTTGTTACTAGTAACGGCTTTTTGCAGAAGGGGTCTAGCCTCCAACGGGGAGATGGTATGTAGGTAGAAAGCAGGTCTCTGTAGAGTTGGCATGGGTGCTACTGGGATGGGGTCAAAGAAGTTACTGGGCAGGACTGAACTCAGGTCTGAGAAAGTGTGGTTTAGGCAGTCTGCAATGCCAAGGGGGTCAGAGCAGACAGTTCCATTAAAGGAGAGTTGAGAGGGGGGTGGGGAATGGGATTTCCCATTCAGCTCCATTATATTATCCCAAAAGTTTCTAGCTGACCCACAGGAGGAGACAAGAGCGGATTGGTAGTACTGGGCTTTGGCCTGTTGAATGGCCCAAGTACAGTTATTGAGCTCAGCATTGTACGCTTGCCTATCAGCTAGCTTGCCAGATTCCATGGTAATCTGCCATAGGCGGTCTCTCATTTTAAGTTTGTGAAGGAGGGAGGAGGTAATCCAGGGCATCTTTAATGTCTTTGTAAGGGACATTACAGAGGATCTGGAAGGAAAGATCTGACTGTTTGTTGATGACACCAAAATCTGCAATAGGGTGCTATTCTGGGGGGGAAGGGGGTGGAAAAGATGAGCAGAGACCTAGGAAAACTAAAGGAGTGCTCAAGGTATGGCAGCTGGGTTTCAATGCAAAATAAAGTGCAAAATAATGCACTTAGGGCACAGAAACCCAAGAGTGGAGTAGAAAATGGGTTGAGTTGTATTAGTGACCACCAAGGAGGAAAGAGACCTGTGGTACTCGTATCAGATGACCTAAAGGTGACCTGGCAGTGCAACAATGCAGTAGGGAGGGGGAGTGGGATGCTGGAGTGCATAGTGAGGGGTATCACCAGCAGAAAAAGGAAGGTGATGTTGCTGCTGTATAAATTGCTGGTAAGACCAAAAATGGAGTATTGTGTCCATATCTCCAAGTGGAGGTAGTCCAGAGGAAGGCAGCTAAAATGGTAAAGGGTCTGCACCAAAATCTCTATGAGGAGAGACTAGATGACCTCAATATATACACCCTGGAACAGAGGAGGGAGAGGGGAATATAATAGAGACCTTTAAATACCTCACAGGGGTAAATAAGGTACAGGATGGGAGTATTGGTCTGAAGAAATGGTGCTCAAGAACAACAGGACATGCTATGAAACTGGAGGGAGGGGTAGATTCAGGAGAGATGTGAAGAAGTACTTCTTCACAGAATGAGTGGTGGATTCCTGGAACAGCCCTCCAGCTTAGGTGGTGGTGGTAAAACAGTGGTGGAGTTGAGGAATTCAGGGAGCAAGCACAACAGAATCATAGTGGAAAAGAAGGGGGAGAGGCAAAAAACTAGACTGGGCACATCCTAATGCATTAGTGTAGGCAAGGGAAAATAGGCAGTCTGGATAGGCCAAGTGGTCCTTATAGGTTTCATAGGTTTCACAGGTGAAAACAGAGCTATGTAGACAATAGTCCTTTTGCTCACCAATTTATCAATATCCCTGAATCTTATGTTTGATAAGGAAAATATCCAATCTGCTCATAAAGATAGTCATGCTGTCACTGGCTACTACTTCTAATGGTAGTTTATTCCAGATGTTAGTTACTCTTAAGGTGAGCCAGGATTTTCTTTAATTTGTTTTGGGACAATCCACTATCAGTTGTAGAGGGTGTGCCCTGGTATTGCACAATGATTCCACAAATCTCTATCCCAGAAGTTCCCATAGACCCGGATCAGTAAGTGATCTATAAAGCACATATCCCCTCTTAGCCATCTAAACTTCAAGGAATATAAGCCTAAGGTATTCAGCCTCCTTTGATAATCTTGCCGTTTTGCCTCCAGTATGTGCCGGGTTGCTCTATGATGGACTTTTTAAAGTACAGCTATCTCAGCTCTTCCACTTGGTGACCAAAACTGTGTGCAGTAATCCAAGTGCGGTCTCACCAAGGATGTGTAAAGTGGTAGTAGGACCTCCTTACTTCTTGATGTAATGTTCTTATTAATGCAATGTAGTATACTGCTTGATTTCTTAATAACTGAATTACAATGTGTTTTGAATGACAAATCATTTGTAACCATAATGTCCAGGTCACTTTGGCCCGGTCCACTTTACACTGCTCCTGCCCGGTAACGGATGCAATCCGTTACGGCCGGGGAGTGGTGCAATGTGTCCACATTGTTGCGGTGTCCCTTATGGGACTGGTACCGCCAGTTCACACTAGGGGTGCTGGGCGACCGTTACAGTGGCACCTGTTCCCAGGATGCAGCTTGCGCTGCGCTACAGGCCCTGCAGGGGACCGTTACCATGCAGCCACACTTTGCCCAGTAACATTACTGAAGCATAACCGGTTTCATAATCGTTGTTGAAACCACCTCATATGTGGTTTCAACAACGGTTATGAAAAAGCCTTCTATAACGTTACAGGTGTAAACGCAAACCGTTGCGGTAACTGTTTGGGCACTCTAACATAGAAACATAGAAACATAGAATTTGACAGCAGATAAGGACCGCTTGACCCACCTAGTCTGCCCATTTTCCTACCTAACAGATAAGCTGCAGATCCTAATTAACCAACAGTTTACTTTCTCTTAGCCCCCCACTAGGACTGCCTTATGTATGTCCCATGCATTCTTGAATTCCCCCACTGTTCTTGACTCCACGATATCCTCAGGGAGGCTGTTCCATGCAACCACAACCCCCTCTGTGAAAAAATATTTCCTCACATTACCTCTGAGCCATCCTCCCGCTATCTTCAAATTGTGACCCCTTGTTCTTGCACATCTCTTTTTCTGTAAAGATGCCACCCTTTTGGACTTTGTTGATTCCCTTGAGGTACTTGAACGTTTCTATCATGTCCCCTCTCTCCCTCCTTTCCTCAAGGGTATACATATTAAGCTCCTTTAGTCTTTCTTCGTATGTCTTCTGGTGCAGACCCTGCACCATTTTGGTTGCCCTCCTCTGGGCAGCCTCTACTCTGTCTATGTCTTTGCAGAGATGGGGTCTCCAGAACTGCACACAGTACTCCAGATGGGGTCTCACCAACTGTCTGTACAGAGGGATAACAACTTCCTGTTTTCTACTATTGATGCCTCTCCCTATGCATCCCAGTATCCACCCAGCCTTCCTTACTGCCTTCTCACATTGCTTGCCCACCTTTAGGTCATCTGATATAACTACCCCCAGGTCCCTTTCCATTTTTACCGTTGTCAGTATCTCACCCCCATTGTGTACTCTTGCCCTGGTTTTGTTTCCCAGGTGCATTACCTACACTTATTACATTTAATCTGAGCTGCCATACATTTGACCATTCCTCCAACCTTGCTAAGTCCCTTCTCATCCTTTCCACTCCATCTGGTGTATCAACCCTATTGCAGATCTTTGTGTCATCTGCAAAGAGACATACTTTTCCTTCCAGTTCCTCTGCAATGTCACTTATAAAGACATTAAAAAGGACCGGTCCCAGTACTGAACCCTGCGGGACCCCTCTAGTAACCCTCCTTTCTTCACTGTGGACTCCATTTACTACTACCCCTTGCGTCCTGTTGTCTAGCCAATTTTTATCCAGGCTACCACCTTGGGACCCACTCCAAGGCTGGTTAACTTGTGTATTAATCTTTTGTGTGGGACTGTATCAAATGCCTTGCTAAAATCTAGGTAAGCCATGTCCACAGCCCCTCCCTGGTCTACTACTTTGGTCACTCAGTCAAAGAAATCTATTAGATTCGTCTGAAATGACCTTCCCATCGTGAATCCATGTTGCCTTGGGTCCTGTGCCCCACTGGCCTCTAGGTACTCAACAATTCTTTCCTTCAGACGTGATTCCATCATTCTACCTACCCCTGAAGACAAACTAATAGGTCTATAGTTTCCTGCCTCTGTCCTGCTCCCACTTTTGTGAAGAGGAATCACATCCGCCCTCCTGCAGTCCTCAGGTACCACCCCATCCTCCCATGATTTATTAAAGAGAGTAGTCAGCGGTGTCATTAGTTCTATCCTTAGTTCTTTTAGAATTCTTGGGTGAATCCCATCAGGTCCCATTGCTTTGTCCACCTTCAATTTTATTAGTTCTTTCAGAACCCTTTCTTCTGTAAATAGACTGGTATCGACCCCCATCTTCAGAGTGTTTCTCTTGTTTGGTTTAGAAACACTAATGTTGCAGAGGCATAGTGTGGACAGGTCCTTTGTTGCTCCTCAATATTCAGTATTTGTCCTCCAAGTGTATAAGGCCAGTGTTTGTTTAATCTCTGAAGTGCATAACACAACATCTGTCCACATTAAAAAGCAATTTTTTTATACGATGCCCAGGTTTCCAATGCATTTAATGCTTCCTGAAGTCTTGTGGCATCATCCTGGTTATTCACGGGATACCCTACCCTGGTGTCATCAGTAAACTTGGATACCCAAACTCCATTGCTGACACACATTGAGGCAATATATATATATATATATATTAAACAAGCAAGGCCCCAACACAGATCTCTGGGGCACCCCACTAGTCACCTCGGCCCAAGCAGAGTTGGTCCCATTTAGACTAACAGATTGTGTTCTGAAATTATGCAATGTTTCTATCTATTTTGTTATTTTCCCATCCAAACCATGTACTATTAATGCATTAATTAGTTCCCTGTGTGACATCTTGTCTAAGGCCTTTGAAAGTCCAGGTACACCACATCCACAGACTGCCCCTCCCCCATGGCCCTACTAACCCTTCCATAAAACTCCAGAAGATTAGTCTGGCAGGATCTTCCAGCAGTAAATCCATGCTGTACTGGATCCATCATGTCCATTTTCCGGACATACTCTGTGATAGAAGACTTTGTTTGCTGGCCTAGTCACCTAGCTTTACCTGAATGCTTTCCTTCTAAGATTGCTTGAAAGGACAGAGCAGAGAACCTTACCAGAGCAAGGGAAATGGATTGAGACTTCTTTTGGCTAAGCAGATTTACTGTGTGTTGTTATTTTTATTTTGTACTCACAGGGATTGCTACTGTTTGCTGCTAACATTTCATTGCTTTATTTTTCACTGATTCAAATTGTTGTTGCTGGTATACCTTCTTCTGCATTATTACCAGTGCCTACAGGTGTGTGCTAACAGATTACTGCTGTAATTTTCTGATTCAAATTGTCTTTTGGAAGGTATATCTTCTGTTACTGATTTATTTTTCTCTGTAGCAAAGTGTTTCTTACAGGGCAAATCTTCTTTCAGATTATTACAGGTGGTGCTTTACAGGTTTTACAGTTTTATCTAACAGTAGGATACGCTTTCAGGGTTACCGCATTTGTTGTTGACTGATTGTTTCTGCTCTTACCTCTTTGTTCTTTCATCCATGGTTTTTCTTTTTCGGCAGGGGAAGGGCCCAGCTACCCCCCTACACTCCTTGTATAGGGTACCACAGGTGTGACATTTCCTGTGGCAAAGCATGAAGAGGTGGATCAGTGGAGCATCTACAAGGTGAGCTCATTTACGGGGGAACTAGTAATTTAACTTGTTATAACAAGTTATACGAAAACAAAACCCAAAATCAAACCATTACTTGCATTTTCTTCCTCCTAATTACTCTGACCAGGTTATAAACCCAGAAACTTATCTGGAATGGATATCATTAACTGCAGGTACTGTGGAACACTTTTCAGGAGGACAGTCTTACAGAATTTAGGACACTGTCCTACATGCTGGGCCATTGGAGATCTTAGGGCTCAGCTCCGGGCAGCATGGGCAGATATTGCATGCCTTAAATTTCATATTGAAGAAGAAATACATTATAAGAACCACCCGAGGGAGGTCACGTGATGCAAGCGATCTGTTAGCAGCAGAGGCACTGAGCTCCTGCCTTCTGCTCGATTTAATCAAGTTAATTTAGCCTTTTTTCAGCGATTGTGAATTCAATTAAACCAGAACATCACCTGCCATGCTGCTAAATTACTCGGGTGGGTCTGCTGAAGGTTTCACGATGCCGAGATGGAGACTGAAATGCGCTCAGCCTCCATATGCCACACTCCACCGCCAACACCAGAGAAACATCCCAAGAAGTCAAAGACTCAAGGAGCTAACCCAGAAAAAAAAACCCTCTCAAACAATGGCCTCAATACCTCTAACAGAGGATTGCTTTCTACAAGAGCTACAGCCATTTAAGGAAATGCTGGGTGAGATTATGAGTGAGTTGAAAACCCTGCGTGGAGAGCTTTCAGATTTGTCACAGAGAATGGCGGATTCTGAGGCCCGCACTACTTCTATCGAGAAGTGGAAAGAGAAGATAGAACCTGAGATGGTGTTGCTAAGGCAGCAAGTGCAAAAGTTATAACTAAAAACAGAGGATCTCGAGGGCAGAAGTCGCAGGAATAACATCCTAATAATAGGGTTGCCGGAGGCCGAGGAAGGGCAGAATGTTCAAACCTTCCTACAAAAATTCCTGAGTAAAGTCACTGGGCCATCCCCAATGGGAGCCATGTACCAAATTGAGCGTGCACATCGTGCCCTGCGGCCCCGACCTCAATCAGGAGACCCTCCCAGACCTCTGATAATAACATTTTTAAGTTTTGTGGAAAAGCAACATGTCCTAAATAAAGCGAGAGAATCTCAAGCCATATCATGGGAAGGGACTAAGATTCGGCTGACACAGGATCTGCCATACGAGATTAGGCAGAAACATGCTGCCTTTCACCCTATAGTCAACAAACTGATTGCAGCAGGAATCCGTTTTAAGATGATATACCCCTCTTGCTTACAAGTGTGGATAGTGAATAATTGGATAGCCTATGGCACCCCAGCAAAGGCACTGGAAGATCTGTCCACTAAGCTCCCGGACTTATTCCATAAAGGCTAAACTTACAGGAAGATCTGATGGTTTTACAATTATTTAACTAAAACAGGGATGTTTTGCTTAATTTCTAAGAGTCTTTCCTGCTTTGTAAAGTTTTCTTATAGCACTAACCTCTGAGTATGCGGTCGGCTGGAGATAGACTGTGAGCCGGCTAGTTGTGGGGCCTGAAGAATGTTTGGCTCCTGTGATTGGCGGTGGGAGGCATGGAGGCCTGTGTCCAGTCTGTGGTGGGGCCTGGTGGATGATGCACTCGGTCATGGCATGCCCTCTTACTTGAGTAGGACTACATGTGAAGAGATTGGTTTTCGAGGATACAATTTGGAGGAACACTGTGCGCCTGGCTAGGCTCCCCAGGGAAACAAAAGGGATGTGTCAAGTATCGGATTACAGCCACAGGCTTTCAGTGATACAGACACCCTTTCCCCGTCCCATTGAAATAGTGATCTAATTTTGAAGCATAATCCAGGGTAATGGGAGACAAGGTTGCAAACCTTATCTTGCTGGGCATACTAATGTTTAGTTAAGGAAGGGAACTGTCACATGTAAGCAGCCGACTAGGCTTAATATTATTTTTGGATCTATCCTTTACTTTTCTTCGGCTCTCCAGTTTTTGACAGAGGCAGCGAGGGGTGACCTCACAGTGCTGATAGCGAGCTGCAATACCACTCGATTAGTAGGGGGGTGGACCTCCTTGGAATTAGAAGGTTACAATTAGATGGGTTAGACAGAATTGCAACTAATACAAATAATATTTATTTCTGCCTGTTATTCAAAGGGGTACATTCCAAGGGGGTCAAATTGGGGTTGGCTCTCCAATACCTTCTTATCCTTAAACCTGTAGGTTTCACTCTAAATTGGAGAGCCTTTGTAAATAGTTTTGTGGATTTAGGGAGGGAGGAGATTTGGTCATTGCCAGTTCAGATATCTCAGGAGTTATGGGCTATGGAGGAGGGGACGGTGGGGATTGGAGCGATCATTAATATAAAGTACAATGTCTGGTACGTTATGTGTATTATAAAACATGGTTGACACTGTTGTCAAGATTGTTTCTTGGAACATTAGGGGGGCTGGAGAACAGGTTAAATGGATGGCAGTTCTTAAACATATATTTCTATTGCAAGCCAATATAATCTTCCTACAGGAGACACACCTTCTTACACATGAAGCGGTTGGATTTAAAAGACATGGGGTGTGACAAGTTTTTGCTGCAGGGAACTCTACTAATACAGGAGGGGTAGGAATTCTTATTAAGAGGAATGTCCCATTTCATTCCGAAATCACAGTTTCAGCTCCACAGGGCAGATTCATCCTGGTTAAAGGCCAACTGGATAGAAAACCACTAGCCCTTGGAAGTACATATGGGCCGATAGGCAGGGACCCAGATTTTTTTATGAATCTGGCAGACAAACTGGCCCCTTTTACTCCATTCCCTGTAATACTGGGAGGAGACTGGAATCTTACCCAATCCCAATTATTGGATAAATCTAACCCAACCCCCAGAGCTCTGTCCTCATCACAGTGGGCTGTCACTGAAATGATGGACCTCCTTGGGTTATGTGACCCGTGGAGGATATTAAACCTGACTACCAGGGCTTTCACATTCTATTCACAGGTGCACCAGACTGCATCTAGGCTGGATTATTTTCTTATAAGTTCTACCCTTCTTTCAAGGACTCTGGGAGGGGGGATAGAACCAATCGTGATATCTGATCATGCGGTGATATGGCTCAATATCACTCCAGATACTGAGCCACAGAAGAACACCCAATGGAAATTAAATATGCAGTTACTTAAAGATAAATTTATAGTTTCCAGGATTTGCAATCTCGTTAGACAGTTCTTGGAAGATAATTTAGGTTCCATTCTGAGGGTGGATCAAGCTTGGTGTGCACTAAAATGTTACTTAAGAGGGGAATTTATTAGATTAGCATCAAAATGGAAAAAGGTTAGGGAGGCTCAGGCCAAACAATTGCTGGAGCAAATCAGTGCTCTGGAACAACATTCATCACCTACTTCCCTTCAGAATTCACTTACAGAACTTTTGTCCCTTAGGAATATACTTGAATCTCCTGAAGGAGAAGGCTGAGTTTGCAATCCTGAGGACAAAGGCAACATACATTGACCAGGGGGAGAAGGCCAGCCATCTTTTGGCTCTTCGTATGAGACAGCTGGAAAGCGCGAGAACCATTCAGGCAATTCAGGATGCTGATGGAACCCATAAAACTTCCTCCAGAGATATAGTCTCAGTGTTTGAAAGATTTTATGCAAACCTTTATGGTCAGCGGCCTGACCCCCTATCAAAAGGTGACACAGAGGCATACCTGGCTAACATCCCACTTCCTAAAATGTTGGAGGCTGACTGGCCAGTATTGACAGCCCCCATCACATTAACAGAAATTTATCAGGCCATTAAAGCTCTGGCCCCAGACAAAGCCCCAGGGCCTACTGGATTCCCCTCAAATGTTTTAAAAGTTTTTGTGGAGGAATTATCCCCAATGTTGTTAAAACTGTTTCAATATAAGCTACACAATGATATTATGGACCCTTCTATTCTTGAAGCAACTATTATTTTGCTGTTAAAACCCGATAAGCTACCAGAATTACCCTCCAGCTACCATCTGATAGCATTGTTGAATACTGATCTCAAAATTCTCACAAAAATGTTGGCGACCCGAATCCAAAAGATATGGCTCCCCTTACTTAGCCCTGAACAGGTGGGATTTGTCTCAGGCAGATCAGTAACGGATCATCTCCATAAACTGGGGCATGTATTCCAGGTAGCTCAACCCAACCTCCATCCCATGGCCTTAATATCATTAGATCCTGAAAAAGCATTTGATAGGGTGGATTGGAACTTCTTATGGCTTACCCTTGGGCAAATGAATATGCCCCCTGAATTTATTCAGTGGATCCAAAAAGTTTACTCAGCCCCTACTGCTAGGATATTTTGTAATAAGGTGCTTTCCCCAGTTTTTTCCTTATATTCAGGTACCTGACAAGGTTGTCCACTTTCCCCTTTACTTTTTAATCTATACTTAGAACCTTTGATAAGACAGATCAACTCCTCACATAAAGTACAGGGGATTTCAATTGGCACATAAAATTTAAAACTCTCTGTTTATGCAGATGATATTCTACTCCATCTTGCAGAACCCACAACCTCACTAGATGAAGTCATAACTATAATAAGGGACTTCAGTAGGTTTTCAAACTATAAATTGAACTGTGGAAAGACTGAAATCCTTCCCCTTAACCACCATACTTTTCGTCAAGATTTCAGCAAATCTGGAATGAAATGGTCTTCCCAATCAATGAAATATCTGGGGTTACACCTAACCACAGACTCCCAACTCTATAAGAAGCTCAATTTGGAAGACCTGTTTCAGACAGTACAACAAGACCTTTCCAGATGGAAAGCACTACCTATCTCACTTTGGGGAAGGATCAATCTTATAAAGATGAATGTGCTCCCTAGATTGTTTTCCCCCCTAAGTATGAGCAACATTTGGTTGCCTCTCTCCTTTTTCCATAGAATACACACCACCATTTCAGAATTTTTATGGTTAAACAAGACCCCTAGAAGAGCATACAACAAGCTCACTCTAACTAAAAACAAAGGTGGGCTCAAATTGCCAAATCTACTGTATTATTATTGGGCCAGCCAGTTAAACAAAATAGGAATGCGGTTGTCTACTTCCACTAATGGTAGGGAAAATACCTACATTCCCATATGGCTTCAAATTGAATTGAATATTTTTAGTACAACAAAGATATCCCCAGTGACAGTACTGAGCACACCTTACAGGATACTGCCAGAGACAATCCAACAGTCAGTAGTGGGTATTTCCATTAAAGTCTTTTTGCAGATCTATGTTATCCTTGGTATAAACCCGAGTACAGACACAATGCAATACATAGTAGGGAACCCTAATTTGAGAATTGGAGATTCCCCCATGGCCAAAGACTGGATCCAACAACTGCATGGTATGCGGGTATGTGATTTTTATCAGTCAAATGGCCTCCTGTCATCAAGTGAAATGCTGGTCAAACTCCAGTCCCTTGTTAGATTTATTTTCAAGATATATTAACTGCGACATCTTCTCCTACATAAGTTTGGTGGAGACAATGTGCCATCAAGGTTACATAACCTGGTGGAACAAATCAAAATGTTAGGGGCACAACCACACAGTATCTCTTTAATTTACAATGAGCTTCTTTCTACCTTCTTCCCCTCTACATTATCAGGTTCCAAAATATGGGACTCGTTAATTCCTAATCACGGGGTTATCTGGTTCGATATCTGGAGGGATCTGCATACATATATTACACAGGATAGGTTAAGAATTACTCAATATCAAATACTGAATAATATGTATTATACCCCAGACAAGCTAGCAAGAATGGGACAAGTGCAATCGCCCACCTGTGTTAGATGCGGTAAAGGGGATGGTACAGTATTACATGTCTTTTGGTCCTGTGAAAAGGTCTGCCCATTGTGGACTAAAATTAAGTTAAGAATAGACCCTCTACTGGGTTTAGATGTGTTCTTTACTCCGAATATTTGTAATCTGGGTGATTTATCTTTAATTAAAGTCAAGGAAAGGAAATTCTGTATCTCTCTCACCTCCATGTCAGTTAAAAAATTAGTTCTTAAGCACTGGTTGGACCAGACTATCATATCGTATACAGAATGGCTTCATGATATGTCCTTCTACCTTAGAATTGAAAAAAATGATAGTGAGCTTGTGAAACAAACCAACTGCCTTTCATAATAAATGGGGCAAATTATATGCTTTGTACCTGAACTAGAACATTCATACTCGCGAGCCCTCTATTTTATTTATTTTATTTATTTACCTATGACATTTATGTACTTGGATTTCAAAGTATTACAAATGGCTATAAAGAACACATTGTATTTTAGTGTAGTAATACCCTAATAGGTGTAATGTGCAGGAGGTAACTAGATCACTCCAATGGGGGGGGGGAGTTTTGGGAGGAGGGATATAGTAACCCTGGTGATAGCCCTGTCTCTTTGTATTATGTGCTGTTTTTAAAAATTGTACAAAATTTTCTAAATAAAAAAAAAAAGAACCACCCACCATTTCCCCAACATTCAACAGAAGAACCTCGACCGCAGAGGGTAGTTGGTGCAGTAGGTTGTGAAGTGGTTAGTAAGGGGCAATTGGTGCCCCATAATCTGTGCTCTCCAACATATTATCTCCAAAAACCATATAAACACTATAAACAGGAATCTACCTCTATCTCTGAAATCAAACAAAGGGGCAGAGGACACTGCATAGCAGGACACTGCAGCACAGGAGCTAGCACAACAAAACTCACCCAAATCAGGAACCAAAACAAAAAAAGCAAAAAAGAAATGCAAACAACTTCTGATCATAGGAGACTCCATGATTCAGGGAGTTGATACCCATCTCCAGCCAGGGATAATGGTCAGATGTCTCCCAGGTACATCAGCGTGGAGAGATACTGACTGCATTGCTAAAATTGATCACAAAGCAGGAGAAAACATTGACATCCAGGTACACATAGGGACTAAAGATCTTGCCAGCCAGCCAGTTGTGGAGACCAAGGAACACCTGACCAGGCTGAGTGACAAACTATCATCCATTTCATCCGACATCTTCTTCTCTGAGATCCTGCCAGTCTGGGAGAGAGGAGCAGATGGATGGAAGGTCAGAGAAGGGGAGATAGGGAAGCTAAACATATGGCTCAAGGACTGGTGCCAGGAAAAAGGACACAGATTTGTAGGGAACTGGCAACAGTTCTGGGAGCAAAAGTTCTTTAAATTTGATGGACTGCATCTGACTAAGGAGGGAGTCAGTGCATTGGGGCAGAAGTTTGACGTTTTTGCAGAATATTTAAACTAGCAAATGGGGAGAGGGGTGCAGCACCCCATACATTGAATGGGAAGAACATCCCTCCCCCCTCGGCTAGTGGTCAAATAGGGATTCAGCATGTTTGCAGTTCATTTGCATCACCAGGTAAGAAAAAAGGTCCGTCTCCCGGTATGACACACAGGGGAAATACCAAACCTCACCCAACAAATAACACACCAAAATCTGGCCAATGGAAAATCATGTACACAAATGCTCACAGCCTGGGAAATAAGATCCCAGACCTGCAGACAATAATGTCAGAGGCTAAACTGGACATAGTAGCAATTAGTGAGACATGGTTTGCCAGTAACCACACTTGGAGGACTTCAGTACCTGGCTATGTACTGTTCAGAAGAGACCAAGGTGCAAAAAGGGGGGGGGGGTGGAGTGGCCCTGTATGTCAATGAAAATATCAAAGCTACAGAAATTCAGAATACACATAAGTAGCCTGAAGAACTGTGGGTCACCCTGGAAAAAGGAAATGGGACAGCTATAAGAACTGGGGTTGTCTACAGGCCCCCAGACAAGGGGGAGGACATAGACACATTACTGTTAAAAGATATGCAAGACATGACAGCTAAAGGGAGGTTCTGATAATGGGAGATTTCAACATGCGGATACAGATTGGTCAATACCAGCAGGAACATCTGCCAGAACTAGACACATGGTGGATTCCCTGCAGGGAAAGGGCCTCAAACAACTGGTACAACAACCCACAAGAGACAGGGCTATCCTAAATCTAGTACTGACTAACAGGGAAGGGATCACAGATCTCCAGGTAGAAGGTCACCTGGGGGCCAATGACCATCACATGGTATGGTTCAATTTGGCCACTACATCTAAATCATCCCATTCCAAGGCAAAAATATGGGACTTCAGAGGAGCTGACTTTGATAAGATGGCCAACAGAGTTAAGCTAGCCCTGGCAAAAAAGAAACACAGGTGAGGGGGTACAGGCAAAGTGGGCAAGCATTAAGGATGCAATACTTGAAGCAACATCCCATTGTGTTAGACAGAAAAGGAAGTGCAAAAGAAGAAGGTAACCACTTTGGTTCTTAAATACAGTAGCAGAAAAGGTCAGAGCCAAAAGGCTGGCCTTCAGAAAATATAAGGAAACACAGTGGGATAAAGATAGGGAGGCATACCAAACTGTCCTAAGGGAAGCAGGGAAGGCAATAAGACAGGCAACGTTCCAAACTGAGGAAACACTAGCACAAACAGTAAAAGAAGGTGACAAGACTTTCTATAGATACATTAGTGAAAGAAGAAAGTCCAGATGGGGTATTGCTAAGCTCAAAGGAGAAAAGGGGGGCATGTGAGGAAGAGGACCCTGTAAAAGCATCTATCCTAAATAGATACTTTTGCTCAGTATTTACTGAAGAGAAGGTAAGGCAGGGCCCACAGCTCAGCACCATGGACACAGGGGGGAGGGAGGTGAGTACTACTCCTTCACAAAAGAAAGGGCCTCACAAGAGCTCACTAAGCTCAGGGTGACAAGGCATTGGACTTGGTGGCATACATCCCAGGGTGCTTAAGGAGCTAAGGGTGGAACTAGCACAGCCATTAGCAGAACTGTTTAGTGAGTCTCTAAGCACAGGAGAGGTCCCAGAAGACTGGAGAAGGGCTCAAGTGATCCCGCTTCACAAGAGTGGTAGCAGGGAGGAGGCAGGGAACTACAGACCAGTCAGTCTTATCTCAGCAGTGGGCAAGATTATGGAGGGACTCCTTAAGGAAAGGATAGTGCAACACCTAGAATCCATAGGGGCACAGGATCCAAGACAGCATAGGTTTTCAAAAGGAAGGTCCTGCCAAACTAATCTCATAGACTTCTTTGACTGGGTAACCAGAGTGGTGGACCAAGGGGAGCAGTTGATGTCACCTACCTTAACTTCAGCAAAGCATTCGACACTGTTCCACATAGAAGATTGATAAATAAGCTGGGTAGGCTCGGGATGGGTCAAAAGTTGGTCAACTGGGTGGCAAAATGGTTGATGGGCAGAAAACAGAGAGTGATGGTAAATGGTATACAGTCGGAAGAGATGCAAGTCACAAGTGGGGTACCTCAGGGATCAGTCCTGGGACCAGTCCTCTTCAATATCTTCATTAATGACATTGCAGATGGACTAGAGGGTAAGGCTTGTCTGCTTGTAGATGACACCAAGATCTGCAACAGAGTAGATGATCCAGATGGGGTGGGCAAAATGAGAAGAGATTTGGATAAACAAGCAAGATGGTCAGAAGAGTGGCAACTGGGATTTAATGCAAAGAAGTGCAAGATCATGCACATAGGGAAGAGAAACCCTGAAGCCACCTATAGGCTGGGAGGGCAGTTGCTGGCAGTCAAAAAGGAAGAAAGAGACTTGAGCATCATCATCACCGATGACCTGAAATCATCCAAGCAGACCTCCAAAGCAGTAGGTAAGGCTAGGGGGATGTTAGGGTGTATTCGTAGGGGTATCACACATCGTGAGAGGGAGGTAATAATCCTTCTTTACAAGACATTGGTTAGGCCCCATCTGGAGTACTGCATGCTGTACTCGAGGCCACACCTTCACAAGGACATTAACCAAATTGAGGCAGTCCAGAGAAGGGCAACCAAAATGGTGCAGGGACTGCATCAGAAGACATATGAGGACAGATTAATGGAGCTCAATATGTATACCCTTGAGCAAAGGAGGGAGAGAGGTGATATGATCAAAACATTCAAACACCTTAAGGGCATTAACAAGGTGAAAGAGTCCAACATGTTTAAATATAAGAAAAATAGCAGGACAAAAGGACACAGCATGAGATTAGAGGGAGGCCGATTAAGGGGGAATGTGAGGAAATTATTTTTCACAGAAAGAGTAGTAGATTCATGGAATGGCCTACCTCAGGAAGTGGTGGCTATGAATACAGTGCAGGGGTTCAAACAGGCATGGGATAGGCATAAGAGAGCAATACAGATGAGTATGAACAGATAGGCCACTGACAGAGCAAAGGCCGATGGCACATTTATAAGGTAGAAAAAGAAATGGGCAGACTTGATGGGCCTTGCGGTCCTTATCTGCTGTCAACCTCTATGTTTCTATATAATCTTTTAAGATACCTTCAAAGATTTTCCCTAGGACCGATGTCAGACTAATTGGTCTATAGTTTGACATGTCATGTCTGCTCCCCTTCTTGTAAATTGAAACCACCATAGCTTGTTTCCGTGCCTCCAGGACATACCTTCATTTAATGATCTTTGAAAGAATCTAAGATCAATGCCAAGAGTCCAGCCAAGAAATCTGCCAATTCCTTAATTATTCTTGGATGTACTCCATCTGGGCCCTAGGATTTATTTGATCTATTTTATGTAGCCTTTTAAGTATCCCTTCTCTAGTAATCATCTAATACAGTTTCTAAATGAACTAGTTTAGGGGAAGATTTATTGTTAAAAACTGATATAAAGAAGTCATTATACATTTGGGCTAGATGGGACTGGTCAGTGACCATGCTGCCATCTGTTGCATGTAGTGGGCCTATAGCCCAAGAAACTCCCTTCTTGTCACTGTTAAATGCATAAAAAGACTTATAATTATCTCGAACCCTCGTTACAAGACTCAACTCATGTTTTATTTTGGCATCCTTAATGCATTTTTTGGACTTTTTTAAGAGATCCTTGTAGATATCCCAACATATGCTACTGCCAGATCTCTTAGTCCTAGAAAAAGGCCCCCTTTTTTTTTTTTTTCTTAATCAGTTGCCATACGGATTTTGACATCCATTTAGGTAGAACCTTAGCACTACCATCTGATTGTTTTATTAGGGGAGTATGAGTTTTAGTTACTGAGGTTATCTTAGCCACCAGGAGATCCCACATGGAGTCAAGGGTTTTATTTGATAATCTTCAACCCAGTTCCAGTTGTTTAAATGTGATTTCATGCTCTCAAAATCTGCCTTGTTATAATTATATTTACTAATCGTGCTTTTGGTAGTATCTGCTACTATACCCAGGGAAAAACAGACCATAGAATGGTCACTCGATCAAGAGGGAGAACCTTACAAAACATATGTTGTCAACTAAATTGCTTAGCACATGATCTAACATATGATTTCCTTTGAGTATTAGAGGTAACCCACTGGTTCATCCCTGCTAACAAACATGCTTCTAGGTAACGTAGTTCCATAGTGGTATTTGTCTGTAATGTTGCTCAGTTTATGCAGGTAAATATAAGTCACCAAGTGCCACATTACTTTTAGTGATGTATTCAAGAAATCCAGTATTGTTCATCCTGTTTGTGTGTGGCAGATGGTGGTCTATATATCACACCAATATTAATTAATAATATCAGAATGGTGGGGCAATATCTTAACCCATAGCAGCTCAATTTTATCCCATGTGGATGTGTTTATTGTCTCAGAGTTAATTTTTTTTGAGATGTACAGAGCTACCTCCCCCGCCTTGTTTCTCTTCTCTGTCTTTATGAAACACATTATAACCATGGATCTGCTTTTCCCATGGATCATTTGGACTCCACCAAGTCTCTGTGACAGCACAGATACTAATATTCAAATATTCAATGGATAATTTTAACTCTCCAAACTTGATATTCAAACTCCTAGCATTTAGTAAGAGGAAATTCTGTGCAGAATGATCTTTTTTGTGACCTTTTAAAAAAAGACTGGTAGGCCTGCCTCCCTCCTTCCTGCTAAGTTTAAACTTTCCTCAATTACCTGTCTAAGTTGGTTTGCAAAAATGTGTTTGTCCCTTCTGTTCAAATGGAGGCCATCCTGTGCGTATAGTATAGGGTTTCTAAATTTAACACCCTGTTACAGAAAGGTGTAACCCTCCCTAAAGCACCATCTTGTCAACCATCCATTTAGGTTTGATATAGTGTAATTATCTTCTTGCGAGGCCCTAAGCACGGGTAATATACCAGAAATGATAAGGTCACAGCCAGCTTCTGTAAGAATTCTTCCTACCTCCTCATAGTCCCTTTATATTTCTAAGATCCTTCTTTTGCCCACATCATTTATTCCTACATGTATTAAGACTAATGGTTTTAGGGTATTTTTTTTTAAGACAGGGAGGATATTTTTAATATCTTTTATTCCAACTCCAGGAGTGTACTAACAGTAGCTGTTGAATTGCAGAGCTTACAGCTCTGTATGTCTCCACATAGAATCACCTATGACCAAAACATCCTAGTATTAACCCCTTCTTCCACTTCCAAGTTATTAATACAGCTATTAGTTTGATTATATTTCATTAATGGCGTGATCTGTTTTACATTTTTAGTTTGCTCATTAGTAGATGGGGTGGAGTGTGCAGTATATTTTCCATTTGGGGAAGGGATATCCTGTTTTACAAATAAAGTAGGATCACCAGAAATTGGGGGGGTTGGGGGATTGTGATCTTGTGTAAGGATGTTGCATACAGCATCTTGGTTTAAAGTTGAAAATCTGTTTGGTGTTAGAACATTTGAAAAGCCTCCTATATTTCTTCTACCCTTCTTCTTCTTGTTTTTATTAGTATTGTTGACTAATTGACACCATTCCACATTATTCTCCTGGGTTTCAATTAATTGACTATCCTGTTCAATGGTTCATAGTTACCTCTGCTACAGAATCAGTGTAGTGCTCCAGGTTACTAATGTTGATCTGAACCTGAACCCTTTGCTTTAGGACCTGTATCTCTGCTTGTAAAATATCTATGAAATTACATTTGTCATAAACAAACCCATCCAGGGCTTCCCCCTCCATAAACATTTTGCATCTAATACACAGCAGCATCCTGGTATTAAAGTTACCTTTTATTTAAAGATCTTGGTGGGCCCTGTCTCCCAGCAGTCACAACTGTCATAGCGGACACAGCAGACATGTGCAGACGTGCATGTCTCTGCGTGCATCTCTGTGTGCTTTGCCGTGCTCCCTGCATGCACTCGCCCTGCTCACTGCAGAGGCGAGTTTTATGTTGTAGTGCGACCCGGAAGTGGTTGCTAGAGGTCACGTGATCACTCGCAATGTAACAACCCCCAAAAGCATTTTAAATTGCCTTCTAGGCTTGCACCACTCATGCGTGGCTCAGGTATAAGGTATAAGCCTCAGATTTGTTAAAAAGTATAACACTGCAGCCGTTTTGTAGTTCAGGGTAATCTATGCCTGAACTACTTGGCTCTCTTCCTGCTTCCTGGCAGTGAAACAGGGCTCATAACATATAAACAGCACAGACATGAATAAAATACGTTTTACAGCTAAAACTGAGGCCCCCACTACTGCCACACAGCACAGAGGTGCTACTTTCTAATAGATTTTACATATACTAATGTACACTCGCTGCAGAGGCAAGTTTATGTTGTAGTACGACCCAGAAGTGGTCACTAGGGGTCATGAGATCACTTGCAATGTAAAACCCCAAAAGCATTTTATATTGCCTTCTAGGCCTGCACCACTCATGCATGGCTCAGGTATAAGGTATAAGCCTCAGATTTGTAAAAAGCATAACACTGCAGCCATTTTGTAGTTCAGGGTCAACTATGCCTGTACTACCTGGCTCTCTTCTTGCTTCTACCATCAACGTCTATATTTCTATACTACCTTACTTATACAGACTATGTGTACATTATAGAATTAAGGCACTCCAGGGTTAAGTTACCTTTTGTTAATTTAGCCTTAGAATCTAACTATAAACAATATAAATATAGAGTCATCACTGCTGTCTCACTAGCCCACTCACAATGCAGCTACAAGGCACCCACCCCAGTGGCACTTTTATCTCTCCCTCCCCTCCCAGCCTTTCTTACATTTCTGACCAATGCTCTTCTGCTGAAATAATGCAACATCATATGATCACGTTTGACTAATTACATTGCTTGGGTTTTCTTAACTATTTTATACTACTTTATAAGGAAAGAGTCAGGTGCAAGTGGCTTGATAAATGATATCTCATATGAGGGTTTCACTTTAATATTATGGCCTATATATAACTCAAAAGGCAGTATAATCAGGACACTTACCACCTACCACCCATGCAGAAGCAAAGGCTTCTGATACAGAATTGGACAAATGTGAAATTCATCTGGCAAATTATCCCTCAGAAGTCTCTGGAATGTTTTAATTGTATACTGCTTTAGTTGCATGACTTGCACAAGTAAGAATGTTTATACCTAATGAAGATGTTTTTGCACCTGAAGTCACTGCCTGTTGTGTCGTTCCACATGAGTGGTGAGTGCCACAATGTTTCTACCTTTTAAGTTGTTCACATTTACTGGCCAGCACCCATTCCCTAGTGCAGCTTGCATTTTACCTTTCAAGGCTTGTGAATAGCTTGCATATTCCACCAGTACAGTCTAGTTCCCCATAAAAATTTACATTTTTTGAACTGTTTTGATGCCTTTTTTGCTCTTTCATAGTGTTTACTTCTCATGTCAAGAATTTGTTCTGGAATAATCAAATTAAACTCATTAAATAGAGTAGTGTTGTGCAGTACATTTGTTCTTATGTGTAATATATTTATTTCATTATCAAAAGTCCTGGTATTAAATATATGTTCAGAAAAACAATAATAATGCTGATATTATGAGAACCATTAGTAAATCTTTGAGGAGTAATGGTAAACTTGAGTGTAAAGTACATATCAGTTGAAGATGTTTATAAAATGGCAGGGTCAAATCGTGTAATCTGATTGGCTCTTATTTATGTGTAAACTATGGTTTACACATGGTTAAAAAAGGACTGCTCAGCAGTGATGAGTATGCAACACAGATCAATGAGCATTTGAACACAGGCATTACAGTTAGTGCTTTATTAACAGAACTGATCTTCCAGCACAAACACGGCTGCTATCTTTATACTGTAAAAAACACTTAAACTGGCCCTGAAAAAAATACCTTAAACATAAAATAAAACAAATGAATTAAATGCTGTTTCCCTGATTATCACTCTCTTCTTACATACATAGACACATTAGAAACAGTAAGTATTGTTTATAGTTTTCACTACAACTGTTTCTTTGCTGACAGTGAAAAATTCCCCTTCTATATTTAACTATTTATCAGGAAACTCTCTTCTTCTTGCTCTGACAGTAAGACAACGGAATCTCTGGCTGCAAAAAAAGGCCTTTGTTGTCTGTGTGTACAGTGTCTTGGGAGAGAAACATTCTGCCAGTGGAACTGAGCAGAATTCTGAATGCATGTATTCCATGGTAAACATTCCACATCTTGAATATTGAGAACAACTGAGAAAAAAAAACAGGAAAAAAAAAGTAGGCAATGATAAAATGACATAATCAATTACATCACTTGCAGTGGGCGGAAGGATTATTTTATCATACATAAACAAATTAGAAACAGGTATTGTTTATAGTTTTCACTACAACTGTTTCTTTTCTGACAGTGAAAAATCCCCTTCTATATTTAACTGTTTATCAGGGAACTCTCTTCTTCTTGCTCTGACAGTAAGACAACTGAATCTCTGGCTGAAACAAAGGCCTTTGTTATATGTGTGTACAGTGTCTTGGGAGAGAAACATTCTGCCAGTGGAACTGAGCAGAATTCTGAATGCATGTATTCCATGGTAAACATTCCATGATAAACATTCCATATCTTGAATGTTGAGAACAAGTGAGAAAAATTAAAACAGGAAAAAAAGTAGGCAATGACACAATGACATAATCAATTAAATAACTTGCAGTGGACAGAAGGATTATTTTATCACAAATGCACACAACTAAATCTATTTTTTCTACATATAAACATGCTTTTCCTAATAGCCACCAGTAAAAAAAACAAAAAGACAAATTTATAAGCACAATAAGGCACTCAGGGGTGTGTGTAAACCATAGTACACACAGACAGCAGCTGAAGACACTCGGCTTTCGTCCTCATGCCTTACTACACCCCTGGCTATGTGTGAACTATGGTTTACACATACCCCTTCATGTCTTATTGCTTACATGTAGCCTAGATGTTAGAGCACTGACCACTGAATGGGATTCTTACATGCATCAGGCCTGGGCTTCATTCCCTCAACCTCCACTTGCATATGCTGTGATCCTGAAGAAGTCACTTAACCATTCTCTGCTCTCATGACACATCTGGAAATGAGTTCCAGCTCATTGCCTCTTCCTTATAAGTGTGGTGTGTGTGGGGGGGTGCCTGTATGTCCAAAGCCCCCCTTCTATATTGCTTTCATTGTGTTTTCATAAAAAAAGTTTTTGTACATTTGGACTAAATATTGGGATTGCTTTGTTAAAAAAACATATTTCCAAACCTTGATTACACCCATATTTCTGGGCTAAACATTGTAAAATAGAAAAGGGGTGTAGTAATGATACAATATGTAAGTCATGGTGTACACATTTAATTTGTGAGGATCAGCTTTTTCCCTACCTCACCAAACCATTTTAACCACTTACTAATGTTACCATATACCACACTCAGGCATCTGGTCCAGCCTCCATCCCAGCTGACAAGCCTCTCTTCAGCTGGACCATGCCCCCAGGCCAGCACACTCCAACAACCACCCTAACTACAACTGGACAAGCACCCCAGAGTAGCCTCCCTTCCCATTCAACCACACATTTTGGGGCTGGGGGAGGGGTTGGGAGCCCAGGAGGAAGGGAAGTGTGTCCAGGGACTGGGGAAAAAGAAAGTTTTCCATTTTGCCTTTCAAAGTAAGTGTCTGGGTAGGGAGTAAGTTATCAGGGGGCCAGTGAGGGAGGTGCTCAGGGATCTCTGGAAGGAGCAAGGGTGTGGGGGAGAAGAATAGCTAACTATTAAAATAAAGTAAAAATCATACACAAAAAAATTCAGACAAAAAAAATCATATCAACTGCAAGAGATGACTAACTTTATCAATTACAGTGGCTGCACAGCCAGAGATGTCAATGTCTACAGTTGCTTAAATTTAGACAGCGCATTTAACGGCAGCTGTCTTATGATGTAAATAAATGAGACTTGTATACAGTGGAAGCTATTTATAATGGAATACTCAGTGAATTCCCATTATGTCTGCTACTAGCGGATGTCCTGCATAGACAAATGTCATTTTTTTCTAGCCTGCAGCAAACTTCTTTCTGTAGTGCTCCACATTACCAATGGGTAGTAATTACAGATGGATGTTGTGCACCCCTACTAGGGAAAATGGCACAGCTTAAAGTCTTAGAATGTTTTGCATGCGAACATTCTAGAGAGCAACAACTCTCCAATCTTAGCTGTGTCATCAAAGGGGAAACATCTCTAAGGCTTTTCTGAAGAACACGTCGGCTTCTAGACTTTGGGGCTGCAATTCTGCATAGCAGGTTGGAGTTTCCTGGTATCAGGAACACACCAAAATAAAATCGTGACTGTTAAGTTATGGCTTTCAGTTGGCTAATCTGCTCTTCCCATTTTCCTTTTTTATGTGCTTGGAAGGGCCACATGTACAGATTTCTAGGGTGTTTATTTTTGGGAGATCTCCAATTTAAAAAAAAAAACATAAATAAAACAATGGTGCCACGGGTAAGTACTTTTATTTTCTTGCTGTTTAGTTAGTGCTTCCTGGGTCCTCCCCCCATCTTTGGGCATCGGTACCCCCTTATCTCACTCTCCAGTCTTTTTCTGAATGCAAATTGTGTCATTTTGTATTATTTTGTTTGGGGACATTGATGTTTTTATTGGGCTCCATTGTGAAGGGACTTCCCCCTTTCAATTTCACTCCACTTTAAAAACGGAGTCTGCCTGAGAAAAATTTGACTCTATTAAGAACAGAGTTTCCTTTTCCCCCACTGTTTCAGCATGTTTTTCCACCCTTCAGCTGGCTGGCGGTTTTCTATCAGCTCCATTGAGCCATGCAGTTTCTTCCTATTGTTTACCGGCTCCTGTAGTGGTTGGGCATGTGCCTGTTTTCTCCTCTGTTAGCACATCCTTTTCATATTTTTTCAGTCTGGGGGGCTGCTTAAATCCTTCTCCTAGCAGCAAGTCCAGCTGATTGGAAGATTATTTAGCCTTGATTTGCCATTTTGACCTGACTTAATTTTGTGGGTTGAGGCAACAGTCCTTTATATTATTTATCTGTATTAACATTAGTCCATTATTCTGATATTCTGCAGGGCTATTTTGTATTAGTACCATCACATATTGGAGATCTCTTTCTTTGAAAACATGTAAGACCTGTAAAATGGTAATGAGACTCTTTCCCATGGGTTCCTATCACCTCCATTGTGTTTTCAAGCTAAGTCTCTTAAATCCCCCAGTCAGCCCTTCTGCTGCAGGTGCACCTGGTGTACCAGTTGGCAATGCAAGCAGAACTGTGTAAATCTTTATTACTGTTCTTAGGAGAGCTTTTGGGCCCAGATGTTCTGCAGGACATCCAAGCAGAAACAACAGATCCTAAGCCAGGTCCCTCAGGTCAGGAGGGCCCACACAGGCCTATCCAGGTGCACCACAGCAGGATGGGGCTGCTATTTCAGATTCGTGGCATACCCCAACCCTGACCATTCAGGATGAGGATATTGGGAATCTTGGGGATAATCCTGACTGAATGAAGTTACTTGATGAAGATCTAGGGAAAATAGCTTGCTAGTCATGTATGCATAGTGCTCATTAGTAATTGTATTTTCTGTAAGCCAAAGGCCTTAGGATAACCAAGGTGTAAAGGGATATAGCAGTTTAGCAAAAGCACACATCAGAAAGTGTTTCACATTAGCAGCCACACACACACACACACCCACACACACACCCACACATGCATATATTCATGGCCAAGTGGAACTATATTGTTATGAGAAAGTAGCAATTTACCACATTCCAAACTGTTACTGTCTCTGAGATAGACAGTGGACGATGTCTATTGTGTAGAAGTGCTGAGAATCCAAGCCAAATAACAAGCAGTCTTTATGGCATGCGTCTTGTAACTATACACAAAGCTAAGTGTAGTAATGGCTTCCAGACAACAGGAAGTGGAACAGGAAATCCACTGGGATGAAGTTCAAGTTCAAGTTTATTGCAGGAAAAACTCCATTGAGCAAATTCATTCACAAGGAAGTCCTGGGTCATTTACATAGATATATGAACACAACATCCTAGGTAACATTGTGAATTGAGTCATATATATCGTACAAGATATCATTGTTAATCGAGCAAACAATACATACACACACAGTTCATAGTTGACAATTGTTGACGTAATACAGCCAGGTAAGGTAGGGTTCTGGTGGTGGAGTCTGATGCTGTATCAGCAGGTGTTTGGGTAAAGTTGCATACATAAATGATAAGTACATTATAGGCAAAAGTTAATGTTCAGAGACAGCAGGGGGAGTATAAGAAGGAATTGTAGGGAAAGAAGGTAGAAGATGAGGCTAGGGACTAGTACAGTAGTGTGGAAAGAGGTGTGATAAGGAGATATAGAGGTGAAAGGCATGAAGACAGCAGGGGGAGTTTAAGAAGGAATGGCAGGGTAAGGAGGCAAAAGATGAGGCTTGTGACTAGCAGAGTAGAGTGGAAAAAAGTGTGATAAGGAGATCTGAAGGTGACGGATATGGGGATCAAATCTATAGCTGTTGTATTTAGTCTACTACTTTCTGTGCGACTGCAGACCTGTTAAGGTCCTAGCAATGTCATTTGGAGTGTGAGTAAGTAACATAAGGGTGGTATGATGGGTTTAGTGGCAGTGACAGGTATCTTTTATTTTGGATGTGTATAAGGCTTTGTATAGATTTATTGGACAATGCTGGTTAGTTTTAGTATGGATTGGAGTTGGTTCCAGAATGTGGGGAGTGTGACTGAGATGGCGCGTTGTCCAAATGCAGTACAAATTCTTGGGATGTCGAGCAGGATGTAGTTCGATTTGCTAAGTGAGTATGCACTACGGGAGATACAGATAGGGGATGTGATGTAGCTTGGAAGTTTGTGTAGGAGTATCTTGAGAGTCCATATCCTGCATGGAGCAAGCATCTGCGGCAAGTGAGGTCCAGTCAACAGCTGTGTATAGGTCACAGTGGTGGGTTCTGTGGGAGGCATTGGTGAGGAACCTTATAGCACGGTGGTAGAGAACGCCTAATTTACTTAGGCCTGAGATTGCAGAAGTGACATAGATGAAATCTCCATAGTCAAGAAGTGGAAGAAATGTGGCCAATACAAGCTTGGTTCGGGTTGCAACAGGGAAGAGAGATCTGTTTCGAAAGAAGAAGAAGCCTAGCCATGCTTTGAGCCTCTTGGATAGGTTCTCAATGTCATCAAGGAAAGTGAGCAGTCCTCTACCGCACCTGTCTACCAGAAGATGGTAAGTATAACAAGATTGCTAATCTTCTGTAGTCATTTGCTAGGAGCGTTTTCATCTAGAAAGGCTGCGCTAAGAACCCCTGTACTGATGTCTGTGTACAAACTGCAAAATATAAAAGAAAGCTTATTGTCATCATTTCTGTTCTGTGCTTTTATTATAATCAGTACCACCACAGGCAGCCCCAAGCCTTCCTTGCAAAACTGGTGACTCCTCCCACGAGCTCCCCGAGAAATTTCCAAAGGGGTATTTTAATCCAAATGCAGTTGCACCAGTAACAGCCAGGAGGTCATGGGTATTTTAAAGGGTTATAACCTTGTCCCAACTTCTAGGGTAAGAACTAGGCATAACCCCAGAACTGGAGTGTCAGAGCTCATGGTTTTCATGAGCCCGATCAGCTTAGCAGTATGGAGGCTATAATTAAAGAATGTTAAGCTAAATATAAGTTAGATGGGCTCTGTAAAGATGCCCCATGGGCACTGGAACCATGAGATTATTGTATAGAACAGGGTGATCAATGGATGACAATCCTGAACTACATTCCCATTTGGGAGCCTTGGTCAGTGCAGATGCAGCACCTACACATAAATGTTCTGAACATGAGGGCTGTGCACCTCGATCTCATTCATTTTTGAAATCGGGTAAAGGCAAAACCATGAAAATAAGGTTAGACAGTGTAGTCATGGTGTGCATATATAAACAATCAGGGGCACAAGGAGCAGGAGATGCTGAAAGAAGCCTTTGATCTCTTGCTGTAGGCAGAGGAGATTCTTCTCTCTCTCTCTCTGTCAGCAGTTCACTTGGAGGGGAACTGATATTTCAGGCTGATTGGCCAAACCATGAAAATGTTCATCCAGAGGACTGAATGCTGAACCTGGAGGTGTTCAACCTTTCATGTCAAAGGTTCAGTTGTCCTCAGACTGACTATTCACCTCCAGCCTCAGTGCTCACGTTCAGTGGTTCTTCTGACACTACTGATGTCCACATGTGGAGGGGGCAGATGCCTTGTCGCAAGCGTGGACTTTCCCCAGAACATATGCCTTCCCTCCTCTACCACTCCTCCGCAAGGTCATACACAAACTAAGGTACTCAAGAGGAAGCTTTCTTCTAATAGCTCTGGAGTGGCCTAGAAGACTGTGGTTCTCTAACTTAGTGAATACATCTCAGCTCGCACCATTTTGCCTTCCAGTGTGTGAGGACCTTCTCTTACAAGGCCCTATTCTGCATCTCAACCTGGGAACGATGCAGCTCAAAGCCTGGCTCCAGGAAGGAGGAGATTCCTGAATCAGGTTTTATCTAAAAAGGTGATGAACACCCATGTGGTTGACAAAAATACTTCCACATTGGCAGCTTATGCTCATGCATGGATCACCTTTTTGGCTTGGGCCAAAAGAAGAAACAAATGTCCAACCTTCTAAAGCCATAGTTCTGCATATTTTGGACTTCTTGCAGGAAGGAGAAGAAAAAGATTTGACATTGAGCATCTTGAGAGGTCAGGTGTCAGCTCTTAGAGCCCTCTTGGGGTCATCCCCAGGGACTAACAGGTAGGTTATTCATTTTCTGTAGGCTATCTGCAGGAGTTGACCTCTGTTGTGAACTCCTGTTCCCCTATGGGATCTGAATCTGCTTCTGAATACTCTTTTTAAGAAGCCTTTCAAACTGCTTTCATTGGTACCATTGGACATGCCCAAAAGACCATACCTTGTCATGCATATAGTGATCAAGACAGTCCTGTCATTCATTCCAAAGGTTCCCATGACCTTCCATGTGAAACAGGAAATCTGTCTCTCACATTTCTGTTCACAGTCTCCTCACCCAAAGAAGAAGAAGGAGTTTCACAAGTTAGATTTGCAACAGACCATTAGAACATATCTTAGTTGGACTACTGAGTTCTAGAAATCAGATACGTTGTTCATTCTTTTTGGAGAAGCCAAACAGGGACAAAAAGCCTTCAAGACCATGCTAGCTAAGATACTGCCTGCAATGCCAAGGCTTATGTCTAGGAAAGAAGAGGCCTCTGGCTTTCATCTGCTCACTCCACCAGGGCTATGGCCTCCTCCTGGGTGAAGATACCCAAGGCGATTGTTTTAGAGTTGTGCAAAGCAACTATGTGGTCCTCTGTCCACACATATGCCAAGCACTACAGATTGGATGTTCAAAGTTCTGCTGATGCGGTGTTTGGTCACAGAGATTTGCAAACAGCTGTTAGCAGGTACATTCCTTTAATGTACATGATTGACATAGGGACAAATTTCTCCCCACCTATTTTGTTTATGCGTACTGCTTCTTAGAACCCATCTGTAATTACTACCTGTTGACGTTAGGAAGCACTACAGAAAGAGAAATTTCTTCATATTTACCATCATTTCCTTTTCTGTTAGCTCCTACATTGTGAATGGGACCCACCTGGAAGTCTCGTTCCAGTAGGAGAATATTGTTCGGTATGCAGGCATGGGGATGCTCATTGCAATCTGTTATAAACTCTGATTGTAAGACTGTCTGGACATTCCTCTATAGTTTACCTGCTGAACTTGTACAGTATTTATATTGATATGTAAAAAAAAAAAAGAGAGAGAGAGAGAGCAGTTCCACATTAGAATATTGGTTACTAGCATGCAGATTTAACAGGTTCAGATTTGATATTAACCAAGGATGCCTCCTTTGTTGCAGGTGAGTGCTTACACTGCATGCAGTCCTTTGCCATGTCTGTTTACTTTCAAGTTGATTTAGTTGTACAAGACTTTCCAAGACTTAGACTGTTTGGAACATGAGCCTCGATCACTCACCTTCCATCATCTGATGAGGCCACTGATTGCTGTTTTTATGATGATTGCACACATGCACAAGAAACATTTTGCAGCAGGTTGCCAGATGCAGGCTGACGAGGCACAGCACTGTTGTGGCTAATGACCCCACAGCCTTTAAAGGCTTAGCCCACATTCGCCAATGCCATGGCATGATGCTGCTGACACTAGTTCAGCCAACGTGCCACAACCTTGTAAGGTTTCAGTCCTGCAATCAGAGCCACCTGTCATTGTAAAGTGTAAGCCATTCGCTGCAATGGAGGAGTGACCCATCATTGCTGGGCGAACTTTGAAGAGTAGTGATATTGTTTGTAGAACATGGTGGTGACTTGCCGCCGTGTTCACAAACAATATTACAACCCCCAACAAGATGGTGCTCTAACCCTAGGCAGCATGTACCCCCCACCATGTTTGTTACAGCTGTCAGTTTTCATATCCTGGCCGAAATGTGTTTTCACAGTTCCGGTGCAGAATAACAGAAATGAAGGGCTTCGAGCAAGTGACCCAAATTAAACTCGAAAGGCCAAAAGGTTGTACAACTTAAAAGACCAAATGAAGGGGGGCTTGAATAATAGGGCAGTAATTGCAGAACATTGTAATGTTTAAGTCAGTGTACAGTATTATTATCCAAATCTATTTAAGCATGCTTTACAGAGTCAATACATCCAAATAAGTACAGTACATGAGCATTCAACCGTAAACATTTTGTAAAGAATAAATTCAAGTACACAACAGAAGCAAATGAATACAAGAATTGTATGTATCACCTGGTATTACTGTTCTGTACATTGTAAGAACAGTCTCACGGAAAACTCGAGCTGCAAAATTGCAAAAATAGGAAGCAATAATTGAACTTAGAAAATGGGTCTGAATATTCCTGCAACCTGATTGAGTCAGACAGCCAACAAACCATCCAGTCTGGTATTAGGCAACAGAAACAGAGGAAATAATGAGTAACAGAGTCTGTCTGACTTTGTACCCCTAGTATTACTGTGCAATAGAATCTATACGTCAGTAGCCACCACTTTTTTCTTTCACTTAGTGTGTGTGAGCTTCCAAGTAATTCCCTCGCTTTCCTATTCACAGCTCCCCTTGCAATTTTAAATTTTAAAAAACACGTTATTTGTTGGGAACATACTACTATCACACAGTGCTATCCATCCTCCTCTCACAGCCATGCATCATGCCTACCCCATCCACCTTCCCACTCACTTACTTTAGTGCCATAAGCTGGCAGCGTATTCCAACTGCACAAAACAAATTTGTAAACTACTGCTGTTCTCACTGTATGTTACAGAGCAGCACATCATCATGTAGTGCTTACCTGATAGCACTTGTGCTTATCAGACCTGACCACCCGACTGCAACTGGCACTTTGTTGAGCTGCCAATTAAAAAAAAATAAACATTATCCTGCAAGTCTTAATAGGGAACTGCAAGTTAGGGAGAGAGGACAGAGGAAAGCAGATGGCTTCCAGGACTGCTACTTGGAGGAGATGGGGGTGTGGGTCATAAAAACATAGCTTTGGGGAAACTGTGGAAAAGACAGTAGGGAGGCAAGTCATAAAGGAACAACCAGACACAAAGTGGAAAAAAAAGTATTCAAAACAGCAACACCCTCTACTGGCAGGTATACCAGTAAAGAGACTTCTTTACAAGAAGATCAATGTCTATTTATTTTTATTCATTTTGTAATTTTTTTTAAATTGTATTAAAATGTCACAAATAACCAATTTTCTACAATACTACCCTCAGGGTGGGCAGTATGAGTTATACCAGCCTTTCAGATGCTATAAGGTCCTCTGCCTGTGGGACCAGCTCTCATTATCCCATTTGGCAGTCTGGTATAACCCAATATTGTACCACCCTGTTGGGCGTTATTGCTTGCATAGGGACTGATATCCAGTTAGTGCTTTATTTCTAAACTTGACTTTAGCAATTAAAAACCAAATGGACCCTAAAAATTATATGTGCAGAATAAAATATGGGCCAGAAAAAATAGTGATGTCTCATACATAGGATACTGCATTGAGAAACTACAGTACATTAGAAGAAATCCTCAGTTTTCAACAGTAAAACCAACAACAAAAATGTTAGAAAAATAAGCATGTCACTGATTCTGCCTGCTCCTCCACCATGGTGTTCACTCTTCATGGCAGATCATACTTAAAAGTATTTATTTTCACTTGCTAAGAGCTGATTGATAACTGGAGCAGATTTTTGTTTTTTTAAAATGCTGTACTAGTTGCTGATCTGTCCCCAACCATTCTGCTGCTGGTCACTAACTATCTTGCAAGTTAACACTTGTAACGAGTTCAGGAATTTGAAGAATAAAGTAGCAGTATTTTTTTCGTTGATAGTGCGCATTTGCAAGAAACATATTGCGGCAGCTTTCTCCACAAACAGGTTGTGGAGGCGCGGCACTGTTATGGCCAATGCCCCACAGCCTGCAAAGGCTTACCCAGCATCCCCCAGTGCCATGGCACACTGCTGCTGACACTAGTTCAGCCAGCATGCCACAACCTTGTAAAAAGTCAGCTGCTGCAATCAGGGGCTCTCATCATTGCAGCATAAGACATTCGCTGCAATGAGTGAATGACCCGTCATTGCAGGGCAGGATCTTTACACAGTGATATTGTTTGTGAACACGGCGGCAGTTTGCCACTGTGTTCACAAACAATATTAATCCCCCTGTGTTCACTTGCTGACAGGGGCCCCAATTCCCGTTGGCTTCTCTGGCCCCATGTTTCTGTTGCCGGCTTACAGGGACCCCCTCCCCATCAGCATTATATAAATCCCCATCCCCTGCGTATATTCTCTGCTGACAGGGTGCCCAGTCCCTGTTGGCATATGTAACACCTCCCCTGTGTGCTGACAGTGGTGCCCAATCCCCTATCGACTACAGTGCCCCCCGAAAGCTCAGACTCGCTGGCATGCTGGGGAGCCCAACCCAGTGTGCCATATGCCTCTGTGAAAGGAAAACAGTCCAGTGATGTCTTTTGTTTTCTTTCTACCCTGTAAGGAAGGAAACAGTCCTCGCAGTCTCCTGGCACCCCTCCCACAGCCCACACCATCCACTGTGCACCCTGCCTCCCACACCCCCTCACCCCATACTTACCTCTGGAGCTCTCATGAATGATCTTCTGTGGACCGAAGATGTCTGTACTCTTCAAAGCTGACCACGCATTGAGGAAATGCCGTAAGCAATATAATGGAATAAATGGTTTTTTCCAACTTTAATGCATATCTCAGTCAGTTTTTGGAATTTTGGAATCCAGGTGTTCAACATGGGGTTTTTGGGACCCCTTCTCATGAATTCTGGAACTGTCATAGTGTTAATCCGCCCGAAAGGTGATTTTGCAATCACTGCACGGGATCACCTTTTGGGGCCGATTAATGAAATGACACTGCCAGTGTTCATGAGGTGGGCTCTCAAAAAGCTTATTTTGCAAATTTGGTAGAAAAAATCGAAAAAATTACTGCTTTATGAGCGTGCATTGCGCAGTTGTTACACACACTCGTAACTTCGTGAATTTGCAATATTTTCACACCATATTTTCAACATTGGCATTAGTTCACACCTCCTTGTGAACAGTATAGCTGTCAATGTTCATATCCTGGCCGAAATGTGTTTTCGCAGTTCCGGCGCAGAATAGCGTGGTTGCTGTGAGAAATTAGTGTTTGGGACAGATTAAGAAAATGACAGAGACACTGTTCATGATTAGAGGTCCCAAAATGCCTGTATTGAAAATTTGGTGATGATACTCCATAAAATGACTGTGTTATGAGGGTACGTTGCGCAGTTTGCATGCACGCTCGTAAATTAGCAAATTTGTAATATTTTCACTCTAGATTTTCAATATTGCCATTTTTCCACACCTATTTATGAGCAGTACAGCTGCCATTTTTCCCATCCTGGCCGAAATGTGTTTTCACACTTCTAGCGCAGAATAGGGCGGTCGCTGTGGGATATCACTGTTCAGGAGAGATTAAGAAAATGACAGTGATACTGTTCATGAGCAGAGGTCCTAAAATGCCTATGTTGAAAATTTGGTGATGATAGCCTATCAAATGACTGTGCTACAAGTGTGAATTGCGCACTTTACAGGCATCCTTGTAACTTCGCAGATTTGTAATATTGTCATGCCAGATGTTCAACAGTTGCATTTTTTCACACCTCCTTATGAGCAGCACAGCTGCCATTTTTCACATCTGGACAAATATGTTTTCACAGTTCCGTGCAGAATAACACAGTCGCTGTGGGAAATCAGTGTTTGGGACACATTAAGACAATGACAGTGGCACTGTTCATGAGCAGAGTCCTAAGCTCTTATGTTGAAAATGTGGTGACGAAACTCCATAACATGACTTTGTTGTGTTGCATTCAACTGTTTCCATGCACCTTTGAACTTCGTAAATTTATAATATTTCCACACCACATTTTCAACACAGGCCTTTTTCACACCTACTTATGAACAGTACAGCTGTCATTTTCCACATCCTGGCTAAAATATGCTTTTGCACTCCTGCTGGAAAATAGCACGGTCACTATGGGAAATCAGTGTTTGGGACAGATTAACATCGAGCGGGTGAGTGGGGGGAGTGACTGAGCTCAGCTGAGCTCTATCGGGACTGCTGCGGATTTGTTTGTGGGTAGAAAAAGGCCCCAACGCAAGAGCCCAGTACAAAAGGGCAGCCTGCAGCACTAAGTGAAAAAGAACGAGAGAGTGAGTGAGGGAGGGGGAGTGAACAAACTCACTGGAGCGCTGTCAGACTGCTATGATCTCTTTAGGGCAGAAAATGCGCCAATGCAAGCACAGGACTAGTACAACAGGGCAGCCAGCAGCTGGGAGAAACAGTATGAGCAGTATGAGCAGTGAGATGGGGAGTGAGTGAACTCAACTGAGCTCTATCAGGACTGCTGCAAATTCTTTGTGGGCAAGAAAAGGCACCAGTGCAGGCAGGAGCCCCGATAAAGGGCAGCTTGCAGTGCCAGGACAAACAGAATGAGCACATGACAAAGAGAGACTCAACGACCTCAATGGAGCTCTGTCGGGACAGTTGTGGATGTCTTTGTGGACAGACAAAGATGCCAACACAGCCAGGAGCCCTGTACAAAAACGCAGGCTGCAGCACCAAGAGAAGCAGAACGGAGCTCTATTCTGACTGCTGCAGATTTCTTTGTGGGCAGAAAAAGGTGGCAATGCAGGCAGGAGCCCAGTACAAAAGGCCAGCCTGCGGCACTGACACAAAGTGAGTGAGAGAGGGGGAGTGAACGAGCTCAATGGAGCTGTGTCAGGACTGCTTCAGATTTCTTTGTGGCCAGAAAAAGCCATCAACACAGGCAGGAACCCAGTACAAAAGGGCAGCCTGCAGCGATGGGAGACACAGAACAAGTGAGTGAAGGAGGGGGGGAGTGTGTGAGCTCAACGGAACTCTGTTGGGATTGCTGCAGATTTGCTTGTGGGCAGAAAAGGGCAGCAATGCATGCAGGGCCCCAGTACAAAAGGGCAGCCTGCAGTGGCGGGGAAACCAGAATGAGTGAGTAAGGGAGGGGGAGTGTGTAAGCTCAACCGAGCTCTGTTGTAACTGCTGTAAATTTCTTTGTGGGCAGAAGAACGTGACAATGCAGGTAGGAGCCCAGTAGAAAAGGGCAACCTGCAGCCCCAGCAGAGACAGAATGAGTGAGAGAAGGGGAGTGAGCGAGCCCAACGGAACTTTGTTGGGACTGCTGCAGATGTCTTTGTGGGCAGAAAAATGTGCCAACAAAGGCAGGAGTCCAGTACCAAAGGGCAGCCTGCAGTGCCAGGGGAAACAGAATGAGTGAGTGAGACAGGGGGAGTGAGCAACCTCAATGGAGCTCTGTCAGGAGAGCTGTGGATTTCTTTGTGGGCAGAAAAAGGTGCCAACACATGCAGGAGCCCAGTACAAAACGGCAGTCTGCAGCGCTGGGAGAAACACAATGAGTGAGTGAGACGGGAGGAGTGGGTGAGCTCAATGGAGCTCAATCGTGACTGCTGCAGATTTCTTTCTTGGCATAAAAAGGTGGCAATGCAGGCAGGAGCCCACTACAAAGGCCATCCTGCAGCACGGCAGAAATGGAATGAGTGAGTGAGACAGGAGGAGTGAGCAGGCTCAACAGACCTGTATTGGGACTGCTGCAGATTTTTTTTATGGGCAGAAAAAGCCACCAACAGAGGCAGGAGCCCAGTACAAAAGGGCAATGGAGCTGCTGCTGGGACAGCTGCAGATTTCTTAGTGGCCAGAAAAAAGGTGCAAAAGCAGGCAAGAGCCTAGTACAAAAGAGCAGCCTGCAGCACTGGGACAAACAGACTGAGCGAGTGACAGAGGGGCAGTGAGCAAGCTCAACAGACCAACATAATCAACATTCGGCATTGACAAATGCTTGTTTTAATTTCACTCTGATGCAGTCACAAATGGGGGGGAGGGCTCAAGGTTGGATTGCGCAGGAAGGGAGAGATCAATGCCCTTCATATCTCAGTCTGTCTTAACACTGAACACTAAAAAACAAAAGCAACAAAAAAACAATGTTGGTTTTATTAATAGGAGCTGCAAAAAAATAAAAGGAGCCTTTTCTTGGAAATGAGCACTTGGTTGGCAAAAACACAGCAAATAACTGCCTACTTGTGAGAAAGACCAATTTTCTGACATGTCTGGATTGTGAGTCTGTCAATGCAGCCAGGCTCATCAAGCTGGCTGAGACACTTTGAAGTCCAACATTACTGACAATGAACTAAACAAACTAAAACAGAGGTTGAGGACTGCACCACGATGGCTCCTCAAATTACAGTTTATTACAAACAACTACCAGATCTAGGGGTGAGGGCAGTGAGTTGGGTTGCTGGGCATCAACCTCAATCATCATTCAAATGAGTTACAGGTTAGGACCCGTTCATTGCTAGTATCCTAGTTAGATGATCAAGGCATATCCCAGGCAATGCAATGCTTAGGGGTGTTCAATTGTGATAGGCCACCATTTAGAAAATGTAGTGAATCTCCCCAGGGCCGGGGGGGTAAGTGGGGAAGTTGTCCGGGGCCCCGAGCTCAGAAGGGGCCCTCCTGAGGAGCTGGCATTACCTCTGTCATTAGCTGGTTTGGGAAACGGGGGCCCATTCCAAGTGACTTGTCCGGGGCCCCAGGATTCATAGCTGCAGCCCTGAGTCTCCCACAGAGGGACTGAAATACTCAGCTGATGTCACTCATTCTCAGAGCTTGTCACTGGCTCGGGCCTTCCTCTGAGCATTTCCTTCTTCCCTGTAATCCACCCCCCTCTTCTCCTTGTAATCCCCACCCCCCTTAAGCCAGTTGTTGGGTACTTCATTGCTTACATTTAGCTATTATAGGACAACAACTTTTCAGCCCTATTCTCATGGGCCACTGGTCTGGATGGCCCTGAGATTACAAGTTAACTTATTTGAGGTTTTCATTATTACTTCACACATTGAGAGGACATGTACACCCAAACTAACATTGATTTTTGTCACCCTTGCTGTGGTATCACTTACAATTTTAGCAGAGACTGGTGAAAGACTTATCCAAAGGATACAGACATGCAATATGGGAGCACATATATATAAGTATAAAAGCTGTTTCCCTTTGGATGCTAGATTGAAGATAGTAAACCCCATGGGAATCCCTCTGTTAGATTATGGTGATGCTGTTTTTTTTTGGGGGGGGGCATCTGGAGGAATACTGCACAGGCATGATGTTGTATATAACAGATATGCATGGTACATCCTGGAGCACCTAGGAATATGCAGCATTGTTCCATGTACAGAACTCTAGGCTGGATAGAACTGATGGAGCAATGTAAACTACATATGTTACATCTAGCCTTTAGAAGTAAACAGAAGAAAATGTCCCAGTATATTATAGATTTACTAGCAGAAAGACGATCAGGAGCTTTTGAGTACGTGGAAGTAGTCATGAAACCAGTTAGGATAATTCCAGTTTTGTATGCATGGGCCTTAAGCTCTGGAATTGACTACCTGGTCATTTGAGGTTACAAAAAGTTTTATATCCTGGAGGGCTATTAAAACTTGAATCTATGATGCTACTATGCTGCCACAAATTAGCTGTATCTACTAACATATGAACATATGAAATTTGCCTAGCAGATAAAGGCCAAGAGGTCTTTCAAGTCTGCTCGAATGTGCAGCTAACACCCCTTATTCTGCAGCTGTCCCTCCTTCCACCCTTCTCCTACATTGACCTCCCTTGTCCTGTCCCATTCTCTTTGAAGTAGTCCGCTGTTCTACCGATAACACTTCTGCAGGTAACACATTCCACCCAGTCACTACCCTCTGTAAAAAAGTTTCTCCTCATCTCCTCCTGAACCTTCCTCCCTCCAGTCTTATATCATGGTCCCTGGTGTCCCTCCCTCGCTAATTTGAACAGCCCTCTGTACCTGTCTTGTTTATTCCTTTCATGTATTTAAAGGTTTCAATCATGTCCCCGGTCCCTTTCTGCTCCAGTGAGTACATGTTCAACTCCTCAACCTCCTCTCATATGATAAGTCCCCAGCCCCTGATCATCTTTGTCGCCCTGCACTGCACCCCTCCAGTAACTTAATGTCTCTTCAGATATGGGGCCAGTACTGCAAGTAGTACTCCAGGTGCGGCCCAACCAATGACCTATACAGTGGCAGAATTACCTTCCTCCAACTCCTTGAGTTGGCATGTTTAATTTTATATAAAATATCGCTGTCATATGTATTGTATGTCTTTATTATGTATTGTAAGTTTATTGTGAACTGGATTTTCTTGTTGCTGAGGGATCCCATTGAAAATGAACCTAAGCTAAACTGGGCTAACCTTTCCTGGAAAAGTTTCTCAGAATTAAACTGTTACTACTAATGCAATTACACATGCTTTGCTATGCCTCATTCTGGGTAACTCAGCACAAGGTCAATCATAGCAGACATTGTATGTCAGACATTCGTACTCATAACATTAGCAGATGTTGGTAAAAAATTATAAAGCGCAGTCTAATCATTGCACTATGCTTTTTTACCTTTTTATTGACCTCCGCTTATGTTAGTAGCACTTCTTTGATATGGATGCTCTCATATATGCTTGAGAAATGGGGAGTCTTGACTCATTTCTTAAATGCCAGGGTACATTTCAGGCCAATAGGCATCCCTCATTGGGTATCTTACATTTAATACCACCCCAGTCTTTTCTGGGGACTTATCTTTACTGGAGAAGAGGGGAGCAGTGCTCTGGTGAAAACCTCATGACAAGCTTTTTATTCATTAAAACAGAGTAATAGAGTGTGTGTGAGGGAGACTAGGGGGGGACTAGTACCGAGCAAAGGATTTTTGACTGCTCCCATCAGCATGGACGTGGTGGGTGGGTTAAAATAAAAACAGTAAGACCTAAGGCGCATGAAACCACCAAAACTATACATGCACAAAGAAAACAATGACTTATGATTGGTAAGCAAATGCTAATTAGAAACAATCTTACTAGGTAGCAGATGCAGTACAGATAATGCTTTTGTAGAACATTTGCTTATTTCAGAAAAGGACCATGAATTTACCTCAGTCACTCAGGATCTGACACTTGTTGAATACCAGCCATCTGACTCAGTCTGACTACCACGTGCCATAGTTCTGCTCTAATCAGTAACTGATGCATGTTGATAGTTCAATGGCTTGATCATAGAATTCATTTATTAGTTCTTATACGAACATACGAAGAAGCCAGCAGAATTAGGCCTTTTGGTCTATCTAGTCTACTCGTGCAGGGTTCTCAGCTCAGGCTGGTGTACATGCTCCCTCCTTTCCTATCTTTCCATCCCTTCCCCCCCCCCATGACCTTCATCTTCTCCTATATACTGTATATCCCAGCCTCTCTTGAAGCTGCCCACCGTCTCCGGTGAGATCACCTCTTTTGGCAGCATGTTCCATTTGCTCATCACCTTTTCTGTGAAGAATTTTCTTCTAACCTTCCTCTTACACATCCCGACTCCAACTTTAGGCTGTGCCCCCTCATTATTTTGCTGCACCTTAGCCTGAAGAGTCCCCTCCTGTTGACTTTATTGATCCCTTTTAAGTACTGGAAAGTCTCAGTCATGTCTCCCCTCTCCCTCCTGTCCTCTAGGGAGTACACGTTTAGGATCCTCAGTCTCTCCTCATACGATTTACCTTTCTGCCCCACAGTCTTCTTTTAGCCTTCTTCTGGGCCATCTACATGAGGTTGATGTCCTTCTAAGGTAAGGGCTTCAGAACTGCACCATATACTCTAGATGCAATCTCACCAGTGACCTGTGCAAGAGTAATACCACCTCCTGTCGCTAACTGCTGATCCCTGGCTATGCAATGCCCTGTCGATGGTGCACCATAGCCTAAGTAATACCTGTACTAGGAGAACCAATAGATGAATTCTGTTTCCAAAGTTGCATAGTAGCCAGGCAGGCAGAAGACTGCACAAATAGTAGTGGTATACGATCAGCTGTTCATAAGCTGATAGTACCACTCAGCTCAAATTTACATTTCTGTGCGGCATATCTTGAATGAGACTAATACAGAAAGGTCATTTAGATATTAATATAAAATACATAGCAGCAAAAGTGTGGGGGCCACAATACATCTGTGGCCCACCCAGAAATCAAAGTAGGGGCTGTGGCCCATCAGGACCTCATTTTAGCTACCCTGTGTATAAGCCACGGTTGAGAAACAACCAGCACTTGAAATTAATTGCATTTACAAGAATGTCTGGCCTGGAGTAGATATTGCTATCCTGAAATAGGTGTTGTTATCCTGAATCATTGATGGGGCTCATACTCTAATTTTACTGCAAATAGGTGGCCAGGCATTGTAAGTGAAACAAAACAGCTATTTCTACATTTATAAAGACGTTTGCTGCAGTTTGTCACCTCTTCCTCTTACTCTAATAATACAACATAAATTCAGGAAGTACTGCCATGTTGTGAAACAAACAAAATGAATCAAATGCATGCTCAAAGCTTGCCATTTATGACAGTAGCATATGAGACAATAATATGCAGCATCTCACTTTTCCTCTATTAGCAAAATAGTGCACATTAATCTAAATTAAATTCTCAGAGATTTTATGATGAATTAGATATGTCTTTGTCTGATTGTTGAATATATTTGTTATTAAGACTTGATTTGGGGCTGTGGTATCATCTGTCAATTTAATCCTAAGTCATGAGACACAAGGCATAGCTGAGTGTCATGGGCCCAAAGAGTTATATTAAAAGGTAACCCAACCCTTACAGTGCCTCAATCTTATTATAACAAAATGCACACATAGTCTGGGTGAGCAAGGTAGTAGGGTTCCTAGTGATATTAGCTGGTTCTGACTAGAACTGAGATGTCAGTGATCCAGATACCAGAGAAATGAAATACTACTGTCTTGCTTACACAAGAACATGCAGGTTAGGGTCTTTTTCTAACCCTAACTCAACATTTCTTGACTTTGAAAGTGCTTGTTCATGACTGTAATGTTACCTTAACATAGTAATTTGAAAAGAATGTTCTTATTTTTTAAAAAGAAAATCTAATATGAGATATATTTTTTTAAATTACACTGTGTAACTTAGTATTACCTCTTTATTTATAAGGAGTGTGGTGTGCTTATTTAAAATGTATTTCAGAAGTTATAAAAAAAGATTGATGTTGAAATGGTAAATTTGTCCTTGCTTCTTGTCAACAGAGCATTGATATCTGCTGTGTCAAGTACCCATTAGGCACTTTAAGGTCTTTATCTTGCCTCTTTGGTCTCTAGGGTACATTGGAAACTCCTACAATCACTCCTGATAAGCTCTCTCCTTCTGCCCTCAATCATCTTCTGCACATTTAGGCCCTGTACACATTAACACATTTTACCATGTTTTAAATCATTTTAACTCTGTTAAAATGGTTTAAAAGTATTGCATCCACACTGTAGCATGGTAAAACCATGCTACAAACTGGTTTAAAAAACATGCTAAAATCCTGATCTGAACAGAGCTTTAGCGCAGTTTCAAGCCAACACGGTTGCCTTAAACTGTGTTAACAGAACTGTGGCCACATACCATACCCCAGAAAATGTTTTTTCAAATTTCTGGAAACAGTAGTGTTGCAAAGTAGTGTCGTAGTTGAGACACTTTCACAAATTTTTGCGAAAAGTGTCACAAATTGCGAAAGTACTTTTCCAGACTCTGGCAAAATGATAGGAATTCTTTGTCACCCTGCTGTGAAAGAATGATTTGGTCTCTTGGGCTGAAATATGGAGAGAAAGCAGCCAACATCTGACAGCTGTGCATTTTTATGGTTTGGTAACAAAATATCTCATGGATCCCAAGTTACAGTACTCTGAAGTTGGCATTTTTCCATAGACTAACATGGTGGCATACGCCATCCCTTTCGGGCTCGTATCTTGAAAGTGGTGTGAGATACGGAATTTTCATCGCAACAATGTGAACAGTGAAACCAAAGCCAGGAAAATCCTGAATCGTGTGAATTTTTTTTCCTATGTTATATGGTTACTGACATATATGCAATTTATTATTCCAACACCTCATTTTCTGCTCTGAGGCCCATTATTATGCATACATTCTTTGTACACACTGTGTTTTTCTATGCAGCTGTTGGGCAAAACCAGGGTGTGCGCTTCCGTTACTGTTACAGTTACGATTACCATTTGTGTTCCCCTACACATTTCGCGTTACCCGTTCCGTGTACACCACCATGTGCATTACCCTTTGCGTTTGTTTTGTACGCTGTTACACGAGGTCTCTGCACTCTAATTGGTACCCTCAGAGGTACTCCGTAGACAGCCAGTGTTTGGACATATGCTATACTAACATATAGGGCTAAAGGCATCTACCGTACAAGAGTAGATGTCAGGCTATGAATGCATATTATTGTAATACACTTCACTTGCTAATACATATATTCTGCTATGTTTTTTCTATGTATTTTTTACTTGTAAGATGCCAAGGTACCTGTGTCCTTGGAGTAACTGTGACATGTAAGTCAAAATTGCCACCTTTTGGTGATTTGTACTACTACACTGAATTATATAAGATTCTGTATAAGAACTCTTTTGTTCACAAGCTGATGACTTCTACAAAATTGTATAATGTTATCTTGGACTGTGGAGTCACCTCTAATTTAGTCAACAGGGCTCATCTCTGTAACTAGAAATGTTTCTATCTAACAGTAAACATAGTAATTATCATAGGTATATAATGTGATACACTAGTCTTGTCCCTTGGAGAGCCCAAGATACACAAAGAAACCTTGAGGTATAGGGAACGCTTAGCACTGGCTCCTGGTTTGTATTGGTAAGAACTGCTTAGGGCAAGTGTGAAACATAGAAATGTAGAAACATAGACTTTGATAGCAGATAAGGACCGCTTGGCCCATCTAGTCTGCCCATTTCCCTACCTACAGGATAGGCTGCAGATCCTAGTTAACCAAGAGCCTATTTCTTCCTAACCCCCACAAGAAATGCCTTATGTCTCTCCCATGCATTCTTGAATTCTCCCACAGTTTTAGACCCCACAACCTCCTCAGGAAGGCTGTTCCATGCATCCACTACCCTCTCTGTGAAATAATACTTCCTCACATTGCCCCTGAACCACCCCTCCCATCTTTAAATTGTGTCCCCTTGTTCTTGCACGTCTCTTTTTCCGAAAGATGCTACCTCTTGGACTTTATTGATTCTACTGAGATACTTAAAAGTTTCATCATGTCCCCCTGTCCCTTCTTTCTTCAAGGGTATACATATTAGCTTCTTTTTCTCTCCTCATACGGATTCTCTTGCAGACCCTGCACCATTTTAGATGCCCTCTCTGGACTACCTCTATCCTGTCTATGTCCTTGCTGAGATGGGGTCTCAGGAACTGGATGCAGTACTCTAGATGGGGTCTCAACAACTGTCTGTACAGAGGATAACAACTTCCTGTTTTCTGCTGGTGATGCCTCTCCCTATACATCCCAGTATACCCCAGTCCTCCCTACTGCCTTCTCACCTTGCTTGCTAACCTTAAGGTCATCTGATATGATTACCACGGGAGCCTTTCCATTTTCATTGTTGTTAATACCCCCATTGTGTATTCTTCCCCTTGGTTCTTGTTTCCCAGGTGCATTATTTTGCACTTCTTTGCATTGAATCCTAGCTGCCATACTTCTGACCATTCCTCCAACCTTGCCAAGTCCCTTCTCATTGTTTCCACACCTCCTTTTGTACCAACCCTGTTGCAGATCTTTGTGTCATCTGCAAAGAGGCATACTTTTCCTTCCAGTCCTCTGAAATGTCACTTATGAAGACATTAAAAAGGACTGGACCCAATTCTGATCCCTACAGAACCCCACTATTAACCCCTCTTTCTTCAGAGTGGACTCCATTTACAATTATCTTCTGTGTCCTTTTGTGCAGCCAATGTTTTACCCAGGCTACCACCCTGGGACTCACTCCCAGGCTGATTAATTTGACTATTAATCTTTTGTGTGGGACTGTGTCAAATGCCTTGCTAAAGTCCAGGTAGGCCATGACCACAGCCCCTTCCTGGTCTACTACTTTGGTCACCTAGTCAAAGAAATCTATAAGATTCATCTGACATGACCTTCCCACTGTGAACCCATGCTTCCTTGGGTGCTGTGCCCCACTGGCCTTTAGGTACTCAACTATTCTTTCCTTCAGAAGTGACTCCATCTCATTCCCTACCACAGAGGTCAAACTGACAGGTCTGTAGTTTCCTGCCTCTGTCTTGGTCCCACTTTTGTGAAGGAGAATCACATCCACCTTCCTCCAGTCCTTGGGTACCACACCATCCTCCCATGATTTATTAAAACGAGTAGCCAGTGGTTTCACTAGTTCCCCCCTTAATTCTTTTAGAATTCTGGGGTGAATTCCATCAGGCCCCATTGCTTTGTCCACCTTCAGTTTTAGGAGTTCTTGCAGAACCCTTTCTTCTGTGAAAGGACTGGATCACCCCTATCAAGAGTGCTTCTGTTAATTGGATTAGGCACTTCCCTCCTCTTTGTGAATACTGAGCAGAAATATTCATTCAGTATCCCTGCTTTTCACTGTCCTCTCTGCCCACCCACCGTTCATTCTATTCAGCCTCACTATCCCTCCCTTTGTCTTTCTACACTCGCTGATGTACCTATAAAAGGTTGTATCCTCTTAACCAAGTTGGCTATCTTTCCCTCAGTTTGGGCCTTTGTTATTCTGACTTCCCTCCATGCTTTCTTCCACCTTAACTGGTACAGCTCTCTGTCCTGTTCCTTCTGTGTTTCTTTATACTTCTGGAATGCTATCTTTTTCTTCCTGACTTTCACAGCCACCCTTTTGAGAACCATAGTGGCTTTTTCTTTCATTTTGATTTGTTTATTTGCTTCACTGAAAGGCTTGTTGCCTCGTTGATGGCAGTTTTGATAATTCCCATTGTTGCTCCACAGCTCCTTCTAGCCTGTTTTTGTTTTCTGGGTAATCTCCCATTTTGCCAAAGTCAGCCTCCTGAAGTCCAGAACCTCACTTTTGTATGGCTTGACTCTGTAGCTGAGTTTAACGTGAACCACACTGTTTGATGGTCACATGTTCCCAGATGGCAACCCACTTCTAGATCAGAGATCCTCTCACTGCCCCCATTTGAGAGTACGAGGTCTAAGATTGCTCCCTCACAAGTGGGTTCTGAAACTAGCTGTCTGAGGTCTGCCACCTGTAGGACATCAAGAATGGCCCTGCTTTTGAATGTGGCTGCAGCAAATGTGCTCCAGTTAACATCTGGCATATTCAGGTCTCCCATCAACAGTATCTCCTCTTTCTCTGCCATTCTAAGAATGCCTCTATCATATCCTTGTCCATTCCCTCCCTCTGACATGGGGGTCTGTACACAACCCTGTGCAGATTGTGTTGCCTTTCCAGTCTCCAAGGTGACCCACAGTGCCTCCTCTCCTCCTGTTTACTCTTTTGCTCAGTTGCTTTTATCCTTTCCTTTACATAGAGAGCTACTCCTCCCCTTCTTCTCCCCTGCCTGTCTCTCCTGTAGGTCATATACCCTGGTATGTTAACATCCCAGTCATGGTTCTCTGTGTACCATGTTTCTGTGACTGCTACGATATCCAGGGATCCCTCTTCCATCAAGGACACCAGCTCAGGGAGCTTGTTACCCAGACTACGGGCATTGGTACTCATTACCCTCCATTTCTTGATGGCCTTACTCCTTTTTGCCTCATCCCTGTCCTTCTTGCCTTTGTCACTTTCTCCATTTACCCCTGCCCTTCTCCCTATTGACACCTCTGTGTTGGTGTTTACTGCATTTACTACCATTATTTTTTGGGGGGAGCTAGGATTTCCCTGCTTCTTTCCAGTGCCTCCTCCCTTGGCTAGTTTAAATGCTTGCCAATGAAGCATTTAAACCTATCACCTAGGATCCTGGTTCCCCTCCTGGACAGATGCAGCCCATCATGCCAGTATAGGCTCACATCACTCCATGTGGACCCCCAGTCCCCAATGAAGCCAAATCCCTGAGCTCCACACCGGTTTTTCCACCACTGATTGAATCCCAAGGTGCGGAACACCCTAGCCTTTCCTACACCATAGACGGGCAGAACCTCCAAGAAGGTTACCGCGTGTGCTACTTGTCTAAGGCCCCTCCCCAATTCCACAAACACTTCCTGCACTTCTCTAATCCCTTTCTTAACCAGATCATTTGTCCCTAGGTGGACAATGACATCCAACTCCCTCCCCTGTGCAACTGCTCCAGTAATCCTGAGGATTCACTGCCTATCCTTCCAAGCCATGGCACCAGGCAGGTACCTTACCTCCCTCTCCCCTTCCTCCCCCAGTTCTATCTTCCTAACAATGGAGTCCCCCACCAGGAGTTGTTTTCTTCCCCTGTGGATTCCCCTGCCACCCTCCTGTGGGTCTCCTTTGTGGAGGTTCCCAGCATCCTCCTTGGTCTCCACTGCAGGTACCTCCATAGAGGAACCACACTTTGCCAGAATGGCATAGGAATTGTGGAGAGGTACAACTGGAGGGATGCACCTCTGTTCCACCACCCTCACCCTCCCTGAGCCACTGTGGTCCAACCACTCCTCTTTCTTGGCAACCTCTGAGGCAACAACAGTGGCGCTGGTGGTCCCTGGATGGAAGAGGAGGTCCCACAAATCCTTGTCAACTCAGCCTAGAAATGAGCAACCTCCTTCTCAGCCCAGAGAGATGCCTGTAGATGGGACAACACCACATCCTCCAGAACGCTCTCCAGGAAGACTGCTGCTCCACAGCCACTGCACTGCACCACTCCCATCATGTCTTATTTCTGTCCCTTAACTGTTTGCAATCCTTACTCTTTCCTCAGATTTTTTTTCTCTCCTTACTTTCTGCCTGTCTGCCCTTTAAGCTCCTGATTATCCTGTTCTGAGGCATGAATATCCTATATTTCTCAGTAGACCCCTTACTTGCTCAGAGGCAGACCTCCAGCAGCTTGAGGGGGCCGGAAAGCTACTCTTGCCCTTCTAGGATGGTGAGTCTTTGGTGGCTCTGTGATCACTCACTTCCTGCTCCCAAACAGGAAGTTCCTTTTTGTCAGTCAAATCCTGTGCCTATAAAAGTAGAACTAGCTTTGGGTGGGAGGGAGGAGGGAATATAGTCCCAGTAGAGAGTCCAGTCACACAGCAGTCCTTTCTTCTGGTGTCTTCTGCCAAGCTACTAGCAGAATCTTTCTAAGACAGTCTTTAAATGTATCTTCCTTCTAGCTGCTTCACCTCTACTTACTAGATCTTTCACTAGTAATTTAAACTCACGGCTATCAAGTCCATTAAATCACCTGAGATTTACTGTACACCTAGATAACAGTTCAGATAACCATTCAGTTCAGTTAACGCAGACAAACACAAACTTTTTGTTTTGTTTGTTTGTTAGTTTTTTTTTACTCTAAATTAAAGGTCCAAGTACAAGAGTTCTAGTTCTTTAGTCCCAGCAGAGAAGTCCAGTCACACAGCAGTCCTTTCTTCTGGTGTCTTCTGCCAAGCAATTGTATCCTTTTGGTAGGGAATAAACAAGTTTATTACTCTTATGCAACTTGGCTGTGATTACTTGCATTCCCAATATTGCCAAGAACCTGAAAGTGAGGTTTAGACCTCCTGACAACTCACTTGTGTCATTGTTTCTGTTCCACTTGACATTATTTCTGCTGTTAACGTTACCATTTGTGCTTCCAATTGCCGTACTGAGACTGCGCACTTCACGGTTTGCATTTCCACATGTGCTTTCATTTCCTTTCGTGTTTCTATTTCCTTTGGCATTATTGTTGCTGTTACCATTACCATTTACATTTACAATTCAGTAACGTGACCGTGCGCGCATTACGGTTTGCGTTTCCGTACATGCTTGCATTCCTGTTTCCATTTCTGTTTCCTTTGGTATTATTCTTCATGTTAACTTTGCCAGTTGCATTTACAATTGCGGTACCGTGCCCTTGCACATTACAGTTTGTGTTTCCAAGTACATTTGCGTTCACATTTCCGTTTCTGTTTCCTTTGACATTATTGTTGCTGTTAGCATTAACATTTCTATTTACTATTGCGGTAATGTGACTGTGCGCATTACCATTTGCCATTTCCATACGTGTTTCTGTTCTCGTTTCTGTTTCTGTTTCCTTTGGCGTTATTCTTTATGTTAACTTTATCATTTGCATTTACAATTGAGTACCGTGCCTGTAAGGCCACTGTTTGATGCTTCTGCACGGGCTTGTTCCCATTTCCATTTCTGTTTGATTTGGCATTATTCTTCATGTTAACTTTACCATTTGCATTTACAATTGCAGTACCATGTACTTGCACATTACGATTTGTGTTTACCTGAGCTTTGCCATTCATATTTCCATTTCTCTTCCCGTTGGCATTCTTTTTGCTGTAACGCTTAACATTTGCATTTAAAATACCTGTGCCATCACTGTGCGCATTAATAGTTGCATTTTCATACGCACTTGCATGTCCGTTTGTGTCACTGTTTGCTTCGGCATCACTTTGCCCTTGTGTTTCTATTAACGTTTGCTTTACCATTTATGTTTGTGTTACCATGTATGTAACTGATGGTGCTTGTGTTTGCATTGCTTTTCCTGTTGCTATGTGACAAGACAACATGTGGTGGTAGCAAGGGGCCCATAGGGCCCCGCACTCCTCCACCATTCCAGTCACTATTTATTATCCTCATTCTCAAAGAAGGAAATTAGAGGCAAAAAACTCCTATTTAATGCATCAGTTAGGGTTGTTCCACAGCAAAAAGTGAGAATTTGGTGTTAGGATTGAAAGTCCTCGCTTGGACCCCCAGCCCACCCCACAACTGGCATCGGGGTGTGTGTTGGGGTCATTGGTCCTAACTCTCACCTCATTCTCCTATACCTCTACTTCTTTACACATATGATGAGAGTGAGAGGCAGGGCCTGATGCTGATTGGGGTTGGGCTGAGGGGGTCCAAGAGGGCTTTCAACCCTAACACAGAATTTCCTCACTTTTGTCACTGTGGAACAACCTGAACTGATGCATTAAACAGAGTTTTTTGCCTCTAATTTAGAAAGATAGCTAGATAGATAGATAGATAGATAGATAGATAGATAGATAGATAAATATAGATTTAGATATAGATATATTCATTGCAAAAAAAACTCTAGTAATGCATCAGTTAGGGTTGATAGTACACCAACAAAAGTTTGGAAATTCGGTGTTAGGGTTACCAACCCCTATCACCCCACACCCACCCTCCACACACCAACAGACATTGAGGTGTGCATTGGGGTGATCGACCTAACTGTCACACCCATTCCATGTGTAAACAAGCTGAGATGGTGCAGTATAGGAGAGTGGGGTGAGAGTTAGGCCTGATGACCCCAAATCACACCCCAATGCCTGTTGGTGTGTGGTGGGGGGTTGGGCTGGGGTGCTAGGGGTTGGTAACCTTAACACCAAATTTCCAAACTTTTGTCAGTGCACTATAAATCCCAACTGATGCATTAATTGAATTTTTTACAATTAATTATCTTCTTTTTGAGAAAGTGTAATGTAAATGGCAAGTGGTATGTTGTTGTGGGAGTTGTGCACTTCCCTAATGCTGCCAATGTGCCTAATGGTATGCATATGGTAAGCATATGTGGGAGTGCAGGCTTCTCTGGGCCCTGTGCTCCCACTCTCACATAAGTATGGGGACATAACACAGGCCTAGAGTCATGAAAATTAACCCTTGGAACACTTATTTGCTATTATCTCAGTAACCATAGCAACTATGAAAAAATTCCAACGCTGCTTCTATTCATGACTTTGAAACCTCCACATGTGCTTGAGGTAAATTAAGCTGCAAGTAGGAAAATTGGTATCTTGAGCTGCTTTTGAGCTATGGGTGTCAAAAGTCTCCATGGCGCTGCAATGTTATCCTATGGTTAAGTTTGCAAGAAACTGAGCAACGGATACTCATAACGTGGTGATTTTTGGGGACTTTTAACCAGATTTTCAACATGGGTTTTTGGGACCTCCCTCATGAACACAGGCACTGTGATTTTATTACTCCATCCCAAAAGTTGATTTCACAAAGTGACTGCTCCATTCTGTGGCACAGGTACGAATACACATTTCTTGCAGGATGTTAAAATGACAGCTGTACTGTTCATGACGAGTGTGAAATAATGTCAATCTTGAAAATCTGGAGTGAAAATATAAAAAAATTTGAAAAGTTTTGAGTGTGCATAGAAACTGTACAATGCACACTCGTAACGCAGTAATTTTTTGGATTTGTTTCATCATAGTTTCAACATAGGCTTTTTGGGATGTCCCCTCATGAACAGTGACACTACAATTTTGTTATTCCATCCCAAAAGTTGATTTTGCACAGCGACCATGCCATTCTGTGGCACAGGTGCAAAAACACATTTCTTGCAGGATGTTAAAAATGACAGCAAAATCAGTCAATGAATGTATGCTGGCCATTTTTATGGATACAGAAAAAGGCCTATGACAGGGTCAGTTGGGGTTTTCTCCACCATACCCTGCTGGAGACGGCATTTGGGTCGAAGTTTAGAGAAAGTGTGGGGGCTCTATATGCTGCCCCTCAGGTCATGGTCCAGGTAAATGGGTTCACAACAGAGAGGTTTCACCTTACAAGGGGGATGAGGCAGGGATGCCCCTTATCACCTCTATTTTTTGCCCTGTTCATAGAACTACTGCCTGTGAGAATTCGATCAGCACAAGACATCAGAGGTATTATGGTAGGAGACAGAGAGCATAACATATCTCTATATGCCAATGATTCCCTTTTTTATATCACCTCGCTGGATACATGTCGTGTGGCATTAGAGTGGGAATTAGAGACCTATGGAAGGGTATCAGGATATAAAATAAATTCGATAAATCTGAGGCCATACGGTTTAGAGGGACAGTCCCTAGAAAGGTGATGCAGAATTTCCCTATAAATAGGCCAGAGCCAATATGAATGAGGTATTTAGGAATCAAAATTATTCCACACTTGTCTGCCCTGTTCGAGCTGAATTATGAGATGATCTGGAGTAAAATCTCTGCTGATATTAGAAGATGGAAGCTTTTGCCGCTCTCCCTGTGAGGCAGAGTAGAAATAATAAAATGAACGTGTTGCCCTGGCTTATGTTTCTATTCGGCTTTACCATTAGGGGTCCCAAAGAGATTTTGGACTGGGTTCTAGGGCTCTGTCTTGGTTTGTCTGGCAGGGTGGTCGATGCTGGTTAGTGTGGAGCTTCTCTCCCAGCCTAAAGAGAAGGGAGGCCTGGCCTATCCAGATTTTAAATTGTTATTACTTAGCAGTCCAATTGGCCCCAATTATTTCTGGTTGAAGCAAGAGGGGAAAGAGGAGTGGCAGGGGTAGAAAGATTTATTTCCACTCAGCTGTCTTTAGTCTTCCTGCCCCATGCACCAATGCCCAATCTTGCCTGGCAGTCAATTAAAAGTCCCTGGACCAGACATACTCTTGGGGATCTGATCAAGGCCAGAAAAGTCACTCAAACACCAGAATGGATAGGCCCTTTAACTTACATCTTAGGTGACCTAAATGTCACTCTGGCAGAAGTAGACCTAGGATTTAAGATATGGAACAGCAAAGCCCAGGTCAGGTTTTATAATTTACTACAGGGAGATGTTATGCTGTCTTTTGTGCAAGTACAACAAAAATACCATCTCCACAAGTCCAATCTATACAGATATCTTCAAGTGAGACATTACTTAAACACATACAGATTGATTCCTAAACTCACAAGGGACCTGACAGGACAGGAGGAATTTATGTACTGGTCAGCCAAGTTAACTGGTCAAAGGAAAAGAATATCCTTGGGATATATGGCTCTGCAAGGGGAGATCAGGGATTGCTTCCGGGCTCTTAGAGATAGATGGGAAAAGGAGCTGGGTCACCAAATTCTGGATATTTGCTGGCAGGAAACCAGGAAGAAAGGATGGCACATGATGGCATCCCCAACGTGGAGGGAATTCCATTGGAAGTATCTTTCCAGGTTCTTCCATACACCCTTGGTCAGGAGGTAATTTCAGAATACAAACCTGTGTTGTGAGAGGATGTGGTCAGGTGGGTACATATGCCCATATTTTTGGGACCTGCCCAGGGGTGAAGAATTTTTGGCAGGAGGTATCCCATACACTGGGTTTGCTCTGGGGAGTGGCTGTCCCATGTTTCTTTGACTCCCTTGCCCTGGCACTAGACCTTGGGGGTATTAGGGGGAATAGACAACAGTTATTGTGTAAGCTACTTTGCCTGACTGCACTTAAAAAAATCACAGTTAGATGGCTCACTGCTACCCAGCCAGATCTGGGCTCCTGGAGACACTGAGTGGAAGAATTAAAGCACATGGAAGGCCTTACAGCCACACTGCGACTGACAGAAGAGAAATTTAGAGAGCAGTGGAGAACTTGGGAGAGAGGGGCAATGAAAGAGGATACTGAGATACCCGGGAGCAATGGATCCCTACATCAGATCCAGGGATTTTGGAGGGGGGTCTGGTTTGGGGCTATCCTAGAAAGGAGCTTCAGTACGGTCGAGTCATAATAGAAAGTAAAATGAACTGGTCAATAAAGACATCCCAGACTTTTGGAGGGGAAAGGGTGATCTGAGGGGGAAAGGGGGGGGCTGATCCATTCCTCTCTGCTCCTTTCCTCCCTGCTCGTTTCCTCCCTTCCGGAATGCTACAAGAGTTAGTTCCACAATATGCCTGATGAGTCACCCTAAAAATTAAAAGATAAAAGACTTCTGTTTAGCCTGTGTTTGCAGGGTTTTACCCCAGAGTTTGTTTTCTTCTTTTTCTTTTTTCCTTTATTTAGAGAAAACATGAGAATACCTCTGTGTAAAATAATTTCTGTTTAGCCTGATATACCAATGTAACAATAAGTAACTGTTGATTAATAGGGGCATGCTGCCTCATCTCATTTTGAAGATACACAGATACCTGAGAGAAACACACAGCTGATAGCTACCTGAGTTTTACTTAATATAATATATTCTGTTTAAGTCTGAGATCCAGAAGGGTTAGAATGATTATTGAAATATAAAGTGCTATATCTTTCCATCTAAGATATGTAAAGACGGTGATATTAGACAGAAAAAAATTACAGTGTATATAACTACTGGACACTAATGCATTTTCTGTGATATAATATTTATACGAGCTGTACACTTGATTCTGGAAATAAACTTTAAGTTTTAATAAAAAAACAAAGACAGCTGTACTGTTCATGAGGAGGTGTGAAATAATGTGAATGTGGAAAATCTGGAGTGAAAATATAAAAAATTTGAAAAGTTACAAGTGGCATAGAAACTGTGCAATGCACACTCATAATGTGGTCATTTTTTTGATTTTATTCATCACATTTTCAACATGGGCTTTTTGGGATGTCCCCTCATGAGCAATGACACTGTAATTTTGTTATTCCATCCCAAAAGTTGATCTTGCACAGTGACCATGCCATTCTGCATCACAGATGCGAAAACAGGTTTTGGGCAGGATGTGAAAAATGACCATTTGTAAGGAGGTGTTAAAAATGGTAATAGGTTTCATAGGTCAATCTGAGCACTTTAAAGACTGAAGTCCATTTGGCTTGCCATGTCATCGGCTAATACCCCATTATACTATTGCTAAGTAGATATAAATCAAGGGAGTGTTTAAAGGCTAGCATTATTTGACAACCCACCACCTCAATAGGTAGCTAATTCCATAGTTTCACCACCCTTAGTGAAAACCAACGCTTTCTACTTTGCTTATTGAATCTATCAAATTTTAGCTGTAGTGGGTAGGATCTTGTGTTATAAATCTGATCTCTAAGATCCAGGCCCAATAGTTCCCACAGTTGATAATCTGACAGGGCCCGATATACCAGGTACATGTCACCTCTTACTCTACAATACTCCCAGGAAAAAAGATCTAATTTTTTCAACCTATCTTCATATTTCAAGCCCTGGACATTCCTTATTTTTATTGTTACCCTTCTCTGTATCCTCTCTATTGCATTTACATCACCCTTATTTCCTGGATCCCAAAACTGCACATAATACTCTGTATGTGGTCACACCAGGGAAGTATAAAGGGGTAACAGGACCTCTCTGCTTCTACTCTTAACTTGCCTAAAAATGCAACTCAGGATACCACCTGCCTTTTTAACCACTTGGTTACAATGTAGAGTAAATTGAAGGTTTAATGTTGAAAATCTGGAGTGAAAATATTAAAAAGTGGCAAAGTTGCGACAATATGAAGAATATGCACAACACAAGCTCATAATGCAGTCATTTTTTGCAATTTTTTCACCAGATTTTCAATGTGGGCTTTTTAGGACCTCGCCTCATTAACAGTGACACTGTTGTTTTGTTAATCAGTCCTGAAAGGTGATTCTGTGCAGCAACTATGAAATCACCTTACAGGTCTGAGTAACGAGACGACAGTGACTGTGTTTATGAGGTGGGGTCCCAAAAAGCTCATGTTGAAAATTTGGTGAAAAAATTTTGAAAAATGCCCGAAATATCAACCTAAATTCAAAATGCCATAGACTGCCATTATATGGCACTTAGCTTGATTCTTTAGTTCACGGTTCGGCTTTGAAGAGTGCACACGTGTCCCAGTCAACAGAAGATGACAGTGCCCAACCTCTGGAAGTAAGTATGGGGTAAGGGGTGAATGGAGGTGGAGTTAGAGGGAAGGTATGGATGGGGGATGGGGAGACAATGAGGGACCGTTTCTTTTCACATGATTTTTTTAATAAAAAGATGTTGGGGAACTGTTTTCTTTATTTCAGGCAGCAAGTGCTGATGGGGGCATGCTATAACTGGGGACACTGGGAGTGGCTCCTCAGTGTCCCGCTTGGTAGGTGCTACTGCCAACACGAGGATTGGGCACCCCATTGTCAAACATGCTTTTTGGGAGCTATTGCTGACACGGGGATTGGGTACCCTGTTGTCAGCCATGGTTGTTTTGTGTTGGGGACACTGGGATTGTCCCATACTGGTGGGGGTTGGTGTCCTCTAATGCTGACATGGGAATTGGGCACCCAAGTTGGCAAAATTTTGTTTTTTAATCATTATCCTATTTTCAGCTCATAATCTAGGATCCTACATCATATCTCGGCATTCAAAGTAGGATCCTAGGTCATATTACACAGATACAAAGTAGGATTTAAATGATTACAAAAAAATAAATTTTACGGGCATATTTCATCCTGTAAAGTGCAGAATGCACCAATGGGGTCCCAATAAGCAAGTTACATGTAACAGTTCCTCCCCAGAATCTCATTTTAGAAGGTTTAAAATTTATTTGGGGGGAGCATAACTGAAAACAAGATGGCAGCCGTATGAAACAGGAGTTTCTCCATATGGAGCAGGATTCCTACTTTGTTTCACACAGCTATATTGAAGTGCCTACTGAGCATGCTCAGAATTTTTTTTTAATTTTTAAATTGTAATAACTTAAGAAACGGCTTATTATTTTTTCACCAGACTAGCAAAAGGCACATCTGTGAGGTAGTCCTGTTTTGCCCTGAAAATTTCAGACCAAAAATTAAAGCATCTGGGCTGTAGGCAAGTTCAAGAGAAAATCCCACCAAAGTCAATGAGTGAAAATATGTTTTTTCACCTCTCTATAAGTCAAAACTGCACATCTAACTGGAATGTTATTTGCCAGATCAAGAGATCTACCCCACAAGAATGTGCCTACCAAATTTGTGCAAATCTATTGAACAGTTACAAAGTTAGTAAAGTGCAAATTTGTCAGTGACCTAACCTATTATATCTCTCTCTATATATATATATATATATATATATAGATGATACATGATGGGCAGAAGGATATGGAAATATTCTCACTCCTGCAGAGTGAGCTGTGTATCCTCATGAGTGCCAAAAGCATGAGTGAAAATACACAGCTCATGAGCAAGGAGTGAGAATATTTTCCATATACCATGATCTGCCCGTCATGTGTGCGATTCATACCACAGGGGTGAGAGCTTTAGGAATATTTTTTCTGATTCTGTGTGTTTCCTGCTCATTCTGTGTGTGCTGTCAGTGTGTGTGTGTGTGTGTGTGTGTGTGTGTGTGTGTGCATGTGTGTGTGTGTGTGCATGTGTGTTCTGAATGGACTGGGAGTAAGAAACACAGTTGACAGTGTTTTGCAATGCTAATTGAGTGAGTCAGAGGCTCACTGAGAAAGATAAATTGCTGCAGGTGGCAATGATAAACAGAAAGTGCTTGGTAAAAGAGTTTCATTTAGAATTCAGGTTTTGAAGCTGAGATCAGCACAATAATGGGCTAGGAAAGTCAGAAACACAATGGGGCACAGGTGAGAGCCATTTGCAAAGCTAATTGAGTAAGTTGCAGCTTCAGTGGAAATAGATAAGAGAAAACATAAGAAGGCAATATAGCATGGTGGTTTAAGGCTCTGAGCTGCAAACCGAAGACCTGCGTTGAACCTATGGCCCCACTTGCATACTGTGTGTCCTGATCATGTCACTTAATTCTTTGTGCTCCCAGGTTGCACCTGTAAACAAGCACTCAACTTAGTGTGTCTCTCTCTCCTGGTAAAAATAAAGTATTTTCTGAAGCAGTTTCCTTTAGAGTGTAAGCTGCAGTGCAGTTATTCTCACACTGGTGACATCAGCAGAGTATGGATAAATATCTTCAGGATTTATTCTCACTGTAGTGGAAATAACACAGGATATCCTACTGAGAAAGCTCTTACCCATGGTATAAAGATATATATATATATTCTATGCAATAAACTTATTTAATGCATCAGTTAGGTTATTCTACAGCAAAAAAAGTGAGGAAATTCGACATTAGGTTTCCACCCCTTGTACCCCATCCCCACCCTGGCCTCACCAACATACATCAACTGTGTGCGTTATGAGTGCTAATGCAAAGAGGTGCTCTGAAAATATTTCTGAGCACCTCCTTGCATTAGCAATCATAATGCACATAGTCAGCAGTTGGCAGTGGAGGTGAGAGGTGGGCTGTGCCAGTCGCCAGCTGGGGAAGGGTGGGGGGTGCTAGGTGTGGGGCCACTAGACTACCAGGAAATAGAAAATCATTATTTATTATATTATGATGCTGGAGGGCCACTAGACTACCAGGGATATGTACAATGAATATTATTTCATACAGATTGGGGGGCACTAGACTACCAGGGATATGAACAGTAATAATTATTTTATACAGCTCGGGGCAACTAGACTACCATTGATGTAAAAATACACATTGGGGGCTACAGACTACCAGGACATTACACATGATTATTTATTTTATTATGAGAAAGGGTCACTAGACTACCAGGATATTTAATACATTATTATTGTTATTCAGATGGGGCAGAACAAAGCCCGTGAGCAAAACCCCCCTCATTTAAGTTTGTAGGGCACCCATAGGCAGAGGAAAAAAGAATTTTAAATCTGGCAATCTTGCTCGCAATGCACGATTGTAATTAAAGAATCCCATGATCAAAGAATTTGCAGGCTCGCGATCAGAGATTGTTAACGAGCCACAAACAAAGGTTTTGAAAGCTAAAAACTAAATTTTTTTACAAATTTGGATGAAACCAAAGGCATGGCTAGATAGATCATGGTCCCCTGAGTAAAACCCATCAAAGGTTTACTTCAGGAGTGACCCCAGAGCCTAGATATTTCTGTTTTTCTGATCAGAAAACTAAAAACAAAATGGCACACCTCACAATTAAAAATTTTGAAAATTGTAGGAACAAATTTTCTTGCACTGTGAGCCTACAAATTCTTTGATTGCCAAGAAGTGAGACCAGATATGGAACCAAATCCTTTGTTCGCAAAACATACATATAAATGTTCCCATTAACTTATAATGGGAATTAAAACTAGCATAACTTTTGAATGCCTTTATATTTTTTCACCAACCAAAAAGTGGCATGTTCAGCCACCAAAGCTCTTTCAAATGAGCCATCTCACAGAGCAGCATGCAGCACAATGGCCGTTCAGGGCCACATCCAAAATTCCAAAAGCAGCCTCCAAAAATGGATAATTTTGCATTTTCAGTGCTTTCTTGCACAAAAATCATAAGTCTGACCAAAACACAATTTGGCAGAATCAAGAGAGACCTACCATACTTACATTGCATGCAAATTTCAGGCAAATCCGTTGAAGCGGGTCCAAAGTTATTAAAGCCCAAACTTTTGACTTTAGTATGTACTTTACCACTGAACTTAACTAGTAGTGGCACGCAATCACGCCACTATATATACTATAGTGGTGCAAATGTGCCACTATATTTAGGGTTGAGATGTCACTTCATGTTAAAGTCAAAAATTTGTGTGTTAATAACTTTGGACCCATTCAATGGATTTGCTTGAAATTTGGTATGGTGGTGGGGGCATGGTAGATTCTTTGATTTCCCAAATGTAATTTTGGTCGGACAAATCTTTGTTGTATTACGAAAACACTGAAAATGCAAATTATCCATTTTGGAGGCAACTTTTGGGATTTTGTACATGGCCCTGTGTGGCCGTCATGTGTGTGCCACTCTTTGGGATGGCTTGTTTGAAAGAGCTTTGGTGGCTGAACATGCCGCTTTTTATTTAGTGAAAAAATGCTAAGGCATTCAAAAGTTATGCCACTTTTAAGTTCCCATTATAAGTCAATGGGAACATTTATATATATGTTTTGCAAACAAAGAATGGGGTTCTGGCCATCTGGTCCCACCTGGCAGTCAAAGAATTTGCAGCCTCATGGTTCAAGAATCTTTGTCCATGAGAATTCTTTGATCGTGAGGCCTGCCATTTTGTTTTTGATTTCCAATAGCAAAAACCCAAATATCTCAGCTCAGGGGTCACTCCTGAAGTAAAACTTGGATGGATTTTACTCAGGGGGCTCCGATCTATTGAGTCATGCCTTTGGTTTCATCCAAAACAGTCAAAAAATAGAGTTATCAGGTTTTAAAATCTTTGATAGTGGCTCACAAATGATCTTTGATCATGAGCCTGCAAAGTATTTGATTGCAAGATTTTTGATCACGATCTTGCATTGTGAGCTAAAAACACAATTATCTTGGATCAGGGGTGGGTTAGGGACACAAATGAGGGTGGGTTTTGCTCAAGGGGCTTTGTTCTATTGAGACATGGCATTGGTTTCTTTTAAATCAGTCAAAAGATAGTGTTTCACCATTTTTTATTCTTTGGTCATGAGCGTGCAATTTCTTTGATCACTAGCCTGCAAATCCTTTGATCGTGAGATTCTTTGATTGCAATTGTGCATCACGAGCAAGGGACAAGATGGGCAAATTTAAAAATTAATTTTCTCAGCCCAGGGGTGCCCTAGGAAGTCAAATGAGGGTGGGTTTTGCTCAGGGGGCTTCTTTCTGTTGAACCATAGCAGTGGTTTACCACAATTCCTAGTAATTGTTAAAGGGGACAGGAATTTGTTTTCACTCTCTTTTTCATATTACCTACCCTGGTGGATATAGATAAAATAGTTTTCATGTATAATGAGTGTTTGTAAAATTTTTTTTATTTACGTTTCTGCTTAGTCTGTCTTACGAGTGCTGTTACGAGTATCCACATTCTGAAATGGCACGTAAGTGTATGAATGGATGTAGTTTGGTGAGTGCAACCTCTTACAATCATTTCATGCAGTTACCAGCTTTACTTCAATAGTGGTACAGACTAACTCTGAATGCTTTATTTACTTGTAACAGAGGAAACATAAAAGTTGTAGCTTATCTTTACACAACTTCATGATTTGTGTAAGTGTATTTTAGAACTGAAGCACAATGTGTGTTCACGGAATCTAAACTGCAGTTGAATATTGGCTGGTATTTCAAGCAATCTCCCATTGTTTGTTCCCTACAAATGTAAATTCAATTATCAGCTTGAGGAATTTAATTGCATATTGCCTCTGTTACACCCCATTAAGCAGTATTCATTCACCTATTTCTGACAAACATTTATTTTTTTTGTTTTGTTTTGTTTTGCAATGGCAAAACTGGTGTGTGTGTGTGATAGATCGAACCTTACTTCTGCTTCTGATATGATTTACTAGGCTAGCATCACCAGCATCTAAAAAAATCAGCAAATAGACTGATCTTAAAGTATTATTATATTTGAATAACTCTTGAGTAATGTACCACATAGAATCGATAGATTTGATATTGTACATCTATTTTTCCAAGTTTTGTTTTTCTAATCCACGAAGTGTAGAAGCTGCAATTCACTCGTAATTCAGCTATCCATCCCTTGCTTGAATTCCTCACAGTAGTGAAAAGTCAGTTCACTGTTGACTTGTACCTCTTCAACCTTTTCAATAAAATAAACTGCTTTCTGCCCTAGTCATTCTATGATCAAGTGCCTGATTGCAAGGTGATAATTGGGGGCACTGAAGAGATTCTACATCTCTATTTGATTCCATCAGACAGTGCTGGCTTCATTTATAGGAATCAAACCCACACCACTGTGGAATTCACAAAGTAGTAGAGGATGTTTTCCATTAGAATAACATGTGCAAATGTATTGGCTAGTACGATGAAACAATTTTATCTTTAATGTTTTATTTTCAGTTTCTCTACCACCATGTTGTATTTCATTAATTGTATAGCTGGTCGGTAGGCAGACTAAATTTTTCAGCATCTGACATCTCTAAACATGAATTTATTCAGCTATAGAAACATCACTGAGTTCATGACAAGTGTAATTCTTCTGCAAGGTGGATGTGGTCTATTAGTTTGATTTTGCATCTATTTATATTTAGGCTGTACAGCGAATGAAAGTTTCCAACCATAATGTATTCTGTCTAGTACATATATTTCACTGTTTGGTTGCACATTATAAATTGAAAAAATAAAACAAAAACCTAACTGAAAATTAAATTTATTTATTTCTATTGGCTATCCAATTGTGTTCCTGGCACCACATATTGTAAATTGGTATGCCCTTGAATGCCCCCATACCCCACCTACATTCCTATTTTTATATTGAGTTTTTCCTTTTTTAGCAATTCGGTGAATAGATGCCAAACCCCTCCACACACACACACACATACTCACACGCACACAGATAGGCACACATAAATACTTGCACACTGTCAGTGTCACTCATTATGAGAAAGTGATAAAACCATCCCTTGTTAAGTGTAAAATATGGTATATTATAGCTACTGACGTTTCCTTATTATAATTTTTTTTTTACAACCTGGGAAAATTAAAATCATTCACTGCAGATCTCATCAACCCCACCACCATCATCAGTCATCTCAATGTGCACGCTCCTACACTCACCATTATAGATCCCCTCTCCCACCCCCTCAAAACATCAGTTATCCAGTTTAGTACCAACGTGAATATCAAACATCCTATTCAAGAGACATCTGACTCCTGGAACTTGTGAATGAACAGCAGCAATGACAGCAGTGGCTGTTCAATGGGTTGCAATCAGATGTAGTCTACAGCCGGCCCAGTGGCACTGAGGGTTGAGGCACTGGATGCCACACCTCACGCTAGACTGGCTACCTGGGTTCAGTGACGGATTTGGGTCATGGGGGTCGGCCACAGAGAGCCACTTCTCTCACCAGCCACAAATCAATTTCTAATAGTCACTTGCCATAAAATTCACTGTACAAAGATACATTTACTGTACTTGTCTTTTTGTACTATAAGTCATTGACAGACTCTGACAATAATGGTTCAAAGAAGCAACCTGAGATCTAGTGCAGGATCGTCTTCCTACATAGTTAATTCTATCATGGTGCTCCACACACCCATAAATCTTTGTGAAGAAATGTTCCTTACATATTTCCTTAGGCTCACCCCCCCCACCCTCCACTAGAGGTTAATAGAATGCAACATGTTTTTCTTTATCAATTTTTCCCACCAAGAGGAAAAAATTCCCTCAGGTACCACGTTTTAGACCTAAAAGCATTTGAATTTTCCTCTGCCATATCTCCTCACTCCATCTGCAGGTGTTACCTCCATATGCACCCCTAGCTTATCACTGGTTCACTCTATTGCTGTGTCACAGTGTTGGACGCTTGTTGGTCATAATACATAATTACCCCTATCTCTATTTCCAGTTTGGTGATCATCAGTAGCACTACCCACATCTTGTACCCTACCAACGATGTGTTTTTATGTCCATGATGCATAAATTTGCCAAGCTTCACATTGGAACTAATTTACCCTGCTCTTACCTGATCATCTGAAATTCTTTTACAACACACAGCCCACTTTCTACACTAATGCATATTTTAGTATTAACTGTAATTTATAAATTTTACTACAGCATCAGCTGACACAGAGAGAGAGGAGCCCATCAACTGCAATTGAACAGAGTGTGATTTCATCAACCTTTTTAATGGATCACTCATTGATGGGACTAACAAAAATGTTTGCAGGAAATATAATTTCAGTGTTAAATACAGGGGATTGTGAAATAACTGTGACAAGAAGCTATAAGCTGCTTTTTGTCTAACAGCTCTATGTTGCACCGTGAGAGTCCACCATAAATAATTGTAGCAATTCTGTGCACATTCACATGTTTTGCTCTGGTATGTAGGTTAATGCTACAGTTGCTTTTCTTAAATATGCTAGTAAAATTATATAGATCTGAGAATTACTGTTTCAACATACTACAGCTGCAAACAAAATATTCATATCTGCAAACTTGAAAAACAGATAAAGTGATGTTTGTCCCATAGGTTACTCAGCTAGATTGCAGTTCAGATAATTGCTTCTACTATGCAGTGCAGTGCCATTTACTGAAGGAATGGTATGATGTAGTAAATATAAAAAAAATTAAAAAATAAACACCCTACTCACAAGGTGAAAAAATGTTAATCAGGGTGGTCATTTCCCTCAATAGACCATAGCATAAAACATGTGTAGGTACTGTCACTATATAGTTATACAGGTTACATAATTAAATTGTATGTCATGAAGTATAAATCATTAACTATTCAGATAACCATACAGAAGTTTGCAAAGGTTAAATTTCAACTGTGCGACAAAGTGAATAGTGTGGGGGGAAGGGGATGTAAAATATTTCTCACCCCCAATTCACTCAGATTAGAAAGGTTTCCATTATGTATAGATTTAAGCATTTATGGCAGAATCTGCACAATCATTTAAGTACAAAATGCAAAAATAATAATAATTAAAAATGAATAATGTATGATCTGAAATCAGAGTACATATATTTGTAGCTAATTACTGGTACAAATAGCTCAAACTAGTCATGGAGGTTGAGCAACTGTTGACATTAAAAAACAGTGTGATTCTTCTGGAAGTAGCAAAGCACTGCAGATGACTGACTGGAATGTCAAAGTTAATTAACCCATCAAAAGCTGTGACACATTTACAAAAAAAAAGGGAGACAGACTCATTCTCAAAGAAACAAAAACAACTGAAGGACTTGCAGGGGTTATTATTCTTTGTGTTTGTAAGTGTGTGTGTGTGTGTGTGCGTGTTCACATGCATGGATGGGGATGATTGGGGAGCCTGTAATTTGCAGGAATGCTTTATCTTCAAAATTAATATAGTACAAAAAGACTGTAATGCATCTTATTAGGGCACAAGTTTTATTTACAGACCACCTACATAATGAAAGTCTAAGACGAGCAGAAACTAATAAGTGAAGTAGCATCACTGTAATTTATTTATGTTATATTTTTTTAGATACTGTACTCACATCATTCAATACATCGGAACACTAAAGAGGTATATACAAAGATTAGAAACAAAACTACAACAACTAACAGGATAACAAATTAGATATGTAAAATAAGGAAATCACTTCCTGGTAGCTGTCAGTTTCTGACAACTTCATACACATTTGTCTGAGTGAGCTCATGGAACTGATGAACAATGATGTCACCGCTTTGGCTGCCTTGCTCACTGACAGAAGACAAAGCAGGAAACCTGAATCTAACAGTTGCATGACCAGTCGTATTTACTTTACCTGTTGGTTGACAACATTATTCCTTCCTTGGTTGTCATTTAGCAAGGAGAACCAGGGATAAATGACAACCAAGGAAGGGGCTGGAGTAGAACAGTGAAGTAGTCTAGGGAGGTCAAATCATGGAAAGCCATGTGTGCAAATGCCAGGAGCCTTAGCAACAAGATGGAAGATCTGGAGGCTGTCATGGTACAGTCAGACCTGGACATTGTGGCCATCACTGAAACCTGGTGTAATGATTACCATGACTGGGAGATGGCCATACCTGGCTACAACATATTCAGAAGAGACAGAGCAGGCAGGAAGGGAGGAGGAGTGGCACTGTATGTGAAAAATGACATAAGGGCCACAGAGATCCAGGAGGAACAAAATGGGGGAGAGATACTGTGGGTTAAGCTGGAAAGGAAAATGGGCCAGCCATCTGCACAGGAGTGGTCTATAGACCACCAGCCCAGGAGGAAGAAACAGATAGGGAGCTGATGCTAGCCATCCAAAGGATGGCAGACAAGGGTGAGGTAGTACTGGTTGGAGACTTCAATATTCCAGACGTGGACTGGAGCATCCCAGCAGCAGCATCAACTAGGAGCAGATTTATCCTGACTCCTTCAGGGTGCCTTTCTCAAGCAACTGGTCATGGAACCAACTCGGCAGAAGGCAATACTGGACCTTCTGCTCACAAACAGGGACAGTGTGATGGGGGTAACAGTGGGGGAGCACCTGGGTAACGGTGACCACCAGTCATTGTGGTTTGAAATCACAGAAAGAGCAGAACCAAACCACACAAAAACATGTATCCTGGATTTTAGGGGGGCAGACTTTGGGAAAATGGGGAGATACTTGAAAGAGGCGTTAAGGGGAATGGAACAGGAATCAGGGGTTGAGGAACAGTGGGCAGTATTTAAAATGGGGATTATAAGAACAACAGAATTATGCATTAAGCAGGTTAGCAAGAGGAAAAGGAAGAGGAGACCATTATGGATTTCAAAGAGGTAGCAAAGAAAGTGAAAGCCAAAAAGATTGCATCCAGGCAATACAAAAAGACACAGGCAGAAGGGGATAGGGAGAAGTACCAGGAGAAACAAAGGAGGCAGGAAGTCGTAAGGGAAGCCAAAGCTCAGACAGAAGAACACATTGCAAAATCAGTGGTTAAAGGGGACAAACCTTTACAGGTACATAAGGAAAAAAGAAAGACAAAGGGAGGGATAGTGAGACTGAAAGGGGAGGATGGGAGTCACGTGGAGGATGACAACAGTAAAACTGACATATTGAACAGGTATTTCTGCTCAGTCTTTACTGAGGAAGAGGGGGTAATGGGTCTGAAGGGAGTACAAGGGTGAGAATGGTGCAGAAATGGACACAAGTCCCTTTACACGAGAAAGGTCCTGAAGGAACTGGAAGTAATAAAAGTTGACAAAGCTAGTCGGAGCTGATGGGGCACCCCAGGGTCCTTAAAGAACTAAGAGAGGTGGTGGCTGAACCTCTGGCTATCCTGTTTAGCCAATCACTGGAAACAGGGAGGTACCCAAAGACTGGAGGACAGCAGATGTAGTCCTTATACAAAAGTGGGAACAAAGAGGAAGCAGGGAACTACAGACCAGTCAGCCTCACCTCGGTAGTGGGAAGATCATGGAAGCACTACTGAAAGAGAGATTGGGTGGAACATCTGGTTGTCAATGGACTACAGGACCCAAGGCAGCATGGTTTCACCAGGGGAGGCCGTGCCAGACCAACCTCATTGAATTTTTGACTGGGTGACTAGGGAGGTGGATCAGGGAGGGCAGTGGACATGGCCTATCTGGACTTCAGCAAGGCCTTTGACACTGTGCCACATAGAAGACTATTACACAAACTGGGGAATATGGGTGTGGGCAGGACAGTAGTGTGGTGGGTAGGTAACTGGCTGGGTGGCAGGACACAGAGGGGTGGTGGTAAATGGCTGTCACTCCACAGAGGGAAAGAGTGACCAGTGGGTACCACAGGGATCAGTACTGGGACCGGTCCTATTCAACATCTTCATCAGTGACATTGTGCAGGATCTAGAAGGCAGAATTTCACTGTTCACTGATGACACAAAGCTCTGTAACAGAGAAGACACACCAGAGGGTGTAGACAGAATGAGAAGGGACCTGCAGAAACTTGAAGAATGGTCAAGGGTTTGGCATTTGAAATGTAATGCAAAGAAGTGCAAGATAATGCATATGGGGCACAAAAACCCTGGCACAATATATCAGTTGGGGGGTGAGGATATAGCATGCACCAAGCAGGAAAGGGATCTTGGGGTTGTCATCTCTGATGACCTCAAGGTAGGGAAACATTGTGACAAGGCATCAGGTAAAGCAAATAGGATGCTGGGATGTATAGGCAGGGGCATCACCAGCAGGAAAAGGGAGGCCATAATTCCACTATACAAGACACTAGTGAGGCCCCACCTGGAGTACAGTGTACAGTTCTGGAGACCATACCTATGTAAGGACATAGACAGGGTAGAGAAGGTTCAGAGGAGGGCAACAAAGATGGTGCATGGATTGCATCACAAGTCCTATGAAGACAGGTTGAAGGAACTGAACATGTACTCCCTGGAGGAGAGGAGGGAGAGAGGGATATGATAGAGACATACAAGTATCTTACAGGGAGAAACAGGGTGCAGGAAAACACTATTTTTAAGTAAAAAAGATGTTCCAGGACTAGAGGGCATGGGATGAAGTTGGAGGGAGGACGATTCAGAGGAAACATGAGAAAGAATTTCTTCACAGAATGGGTGGTGGACAAGTGGAACACCCTGCCAGAGGAAGTGGTAGGGGCTGAAACAATCAAGGGATTTAAGAATGCATGGGATAAACATAAAGGAATTCTAGAGGTCAGGGGTAAGGGGAAACAGACTTCTAGGAAAACAAACTGAACTTACAAGCTCAAATGTACAGACTGTAAATATAGGCTCCTATCTGCCGACACTGTCTATGTATCTATGTATCATTAAAAATAGAAAAACAAACTACCACCATTGGGGAAAGACAAACACATATACTAATTAATACATTGTAACATCACACTATTTGTAGGGCTGAGCTGTTTAAATGATTTCCTGTCCTCTTTCAATTACATCATTTTTATTCTTTAAAGGTGAGCCTGCAAATTCTTTGATTGTGAGCCTGCAAATTCTTTAATCTTGAGATTCTTTGATTGTGATCGTGCATTGCGAGGAGGACAAGATGGCAAAATTAAAAATCAAAATTCCCAGCCCAGGGTAACCTTAGGGAGACAAATGAGGGTGGGTTTTGCCTAGGGGCTTCGCTCTGTTGAACCATGGTGGTGGTTTACTGGAATTTCTTCAAATTTGTAATTTACATCTTTTTATTCTTTGATCATGAGCCTGCAAATTCTTTGATCGTGAGCCTGCAAATTCTTTGATCGTGAGATTCTTTGATTACGATCATGCATCACGAGGGAGGGATGAGATGGCCGAATTAAAAAATCAAATTTCTCAGCCCCAGGGTGTCCTAGGAAGACAAATGATGGTGGGCTTTGCTCAGGGGGCTTCATTCTGTTGAACCATGGTGGTTGTTTGCCGGAATTCCTTCAAATTTGTGAATTACATCATTTTTTTATTCTTTGATCTTGAGCCTGAAAAGTCTTTGATTTTGAGCCTGCAAATTATTTGATCATGAGATTCTTAAATTGTGATCTAGCAACGTGAGGGAGGGACCAGATGGCCATATTTTATAATACATTAGGTAGAGAAACTTCACCAATCTTTAAGTTTCAATATTTCGGTAACAGTTTGGTCTTTTTACATGAAATTTGGAGGGTGTTCTCGGCATGTCCTGTAAATGTAAATTGTGGTGTTTATGTGTCAGAAAAAAATTTTTTTTGCTGAGATATTAGGTGGCACAATTTACATTCTGTGGACAGTGTTTTGCATTGTGCTGGTAGCTTGAAATTGATAGGATACCTAGTCTTAGTGTCATGGATGTATTCTTCAGTTATTGTGTCTGTTAAACGTTGACAGGTGCAGAAGTGTGCCAGTCTGATGAATGAAAATCTCAGACTTTCAAACGTTATATCGCAGTTTGGTTTGGTGTTTTGCATTGAAATTAGGAGGGTGTTCTCAGCATGTCCTGTAGATTAAATTACAGTGTTTACTTGTCAGAGAAAACTTTTTGTGGAGATATTGTGTACTGCAATTTCGTGTTGCAGACAGTGTTCTGCATTGTGCTGGTGGCTTGAAATTGATAGGGTACCCAGCCATAGTGTCATAAATGGAGTAGTCAGTCGTTGTGTCTGTAACATGTTAACAGGTGCAGAATTCTGAACTTTGATGAATGAAAATTTCAAACTTTAACATGTTATATCTCGGACATGGTTTGGTCTTTTGCATTCAAATTTGGAGGGTGCTTTCGGTATGTTAAGTACATGTGAATTATGGTGTTACATTTATAAGTTGGTGGGAGTGCAAGGCCAAAAGAACCTGCATTTTCATCACCTTCTGTAGGTTGGTGGGAGTGCAGGGCCTGAAGGGCCCGCACTCACACCAAGTTGCGCAAGTTCTTAGTTTTTATTCTTTCTCAAAAAGTAGGTAATTCTATGCAAAAACTGTGTTAATGCATTATTTAGGGTTAAAACACAAAAGTCAGGAAATGAAAAATCTTTAGGGTTGTCACTCCCCCCAGACCCACCCCGTCATCCCAAGATTGACTGCTGTCGGGGTGTATCATTGGGGTTGTGAGGCATAAATGTCAACCCATTCTTATTTAATGTGATTTATGAATGTAATTTCAGATAGAATGGGGTTACATTTAGGTCTCACAACCCCAATGACACACTCCATCAGCTGTCAATCTTGGGATGACAGATGGGTTGGGGAGGGAGGGGCAACCCTAAAGATTTTTCATTTCCTGACTTTTGTGTTTTAACCTAAATGATGCATTAATGCAGTTTTTGCATTATATATATATATATATATAAACAAGAAGGTCCTGTCAGATGAATGTTGGAAACTAGCAAAGGGACAGAACTCAGATGGTGGTGGTAAATGGAATGAACTCTTTGGAGAGGGAGGTGACCAGCAGGGTGCCACAGGATTCAGTGCTGCAGCCAGTCCTATTCAATGTCTTCATTAGTGACATTGCAGAGAATCTGTAGGGAAGGGTGTGCCTCTTTGCAGATGACACCAAGATCGGCAACAGAGTGGACACACCGGAAGGGGTGGAAAAAATTAGAAAGGACCTAAGCCTATTACAGGAATGGTCGGGTGTCTGGCAGTTGAGTTTCAATGCTAAAAAGTGCAAGATCCTGCACCTGGGTCACAGGAATCCAAGGGAGGAGTACAGAAAAAGTGGGGAAATTCTTACAACCACAGGCTGGGAAAGAGACCTAGGAGTTGTCTTACATGATGACCTAAAGGTGACCAAGCAGTGTGAAAAAGCAGTGGGGAGAGCAAACAGAGTGTTGAAGTGCATGGGGAAGGGCATAACAAGCAGGAGGAAAGAGGGAGTGTTGCCACTGTACAGATCACTGCTGAGGCTGCAGCTGGAGTACTGTGTCCAGTTCTGGAGACCACATCTCTGGAATAATATTAATAAAATAGAGGCAGCACAGAGAAGGGCAATGACTATGGTACACTAATTGCACTAGAAACCCTACTAAGAAAGACATAAGGACCTTAATATCTATTCACTGGAGGAAAGAATGGAGAGGGGAGATATGATAGAGACTTTCAAGTACCTTGGGGGAATAAACAGGGTACAGGTGGAAAGCATATTTCAGAGAAAACTCTGCACAAGAACAAGGGGACATGATATGAGGCTGAAGGTGGAAGGTCTAGGGGTAATGTTAGTAAGTACTTTTTCACTGAGAGGGTGGAGCCATGGAACAGCCTTCCAGCAGAAGTGGTGGGTGCAAAACAATACAGGGGTTCAAGAGTGCATGAGATAGACATAAGGGTGCCCTAGAGATTTGCAGAGGAAGAGAGCCACAGATCAAATAGGATCTGGAACTGCAGCAGTGAGAAGGGAAATGAGCAGTCTAGGTGGGCCATATGGGCCTTATCTGCTGACAGATTCTATGTTTCTGTGTTTCATATAAATATTGTCAAACCCTATTCACAGAGTAAGACATATCATTCCACCTGGTCCCATCACATTATAGAATCTCCATAGTAACAGGTTACAGACAAAAATATATAGGTCAGCAAGTAAAATCAAATCCTATACAGGTAAACAGGAAGCAGGATCTTAATTATAAACACGGCTTTGTATTTTTGTTGCACTATACCTTTTTAAGACTGTGGACATAGTCCAACAGGAGTATTGCATTCAGAAAAGGGATGATGTCATCTTTGCTACCAAACAACATGATAGAGTGTTAAAAATAGATTCCTCCACTGATGCATCAGTACTACGCTGCCTGTGTGTGTGTAGGAAGCTTTAGTGCACTATTTTTCCTCTGGCTTGAGGAGTTAATTGAGTCAACAGAAAGTTAACTCATTATCTTCTGGCAGTCATTCTGTGTCACATTACCAATGGATAGTACAGACATAATAGAAAGCTATTAGAAGTAGAATGGGTTAAACACTTCCTGGAACTTTCTGTATAACAAATAAGCTCTGCTGTTGTCCTAGGCCCCTATGAACACAACACATCATTAAGCCATTTGACAGCATCATCCTAAGAGCAGTCAGTATGCTACTTTGTAGGACATTGCATAGCAAGAGTCCCAGTGTTGCCTTTTTCCAAATAGTACACCAACTTATTTTCTGGCAAGCAGTTCTGGGCTACTGTTTATATTCTACTTAATGTTCTTAACCTGCAATTTGTGACTATAGGTGTTTACAACTGAATGACAGTAACCACATTTGCTTCATTTGCAAATAGAAAGGCATTTGTGTGTCTAATTATTGTTTGACTTAATGTAGGTTACACAGAATCTGATAAGTTCATAACATGCTGTATTGTGATTCAATGAACTGATAAATGAGGGTTTTGGTTTCTTTTACAAATTCATTTTTCCTGACCATGGATATACTAAAACAAAAATTTCTCAATAAAATTTTAAAAAATAAGCAGTTTAGCAGTAATTTAGTTGAAAATGTGTAAAGAGCTGCTCCCTGGAAAATTACCTGTCTGGGGGGCTGCTACAAGCATAATGGGACTTCATGGATGGAGGGCTCATAGCAGCAGAAGATGTATGTTGACATTGAAGCTGAGTAGTGTGGCTATAGAGGCACCAGTAATTAAGCATGACATTGGTAGAGGATTAATTGTGACTGGGGGTGAAGGAGTGAGTCTTGGTATTTTCAGCATAATGGTTTTCTGGAACTTCAGCCTTCAATGGGTTAGACTCAGCAGCCATCTGTACAGTATGTCACTAAGCCACATACAGTGGGGTATAGGGTAAAACCAGATTACCAGACCCAGACCAGAGCTGTAAAATCTGGACTGGCACAGCTTGTACAAATATTGCTGATCCAGTCACTCCAGATCATCTGGTCTGGCTTTTACCTATCTGGTCTGGTACTAATGGTTCTGTTTTTAATTATGCCAAGGAAAGGTTGAAAAAAAAAACCTCCAGGAGTGGACCAGATATACAAAAGTCAGACTGAAAAGTACAGCTAGAGTGACCAGACCAACAGTACTTGTGCAAGTTGCACCCAGCATGGCCAGTTTGGATTTTAACAGAACTGCCGTGGTTCAGGTCTGTCAGTCCAGTTTTTAATCAATCAGTCTTTATTTTATACTGAAAGGCATGTGAGCAAAAATGGCCATTTACGTAAATGTCCAGTTTAGCTTAAAAAGAGAACAGAACACCAGGTCAAACAATTACATAGTAAAATACAGCATAAACAGATCTAACATAACAGGTCTGATACAGAGATCTTGAGGGGATAAAGAGAAGAAAGGGTAAGCACATAAATCACAGTGACAAATTTACAGCATGGGATATAGTTGGAGATACAGTTGAGGAACATGAATAGTTGGGTGATGCATTGAAAAGTAGACATGCAAGTCCTGCAGCTCACAGATTCTGCATCCTGATTAGCATTCCCACTGTGTGATCTGCCATGGCCCCATATACTGGGACAAGGAATGTACACCTTGCCAAGCCTTCAACCAGGCCACATGTATTAGACACCAGAAAAAGAGTAAAGCCCACTTGTTCGAGAACTGCCTAGCTGTGATGGAAAAGGAGCTGCAGAATCTATGGGAAAAATCTTCTTCTCTAGTGCCAGAACCCAAAAAGATAAAAAAAAGGACAAGGAGAGGCACCAACATGGGAAAGGTCTCCATCCACTTGACATAAGCATCGGGCACCACTGACACCAGAGGGGCCTCCACTTTGGTAAGTACCCCATTGCCAGTCTCCTACTGCTCCATTGGATCAGACCAGGACCTCCCTTCCTGCTTTACTCACAGTACAGTCGGACAGCTTCTTGGATGATAGAAGCCCTATTGTGCTCCTTAGACCCATATCTTCTTCAGGATCTATCACCAGCAGCCCGGTCAATAAGTCACTCCTCAGCCCCATTGAGGAGCGCATAGTCACAACTGGTAAACTGGACTCCAACTCCGCTGCTGTCTGCATGGCCCAGGCCAATATGTCAGACATTAACTCTTCTGACATCTGCATTGCCTCGGCTGATAAGTCACTCCCTGGTTCCTCTGGGGCCTGCACAGTTGGGGCTCTCCCACTGGGGTTACAGTATACCCCCAATGTCAAGTTGAGCCAGCTGCTGGACAAGCAACACTCTTTTGAGGGTTCCTCACTTCCACTGACAGAATCAGACCCTCCAGGCATGCCTGCCCATGGTGGGCACTAATGTGGAGGTTCTTCCTCCTTTGCCAGGTGAGACTCTTCCTGATTAACCCACTGGGCCTGTTGTTAATTCCTCCAGGGACCTTCTATTAGGACCTACTCAGCCTAAGCCCCCTTGGACAGCCAGGTTCCAACATCTTGGACTCCTTCTCCCCAGACACCAGTGGATCTTCTGCCAGGTTCTACTCACACCCTGACACCAAGTGACCCTTCACCATGTGACCCTTCGCTGGGTCAGGACATATCTGGCATGCCAGCCATTCTTCAAATGCTGAACAGCTTTCCATCAGGCCCCCAGGCACAGAATCTTCCAGTGACAGACATACCTGTGCCTGATCCAGTGCCAGCCCCTTAGAATGTCCCTATGGGGCTGATGACTGGTCCTGCTGGACCTCCTTCCTGGCCTTCAGCCCCATCTTCTGCAAGGCCTTCAGCTCCACCTCTAGCTGGACCTATGGGCAATTATCCAATCTATCTGCCCCCACAATACCCAGTGTACCCTTTGCCAGGGTATCCAATGCCTGGTCATCAACCCCATTATGTACCGGATACCCAATCCATGCAGTATCTAATTAAAGGTATGTTCCTTCTGGTTTTCCCTACTCCTATAAGTCTCATGGATACCCTCAATATCAGAGGCTGGGCTATCCATTATATTAACCTCCTCCTGTAGCATCTCCTCCTCAGCCTCAGGCTCTGCCTCCACAGCAGCCTCAGGCTGATATCCAGGCAGTGTTTCAGATCCTGATTCAGGAGGTAAGGACTCAACAAGCCTTGGAGATTGACTGTTGGAAACCAGTGGTGGCCTCTATTCTTGCCTACTTTCTGACCCCCAAGATAAGCCTCTCCTGTCGATTCCCACCTTTCTGGAGAAGGCTCCTTTAGACACCAGGTATGGGATAAAACCCAGGACACTCCTCTAAAAAGGGTTAAGACTCCCAGCAGGCACTCTTTGGACTCTGATGTGTCCTCCAGCACTGGAATGCATACACCTATAGAGCCTCAGCCTAAGGATTCCTCAAAGTCCCCTCCAGAGGACACTTTCTTTGCAGAATTACTTATAACTATAAAAAAACTGCCTGTGGCTGGGCTATCCAGGAACAGGATCCAAAATGGAATAGGCTTGCAGAGCATCTAGACATGACTGACACAGCTCCTATGCCCATATTACCTTGGACTGGGCCCCATGAAGACCGGACATCCACTATCTGGCAACAGCCTACCTCCATTCTGGCTGTCTCAAAAAATGAAGACAGAATGTACCACCCCCCAGAAGGGATCACACACATTACTGGCCATCTGAATGCAGTTTCAGTTGTAATCACACCTGTCCATAACCTGTCCTCTAAGCCTAACATTTGAGCGTGTCTCTCCTGATAAAAATGTAAGCAGCTGAACAATTTCAGTTGCAAGATCCTTTCCTTCTCCACTTGTACCTCAGGTCCCTTAATTATGTGGCTTATATGGTTTCTATCAGAAATCTCCCTTGGCCTCACTTGAGTCAAAGATGGAAACTATCCAGGACCAGGAGCTTAATGCTGAGATTGCCAAGACTGTGAGAATGGCTAGAATCTTGGTCATCATGCCCTCTGGGCCACTTATGACACAGCAGACTCAGTTGTTCACACCACAGCCACTGCTGTCCACATTAGGTGACATTCTGTGGCTCAGAATTGCTAGCCTGGGAGTGCATGTATGCCAATGACTCAGACTCATGACTATGGCGCAGTTATGAGCCAGTCAGCTTTAGCTCCTAGTTTGTGTTTATTTTACTTTGTTTATTTTACTTTTCGTTTAATTTTAATTTAATTTTTTTGATCCATCTGTGCATTTAGAGAGCTAGGGTTGAAGAAGTTGAGGTAGTTAGTGATTTTGCATTATTTCTTTAGTTTTCCACCGTGAGTGGTGTTGTGTGGTAAATTACACCAGTACTGGGACACGAATAGTAGCTGTGGGCATACTCAGCGGCACTTTGATGTGTATGATACTGCCCAACAGCACTGTCTCCGTTTCTGTGACCGGCTCCTCTTCTGCTGGGCTGCCCAGTGAAAGGAAACTTTCAGCATCGCGGCTGGTGGGGTAAGTAGAGCCGAAACTGAGGGCTGCCATCACAACCATGGAACGGAGGGACGGATAGCGGGACTGGTTTGGTCTTCTCTTATTCGACCTGATATCGGTTGTGGAGCTGTTTTTAAGACTTCTAAGGAGACTCGAGAGAAAGTAAGAAATAAACACAACCCCACGGGCTTTATATCCAGGAAGTTGCTTCGAGTTGATATTGGCATTTGGCCTGACCGACTGTAATTTAAACGTACAAATTAATTATAAATATTTATCTGCAAAGGGCATGGGAGGCTGGCTGTCACAGCAGTACTTGGCAGTCTGTCTTTGGAAAGACTTTTTGATTATTTTCCCCTGAGGAGGGGTTTCGGAGCGTGTGGATTTTAAAAAGTGGTTTGAGGGATAGCAAGCGGTGAAACTTTGCTTGTTGCTCATTGATACTGTCTATGGATTTGTGGGTTCTGACTCCCTGGCCCAGACAGGGAGATGGGTCTCTCTGCCTCTGGAGGGTGGTGGGGGGTTACTCTTCTCCCTAGTTGAGGTAGGAGTACCACCGGAGGGTGGTCCGGCCTGCCTCTCTACAGCGAGGGTCAGGTGGAGTTGGAACTTGCAGTAGAGGTATATCCAACGTTAACTGCTCATTGCCTGCAGGATTCTGGCTTTTGGTCACTGGGAAAACTCTGACTGGACTTTGAATGGAATTTGAACCTTGGGTCTGCTTGATCTGGTGAAGTATACTTGCGTATTTCTTTTGTAACCAGCGGGTGAGAATTTTGGGAAAACTTAAAACTGAGTTCACTACAACTTTTTCAGCCTTGTGAGAGGAGACTGATTAAGTGTGGCCCATGCTGAAGTGGTGAGAGCACATAAGTGTGGACATAAAAAGACCTTGAACTCGCCTTTTGTGTTTATTTTATGTTAGGAGATTTTATATAGGTGTAACGTTCCTTCCGCTCACAGTGGTGAGAGCACTGGGGGTGGGGGGTAGTTGGATAAAATATTTTGATAAATTGAAAGTATTAATACTAACATACTGATAAGGTAAAATTCTGTTTATTGTTATATATTGTTATATTTGTATTCTTGCATTTGAGTGCTGTGTTTTAGTTTTATTTCTATATAAGTTTGTGGGGTTTATTATTGTGGATTGAGGTATTAATTATGTGTTGGAGTGAAAATAGGACGGTCTGGTATTACTCCCCCTCTAGGCTCAGGGACCTTCATCCTTTCTCCTGTCCTCCCCTGTCACCCGGAGTGTATAGAAGATGTAGGGCTTTGGGGATTGTGAGGAGAAGGAGGAGGGCTGGTGCCGGGCCTGGGGAATGGAAAGGAGCGGGGCGGATAGGGGTAGTGAGGTCAAGGAGACGCCCTTGGGAAAAATGGGCACAGGAAAGAGGTTCTCCCTGCTTGGTGCCCATACCCAAGGGTTCTGATTATAATCAGCAGGTAAGGCGGTCATCCTCGGAGGCTCATTCTACTGGGCGGTGTTGTGTAATGCCAGGTCTATTAAAAACAAGACAGCCATTATAGCCGATCTTGTTGGATCATCGGACCTGGCATGCATCACCGAGACCTGGCTGGATGGAAATGCTAGGTCAATTTTAGCAGCAGCAGTTCCAGCCGGGTACTCGGTGATACACCACTCGAGGCAGGATCTAAGGGGCCGGGGTGTTTCCATATGTTTTAAGTCAGAACTGGGCCTGGTGGAGATGCCGGTGGGATGTACCAGATCCTTTGAATGTGTCTTAGTCGAGGGTGTGAGGTGCAGGATACTTCTCGTATACCGTCCACCAGGTGATGAGAATGTTTTCCTGCAGGAGGTCGCAGACTTCGTTGTCGACCTGACATTGGGGTCCCCCAGATGGTTGGTTCTGGGGGACTTCAATGCTTGGGTCGACGATGAACTCTCTCATTTTGGTCAAGACTTCCTCCAGTTAATGGTATCACTGGGCTCACAGGCTGTTTCCACCTCGACTATATTGGGGACACTCATTGGACCTGGTATTCCTTCTGGGGATGGGGATATCTGATTTGGTGGTGGAACCACTCGGATGGTCTGACCATCACTCCATTAGGTTCAGTTTTGAGGCCACCCCTGTTAGGTCAGCCCCTTCGGAGATGGTATGGTACCGCCCTTTAAGGGGTGTATCCCCGGATGACCTGATGGCAGTGCTGGACCTATCGGGCCTACTGATGGATTGCTCGGATCCAGGTGACCTGGTATACGCCTATAATAAGGCGGTGACAGGGGCCCTGGATTCTATTGCACCTGTTCGTGTTCGTCCTCTCACTCTTCTCCCCAGGTCTCCATGGTTTCATGAGACAGTGAGGGAGTTGAGGAGGGTGGGACGAAGGCTGAAGAGGCATTGGAGGAAGTCCGGTCTGGATAATGACAAACTTAGTTTGATGGACCATTATATGGCCTATCAATCCGCAATCTCTTGTAAGAAGGCAGAATTCCTGTTCAGAGAGATTGCGGCTGCACAGAATAGACCAGCTCAGCTCTTTCGGACTGTGGACAGACTGTGCAATCCAGCCTGTCTTCAGCCCAGAAGAGCCTTTTCTCTAGAACGGTGTGAGGAGTTTGCTCTCTTCTTTGCAGATAAGGTTGCCAAAATCAGGTCAGACGTCTGTCCTTCCCTTTCCAATGGGAGCGGTGATGGTCGGCTGGAGATGTCGAACACTCAGTTTGTATGGTCTGACTTCAGCCTCCCCACAATTGATAATATTGTGATGGTCATCCGAACGCTGCCACCAACCAATTGTGATTTGGACCTGGCCCCACACATCTCTTAGTGGATTGTGTGGAAGATTTCGCCTAGTCCTGGCTCGATAGTCTGAAGTCTTTAGAGGGGGATCTTTCCTGATCCCCTTAAAGAGGCTATAGTTAAGCCTCTTTTAAAGAAATCCTCTTTAGACCCAGATTGTCTAGCAAATTATAGACCAGTCTCTAACTTACCCTTTGTGGGCAAAGTTATTGAGAAGGTGGTCGCAGTTCAGTTGGATGATCATTTGACCAACAACAATATTTATGATTCTCTCCAGTCAGGATTTAGGAAAAGGCATAGTACCGAGACAGCACTTGTTCAGGTACTAAATGATCTCCTAATAGCGAGAGATCATAGGACTTGTTCTATCTTGGTACTCCTTGATCTCTCTGCAGCATTTGACACTGTTGACCACTGTGTGCTGCTGGAGCATCTGCGATCCATCTGCTGATTATCTGGTGTAGTCCTCGGGTAGTTTCAATCTTACCTCGAGGGTAGGACTCAGAGGGTGGTGTCGGGAATTTTTTCTTCGGCACCAGTCTCCCTATCCTGCGGGGTACCGCAGGGCTCTATTTTAGCACCTATGGTGTTTGCGGTGTATATGCTGCTGTTGGGAGCGATTATTAGATGATACGGTTTGGGTTCTCATTGCTATGCAGATGACACCCAGCTGTATATGTCTTTTGTGCCCGACCAAGATGCTGCCTTTTCGGTATTTAATAACTGCCTTGCTGAAGTCCAGGACTGGATGAATGGGAGTTGGCTGAGGTTAAACCTGGAGAAAACTGAGGTGTTAGTCGTGGATCGAGGTCGCTGTGAGGCGGGTTTGCCGGACGGATCGCCCTCAGGCTTATGGCTTGGGGGCGTTCATCAAATCAGGTGCGGAATCTTGGCGTAATAATTGACAACCACTTGACCCTTAAATCTCAGGTATCAGCGGTGGTCAAAACTTCCTTTTTCCATCTGAGGAATATCGCCAGGGTGAAGCACTTGGTTCCTCCAGAGGATCTTCCAACGTTGATCCATGCTTTCGTTACCTCCTGCCTTGACTATTGCAACTCCCTGTACCAAGGGCTATTGGGAGTTGAATTTATCGCCTGCAGCTTGTGCAGAATGTGGCAGCTAGATTATTGACTGGACTGCCTAGATCCAGTCATATAATGTCTGTGCTCAAGGACTGCACTGGCTGCCAGTGTTTTTGCTAATCACCTTCAACGCCGGTTTGCTGACCTATAAAGCCCCACACGATCAGGGACCTACTTACCTGAAAGAGCTTCTTTGCCCCTACTGTCCCTCCACCCCCTTCCGATCCACTGACGAGGATTGCTAGAGATTCCCAGGGTTCATTTGAAAACTTCAGGGGCTAGATCGTTCAGTTTTATGGCCCCGACCCTGTGGAATTCTCTACCTCGTCAGGTACAAAATTGCCCGACTGTCCTAAGTTTTAAAGGAGCCCTGAAGACTTACCTTTTTAATATAGCTTTTAATGATTTATAATAATTTATATTTGCTTATTTATTGTTTTATGAAATTGTACAGGCGCTTTGGTTGAAGAAAAGTGCCTTTTTAAAAATAAAGTATTGATTGATTGATTGATTGATTGATTGAATGAGGATGCCAGCTTAACCGAGGAGCTCTAATGCCACTTTGAAATCCATCTAATTTTAGGTTTTATTTCTGATTTCTTTCATGCATGGACGTGTTAGTATATTAGAGGTTCAGTCCACTAATCTTCATAAATAAAAAGTAATTTTGAAAGCCGGGTAAATTTATTTTAACTTCATCAAGAAAGTGACCGAGGAGTCTGCCTCAGAGACGCCCAACAACAATAGACACAGCTTGGGTTTTACCAATGGTCATAGCGGAGTGCACTCAAAATCCGCTTTGGCACTACCATTGGAAAAATGCCAAACCTCCGGTAAAATTGGAACTATGAACAAAACTGAGAAAAACTACATTTTTTTTATCAAAGATATGCTAGTATCTATAAAAGAGGACATTGCAGGATTAAAGCTGGATGATACTAATACAATGAAAAGCTGTCTGAAGTCACGAATAGAATAGACGCTTTTGAAGAAAGATTGTCTTTTTTAGAAGAATCTCTTATTAAATTGGAGGACTTTGTGGAAGGGGAAACAAGACAATTGACCAAAGTTTCTGAGAAAGTACTGTAGATGATTTAGAGAACAGAGGGAGATGGAATAATTTAAGAATAGTAAGAATCCAAGAGGGGCTAGAAGGACCTGACATGATTAGATTCCTTCAAGACTTTATTACAGCTTTGCTAAATTGTAAATGGAACTGGCAGCTAGAAATAGAAAGGGCACACAGGGCACTGTCACATAAACCCAAAACAGGTCAAAGACTGAGACCCATTATTGCCAACTTTTTAAGGTTCACAGTTAAAGAAGAGATTCTCCAGATAGCAAGGGAAAGGAAATCCTTGTCATGGAATGGGGAAAGAGTGTACTTATTTCAAGACTTTTCTGTTGAGATAGTAGAAAAAAGAAAAGTATTTGCCCCAGTCCAAGCTGTTCTTCAGAAACCTAATGTTAAGTATTTTGTGAAATACCCTGCAATTTTAGTTGTACAACTAGGGGAGAATCGCATTCTCTTACAAACATAGAGGAAGTATGGACCTTCATTAAAAGAAATAGCCTGAGAATTCAGTCAGAGGGTTCACAGAGAAAGAGAGAGTCACACAGATTTCCAGCTCGAACCTTGGGTGAAAACATCCTCGCAAACTCAAAGAACAGTAACTGACAGTGATGTGCACACTCTTGTTCAGTGTAATCTGTGCAGCAAGGACTCTGATCTAGACTCTCAAGCACATTCATCTAAAACTTCTACTGTAGTGCCACTAGATATCAAACCCCTTCCTAAGTCTATGGCTTGGTCTGTAAAATCACTTCGCAGGAAGATCCCTATTTCAAAAAATAGATTTAGATCAATGGACACTTCTTTAAGATTCTCAGACTCGCAGAAAAATCGTGGGGAGACAGAACACATTATAGAAGTGGGAAGCAAATTCCCTACTGCTATGGAATTTACAGATACTTCTCAAGTGCAAGTTGATTCGCTTTCACCGCCGAGTTCCCCTTACCTGCAAGAAGGATGATGTGATTTACGATGAGAAGTTTTTCTTTATCTGTATGGACGGAGATTTTACAGTTCCTTTTTTCTAGGATGTCTGGTCAAGCAATGTAGCCTTCTTAGATGGAGAGTAAGCTAGCATCTTCTAAGGAAGTAGGCCCCCGAGGAGGTCAAAACAGTCACAAGACTAAATCTTAAAGTCGCATTAGCTTGCTAGAAATTTTCTGTACAATTTTATTTTTTTTAATTTTATTATTATTCTTAAGATTCTTTTCTTAGATAAACTTTATCATGATGCTGATGTTAAAATTATTTCTATTGTACCCATAATTACATGACAAGGGTCAGTAAATGATCGATATTTTTAATATTAGAGTTCAGTATAGCTCTGGTGACCTCTGGTGGCTTACTTTTATATCGCAATGTATAGGGATACAACTCTAATGTGAAACAGTTATACTATCTATACTATGCATTGATTTTCTCGACATAGAGTATTTGGAGAGATTAGAGCACAACATTTCTACCCAAGGAGATCTTTGGTTTTATGGATATCCTTGCATTAAGGGACCAGATAGGGCATATTGTCATCACTGTTTCCATGAGATGATATTCTACGGGAGGGAGGTGGGAAATATTATTTTAAAGATCTAGTGGCCTCATTTTTCATCAAAGAGGTTCTTGAAATAAATTTACTCAGAGTCTCATATTGATTGTGGAAAGTGATTGTGTGTTCAGAGAAACCCAGCTCTTGCAAATTTATACTAATGGAGACAAAGTTATTCCTGGCAATCAGAAATGTTAGCTAGGGCCCCTGAGGTGTTTCTTTCTCAATGGATAGGAATATGCATTGGGGAAACACTCAATGGGGTGGTAGGCTCTTGGCATTCATAGAGGCTCTGTTGATAATAACATTAATTAGAGCATAACATGCCAATGAATAACTTATATGAACACATGCTAATGAAGATACTGGGCTCTATTGGCTAGCATATTTTGCAAGGTCGTGAAGTGGGGTCTATAGATTTCCCTTCTTTTCTTGCATTACCTGTTAGTTATTTAGGCTGTTTGAGAAGGGTTGTATCTTTTTGTAATCTTTACATTGTTTTAACATTCTATCTGCAGTTAGCAGTATAAATAAGTATACTGTGTGGATTAAATACCCAGGTTTTGATAATATTTAACCTCATCCTATGGTAAGTTTGGAGATGGTATTGTATGATTTTACCTGCCACTTCCTGATAGGGGTCTCCTGGGATTGGAATAATCTCTTTAATACACTATTAGTTTCTGTTCTTAAAATGTTTTGAAGTTTAAAGTTTATAGCTTATAACCATAGTAGTTTATGGCACAGAAACCCTTGGTTTAGTCTTGATCAGAACCAGTTGAGATACCTTGTGGTTAATAACCAGTACATCTCTACTGGTTCTTCACCTGAGGAGTCACTTTTTCTTCTTACATTATTTTTTTGATTTTAAGAATTCTAGTTTAAGGATATATTCTATATATATAATTTTATATTCACATTTTTTTTTTGCTTACAGTATACATTATTATAGTTTCTTGACCCTATATCGTAGGTGTTTAATTCTCTTAGAGGTTTTTTTTTCCTTTGTTTGAATTTAGAATTTAGATTTTTTTAGATTCTGATGCTAATCTAGATACTCTTACTACCTGTTTTTTAGATTAGATTTTACTTATTTGATAAGATGTCTGTTTTAAATATCGTGACCCGGAACATTAATGGCCTGGGTTCTCCAATTAAGAGAAAAAAGTTTTAACTCATTTAAAAAGACAAAAGAGTGACATAGTTTGTTTTTTTTACAGGAAACTCATCTTATGCCTGAAGAAGCAGATAAATTACAGAGAGAATGGCTGGGTCTAGTAGCTCACAATTGTTATTCAACAAAAAAAAGAGGCTTGGCCATTTTAATTCATAAAGCTCTCCCTTTCATTAAGAGGGATCAGATCACAGACCTGGAGGGCAGAGTACAAATTTTATCAGGATCTTTACATATCAGACATGTGGTCTTCTGCAATGTTTATGCTCCAAACAATAATAGATATGCTTTCTTTCAAAAATTATTAGCCTTGTATTATTGCCATTCAAAGATTGTGAACTTATAGTTGGAGGAGACTTTAATGAGGTTTTGGATCCGTTGTTGGATAACTCTTGCTCAAAAATCAGACAAAACAGATTAAAGCTCATAACTATGTAAAGAACTAGCATCGGATTTGGGTTTACTGGATGTGTGGGATGGCTAACCTGGATGGTAAAGATTTTCTCTTTTTTCTGTGAGACATAATATCTATAGCAGAACAGATTATCTTTCATGCCCTATCCTGTGTAACTTAGTTAAGATTCTTGTTATGACTCCATCATTATTTCAGATCATGGTCTCCTTAAAACAACTTGTGTAATGGAACACTCACCACAGAAGCAGTTTAGGTGGAGGTTTAACATTTCCCTACTTCAGGAACTGGAATTTAGAGAATGGTTAACTAAAGAAACAAAAATATATTTTGATATTAATGATAATAATGAGACCTCATTTCTAAACATGTGGGATGCATATAAAGCTTTCATTAGAGGAGGTATTATTAGATATGCATCCATTAGAAAGAAAAATAGGCAAAAGAGATGGAGAGAAAATAAAAGCTTATTAAACAGTTAGAGGATAGGCTAAAACAATATCCTAATAAGAACCAGGAGCTCATGTATCAACTGATTCAATTAAAATATGAGATGAATAATTTATACTCTAGCAAAGCAGAATATGCTTTGTTTGTACTAAACAACAATATTGGGAATCAGGGAGAAGCAAGGAAAATTACTAGCTTATCATTTAAAAAAACAAAATCAGAATATGATACCTATGATTAGATTGGGTAAAAACAACATTAGTCATAATATTACAGAGATAAATGCATGTTTTCAAGCCTATTATGTGAAGTTATACAAACCCTTTACTCCAGATACTTCATTAGACCTAAATAAATTCCTAGAGGGGGCTAACCTTCCGAGTCTATCAGAAGTAGAGAAGGAGATGTTGAACAAACCTATCTTTAAACAAGAAATATCACAGATAATTTAAAAAGCTAGTCTACATAAAACCCCTGGTCCAGATGGATTTCCCAATGAATTCTATAAAAATAATAATCCAATCATAATAGATTATTTAAAGAATTCATTTTTAGAATCCTTGCATCAGAAAAAGATGTCCGGTACTATGAATGATGCATTTATTTATTTGCTTGGAGAAAAGACAAAGATCCTTTAGACCCAGCACACTATCGTCCTAAAACCCTTTTAACTTTTGACTATAACATCCTGACTAAAGAATTCGCAAATAGACTGAAAGATGTGATACAATCATTAATAAGTAAAGAACAGGTGGGTTTTGTTAGTGGACATCAGGCATCAGATAACCTTAGAAGACTTTTTTCAGTTATTTGGGCAGCTAAGCATTCTACTTCTCCATCTATTGCCCTTTCTTTAGATATTGGAAAGGCCTTTGATTCTCTTGATTGATCATACCTACAAAAAGTATTTTGAGAACACTTTTAAAAATTAGATTTCGATTATACATACCTCTCAAAGCTTCCATAATTTCAAATGGACTTGTTTCTAAATCTTTTAATTTATTTAGGGCACTCATCAAAGGATGTCCCTATCTCCATTCTTTCATTTAGCTTTTGAACCCCTTCTGAGGCATATAAATCTCAGGACACAAATTCAAGGAATTAAAACTGGGAAGATAATACATAAATCATTTGCTTTTGCAGATGACCTTTAGTTACTCTCTAATCCAAAACAATCTCTACAGGCTTTAGATTCTCTGTTAGAGAAGTTTGTGTCAATGTCTGGCCTATGTGAACTGGAGTAAATCAGAAGGAATCATTCTTCAGACATTTAATAAGGAGAAAATTCCTGCTGTTGGCCAATTCGGTGTCTCTTGGAGTGATAAAGGAATTAGATACTTGAGAATGCAAATATTTGATTCAATTTCACAGGTAGTTTGAATCAATATGTCTAGACTAATAGAAAATATACAAATTGACCTTGAGAAATGGTTCAAGTTATCTCTTTCCCTATGGGGTAAGATCAATTTGATTAAAATGATATTAGCTCCTAAAATATGTTATGTTCTCAACAGTTTACAAACAAAGTTAGAGCCAATATGGTTTAAAATATTAGATCAAATCTTTTCTAGATTCATTTTGGGACTATAAGCCTCCAAGATTGAATGTATTTAAAAATTGAGAGCACATTGGCAAGTAGGAGGGTTCAATTACAACTGGTGGCAAAGATATCATTGGGCTTTTTTGTTAAAAAAAATCAGCACTGTGGTTATGTAATAAAGACACAGGAAAAATGCTACTACAGCTTTTAACTGTAAAATAAACTGTTCAACCTAATAAATTGATGGATCTTTTGTTTAGACCTACTCCACTTCATCTTATAAATCACTCTACTTTATCAATTACTAAAGGGCTATTTAAATCAATAGGAGAGAAACTTGAGTTGGGTAACCTTCCATTGCAACTGGCCCCGGTTTGGGATAATCTGAATTTCTCTTTTAATAAATTGCAATTTAAAAATATGGAATGGAAAAGAGTAGGGATTTAACAGGTAGGGAATTTAGTAGATCCAGAAACTGGAATTTTCTATCCCTTGAAAGATTCCACATTTCCAGAATTCAGTTCTAGTTATACCTACAATTAAGAGAGGTAATCACTAAAGAAATTAACAAAACTAATTCTCTCCTTTTGAAAGATTCTAAATGGCTACAAATTTCGAAGCTGGCAAATATGAACAAAGGATCAAGTCTTTTATATAAAATGTTGTCAGAACCTGACAATATTTCCTTTAAAGCTAAGGAAGTGGATCTAAAAGAAATCATCATAGAGGACTGCTGGAAAAAAATGTGGGACACCGCCTATAAATGTAGTAGAGAAGTCAATGGAAACTAACCCAATTCAAGATATTTCATAGATATCATTATTTTCCTCAAAGACTGAATAACATTTTAAATCTAATCTGATGGGATGTTGAAAATGTGGAAAACCCATGCTTCTCTAAAATTCATTCCTTTTGTCAAGAGGTTTTGAAATTTGATATTCATTTTCTCCACTAGTCTATATTTTAGGATAATTCAAAGCTGAAACACTTACCTAGGCCAAGACAGCTTAGTTTATTTAATGTGGCCTTATCTTTTAAAAGACTGCTACTTCAACATTGGAAGTCTGAGACAGTACCTGGCTTGAGAGAGTCAGTAGATTCTTTAGGAAATATTGTTAACAATGAACATATTAGTTATGTAATTCTTCATAAGTTAGATAAATGTAATGAAATTTGGATACCATTCTTTGAATTTATAAAGTCTCAGAACAATTAATGAATTTTTACAGATCTTATTCTATATCTAAACTATCCTTTTGTTTTAAAGTTTTATTGGCTATTCTTAATCTTCTCTAAGTTTATAGGAGATGTCTTTGATTGTTAATGTTGATGAGTTTCTATATGTTTGTATATATAGATTGTTCTTATTTATTCTAATGTGATGGTTTAAGTGCTTATGCCTGTTGAACTTTTATTTAAAGATGCATATACATATTTGCTGTAATGGTTGTAATTTAAAAATGTTAATAAAAATTATTATGGAAAAAAAAAAGTACTGCTAGCCTGGCACAAGACCTCCAGAACTCCATATTAGATGCCCCTTTCAGGGGATCTGTGTTACTCAGCAGTGACACTGAGAAAGGATATTATCCCTGATATGTAGGACTGAGGCAAATCCATCCTTGATGTCCACTTCATGTACCGAGAGGGATACAAAGGCAAGTTGTCTTTTATTTTTTAGCAACAGGGATGCCAGACCAAAGAGGCCCCTGCCAAAGGCCATGCCAAATGCTGGTATCCAACATTAGGAAGCCCTACTCCCCCTGCCAAGTCTCAGAAGTCCCCCGGAGGAGCTGCTGACTACCTCACCATGGCCTCCTGACTTGTGGGGGACCCCCTGCCTCCTACAGATCCTCTAGGATAACCAGTAGGGGGAGATGATTTACCCTCCACCTTCTTGGATTGCAAGACATGATCACAGACTCTTGAGTTCTTCAGTTAACAGCAAGAGGTCACACCATAGAGTTCCTATACAGATCTCTGGACAGCCCTCCCAGGCCTCTCCCATTATTCTCCAAGGCACCTGTCTCTGATAAGGAATGAAATCCAGGTTCTTCTGCAAAAGCCAGCCATAGAGCCCATGGGTCAGGAACAGATAGAAAGGGTACTACTTTCATTTCTTCCTAGTGCCTAGTGCCCCAAAAGAAGGGTAACCTAAGACCCATCTTGGACCTCAGCATGATCAACCTGTACACTGAGTACAAGAGGTTCTGTATGTTCACCATCCAGGGACTTCTACCCCTGCTCCACAAGAGCCATTGGCTTTGTGTGCTGGACATGCAGGATGCTTACCTGCACACCCCTGTCTTCCAGGCCCACCACCACATTCTGCAGTTTGCCTTCCAGGGGGAACATTACCAATTCAAGTCTCTCCCTTTTGGCCTATCCTCAGCATCTCAGGTTTTTGCCAAGTGTCTAGCAGTGGTGGCAGCAGCCCCTATGCCTCAGAGGATCCAGTTGTGCCTGTATCTGGATGATTGGCTTCTATCAGCCCCATCACAGAGCAATCTGAGGGAGTCACTCTCCTTCACCCTGGACCTCTTTTCCAGACTTGGTATAACAGTCAACTATCCCAGGTCCTACCTCTTCCCTCCCAGTGCCTACAATCCATTTGGGGTGGTGCAGGATATGGTCCAGGGCAGGGCCTTCCTCCCAATGGACAGAGTGGAGACCCTGCAGGAACAGGCCAGATTAGTGGCCAACTCAAGCTGGACCACAGCCTGGTTGAGCCTCCATCTTCTCAGAATGATGGCAGCTGTGATCCCCACAGTTCCTCTAGCCAGACTGCATTTGAGGGTGACCCAATGGACTCTTCATGTCCAGTGGGATCAGCAGCTGGACAACCTGGACCACAGAGTCCTAGTGTCTGGGTACATGAAGAAGGATCTTCTTTGGTAGCAGGAGTTGTCCAGTCTCTCCATGGGGTTCTATTTCAACCACCTGCTCCTAGCATGACCCTCACAATGGATGCTTCATGCTTCATGTCAAGGCTGGGAAGTCCACCTGGGAGACAATCAGACTCAAGGAACATGGTTCATGGAAGCATCTCTACACATCAATGTGTTAGAAATGAGAGCAGTACCATATGCCCTCCAGGCCTTTCACCCTCTTTTATGTCCAGGAACACTTCTGATTCAGATCAACAATATATCTGTGGTCTGATACCTGAAAAAACAGGGAGGCATTCACTCATACTGTCTATGCCAGGAGGCAAGGAAAGTGTGGTATTGTGCAGTCCAGCACAACCGCTGTCTGGCTGCTGTCCATGTGTCAGGTGTCAGCAACATCCTGGCAGACATCTTCAGCCACACCACTGTCGGGGCTCATGAGTGAGAATTAAATAAAGAGGCGATTAAAAGCTTATGTGGCCTGTGGGGTTGGCCAGAGACAGACCTCTTCATCTCCTCATCCAATGCAAAACTATTCAATTGTTGCTATCTCATTCCTGGGCATGGTGTTTTCTGGTGAGATGCACTGTCTCTATACTGGACAAGCAGGTTCTTATATGCCTTTCCTCCATTCCCAGTGCTTCAGAGGGTTGTCCAGAAGCTACAGGTGGAATGGGCTCACATGATTCTAATAGCCACTCTTTGGCCCTATCAGATTTGGTTCCCTCTGCTTCAACAGCTATACATGCCCCTTCCCCAGTTCCTCTGCCTCTCCACCATGATCTTCTGACTCAGAAGCAGGGAAGACTGGTGCAGTTAGGCCTCAGATCCCTCCACCTGCATGTGTGGCATATTTTGACACATTTGGAATAACTCCCATAGTTATTATTGTTTTACAAAAATTGTCAGCTATGCGGTCACATTTATAAAAATTGAATTATAATAGTGAGACTTTCTGAAATGTTGTTTGACTTACCATACTCATGCTTTCCTACCCACTTACTCAATCTCCTACTTGTTTCTGTCCTTGTACTAACTAATTCCTGTTGCTTCATATCAAGAGGTTGTTGATTTTCATATTATGGAAATCAGTGACCAACCAGCCCTGGCATTGTGAGACTGAGAAGTTGACTGGCTGCCCCTGGAATTGCAAGCTAGTGTAGGAACAGAGTGAACTCCAGCATTTTAGACACTCTACAGATCCAGGGAGGAACCTTATGAACTCCTTCCTAGTAGGGCTCCTACTGGTCCCGGGAGGCTGCCGACACTCTGCTGGGGTGCTAGGCACCTACCACCCATGTGGGGTGCTGGGCTTGGGAGTCACTTCCAGGTATGGGCCTTCTGATGCTGGTTGGGACCTGCATATTAGAACTCTGCAATGTGCCAGAAGAGGCTGAAGGTGACAAGCGGCCAGACCTTCAATCAAGGGTACTAGCTGTGAGACCCTCAATCAAGAGCCAGCCATGTAAGTGGGACCACCATCATCCTTTTGCCCATTGTTGTGTATCAATGATATAGCTCCACACTCCAGGATCAGTGAAAAATCCTGCTTTAAGGAACTTCTGTAGATCTGCAAACTGTGAGTACCCAGGGCTTGTCCATGGAAATGAAAGGGGAGTGTTCAGTTGATTTAAGTAATTCCATTTCCAAGCACCCAGGGCTCCAACAACCAGCCAACCCATGGCAACGTTCAGATCTGAAATCAATGGGAGCGCCAAGACTCTCAGGGCAGAACATTGGTACCAGTGGGGGTGGGCAGCTGGGGAGTGGACTGGCCTTTGGGCCCACTATGTTTCAACCTATTAATGCTTGCTAACCATTTCTTTTCCTCTCCACAGCTATCCCTTATCCAGATACCCCATCCTAACCATTGCCCCTAATAAAGCTGTGAGTTTACTGTTTGAAATTACTGTGTACAGGGTATTCATATATCTGACAACTTATTGCTGGTTTATGGTTCAGGGTGGTAACAAACTGTTGGTTATCCAGTGTTTGGAGTGGTTGGTAGGGAAGGTGGGTATGTGCAGCATCCCAGGGGACTATGTCAGTCAGTCACCTAACCCACTTCTAATTTTTTCTGGATGGAGGCACCACACTATTTATTATAACTTTGAGATAGAACCCCGATTACCACCGTAGCCGGACCCAGACCCCTTAACCTGTTAGAGGGTTAGTAGGTAGGGGTAGCAGCCCATTGGCACATGGCACCTGGGCTACACTGCAATTGTGTACTTTTAGTAATTGGAATACAGTTTATAATGGTCAGTTGTATGACAGTCAAGTAATTGTGTCATAGTGCTGCTGATGCTGCAGTTTTTGTAGCTATCACTAAGCGGAATTAGTAAGTCATGAATGACAGAATCAAAGAGCAGCAGCACTGTGACACAATTACTTAGCTGTCATGCAACTGATCGTTAAATATCATAAGCTGACCAAGCAAAAACTTGCTCTCTGACACCTTGTTCGACAGATGATAAATTAAACTGTGCTCCTTTACTAAAAGTATACATTCTCATTCACAGAAGCCTTATTAATGGGTATGCCCAGAGCTTTCTTGAAGTGGCTATTCTGTATCAGTGATCAGCATTCTGTTAAAAGCACTGACTTGTGCTGACAACATAAGCACGCAAAGGCAGACAGTTAATCACATGGGCTTTGTGAATGAGCATGTACTAAGAAGGTTATCATTGCAACTCATGCACAAAGTAACCAGCTTATGGGATCTGAGTCTGTTTTCTTTAATTGACGTAACACGGACTCAGGCTCCACTGATCTCAGAGATCATAGTTGTTCTTGCTGGTGGCTCCAGCACTATCAGCTAGTGCTTCCCCTTCCCAGTCAAAACCTTTGTGCACATTCTAAAATATGTTAAAGAACGACACAGAAAGACTTGGTGACAAATCTTTTTATGCAGATATGTAAAATCCCTAAAAAAATGATATATTAAAGTGGATACCTGCTGTTTAAAGTAGTGATGTGCTACCAAGTTTTGAACAGGCTCAGAGGAGTTACCATCTGGTTCTGTGCCCATCATGTTCTAAGGCATGGGGTCATGATGTCGCAGACAAAACTGCACATGTCACACCTATGCATGAAAAACAGTGTGCGGCAACACAGCAGCGGCACATAATGGTGTCCACACATGAACACCACACACTCGATCCTTCAATCTGTTTTTTGCAGAGGGGTTTTCCCCCAGATCCCCTGCATGGGAGACAGAGCCCCTCCAAACACCCTGTATTAAATATAATCAACTCCACGGGTGTGTGGACAGTGGGTCAAGTTAAAAAGTCAACTGTGGTGCTTAGTCATAACCGCACAGTGGGAATATTTAAAAAAATTGCTCGAGGAGGGTTTCAAACCCTGGTCTTCCCCTCCTTTACTGCTGGGTTGGGTGATCTAGCCACTTCACCATGGAATCAGCTCACCTGAGCATCTGACAGTCGGTGGTTACATCTCACTCTCTATGGTACGGAGCAACTGGGGCTAGTAATATAGTCGTGATACTATTTACCCTGTTAATCTCATACCATAAGTTACATTCCATGCAGTTCTTCATGCATGGTTTAGATTGTGCTATACTGACCCGATACCATTCTCCATCCACTTCAATAGGAAACAAGCTTCACAAGATATAACTGACATCATCAAAGCTGGTCTTGTTTTGTTATATTGTTGTTTTATACATGCAGTACTGTATAATTTTATATCAGAATGTAAGTTATCCTGTTTTACACTAAAATCTTCAGTGTTTTCAACTGTCACCTGCACTACTTTGTACTAGTGTACCTGCTGGGACCACAAATGTTCAGTTGTTGACCATGCTGCCATGTTCTGGAGTGCATAGGACCCTATGTATTTGACTGGTGGCCATGGCAGTATTTGGCAGTACACTGTGAACTTCTGTATTTTTGATATACTGTAATAATTTAAAATAAAAAAGGGATATTTGTTGAGACCAGCAAGAAACAGTCAGTTTCCATAAGTCTGGGAGGTGACAGCTACAAAAATAATCTAACTGAGGTTTGCTAAGCCTTGATCTGAATGAGTCTGAATCAGTGAGATGACTGAATGGGACTGCAGTCATCAACTGTCCGTAGCTTATTTGTTTGTTTGTTTGTTTAAACAAAGAATGTTGCATTTGAATCAACCCAAAAGTAGCATTCCAGCAGCTGAGTTGTTGCAACATAGTCCAATAGGCAATGCACGAGGTCATGTATACCATTCTCAGTGCCTTCTGTACGTATACCAGAAGTCTGTAGGCAAAATAAAAAAATTCAATACTTTGCAATATTTTGTGATATTTATTTTACAATCCTTTGTATCTGCATATGATGTATCACTTTGTAATGCAAAGATGGAAACCCTGTGGAGAATAAGAAAGTAGATATCCTAGTGTACCAAATTCATGCCCAGCTTACCAATGAGGACATACTAAATCATGTCTTTACTCTGTAATGCATTTTGGATTACATGCATTTTTTTATGAAGACTCTTAAATAGTTATTCAGTACAGGGTCACACACACAAAAAAAAGAAAAGCGATTGCAACTGGGGTCTAACATGTGAATCCCTCTCAAGTCATCAGTATACAGTCTCCACAAGACAGGCACCAGCATTCACACTTAAAATCCATTATTGTTTGTCATCAGGAGTGGAATCTCACTTCTGTGATAGAAAGTTAAACATTTATGTAAATTAGACCACAGTAGACATGCCAGCATTGTGAAGGGTCTGCGATGAGAATATTGATCCCACCCCAAATTAACAGACAGTTGTCAGAATCTGTCCTTTGACTGCTCAGCCTCAACCTTCCCCATGTCAATTTTTCAGAGATATGTGTTGTGCTATGCATGTGGATTGCCATTTTGTTTTTATTTAGATTTGTACCTACTTACTTGTAAATCGTTTTCTTACATAGTTCAGCTTTACACATTACTATCAGGACAAGGAAGGCATCATTTTTTTTACTTTAATACAATAATTCCCCCAAAACAATGCCACCTCATACATAGCAACACTGAACACAGAGCATGTCACTGATATATATTATTAAATACACCCCCTCCTCCTTTTTCTCCTGCACTGAGCATTGACTGTGATAGTCACATCTCAACCAGCTACATTATAAGTGCTCCGGTTGGGACAAGGACAGACTCTATTTTGTTTTTTTAATTCAGTAAACTAGTGTCTTCTACCCCTCCATATTCCTAGTTATAAATATTGCACAACGTTTGACAGTGAAATTCAGATGGACACATTGTCAGAAGTCTGATCTGAACAAGGATAACACTTTCTTTTTTTGGTTTTCTCTTTAAGAATTAAAATAAGAAATGTACTATAGCACTCCCACCTTCCTAACAACTCCGAGTGTGCCACTAACACCATAACTGGCTCTGCTATCAGGAGTCCAGTTGAAACGAACATTCCAAAATGTTTGAGAGAATCCAACATCATCAATACCTAACCGATGAGCTATATTTCCCCTCTACCCCTCACATGCTATCTAATTGTATTTATTACACAGACTGGATAATATGGAGGGAGAAGGTGTACAACTGACTTGTGGGGAAGGTTTAGGCTGAATGGTCAAATAACAGATTCTGCTAAGCCATTCCCCTTTGATGCAACTGTGCCTATATTTGCAATCTCAGATATACTTGTGACAGTTTACCTGCTTTAAGGCAGCTTTTGCCAAATTTTAGGTGCAAGATCTGTAAAAACAGTCCTCGATATAGACGACAGCTGGACCACAAAAAATTGGACTAACTTGTTTCAAAGGGCTTGTGGCAATCTCAGGTCTTTGAAAATCTGGCCCCTGGAGTGGACTTCTTAAAGGAAATACCCAATTTTTCAAACATAAATATTAAAAAATACAAAACTCCCAAACGCTCAACCCCCAGGAAATCTGGCCCCACCAACCTACACAACCATACAAAACTTCAGTTTAAGTTCACAGTTTTGGTTTCTCTTGATGAGAGTAAAAATGCATCAAATAAAACTCATTGAAATCCTATACAAAAATACATTTAATTTCACACTTTAAAATCTCTTAACATATTGACCCAATTTACATTAAATTTCATGGGTTGTAGAGCCTGCCATAGTCAATTATGAAAGTTTCATGTAAATCTATAGCACCATCTTTGCAGTGAGTAGAGCTGCAGACTTCTACCTGTCTGACATGATAGGCTTAGTACTACATGTGATAGTTAATAGGCATATTCCATAGGTGCAACAGTAGCTGTAGCCAGGAGAGTCACAGTAGTGGCAGCCACAGTCACAGCACTAAAACAGATCACCCTAGTGTTGAACAAAGCATGCAGATTACTGCTAGGAGCAAATAGACTAACTCACACCTGTGAACAATATGGTTAATCTAGCTGGCAAAACCTGCATTACAGGATTAAGTACCAAGTGTGTCTGGTCACCAAAAAGGCCACTCTAGGTCTTACACCATTGGGGTTCTAAAATCTACTGTGCCAAACTGATACACCTAGGTTAACACAAGGTGCCATAAGTAACACCCTCAAGGTACCTTTCAGAAGGATCATGCAAGTACAGTGATCATTTGGGTGCTGATTACCGAGGTAGCTGAACTCTCTCCTAGTGATGTGGTAGAGGCTATTAAAATCATCAGGCAGTTTAAAATACAACTTCATTCTCACTGACTACATACAGTGGCTCGACTGTACCCACTGATACCCCCATCTCACTGGGATTTCTATTATGATACCCTAGCACTTACTCTGGCCTGTCTGATCCTGTGACCCAGCCATACTCCTTCCATCTCCCCTACCCTTTTCCTCTCCACTACCTCCTATTTACCCCCTCACCTCAACCCCTTCATAACCCCCTCACCGTATGCCTCATCCACCCCTTCTCCATCCACAGACCCCCACGCACACCCTCATCAATTCTGTTCAAAGCTGCTCCTACCATTGCCATGGCTCTATGGCTGCTGCTACTTATTACTCTTTTATTCCCCAATGTTTACTCCTTCCCCACCCCAGGACTGTCTTTAGCTGCATAATTACTGAAATTGTAATGCACCTATAGGTATCCTTAATGTAACTCAATTTTGTAATTCCCAGCCTTGTATGTACTGTACTACTGCCTTCCTATCTGTTGTTGTTTATTGTATTGTATCTTGACATGTAACCTTGGTAAACAAGCTTATAGCTCAAAGGTATTTATCAGAGACTCCAATAAATAAAGTTGAGCCTGTATTGTCACAGCTCAGTAGTATAATATCAACCAGAACAGGAAGCGTGCTGCAAGAAAAGACAGCTGGTAGCTGAAATAAAATTAAAAATGAAAGCATATCCACGATAGAGAGTTACTGGGACCCTACTGTATTACCAACATTTAAAAAACAAAGCTTCAAACCAAACTAGGAGGTAGCGCAGCATTGTATTGGTTGCTATTAAACAGATACAAAAGCAAGCCCAGATACAGTCTCGCCACAACTCTATTAAAGTGCTGGGAACTTACAATAGTATTGGCACACCCACATTTGAAACTGTGCTGCAATATTACTGTTGGTATTTAATTAACCACAAATATGAAAGCAAACCACAGATAGGAGTAAGCAGGGCCCAACTGTCTGTAGCACAAACTGCTGCAACTAAGAAATATCTGCTGCAATTACAAACACTGGCACTGACAAACTTGCATGTATCTCATTAAAAATGAAAGAACACACATCTACCAACTGTCACAAGCCCACTTTCATGGGCTGGGATTCTCTGAATCACAACAAAACCCTCTTGTGACAGTGGAGGATGTGGTTAGGGACACTCCTCCTCAGTCTATTTATTACACTTGCTATTTCACAACTGAATGTATGCCAGAGAATCCCAGGGCACCCCTCTCTCCATGTGAGGGAGTACAAATACAGCCTCAAGTTTTTATTCCTGGGGTAGAGCCCTCTCGGCCACTGTACACAAACCAGAAAGCCACAGTCATGTATAGGTTTCGGGGGGCCCTATACACCCTAATATGTGTCTTTCCCCCAGTAATGCAGACCTCAGTTCAACCCCTCCACAGGCCCCTCCTGAGACCATTTGCATTTCCTCCCCTCCTTTCATGATGAAGTCTCTAGTGGTACTTCACTTTTGGTAGTGTTTGGTCAGAAACAGTCACACATGCGTGGTATAGTCTGAAACAACCCTTACCAAGGCAACTCACACAAAAGAAATAGGCAGAATTATTTTAAAATAAGCCAAAAGCTTTACTAGTTAATTAATAAATGCATAAAATAATAAAAGACAAATAATTTTAGACATTAGTTACAAGGTATTAAAAATAAAATAGAAAATATACATAAAACCTACACTTTAAAACTCTGAGATTAAAGTCTACCTCAAGTCCTTAGTTACTGAAATTTGAAGTGCAAAGTCTTTACAAAGGCACTTGAAAATATTAGCTTTTGTAGTGCAGAAGAATTCTTGGAAGAAAACGTCTCTGCTGTCCTAGCAGGCAGCTAGGGTCTCCAAATAGCAAAGGCCAAAAGGCTAAAAGGCTCAGATACAGTCTTTCTCCTTTGTTTAATGGAATTTCTCAAAGGGCAAGCCCAGTGGCCAATGGCTTGCCCTGCTATTGGCTAGCATTCTGTTTCTATGGCTAAGCAACCAATACGTTTTCAATAATTTATTATAAGACACAAATATGAAGCTGTAAATATGAGAGAAAAATAAACCTCAGAGATCAGCTAATTTAATCCGGAATTCTTAGTGGAAATTCCAGCCTCCCTCCTTGAAAATTGCTGTAATTAAGTTCCACTCAGTATAGCTACAGTTATTTATTTAAATGGTAGCCTATTAAATGTAACATGATTAACTTAAGTAGCCTTGCAGAGACAAAGGGAAGCCAGACATCCAGTCACCTCTGGATGCTGTTGGTGCATTCAAACACAAATGGACATGCCTGCTGGCCAACTCCGCTTAATTACTCTTTTGTCTCCTTATAAATGATTTAATTAACTCTAGTCTCTGGCTAGCAGCTGACAGATTCTCTGCCCAGTAACAAAGGATACAACATCATTCTCCCAGGGCCCATGTCTTTGTACCCATGATCCCTTGCAACTTGACCTGGCTTTTTCATGGCCTTCCCTGGTGTATTATATACATAAAATCATATGAAATATGACTAAAACAATAAGGTATGGATCTATCATGCCACACCAACTACTGTATTTGGAGGTCTAATGTACTGTGTCTATCAGGTACCAGACACAGGACAGAGTGAGAACAGATGGGTCCACTCACCCAGTTGTGGGTGTACACTGATGGAGCAGTGTGGCCTGCTGAGAGCTGACTTTACAGTTGACATCATAGTGTGATACACTTTGCTTGTGATCCTTATCACTCTGGACTACAGTGCTCCAGACCATTTTCGAGGGGTAGGATTAAGAATTAGGCTGGCTCCTCCTTTCACAGCTTGATTGGCTGTTTCTTACTGACATGTAGTCTGGTGGCAGCAGGGAAGGACAGGATGTCTCTGGAGAGGTTTGGTGGGGGGATTGTGATCCTGGTGGCCACTACTACTCTTCATGACCCTAACAGATGGATCAGAGATCCATGGTGAGTAAGTACCAACTGCCCTCCAACTGGATCCAAATGTGTGTTAAAATCTTGCTGCTTAGCCTTCCCATTGGCTAGTGCATGAAGCTAGTTATTCCTTTTTACAACCCAACTGGCTCTGACTGCTGTGCAGTTCAGTGGCAACAGGGAAAAACAGGACCTTTCTGGAAGTGTTAAGGGTGGGGAGGGAGATACCAGTGGCATCTATCACCTCTCATGACACTGACGGATGGACTGGAGACCCATGGAGAGTGTGAAGCAATAGACTTAATATATATATATATATATATATATATAAAATATTTTATTATTTATATTGCACCTTTCAAATATCAAGGTGCACCCCAGTAAAATGAGATAAAATACAGACTACAACAATAAAAATACAGAAGAAATATTATAAAACAACACAACAATTAGTAATCAGTCAAACCTTTTCCCCTAAAAAGGATTTAAGAGACTGTTTAAAACTCCCCACGGTCGTACACTCCCTTATCTGATGGGGTAGAGATTTCCAAAGGGAAGGGGCCACAAACATGAAAGCCCGGGCCCCAGCTGATTTTAATATTACCCATGGAATCTCTACCAACCCCTCATTGGCTGAGCAGAGCGACCTCACAGGGCAGTAAGGGATCAGGAGTTCTTTCAAGTAATCAGGGCCCAGATCATGCAGGGCTTTAAAGTCAGTAATCCGACTTTAAAGGTGATCCGCCCACTGAACTGGCAGCCAGTGCAGTTCCTGTAACACCGGAGTAACATGGGAAGATCTAGAAGTACCATCAATACTCTGGCTGCAGAATTCTGCACTAGCTGCAAGTGGCGAGATAGCAACCCCCAGAAGCCCAAGGTAAAGTGAGTTGCAGTAGTCCAGGCATGAGGTCACAAAGGCATGCATCAAAGTTAGCAGATCACCAGACAGATGAGGTGCTTGATTCTGGCAATGTTTCTTAGATGATAAAAAGATGATTTTAGCATTGCTGACACCTGAGATCAAAGAGTCAGCCCCCGCTTCTAAAATCACTCTCAGATCTCACATCTATTCAGAGACCCGTAGCTCGACATCCCCACAAAACACTCCAGATGGGGTGCAGGCCATAGGTCCCCCTGTCCGGTGATCTGGATCCCATACCAGCACCTCCATCTTTTCAGAGTTCAACTTCATCCAACTGGACCTCATCAAATCCTGGATTTCATTCAGGCAGCTGTTAACTACCAAGATAGCTCCTTCCTGGTTGGGTGCAAAGGACAGGTACAGCTGGGTATCATCTGCATAACAGTGAAACCTCAGCCCATACCGTCTCACAATGTCTCTGAGGAGAAGCAAGTACACTGCAAACAACATGGGGGAACAATACAGAGCCCTGAGGAACCCCACAAAATAGAGAGATGGGATCAGAGAAAAAAAACCCTGACACCACCTTCTGAGTTCTTCCAGTGAGGTATGAAGTGAACCATCTGAGAACAAGCCCAGAGAGTCCACAAATACATCTCAGGTGCTCAAGTAGGACCCCATGGCCAACAGTGTCCAATGCTGAAGACAAATCTAATAGTACCGAGATGGACCATTTTCTCTGGTCTATCGCTATCAGGAGATCACTGAGCACCCGAACCAGCACAGTCTTGGTACTGTGCCTCTTTCAAAAACCTGATTGGAGAGATTCGTAGATACTATGGATTGTCAAATGGTTCTCCAACTGGGCTGCCACCACCTTCTTGATCACCTTACCCACAAAGGGGAGGCTCGAGATAGGTCTGTAGCTGGCAAGACAGTCTGGGTCTAGAGATGCTTTCTTCAACAAGGGTGTCACCACTGCCTCTTTCAAGGAACGGGATATTCACCTGAGTCAAGGAAGCACCAGACTATCAGTGATAGAACCAGTAGAATGGACTTAGGCAAGACAAGCCAATTTATTTATTAAATGCCCATTCAAAACTCTGGGTGCCATACAGGGCAATAATTTAAAACATTAAAACACAATAAAATTAAAGATGTCAGGATATATGCACACAACAGAAATAATACCCCTGACTATATACGCTCTGGAGGAAAAGGGAGGAGGATATAATAAAGATTTTCAGATACCTCACAGCCATAAAAACATACAGGAGAGTGTTGTTAAGGTGAAAGACATTACAAGTCCTTTTCAATTACATCTGTAATAATAAGGAAATGTCAACAATTGGGCCACTGCAAGATTCTCAGGAGTAATATGATCACTGATATAGCCCAAATAGCTGACATGCAAAATAAATATTTACACCAGTGTACAATAGTAAACTAGTAGTCTTACTCGACAACATTGTGATAAGCGTAGGGTTGGCAAGTCTAGTTTCAAGATCGAAGATATAAAACATAGGCAAATGAAACTGGAGCCCAGTAAAACACAAGGACCAGATGGATTACACCCAAGACTGATTAAGGAATTGGCCAATGAGATGGGTGAATCACTCACTGCAATATTCCAACAATCCTTGGATGAAGGGAGTGTATTAGAGGCCTGAAGGACTGCGAATGTGGTACCAATATACAACAAAGGCAGTAGAAAGGAGGCTTATGGCTACAGGCCAGTGAGCTTGATCACAAAAGATTACATAATGGAATTTATACACCAGACTGGGAGCATAGATAAGTCCCATTATGGATTCACAAAGGGTCATTTATGCCTGATAAATTTATTAGAATTTTATGGAAATGTCAGCCAGGATTTGGATGGCAGTGTATCAGTAGACATGATATTTCTGGATTTTCAAAAGGCATTTGACAAGGTACCACATGGAGAATTATTGATGCATTAATAGAAAAACAGATACATGGGAGCATTGCTAGATGGATTGCATCCTTGTTGCCTGTCAGGAAACAGAGGGTATGCATAAGAGGCATATACTCAGACTGGTGTGGGGTGATGAGTGGAGTCCCTCAGGGATCAGTGTTGGGGCCATATTTATTTAATTTATACGCTGAGTCAATGAGGAGTGATTAAAAATATTTAGGAGGCAAAATTCACTGATGACACGCACATTGGCATTGTAAATAGCAGGAAAGTTACCTCAAAACTATAGAGAGCCTTCTGATGTTGGAGAACTATGCAAACAAACACCGGCTGAATTTTGATTTAGATAAATGTACAGTTATGCACCTGGGGAAACAACACTGAAGTGCAAAACTGTACTTGCTCATGGGTAAAAACATAAGGGTAGCACTGGAAGAAAAGGACCTAGGCATAACAGTAAAAATTACTTGAATGTTAAAACCATTGCAATAAAGTAATTAAGAAAGCAAGTGGGATACTAAATTGTACTGGAAGGCATATTAGGAGTAGGAAGAGAGGGTCCTGGTCCACTGTCTGCATCGTTGGTGAGGCCTCACATGGAGTACTTTGCACAGTTTGGTCACTAGGAGAACAGAGAACCACCAGAATGATAGGTGACCTACGGAGATTACAGTATGAGGAGAGGATGAGTGAGTTGGGGATGTTTTCTTTGGAGTACCAAAGACTGAGGGGTGATATGTGCGGTAAAGGGCATTAACAGACAATGACTTATGGAAGTTCTTGTGACGTGATATGACAGATTAAACTTATTGCAAAGTGGCTCACTCCCTACAGTTGGTAGTGAAACATTTTGGAACTGCCTTCCTGAGGAAGTAGTGGGTAGCAGGAAACTAAGTGAATTCAAAAGAAGCTTGACAAACACTGCATTTTCAAAAGATAAGAGTTATAATCACACTGAATAACAAGCATTTGTCAATGCTGAATGTTGATTGAGTTGGTCCGTTGAGGTTGTTGAATGGCCCGTGTCAGTCGCACATTCTGTTTCTCCCATGCTGCAGGGTGCTGTTTGTATGGGGCTCTTGCCTGCATTGGCATGTTTATCTGCCGAGAAAGAGATGTGCAGCTGTGGCACCAGAGCTGTGTTGAGGTGGGTCACCCCCCCCCCACTCACTCATTCTGTTTGTGCTGGCGCTGGAGGCTACCCTTTTGTAGTGGTCTCTGCCTGTGTTGGTGGCTTTTTCTGCCCACAAAGAAATCTGCAGCAGTCATGACACAGGTCCATTGAGGTAGCCATTCCCTCTCTCTCATTCACTGTGTTTGTTTCTGCTGGCACTGCAGTCTGGCCTTTTGTACTGGGCTCCTGACTGCATTGCTGCCTTTTTCTGGCCACATACAAATCCGCAGCAGTCAGGATACAGGTCTGTTGAGCTCGGTCAGTCCCTTCTCTCAGTCACTCGTTGTGTGTCTCCCTGCAGTACAGGCTGTCCTTTTGTACTGGGCTTCTGCCTGCTTTAGTACGTTTTCCTGCCCCCAAAGAAATCTGTAGGTGTCCCGACAGAGCTCTATTGAGGCTGCTGTCTGCACCTATCTCACTCACTCATTCCATTTCTCCTGGTGCTGCAGGCTGGTCTTTTGTACTGGGCTTCTGCCTGCATTGGAATGTTTTGCTGACCCCAAACAAATCTGCAGGTGTCCTGACAGAGCTCCACTGAGGTGGGTCACTCCCCCTCTCTCACTCGCTCATATTGTTTCTGCTAGTGCTGCAGGCTGCCCTTTTGTACTGGGCTCCTACCTCTGTTGGCGTTCTACACAGTCCCAACAGGCTCTGTTGACTCACTCACTCACTCACCCTTCCTCACTCGCTCATTCTGTGTCTCCTGAACTGCAGGCTGCCTTTTCACTGGGTTCCTGCTTGTGTTGTCACCTTTCCTGCCCACAAAGAAATCCCCAGCAGTCTCAACAGAGCTCAATTGAGCTCAGTCACTCACCCCCCTCCCAGTTGCTCGATCCTAATCTGTCCCAAACACTGATTTCCAACAGCGACTGAAGTATTCTGTGGCAGAAGTGTGAAAATACATTTCAGCCAGGATGTGAAACATGACATCTGTACTGTTCATAAGGAGGTGTGAACAAATGGCAGCGCTGAAAATCTGGTGTTTAAATATTACTAATTTGCAAATTTACAAGGCTGTGTGGAAACTGCACAACACACGGTCCTAATATTATCATTTTATGGAATTTCATCACAAAATTGTCAACATACCCATTTTAGGAGCTCTGCTCATGAACAGTGCCAGTGTGATTTTCTTACTATGTCCCCAACACTGATTTACCACAGCGACCATGCCATTGTGCGCCAGAAGTGCGAAAACACATTTCAGCTAGGATGTGAAAAATGACACCTGCAGTGTTCATAAGGAGGTGTGGCAAAATGGCAATGATGAAAATCTAGAGTGAAAATATCACAAAGTTGCGAAGGTACAAGCGTGCATGAAACCTGCATAATGCACATTCATAACACACTCATTTTGTGTACTTTCATCACCAAATTTCCAACATAGGCATTTTAGAACCTCTGCTAATGGACAGTCCCAGTGTCATTTTTATAATATGTCCCGAACATGGATTTTCCACAGCAACCACGGTATTGTGCGCCAGAACTGCAAAAAAAACACATTTGGCCAGGATTGTGAAAAATGACAGCTGTACTGCTCATAAGGAGGTACAGAAGAATGCTAATGTTAAAATCTGAAGTGAAAAGAATATTATTAATTCAATGGTTACGGAGTGCAAGTAAACTGCACAATGCACTACACAGTCATTTTATGGAGTATTGTCACAAAATTTTTAACATAGGCATTTTAGGACCTCTGCTCATGAACATTGCCACTGTCAGTTTCTTAATCTGTGTGGAGCAATGATTTCCCGCACTGACCGCACTGTTCTGCGCTGGAAGTGTGAAAACACATTTCGGTCAGGGTGTGAAAAATGACGGCTAGTACTGTTCACAAGGAAATCTGAAAAATGCCAATATTGAAAATCTGGGGTAGAAAATATTGCAAATTCGCAAGAGATTACAAGCGTGCGTAGCAACGGCGCAACACACACTAGTAAAACAGTCATTTTTTGGATTTTTCCCACCAAATTTGCAAAATAGGCTTTTTGAGAGCCCACCTCATGAACTTTGGCACTGTCGTTTTGTTAATCAGTCCCAAAAGGTGATTCCATGCAGTGACCAGGAAATCACCTTTCAGGGCTGATTAACACCATGACAGTGATAGAAGTCATGAGGAGGGGTCCCAAAAACCCCATGTTGAAAATGTGGTGGCAAAATTCAAAAAAATGCCTGAGATATGCATCAAAGTTGAAAAAAAACCCCTATTTATTCCATTATACAGCTTACTGGCATTTTCTCAGTTTGCAGTCAGCTTTGAAGGGTGAAGACATGTTCCCAGTCCACCGAAGATTGTCATGCCAAGCTCTAGAGGTAAGTAGGGGGTGAGAGGGGTGTGGGAGGCAGGGTGTGCAGTGGGTGGGTGCGGGCTGTGGGGGGGCCAGGAGACCACCGAGGGACTGTTCCTTCTTTACAGGCGAAAAAAAAAGACATTGCGGGATGGTTATTTTTTACAGTGCAACATGGCATGCTGGGGTAGGCTCCCAGCATACCATCTGAGTCTTTTGGGGGGCACTGTAGCCGATGGAGGATTAGGCACCCTGTCAACACAAAACAAAGGGTGGGGAGTTATGCCAATGGGGATTGGGCACCCCATCAGCAGACAAGAAAACTGGGGGATGTTACATATTACCGATGGGTAGTAGACTCCCCATTGGCAACTATACATCTGGGGCACTGCAGCCGATGGGGATTGGGGCCCCATCAGCAAACAAATGTGGGTGCATGCTGCCTGGGATTGGGCACCCTTGGCAGGGAGGGGATATTTGTTTGTGAACAGGCAGCAAGCTGCCACCATGTTCTAAACAATATCAAGGCTACAACATCCCGCCCTGCAATGATGGGTGGCTTCTTCATTGCAGTGAATGGCTGACACTGGAATGATAGGGTGGCTCTTAATTGGGCGGCTATTTTCTCACGTTGGTGGCATGCTGGCTGAACTAGTGTCAGCAGCAGCATGCCACAGCATTGGCTGAAGGGGGCCAAGCCTTTACAAGCTGTGGAGGTATTGGCCACAACAGTGCCACACCTCCACAACCTGCTTTTAAGAAAGGTGTCCCAATATGTTTCTTGTGCATGCGCGCAATTAACATAAAAAGGTACGTTGTATGGACAATAGTCTACTGTGCTCTGAAAATAACTATGATACCTCTGATGAGGGAAGCATTTTTCAGAAAAAAGATGTTCAAGAACAAGAGGTCATGCTATGAAGCTGGGGGTGGTAGACTCAGAGGAATCATCAAGAAGTACTTCTTCACAGAAAGGGTGGTGGATGAATGGAACAGCCTCCCAGTGGACGTGGTGGGACAAAAACTGTAACAAGATTCAAGAATGCATGGGGTAGGCATAAGGGAACCTTAGTGGTTATGAGAGACAAGGTAAAACTGGAGATCAAATACGGTCTGCGGTATTACAGTAGGTAGGAAATGTGGGCAGACTGGGTGGGCTAGGATGTCCTTACCTGATGTCAAATTATATGTTTCTATTACCACAAAGAGTAATTTTAAAATGTCCTAAATGTCAGGCTAAACAAGTGAGATTTTCATAAACCCTAAAAGCATTCCAGTGACGGGCTCCTACAAATAAAACTACTGATACTTCATCTAAATTCCACAATATAGGTGTGTCAATGTAAAAGCTGTAATTCTTGATGATTTCAGGTGGGAACATGGAACCCTGAAGAGCCCCACTTCAGAGGAATGAAGGGGTTGTGCAGTGTTGTATACAATCAGAAGGTCTTCCAGGTAGCTAGGGCCTCAGTCAAACAGGGCTTTTTATGCAAACTTAACTTGAAGCTGATGTGCCACCTCATTGGCAGTCAGTGCAGTTTCCATAAGACCAGCCTTACATGCCCAGACCTTCAGATCCCTGCAATCAGCCAGGCTGCTTAGTTCTGCCTGAGTTGCAAGTGAGGCACTAGCACTACAAATAGCCCTAGGTAGAGAGAAGTGCAGTAGTCCAGTCAGGAGGTGACAAACGTATGTACTAGAACCTCCAAGTCAGAGGCTGCCAGATAGGTTCAAATCCAGGTTATATTGCACGACTGGTAAAATCCACTGCAACCAGATGACATCTGATGTTCTAGACTCAGTCCACTGTCCCCAGTGACACCTCAATTTCTTCCATTATCTGCAGCTCATAGTGTAGTACCATTTAATGGTGATAACAGGGCACTATTAATATTCATTGCTGCCCCCACCTGACCTTGTTTCACCAGTAACACCAATGTATTCATTACATTTAGTCTGTGATGGCTTGAGGCCACCTAATCTTGTATTCCAGCCAAGTACTCATCAAGCACTCACTCATACTACGTGAACCTTGCAACTGCCTTATATGATTTAGACTGGGCCATTACCAGTCATTAATATATGCTCCTATTTACCCCTCACTGTCACTGCTCCCCTGAGAATAGACCATTTCACTGGTCCTTGCTCATTGTCCTACCACTGTCCTGACATAAGCATGTTCACCCCCAACCTCTCACTCTGGCTATTCCTTCCTCCTCACTTAGACTAGACAAGAGTGTTCGATGAATAAATGTGTTTCTACTGATGTATGAATGTATTGCTGACAATGTTTGTACCAGCTACTATGGCCCTTACCCACTTCTGTCTGTAACTCCCTACACTGCGTGATCCTGTTGATATAAAACCTTTGTAAAGGAGCTATTAGCTCAAAGGTGTATTCTGAATGCCTAATAAATAAATAAATAAACACAACTATCAAGGCCCTGATAATATTAACCCAAGGTTTATAAATGAAACTGCCAAATCATTGGCCATTCCATTAGTGTTGTTATTTAATGAGTCCTTACTTGAAAAAGCTGTCCCAGATGACTGGCGCTCTGCTACTGTTGTCCCTATTTATAAGAAAGGAAATAAATCCGATGTTCAGAATTATAGACCTATTAGCCTTGCATCAATATTAGGGAAAGTAATGGAGCGGCTAATTAAGATTCAGTTTGAAAAATAAATAGATAATTTAGATATCCAGGATAGGACTCAGCGAGGTTTTAAACAAGGCCATTCATGTTCCACTAATTTGATCTCCTTTTATAATAATATTAGTAAATATCTAGACAATATAATTCAATCTGATGTCATGCTGCTTGACTTCAGCAAAGCTTTTGATAAATTATCTCATTCTATCTTAATTAATAAATTACTCAAATTTGTTTTTTCACCATGTCTTGTAAACTGGACTGCAAAGTGGTTGCAAAACAGGATCCAAACAGTAAAAATTAATGGTTCCCTTTCACAAACTGGTAAGGTTACAAGTGGAGTCCCTCAGGGCTCTGTGTTGGGTCCCTTGTAGTTTAACATTTTTATGCGTAACATGTCTGTCTCTCCAAATAGTCATTTATCTAAATTTGCTGATGACATGAAATTGGCTGGTAGGGTTGATACCATACCTGCCATTGGATCTCTTGTAAACAATCTTTTCTGTATTGAATCTTGGGCAAAGAACATTTCAATGATCTTCAACACTGACAAGTGTTCGGTCCTCCATTTTGGTAACAAAAATCCAAAGACTAATTACTATTTTAATAATACCTTGTCAAAATCCACCACGAAAGAAAGAGATCTAGGTATCATAATTGGCAATGTTATCTCTTAATTATCATTATAATAAGGTGATTAGATCACCTAATGTTTTAATAAACAATTAGGAGAACATTTGTCAGTAAGTCTGAGCATTGCTTACTACCTCTATATAGGACTTATATTAGACCTCAACTGGACTATGGATCATCTTTTTGGAAACCTTACCTCAAAGGTGATAATACTCATTTGGAGCAAATCCAGAGACGGTTCACCAAAATAGTACCTTGACTAAATTATTTTCCCTACAAATCTCGACTTAAAGAAACTGGACTCTCTCCCCTAGAGATGCGTAGGTATGGGGGGATATTCTTTTTGTCTACCTACTACTTAAATTTCCCACTCTAATGAGTCATTGTGAACTCACTTTTGTTGGCAAAGGAATAGTGGCTAGACATCATAATCTGCAATTAGTAGTAGAGTGGGCAAATACAAAGAAATGTGAAAATGTCTTCTCTATCAGAGTTGCTAAACATTGGAATTCATTACCACAAGACCTGGGTAATTTATCTAGTTTTGATTCATTCAAATCCCAGTTAGACTTATGGATCAACTCTCATTACTGTAGTAACTAATGATCCTCTGTTGAGGGGGGAAATCTCGATGGGCCTTGTGCCTTCTTTTTTCCCATTCCATCCATTAAATCCAGTACCACATTGAGCCCTTCAGGTGCATACAACAGGTACACCTGGGTATCATCTGTGTAGCAGTGAAAACCCAGACTGTATCACCTGATGATCTCCTCTAATGGTAACATGTGCAGAGCAAATAAAAATGCATGTCCACATTCAAGGACTGCTTCATAGAACAACAAGTCCAAAAAAGTATTAAGTTTGAAGCCATCATTGACATTGTATTCAGTTGTGCAAATAGGATCAACCTCAGTATGAACATCAAGGAACAAGTGGGAAACATTGACAACGATAGGGTCACATTGTCCCTGGTGACTGAGTTGGCAAGTCAGGACTCAGTCACCAAAACCTAAAGTTTTAGAAAGACAGTATTTGCCAAGATGAGCAATGTGGTTGCCATTGATCTGAAGATCGGCATGGTAATGGGACTGCAGTTGCTTGGAGCAGCTGTGGTGATCTTTATTCATGTAAGCAATAAGGGGAAAGGGCCAGAAAGTGGTCCCCTGTCGCATTAGAATGTAAGGTTATTCATCCTACACAAATGAGGGTCTATAACTGCTGAAAAGAGGCAGATTGCCTCCCCACAAGGGAGGAGTACAAAGCAGCTCTAATGGACTGTGACATAAAGAATAATGTATGAGTGACCATATACAACATGTCTGTGTTCTCATCAAATGGTAGAGATAATAAAATATTGAGCTCAAAAGCAAAGCTTTAGAGGTCCATCCTGTTATCTCAACCCTGAGATTTTAACATAAGGTGAATTTTCTATGGTGCCTATATTTTATTTTCTATAATATATTATATGGTTTTCAAGAGGAATCAGAGTATTGGAGCTACGTGCAGCACTGATACTAGTACAAAGAGGGTGTACTCAGTAAAAATGAAAGTGAGCTGACGGGCAGGAGTCAGCATGAGTAAGGGTGCTGCCTTGAAACAGAGTGTGTGTGTGTGTGTTACTCAAAGACAGGAGTTGAAGAGGTTTTTTAAAACAAGATAAGTGGGGTAAGTTGTGGAGAATAGGTAGGACAGACCAGTCATGGTACACTACACTCAAACAAAAAAGGTTATTGAAATCAAATTGTGGTAAACAGTCTTTTTTACCTTTTATTGACAGGCACAGGTGGAATAAAAAGCGGAAAACTAGCTCCATGAGGACAAATGGACTTCCTAACATTTCAGCGAAATGTTTTATCAAAGAATACTGTCTTCTGGTGTGCAAAAGATATTTATAGGTCAAATCTACAGCTGGTATTACTACCCTCCTTAATTAATTAGAATTGCTTATATCAGGGTGACCAGTGTCAAGAAACCATTACTAGTTAGAACATTAGATAAAAGAACATTAGATAAATATCATTTAAACAGATAGTGTAGCTACATGAATAAGTACTTCCTCTAACTATGAAAAACAAATGCATTTGTATCACACCTCTGTGACACATAAAACACAAAAGTAAAGCATTATCAAATCCCAGCTAAAGATTTAGAAAATCTATAAACATGTTCTTTATAAAGGTTTTTATAGATATTAACATGTGCTATGTTCTTAGCAGAGTAATACTATTAGCTGGGACTAGAAAAATGTATTAAACCAGATTTGCACATATTTCTATATAGTACAACCTGTCTTGATTGTGGCTTACTTATAAAAGATCATCTGTCAAGAAAATTAAATACATTATTATGTCATCTATTTTGTTTGAAGACATCCTTTGTTTAGGGACATGATAAAGGAAGTGGTACCAACCACTGTCCCAAAAACACCAGAAAACCCAAACAGGAGAGAAATAAAATGGCAGGAGGTCACCAAAAGTTGAAAAAGGTCACAAGATTGAAAACAACAAAGGACTGTGATGCATACAACAGGATGGTAGGGGGCTGTAAAAGAGCATGACCCCCATTGCCCATGTCATTGTACCTTTACATAGTACTGTAGCATTTTGGTGTTGGTCTGCTACTAAGGACCCTTACATTCTTTTTGTTATGCCATGCCCCTTTGTTGCTGCTGCACTAGATACCTTGCTGGATCATATGAAACACTGAGATGGATGCACAAATAATAAACAAGCAGGCTTATTCAAAAACTGTAGAGACATCAGTAGGTAACCTCATCTCACCATGAGGTTCAGGAACTGACTGACTGACTGACTGACTAAGGGGTTTCTAGTCCCTGCTAAAGCAGTGATTAGCATAAATGTATAATAATGACCCTAGCTTGCTACAGTTGTCTTGAAGTTTTAAAGCGGCAGCAGCTAGATTAGCCCCATACTTAAGATGTACTCCACATCACCACCAGGGCAGTGAATGTGAGCATCACTCAAACAAAAATAGCATAGTTTTATAACAATAAGAAATAGTGTAATAGCATGTAGGCGTGGTATGAACATTCACCACATTAAGATTTTTTTTTCCAAAACAATACTCCACTGCTGGGGTGGGGGGAGGAAAGAAACTGGATTACAATGGTGACTAGTCAGAATAGTGCCAGATGAAGGTGGAAAACCACAACAAATTGAAGCTTGGTCAGGGTGACAAGTGCTAAAGTTCAGGGAAGGAAGGGAAAAGGGAAGGAGTGAGGGCTAGCAGCTGGAGGATACCCAAATGCAGAATAAATGGTATATTAACAGTTGCAGAACACTAATGTGTATAATGATACAGGAAAGCCAGCAGAACCCTTTGCTGCAGAACAGTCATTTTGATAGAATACAGACATGAAATACCATCATACGTTTGTTAAGTACCATTCACTGAGTCCAGTTACCAAAAGTTCATGACTTCCATTGACTTTTCTGGTCAGTGGGAATGGAGGCATGAATGGCTTGCACCAAGAAGAAGAAGACTGAGAAGTCCCAGGAAATTCATCTGGCTGATCAAGCAAAATAGGATCTGTCTGGAGAGTGCCAGAACTGTGGGGATCTGGCGAAACTGGTCGCAAGTTGTCTGAATGAATTTTTAGCTTCAGAGAATATGGCAGGTTCAAGTGCAGCTTTGTTGTTTAGGGACTGGGAACATCTGAATGGGTGTTGCTCAGGTACCTATTTTCAGATGACAAATGTGAACTTTGTTGTGTACCAACTTTCCATCGGACTGGCATTACAAATGGTCATGCACAGGAAAAGCTTTTCTACAATGTAGAAGGATCAGACCAAGGGTGAAGCAGTTTCTTTGTGACAACCAGAACTAAGACAGGTCAGTACAAGTAGACAATGTCCCCAATGGAAAATGAAGGCTCATGTGACTTGGCTGCTGAAATTTCTCATTGCAGATTTTCTCTGGCCCAATGTGTTGAATCCAACACATCTGCAGAGTTCAAGCTGTTCCAGCACAGAAATAATGAAGTAAGAACCTGATTTTGGAACCTCTAACAGTGAGAGTTCCCTATCCAGTAGAGTTCTTGGGTGGCATCCATGAACTAAGAAAAATGAGTGTGTACTCTGTGCTGTCGACACAAGGGCTTGTGTTATAAACAAATTGAACAAAGGAACAAAATTATCCCAAGTGTTATAGAGTTTAATCCAGATACTTTGACAGTGTGTTAAGAATGGTAGACATCATTCTTTCACTTTGTCTGTTGCATTGTGGATGATAACTTGTTGTGTGAGTCTTTCTTATGTTGAGAAGTTTGCATGTTTCTCACACAATAGTGGACAGGTAGTTAGGACTTCCGTCTGAATGCAGATATGAGGAGGTACCACGATAACAAATGACAATGTTGAGAAAAGCATTTGCCACCGTGGCTGCTTTGATGTCTTTTAGGGGGATTAGTTCCAAATACTTCATAAGGTAGTCCACAAAAACAAGAATGTATTTGTTGGCTGAGTCAGAGCATGTAGGTAAAGGCCCAAGAATGTCTGTGTTGACTCACTGAAATAGTTCAGTGGCTACAGGCATTGGAATGATGTGTGCATTTGTCAGTTTGACAGGAGTCTTTCTTTGGGAGCAGGGCTGGTAGGATTTGACAAATCGGATAATGTCCTTGTTCATGTGAGGCCAGAAAAAGTGAAGCCTTGTCTTTCGAGAGTTATGTGGATTCCCATATGACCTAGCGAAAGTGGAGAGGTATGAGCAGAAAAAAGAACTTTGTTGACTAGTGAGGCTGGCACAACTAACAGAACATGAGTACTATCCATGCAATGGCCTTTGCCTTCCTTGGTCCAAATGTGGAAAAGCACACCGTCATTGAGGAAGCATTGAGACACAAAGAAAAGTACATCCTGGCGGTGTTGTTTTTGTTGCGGTAAGGCTCCAGATTCTAAGAGATTATGTCTGTGAACTGAGGATCAATTCTTTGTTTCATTTTGACCATCGCCAGGGAGATATCAGTAGTAGAGAAAGTGAGAAGCTCTTTGGCTGCTTGCAGTAGGTTAGAATTTATGCTTTTTTTCTGTAGAAGCAGGTGGTAGCAGCAAAGCAACTTGAGGTGCAGTAGGAGTGTCCACAGGAAGCACATCTGTGGTGTGGAAAGGAAGAGCTTGTAAGCAGCATTCTTCATCTGTTGAGGATGATGCAGAGGGATATCACCTCCAGCTTATAGCATTGGCATTGGAGTGAACTCGACCTGATCAATACTTAATTTTAAAATTGCAGCATTGCAGCATGGCAATTAATCAGACGAACCTGCCTACTGGCTACTTCATTTCAATCACTCAATCAATCTTTATTTTACCAGGTGGATCACCATTGAGAGAATCATTTACAAGGTGGACCTGGGCCAAGGAGAATATAAGTCAGCAATGCAGTACAGCACGGGACAGAATCATATAAAATTCACAGAGCACACTATAACAATGACATATAGTACACCTAAGCAGAAATAAGATTACTATTAAATAGAGAGGTGCAAGCAGGTCAGCAAAAGCATGGGGTAGATGGAAGAGGTACAGTAGCAGCCACAGACACTGCCAGCTATTTCCCAAAATTTCTGTGATATTTCCAGAAATTTCTGATGCTCTTTATTTAAACAGTAGAGCAGCAGAGAAAAACTCTTCAGAAATTTTGCAAAATATCTGCAAATAGCTGGCAATGTCTGTGACTACCACCGTAGATGGCAGGGAAGAGGAGGAGGTACTGTAACAGCAACAAGTCATACTAGATGTGTGATGGGGCAGAGTGCAAGCATACAAAGCTCCAGATGTAAAGGTGGTTAAGGAAAGCAGTTACCAGTATCTTTAATAGAATGTGCAAGCAGAGTTTTAAAAGTGGCCATTTTAACTATATTTGATAGTTTCAAGGTGTTTTTGGAGATTATTCCAAAGGACAGGAAGGGCATGGCTCATGGAAGATCTCCCAAAGCGCATTCTGATTCTAGGGGTATTGAGAGAGATGTAGAAGTGGCTTCTCAGGCAGTAACGTCCAGGGGTACTAGTTAGAAGGCAATTAGAAATGTATTGGGGGAGCATGTTAGTAAGTGGTCTACAGGTCCAAGTAGCCATGTTTTATAGTTGTCTGGATTTAAGTGACTTCCAACCAAGTTGGTAATAGAGGGAGCAATGATGGGTCGATAACAGTGCTGCACCAAGAAGAAGGAGCTGCTGTTATAACTATACTTCTCTACTGGGACCAAAGAACTAGAATTCTACTACTGGGACCTTCAATTTAGGGTAAAAAAAAAAAAAAAGTTAGTGTGTTTGGCTGAGTTAGCTGAAGTGAATCATTATCTGTGCAGTTATTTAGGTGTTTGTCTCAGGTGAATGAAGGGAATTTTATCTGTGTGTAACCCCTTGTTACCCGGGGTTACTAGAATCCCAGTAAGACCTAGTGGTAGGCAGGGAAGGCAGCTTGTGAAACTCCAGTTAAATGGGTTTCACACTGTCTCTCTCTGTTCTCAGTCTCAGCTGAGACTGAGGGATGACATCACCAATAGAACCTTCGGAGCTGCCTAAACCACATTGGAATTTGCAGCAGAGGGAGTTAGATAGAACGTTGGGAGTTTTCAAAGGAAGTGTTCAGTTCTAGTTTGCCTTCAAGTAAGAAGGAGTCTGTGTCCAGTTTGTCTTGAGCAAGCAAGGTGTGCTCAAGCGGTGGAGACCACTGTTCGGGTCTCAGTGCCCCCCTCCCTCTTGGGGGGGGGTGTAAAGATCCCCATGCAGATTCCTGGGGCAATCCCCTTAATTCTGCCAAGAGGAAGAAAAGCTGCCAGCTCAGTTCAGAAGCCTTTGTTTTGGAAAGTTGGAAGATTTGTGATTCGCCTGTGGGGCACCTGCAACTAAAGGGTGAGTGTTGCTCTAACATGAGAGGGCAAAAATGTGTTTCTTCAACCTGGGACATGTGAGGAAATCTAGGAATTGAGCTACAATTTGGGAAGCCTATAGGACTAGGCCAAACAAGCGGATAGTGTCAAATGCTAGAATGTTGGGTAATTCAAGTAATATGTAGAGGAGTGCAACAGTTCATCTACCATTTAATATACATTCAGAAGTTTCAGTTTTCCAGAGAAATGGCCAGGGATGGGCTGTGGAGCTGGAGGTGGGAAAACTCCCCATCTTTAGTAATCAGGCCCACCCCACGGATTTCTGCTGTGGTTGCTACTTTGCCTCATGCACTTGGCCAGTGATGGGGGAAGTACCCAGACGAGTAGCAAAAGGAAAATCTCTAGGAGTCACAGACTCTAAGTGGTGTGGGAGCCACAACAAGTGTAAAGAAGAATTCTCTTTGTGAGATGGGAGTCATAAGAGTAAGGAAGAAATCTCTAGGGTTGCAAACTCTAAGTGGTGTGGGGAGCCATGACAGGATAATTGGTTCATTCTTCCAATGGACCGTGGATCAAGTGGACGTCAGGTGAGCTGGGCCAGTTGGGCTGTGTACCCAAAGTGCATGCAAGTCTGGGCTGTGTGCCTGGTGGGTCCAGAGCCTGGTAAACAGTATAATTGGTTCATTCTTCCAGTGGACCGCATTGCAGTCTCTAATCTGCATTACCAGAAAATGTAGCCCCATGGGGGGCCGTCTATGCTTTGTTTTGTTCAGCTAGTTTGTGAATAAAAGCCACACTGAAGAATCCCATTCCTGGTTCTGGACATTACAGATATTGCTTCCTGTGTTTGGATTTACTTGGGTGCCCCTGTGCAGAGTAGTCAAACCTAGGTCTCCCTGTGCTGAGTAACCTCATCCTGGTCGAACCCAGGTCCCCACCAGGTACTGCTATCAGCTTCAACAGCATGTCACCTGCCATTTTGGCAAAAGGCAGGGGTGAGGGTTACAAAATGGAGGCACTGCTTTGGATTTTGTTCGAGAAAGAAGGTGCTTGGGCAGAGGGCTAGCGTTTTGGCTATCTGGCAGTGGGTAGCCCAAAAGCTAAAGCAATTTCTCTAGTGTTTTGCTGTGCTGTGAATCTTGTGCTGCTGTTTAAAAATGCCAACTGTTTACCAAGGAGCTGTAAAGCCAAGAGTGTGCCCTGTCCTGCATCATCAAAATTGTTTACAGCTTTTGCCTGCTTTTTAAAATGAACTGTTATGAAGAAAGTGTGGAAGACTAGGGGTAGTAACAGGAAAATTGTGCCCTACAGCGCTTGAAATGCTTTTAAAATGAATTGTTGTGAAGGAAAGTGTGGAAGATTAGGGTAGCAAAGGAAAATTATGCCCTGGATGTTGGAAATGCTTTCTGAGAGAATTGAGAGAAAGCAGAGTAAATGGCTATGTTATGTGGCTGAAATGGGCTCCCACCGTTGAGTCAGTTGAAAAAAAAAAAGTTGCATTCTGCAGTTTAAATTTGCCTACTCGATGATCGCCGTGAGGAGAAGAGCCCTCGCGAGGAAGAAGAGGCTCATTTGCATGGCGTTGTGTGGTTGGTCAGGCTGCAATCAGTCCCGCCCCTCAGCCAGCTCTACAGAGACTGCCCCAGCATTCCAGAGGGAGTGAGAGTGGAGTGCATGTACTGGCAGTGGAGGAGCATCGCGGAGTGTTCAAAGTGTTGTAAACAGTTCAAAAATAGACTTTTTAGTTTAAAATCGGGCTCAACCCACTAATCGATTGTCCAAATTGCAAGTTTGATGTTTAAAATAATGATCGCTAGGACTGCCCTCCCGTTTGTGTACAGAGGCCTTCAAGAACTGGCTGCAGGTCATTTTTTCCACAACGCAGCAAACTGCTACTAATAACAGTAAGTAAACAACCAAGAAACTGCTCAAACTGATTTTCAGCCTATGCCATATAAAATGTGTGTGCAGCAGTGTAGTCGCTTTGCAAGTAACGACTGTGTAATGTCCTGCCAGCAAGTGCAAGCCTGTTAAGCCATTGACTGTGTGCATAGTAATGAAATTAGCCTCAGTTTAAAGTTTGAAGCCAGACAGAGACTGTGAGTTGTAGCAAAGTGCAGCACTAGAAATACAGGCAATCCTGTGCTAAGAACCTGAAGCTTTAAGGGACTGTGAATAAAATGAATGATACCAGCATGTAAAAAGTTCAAGGAAAATCCTGTAAATGTGTTTAAAGCCAGATCAGAGCAAGTTGTGCAGTTTGAGTAAAAGTTATCAGTAGCTGGTGTAAATCGGGTGCGCAGTGGCTTGACCCAGATTCTAAATGTTGATGCACAGGAGTGCTGCCGCCGCCATTACAGGGTGGGGTAGTAAAGTAAACACAGCAGCAGAAGAGCCATTTTACAACTAAAAGTGTGTTCAATAAAGTGGGACTTTCAGTTACAGTGAACTTTTGTTTATTTTTCTGCAGTTATGGCCTCAGGACCAGCTCATTACCCGGATCATGCCTGGGTTGCAGTAACAGCAGTGGTAAAAAGACTGAGAGATATTGAAAAGTGGTGCTACGGAGGGCAACTGCCTCCTGATGTGACAATTCCTAATTATCCAGTGCGTGTATGTCAAATATGCTTGGGAGCTGGACGGGACATCCTCATGATTCCTCACTGTGCTGGATGCCTACAAAAATATGGCTTGTATAAAGTGCCTCCAATTCATTTGGCTCCCACATGGACAAAAATTCAAGAATCTGCAGTTGGACGCACACAGCACTAGGCAGAACCTGTGGAGGAAGGCCCCTCAGGGGAGTGTGGCACAAAGCTAGAGGGTGCAGAGTTAGAGACAGAACCAGAAGTTGAAGTTTCGGATGCTGGATCCCAGAAAGAAAGTTTGGATAAAGCATCAATAGACCCCTGGGGGGGCCTAGCCCAAGTCTGTTAGGTGAAGATGAGATGCGCGAGGCCTTTGAATGGGAGGTGTCGACCTCCACACTTAGTGATGAGTGGATAGTCTCAGGGGTGAGGACGACTGCTCACTCTGGGCTCAGATCCTCAGTGAAGAGGAAGATGAGGGGGAACCTATGTGGTCTTGTGAAAAAGGACGGTACACAGCCTCAAGATCTTGCCTCGAGAAATGTATGGAAGAAAGTGGTGATGCCACTGCCTGGCTTTACAGGAGGAAGAAGTCAGGGATCAATTTCTAATTTCCTTAAGGATGCGTAGCTGGCAGAACCAGGACTGGCCACCCCCAAGCCAGGCCAGCGGTCTCAGATTGACCAAAGCAAGTAAAGAGGAGAGACTGGTTCGTAGGAAGGCAAATGAGATCTATGGTATGACCTTTCCTACCTTTCCTCGAAAGGTCTGGAAGGAGATTGAGAACTGCAGGAAATCCTGGATCTGGAATGAAGCAATGAAAAATGTGCATCCTGGGGCCAACAAGCATGTAAAGAATAGACTGTTCCACGAAAAGTATACCCAGTGGAAGAGAGGCAGGACACTGTTTATTGACAGAGTGAGAATAGTGGACGGAGAGGGACATGAAATCTCCCACTGTGTGAATTATGTGTGCCCAGACAGGGTAATAATTCAAGCCCCTGATCTCCGGTACTATTGGCTTCAGTGCAAGGACCTCCCGGCAAATAAGCCCGTGCCTACAAAATGGAGAGCCGAGCAGTGGTAGTCAATACTGCCACACCAGACTGTGAAGTGCCTTTATTGATCTGCGTATATGAATATCCAGGACTCAGGTGCCCCACATTCATCAGTCTACAATGTACTGTCCTGTCCAGCAACCATCCACTGGCCCACCAGATGACTTCAGATCCAGAGAGAACACCATCCCAGCAGTTTCCTGTTCATTGCCTGGTAATCGGAAGATGTCGGACCAGCTGTTTTCTTTTTGTTCCTGTTCTAAGCTTCCGTCTCCAGAGATGACATCAGCCCAGCTGTTCCAAGATGTGCCCTCCTGTGGTTCCCAGAAGATGTACACCCAACTGTATCAGAAGAAATGCTGCCAGGGAGAGTCTTCGGCCGAGGTGCAGGTTGGTGCGAGTCTTGTACTACAAGTGGCTGGTAAGTCCAGACTTTTCTATCTTTATGACATTGCAGTACACACGACACTACAGACTTCAAAATGTGGAACTATCCACAAAGACTCTCCCTCGGGACTTTGGCCTGTTAGAACTGTGCTTCACCAGGTCCGGCCCAGGAGAGACTCTTTATTGGACTAGCCTGGGGCCTTGTGGTCATTAGTTGGGACTTTAGGGACTCCATCCCCACAAATGTGTATTGTAAATAATGTTGTTGTTATCTAATGTAAATACTGTTTTTCTACCTTTTTCTAAAATATATATTTTTGGGATTCTGCAGTGTTTTGATGGTAGGGGTCTAGGCATACTGTGTATACAGATTAGGAGCATGTGTTTTTGTCTTTCTTTTTCTTACAGGTGTTCCTGGGAAGACAGAAGAGAAGACAAGAAGAGGAGGAGGGGCTCATCGGAGTTCCTCGTCAGTGCTTTATTGTGTAGAAATTTAAAGTACTGTGGTGTTATTGATATGGTTATTGCTGTATTAACCCTTTCCTTCCACAGGTGTTGTATTGGGGTAGGGAGGAGGCAGTAATGTGGTATTTTAATGGTGCGGTTGAGGTTGCCCAAGGTCAGGGAGGTCCCGGGTTGTTTTTGGTTTGTTTTGGAATATTATGTTAGAGGCAGATAGGTTTCCCTAGAGGTTGGGGATGGACAGACTGTGGTTCTCAGTGGCCTCGGGACCAAGTGCTGATCTGTCAGGGCTATGCTCTGGATAGTTCTAGTAGAGCCACTAGGTGTCCATAGTAAATGGATAGTGTAGAGGCTGACATGTCAGCTACAGGCCTCTAGGCCCTTAGTGTTACCTGCCTGTGCTTGCACATGGTAGGAGGGGGCCTGATCACCCCCGTCCACAGGTAGCACATAGGGTGAGATGGCCTAAGGCCAGGTAAATAATGACTGCAGACAGTCATTTTCCTGGTCAAGGGTGAGTGTAACCCCTTGTTACCCGGGGTTACTAGAATCCCAGTAAGACCTAGTGGTAGGCAGGGAAGGCAGCTTGTGAAACTCCAGTTAAATGGGTTTCACACTGTCTCACTCTGTTCTCAGTCTCAGCTGAGACTGAGGGATGACATCACCAATAGAACCTTCGCAGCTGCATAAGCCACATTGAATCTGCAGCAGAGGGAGTTAGATAGAACATTGGGAGTTTTCAAAGGGAAGTGTTCAGTTTCAGTTTGCCTTCAAGTAAGAAGAAGTCTGTGTCCAGTTTGTCTTGAGCAAGCAAGGTGTGCTCAAGTGGTGGAACTGCTGTTTGTGTCTCAGTCCCCTCCCTCCGGGGGGGGTGTAAAGATCCCCATGCAGATTCCTGGGGCAATCCCCTTAATTCTGCCAAGAGGAAGAAAAGCTGCCAGCTCTGTTCAGAAGCCTTTGTTTTGGAAAGTTGGAAGATTTGTGATTCGCCTGTGGGGCATCTGCAACTAAAGGGTGAGTGTTTGCTCTAACATGAGAGGGCAAAAAATGTGTTTCTTCAACCTGAGACATGTGAGGAAATCTAGGAATTGAGCTACAATTTGGGAAGCCTATAGGACTAGGCTAAACAAGTGGAGTAGTGTCAAATACTAGAATGTTGGGTAATTGAAGTAATATGTAGAGGACGTGTGACAGTTCGTCTACCATTTAATCTGCATTCAGAAGTTTCAGTTTTCCAGAGAAATGGCTGGGTATGGGTTGTGGGAGCTGGAGGTGGGAAAACCCCCCATCTTTAGTAACCAGGTCCACCTCTACAATTTCTGCTGTGGTTGCTACTTTGCCCATGCACTTGGCCAGTGATGGGCGAAGTACCCAGACATGGGTTGCAAAAGGGAAAATCTCTCTAGGAGTCACAGACTCTAAGTGGTATGGGGAGCCACAACAAGTGTAAAGAAGAATTCTCTTTGTGAGATGGGGAGTCATAAGTAGTAAGGAAGAAATCTCTCTAGGAGTTGCAGACTCTAAGTGGTGTGGGGAGCCAAGACAGGGTAATTGGTTCATTTTTCCAATGGACCATTGATCAAGTGGCCAGTGGGGGAGCTGGGCCAGTTGGGCTGTGTACCCAAAGCGGGTGCAAGTCTGGGCTGTGTGCCTGGTGGGTCCAGAGCCTGAAAACAGTATAATTGGTTCATTCTTCCAGTGGACCATGTTGTAGTCTCTAATCTGCATTACCAGGAAATGTAGCTCCATGGGGTCCATATCTGCTTTGTTTTGTTCAGCTAGTTTGTGAATAAAAGCCACACTGAAGAATCACATTCCTGGTTCTGGACATTACAGATATTGCTTCCTGTGTTTGGATTTACTTGGGTGCCCCTGTGCAGAGTAGTCAAACCTAGGTCCCCCTGTGCTGAGTAACCTCAACCTCCCCGAATCCAGGTCCCCACCAGGTACTGCTGTCAGCTTCAACAGCATGCCACCTGTCATTTTCGTAAAAAGGCAGGGGTGAGGGGTTGCATGTGCAATTAACTAAGTGCAGAAAAAGCTGTAAAGTAGGGGGAGTGGGTTAGTTAGAAGAAAGCAAGGTTAAAGCCAGATTTAAAAACTGTCCTAGATAGTTTCTATCAGAGAACAGGCAGAGAACACAAAGAAGAGGGAGCTGCTGTTACAACTATACTTCTCTAGTGGGACTATATTGCTCCCCCTATCGTTTTATAGTGACAGGATTTGACTGACAACAGGAACTTCCTGTCTGAGAGCAGGAAGTGAGTGATCACAGAGCCACAAAAGACTCACCATCCTAAAAAGAAAAGAGTAGCTTCCCCTACCCAGCTGCTGGAGATCTGACTCAGCAATTAAGGAGATTACTGAGAAATATAGGAACTTCTTGTCTCAGAGAAGGAACATCAGGATCGTAAAGGGCACAGAGGCAGTAAGTAAGTAGGGAGAAAAAAAATAAATATCAACAGAGGAAGGAGTAAGTATTCCAAACAACAGTTAAGGGGCCAGAAATAAGACATAATGGGAGTGGTGCAGTGCAGTGGCTGTGGGGCAGCAGTCTTCCAGGAGATGTTCTGGAGGATACGGTGTTGTTCCTTCTGCAAGCACCTCTGTGGGCTGAGGAGGAGGTTGCTTATCTCCAGACTGAGTTGACCAGGTTTGGTGGACCTTTTTTACCCCTAGGGACCACAGGGCCACTGCTGTTGCCTCAAAGGTTGCCAAGAAAGAGGAGCAGTTGAACCACAGTGGGCTCAGGGAGGGTGAGGGTCATGGAACAGAGACACATCCCTCCAGCTGCACTTCCCAACAATTCGTATTCCATTCTGGCAAAGTGTGGTTCCTCTATGGAGGCACCCGCAGTGAAAACCAAGGAGGATGCTGGGAACCTCCACAAAGGAGACCCACAGGAGGGTGGCATGGGACCCCACAGGGAAGGAAACAACTCCTGGTGGGGACTTCACTGTTAGGGGGTAGAACTTGGGGAGGAAGGGGGAGTAAGAAGCCTGCATGGCACCATGGCTTGGAGGGACAGGGAGCGAATGCTCAGGATCAAGGGAGCAGCTGAATGGGGGAAGGAGCTGGATGCCATTGTCCACCTAGGGACAAATGACCTGGCTGAGAAATGGATCAGAGCAGTGCAGGAAGAGGTTGTGGAGTTGGGGAGGGGTCTTAGACAAGTAGCACACACTGTAACCTTCTCAGAGGTGCTGCCTGTCTATGGCATGGGTAAGGCTAGGGTGCTCCACACCATGGGATTCAATCAGTGGTTGAAAAACTGGTGCAGAGCTCAGGGATTTGGCTTCATTGGGGACTGGGGGTCCACCTGGAGTGATGCAAGCCTATACTGGTGTGATGGTCTGCATCTGTCCAGGAGGGGAACCAGAATCCTAGGTGATAGGTTTAAATTCTTAATTGGCAAGCATTTAAACTAGCCAAGGGGAGAGGCACTGGAAAGGAGCAGGGAAATCCTAGCCCCTCCCAAAAAATCAGGGTAATAAGTGAGGTTAACACCAAGATAGAGATGATGATAGAGAAAAGGGCAGGGGTAAATGGAGAAAATGGCAAAGGCAATAAAGACAGGGATGGGGCAAAAAGGGGTAAGGCAATCAAGAAATGGAAGGTAATAAGTACCAATGCCCGTAGTCTGGGCAACAAGCTCCCTGAACTGGTGGCCTTAATGGAAGAAGGAAGCCTGGATATTGTAGCAGTCACAGAAACATGGTACACAGAAAACCAGGACTGGGATGTTAACATACCAGGGTGCACAACCTACAGGAGAGACAGGAGGGTAGAAGATTGGGAGGAGTAGCTCTCTATGTAAGGGAAGGGATAAAAGCAATGGAACAAAAGAGTAAACAGGGAGGAGAGGAGGCACTGTGGGTCACCTTAGAGACTGGAAATGACATCACAGACCACACAGGGTTGCATACAGACCTGCATCTCAGGGAGGAATGGACAAGAATATGATAGAAGGCATCCTTAGGATGGCAGAAAGGGAGATACTGTTGATGGGGACCTGAATATGCCAGATGTTAACTGGAGCACCTTTGCTGCAGCTACACCCAAGAGCAGGGCCATTCTTGAAGCTCTACAGGTGGCTTGCCTCAGACAGTTAGTTCTGGAATCCACTTGTGAGGGAGCAATCTTAGACCTCATACTTTCAAATGGGACAGTGAGAGGATCTCAGATCTAGAAGTGGGTAGCCATCTGGGAACAAGTGACCACCAAACAGTGTGGTTCATGATAAACTCAGCTACAGAGTTAAGCCATACAAAAGTGAAAGTACTGGACTTCAGGATGGCTGACTTTGGCAAGATGGGAGAGTGCCTTAGAAAAGCACTAGGAAACAGGCTGGAAGGAGGGGTGGAGCAACAATGGGGAAACATCAAAACTGCCATCACAGAGGCAACAAGCCTTTGTGTGAAGCAAATACATAAATCAAAAAGAAAGATGCACTATGGTTCTCAAAAGAGGTGGCAGGGAAGGTTAGGGAGAAAAAGATAGCATTTAGGAAGTATAAGAAAACACAGAAGAAGCAGAACAGAGAACTGTACCAGTTAAGGCAGAAGGAAGCAGGGAGAGAAGTCAGAATAGTAAAGGCCCAAACTGAGGAAGAGATAGCCAACTCAGTTAAAAAGGGGATACAACCTTTTATATGTACATCAGGGAGTGTTGAAAGGCAAAGGGAGGGATAGTGAGGCTGAACAGAATGAAAGGTGAATGGCTAGAGAGTGAGAGTGAAAAAGTAAGGATACTAAACAAATACTTCTGCTCAATATTCACAAAAGATGAAGAGAGGGAGGGAGATGCCTAATCCAATTAAATCCTAATCCAATGAAAATCTTAAATTCACATGCTACAATAGTGAGACACAAATTCCCTTTCTAGATCTTAGTGTAATGAAGGATGAAAATGGCAATCTGCACACAGGTCTTTACCAAAAAGCCACAGAAAGGATCACCATTCTTATGACCAGTTGTTGCCATCCTAGACAAATAATTAGCAACAAACCCAAGAGTCAGTCCCTGTGGGTCAAGTGAAATGTGGCAGTGAAGATCAATATAAACAAGAAGCTGAAGATCTGGTATTCAGATTCAAAGACAGAGGGTATTCATTCTGACATGTGCCTAAAGAAAGCTAGGGCTAGTAGTGAGGACACAAGTAAATCACAACTCTTAGAGAAAAAAGAAGAGAAAAACAGTACACAATATGAAGAGGAAATCAATTTTGTTATCACTTTAAATGTGAGATCATGGAAGGTCAGGGACATTATCAAGAAAAATTGGTTTGTCCCAGGTAGCGACAACAGATTACAGAAAACATCTGAGAAGCCACCGAGGTTTGTTTATAGAAGAGCCAAGAACATAAGACACTATCTAGCAAACTCTGTACAGACCCCCCAAAAAGTAAACACTTGGCTTCCCCACTGCCCACAGAGAGACACAAATGTGTCTGTATCAGAGTGACCAGTGTCAAGAAACCATTACTTGTTAGAACATTAGATAAATTTCACAGGCAGCCACAAACATTGTCTGTACATTATTGAATGTAAGGAGACCACAAACCCCAGAACAGGCAAAAGATTAAAATACAACAAGTTATTAATGGTGATGCCACATACAGTACAGTGTGTTGAATGTCTTGCACTGTGTTCATGTGGAAAGTGGTATGTGGGGTGTACTAAAAGGAAACTAAAGGAAAAGTGGTGAGCATGTAAGAGCAGTTGACAATGAGGATATTAAATATGTCCTGACAATGCACATAAAGAATGCAGGGAATCCCAGGACCACTCCCTTAGTTTTGTGGATTTGGAGCAAGTGAAACTGGGACCCAGAGGTGAGTAATGAGGAACTGCCCTAACAAGAGAATCCTTTGGATACCAACTAGGGGCACACAATGCTGATGGAAGTCTAAATAATCAAATTGAGTAGGTACCATTTCTATTAGAGAAATAAGACTGGTTAAATCATGTTTCTTAGATTTATAAACAAGCTATAGAAAACTTCCTTGCAGCTTTGAAACAGGAGAACCTGTACCATTTCAACCTAAGATGCATACGATAGAGGTAGTTTACATTTCTGAGAGAGCATCTTAAAGTTACTCCCCCTTGGGGTTATAAATAGAGGTGGGTACTATGTTAAGGTACACTGACATGGGGTGTCATGCTCTTTTACAGCCCTCTACCATCCTGTTGTATACATCACAGTCCTTTGCTGTTTTCAATCATGTGACCTTTTTTTCCATTTTTGGTTACCTCCTTCCATTTTATTTGTCTCCTTGTTTTAGGATGTGGGATTTCAAATCATAAACAGGCAGACAAATCGTAAGGTGCATAAAACATGCTTAAAAAGCATTTGTCATTTTATTGTAACTCAGAAATAATATGGTGAAATACAGAAAATAAAGGTTAGTAGATGGCTAGGCATCATAGGTAATAGCTTAGAAGACCATAATGCTCGCCAATATCAATTATAGCCCATTATAAAATTTTGGCCTAAATATTTATTCAAATGTATTTTAAAGGTATCCATGTTTTTGCATGTGACAACATCCAGTGGTAGATTGTTCCATATTTTGCATATTCTAATTGAAAACCATGTACTCCTTTTTTTTGTTTGATAATGGTCTACTGTAAGTTGAAATGGATGTGCCCTAGTATTATAAACTAATTTCCTGAGCCCCAAGCCAAGCAGCTCCCATAACTGATCATCATGCAGGGCTTTAAATACCAAACATAAATCTCCTCTCATTCTATGGTATTCCAATGTATACAATCCTTGTTTCTTCAGTCTTGCTGCATAATACAAACCCTTTACCTCATCAATTTTTCTAGTAGCCCTCTTCTGAATTATATCTAGAGCAGTTATAGAGCCCTTATCACCTGGCACCCAAAACTGGGTGCAATATTCCAAGTGGAGCCTCACCAAGGATGAGTACAGAGGCAGCAAACCCTCGCTACTTCTACTATTGATATGTGTATTGATACAATGCAATATAACTGCAGCCTTCTTAATTACCATATGGCAATGAAGTTTAGGGCTTAGGTCGTTTGATATTCTAACTCTCAAGTCACGTTCATAAATGCGACTGCCTTTAAAATCATGCCACCAAATTTATAATTTGCATGCTGACTATTTCTCCCAAAGTACATTACCGTACACTTATGAACATTAAAGGTCAATTTTTATAATAAGCCCAATTTTTTAGTTCCTAAAGGGCATACTGTGGGTATTTATACCTTCAGCATTGTTAACTGGGAATCCTAGGTGAGTGTCATCTGCAAATTTGGTCAACCAAGCATTTTCAACTTAGCCTGGTGTGGCTCCAGCCTCCCGCTGAACACCCTGAAGGTCTTATACATTCCCTTGCCTGTCAGCAACTGACTGCCCTATCTAAAAAAAAAAACTAGCCCTAGTGGCAAACTTAAATACATTTCTAAGAGTGACAGCACCATCAGGTGACCATATAATTGTCTTTCTCCCTGTAATCTCTTCTTTGATACATTACTAAAGTCCCTTTACAATCTGCTATTTGTTGTGGACTGACAGACTGCATTATATTATGTAGAAGTTTGCTAACTTCTTAATTAGAATCTGTGTACTCGTAATATGGTTTAGGCCCTCCCTTGGACCATGACCTCACATCTTCAGATCATTATAAATTCCTACAATAGGGGCCGCTGCTACCCTATAGTGCTCAGTTCCACAGGAGACTTTCCCTTGAAACAGCAGAGTCCTCACCTGTTTGTGAACTAGGGCCATTGGAAAAAGTTGCTACCTTGGGGCTCCTTCCAGTCACTAGAGACCCACCTATTGAGCAGGGTAAGTTCCTATTTATACAAAATGACAATAAGTTGATAAGATATAGTAGCTTGTATTAGTTTGGCTGGGTGTTTTCTTTTGCAGTATTGTCCCATTACTATTATACGTTCACCAGACTGAGAGTACCAGCTCTGTAACATCCAATATAGCACCACAGGTAATGGAACCTATATATACGTATAAAGCAGCATTATGTAGCCCTGCTGCAGTTTCTGGGATAGCAAGAGAGCGGAAGAATGAGGGTGCTCTCCTCTTCTCCCCTTCTCCTGCTTAGTCAGTAACTGCAGAATGCATACTATTTATTTTCTCCCATTTTGTGTAACTATTATGTTTTCATATTCTCTCACATGACAACAAACTTTCCTGCCTTCTCCCTGGGCAGACACTTTCTAAGTTCAGACGCTCCTAATTTTTAAAAGCACTTTACCTAGTTATCTTCCTTTCCTGGAGGTAAACCTAAGACAAGGTTATCATGTCACACTCCTGGTTGAGTTTTCTGTGTTTTGGGAAGTGGTTACAACCACTTCCTTTGACAGGTCCCTAAACAAAGGATGTCTTCAAACCAAACTGATGAAATAATAATGTATTTAAGTTTCTTGACAAATGATGTTTTATAAGTAAGCCATAACCAAGATAGGTTGTACTACATAGAAAGATGTGCAAATCTGGGTTAATACATTACTTTCTATTCCCAGCTAATGTTATTACTATACTAAGACCATAGAACATATTAATATCTAAATAAACATTTTATAAAGTAAATGTTTATGGATTTTCTAAATCTTCAGCTGGGATTTGATAATGCTTTCCTTTTGTGTTTTATGTCACAGAGGTGTGATTCACATGTATTTGTTCTTCATAATTAGAGGAACTACACATTCATTTAGCTGCATTATCTATGTGATATTTACCTAATATTCTAACAAGTAATGGTTTCTTGACACTGGTCACCCTGATAGGTATCGCAGTTCTAATTAATTAAAGATTGTAGTGATACCAGCTGTAGATCTAACCTATACATGAAGCTTGCACACCAGTAGACTCTATTCCTTTGATAAAGCCTATCAGTGAAATGTTAGGAAGTCCATTGGCTCCTGCGGAGCTGGTTTTCTGTTTTACTTGTGCCTGTCAATAAAAAGCGAAAAAGACTATTTACCACAACTTGATTTCAAGAACCTTTTTTGTTTGAGTGTGGTATGCCATAACTGTTCTGTCCTGTGTTTTAGCTCTGTCACTGGCATCCACTCCACTTAATGGCTCTTTCTTGACAAAGTAAGTTGTGGAGAAACTTGTTGAACTTGTGTTTTTATTTTTGTCTGTAAAGTTAATTGAAAGTACGTAACCCACATTTTAAGGGCCTAAAACTAGAGCTGTATTTTTGCCCTACAGTTTGGGGGCTAGGTGAGAACTGTTTTGCTTGGGCCTTTGTGAGGTGATAACATGGAGGAGGGGCTGAGTGAGTCAAAGTTCTGAGTGCAGGTTGTTTTGGATTGCACTATAAAGACTCTCTCACTCAGGTTGCTGCCTTAAAACAGAGTCTGTGTGTTACTCACCAACAGGACTTGAGGAGGTTTTTGAAACAAGATAAGTGTGGTAAGCTGTGGAGAAACTTGCTGAACTTGTGCTTTTCTTTTGTCTCTAAACTAAATTGAAAGCACAGTAGCCCACATTTAAGGAGCCTTAAACTAGAACTGTGTTTTGCCCTGTAGTTTGGGGGCTAGGTAAGTGTTTAGCCTGATTGTTTGGTTTGGGGCGTCTGCAAGGTATTACTTTAAAAGATTGTGATAATTTCAAAGGAACAGCATGGTGGTTCCTAAGGCAGTTCTCCCTCACAGCTAGACACAGGAGCATCAGAGGGCATAACACAGGGTTTGGACTCAACTGCTTTATTTTTCTCTGATTGAAATACATTTTTGCAGGGCATGTTTTCTGTTAAATTGTTGTGCAGGTTGTCTTGCTGAAAGGAAGGAAAGTACTCACCCAGGTGGTGGGTTAGAGCTGTGGCTGATTATTTCTGGAGGGCTCGGGCTTGGTCCCGCTCACCCTGACCCTCACCCACCCACCCAAGAGTGTCATTTCCTTTATTCCAGGGGTTCAAACATCACTTCCCCAAAAGGGTAAAGGACATACAGCTGTCATATTCTTAACAGCCCAGCATGCTGCTTAGGGGGTAAATGCATGCACACGCTCACACATTAATAAAAAAGAAAAACAAATTTAAACAAGAAGGGAGAGCTACATCTGGGGAGTGATGCACTGCACTGGCTGTGAGGTGGCAGTCTTCCAGGCAATGTTATGGATGCTGCCCTAATTGCAGGCACCTGTCTGGTCTAAGGAAGGTGGTTGCCAATCTCCAGGTCGATCTGGCAAAGATTCAGCAAACCTCTTTACCACCCAGGGACCACCGGGCCACTGCTGTTGCCTCAGATATTGCTGCTGCCTCAGAGGTTGCCAAGTAACAGGAGCAGTTGGACCACTGTGTGCTCATAGTCGGTGAGAGTGGTGGAACAGAGGTGCATCCTCCAGCTGAACCGCTCCACAATTCATACACTGTTCTGGGGCATGGTTCCTCTATGGAACACCAGCAGTGGAGACCAGGAAGGATGCTGAGAACCTCTGCAAGGAGACCCACAGGAGGGGTGGCATTGGACTCCACAGGAAAGGAAATAACTCTTGGTGGGGACTCAGTCATTGAAGGAGTAGAACTGAGGGAGGGAGGGAGGGTGGCAGGGAGGGAGAGGATATGGTGCCTGCCCAGCACCATGGCTTGGGAGGACAGGAAGTGCATCCACAGGATCGTGGGAGCAGTTGTACAGGAGAGGGAGCTGGATGTCATTGTCCACCTAGGGACAAATTACCTGGCTGGGAATGGGATCAGAGCAGTGCAGGAGGAGTTTGTGGAGTTGGGAAGGGCCTTAGACAAGTACCACACACAGTAACCTTCTTGGAGGTGCTGCCTGTCTGTACCATGGGTGAGGCTTTGGTACCCCACCATGGGATTCAATGGATGATTGAAAAAGTGTTGCTGAGCTCAGGGTTTGGCTTCATTGGAGACTGGGGTTCCACCTGGAGGCATACAGGCCTATACTGGTGTGATGGTCTGCACCTGTCCAGGAGGGGAACGAGGATATTAGGTGATATACTTTTAAATGCTTCATTGGAAAGCATTTAAACTAGCCAAGAGGGGAGGCACTGAAAAGGAGCAGGAAAATCCCAGCCACAGCCCATAAAACAGGGTAGTTAGTGAGGTAAACACCAAGGTAGAGAAGTCAATAGGGAGCAGGATGAGGTAAATGGAGAAAAAGGCAAAGGCAGTAAGGACAGGGATGTGGCTAAAAGGGGTCAGTCCATCAAAAAATGAAGAGCGATGAGTACCAATGCCCATAGTCTTGGTAACAAGCTTCCTGAACTAGTGGCCTTGATGGAAGAGGCATGCTTGGATATCATGACAGTCACAGAACCATGGTACACAGACACCCAAGACTGGGATGTCAACATACCAGGGTACACAATCTACAGGAGAGACAGGGAGGGTAAAAGTGAAGGAGGAATACCTCTCTCTATTTAAGGTAAGATATCAAAGCAACAGAACTAAAGGATAAACAGTGAGCAGAGGAGGCACTGTGGGTGACTCTGGAGACAGGAAATGGCACTACAATCTGCATGGGGGTTGGATACAGACTCCCATCTCAGGGGGCAGAAATGGACAAGGAAAGATAGAAGGCATCCTTAGAATGGCAGAAAAAGGGAAGATATTGTTGATGGGGATGTGAATATGTCAGATGCTAACTGGAGCACCTTTCCTGCAGCCACACCCAAGAGCAGGGGCATTCTCGATGTTCTATAGGGGCATGCCTCAGACAGCTAATATTGAAACCCACTCAGGAGGGAGCAGTCTTAGTCCTGGTACTCTCAAGTGAGGATAGAGACAGGATCTCAGATTTAGAAGTGGGCAGCAATCTGGGAACAAGTGACCACCAAACAATGTAGTTCATAATAAACACAGCCATAGAGTCAAGCCATACAACAGCAATGGTATTGGACTATAGGAGGGTTGACTTTGGCAAAATTAGAAAGTGTCTCAGAAAAGCACTAGCAAACAGGCAAGTAGGAGGGGTGGAAAAGCAATGGGGAAAATCTAAACTGCCAATCACAGAGGCAACAAGCCTTTGTATGAAGCAAATTAACAAAACAAATGAAGGAAAAAATACACTATGGTTCTCAAAAGAGGTGGTGGTGAAGGTTACAGAGAAAAAGATAGCATTCAGGAAGTATAAGAAAACACAGAAGCAGCAGAATACAGAACTATACCAGTTAAAGCAGAAGAGCAGGGAAGGCAGTTGAATAGCAATGGCCCTAACTGAGGAAAAGATGGTCAACTCAGTTAAGAAGGGGGATAAAATCTTTTATAGGTACATTAGGGAGTGAAGAAAGACCAAGTAAGGGATAGTGAGGCTCAATAAAGGGGAAGGGGGGTTTGCAAAGGGTGGCAGTGAAAAAGCAGGTATACTAAACAAATATTTCTGCTCAGTAGTCACAACAGAGGAGGAGGGAGGTACCTAAATCAAACAGCAGAAGTACTCTCAATGAGGGGCCAATACCAGTCCATTCACAGAAGAAAGGGTCCTGAATGAGCTCCTAAAACTGAAGGTGGACAAAGCAATGGGGCCCGATGATTCATTCCAGAATTCTAAAAGAACTAAGGAAAAACTAGTGACATAACTGACTACCCTTTATACAAATCATGGGAGGATGGTGTGGTACCTGAGGACTGGAGGAGGGCAAATGTGATTCCCCTTCACAAAAGTGGGAGCAAGGCAAAGGTAGAAAACTACAGACCTGTTAGTTTGACTTCAGTAGTAGGGAAAATTATGGAATCACTTCTGAAAGAAAGAATTGTTGAGTACCTATAGCTCAGCAGGGCACAGGACCCAAGCAGCATTTATTTACATGGAGAAGGTCATGTCAGATGAATCTAATAGATTTCTTTGACTGGGTAACCAAAATAACAGACCAGGGTGGGGCTGTGGATATGGCCTACTTAGACTTTAGCAAGGCATTTGGCACAGTCTCACAAAAAAGATTAACAAACAAGTTAGATAGCCTGGGAGTGGGTCCTAGTGTGGTAACCTGGGTGAAAAATTGACTGGACAACAGGACACAGACATAATAGTAAACGGGGTCCACTCCAAAGAAAGGGGGGGTTACTAGCGGGTACCGCACGGTTCAGTACTGGGACCGGTCCTCTTATGTCTTTAAAGGAGACATTGCAGAGGGACAGGAAGGAAAAGTATGCCTCTTTGCAGATGACACAAAGATCTGCAACAGGGTTGATACACAAAGGGGGATAATTAGGGAATTGGCAGGTTAAAGGAATGGTCAAAAGTATAGCAGCTAAATTCAATGAAAAGAAGTGCAAAGTAATGCACCTGGGAAACAAAAAACCCAGGGAAAGAGTTCACAATGGGAGGGGGTTCTAACAACAACAAAAATGGAAAGAGAACTGGAGGTAGTCATATCAGGTGACCTAAAGGTAGGCAAGCTGTGTGAGAAGGCAGTAAGGAGGGCTGGTGGATACTAGGATACATAGGGAAAGGCATAACCAGTAGAAAACAGGATGTTGTTATCCCTCCATACAGACAGTTGGTGAGACCCCATCTGGAGTACTGTGGGCAGTTCTGAAGACACCATCTCTGCAAAGACATAGGCAGGGTGGAGGCTGTCCAGAGGAGGGCAACTAAAATGGTGCAGGGCCTGCACCAGAAGTCAAGTAAAGAGAGCCTAGAAGAGCTTAATACAATATTTATACCCTCGAGCAAAGCAGGGAGATGGGGAACATTATAGAAAAGTTCAAGTACCTGAAAGGAATCAACAAAGTCCAAAAGGGTAGCATCATACAGAAAAAGCGATATGTAAGAACAAGGAGGCACAATTTGAAGACAGAGGGGGGATGGCTCAGGGGCAACGTGAGGAAGTATTTTTTCACAGAGAGGGTGATGGACACATGCAACAGCCTTCCTTAGGAGGTTGTGGAGTGAAAAACAGTGGGAGAATTCCAGAATGCATGGGACAGACATAAGGCAATTCTAGTTAGGTAAGGAGGAAGTAGACTGTTGGCTAACTTGGATCTGCAGCTTATCCAATATGTAGGGAAATAGGCAGGCTACGTGGGCCAGGTAGTTCTTATCTGCTGTCAAAGTCTATGTTTATATGTTAGGTTTCTATGACAGCTCAGTGGATATGAAAGCAAGCTGTCATTGTTTTTGAGAATGTGGTCACATACATTTTTATGTTGATTGCGCACATGTCCGAGAACCATGTTGCGACAGGTTGCCAGAAGCAGGTTGTGGAGGCACGGCACTGTTTAAAGGCTTGGCCACTTTCTCCATTGCTGTAGCATGCTGCTGCTGACACTAGTTCAGACAGCATGCCACAACCTTGTAAGTTTTCAGCCACTGCAATCAGGGGCCTCTCGCCATTGCAGTGTAAGCCATTCGCTGCAATGAGGGCGACTTCGTCATTGCTGATCAGAACCTTGTAACAGTGATATTGTTTGTGAACATGGCGACAGCTTGCTGCTGTGTTCACAAACAATATTAAACACACCCCATCGAAGGGTGCCCAATCCCCCTCGGCAGCATGTACCCCCCATCCCCATTGGCTTCAGTGCCAGAGTGATGTTGCCGATGAGGGAGCCCACTCCCTGTTGGCATTATGAAACACTCCCCCACACACTTTTATTGTATGCAGACGGGGGTACCCAATACCCGTTGGCATAATGTAACTACCCCAATTTGTTGTGTGCTGATGGGGTTGCCAATACCCCGTCGGCTACAGCTGCCTCCCCCCAAAAAAAGAGTCTGTTGGCATGCTGCGAGCCCACCTCAGTGTGCCACATGCCCTGTTAAAAAAAACAGTCCATAATTTTTTTTTCACTGTGTCAAAAAGAAAACGCTCCCCAGGTCTCTCCTGCCCCTTCCCATGACCCACGCTCACCCACTGCACACTGCCTCCCCACATCCCTCTTTCACTCCCTCTCACCCCATGCTACCTCCCAAGTCCAGCATAATGATCTTCGTGGAAGGGAACACATCTGCATGCTTCAAAACCGACTGTGAACTGAGAAATGCCAATAATCTGTATAATGGAATAAATAGAGTTTTCAACTTTGATGCATGCCTCAGGCATTTTGGAATTTTGGCACCAAATTTTCAACACAGGGATTTTGGGACCACTCCTCATGAATTCTGGCACTGTCATGGCATTAATCGGCCCTGAAAGGTGATTTCGTGGTCACTGCATGGAATCACTTTTGGGACCGATTAACAAAATGACAGTGCCAGTGTTCATGAGGTGGGCTCTCAAAAAGCCTATGTTGCAAATTTGGTGGAAAAAATCCAGAAAATTACTATTTTACGAGCTGCATTATGATTTACCCACACTCATAAGTTTGCAAATTTATAATATTTTCACTCCAGATTTTCAACATTGCCATTATTCTGCACCTCCTTATAAACAGTACAGCTGTCATTTTTCACATCCTGTCTAAAATGTGTTTTCGCAGTTCCGGTGCAGAATAGCATAGTCGCTGTGGAAACTCAGTGTTCGGGACATATTAAGAAAATCACACTGACACTCTTCATGAGCAGAGGTCCTAAAATGCTCATGCTGAAAATTTTGTGATGAAATTCCATAAAATGACTGTGTTATGAGAGTGTGTTGTGCAGTTTCCAAGCACCCTTGTAACTTCGCAAATTAGTAATATTTTCACGCCATATTTTCAGCACTGGCATTTTATTAAACCTCCTTATGAACAGTAGAGCTGACATTTTTCACATCCTGTCCGAAATGTGTTTTCACACTTCTGGAGCAGAATACCGCAGTCACTGTTGGAAATCTGTGTTTGGGACAGATTAGGATTGAGCAAGTGAGGGGGGGAGTGACTAAACTCAACTCAGCTCTGTCGGGACTGCTGCAAATTTCTTTGTGGGCAGAAAAGAAACCAACGCAGGCAAGCAGCCCAGTACAAAAGGGCAGCCTGCAGCGCCGGAGACACAGAATGATGAGTGAGGGAGTGAGCTCAACAGAGCTCTGTTGGGACTGCTGCAGATTTGTTTGCGGGCAGAAAAAGGCAGCAATGCAAGCAGGGGCACAGTACAAAAGGGCAACCTGCAGTGGCGGGAGAAACAGAATGAGCAACTGAGAGGGGGAGTGAGTGAGCTTAATGGAGCTCTATCGTGAGTGCTGCAGATTTCTTTCTGGGCAGAAAAGGGTGGCAATGCAGGCAGGAGCACCATACAAAAGGGTAGCCTGCAGCATCGACAGAAATGGAATGAGCGAGTGAGAGAGGGTGAGTGAGTGAAGTCAACGGAGCTTTGTCGGGACTGCTGCAGATTTCTTTGTGGGCAGAAAAAGGTGCCAGCAGAGGCAGGAGTCAAGCACAAATGGGCAGCCAGCAGTGCCAGGAGAAACAGAATGAGTGCATGAGACAGTGGGAGTGAACGACCTCAACGGAGCTCTGTCAGGACAGCTGCGGATTCCTTTGTGGGCAGAAAAAGGTGCCAACACAGGCAGGAGCCTAGTACAAAAGAACAGCCTGCAGTGCTGGGAGAAACACAAGAGCGAGTGAGAGAGGGAGGAGCGAGGCTCAATGGAGCTCTATCATGACTGCTGCAGATTTCTTGTGGGCAGGAGAAGGTGGCAATACAGGCAGGAACCCAGTACAAAAGGCCAGCCTGCAGCACCGGCAGAAATGGAATAAGTGAGTGAGAAAGGGGGAGTGAGCAAGCTCAACGGAGCTGTGTTAGGACTGCTGCACATTTCTTTGTGGGAAGAAAAAGGCAGCAATGCACACAGGGGCCAGCACAAAAGGTCAGCCTGCAGCAGCGGGAGAAACAGAATGACAGAGTTAGAGAAGGGGAGTGAGCAAGCTCAATGGAGCTCTATCGTGACTGCTGCAGATTTCTTTGTGTGCAGAAGAATGCGGCAATGCAGGCAGGAGCCCAGTAGAAAAAGGGCAGCCTGGAGCGGTGGCAGAAATGGAACGAGCAAGTGAGAGAGGGGGAATGAGCGAGCTCAGTGGAGCTCTGTGGGGACTGCTGCAAATTTCTTTGTAGGTATAAAAAGGTGCCATCAGAGGCAGGATCCCACTATAAAAGGGCAGCCTGCAGCACCAGGAGAAACAGAATGAGTAAGACAGGGGGAGTGAGCGACCTCAATGGAGCTCTATCGTGACTGCTGCAGATTTCTTTGTGGGCAGAAAAAGGCAGCAATGCAGGCAGGAGCCCAGTACAAAAGGCCAGCCTGCAGCGCTGGGAAAAATGGAATATGTGAGTGAGAGAGGGGGAGTGAGCAAGCTCAATGGACCTGTGTTGGGACTGCTGCAGATTTCTTTGTGGGCAGAAAAAGCCATCAACGCAGGCAGGAGCCCTGTACAAAAGGGCAGCCTGCAGCAGCGGGAGACACAGAATGAACGAGTGAGGGAGGAGGATGAGTGAACTCAATGGAGCTCTGTTAGGACTGCTGCAGATTTCTTTGTGGGCAGAAAAAGGCAGCAATGAATACAGGGGCCCAGTACAAAAGGGAAGACTGCAGCAGTGGGAGAAACAGAATGAGCGAGAGAGAGAAGGGGAGTGAGCAGGCTCAATGGAGCTCTTTTGTAACTGCTTCAGATTTTTTTATGGGCAGAAGAAGGTGACAATGCAGGCAGAAGCCCAGTACAAAAGGGCAGCCTGCAGCGCCAGCATAAAAAGAACGAGCGAGTGAGAGAGGAGGAGTGAGTGAGCTCAACGGAGCACTGTCTGGACTGCTACAGATTTTTTTGAGGGTAGAAAAAGGTGCCAACAGAGGCAGGAGCACATCACAAAGAGCAGCCTGCAGCACCAAGAGAAACAGAATGAGCGAGTGAGACAGGGGAGTGAGCGACCTCAATGGAGCTCTATCATGACTGCTGTGGATTTCTTTGTGGGCAGAAAAAGGTGGCAACACAGGCAGGAGTCCAGAACAAAAGACCAACCAGCAGCGCCAACAGAAACAGAATGAGCGAGTGAGAGAGGGGGAGTGACCCACCTCAATGGAGCTCTGTCGGGACTGCTGCAGATTTCTTCGCGGGCAGAAAAAGGCAGCAATGCACCCAGGGGGCCCGGTACAAAATGGCAACCTGCAGCAGTGGGAGACAGAACGATCGAGTGAGGAAGGAGGAGGAGTGAGTGAGCTCAACAGAGCTCTGTTGGGACTGCTGAGGATTTCTTTGTGGGCAAAAAAGGCAGCAATGCACCCAGAGACCCAGTACAAAAGGGCAGCCTGCAGCAGTGGGAGAAACAGAACGAGCGAGTGACAGAGGGGGAGTGAGCAAGCTCAATGGACTTGTGTTGGAACTACTACAGATTTCTTTGTGGGCAGAAAATGCCACCAACAGAGGCAGGAGCCCAGTACAAAAGGGCAGCCTGCAGCACCAGGAGAAACAGAATAAGCAAGTGAGAGATAGGGGTGAGCCACCTCAACAGAGCTCTATCAGGACAGCTGTGTATTTCTTTGTGGACAGAAAGGGTGCCAGCGCAGGCAGGAGCCCAGTACAAAATAGCAGCCTGCAACACGGGAGAAACAGAACGAGCGGTGACAGGCGGCAGTGAACAAGCTCAACGGACCAACGCAATCAACATTCAGCATTGACAAATGCTTGTTAAAATCAATTCTGCTGTGGTTTTACTGTAGGAGAGTCACAGTGATGAAGTGAGAATGGCACTGTGGTAGCAATGGCAGTGAGAGTCAAAAAAACAATACCTGAAATTGACTAGATACAGTGGATGGCAGAGCACGGCTGAGCGCTAATGATAGAACATGCATAGCAACTTTTAAACCATCCACACAACTTCTAAACTGTCAATAATAATTTTGGAGAGTCAAATATTTCCATACGTAATAAGCCTTAACCATGTACTATAACAGAACTGACTCATTGTAACCTAGGCAGCCATTTAATATCAGGTTACGCAACAAGATAGTTCATGCCAGGATAGCAGAAGAAGCTGCAGATAACTCAACAGTCTTTTTCAGTCCATATACCAAATGAAGAAAATGAGGGAGGAGATTGGGCCCCTGAAGAAAAGAAAGGGAGCAGGAAGCCCCTCCAGCAGCAGAGCCTGGTTTCCAAAAGGAGTGAATTTTATTTACCCAGCAGCAGAGCCTGGTTTCCAAAAGGAGTGAATTTTATTTACTAATTTTATTTTGGCAGCAAAACAAGACTCTGCTGAGCTGAATTAACTTGACTGCAAAATCAGACTGTACTCACTTCACTTGAATTTGCTCCCACGCCCTCTCTCCCACCTCCTTCCTGTATTAAATACTCCTGCTGCAGGAAGTGACCCACCACCCCAGCCAGGCACATGGTATCACTTAAAGCAGCAAGTACCACTTAATGTTAGCAATCCTGGTTGCTAGCAGTCCAAACCTATAAGCTTCTCTCTAAGGAAGGCAAATTAATTTTGGGGAGCTAGTCCCTCACTGAAACAACCTACCCCAATTCTCTTGTTCCTCACTGTACTGCACATAACATGTACAGCACACATAACACTCACTAGCCAGCCCAAACTTAAAGATTAGTCCCAATCCTAGCTCACCATAAGGTTAGTAGTCTTCTTGAAAATGAACTCCAAAGTGAGTCAGCTTTTCGCACCAGGAGGTGTACCTACTCAAATACTCTTACTGTTGCTGCTTGCCCTGAAACTAAGACAGACGACCATAACTACTTTCACCAGCCACCAAGACTTTCCTATCACACAATACAGAAAACCTGCTCAGTGGGAGACCAGCTCTGCAGCACCCTTATCAGCCCACACCATGGAACATCCCTCCTGGACCCTTTCTGGCTCCCGGATCTTTGCCCCAGCCATGCCTTTTTCCTGGACTTAACATTGCGCTAGGCTCACTACTCACTAAATGTGACTGCCAGGATTCCTGGAGGTTGAATGTAAAGACTACCTTCCCAAAAAATATGAAACTCATCCTAATCCTGCTGCTGCTCTCTGGAAACATTCACTAACTTTGGCCCCATATCAACCCACACTCAGACCCCAATTCCGACAGGCAATTAGGATTGTGGCCTTGAACATTGGCAGCCTCCTTGCAAAGCTAGACAGTTTGAGGCTTGGGTGGCACATACTCTGCCTGGTGTCATTGCTCTGACAGAGACCTGGCTCTCCCGTGAACAACTGACTCGGTAGTCTTCATCACCAGATACAACCTCTCATAGACAGGACCGCTCCAGAAAAGAGGTGGTGGCTGCAGACTATAGCCAGGACCACCTACAGTACCACAGAATTCAACTGGCTACTGTCAACAATGACTATCAATGTCTAGCAATAAAATCCTATTAGGTAGGGGCAAAAAGACCTGATCGTTATGGCAGTCTACATCCCACCAGGGCAGCAGCAAGCTGGGCTAGATGCCTTTGCTAATCTTTACACCCAGGCTAGCCAACACAAAGAGACTATTGCACTAGGGATTTAACTCAATTGTCTTGACAGCTCCAGTGCAGCACAGAGATCATGTATCCAGACTGTACCCAATGCAGGCTGTCAAGAACTGCACCAGAACAAACTACCATGCCGATACAAGCACTCTGATGCGACTGGGTACTAACAAATCACCAGGAAGACTAACTGATGTCAAGGTACTCCCGGATACTCTGGTGACCACTCACCTATCCAATGTGAGTGGTCGATAAAACAAACCAACCCCACCACCCAAATTGGTGAGGGACAGAGTTATAAAAATAGTGCTATGACTGACTTCAGGAATCACCTTTCAGGCATTGACTGGAGCTTCCTTGACTCATGCCCTTCTGTTGACACTGCCCTCCAACTCTTCCACATTCATTTCATCTGCAGGCAAGTTTGCCTGTACCATAAGAAGATGATAAAGGTTGTAGTATGGACTGGGTCACCCCTGAGCTTCTTGGTATGATCTCCAGGGATAACTACGGATATCCAATGCTACAAAGCAGCCAGAAACAGGTGCACTTGGGCAATATGACAAGCCAATGCATCATTCCACAAGAACCAGCAATCTCACTGCTGGAGTAATGGGAAGAAGTTCTGGGACTCAATTGAAAACCTTCTTGGGTTTGATAACAGGACCCACCCTCCACCATGCTTCACCACAATGACGAAATCATACAGAGCTGGCATGACCAATAAGCTTTAATAAGGCTTTCTCTGACTACAGAGCAGTCCTGCTTCAGGACTTCCACACATCCTGATAGAATTCCAGCCTCCAACCAAATGTTCTCCTCTACCACTGCCAAGCCCAGCCCAGCTTTTACTTCAGACAGGTGACTGTAAAGAGAACAAGAAAATACCTTGCAAGTGTCCTGGGAAAAGCAAGGATGGCGTGATGTATTTCCCATCACCAAGCTGTTTAACCTGTCGCTCCACCTGTGCTTTCCCCTCTACCTGGAAATCCACTCTGATCACTCCTGTGCACAAAGGAGAACAGGCAGGAGCCCAGTACAAAAGGGCAGCCTGCAGCGCCGGCAGAAACAGAATGAGCAAGTGAGAGAGAGGGAGTGAGCAAGCTCAATGGAGCACTATCTGGACTGCTGCAGATTTCTTTGTGGACAGAAAAAGGTGCCAACAGAGGCAGGAGCACATCACAAAAGGGCAGTCTGCAGCGCCAGGAGAAACAGAATGAGCAAGTGAGACAGGGGGAGTGAGCGACCTCCTTTGTGCACAGGAGTGATCAGAGCGGATTTCCAGGTAGAGGGAAAAGCACAGATGGAGAGACAGGTTAAACAGCTTGGTGATGGAAATACATCACCCTATCCTTAGTTTTCCTAGGACACTTGCAAGGTATTTTCTTGTTTCCCTTACGGTCACCTGTCTGAAGTAAAAGCTTGGGCTGGGCTTGGCAGTGGGCACTAGTATCCATCTACCATCCTATCTCAATTCTGTCTCTGCTCTCCAAAGCACTGGACAGAATCATAACCGACCAACTCACTGACCACCTACATAAATATAAACTCCTCTGCCCCCAACAGCATAGTTTCTGCAAGATGCACAGCACTAATACTGCCCTAATTGCCTTCACAGACTACGTGCATGAGGCAGTTGACCAGGGCCAACTGGTCGGAGCAATCTTCATAGACCTAACCAAGGCTTTCGACCTTGTGAATCATCAGCTGTTGCTGCACAGACTAATCTGCCTTAGACTATCCCTGACACAGTCAGTTGGTTCTCCTGCTACCTGTCTGGGTGATCTCAGCAGGTGGAAATCAATGGAACCATCTTTGAGACCAGTGAAGTCACAGTGGGGGTTGCCAGGGGTCCGTTCTGGGCCCGCTCCTGTTCAGCCTCTTTGTGAACAACCTTCCAGACGCATGCCCCTCCTCCAAGGTACTGCTCTATGCAGATGACATGGTGGTGTTCTCTCGAGGCTATTGCCAAGATGCATTCACTAAGGATATGCAGTACAACTTTGACCTCCTACATGATTGGCTCAAAGATAACCTGCTAGTGCTCAACAGCAAAACAAAAAAAAAAACTAGTTAATGCTCTTTGCCAGAAGTCAAAAGGAGGTATACCATGCCCTTCTCAATTTTGTCAACTTCCACTCCACCCCTTGAGCAGGTGCCCTCATTCTGTACCTAGGGGTACAATTGACAGAGTCCCTCTCCTTCAATGAACATATACAAAATATTACCACTGCTGCCAATAAGAGTTAGGGGCCCTATAAGGCTTCAGTTCTGTCTCACTCCTAAGGCTAGGTACAGGCAGTAAGAGGACAGTTCTACCCATCTTGGACTATAGTAATGAGGTATATGGCATCTTCTGAAACCAGCCTTCACAGGGTCCATACTACCCTCCAACATAGCATGCCGCTTTGTTTTAGCGCCAGAATCACCTTACACACACACACATGCAACCTAAGCTCCAATACCCTACTGGTACTACGTGTTCCTGCAATGGACACTACTCTCGTGGCCTCTCCCTCCCTACAGGACCTATCTACTTCCACTTCCATGCAATGCAGTTCCCCTCCCTAATGGTGCCTAAGCTCATGAAGAAACATTTAAAGTTGGCTGCCCTCGTGTCCTCCTACTACTACTCCTCCTTCTTTTGGGAGACATTCACCCCAACCCAGGACCCACCTCCCTCCCGCTGGGTTACTACATCCAAGAGCCTCACTATCGCCTCCCTCAATATATGTAGCCTACTCAGGAAATTTGATTCCTTTCAGGGATGGGTTGCTCAGAATCGCCCTAATGTCATCTCAGTAGTGAAACCTGGCTCAACAACCACACCCCGACTCTGCGGTCTCACTTCCTGGCTTCACACTATACCATGCTGATAGAACCTCAAAGAAAGGGGGTGGTTGTGCACTGTATGTCCAGGAATCACTACAGTGTATCACCCTACCCTCCCCATCACTTGAACATGGGGCCCAATCTCTCACATTGAAAATCACTCTTGCCCATAACAGAGCCCCATTGTTCCTCTCCTCTGTATACATCCCCCCTCAAAATTAGAAGACTGCTTTCCTCTCTGTCCTCAACCATCTCCAGACTCTCCCATCATTGCCCTCGGAGACTTCAATACAAACTGGATGGGTGACACTTCAGCCCCTGTTAGGTATGCTGCAACTGCTCAAAACCTGACCCAGCTTGTGACTACTGCCACTAGAATAAACCAGAGAACTGGTACTGCAACCCTCCTAGATCTAGTGCTCACTAACGCCCCACATAAAGCTACACAGATCAGGGTACTACCCCATGCTCTGAGTGACCACGCCCCAGTGCTATGTCACTGGTAGTACTGTATTAACAAGCCCCCCCAAAACTGTCTTACAATGCCGCCTCAAACCTGGCAAAACTACAATCCCTTAAACAGTACCTCCTATTTAGCTGCTCCCCACCAGAAATGCTCAGAACATTGACTCTGCCCTCAACTATTTCATTCATATATTCAACACTGCCTGCAACCTGTTTGCACCCCTAACCAAACAAAAATGAAGGTGCCAACACACCTTGGCTGTCTCAAGCCCTGTTGGACTAGATGCACGAACAAGACAATCTGTGGCACATTGCACAGGATAGCAGAAAACCCTCCAACAGGCAGCGCTACCAGGAAGCGCGCAATAAATACACCTGCGATATTCGAAAAGCAAAGGCTGAGTACTATAAAACTTTGCTCACCAACACATGGGGCTCAGGTCGCAAGTTCTGGGACTCACTCAAAACGCAAAGTGGCAAAGCCTCCACTGCCCTGCCTACCCATATCAGGGCCAATGGATTTATCACCTGAGACCCAGCCCTTATTGCAGACACATTAAATGACACCTTCTCTGACCTCACTAGTGTTCTCCCCCCAACTTTTTCTCCCCCACCCACCCTGCACCACACTGCCCCCTCCCAACCCTCCTTTCCACTTTAGAACAGTTCCCAGTGAGAGCTGCCCCTCTTCTATTCAAAGCCCTCAGTAAATCTCATTTCAGCAGTGACACACTGGACCTAAAACTGCTAGACTCACATTCAATGAGGCCCCCACCATGCTTTTAGACCCTCCCTTTCTGTGGGCCAGTTCCCCACCAAATGAAAATCTGCACTCATCACTCCTATCCTTACAAATGGTGGCCACATCCTGCCTGGGAACTAACGCCCACTATCAATCTTGCCTCCCCTCTCTAAAACCCTAGAGAAAATTGTGGCCACTCAACTAACAGACTACCTCACTAAATATAGTACCCGTGTCCTGAACAACATGGCTTCCCACAGAACCATGGCACCACCACTGCCCTCTTAGAGTTTACAAATGCCCTCCATACATCCCTGGACACTGGCTACACTGTTGGTACTGCCTTTATAGACCTCTCAAAGGCATTCAATACCGTGCACCAGTCACTTCTCCTGGACTCCCTCACTCAGATAGGCCTCTCCCATGAGACCATTGACGGGTTTGCCAGCTATCTGTCTGAGAGAAACCAGATAGTCTGGATTGCCCACTCCCTGTCATCCCCCCACCAAGTCAGGTCTGGGGTACCTCAAGGCTCAATACTTGGCCCACTTCTCTTCTCCCTATTCCTCAACACTTGCCCAACTCCTGCTCAAGAAAAATTCTATTGTATGCAGACAATGCAGTCCTCTACAATTCACACACTGATCCCGCAGCCCTCCACTCAGCACTCCAGAAATCCTTCTCTGAAGCTGAATCCCATTTCATTCAGCATAAGTTCGTACTAAATTACAAAAAAACTAAATCCATGATGTTTGCACAGCCCCAAAATAAGAACCTAGGACAACCCTTGCTCATCTTGAACTCACTGAAAGACCCCCTTGAGCAGGTTACCACCTCTAAATACCTTGGCATCACCCTAGACACTGGTCTCATTTACCACACCCATATCTGGATGCTCAGCACCGCCGTCAATACACGTATAGGTCTCGTTCACCGCTATAAGCACTGCCTCCCCCCTGAATCTCTCTGCCTAGCCATCTCTGCATCTATTCTATCTCTAATTGATTATGGAATCATCATCTATGGTGCAGCCAACACCACCAACCTACACAAGATTAGACTGTCCCTCAATAAGGCTTGCAGACTTGCTACAGGCTGTCCTAGACTTACACACACCTGCACCATCTACGCCTCAGCACACTGGCTCAACTTCGATGGGAGACTAAAGTACCAAGCCTGCCTCTTTGCTAAGAAAATCACCTCAGGATTACTCCCACCAGCCCTCTCCCCACTACTTCAGTCCCCACTGTCTACCTGACTTACATGGCAATCAACGACTACCCACTTTAGGGTACCTCACTGCAAGACCACCTCAGGCCAAAGAACATTTTCATATCTGGCCCCATCCTGGCTCAACTACTCCCAAATTCCCACTCACTGAACCCAAACTTGGTCGGTTCAAGTCCCAACTAAGAGACCTTATCACCCAGGGATCAGGATGTGACTGCCCTAAACCTGACCTTCCATTTCTACCACCCCACCTCTCCCTTCCTCCCTTGACCATGAACCTAACACTGGTCCGCTGCCTCTGGGCATGCCTATACCATGACAATGGACCCCAATGTCTGCCTTGGCCAATAAGAACTCCTGGGCATGGCTAGCCCCATTGCCCTGAAATGTTATGCTCGTACCTGTAACCTTTTGCACTTAGTACCTTGTTTAGCAGCTCTCTGTTACCATGTATTCCCTGATGCTATTTTGTATTTTTCTGTATTCATTTGCAACCATTCTGTAACCATTGTCTTTAATTATTATGTTAGTTGTTACTTTGTTCATGGTTGTCTCTGTCTTACATATGACGTGGAACCTTTGTAAAGGAGTCTTTGACTCAAAGGTGTTATCCGATATTTATCAGTAAACAAAACCTTTATATTGGGACACGATGGTTTCTTCTCATGGACTGAATCAAGCTCCACTCCTGCCTTCAAGGGAAGAAGGCGCTTCTAGGTCTTGCAAGCCCCTTTGTACAAGCCTTATTCCATGCACTTTCTGCTGAGCTCTCCACAAGAAATGTTACAAGACATGGCCTAGCAGTACCTTTCAGAAGAATTGCCTTGGGGAGGCAAGCCTCTGCAGTAAGGGCCTCCACCTGGCTAAATGAGCTCCCCCAGGCCACTACTAGCCCTGGCCAGTTCAAATCTGAAATTTGGGAGTCCATCTCCCTCCAGTACAATGTTGCTGTAAAGAACACCCCAGCCATTTCTAGCCCTCCCGGTGCCCCCTGACCCAATACGGCTTGGCTGTGGTGACCCGCGGCTCCTAAGAATCTCCCACTAATCCCCACCTACCCAACCCTTGGTCCCCTGCCCTTCACCCATAGCCCTCCTGACCCTCCATAGCCCCACCTCCACACTCACTTAGCCCCCTGACTCTTAAGCTATCACTCACCATTGTGCTTCCCCCACCCATCTAGCCCATAGCCTGCTCTCCTTAATGACTGTCCTTTTCAGTGGTCAAATTAATTGTTCCCTCCAGGAACCGATCTAAGCTCTATTGCTGCATTCTGGGAATTCTCATACTTTGTGCATAGTTGAAATCTGCACTTTATTCACCTAATCTGTTATGGGACTATTTTCCTCTGTAATATGTAATTAAGTGCTTTTACGATGTATTCTGTCTCAGCACGGGGTCAAAATGTCACACAGCAGAATGCTGTGTGACTTAATCGCATTGCATGATTTATTTATAACTATTGCTCTGTGGGACTCTTTGCCCCACACACCCATTCGGAGGGCTTGCACCCCTGGATCCCCCACTTAAAATTCTAACTCCTGTAGGGTCCAACACGGAGAGCGCACAGGTCCGGGGTTCGTGCATAATGCCATACGCTATTAAGCGTACAACATTATGACCCGGTAGGTTCTGTCTCTCCCCATCCTATTATTTGTAATGCTGTTTAGCCTTTTTAATCATGTTTAACTGACAACGCCTTCTAGCTGCTTCTGTTTTTTGCCACTGTCCATGTACTTGATGTTCCCCCACCCTCTGTTCGATGAGGATCCTTTGTAAATAAGCTTTTAGCTCAAAGGTTGTAATTCTGATTTTACAGTAAATAAATAAATAAAAGCTGTGCATGAGCCAGGAGTGATCACAGAGATGCTAAGTACATACTTTGCTTTAGTGTTCACTAAATGGCCCTAGGTAGCTAAAGGGATCTCTTGCATGGGAGTAATATATCAGTGGTAACCATGATGCAACCTGCAAACACCGCAGCCACCCTGGCAGCTGACTACAGACAATGTACTAATTGTCTTATCCTTTGTGATATGCCCCTGCAACACTTGTCTGTATATTTTTTTCACATTACATTGTCTGTATATCTTACTGTAACCTTCAGGTTCGCACCTGAAAACAGGCATTTTTTGTCTAGTTTGCTTCCCCTGTCAACAAAAGTTAAATACATAAAATTCAAGCCAGTTAAATCACAAGGTGTGGCCCATGACCACATGGCATAGATCAGCCAGCAGGGTCGGTCACAGTGATCCAAGGTGATGGATGACCAGATGCCATACTGGTCTCGAAGGGGCCCCTATGGTTTACAGGCTTTCCTACACATCAAAGTAAAAGGTGAACAGGGCTCTGTGGATTGAGTAATTTTTTAGTATCCTGAACAAATCACTTGACTTCCCTGCCTTTTCTTTAATCCTGCTTGACTTTGATATTTTTTGAGGAACCTTACAACCCAACCAGATGCGTGGATAGCATAGTATAATTGCATGCCTTGTCTTGTGTTCTTGCAGCCTGCTTCTTGCGAGTGCTTGCCCTTGGAAACCAAAATATTTTCCATGTGCCAAGCCACAAATCATTGAATGATTTCAGTGGTCATCCTGTATTTCAGAGGAAGATGCAAAGGCTGCTGTGATAGTTGTAATCAGTCTTTGATTTAAAGATTGAACTGCTACTGAAACACCTCTGGGAGTGTAGGTAATACTAGGTACAAAAGGCAGAAGAATGTCACAGAATCCAATACTGCTGCATCCCACTTCTCAGTAGTAGTAGTAGCTATCGTGTACCCCGATTAGGGACTAACTAGTCCGCTCTGGTATTTTATATACTATATATATATACAGTATTTTTTATTCCTTAGTGTTGTTGTCTAGTTTATCCCATGACAGGTTATTTGTACTGTGCACTATTTGTTGTGTATAGAATAATTTTATCTTGGTAGGTTTGAAGAAACATGAGTAAATTTGTTGACTGTGTCCCCTAATTCTTATATCTAACTCCTTCAAGTGTAGCCCAAACATGGTCCTTAAATCATCATATTTCATGAAATTTTACATCAAGAGGATCTTTCTCACTCTGTATTCTTGTCTTTAAGCTCATCAATATCACACTTGCCAACCTAGCCTCATAATCCATGTTCTGACGCATATATCATTTTGTTGGTCTATACTGATTTTTCTAGTATAGCTTTGTCTTTGCACTGGTATGGTGACCAAACTGTGAGCTCTAATCCAGCACTGGTGGGACCAGGCTCCTATGCAAGGGCAAGATCACCTCCTGCTGCCTTGTTGATGTACAGTCTTTTTTTGTACAGCAAGACTAGCGCTGGACTGCTCTTGTGTATTTCCTCTAGCAGTGCCCTTGGTGTCTGGGCTGTTGCTTCCAGCTAAGAGCATTCTATTAGTCCACCACTATTTCAGCAGTGGTACAGCAGTACAAATGCTGTTTACATACAGCAGCCAGGAATTCTAGGTAAGTGTTACATAGAAACATAGACTTTGATGGCTGATAAGGACGCTAGCCCATCTAGTCTGCCCATTTCCTACCTACAGGATAGGCTGCAGATCTAGTTAATCAACAGCCTATTTCTTCCTACCCCACAAGAATTGCCTTATGTCTGTCCCATGCATTCCTGAATTCTCCACGGTTTTAGACCTCACAACCTCCTCAGGAAGGCTGTTCCATGCATCCACTACCCTCTCTGTGAAATAATACTTCTCACATTGCCCTGAACCGCCCTCCTTCTATCTTTAAATTGTGTCCCTTGTTCTTGCTAGTCTCTTTTTCTGAAAGATGCTACCCTCTTGGACTTTGTTGATTCCACTGGGTACTTAAAAGTTTCTATCATGTCCCCTCTTCCTTCTTTCCTCAAGGGTATACATATTAAGCTCCTTTAGTCTCTCCTCATATGCTTCTCTTCCAACTATTCCTTATTCTGAGAGCGCAGCTGCTATCTGGGTCTGGACAGAGCAATGAAGGGATGAAGAGCCTCAGCGGAGATAGGAGCCCAGACTGTGTACTCCAAGGGGGATTCAGCCAGGTAAAATTTCTGTCAAGGAATCCTTGCTTTGGCACCCATCAAAGTCTGCCTTCTCTCAGTAATTGGTCTCTTTCCTAGTCAGTGAAGGTCAGCAGACAGTAAGGCTATGGGCTGGACCGCACTTGGAGTATGTCTCCAATGGTTGCCCTTCATGTCTGAGCTGTTGTTTCTGGTTGTTTCTGGCTGAGAGCTTTCTATTAACCAACCACTATTAGTAGTGGGTACAACAGACAGTAAGGCTAGGGGCTAGACTGCTCTTGGTGTATGCCTCCTATGGGTGTCCTTTTTGTCTGAGCTGTTGCTTTCAGATGAGAGCTTTCTATTTGTCAACCACTATTTCAGTGGTAGTACAACAGTACAACTGCCAATTTACATACAGCTGCCATGAATTCTGGGTTAGTGTTCCAACTGCTCCTTATGCTAAGACAGCAGCCACTGGCTGGGTCTGAGCAGAGCGACTGAGGAGAGAAGTCACCTCAGTGGAGACAGGAGCCTGGACTGTGCACTCCAAGAGGGATTCAGCCAGATAGAACTGCTGTCAAGGAATCCCTGCCTCTGCATCTGTCGGGTCTGCTTTCCTTCCTTGATTGGTCTCTCTCCCAGTTGATGAAGATCAGTGAAGCTCAGCAGACAGTAAGGCTAGGGACTGGACTGCACTTGGTGTATGCCTCTTAAGGTTGCTCTTTGTGCCTGAGCAGCTGATCCTTGGTATTCATATGTTATGATCTCCAGGTCTTTTCAGCTGTTATGGTTAATAGTTTACTGTTTAGAAAATAAGACTATCTTGGATAATTCTTACCCAAATGCATAAACTTACATTAATCCTGATTTAACTTAATTTGTCAATTATCTAACCTTTTTTTGTTGTAGTTGTTATCTTGTCAAAATAATTTAGGTGTTCTGTTCTTCTTCAGGAGTTACTACGTCACCTATCTATTTGCTACCATCTGATGTTTTGTAATCTAGTTATTTATGTAGTACCCATATCCTTTTCAGTTACATAAAATAATAATGAGCCAAATACCAGTCCCGGGGGCTTCACTTTTATTGAACATTCCTTCGAATAATAACCATTTAATTTTACTCACTGTGTCCTTCCCAGCAATAGCTCCAATCCATTCTATAATGTTCATGTTTATTAATATCATACAGTATTTAGTTTATTGAGGATAACCAAGTGGCATACTAAAAGATTACATCCACTAGTATATAGATAGGTTGAGATGTTTGTTCAGCTCATAAAACATAAAGAGACTGGTTACGTAAGACCTGCTTGAGTTTTAGAATTGTCTCCATTATTTTTCCCAAAATAGAGGTTATACTATTTGGGTGGTGGTTTTCTGGAAATGTACATCCCCATCTACCCACCACCCACCCACCCCTTTTAGGTCTGTGGGTGGAGCCTACAGCCTTTTTGTAATCAATCAGACTGTAGCTCTAAAATGGCTTTTAATGGAACTCTCTTTTTAGATATCTGGAAGTGTTCATCCACAGCTGCAAAGTAGTGCACTCTCCCTCTGATTTTGCTATTTGCTGCTGTATGGTAAAGGCATCTGAAGGGATGAGGGATGCTACTGTATTGTGCCTCAGAACTTCTCAGGCTATTAAAAAAACTTGTTAAATTACTGTTTCTATTATCTGTCTAGCTCAGTCTAATAGATGTATTCTATTTCTTTCAGCAGCATAGGGGTTAACTCATTATATGATGTCTATAAAACACTAAACCTTTACAGTGTCAGACTGCAGACAGTGGACCTGAAGTCTGTGAGCTATTTCGTTCCTATGGGCACACATACAAACTGCAGGGCAAGGGGGAGGGGGAGGTGACTGTAGCCCCATCACTTTTTTTTGTTTGAAAGATCTTACCCTTTAAACAAACAAATAAAAAAGTAAGTACAAACTAGCGTGACAGAGTTAATTAAGACCACCTGCCCAGGCACACATAGAACAAAAGGGTCCTTCATGCTTGTTTGCTGTTTCTGGAGTTGGAAGTGTCCAAGTGGAAAGTTCTTTTAAGTAAGAGAGTGTGTGTGTGTGTGTGTGTGTGTGTTTGTATAATCCTGCTTTGGCTTGGGCCATGTGATGCAGACTGCTCATCTCTTATCTAGGATTTATGAACTGATGCTCAGTAACTAGGAATGTAATTTCTAGTTATCTAGTAATACTATAATGCCACTTTATGTTTTTCTTTTGTATTCAATTGCCTGTACTGTGCCCTGAAGTTTGTATTGTACCTGATGTATGACGTGGAACCTTTGTAAATGAGTCTCTGACTCAAAGGTCTTCTAAATATTTCATAATAAACAATATACTGTTTGAGTGAGCATTCCCTCCCTGGTAGCAGAAGGTCAGTGTTATGTTTCCATCCTCCAGACAGACAGTTTTCAAAACTAAAAGGAAAAAAAAATAACAGATTTACAGAGAGAGAGATAGAGTAGTTAGATGGACTCTGTTAGGAGTAGGGAGGTTGGTTATTGCATGGATCTAGAATCTGTACTGGAGTTTAATGTTTGTTTACAGTTTATAAATGCAGTTTAACAAATATATATAGTTTTTTCCTTTGGTAAGCAGGTAAGGCCAACTAGGCATAGGTGCTTGCTTCTAGGGACAACCCAGGAACACTGGGGAGATTAAGTGACTTAATCAGAGCCGCACAGTATGGAAATGAAGGGTGTGGGAATCAAACCCATGTCTGAATGATGTATGTACAAAGTTTATTTATAGCATATTACTCTATCCTCTACTATACTACCAGCCCCATAAATAGTGAACAATTTAGATTGGGCTGTTAATATCTCAAAGGAAACTGCTTTGAATCTGCAAACATGCATTTTGTAGAAGCAGATGTTATTTTTAAAATGCTAGTTCTCATTTTGTTACTGCTTAATCTGAACTGGCCTTTTGGTAAATTCAGTGTGTGTTTTTGATTCACATACTGCCGACATTGACCATTTTAGAACAGTATAATCTTGTCAAGAACTTACATTGTCAGTATAATGCATCTGTGTTCTAATTTAGAATTCTTAGGTTCATGAGAACATAAACGACATCATACAATTCTTAGATGGCACTTTGCAGCAATATGTAACCCATAAATATCCAATGGGTTAATTAAAAGGCCAGCAAAGGTAGGGCAGAAACAGATGGGGACTCGCTATACGAAAAAAAAGCTTCTACAGGAAACATTACTCACAGGTTCAGTGCAGTTCTCCTTTAACTAAACTTGTAGGGTATGTCAGGTATTTTATCTGAATAGTAAGGAACTCTGTTTACAGGGACTTAGAACCATTTACGGGAAAGTCTTCCCGTAGACTTGCATTAGTTCTACTGGAAAACAGAGGAATTTGGCTTGTACTGAAAATAATGCATTCTACAGGAAAACATGGGAAAATTGCTTGCAGTTACAGAAAAAAAGGCAAACTTAATATGAGAGCAGTCACACACACACACACACACACACACACACACACACCAGCATCATTCACTCTGACTAAATAAATTCAACAGGACTGATTTAGCAGCATGGCAGTTTCTGATGATTGTGGCACCAACAAGAAAATAACTTTGGTCATTTGGTAGCTCTTTATAGCCCTATTGGGTCTTCCTAGATTTTGTTTAAATATAGGAATGACATCTGCCTGCTTCTATTCACCCAGGACTTTCCTAAATTGCAGAGACATATTGCAGACAATTGCTGGTAGTCCAGATATTTCCAAATAAATTGGTTTGATGATGCATAAAGGTAAATCATCTTGTCTGCATGAAGTCTTGATTTCCAGTATCTTAAATTTATCCTCTACCATTTTGTTCTTACTTTAAAGAACAGCTCATAGAAACACAGAAACATTGAATTTGTTTGCAGAAAGAAAAAAATTACTCAGCATAGTAATGTTGTTTCTTCTAATAGAGTCTTGCTGTATTCTGACTAAATGCAGTGAGCTCCAACATTCGAACTACCCGGACAGGATAGAGTTACCTCTATGCAGAAGCATAGAACGTTGAGCTTGAGCTTGGTTTTCAAATCTCTGTCTTTGGTACTTCCAGTGCAACTGTCAGATTCTTACAAGCAACTAACTGAGTGTAAAATATGGAAATTGCTTTGTTATAAGCCAAAAAGCAACAATGTTGGGCCCATAAGACTCAAGTTGATAACCCAAAAGAAGAAGGAATGTAGTTACAACACTAAACACATGTATCATGAAAGAGAAGAACTCAACTAATTAACCCACCCAAAGGAATGGTACAAAGGTACACCCCTGAGGTGCAACACTGTGCAGCAAGACTCCATTAGAAGAAACAACATTACTATGGTGAGTGATTTTTTCTTCAAACAACATGAAGTCTTGCTGTATTCTGACTAAATGCAGACTACCAATCAGTTCCCTATGGGAGGGAATGCACAACCTACTTTGGGAACAAGCTCTGCAGTACTGCTGTGCCAAACCTAGCATCACTCTAGCTTGGATATCCAGGGAGTAATGTTTGGTGATGTGTGTACTGTTTTCCAGGTGGCTCTGCAGATCTCTAAATGGGGGATATCTCTGGCCACAGCTAGAGAAGCAGCTGTACCCCTAGTTGAGTGAGCCCTCAGGCCTGAGAGGGAGGCCTTACCCAATTTATCATAGCAGAATTGAATACAAGAGACAATCCACCTGGAAATGGTTCTTTTAGTGGCAGGCTTACCTTTTCCCACCTCACCATAGGTGAGAAACAGTTGAAGATAGTCATTCCTATGAGCCTTAGTGTGCTCTATGTAGTAACTAAGAGCTCATTTGACATCCAAACTGCACAATCTCCGTTCCCCCAAATAAGAATGGTCAGTGAAAAACACAGGGAGAGACATGGACTGGTTCAGATGAAAATCTGATACCACTTTGGGCAGAACCTCCTATTGGTTCATAGAACCACTTTGTCCCTATGGAAGGAATTGAAGTCAGGCTCAACTGACAAGTCCTGTAATTCAATAATTCACTTGGCAGAAGTAATGGCTACCAGGTACACAGTCTTCCAGGTCACGTACTTGAACTCAGCCAAAGCCATCAGTTCGAAGGGTGCTGCATGAACTATGCAATGCAGATATTGAGATCCCAAGCAGGAGTCAGTTCACTAAATGGAGGGTATATGTGAACCAGACCCTTGAAAAACTTCACAAAAACAGGGTGATAAGCCAGGGAAGAGCTCTTCCCTGCTGAAAGGAAAGCAGAAACTGCTGCTAGGTGAACCTTCAGGGTTGTAGTCATAAGACCTAGACTATTGAGGTGAAACAGATAATCTAAGGCTGTAAAGATATCTCTGCAGAGTCAGGCACAATGCCTTTCTGAGAACACCAAATGCTAAATTCTTCCATTTGAGTTATAAGTTTTTCTAGTTGAAGGCTTCCTGAAACCTTCAGTATATCCAGCACTCCTTGAGAAAGATGCAAACCTGCATATTCTAACTCTTCAAGAGCCAAGCCTTGAGATTGAGAGAGTGGAGATTTGGATACCAAATCCACCCAGAGAGGAGGACAGAAGATTGTCCCAAGCCTTGTAACTAAGAGTCGTCCGTTCACCGTCAGTCACATACAGCTATTTGCCCACTACCTATCTCTTGTGCTCCTGTTCCTTGCTGCAGGTGACATCCACCCAAACCACACACCCCCTCTCAATCGCTGCAAGTCCCCCCCTACATAGGGGTGTCATGATAACAACATTTTGATGATATGATAACAGTGATGAAATTATCACGATAACCTTGTTATCGTGATAATTTTGCCACTTGTGCAACAATGTTAGCAAAACTATTTAAATTCTGTGTTTACATAATTTACATATTTGACTCTTTTAAGCAATGCTACCCATTTTTGCACACTATTTTGAAATATTTGTTGTAAAATAATGCAGAGTAAAATATTTTAAAAATGATTTATTTTTTCACAATAAAATCTCTGAACTTTATATGGAGAGGGTGGTGGACGCATGGAACCACCTTACTGAGGAGGCTGTGGGGTCTAAAACTGTGGGAGAATTCAAGAATGCATGGGACAGATGTAAGGCAATTCTAGTGGGGGTAGAAAGAAATAGGCTGTTGGTTAACTGGGATCTGCAGCTTATCCTGTAGGTAAGGAAATGGGCAGACTAGGTGGGCCAAGTGTTCCTTATCTGCCATCAAAGTCTATGTTTCTATGTAAGGGATAGAGCATGTGCCGCTGTCAAGGATAACAGCACAGGGTACCAAGGCTGTCTGGCCCAGTCTGGAGCCACTAGTATTACTGTGCAGGGTTGAGATCTGATTTTTATCAAGACTCTGAACAGGAGAGGGAACGGAGGGAAGGCATAGAGGAACCTGTCCTTCCAGTCTAACATTAGGGCATCCTGGGGAACAGTCCCCAGAAGCGGAGATCTGCAACAGAATAGAGGAAGTTGGTGATTGTCTGGGGCTGCAAAAGATCTATCTCCAGGTGTCCCACTGGGAAAATCACCTGCAGTACAAGAGGATCCAGGGATCACTCGTGATGACCCTGGGATATTCTGCTCTGAGCATCTGCTAGTACATTGTCCTTCCCTGGAAGATGAAGTGCTACTAGGGAAGTCTGAAGAGAATAGGCCAGAGATCACAGTTTCGTAACTTCTATGCACAAGGCCATGGACTGAGTGACTCCTTGTTTGTTGATGTACCACATAGTGGTCGTGTTGTCCATTCTGACTTGAACCATCTTGCTCTTGATTGCATCCGAGAAGCACTGAAGGGCCAGGCATACTGCCCTGAGCTCCAGAAGGTTGATGTGAAGGGGAGACTCCTGAGGAGACTAGACCCCTTGGGCTGTTCGGGCTCCCAAGTGGGCTCCCCAACCTAGGAGAGAAGCACCTGTAGTCAGAACTACAGAGGGAGCTAGAGGAAGACATGGGACTCCTTGTTTGAGGTTGTCTGGCTCCAGCCACCTCTGGAGAGCTTGGACCAGAGTCTGAGTCACAGGAATCAATCTGGTGAGAGAATCCTTTTTCTGAGACCAAAAGGACCTTAGATGAAACTGAATGTCCCTCATCTGGAATCTTGCTCCCTGCACCACTGCAGTGGAAGCTGCCATGTGGCCCAGGAGTTGGAGAAAGTGTCTCACTGGGTGAGAGACCTGATGTTGAAAAGATGAAGCAAGATCTACTAGAGTCTTTACCCTAACAGAGGAGGAGGCTTTTCTTGAATAGTGTCCAGTTCTATTCCTATGAATGTAAGAAGTTGAACTGGTTCAAGGACAGACTTTGGAAGATTGAGAAGAAACCCCAGAGAACTGAGAAGGTCTTGTGTGATTTGCAGAGCTGATCTGACCTGTTGAGATAACTGACCTACAGTGAGCCAGTATCCAGATATGAGAAGATGGTAATACCCTATCTTCTGAAGTAAGCTACCACTGCTGCAAGGCACTTTGTGAACACTCTTGGAGCTCAAGTTAGGCTGAATGGCATGGCTCTGAATTGATAATGGCCTGAGGGCAACTCGAACCTGAGGTATTTTTTGTGGGAGCACCTGACTGGAATATGGAAGTAGGCATCCTTGAGGTCCAGGGATACTAGCCAATCTCCTGGCCTTAGGGAGGGAAGGATTATTCCCAGAGTTACCATTTTAAATTTGGGTTTCAAAATATGTTTGTTTAAATACCTTAGGTCTAGGATGGGTTGCCACTTCCCAGTCTTCTTTGGGGTAAGAAAATACCTGGACTATAGTCCTTTTCCCTGCACTGAGTAGGAATCTTCTCTATAGCTTTGAGAGCTAGAAGAGAGGAAATCTCTGCCTCTAGGGCAAGGGTTTCTGATTCTGATGCAGGTGGAAAAGACGTGGCCCTCATTTTTGGGAACTGAGGGCCAATCCATGGCTTACTACTTCCAGGACCCACTTGTCTGTGGTCACAGACTTCCAGGCCTGGAAATAGTGAGCCAGCCTGCCTCCTACTGGGATTGGGGAGTCGACTCGGGCTGACACATCAGGGTGTCTGCTTGGCTGGGGACTTAGACTAGGAGGAAGAAGGAGCACCCCTGCTCATCCTCCTCTTGCCCCTCCCTCTGAAGAACCCCATCTGAGGAAAAGAAGAGGAAGCCTGGGCTTGGTAAAAAGGCCTATGTAAAGGCCTGCCCCTGCCCCTAGACTGCTGCTTTTGTGGAGTGGCTTGCCTTTCCTTGGCCTGTGCACTCCTGTAAGTGGTCCTGTATCCAGCCATCTTCTTCATGTAAGCCTCTGTCTGCTCCCCAAACAGAGAGTTACCCACAACAGAAAAATCCATAGCCTTAGTCTGGGTATCCTGTGAAAGGCTAGTACATCTGAGCCAAGCATGTCTCCTGAGAGACACAGATGTAGCCATGACTCTAGATGCCACATCATTGGAGTCCACAGCAGCATGAAATTGTACTTTTGATGACTCAATTCCATCTGCAGCCACCTCCCTCAGTTCTTTGGCTAGCTGGAGAGATGCCTGTTTAGCCAGTTCCAGAACCGTATTCCACCTGGACTTCTGGTACCTGGTTGTGAAGGCCATATAATTTGCCTGCCTGAGTCCAAAGAGGATGCAAATACTGTTTTTGGCCATTGTATCAACTTGCCTGGAGTCCTTGTCAGAGGTGAGAAGCCAAAGGAATATTAGCCTTGTCACAGACTGCAGCCGGCACTACCCCAACATGGCTGCTATGATTGTAAAGGAACTCCGCAGTAGGGCCTGATAGCATATACCTCCGGTCCATTCTTTTGTTCACATGGGGTATAGAATTTGGAGTCTGTAAAATGTTTAGTGTCTGTTTCCCCAAAGATTTATGAAGAGAGAGATGGACAATCTTTTGGACTCTGGGATGTCCATCATTTCCACAAAATCAGGCTCGTCCTCATCCTCTGCAGCTTCAACCAGAGGGAGCTGGAGTGTTTCAGCCACCTTTTTATAAAACAAAAAGTGTGAAGGGGACTCAGAAATCCTGGGAGGAGAGACGTCCAAGGGCCTGTCTCTAGAGATGTCTGTTTAAATGAGCACATCCAGATCCCCTTCATCATCATCGTCATCATCGTCATCTTCATCTCCTCCCTCCTCATAAAAGGATCTGGATCATACTCAGAAGGAGAAAAGGATCCGACCGTACCTAACCCATAACCCGGCGAGTACGGTTCTGATGGAACCGATGCAATGATTTGACAATTCTAATCGCCTTGGTTATTTCGTCCGCAGTTGGAGAAAGCAGCAAGGATCCAAACTGGCAGACTTATATTTTCATTTTGACAGAACTGGCCCTCAGAGATGGCTCTTCTTTTGCCTGAGAGGTATCGCCTAGGTCAGTAGGCACCTCCTCAGGTTCAGCCACTAACCTAACCAGGCTGGCCATCCAGATCTATGGACTTCTTGGCCTCCTCTTCCTTCAGCCTACTAAGTCTTTTGTTTAAAGTTGTCTTAGGAAAGTTTTTGCAAATCTGGCAGTCTGACTGGAGGTGGTCAAACCCCAGACAATAAACACAGATGAGGTGAGGGTCAGTCTTAGCAAAGGCCTCCCCACACTCAGTACAGTGTTGAAACCCAGTGGGACCGGTTTTCTTTTTGGGTTTCTCAGACATGACCAACCTAACCAATTACTCTACAGCAGCTTTCAAGCCAGGTAATAATCTGAACGATCGGTAACAAACTGTGTCACGGGTTTTTCAAAAGAACAAGAAAAAGTGTGGTTCTTTTGAAACCGATCAACACTGGAACACCACTCTAATCCCAGAGAAAACAGAACATTTTTCACAAGGTCGGTTTCTGACCAGACCGACTGGAGAGAAACCGAGGGAAAAACAATTTCCTCACTTTTCAGAGAAAAAACACAGTAGCTACCTATGTACCACACTGCCTGTACCATAGGCAGAGGCTGGAAATCTGAAAATAAAAAAGAAATAAAGGTTTTGTAAACCACGACGCTTTACTGAACCGAACTGAGCAGAGGAAATCTCTGTAGCAACTTCACTGTTAGGCAGAGTAAAGAATCTGATGGTTGCACTGGGAAATACCACAGACAGAGGTTTGAAAACCGAGCTCAAGCTCAAGCTCAATGTTCTATGCTTCTGCATAGGGTTAACTCTATCCTCTCTGGGGCAGTTCGAATGTTGGGGCTCACTGCATTTAGTCATAATTCAGCAAGACTTCATGTTGTTTGAATAACAATTTGGCCCATCAAGCCATCCCAGGTTGCCCTTGCCTGTTCTGTCTTGACAGCTGCTAGCTGATCTCCAGTAACCCCCCCTTCTCCCTGCCTGTTCACTAATCCTCTCCATGTCTATCCCACACATGCTTGAAGTCCCTAATGCTTTTGCCTTCACCATGTTCACAGACAGTCTATTTTAGGCGTTGACCTCTTTTTTCAGTGAAGTAGCAGTTCCTCAGATCCCTCTTAAACTCTGTGCTTCCAGGTTCATCACATGCCCTCTACTCCTGGGGCTTGAAAGAGATCCTCTTGAGCACCCTGTTCACCCTGTGAAGCACTTTTAGAGTCTCTATCATGTCCCATTATTCTCCAGGATGTACATGTTGAGATCTCTCAGTCTCTCTTCATACAGAATTTGATGCAGCCTGTACCATTTTAGTTGCCTTTTTCTGAACTGCCTCTACCTTTGTAATGTCCTTTATGAGGTGCAGCCTCCAGAACTGGGCACAATACTGCAGGTGAGGTCTCACAAGTAAGCAATACAGTGACAACACCAGCTCAATCCTCCTGCCAGATAGCCTTCCCTAGGCTTCCTGGCATCCCATTGGCCCTACCCACTGCTTTGTCACACTGCCCTGTCACCTTATGGTCATCCAATATGATAATCCCAAAGTCCCTTTCCTACTTAGTGATTGCCAGTAACCCCCAGATATTCAGAAGCTGGGTTCATATGCACTAAATGAATGATTTTGAACTTTTGACATTAAACCCCAACTGCCATGCTCTTGACCACTCATTGAGTCCTTGAGTCTACAAAGGTAGTATCTCCATGCCTTTGCTGGTGTCCACCTTATTATAGATTTTGGTGCCACTGGCAAAAGGGATAACTTCCTTCAGTTCTTCTGCAATGCCATTTATGAGGCTCATATTTGTTGTTGCCATAATGTAAATTTCTACCCCCTCCACACTGAGTCACTTCTAAGTGACTCAAAACTATGTCTTAAATGTCTCTACCATACTTGGGACATGCAGCAATGCAATGGGTGTAAAGAGAACTGTGGCACTAAGTGGACTAAGTGAAGAGGCATTAGAGTGTGGGGATACAAGGGTGCACTCAAAAAGAAAAACAAGGAGGTAAAAGAATAAGGAAAGAACAAGGGTAATATCAAAGAATAATCAGGGGTCATATGGAAGGGGTATGCCTCAGTGCCAGGAGCCTAGCAAACAAAATTAGTAAGCTCATGGCGCTAATAGTAGACAATGAGGTGAACTTTGTGACCATCATGGATGTGTGGGCTTTAGAAAATGATGAGTGAGAACTGATGGTCTCTTGGTACTCAATGTTCAGGAGAGATGGGGAACAGGTAGAGGGGAGGAGTCACCCTTTTTGTCAAGGATGGCATCAAGGTGATGGAAGATGGGTGCATCAGGGGTAGTAATGGGCAAACAGTCACAGTGTCTGTGACTCATTACAGTCTTAGGCAAAAAACTGTACTTTGAGGTGATCTGTAGACCTCCTGGATAAGGGAGGAAAGGGCCAGAGAGCTCAGGGAAGAACATGAAAGAGGGTAGAAAATGACAAAGTGGTGGTAGGTGATCTGAACCTACTAGCCATCGATTGGGATGTTTCAGTGGCTACAAGAACCAGATGTCAGGCCTTGCTGTATGCCTTCCAAGACTGTCTACTGGTACAGCTGGTTAAGGAACCCACCAGATAGCGCACAATTCTCAATGTGGTGCTCACCAGCATGGATGTGGTAGGAGATGTGGCAGTAGCAGAGCACTGCAGAACAGTGAACATAACTCCATCTAGCTTAAACTGGCCCTCAGAGTCAAGCAAACCACAGCTGAGAGCTGGAGCCCTCTATTTTAGATGGGAGGACTTCAGTAGGCTGAGGGAGCAGCTCAGGGATAAATTAGCAGGGGTAGATAACATAATGTAGGTTGCGTGTAAGAGAGATAGGGCAATTAAGGAGACAGTTCTTAAGGTACCTTAGCTATACATAGAAATATAGACTGTGACAGCAGATAAGGACTACTTGGCCCACTCAGTCAGCCCATTTCCCTACCTATTGAATAAGCTGCAGATCCTAGTTAACCAACAGCTTATTCCTTCCTGCTCCCCACCAGAATTGCCTTATGTCTGTCTCATGCATTCTTGAATTCTCCCACTGTTTTTGACATCACATCCTCCTCAGTAAAGCAATTCTATGCATCCACCACCCTGTAAAAAATATTTCCTCACATTGCCCTTGAGCCATCACCCCTCTGTCTTCAAATTATGCCCCCTTGCTCTTGCACATCTCTTTTTCTGAAAGATACTACCCTCCTGGACTTTGTTGATTCCCTTCGGGTACTTGAAAGTTTCTATCATGTCCCCCCCCTCTCCCTCCTTTCCTTGAGGGTATACTACATATTAAGCTCCTTTAATCTCTTCATATGGCTTCTAGTGCAGACCCTGCACCATTTCTGTTGCCCTCTTCTGGACTGCCTCCATCCTGTCTGTGTCCTTGAGGAGATGAACTGCACACACTACTCCAGATGGGATCTCACTAACTGTCTGTGCAGAGGGATAACAACTTCTTGTTTTCTACTGGTGATGCCTCTTCCTATACATCCCAGTAACCCCTCAGTCCTCCTTACCTTCTCACATTGTTTGCTTACCTTTAGGTCATCGACATGACTACCCCAGGTCCCTGTCCATTTCTGTTGTCGTTAATTTACCCCTGACACTGTGTACACTTCCACTGTGTTTTTGTTTCCCAGGTGCATTAATTTGCACTTCTTTGTATTGAATCTAAGCTGCCATACATTTGACCATACCTCCAACCTTGCCAAGCCCCTTCCCATCCTTTCCACCACCCCATGTATCAGCCCTGTTGCAGATCTTTGTGTCATCTGCAAAGAGGCATACTTTTTCTTCCAGTCTCTCCCCAATGTCACTTATAAAGACATTAAAAAGGACCAGACTCAGTACTGAGCCTTGTGGTACCCTGCTAGTAACCTCCCTTTCTTTCCTTTCTTTGGAGTGGACTCCGTTTACTATTACCCTCTGTGTCCTGTTGTCTAGGCAATGTTTTACCCAGGCTACCACCCTGGGACCCACTCCCAGGCTGGCTAATTTGTTTATTAATCTTTTGTGTGGGACTGTGTCAAATTCCTTGCTAACGTCTAGGTAGGCCATGTCCATATCCCCTCCCTGGTCTACTGCTTTGGTCACCCATTTAAAGAAATCTATTAGATTCATCTGATATGACCTTCCTTCTGTGAATCCATGCTGCCTTGGGTCCTGTACGCTGTTGGCCTTTAGGTACTCAAAAATTCTTTTTTTCAGAAGTGATTCCATCATTTCCCTACCACTGAGGTCAAAACTAACAGGTCTGTAGTTTTCTGCTTTGCTTCCACTTGTGAAGGGGAATCACATCCACCCTCCTCCAGTCCTTAGGTACCACACCAATCTCCCATGATTTGTTAAAAAGGGTAGTCAGTGATGTCACTAGTTTTCCCCCTTAGTTCTTTTAGAATTATGGGTTGAATCCTATCAGAGCCATTGCTTTGTCTACCTTCAGTTTTTGGAGTTCTTTTAGAACCCCCTTCTTCTGTGAATGGACTGGTATCAACTCCCCTATCCATAGTGCTTCTATTGATTGGAGTAGGTACCTCCCTCCTTCTTTTGTGAAAACTGAGCTGAGGTATTCATTCAGTATTCCTGCTTTTCCCCTCTTACCTCCTGCCCAACCAGCTCTCCTTTATTAAGTCTCACTATCCTCACTTGGTCTTTTTCATTTCCTAGCAGCATGTAAAGGTTTTATTCCCCTTATTAACCAAGTTTTTTTTTTCTTTTCCCCAATTGTTTAACCAGATGAGACACACTATGAAAGCTTTTTACAAGTGCAACCTGGGGAGCACAGGGAAGTTAAGTGACTTGCTTAAGGCCACACAGTATATGCAAGTGGGGGCTGTAGGATTCAAATCCCAGGTCTCCAGATTTGCAGCTCAGAGCCTTAAACCACTGTGCTATACTGCCTCCCTAAGTTGGCTATCCTTTCCTCTATTAAGGGCTTTGCTATTCTGACTGTCTTCCCCACTTCCTTCTGCTTTAACTAGTACAATTCTCTGTCCTGTTTCTTCTGTGTTTCTTTATACAGTCTGTTCCACTTGTATGCCTTTCAGTTGTATGCACATTCCATTTGTATGCACGTCAAAGTCTGGTCCTGATTCTTTTGATATCTCTCTAATGTTAACATTTTTGTTTATGTGCCCATGTATTTTCACTTGTATGCCCTTTTTTTTTGTTAGCTAAAGTGTTACTCTAACTGCTAATTTTTTTGTTAATCAGCTTCTGATTCTCTCACTTAACTTATTCGTGCCACTTAAGGTGTTAATTAGTCGCGATCACCTTCTGCTGGAGCTCATTAATGGCTATTTAAACTGATCACTGAACTCCACTAGTACACATCCTGCCATGCATAAGACAAAGCAGACAATGCTATCACTCGACCTGAAAGTCCAGGTTATAGAAGAATTGGTCTTTACATCAAGGAAAGAGTTGTCCACTCAGTTTGGTGTCGATGTCTCTTGTATTGGGAGGATTATAAGACAGAGAAAGGTGATTCTTAATGACTGGGGTTCTGGGAGTCCTAAAGACAGAAAACATAAATGGAACACAAAGGATGCCTGCATTTAAGAAGCCCTGCTCTGTTGGTTCTCTTCAACTGGAGATAGAGGTGTTCAGTGATGGGCAATATGCTCATGGAGAAGGCGAGCAATCTGGCAGTCGCTATGGGGATCAGTGCTTTGAACCCATGCCTGGATGGCTGTCCCAATGGAAAGAAAGGTACTGTATCAGGTATAGCGTATCCATGGTGAGAAGGGTGAATCTGATCCAGGTGCAGCTGATGACTGGATCGCTCTGTATTGCCCTCATTGTTGTCTGACTATGAAGCAAGAAATATTTTAATGCAGACTTAGACTGCCCTTGTTTTTGAGCGTAATATAGAGAAACTCACAGCGGTACAAGCACGCCAGACTGTAATTACAGCTTTTTTTTACTAAACAGTGACTTTGTGACAGCATGTACTGTACTGTATTAAATGTTGTTAATGCTTTTAATTTTTCCATTGTATTAAATCGTACTATAATCTCGTTATGCTGTACTGTGCATAATTTTAGTGTAAACACATTTGTACTCAGAAAAACTCATCTTCTACACATGCTGCCTCTGAGTCTTGTTGTGATACAGAATTACAGTAGTCTAATTGAAACTCATTTTCAGATATATGCATTTTCAGTTGTATGCACATAAAACGAATTCTCCAACCATGTGCATACTTCCAAAATTGACTGTAATTCCTGAATGCTGTCTTTTTCTCCCTAACCTTCCCCGCCACCTCTTTTGAGAACCATAGTGTTTTTTTACTTCATTTTGATTTGTTTATTTGCTTCACAAAAAGGCTTGTTGCCTCTGTGATAGCAGTTTTGATGTTTCCTCATTGTTCCTCCAGCCCTCCTTCTTGCCCATTTGCTAGTTCTTTTCTGAGACACTCTCCCATTTTTGACATAGTCAACTCTTCTATAAAATCCAGTACCCTGACTTTTGTATGGCTTGATGCTATGGCTGTGTTTATCGTGAACTGCACTGTTTGATGGTCACTTGTTCCTAGATGGTTACCCACTTCTAAATTTGAGATCCTCTCTCAATCCCCATTTAAGAATACCAGGACTAAGACTGCTCCCTCCTGACTGGGTTCCAACACTAGCTGTCTGAAGCATGCCCCCTGTGTGGTATCAAGAATGACCCTGCTTTTGGATGTGGCTGCAGCAAAGCTGCAGTTAACATCTGGCATATTCAGGTCCCCCATCAACAATATTTCCCCTTTCTGCCATCCTAATGATGCATTCTATCATTTCTTTGTTCATTTCCTCCCCCGAGATGCGGGTCTATACATAAACACCCATGCAGGTTGTTGTGCCATTTCCTGTCTCCAGGATGACACACAGTGCCTCCTCTCCTCCCTGTCTACATTAAAACATAGAAATAGAGAAGTTGATGGCAGAAAGAGACTGCTAGGTCCATCTTGTCTGCCCATTTGTTTTAGACCTATTTTGACACTCTACTTGCCCTTAGTAGTCAGGGCTCCCTTTTTTTCTATCCCATGCATTTTTGAATCCCTTTTAGTTCTGTTGCTTTGATCCCCTCCGTTATGTAGAGTGCTGTGCCTCCTCCTCTTCTACCCTCCCTGTCCCACCTGTAGACTATACAACCTGGTATGTTGACATCCCAGTCATAGTTCTCTGTGTACCATGTTTCTATGACTGCCACAATATCCAGGTGCTCTCTTTCTTCAAGGCCACTAGTTCAGGGAGCTTGTTACCCAGACTATGGGCATTGGTACTCATTACTCTCTATTTTTTGATGGCTTTACCCCTTTTAGCCCCATCCCTGTCTCTACTGCATTTATTAATTGGTATTTCTTGGTATGAAAGAACAGAAGAAGGCCAGAGTCCATCAAGACTGTTCCCCACACTATGTGGGACATTATGTATCTATTATCCCTCAACCAAACATCTAATTTGTTTTTAAAGACAGTGGCACTAGTTGCCTCTACCAATTCTTGTGGCAAGGTGTTGCATACAATGAATGCTCTTATTGGAAAAAAGTTTCCCGTTTGCTGGTTATATAAGTTTTTACTTCAAGCTGTTTATTATGCAGTCTCAGAATATGTCTCCTTTTGGAGAGAGTTAGACCACATTTTTCCATTGGATCTGGTGAATTTATTAAATTAAAAACCGTAAGCATATCACCTCTTAATCTTCTAGTTTGAAGAGAGAAGAGACCAGTAGCTTTTAATCTGTTCTGATCATCCAAGTTTGTTAATCTTGGAATCATTCTAGTTACTCTCCTTTGAACCAGTTCAAGAATTGCTATCTTTTTTTTTTTTTGGTTTGGATTCTAGAAAGGGGAGCCATAGTCTAGATACAGTCTAATGTATGCCCTATACAATGGAATAAGGCATTACATAGATACATAGATACATAGACAGGTGGGCAGATATGCCTATGGCCCACCCAGTCTGCCCATTTGAGCTTGTAAGTTCAGTTTGTTTTCCTAGAAGTCTGTTTCCCTTACCCCTGACCTCCAGAATTCCTTTATGTCTATCCCATGCATTCTTAAATCCCGTGATTGTTTCAGCCCCCACCACTTCCTCTGGCAGGGTGTTCCACTTGTCCACCACCCGTTCTGTGAAGAAATTCTTTCTCATGTTTCCTCTGAATCATCCTCCCTCCAACTTCATCCCATGCCCTCTAGTCCTGGAACATCATTTTCGCTTAAAAATAGTGTTTTCCTGCACCCTGTTTCTCCCTGTAAGATACTTGTATGTCTCTATCATATCCCCTCTCTCCCTCCTCTCCTCCAGGGAGTACATGTTCAGTTCCTTCAACCTGTCTTCATAGGACTTGTGATGCAATCCATGCACCATCTTTGTTGCCCTCCTTGTTCAGTGCGATTAACAAAAGTGTGTTTTATTTGCCTCAAAGTCTGTTGGTCATCTAAGCAGTTCTAACACAGTGATCATTTGATGTAAGTTTATTATTAACATATATCCTTAAATCTTTTTCACAATTTGATGAGTGAAGTGGTAGTCCATTTATATGACATATCATTTTGGGATTATTTATGTCGAAATGCACTACTAAACTTTTGTTTACAACAAGCTAAAGCACACGCTTACCCACTAAAATTCAGACACGGAGCAACTTTTAAAATCCATTTATTGAACACCAAGATGCGCTTGACGCGTTTCGGACAAAATCCTTGCTCCGTGTCTGAATTTTAGTGGGTAGCGTGCTTTAACTGTTAATAAACAAGACTGATCATTGGCTAGATGCACGCTAAATCCTTGTGCAGTTCGTTTGTTGGAAGATTACTACTAAACTTTTGTCTTGATTAACCTGCATATGATTTTCATTTACCCAAAGTGTTAATTTTTCCAAATCCTTCTTTAATGCAGAAATATTTTCTTGATTATTTACCTTGCCACCCAATTTAGTATCGTCTGCATATTTAACTATGAAGTTATTTGGCCCTGTTTGTAAATCATTGATAAAGAGATTAAACAATGTTGGTCCCAAGACTGACCCTGTGGTACACCACTTGTCACACTACCCGAATCAGACAAGATATCATTAATTCTGACTCTCTGAGAATGATTTGTCAACCAGTTTAAAGTCCAGTTGACAATATCAGGTGACAAACCTAGATTGTGCATTTTAGTAATGAGTTTTTCATGTGAAACTTTATCGAAAGCTGTACTAAAGTCCAAAAGAATTACATCAGTAGGGATACTCACATCTAGTAGAGTACTTATATTATTGTAAAAAGATATCAGATTGGTGGTGCAAGAATACTTGGGAGTAAACCCATGCTGATTTGAATCATAAATTCCTAATTTTTTACAATCTTAATCTGTTAGAGACTTCATTACTAATTCCATTAATTCCATTAATTTACCAGCCACTGAGGTCAGGCTAATTGGATGATAATTTTGCCAGAACCTCTTTTACCTTTTTAAATAAGAGAGTAACTATTGCTGAATGCCAATCATTTGGTACAATGCTTTCTTGTAAGGATTTATTGAAAATAATCAACAAAGATAGAAATATTTATAGAGGTTTCTATCAGAAACCATGGATGAATACCATCTGGGCCTGGACTAGTATTTATTTTTAGTTTTTGATAGCCTGTATAATGTCAGTTGGATAGAACCTATGATAATCTATGTGGTGAACTTTAAATGTACTAATATGTGATTTTTGAGGAAGACAGAACAAAAGTACTTATTAAAGAGATTCAATGTTTCTATATCAGATAGAGAAGAGCCATTGGTTATAATGGGACCAATGGTCCTTGATACATCTTTTACTACTTATATAGGAAAAAAGAGATTTGTGACAGTCTTTTGTGTGAGCTAGTTTAAATTCTAGCTTATTTTTGCCTATTTAATAGAATGTTTTATATTTTTCACAGATAGTCTGTATTTATGTAATAGAGTAGTTTTAAATGGAACAGAACAATTCTTGACTTTTCTAAAAGTTTAATTTTATTTTAATCTGATTTTTAATTGTCATGTTGAACCAAGGGAATTTTTCCTTTATTATTAAATTTCCTCTTATATTGAATAAAGGTATTTTCCAAATAATGTACAATGTTTTAAAAAGTCCCAAGCTTGTTGTGTTGTACAATTAAGAAGATTAGAGTCCCAGTTTATGTTTTGTAAGTATTCATTGATTTTAGAAAATGTGCTTTATAATTTTTGTATAGTATAACTTCCTTTGTGTAGTTTTAAACTGTTGAATTTCAAAAAGAATAGTTGAATGATCACTGGTCCCAAGTGGATCCCAAATTTGTAAATTGCTAATTGGTTGCTCTATGTTAGTAAATAATAGATTCAAAATATTAGGACCTCTTTTTCATCTATTTACCCCTGCCTTTCTCTCTATTGACTTCTCTATCTTGGTGTTTACCTCACTAAATACCCTGTTTTTGGGGGGCGGGGGGACTGGGATTTCCTGCTCCTTTTCAAAGCTTCCCTCATTGGCTAGTTTAGATGCTTTCCAATAAAGCATTTAAACATATCACCTAGGATCCTGGTTCATCTCTTAGACAAATGCAAGAAATTGCACCAGTATGAGCCTGTATCCCTCCAGGTGGACCCCCAGTCCCCAGTGGATCCAAAACCCTGAGCTCTGCACCAGTTTTTCAACCATTGATTGAATCCTATGGTGCGGAGCACCCTAGCCTCACCCATGCCATAGACAGGAAGCACCTCCGAGAAGGTTACCATGCATGCTACTTTTCTAAGACCCCTACCCAACTTCACAAACTCCTCCTGCACAGCTCTGATCCCATTCCAGCCAGGTCATTTGTCCCTAGGTGGAGAACGACATCCAGCTCCTGACCCATGCAGCAGCTCCCACAATCCTGAGGATTTGCTCCCTGACCCTCCAAGCCATGGTGCTGGGCAGGCACCTACCTCCCTCTCCTCTCCATCCCTAGTTCTAACCACCTAACAATTGAGTCCTCCACCAGGAGTAGTTTCTCCTCTGTGGGGTTCTGAGCCACCATCCTGTGGGTCTACTTTGTGGAGGTTCCAAGCACCATCCTGGGTCTCCACCATGGGTGCCTCCACAGGGGAATCACGCTCTGTCAGAACAGCATACGAATTGTGGAGAGGTACAACTGGACCTCTATTCCTCCATCCTCACCCTCCCTGAGCCTACCATGGTCCAACCACTCCTCTTTCTTGGCAACCTCTAAAGCAGCATCGTCAGCCATGGTAGTCCTTGGGTGAGAGAGGAAGTTACCCAAATCCTGGTCAACTCAGCCTGGAGACGAGCAACCTCCTCCCTCAGCCCAGAGAAGTGCATGCAGATGGGAAAACACCACATTCTCCAGAATGTCTTCCAGAAGACTGCCAGTCCTGCACCACTCCCATCATGTCTTATTTGTGACCCTTCGGCTACTGTTTTGTGTACTTACTCTTTCCTCTCTGTTTACTTTTTTTTCTCCCTACTTTCCTACTTCCTCTATACCTTAACAGTTCCTGCTGTTCCTCTTCAGGGACAGGAAGTTCCTGTATTCCTCAGTAGTCTCCTTCATACTTCTCAGAGACAGACCACCAGCAGCTAGGGGTGAGTGAGAGCTATTCTTTTTGATCTAGGATGTTGAGTCTTTTGTGCCTCTGTGATCACTCCCTTTCTTCTCCCAAACAGGAAGTTTCTGTTGTCAATCAAATCCAGTGCCTATAAAAGTTGAACAGGCTAAAGGTAGAGGGGTGGAGAGATGGAGGAAGAGCTATATATTCCCAGTAAAGTAGTTGTAGCAGCTACCTCCTTTCTCTTGCTTTGCTTTTTTTACCTGATTGAAGGTCCCAATAGTAGAGTTTTAGTTCTTTAGTCCCAGTGGAAGAGTTCTAGCAGCTGCCTCCTTCCCCTTGCTGCTCTCTGTCAAAACCTAACTAGGGAAGTTCTAAATACAGACACCTGGCTTTCTGTTGCCTAAGCCACACACCCTAATTTACAGCTCCTCCCTTCACCTAGCTAACAGTACAGATAACAGTTCCCTTCCCCCAACTCAGACAAGCACACCAACTCTTGTTTTTAGTTTGTTTGTATTAGACCCTAATTGAAGGTCCCAGTAGTGGAGTTCTAGTTCTTTAGTCCAAGTAGAAGAGTTCTAGCAGCTGCCTCCTTCCTCTTGTATCTCTCTGCAAAAAGCTAACTAGGGAAGTTTTAAATACAGACACCTGCCATTCTGTTGCCTAAGCCACTCACCGTAACGTACAGCTCTTCTCTTCACCTAGCTAGCATCACATATAACAGTTCCCATCCTCCAACTCAGACAAGCACATAAACTTTGGGGGGTTTTTTGTGTGTATGTGTGTGTTTTTGCCCTAATTAAAGGTCCCGGTTATAAAGTTCTAGTTCTTTAGTCCCAGTAGAAGATTTCTAGCAGCTACCTCCTTCCTCTTGCTACTTTCAAACATGAGAATGGTAAGTAAAAAGAACAGGTTCACAAGACCATTATGGTTCTCAGCAAGAATATAGGGAAGCAGTGAAGGCCTAGAAAAGACTTTCTACAAGTATAAAGAAAAGCAGGGGGAAGAACAATGGAGGGATATTAACTGATAAAACTGAGGCAAAGAGGGAAATTAGGGGGACAAAAGCAGGGCTGCATATTGTGGAGGAGGATAAGAGCAGAGAAAAACTGTTCTTCAGACATGTTAGGGAGAAAAGAAGAAATGATGGGGAATAGTCTGGCTAGCTGAGGGGTAGGGTGACAGAGGAGGATGGGCAAAGGTCACTGTCCTTAATGATAGCTTCTGCTCAGTTTTCACTAGAAGGGCAGTGGATCCTTGCAAAGAGTGGTATCTAAACAACTACTAAGGGGGTCCTGAGGATGAGGTAACTGATATTAACAAGAGGAGGGTCCTAAAAGGGCTGGCAACCCCAAAACATAGAGAAGGTAATGGGATCAGGTGCGTTGGATCCATGGATACTAATGGAATAAGCAGCGGAACCGGTAGAACACACAGATGATCTGTTCAATGGCTCACTAAGGAGGGGTGTAGCTCCAAAAGATAGGAGGGTGGTGGACAGTTCCATGCCATAAGGAGGGATAACAAAGAGCAAGCAGGGAACTATAAACCTGTCAGTCTTACCTCAACTGTATTGAAGCTGATGGAGGCACTTGTCAAAGAGAACCTTGTAGACTGCTTGGAGAGCAGTGGTCTCCAGCATAGTTAACAGCATGGATTTGTGGAAGGGAGGTCTTGTCACATTAACCTGATAGTTTTCATTGATTGGGTGATAAGGGAATTAGAAAAAGGCCATGCAGTGGATTACCTCTGCCTTGACTTCAGCAAGGCTTTTGACTCAGTGCCTAACATACACTTGCTAAAGAAAATGGAGGATCTGGGCGTGGTGAAGGTCACAGTAAACTGGGTAGAAAACTGGCTGAAATGAAGGCAACAGAGGGCCATGCTCAATAGGGCTAAATCAGAAGAGTAGAAGGTCATGAGTGGGATAAAATAGTTATATGTCCTGGTCCAGATCTCTTCAGTATATTTATTAAGAACATTGAAACATAGAAGCATAGAAGCTGATGGTAGATAAGGACTGCAAGGCCCATCCAGTCTGCCCATCTTTTTTCTACCTTATGATGTGCTATAGCCTATACTCTGTCAATGGCCTATCTATTCATACTATCTGTATTGCTCCGTTTGCCTGTCCCATGCCTCTTTGAAGTCCTGCACTGTATTCGTATCCACCACACATCCTGAGGTAGGCCTTTCAATGCATTGACCACCCTTTCTGTGAAAAATAACTTCCTCACATTACCTCTTAATCAGCATCCTTTGATCTCATGCTGTGTCCTCTTGTCATGCTTTTTTTCTTATATTGAAACATGTTAGACTCTTTCACCTTGTTAATACCCTTAAGATATTTGAATGTTTTGATCATATCACCTCTCTCTCTCCTTTGCTCTAGGGTATACATATTGAGCTTCATTAATCTGCCCTCATCTGTTTTCTGATGCAGTCCCTGCACCATTTTGGTTACCCTTCTCTAGTCTGCCTCCATTTTGTTAATGTCCTTGTGCAGGTGCGGGCTTCAGTACTGCTCATGGTACTCCAGATGGGGCCTAACCAGTTTCTTGTAAGAGGTATTATTACCTCCTCTTTACAACTGCGATACCATACTAATACATCCCAACATCCTTCGTGCCTTACCTACTGCTTTAGTGGTCTGCTTGGATGATTTCAAATAATCTGTGATGATGATAACGATGCTCAAGTCTCTTTCTTCCTTGTGATTGCCAGCAACTCCTCCCAACCTAAACGTGGCTTCAGGGTTTCTTCCCTATGTGCTTGATCATGCATTTCTCTTGTTAAACCCCATTTGCTACACTTCTGACCATTTTACCAGTTTATCCAGATCTCTTCTCATTCTGCCCACCTCATGTGGATTATCAACTCTGTTGTGGATCTTGATGTCATCTGCAAACAGACAAACCTTACTCTCCAGTCCATCTACAATGTGACTGATGAAGATATTGAAGATGATTTGCCCCAGGACTGATCGCTGAGGTAGCCCACTTGTGACTTGCATCTCTTCTGACTGTATACCATTAACTCTCTGTTTTCTTCCTGCCAACCAGTTTGCTACCCAGTTGGCCAATTCTGACCCAGCCTGAGCCTACCCAGCTTATGAATCAATCTTCTATGTGGAACAGTATCAAAGCTTTGCTGAAGTCAAGGTATGTACCATCAACTGCTCCTTCTTGATCCACCACTGTGGTTACCAGTCAAAGAAATCTATGAGATTAGTTTGACAGGACCGTACTTTGTAAACTCATGCTGTCTTGGATCCTGTGCTCCTATGGATTCCAGGTGTTGCACTATCCTTTCCTTAAGAGTGCCTCCATAATCTTGCCCACTACTGAGGTAAGGCTGACTGGTCTGTAGTTCTCCTGCCTCCTCCTGCTACCACTCTTGTAGAGCAAGATCACATGAGCCCTTCTCCAGTCTTCTGAGACCTCTTCTGTGCCTTGAGACTCACTTAACAGTTCTGCTAATGACTCTGCTAGTTCCACCTTTAGCTCCTTTAGTACCATGGGATGTATGCCATCAGGTCCAATTGCCTTGCCCACCCTGAGCTTAGCAAGCTCTTGTAGGATACCTTCTTTTATGAAGGGACTAGTGCACACTCTCTCCCCTTGTGCCCAAGGTGCTGAGCTGTGGCCTTGCCCTACCTTCTCCTCAGTAAATACTGAGCAGAAGTATCTATTTAGGATAGATGCTTTCCTTGGTCCTCATCCTCCTCACAATCCCTGTATCCTTTTAATCATTTTAACAGTACCCTCTCTAGACTTTCTCCTTTCACTAATGTATCTATAGAAAGTCTTGTCACCTTCTTTTATTGTCCATGCTGGTGTTTCCTTCTTTTGGGCCTTTGCCTGCCTTACTGCCTTCCCTACTTCCCTTAGGGAAGTTTGGCATGCCTCCCAATCTTCATCCAGCTGTGTTCCCTTATATTTCCTGAAGGCAGGCCTTTTTGCTCTGACCTTTTCTTCTACTGTTCTTCAGTACTGATGTGGTTTCCTTCTTCTTTTGCTCTTGCTTTTCTCTCTAACATAATAGAATATTGCTTCAAGTATGGTATCCTTAATGTTTTCCAACTTTGCCTGTACCCCCTCACCTGTATAACACTGTTGGCCATCTTATCAAAGTCAGCTTCACTGAAGTCCCATATTTTTGCCTTGGAATGGGATCATTTAGTTCTAGTGGTCAAATTGAACCATACCATGTGATGGTCACTAGCCTGAGGTGACCTTCTTCCTGGAGATCTGTGATCCTTTCCACATTAGTCAGTACTAGATCTAGGACAGCCCTGCCTCTTGTGGGTTGTTCTACTAGTTGTTTGAGGCCCTACCCTGCAAGGAATCCACTATGTGTCTAGTTGTGGCAGATGTTCCTGCTTGTACTGACCAGTCTGTCTGGCATGTTGAAGCCTCCCATTATCAGAACCTCCCTTTAGCTGTTATGTTTTGTGTATCTTCTAACACTAATGTAGTATGTCCTCCCCTGTTCTGAAGGCCTGTAGACAACCACATTTTGTATGGCTGTCCCATGTCCTGTTTCCAGGGTGACACACAGTTCTTCTGGCTCCTTATGTGTACTCTGAATTTCTTTAGCTTTGATATTTTAATTGACATAAAAGACCACTCCACCAGCCCTTTTTGCACCTCAGTCTCTTCTGAACAGTACATAGCTGGGTACTGAAGTCTTCCAATTGTGGTTACTTGTGAACCATGTCTCACTAATGACTACTATGTCCAATTTATCCTCTGTCATTATTGCCTGCAGGTCTGGGATCTTATTTCCCAGACTGCAAGTGTTGTGCACATGATTTTCCATTGGCCAGATTTTGGTGTGTTAGTTAATGGGAGGTCTGGCATTTCCTCTGTGTGCCGATAGGGAATCGGACCTGTTTCCTTACCTGGTGATGCAAATAAACTACAAACATGCTGAACTCCTGTTTGATCACTAGTTGAGGGAGGGTGTTCATCCCATTCTGACGTCGGGTGCTGCACCCTCTCCCCATTTGCTAGTTTAAATATTTTGCAAAGACATCAGACTTCTTCCCCAATACACTGACTCTTCCTTAGTCAGATGCAGTCCATTGAATTTAAAGAACTTTTTCTCCCAAAACTGTTACCAGTTGCCTACAAGTTTGTGTCCTTTTGCCTAGCACCAGCCTTTGAGCCATATGTTTAGCTCCCCTGTCTTCTCTTCTCTAGCCTTCCATCCTTCTGCCCCCCCAGACTGGCAGGATCTCAGAGAAGGAGGTGTCAGATGAAATTTATGACAGTTTGTCATCTAGCCTGGTCAGATGTTCCTTGGTCTCCACAACTGACCAGCTGGCGAGATCATTAATCCCTATGTGTACCAGGACATCAATGTTTTCTCCTGTTTCCTGCATGATTTTAGCAATGTACCAGGGAGACATCTGACCATTATCGCCAGCTGAAGGTAGATATCAACTCTACGAATCATGGAGTCTCCTATGATTAGAAGTGTTTTGGATTTCCTCTCTGCTTTTTTTTTGTTTTGGTTTTTGTTTAGGATGAGTTTTGTTGCGCTAACTCCTGTGCTGCGTTGTCCTGATCTGCATTGTTCTCTGCCCCTTTGTTTGATTTCAGAAATAGACATAGATACCTGTTGGAAGTTTTTATATGGTTTTTGGAGGTGATATATTGGAGAGCACTGAATGATGGATCACCCGATTTGCCCCTCCTAACCACCTGCCAACCTCCCAGACCAACTACCCTCTGCTGTTGAGGTGCTTCTGTTGAATGTTGGAGAAATGGTGGGGGTTCTTATAATATTTCCTCCTTAATATGTGATCTGAGGTGCACAATCTCTGCCCATACTGCCTGGAACTGAGCCCTTAGATCTCTAACTGTCCAGCATGTAGGACTGTGTCCTAAATCCTGTATACTGTAACTGATCTTTTGAAAAGTGTCCCACAGTACCTGCAGTTAATAATATCCATTCCAGAGATTGGTGAGAGAATCTGGGCATGTGTCTCTTTGCAGAGGACACTAAGCTCTGTGGGAGGGTGGATAGCAGTGAGGGAATAGAGGAAAGATAAAGAGGCTTACAGAAGCTGGAGTGGTGGTCTAAGGCTTGGTAGTTGAAATTCAGCACCAAAAAGTGCCCAGTAATGCACCTGGGGAACAAGAACCTCAGGATGGAGTACTAGATGGGTGTGATGAGACTTTTAATTATTTATTTTTAACCAGGAGAAGCACACTAAGCTGAAGCTTGTTTACAGGTGTGACCTGGGAGCACAAGGATGCAAGTGGGGGCTGTGGGATTCAAACCCAGGTCTCCAGGTTTGCAGTTCAAAGTCTTTGTCATTTGCACTATGGCTGAGGAATGAGATCTTGCAGTTATCATCATGATTTCCTAAAGCAATTGAATCAATGCGACAAGACATATAGCAAGGCAAGCAGGAAGCTGGGATGTATCAGGAGTACTGATAGCAGAATGCAAGATGAAATACTCTTTATTGAGACCACACATGGAGTACTGTGCCCAATTCTGGAATCCTCACTTATACCTATAATAATAATAAACTTTATTTATTTCAAGTGCAATTCAATAAATACCAAAGTGCTTTGTCAAGACACTAAAAACAGTAATTAATTAAAACCAACTAAAATTATGTATAAACTACAGATGATGAAGCATAGGGTAACAAAAATTACTCAGGGCCAACAGGATGAGTTCTATGAAGAGTGCCTTAGGCACCAAACATGTATTCGCTGGAGACAGGAAGGGAGTAGGGGTGATATGATAGAGACTTTCAAGTTCATAAAAGGAATTTATATGGTGAATTGTGGGAAACTATTTAAGTTGAATAATAGCTCATGGCCACGTGGACATGTGTGGAAAGGAGGGACGTTAAGGAGGGACATAAGGAAGTAATATTTTATGGAAAGGATGGAGCAGTCTGCCAGCTGAGGTGGTGGGTGTAAAAATCATTGGTGGCTTCAAGCATGGTTGGGACAAAATGTCAGGGTATAGTGGTTGTTTAGGTCAATGGAATCAGGGAGCAGAATGGGGAGGAGGAGGACTAGGCTAGGATACTAGAGGGACAGTAAGACACAATGCTAAATTGTGAACTCAGTCAGACTGGATAGACCATTGGTCTTTTTCTTTCATTACTATGTTTCTCTCTTTTTTTAAGTTCTCTGCTTTTAATTATCAGTCCTACTATCTTGCACGGTTATTGTAAAATAATTAATTGGCTGTTTAATAGAACTGTTAGCATGTGCAGTAGCAATGGTTTAATCTATTCCAGGATCAACACTCAATAGGACAGGGTAATTTTTAACAGCTGGATTGTTGAATATGAAAAAAGCATTTGTTTTCCAATGAATGGTCATGATTATCTTGAATAATGATTCCTTAGATCAGTGAAAAGGTTTAAAATTTAGTATAGGTATTCTCTCCTGTTGAAGGGAGAAAAAACATTTTTTCTTTTTGTTTTCTTTTCCTTCTTCTTCTTCTTTAAAAGTCCTAATACTGATTTAGATGGTATGTCGAACATTCTAAACTCAAAACACAGTATGTCAATGTAACCATATTTCAGGTCTGAACTGAGGCAACTGAAATGCAAACCATTAAAGGGTTATACTTCCATCCTTTCAACAACACTGATTTTCACAGTCTTGGAAAGTCTGCATAGTCATTTGAATACTGTGCTTGACCATGTGAATAATTACAGAAATGAACAGTCCTTAGTGCTGTCAGTTCCTAGTCTACTGTACCACCATCACTGAATACATCATTGCATTGAGAAGCGATTATATTTCAATGGCCTACATAACATAGAAACATAGACTTTGATGGCAGATAAGGACTGCTAGGCCCATCTAGTCTGCCCATTTCCCTACAGGATAGGCCGCAGATCCTAGTTAACCAACAGCCTATTTCTTCCTACCCCCACAAGAATTGCTTATGTCGCTCCATGCATTCTTGAATTCTCCCACAGTTTTAGACCCCACAACCTCCTCAGGAAGGCTGTTCCATGCATCCTCTACCCTCTCTGTGAAATAATACTTCCTCACATTGCCCTGAACCGCCCTCCTTCTATCTTTAAATTGTGTCCCCTTGTTCTTGCAAGTCTCTTTTCTGAAAAATGCTACCTCTTGGACTTTGTTGATTCCACTGAGGTACTTAAAGTTTCTATCATGTCCCCTCTCCCTTCTTTCCTCAAGGGTATACATATTAAGCTCCTTTAGTCTCTCCTCATATGGCTTCTCTTGCAGACCCTGCACCATTTTAGTTGCCCTCCTCTGGACTGCCTCTATCCTGTCTATGTCCTTGCTGGAGATGGGGTCCCAGAACTAGACACAGTACTCAGATGGGGTCTCACCAACTGTCTGTACAGAGGGATAACAACTTCCTGTTTTCTGCTGCTGATGCCTCTCCCTATACATCCCAGTATACCCCCAGCCCTCCCTGCTGCCTTCTCACATTGCTTGCTAACCTTAAGGTCATCTGATATGATTACCCCAGGTCCCTTTCCTTTTGTTGTTGTTACTACCTCCCCACCCATTGTGTATTCTTCCCTGGGTTCTTGTTTCCCAGGTGCATTATTTTGCACTTCTTTGCATTGAATCCTAGCTGCCATACTTCTGACCATTCCTTCAACCTTGCCAAGTCCCTTTTCCTTCCCGCCTCCTTGTGTATCAACCCTGTTGCAGATTTTTGTGTCATCTGCAAAAGGCATACTTTTCTTTCAGTCCCTCTGCAATGTCACTGATGAAGACATTAAAAGGACTGGACCCAATCTGAACCCTCACGGTACCCACTAGTAACCCCCTTTCTTCATAATGGACTCCATTTACAATTACCTTCTGTGTCCTGTTGTCCAGCCAATGTTTTAATTTCCAGGCTACCATCCTGGGTCCCACCCAGGCTGGTTAATTTGACTGTTAATCTTTTGTGTGGGACTGTGTCAAATGCCTTACTAAAGTCTAGGTAGGGCATGTCCACAGCCCCTCCCTGGTCTACTACTTTGGTCACCCAGTCAAATAAATATATTAGATTTGTCTGACATGACCTTCCCGCTGTGAACCCATGCTGTCTTGGGTCCTGTGCTCCACTGGCCTCTAGGTACTCGACTATTCTTTCCTTCAGAAGTGACTCCATCACTTTCCCTACCACAGAGGTCAGACTGACAGGTCTGTTTTCCTGCCTCTGTCTTGGACCCACTTTGTGAAGGGAATCACATCCACCTTCCTCCAGTCCTCAGGTACCACACCATCCTCCATGATTTATTAAAAGAGTAGCCAGTGGTTTCACTAGTTCCTCCCATAATTATTTTAGAATTCTGGGGTGAATTCCATCAGGACCCATTGCTTTGTCCACCTTCAGTTTTAGGAGTTCTTGCAGAACCCTTTCTTCTGTGAAAGGACTGGGATCGACCCCCCTATCAAGAGTGCTTCTGTTAATTGGATTAGGCACTTCCCCCTCCTCTTTTGTGAATACTGAGCAGAAATATTCATTCAGTATTCCTGCTTTTTCACTGTCCCCCTCTGCCCACCCACTGTTCATTCTATTCAGCCTCACTATCCCTCCCTTTGTCTTTCTACGCTCGCTGATGTACCTATAAAAGGTTTTATCCCCCTTCTTAACTGAGTTGGCTATCTTTTCCTCAGTTTGGGCCTTTGCTATTCTGACTTCCCTTCCTGCTTCCTTCTGCCTTAACTGGTACAGCTTTCTGTCCTGCTCCTTCTGTGTTTCCTTATACTTCCGAATGCTATCTTTTCTTCCTGACTTTCACAGCCACCTCTTTTGAGAACCATAGTGGTTTTTCTTTCATTTTGATTTGTTCATTTGCTTCACACAAAGGCTTGTTGCCTCTGTGATGGCAGTTATGATAATTCCCATTGTTGCTCCACACCTCCTTCTAGCCTGTTTGCTAGTGCTTTTCTGAGCACTCTCCCATCTTGCCAGAGTCAGCCCTCCTAAAGTCCAGTACCCTCACTTTTGTATGGCTTGACTCTGTAGCTAGTTAACGTGAACCACACAGTTTGATGGTCACTTGTCCCCAGATGGCAACCCACTTCTTGATCTGAGATCCTCTCATTGCCCCCATTTGAGAGTCATGAGGTCTGGGATTGCTCCCTCATGAGTGGGTTCGAAACTAGCTGTCATAACCAGAACAGTGTTATGCTCATGCAACCTCGTTACTTTGTTGTGGCTATTCTTGCTCTTTATTCCATGAATAGAATACAGATAGCAAAAGCTAGGAACCCTGGAAGAGAGTTTGAACCCTAGCAGTGCTGTGAGAATGTTCTCTTGGCTAAAGGTACCATAGGAAGGAACCTTCAAAGAATGTCAGCAGTGATCATTGACTATAAGGTAGAAAAGCATACTGAAGCAAGAAGCAGCTTGATAATACATTGATGACAAGTATAAGTTATCAGAATAGCATGGATAAATGGATTATGCTGATAACAGCAGGGGGCTTACTAAGAGAGAGAGGAAATGGCTGCCCAGGTTACCATGTACCTCCATCCAATGGCAGAATGTACATAAGTAGACTAGGAATACTACTAAACTAACCAAATATTATGACTTTCAGAATGAAGGAAAGAAAACGCCTTTGAGGACTAAATCTCTGGGAATCAAGGCCTAGGTTGCCTTCCTCTAGGTTTGTGGTATTTTGTTTTAGTGACTGTTTCAGAATGAAAAGCCTCCTTACTCTGGAGGAGAAGGTACTGTAACTTATAGAATGCCAGCATAGCAATGTAGGTAGTCCTTTATTAGCTAGATAGCAAAGTGATTGAAAAACGTTTCTTGCTGGTCAAGACATGATGTGTACTGAGACTCTTGATATGATAAAGGAGCAAAATCATATAGTTTATACAAAGCAGCTGATTGGTACGGTGTCAACATAAATAGTGAATTGAGAGGATTAGCATGAATATTTTAAATGCCATTAGGGTAGAGTTAGGTTAGTCCAGTAAAGAGCATTGCAATGCTGTAATGGAATGCAACAGATATCCTGAAGCTATGTAGGTTGTGAGGCTAAACTATTTAGACCAGGAAGACTGAAAGCTGTTGAGGCAAAGGAGCAGGCTGAATCAGTTTACATTAAACAGGTTGAAAAATAGTTTATGTAAAAGCATGCTCATGCCACTTAAAACTGTGATGCTCCCCTGAAACAACCCAGTCCCCCACCATGGAAATAACAGTGAATCCACAAGCTGAGCACATTGGGACCAAACAGCAAACATAATATTGATAGAGTAGGACCCCCCAAAAAATAATGCTTCAGAAGAAGGCTGAGAGGAACTACTTATATTGCTCAAAGGGGGCATGGCTGGTTGCTCACCCACTGAACTACAGGCATAGCATTTCCAATAGGCCTGCTTTACCTGGCTCTGTGGATAAACAGAGTATAACAGTCTCAGTATGGCCAATTCCTAATCTTACACTTGAATTGAATATATCATAGCACTACAATGCTGGTATTCTATGTGTTCACACTGTACAGTACCTGGCCAGATGAATAAACCTAAGGCCTTAATCTTCAGTGTTTTAGTCGTCACATTCTTCCAGTACTAAAAACATCACAGCATAAGGAATGGCTGAAGCGATCCTTCTAACACTGCTCTAGGTCTTGTGGAAAAACATGGACTTTAGAGTCCAGTGCTGTCAGACTCTCATCATTCACACACAGTAAATCCATAACAATGTGGAGAAGCCTGCACTGTACTACATAGCCCTATGGATAACAAGCATTTGTCAATGCTGAATGTTATCTTGCTGGCATTGGTAGTGCAGGAGTTAGAGAGATGCATAATAGGCATGGCAGTGATGTACTGAACTGATGCCAACCCACCCCCACCCTGCAGAGACTGACAGGCATTGGGGTGTCCCTTTGGGTGTTTGATAGTGTAGTGCAGGAAACATTTTGGGCAGGATGTGAAAAAGTGACAGCTGTACAGCTCATAAGGAGTCATAAAAAATGCCAGTGTTGAAAATGTGGCATGTAAATATGGCAAATCTGCGAAATTACAAGGGTGCATGGGAAATATGCAATGCACGCTTGCAACACTGCCATTTTATGGGCGTTCGCAACAAATTTTTAACATTGGCATTTTAGCACCTCTGCTCATGTACAGTGTCACTGTTATTTCCTCAAAGTGTCCCAAGAAGTGATTTCACCCAGCGACCACGCTATTCTGCGCCAGAAGTGCGAAAAACACATTTTGGGCAGGATATGTGAAATGACCACTGTACTGTTCATCAAGAGGTATGGAAACATGGCAATGGTGAAAATCCAGAGTGAAAATATCACAAATGCACGCCAATACGAGCGTGCATGCAATCTGCCAATGCACGCTCATAACACAGTCATTTTATGGAGTATCATCACCAAATTTTCAACATAGGCATTTTAGAACCTCTGCTCATGAACTGTGTCACTGTCATTTTCATAATCTGTCCTAAACACTGATTTCCCACAGCAACTGTGCTATTGTGCCAGAAGTGCAGAAAGACATTTCGGGCAGAATGTGGAAAATGACAGCTGTACTGTTCACAAGAAGGTGTACAAAAATAACAATGCTGAAAATCTGGCATTATAATATTGCATATTCATGAAGTTACGAACCTGCACAGCAAATGCACAATGCACGCTCATAAAACAGGCATTTGTTGGATTTTTTCCACCAAATTTGGAACATAGGGTTTTTAAGAGAGACCACCTCATGAACACTGGAACTGTCATTTCATTAATGGGTCCTGAAAGGTGATTTCATGCAGTGACTGTGTAATCACCTTTCAAGGCCAATTAACGCCATGACAGTGATATAATTCATGAGGAGGAGCCCAAAAAAAACCATGTTGAAAATCTGGTAACATAATTCCAACAAATACCCATGATATGCACCAAAGTTGAAAAAACCCTATTCATTCCATTATACAGCTTACTGGCATTTTCTCAGTTTGTGGTCAGCTTTGAAGAGTGCAGATGTGTTCCCAGTCCACCGAAGATCATCATGCCAGACTCCAGAGGTAAGTATATGGGGTGGGGGGTGTGGGGAGGCAGGGTGTAGCAATGGTGGAGTGTGGGTAGCAGGCAGGAGACTACAAGGGACCATTTTTATGTTACTGGGAAGAAAAAATCTATCATCACCCGGACAGTTTTCAGGGGACTTGGCATGCTGGGATGGGCTCCCAGCATGCCATCTAACTGATTTTGGGTGGTTTCTGCAGCTGATGTGGGATTAGGCACCCTTGTTGGCAGACAATGGGAGCTTGGGAGGTGAATTTGTGCCAATGGGGATTGGGCACCCCCGTCGGCACACAATGACAGTGGGGGGTTTCGGTGGAGGCAAGATCTGAGGGGGATTTGGCACCCCCTCAGCATATAATAAATGCTGGGGGGGCTGATTTATGCTGCTGGGGAGTGGGCTGCCCCATCGGCACACAATGAAAGCAGTGGGGAGACAACACATTTTAAATACATCTACTGTACTGCATATTCATTTTCACTGCAGTAGCATGTCAATGCATTTGAAATACATTATTATATTTCATACATCTGTGTCATCTTCCCTGCACCATAAAAATAGATCAGCTTTCCCCACCCTCTGTTTGCTGTTTGGGGACATTTTTGCACCTTTTCTACTGCATTTACTTCTGCAGTGACCAGAATGAAAAGCTGATCATTAGTCAGATTGGCATAAAAATTAGCAGATATTAACATAAACTGTGTATACAGTACCTGGTCCTGAAATCTCAATATCCTCTGCTAGTTCATCACACTATATTCCTGAGCACAGTCTCTCCTACAAACCCCAGAATAAGGGTGTAAGAGTAGGATAAAGCTAACTTTGGTTTTACTCTAAATTGAGGCTTGGAAATTTAGTTCAGCTACACCAATTAAGCCAAACCATTTTGACTCTCAGTGTAGCCATTGACATCGAATAAAGAGTGCCCGCGGTGGAAGTAAGAAGCCTTGACATCAGCAGTGACTACTGACAAAGGCAAAGGCTGATGGCACATTTATAAGGTAGAAAAGAAATGAGCAGACTGGATGGGCCTATGATCCTTATCTGCTGTCAACTTCTATGTTACTATGATTACTACAGTAAGTGTTGATGGATTACTGTTTGTGGTATTACAACACAGTCTGCAAAACCCAGTAAGACCACCATGTCACAGTGTGAGCAACAGTAATAGTTCCAGTTGATTGCTGACCTCCAAGGCTTATACCTATCACTAAGCTTTGGTTTTACACACACCAATTGCTCATTTTATGATGGAGGAACACTGTGAAGAGGTCATCACAAAAGCAGACTGAGTCTGGTGAAATATAAAGAAATCCTTCAAGAGTAGGGACAAGACAGCTACATCACCTCTGTACAGGGCATACATAAAGTCATGATTGGATGATGGCACCCTGGTCTGGGCACTGTAGAAGAAAAAGGGTATAAAGGCAATTACAGGGTGCAAAGGAGACTAAATCCATCAAAGGGTTCAGGGAATTGACATACAGCGACAGGCTGGGTGGGAAAAAACATCAGACCCTTGAGTCTCGATGACTTGGAGGGAACTTGTTGCTCATGTTTGATGTCATAAGTGACCCAAAACTACTGGTAGACCTGGGTTCTGAATTTTCAACAAGACATCAAGACTAGAAAAGGAATCCTAGTAATAGGAACAGGAAGGAAAGTCGGAGATCAAGTAGGATGTATGGTATTGCAGTAGGTAGGGAACATGGGCAGACTAGGTGGGCTGAACAGTCCTATCTGCTGTCAGTTTCCATGTTTCTATGTTTCTAAGAGGACATTCCCTCCCAAATAAAGCCAAACACATTTAGTACCAGAAGGAAATATTTCTATATGCAGAGGGTCGTGAGAACTTGGAATAGTTTACCCCAGAGGTGATTATAAGCAAAACAACTCTTCAAAAAGAAGCCTAGCCATCTACCTGGCCCAAACACTGTGAAATATTACCATTGAAATAGTAAGGCAGACATCTGCATATGGCCTCTATCTACTCCTACAAGCCCCACTATTAACCTTAGTATCACTGTACTTCCTGTGACTCCACGGATTTTCAAATTTAATGATACTACCCCAGCACATCCCAAAATAAAAACAAGTTATGTATTACAAACATAATAAAAAATAAATGAAAAGACAATAAAGGTTGGGCATTGCTTTACTCTTCACAAAATGTTCCATTCATGGATGTATTTTTATATTTATTTTTTAATTCATATATTATACTATTGTGATGAATCAGATGAAACAATTAAAGTGCCATCATTTACACCTCCACCACCACCAGCACTACCATCATTGTGGCTCACACCAACAGTGCTGCCATGGCTACCACTATTATGAGACTTGCTTTGTTGAACTGTTGTAGAAGACTGCAAATGTTTGACATTCAAGTAGACCAAAATTACAAAGAATCCAAGGTTGCTTTAAGGGAGGGAAGGCATAAAGGCTGGCAGTATAGCCTAGAGGCTAGAGTAATGAGCTATGAATGAGTTTGGTACATCCAACAGACCTGGGTTTGATTCCCACAAACTCCACTTGCATACTATGCAACTCTGAGCAAGTCACTTAACCACCCAGTGATCCTGGGTCACCCCTGAAAATAGGCACTTGTGCCTAGTGGGCCTTAACCGGTTACCAAAGAATAAAAATAAATAAATAAATATAAATAAAAGCAATGTAGATACAGAGAATACAGTGGGGAGCAGAGGTACTGTGGGTCACCTTAGAGATGGAATTTGCACTGATGTACTCTACAGAATTCCAGCATGGGGGGATGAGATAGATAAAGTACTGATGGAAGCTACTGGCATGATGGCAGAAGAGGGGGAGGTGCAGCTGGTGGCAGACTTCAATCTGCCAGATGTATCTCCCAGCTGCAGCTTCAGCTAGAAGCAGAGACATCCAGGACTCCCTGTAGGGGTGTTCTGCCAGCAAATAGTCAGTAAACACACTTGTGGTGTAGCAGTTCTTACTCACTAACAGGGACAATTCTGCAGATGTCAATGTAGGAGGATATTTGAGAACAGTAATTACCATACAGTGTATTTTAATATAAGGATGCCTGTGGAATTGAACCACACAAGGGCTAGGGTTCTGGACTTCAGAAGGGCAGATTTTAAAAATATTTGTGAATATCTCAGGGGTAACCTGGAAGGGGAATAACCTGAGTGGGGTGGAGGAACAGTGGGCAAAGCTAAAAGGGCCATAGGAAAAGCAACAAACCTCTGCATCAATCAAGTGAGCAAAGCAAGAGGAAAAGAGACCACTATGGGTCTCGGAAAAGGTGGTGGAAAAGGTAAAGTCTAAAAGCGTAGCATTTATAAAACAGAAGGGAGACACAGAGGAGGAGGATTGAGACATATATCAGGGTAACAGAGTGAAGCAGGAGACAAGTAAGGAGTGTAAAGGTGCAAACTGAAGACAGAATAGCAAATGTAGTGACAAAGGGGACAGGATATTTTTAGGGACTATGAGTGGTTTCATTTACAGCCATTTTGCTATCTGTTGTTTGAAAATGGAGTTTCACAGAATGCATTTTTTGGACTTTTCAATGTATCCTTCCATAGCTACAAATCACTCTGACAGCTAAAATAAAATAATCCCTTCTTTCTGTGTAGAATATTGCAGACATAATTCCAAGCTGCTTTTCAGATGGCCATTAGGAAACTGAAACAGCTTGTTGAATATTGGTTGCCTATTAAAGTGGAAATTTGTTTACCCCCTTTAAAATGGGACAGCTTGCATATTTAAATGCCTAGCATTTAAACATTTTTTGCTACTAACTTCAGTTGGGGATGAATATCTTTCAAGAAAGATTCATACCTCATAAATGTTACCCTTTATCAGCAAAATTTGTAAATATTTACACTGTTTTTTAGCCTCTAAAGACCTATTTGATAAAATTCCAGGTCTTCAGTGAACTATCCAGACTAAATATATACATTTCTTTTTGACAGTAGGGCTGCGGCCTGCTTTCCAAACATAACAGTTAAGAGCTACTGAGATATCTTATAGTAAGTATGTGTGTGTGTGTGTGCGTGTGTGTGTGTGGTGTTTTGGGGGGAAGGGTGCAGAAACAGTCAAACTCCTGTCAAGGGAGACCTCATCTAATAAATTAATTGCTGACAAACCATGAGTGATACAGAAGCAAATGATTTGATACCTTTTATTGACAAACATATATGTAATAAAATATGAACTTACACCATTTATAAAATTCTAGATCATAGAACTGCAAACAGAAGACTGTTTTTGTCATTTTATAATATGATATACTGAGTGTGTATTTACTGAGTTGCTGGATCAGAGTCTAGAAGAAAATAATAACATTTACTGTACTTAACTCAATCAAGATTCCATCGGTGGACAGGAAAAGTCTCTGAGAATTCTTCTGAAAACTAACAACTATAAGATGCAAAAATAGTATATATATATATATATATATATATATATATATTTTTATATATTTTATAGTGGTATGATTGTGCCACTATATTTAGGGTTATGAAGGCACTTCACGTTAAAGTCAAAATTTTGTTCATTAATAACTTTGGACCCATTCAACAGATTTGCCTGAAATTGGTATGTGTGGTGGGGCATGGTAGATCTCTTAATTTGCCAAATTTCATTTTGGTCAGACTGATGGTCCTTGTGCACCAAAATGTTGAGTATACTTTGCCAGTTTTGGAGGCAGTTTGGGGATTTTGTCCGTGGCCCTGCAGCCATTATGTGGCATGACAGTCTGCAAAATAGCTCATCTGAAAGAGCTTCAGTGGCCGAACATGCCACTTTTGTTTGATGAAAACATATTAAGGCATTCAAAAGTGATGGCATTTTTAGGCTCCCATTATAAGTCAATGGGAAAATGTATATGGTTGTTTCATGAACAAAGAATGGGGTTTGGGCAATCTCGTCCCAACTGGCAGTCAAAAAATTTGCAGCCTCACACTCAAAGAATCTTTGTCCCCAAAAATTCATTGATTGCAAGGTCTGCCTTCTTGTTTTTTAAATTCCGACACAAAAATATCAAATATCTCAGCTCAGGGGTCACTCCTGAAGTAAAATCTGCATGGGCTTTACTCAAGGGTCTTCGATCTATCGACCTATGCCTTTGGTTTCACCTAAAATGGTCAAAAAATAGAGTTATAATGTTTTAAATTCTTTGATCGGGACTCGCTAATGATCTTTGATTGCGAACCTGCAAATTCTTTGATCGTGAGATTCTTTTATCGCGATCCTGCATTGCGAGATAAAAATACAATTTTCTCAGCTCAGGGGTGGGTTTTGCTCAGGGACTTTGTTCCAACAAGGCATTGCAGTGATTTCATGCAATTCTGCCTAAAACTCGAGTTTCACCATTTTTTATTTAGATCATGAGCCTGCAAATTCTTTGATTGCAAACCTGCAAATTCTTTGATTGCAAGATTCTTTGATCACCAACTTTGATCACGAGGGATGGACAAGATGGACAGATTTTATAATGGAATAGATAGACCAATTTTCACAATCTTAAAGTTTAAATATCTCAAAAACGGTTTGGTCTTTTTACCTGAAATTTGGAGAGTGTTGATGGTATGCCCTGTACATGTGAAATATGGTGTTTATGTGTCAGAGAAAATATTTTTGTGGGGATATTGTGTGACACAATTTACATTTTGAGACAGTGTTTTTGCATTGTGGTGGTGCCTTGAAATTGATAGAACACCTAGCCTTAGTGTCATGGATGTAGTTTCCGGTCATTTTGTCTGTAAAATGTCATAAGTTCCATAATTCTGCAACTCTGACAAATGAAAATCTCAAACTTTAACATGTTATATCTCAGACACGGTTTTATCTTTTGCATTGAAATTTGGAGGGTGTTAATGGTAGAGACACGTTTACAAGTTGGTGGGAGCACAGGGCCCAAAGAGCCCGCTCTCTCACCAACTTCTGCAAGTTCTTAGTTTTCTATTCTTTCTCAAAAAGTAAGGAAATGTTATGCACAAAACTGTGTTAATGCATCATTTAGGATTAAAACACAAAAGATCAGGAAATTAAAGATTGACAGATGCCGGGGTGTGTCATTGGGCTTGTGAGGCCTAAATGTTGCCCCATTCTTGTTCACTGTTGCTTCTTAATATGATTACAGAAGAAATGGAGCAACATTTAGGCCTCACAACCCCAATGACACATCCCATCATCTGTCAATCTTGGGATGATTGGTGGGTCCATGGGTGGGAGAGGGCAACCCTAAAGATTTTTCATTTCCTGACTTTTTGTGTTTTAACCCTTAATGGTGCATTCAGCAGCTGTTTGCATATTACATATATAGATAGATATAGACATATATATTCATGGCCAAAAACTCCAGTTCAGTGCATCCGTTGGGGTTGTTCCACAGTGACAAAAGCAAGGAAATTCAGTGTTAAGGTTGAAAGCCCCTGCACCACAGCCCATCCCCAACTAGCATCGGGTATTGAGTCATCGGCCCCAACCTCACCCCACTGCATGTGTAAACAAGCTGAGGTACAGGAGAATGGGGTGAGAGTTAGGACCGATGACCCCAATGCACACCCCAATGACGGTTTTGAGGGTGGGCTGGGGGGTACAAGGGGTGCTTTCAACCCTAACACTGAATTTCCTCACTTTTGTCACTGTGGAACAACCCTAACTGATTCACTAAACATAGTTTTCTTGCCATGAATTTCCCTTTTTTTTGAGAAGGAGGACTATAAATAGTGAATAGAATGCAGTGGTGGGAGCGCAGAACCCTTAGGGTCCCATCCTCCCACCACATGATATCTTGTGACATAGTAATGGTAACTACAATGCAAATGCAAGCACTAATGGTTACACACATGGTGACTCAAACATAAATGGTGATGCAAACATTAATGGAAACACAAGTGCAAAGTGATGCCAAAGCAAACAGTGAAACAAATGTAGACTCAAGCATGTACGGAAACGAACTGGTAACATGCACAGTTAAGGTACCATTATTGTAAATACAAATGTCAACTGTTACGGAAAATAATACCAAAGGGAAATAGAAGAAAGGCAAACGCAAGCTCGTACGGAAACGCAAAGTGTAATTCACATGCACATGGTACCGCAATTGCAAACACAAATGGTAACAGTAACAACAAAAATAACTCCAAAAGAAATGGAAAGGAAAACACAAGTGTGTAAGGAAATGCAAACCATAACGTGCATGGTCATGGTACCGCAATTAGAAACGCAAATGGTAATGATAACAGCAACAATAACGCCAAGATTTGTTCATTTGGGAGCTTAAGCAACAGGTTGGTAGAAAAGAGGCCAGGAGTTATATTTTGTTTTAAACTGAAATATTTGATTAGTTTGTTAGTGAAATTAGTTCTATGTGTTAAAAATTATTACCTTGAATTTGAACTGATACTTGGGCTGTGATATTGTAGGTTTGGGGATAGATGTTTGGCAGGGAAAATTAGAAGGTAATTTAAATGTGTTTGCTCATTAAGTGTAAGAGCCTCCCACCCACCTACCCTGTTTTGTAGGCTACTTAAATACTGAAAAGCCACTGGGGGTTGGGATTGAAGGGCTGAGTATTTCTGTTTGGGACTGAAATTTTGAAGCAACAGGAGTTGGTGGGCCTGTGACATCATACGGTACCTGTCTGCTTCACACACTGTTAGTGGGACTGAACACATACTGGACTGTATGTGTTTGTGAGACTTGGGAACTTTGTTGGTGGGGTTGAAATTGGGTTTGTAAACTACAGTCAGTATAGAGAGAAACTGTACTCAGGGAAAGGGACTGAGAAAGGGTGTGCTATTATAAACAGAGGGGATAATCAGGGTGGCCATATTCCACCATGGCAGGCATCTTCGGAAGGGTTGTAGGCTGCACAGGCTGTGGGATGGCAATAATTCTAAATTGGGCCTGAGAGAGGGAGGCTGCCCACCTGTAGACAGCTATCTTGTATTAGGAGTGAGGTATATTGGTTAAGGAGAAGCTGTGGGAGCTGGGGGTGTCCAAGGATAAGGGTGTGGATATGGGCAGCAGAAGGGTGGGGCTGAGGGGAGGCTGGGGCAACGCCTCTGAAATTACAGGACATTATGCTACAGCAAGCAGAGGGGATAATAGGGACAGAGGACCCTAGATAGGAAGTTGATGCTAAGGGAAAGCGTACAGGGTGAAAATTCTGAATTCAAAGAGACTGGAGGGGAAAGTCAGGAGGGGCTGTTGGAAGCCTAAAACAGCAGACTGTGGGAAGGAGCTCCAAGTTGAACAGTGCAAGAGAGGAAGAAGAGGGTCAGTTTAGAGATGCAGTCAGGGGAAACTCGGGTTACTTGATGGAGGCTGACATAGAGTGTCACAATAAATTTGAGATACTAAGCATCCTAGAGGGGAGGAAGGGGTTGGTGGAAATGAGGAAACTTATACAGAGGCCGGGGAGGGAGTCAGATACCCATAGGGCATCACAGAACAGCTATGGAAAGGATAGACATAGTCCCAGAGGAGAAGGAAACATATATTAAGCAAATGGGAGATGCAACATATTCCAGACATGAGGAGGAGAGCATGATTGGAGAGGAACTGGGAGACAAGGAGGTGGGAGGGAGCCCCCTTCAGCAGGAAGGTCAGTACCAAGGATGGAGCCCTAGCTAAAGGGGACCCACAGAGAGCCTCTGGAGACAGGGTACTATTACAAGGGGGATGAGGGTGCGGGGAAGGGAAACCATCAGGGCCAGGATAAATGGTTCAGATAAGAGAGGGTTAAAGGGGACACCTATTCAGAGGGGGTTTGAGTTAAGTGGGCAAAATAGCAAGGGAGGCAGAAAGGGGAGGGTGACAAGGGGGTCTCTAATAAGGCAGGAAGACTCCCATGAAATTGCGATCATGAATAAAGTGGGGAGGGGAGCTGAGAGGGCATAGTGGAGGTAACCATAAGGATGATGGCGGTGTTAAGGTTCTGTTACTGGGAGACTCGATGATTAAGGGTATCCATTGGGAGGGACAGGGGGGTGGATGCCATAGCCAGGTGAAGGTAGTGAGTATCTCTGGGCTGACAGTGCACAGAGCAAAGTTCATGGTGTATGAAATGGTTAGGATTGTGGAGGGAAACCGATTTCTGGTGCATTTGGGAACTAATGATCTAGAGGGAAATAGCATTATGGAAATCCAAGCAAGGTTCCAAGAACTTGCCAGAGTCTGTCGGGATAATGGATGCAACATTTCCTTTTCGAGATATCGCCAGTACCAAAGGCCTCAGTGGAGAAAAAATGAAGCTCACAGAGGTTAATAAATGGCTCAGGAAGTGGGGTGAAGAGAATGGGTTGGGGTGTTAGGAACTGGAATGGAGTTTGGGAGGATAAGGGACTATATGCCAAGGACAGGTTTCATCTTGCCCCATTAGGGAAGGAAGTCCTTAAACAGGGATGGCTGACTACATACAAGAAAGGTGGGGTTTAAACTTGTAAGGGGGAAGGGATAAGGGAGGGCTGACCAAGCCTCCCCTCCAGATGAGGGAGTAGCCTCAAGCCCAAGGGGGAGGGGAAACAGACTGGAGGTGGAGGTTTCAGGAGGAGCAGGGGAGGATGGAAGTATAAGGAATCTGGGTGGGGTTCGACAAAAGGATCAGGATAAGGGTGGGGTTAGTGTTAGTAAATGCCAGGAGTTTGGGAAACAAGTTGCCAGAGTTCCAGGCCATGCTGTTCGAGGGGGTGGATGTGGCGGCAGTCACGGAAACGTGGCCAACAAAACCATGACTGGGACCTAAATGTACGGGGTACACTATGCTAGGAAGGATAGAAAGGAGGGCAGAGGGGTGGAGTGGCTATGTTCATTAGAGATGACATAGAAATTGCTATGGTAGAAGAGGCAGAGGGAAACATGGAGGCCTTATGGGTCACCTTACGATCCCCAGCAGGAGATAAGGTCAAGCTGGGTGGCATATAGGCCCCGGGATGAGTGATGTTCTAGAGGATGGTTTGCTGGACAACATCATTGCCCAGTGTGGTCCAAAAGGGGAAGGAGTGGTGTTGATGGGGGACCTAATATGCCAGGTACTAACTGGGGAACCATGTCTCTAAGGTGGCCAAGGAGCAGAGGCTGCTGGATGGCTTCCAGGATGTGCTCTAACACAGCATGTGATGGAGCCCACAAGGGAGGGGCATGTCCTGGATGTGGTTCTGGCAGATGGGGATCTGGTAAGGGACATGTGGTTGTACAGGACCCCTGACTGGGAGTGACCACAATACTGTCTGGTTTCAAATAAGCATTGGGGAGTGGGGTGAGATCTAGGACACTGGCAGTGGACTTCAGGGGCAGACTTTATGGGCATGGGAAATATTCTCAAGGATCACTTGAAGGGATTACCTCAACAACAAGTGTGGAAAGGAGATGGGAGGTCATAAAACGGGGACTTCAAGAGGCAGTCAGGATCTGCGCTAAGTTGAAACGTAAGGGAGCAAGGTCACATAAACCATGCTGGTGGTCCAGTGAGGTCCAGGTAGCAGTCAGAGAAAGAAAGGCGGCTACAAAAATATAAAACAACAAGAGGGATAGGGATAAGGAAATGTACCAGCTTGCATCTAGAAAAGTCACCTGTATGGTGAGGGAGCAAAGTCCAGTAAAGAGCATCGATGGCACAGGGGATACATGGAGGGAAAAGGGTTCTTCGGTACATTGGGAGGCGGAGAAAACTAAGGGCCATCTCAGCAGATTGAGATCAGAAGGAGGGTGGGTGGAAGAGGCGAGGGACCAGGCAGAGGTATTTAACGAGTACTTTGCCTCTGTGTTCACTAGGGAGGATGGGATATCTACAAAGCAAGGCACAAGGGATAAGCGGCAGGGAGTGGGATCAGGGAGCAGCAGAAATGGAGCAAAGAGAGGGAAAGGTACCCAGGGTGTCACATCTGGTTAAGGATAAAAGACCAGTAAGGTGGAGGGACAGATGATGCCATCCCACCAAAGGGTGTGTTTTGCCTAAAGGCCTAAAGAAGACAAATCTCCTGGGCGGATGGCATTCATCGAGAGTACTATGGGAATTGGCGGACATACTGGCTGCACCTGGCGGAGACTTTTCAACAGGTCACTTGAGACAGGGAGGGTACCTAGGGATTGGCGAGAGGCACATGTGGTACCAATCCATAAAGGGGGTCAAGGAAGTACCAGGAAACTATAGACCCATCAGTTTAACCTCGTGGTGGGAAAATTAATGGAGAGTATACTAAAGGAACGATTGGAGGTTTACTTGGAGGAGGTGGGAGGTCTGGATAGTCGGCAGCATGGGTTTGTGCCAGGTAGATCATGTCAAACCAACCTTGTGGAGTTCTATGAATGGTAACATCAGAACTGGATAGGGTAAGCCTGTGGATGTATTATTCTTGGACTTCAGCAAGGCGTTGACTCTGTCCCCACAATGGTCTGGTGGAGAAACTGTGGGGTTAGGGTAGGCCCTTTGATGGTCAGATGGATTGAAAACTGGATAGCTGGACGCACTCAGAGAGTAGTGGTCTGTGGGAGCTCTCGAACCCTACAGAGGTTGGTAGTGGGGTACCACAGGGCTGGTCCTGGGTCCAATCCTGTTTAATGCATACATATCAGATCAGGGGATGGTATAGGGTGTGAAATGAGTCTCTTAGCGGATGACTCCAAGATGGGAGCAGTAGTTGAGGGAGAGAGGAGGTTGGCCCTGCAAGGGACCTGGACACCCTGGAAAGCTGGGCTCACCATGGAATTAATTTCAATATCACCAAGTGCAAGGTGTTGCATCTTGGTCGGAAACCCTAAACACAGGTACACCCTGGGAGGGAGGTGCTGGAAGCCTCAACAGGGAAAAAGACCTAGGGGTCATGGTGGATACATGTATGAATAACACTGAGCAGTGCAGGAGAGCAGCTAGCAAGGCAAACAGGATGTTGGGATGCATCACCAGGGATCACCTCTAGGAGCAAGGAAGTGATTCTGCCACTGTACAATGGACTGGTTAGACCACACCTTGAGTACTGTGTACAGTACTGGAGACCACACTTGAAGAGGGACATACAGCTCCTGGAGAGGTACAGAGGAGGGCAACAAAGATGAACGAGGGCTAGGGATTTGACTTACGAGGACAGACTTGAGGAGCTCTGCCTGTTTTCATTGGAGGAGGAGAGACAGGGGACATGATTGAGGTCTTCAAGTACCTCAAGGGAATAAATAGGTAAACATGGAGGGATCTTTAGACTAAAGCAGGGAGGCATCACCAGAGGCATGGTTTGAAGTTGAAGGCGGAAGGATGAGGGGGAAAGAGGAGGAGGTTTTTCACTGAGAGGGTGGTGGACCCTTGGAATGCTCTGCCTGGTGAGCTGGTTCAGAGATCCACAGTGGAGAGCTTTAAGAGAGGGTGGGACAGACACAGAAAGTGGATGTATCAGATGATAGCCTATCCGGGGTGGGGATGGATGATAGGGTTTCTGGAGCACAAGGGTGGGAGGGTCTCGGCACCGAACTAAGGATCTAGGTTCGAGCAGACTTGATAGACCATAAGGCCTAATCTGCTGGCAAATAGTATGTTAGTATGTTAGTATGTAAAAGAAACAGAAACGCAAACACAAGCACGTATGTAAATGCAAACCATAATGTGTACTGGCACAGGAATGCAATTGGAAACGAAAATGGTAATGGTAACAACAACGATGATGCAAAACGAAAGACAAAAATGCAAATGCAAATGAAAGGGCAGCCATAAACACAAATGGTAATGCAGATGGTGATGCAACATGAAAGACAAAACAGTACTGTGAGACACAAATGGTAAAATAGCATAAGCATAAACAGAAACTCAAAGGATAATGCACGAAGTGGCGTACATGGGAACGCTAACTCAAATGGGTATGGAAACAAGTGGAAATGTTACATGTAACAGTAACTGGAGTGCGCACCCTGGTTTTCCCTAACAGTTGCATAGAGAAACACAGTGAGTACAAAGAATGTATGCATAATAATGGGGCTCAGAGCAGAAAATGAGGAGTTGGAATACCAAATTGCTTATATCTCAGGAACCGTACGATGTAGAAAAAAAATTAAAATTTTTTATGACTTATGACTTTCCTGGCTAGATTTGGACTTAGCTCCTGATTGGGGGGCTAAGCATTTTTCTAACAAAAAGTCTGTATCATGCACCATTTCCGAGATACAGACCCCGAAATGTGCGGCAGGCGCTGCAATGCTAGTCTATAGGAAAAAGCATTAACTTCAGAGCACTGTAACTTTCCATCCAAAAAATAGTTAGTCACCAAACCACAAAAAGGCACATCTGTGGGATGCTGGCTTTCTTTTCTCCAAATTTCATCCCAAAAGACTAAACCATTGTTTTGCAGCAGGATGGCAAAGAATTCCTGTTATTTTGGGCATAGTGTTTAAAAAATAGTATGCAAATCACAACACTTTTGCAAATGAAACCATGAAAGTGTTGTGAGTGCGACACTACTTTGTGACACTACTTTTTCCCAAAATTTCAAAAATATACTTCTGGGGTGTTTAACCCCCCCAAAAAGCTATGGCCAGCATCCTCAGGGCATTAGGTAAACACAAAAATAATTGTGTACCTAGAGGGTCCCAAATTTAAATGCCAAGCATTTCTGTTTCCAATAGCTGAAAAAAAATGGCTGACTCATGACACTACAGGGGTCATTTGCAACACTAACAACTGCATTTGAGACACTGTTGAATTTTTTGTTAACTTTTCCCATTGACTATGATGGGAAAATTGTTTTTTGAATAACTTTTGAACTGTTCAATATTTTTTCACAAAATCTTCAAAAGGTACATTGAGAACTCTGGCCACACATTCCCTGAAGTTTTCAGATTGATCACGCAAACTGTGCAACCTGTAGGTGCAAGCAAAGAATGCCCCAAAAAACATAATTGCACACATGGATGTCACTTAATAACTCTGCAGCCGTATAGCTGACCAGTACAAAAGTTACCAGATCCCAAGATATATGGCTATGCCCCATGGCTGCCAAATTTCAGGAAAACGATTGAATGGTGGTAAAGTTATTAAGGTGCAAGTTTCACCATTTAACCTTAAAAAGGTCTACTCAACCCTAACTATGGTAGCCACCTGATGCCTGTTGGTGGGTGTGGGGTGGGAGTGGGGTGCAAAGGTGGGAACCCTAATGTCAAATTTCCTCACTTTTGTCACAGTAGATAAACCTAACTGATGCATTAATTAAGTTTTTGCATGCTGTAGCTATGTGTATATATATATATATATATATATATCTATATATAGATATATATATATATTAGAGGCAAAAACTCTGTTTAATGCATCAGTTAGGGTTGTTCCACAGCGATAAAAGTGAGGAAATTCAATGTTAGGATTGAAACCCCTTGCACCCCTTCAGCCCCACTCCCCAACTGGAATCAGGGTGTGCATTGGGGTTATTGGCCCTAAGTGGCACACTATCACATGTGGAAAGAAGCTGAGGAATAGGAGAATGGGGTGACAGGACTGATGACCCCAATGCACACCCCGATTCCAGTTGGGGGGTGGGCTGGAGGGGTGCAAAGGCGGTTTCAACCCTAACATTGAATTTCTTCACTTTTGTCGCTGTGGAACAACCCTAACGGATGCATTAAATGGATTTTTTTTGCCTCTAATTTTCCTTCTTTTTGAGAATAATAATGAGAAATAGTGAATGTAATGTGGCAGCAGCCCACACTCCCGTCACGTGATGTCTTGTCACATGGTAACATTGTGCCCGCAAGTGCAAATTGTAATGCACATGGTGATGCAAAGTGAAACAGAAAGAGAAACAGTACTGTAAACAGAAATGTTAAAAACAACGCAAATGCAACCGTAAATGAAAACGCAAAGGGTAACGCACGTGGTGGCGTATACGTGAATGGTAAGTGAAACGGGTACGGAACCACAAGTAGAAATGGTAATGGTAACAGTAATGTAAGCACACAGGCTGGTTTTCCCCAAAAGCTGTATAGAGAAAGACAGTGAGTAGAAAGAATGTATGCAAAATAATGATTCTCACAACACAAAAATGAGGACTTGAATAGTAAATGGCTTATATCTCAGTAACAATCGACATAGAAAAAAAATTTAAAAGTCATATGTATTATTACTTTCCTGGCTAGTTAGGGGCTAACAATTTTTAGACAAAAAGTCCGTATCTTACACACCGTACATATCGGACCATGAAAGCGCCATGAACGCCGGTGAATGTTATCCCATGTGGAAAACAGAAGTTTGACTGCCATAACTTTGTCTCCCTGTAATATATTTTCACCAAACCACTGAAAGGCACATCTGGGGATATTGGCTACCTTCCTGCAAATTTCAGCCCAAAGGATCAAGCCGTTATTGTGCAACAAGGCGCCAAGCAATTGCAATCGTTATGCGCCGTAATGTTATCCTATGGGAAAAAGTGTCAAATTCGGAGTACCGTAACTTTGCTGCCATGTAATATATTTTCAACATAACACTGAAAGGCACATCTGTGAGATGTCGGCTGTGTTCCCTCCAAATTTCAGCCCAAACCTCCAAACTGTTCTTTTGCAGCGGGGTGCCAAAGAATTGCTGTCATTTTCCCACAGCCTAGAAAAGTACTGTCACACTTTGTGAAAGCTTTCGCAAAAATTTGCAACACTTTCATGAGCTCAACACTACTTTGTGAAAATACTTTTTCCAGAAATCTGAAAAACATATTTCTGGGGGGTCTTACCCCAAAATAAAGACATGGCTAACATCCTCAGGGCCCGACTAGGTGAATATATATATATATATATATATATATATATATGTGTGTGTGTGTATATAAGAGGCAAAAAAATCTGTTTAATGTATTAGTTAGGGTTGTTCCACAGCAACAAAAGTGAGGAAATTAGGTGTTAGGGTTGAAACCCCTTGGAACCCCTGCCCAACCCTCCCAGCAGGCATTGGGTGCGCGTAGTCGTCAGCCCTAACTCTCACCCCATCACATGTGTAAAGCAGCAGAAGTATAGGAGAATGGGGTGAGAGTTAGGACTGATGACCCCAATGCGCCTCAATGCCGGTTAGGGGGGTGGGCAGGGGGGTTCAAGGGGGGTTTTCAACCCTAACACTGAATTTCCTCACTTTTGTCACTGTGGAACAACCCTAACTAATACTTTAAATGGAGTTTTTTGCCTCTAATTTCCCTTCTTTTTGAGAATGATAACGAGGAATAAGTGAATGTAATGCAGCGGCGGGAGCACGGGGCCCAGGGCCAAGTGATGTCTTGTGGCATAGTAACAGGAACAGCAATGCAAACAGAAGTGATAACAGTGGTGCACATGGTAATGCATGTGCAAATGAGAACAGAAAGGGTAACGCACACGGTGGCGTAGACGAGAACGGTCTGCGACATGATGTGTTGTCACATAGTAACATACTGCCTGCAAACGGAAATGTCAATGGGTATGGTGACACAAAGTGAAACAGAACAAGAAACTACTGTAGACACAAATGGCAAAAAATAACAGAAATGCAAGCACAAATGAAAACGCAAAGGATAACGCACATGGTGGCGTAGACGTCAACGGTAAGTGAAACGGGTAAGGAACCGCAAGCGGAAAGGGCAACGGTAACAGTAATGTAAGTGCATAGGCTGGTTTTCCCCAAAACCTGCATTGAGAAAGACAGTGAGTACAAAGAATGCATGCATAATAATGGGTATCGGAGCAGGAAATGAGGACTTGGAATACTAAATAGGTTATATCTCAGGAGCCGTACAACATAGAAAGAACATTTAAAAGTCATATGATTTATGACTGTCCTGGCTAGTTTTGTAAGCATTTTTCTGATGAAAAGTCCGTATCTTGCACCGTTTCCGAGATACAGGCACTGAAAGGCGCGGCGAATGCCGTAATGTTATCCTAGGAGAAAAAAGAGAAGTTTGGAGCACCATAACTTTGCATCCCTGTAATATTTTTTCATCAAGCCACTGAAGGGCACACCTGTGGGCTGTTGGCTGTCTTCCCTCCAAATTTCAGGAAAAAAGACAAAACCGTTATTTTGCAGCAGGGTGCCAAAGGATTCCTGTAATGCGTTGGATGCTGTAATGTTATCCTATGGGAAAAACTGTCAAATTTGGAGTGCTATATCTTTGCCGCCATATAATATTTTTTGAACGCAACACTGAAAGGCACATCTGTGAGATGTCAGCTGCGAACTTTCCCAATTTCAGGCCAAAACTCCCAACCGTTCTTTTGCAGCACAGTGCCAAATAATTGCTGTCATTTTCTCAGACTAGAAAACTACTGTCGCAATTACGAAAGCTTTTGCAAAACTTTGCAACACTTTAAGAACACAAAGTACTTTTCGAAGTATTTTTTCCAGAAATTTAAAAACGTATTTCTGGGTGTTTTCCCCTAAATAAAGACATGACTAGCATCCTCAGGGTCCGACTAGGTGAATTCAAAAGAATTAGGTAGCTAGAGGGTCCCACATTTAAATGGCAAGCATTTTTCTGATCACTAACTGAAAACAAAATGGTGGATTTGCAAAGTAGCAGGGCCATTTATGAAAGTAAAAATGCATTAGACAGTGTTGAACTTTTGTTAACTTTTCCCAATGACTTGTAATGGGAAATTGTTTTTGAATAACTTTTGAACCGTTTAATATTTTTACCAAATCTTCAAAAGGCACATCAGGGACCCCAGCTACGTTCTCTCTGAAGATTTTGGGCCAGTCATTGCAAAACCATGCGACTTGTACACGTGTGACTGTAGAATTCCAGAAAAAGTGTAAACACATGCGCAGATCATGCTTAATAACTCTGCAGATGTGTATTCGACTTGTATGAAACTTGGCAGATCCCAAGGCCTATGGTTCTTGATAATGTATTCCAAATTTTAGGCAAATTCGTCAAATGGTTGCAAAGTTATTAAGGTGAAAAATGTAGGGTTTAACATAGAAATGGCTCCTCAACCCTAACTATGGTAGCGCTACCATGCTACCATAATATATATATGTAAATGTCTCAAATTTATTTGCAATACATGTTTACAGGCATTACTAGTACAGTATCTTTTAAAAGACTGTCTGAATTGTGATTACTAATTTTGAGTATAGCTCATGAAATAATGAGCTTGATATTTGTTATTTCATATTGTCCCCCATTATGCCTTTTACACAGCATATGAATCCAAATCATTCTAAGGCCATCGTGTCATGTAATATTATTACTGAGAAGCAAATCATAGCTCTTTTCCTAATAAAATAATAAAGAACAAAGTCATAAATAAGGAACCAGTGACTTGTGGAAAAATCTACAGTGATTTATATAGGGATTTGATTCTGCCACTGTGGGGAAAACACAAGTAAAATGAGGGTTTCTTACAGGGTAATGGTTATTTGGATCTGGGAGCACTGAATATTTCTTATCCTATATTTTGTATCCTGGATAGGGCAGGGGAAATGCTACAACTCATTGTCACAAGGGATGTTCACTTACACATTTTTTGCATTGTATTTACTCAGGCTGTCCCAGATTAGATGCAATATCCTGTTTACAGAGGTGTTATGATTTTACCATTTTTATAATGTATTTATTCAGAGTACTTAGTCCAGGGACCCCTTATTCAAAGAAGATATGCAACGCATCCCAGTGGAAAAGGGAGATGTGCCACACAACTCCAATAATGTGCAGCAGCACAATATTCAAATGTGCGGGATGCACTGGTTGCAAGAGAATGGGCCCAGGCACACACAAATGGTATGCCATTCAAGTTGAGGGGCAGACCCATGCATATGCCATGCTACAGCATATTCAGTGGGAATGTGTCCCTCACAGTCCAGAGCACCAGCACCCACAGTTAGGCCATGAATAGCTGGCCTAACTCGACCAGCCACCCACAGGCAGGCTGCAGATGTGCACCTAGGTGCACAACACTCTGGCAGCCTTGGTGGATTGGGGTACCCCTTTTCCATCACCAATCTAGCCAACTCATCCCTGAAGAGCTCCATAGTGTAGGGCCCCCCCCAGACCTGATTGCACCAGAGGAAACCATGGTCCACATCCATAGTCTAGAGGACTCCCATCCACCACCCCTGTACACAGGACAACCTCAATCCCCCATACCCAACCTACTGCAAAGACTGGCACTGCCCTCCGCACCTTGCCATTGTCAGCCATTGACTGAACTGAACCTGGGCTGGGTACCTGCACTCTGGAATGACCCAACTGGCTGTGCCAGGCATTTGGAGAACCACACCAGCTGCGGACCCACCAGTGTATGCAGCTATGTGTACATCCCTGGCAAAATTAAGAGGGAATTTACATATCTCCAATGCATGCCTTGCCAATGCTGTATCTTCCTATTGTCATACACTGCTGCAAGTCCACAATCTCCCCCATTTCCCTGTGTAACATGCCACCCTCTGGACTGCTGCGGTATCTCAAATGCCATGGGGTGTGGTATCCTGTAATGCCATTTGCAGTGTACACTTCAGGCTATGGATAGTTCATCCACAGTTCTCCAATTGTACAAACAAATGGGAGGTTGGTTGTAACATGCCTGTTTTGGGACCTGTGTGAGTGGGTACAGCATTGGCCGTCACCCACACTGAGCAGTGCAATGGCACTGGGATGATAGAGCCGCATGCAAGTACCAGTGGTGTATGGTCATTGGTGTTATCACCCACACAGCTCGATGCCTATGTATAACACATTTCAGCATTGTACTGCAGTGCTCTGCCATCCGTCGATAGAATGGTACAGTCCCATTACAGAACCAGTTGTCACAATGGGATGGGATGGGATGGGCTGGGGCAGGGAGGCAGTGTCTGTACACCATTGCGGGGAGAAGGGCCACTACCCTATGGACATGGACTGTGAGGTGTATTCAGGTGCAATTAGGGATGACATTGGGTCCCTACAATATGGAATCAATAGAGCCTGGACTCCAGTATGATTGGGGCTGGGGAATGGGTGGGAGGTGCCACTATACCACAGAGACTTCACAGCTTGTCCCACATGGGAGCAATCAGGGTCAGGGCTTGGGGGCAAGAGCTGCTTTGGTGCAGTTATCTGCATGCCAACATGTAAATGGGCTGGTAATGAGCATGCATAAGGCCCCTTTGTACCATGCATGCTCAGTTAGTTCATTTGCATTCCTGGGCGGAATATCACCCATGGGGGTCCCAACACCTCTCCACATACATGCTCCATAACAAGTGCACCAGAGCCACTCATCTTGCAAAAGCAGAGTACTTCAGCAGCTCCCTCCAGTCAAACCTAAATAAACCATCAAAATTCTGGAAGGTCATTCACTCCCTTTTCACCCCACTGCCAATCCCACTCCAATGCTAAATGTCAATAATGCTCTCCTATCAGAGCCCACAACAGTCACCACTGAGTTCAGTATGTACTACTCCACTTGTGCTGCCACCCTCCTCTTTTCCCTGCCCAACACTACACCTCACTCTGCCTACAGACATAAAGACCCAGACTAGGCCTTGCTCCTTTTCCTTCAAAGACATCTCTGCAACTGAGGCCCTATATGCATTACTTTCTCTCAACCCTTCAAAAGGCAAATCTCCAGATGGATTAGACCCCAAACTTCTATACCTCTCTGCCCCCACTATAGCAACTCCGCTTGCCAAACTCCTAAACCAATCCTTTGCTGCCACTGCCATCCCCCATACATGGAAGCATGCCATTCTCATCCCTCTGCCAAAAGGAGGTGCCCCTATCTCCCCCTCCAACTACCGCCCTATCTCCTTCCTCCTAGCCCTAGCAAAACTACAAGAGCACCTTGTGCTCACCCAACGTACCTCCTTCCTCACTGACTCCAAATTCTTCCTTGCCATTTCAGTCTAGCTTCAGGAAGGACGCTCCACCACCCCTGATAAGGCTTACAGACACCTCAACCATTTTGTCGACCTTGTAAAGCCTTCGACACGTCTCCCACCCCATATTGCTCTTGAGTCTCGTTGAATCAGGACTCTCTGTCGCAGCCACAGACTGGTTCAGATCTTACCTCTCTGATAGAACTCAGTCTGTTAGAGTCTCAAATGTGATCTCCATCCCCCCTCCCTTAACTACTGGTGTCCCACAGGGTCAGTTCTTGGTCCCATTCTGTTCTCTATAGTCCTAAATGACCTGCCACTCATCTTTTCTACTTCCTCAATCTACATGTATGTAGATGATACTGTACTCTACTACTCACACCTGATGTGGTACAATCAAACCTCAAAGCTGACTTCAACAAGGTACAGCAACGGTTTCACTTGCACCAGCTCTCCCTAAATGCAAAACAAACTGTCACTATGATGTACAGCACATGACAATGATTGGCCAGACTCCCCTCCCTTCCCTACCTCGCCACCCTAGATGGCCCAAAACTTATAGATGTCTCCTCGTTCAGTTACTTGGGGTCTGGCTTGACAGCCATCTCTCCTTCTCTGACCACATCGATGCTATCTCAAAAACTATGCCCCATACTCAGTGCATTATATAGAACTGTAGCAGCCTCCATCTCGAGTTCGACGGAACTGGGTCCTAAAGATGATACTGCCTTCCATCGACTACTGCGACTTTGTATACAGCGCAGCCCCTAAGTCTACCCTATCTAAACTGCACACACTTTATAATGCCTTCTGCCACTTTGCTCTCGATGTCTCTCCCCTCATCCACCACTGCGACCTCTACCGAGCCTTGGTACTACCATCCCTTGAAATCTGCCACATCTCTTACTGTGCTAAATTTGTCTCCAACCTATGGCTCAGGTCTATCCCCTCCTACCTTGCCACTGTGCTCACAGATGCCCCACCCACCTCCCATCATCTTAGATCCAATGACTCCCACCAACTTTCAGTCCCTAGGTGGAAGACCTCTGCCGGTCAAGCTGGTTTCTCGCACCTGCTACCCAAGCTCTGGAATGCCTTCCCACCACAAATTCAGCACTCCTCCTCTTCCTACTCTCTGTCTACCACCCTAGCAAACTTCCTTACTACAAATTGCTCCTGTCTCTGAATCTGCCATGCCCACTATCCCTCCCCAATGCCTGACCAGCAGCCTCAGCCTTGCTACAGAAGCTGGCATATAACCCAACCTTGCACTTATGTCCTGGACCTATTTTGCCCTATGTACTGTGTATAACTGTATAACTGTGATATACATCCTCTGTTGTTTACAGCTGTTACTACTGTCATAATTTACCTTGTCTATTGCTTCTTGTCACAAAAATTGTTATTTGATACTATAATATCCTAAGCATTCAATGTGTGCTGCTTGTATATTCATGCAATTGTGTATCCTTATGCTGCTTTTTATTTGCTTCTGTTAACTGTTCACCTGATAAGCTGCGTGTACCCCCCTCCCCCCAGGTTGCACCGGGAGATGAGCATTGTGTTGCTCAGTGTGCCTTTCCTGGTGAAGCAATGGCAATAAATAAATAATAAATAAGTAAATGAAAGGAGGAAGACCGGGGAGGATCATAAGACTAAAAAGGGAAGGGCCGGGGATGCTGTGCAGAGGGGGACCAGGAAAATGCAAACATCCTAAATAAATACTTTTGTTTAGTGTTTACAGAGGAAGAAGAAGGGGAAGGGCCACAAAAAACTAACAAACACTTTAGAGGGAGGGAGGTGAACACTAGTCTGTTTCCAAAAGTGTTTCTTAAAGGGGACAAACCAATGGAGCCAGATAGGGTGCATCCAAGGGCATTAAGGGAGCACAGAAAAGTACTTGCTGCACCTATGACAGTCCTGTTTTCCAGCTCATTGGAAGCAGAAGTGGCTTCCGGAGGACTGGAGGAGATGTAGTCCCACTTTAAAAAATTGGTAGCAGGTAACAGGCTGGCAGTTATAGGCCTGACTTCAGTGGTGGGAAAGTTAATGAAATCGCTGCTGAAGGAAAGAATTGTGGAACATCTTGAATCCAGTGGGTTACAAGACCTGAGGCAGCATGGATTCATGAGGGGGCGGTTATGTCAAATGAATCTGATGATTTATTTGGCTGAGTGACCAAGGAATTAGATCACGGTGGAGCAGTGGCTATTCCTTGCCTAGATTTCAGTTAGGCTTTTGACACTGTTCCACATAGGAGGCTAATAAGTAAGTTGGGTATCTTAGGAGGTGGCCCAAAGATGGTAAACTGGGTAAGAAATAGATAAAGGGATAGATGACAGAGGGTAGTAGTAGTAAATAGAGTACACTCAGAGAGGAAGGGAGGGTAACCAGCAGGGTTCCTCAGGGATCTGTGCTGGGACTGGTCCTCTTTAATGGCTTTATAAGCAATACTGCACAGGAGTGGGAAGGGAAGGTCTGACTCTTTGTGGATGGCACCAAAATCTGCAATACGGTGGGCACTCCGGGACAGTGGGAAAGGATGAGCAGAGACCTTATTTTTCTTTTTTCTTTTTTTTTTAATTGTTCAGGAGTGGTACACTAAGCTGAAAACTTGTTTACAGGTGTGACCCTCACCAGGAAGTTAAGTGACTTGCTCAGGGTCACACAGTATGCAAGTGGAGGCTATGGGATTCAAACCCAGGTCTCTGGGTTTGCAGCTCAGAGTCCTAAACCACTGTGCTATACTGCCTCCCAAAAAACTGAAAAAATCAAGAAGTGGTCAAGGAAGGACAGCTGGATTTCAATGCAGAGACATGCTAAGTAATGCACTTGGGGCACAGAAACCCAGGGAAGAGTACAAAATAAGATGAATGGCCCTGATAACCACCAAACAGGAAAGAAGCATGGTGTGATCATGTCAAATAACCTAAAGGTTTCAGGCAGTGTGCCAAGGCAGTTGGAAGGGTTAGTGAGATACTGGGGTGCATAAGGAGGGGTATCACCAGCAGACAGAGGGAGGCAGTATTGCCTCTGTATAGCTCATTAGTAAGACACCACCTAGTTCTGGGGGCCACATCTCTGGCAAGACATAGAGTGTAAGAGGACCAGAGGAATGCAACTAAAATAGTGCAGGTTCTGCATCAGAAGCCCTATGAGGAGAAACCTGAGGAGCTAAATATATACACCCTGTAAGAGAGGAGGGAGGGATATGATGGAGACCTACAAGTATTCTCACTGGGGTAAATAAGTTACACAAGGGAAGTATTTTCAGAAAAAGGTGTTCAAGGACAAAGATAAATGATAAAAATCTGGAGGGTAGATTCAGGAGAGATGTGAGGCAGTACTTCTTCACAGAAAGAGTGATAGATTCCTAGAACTGTCTTCCAGCAGAGACAGTGTAAGTATAAACAGTGGTAGTGTTCAAGCATGCATGGTACAGGCAAGGGAATTTCAGGGAAAGGGAAGGGGTGAATGGGCCAGAGAAAAAGCAGGATCAGTAGTGATACTATAGACAGGGCAAAATGGGCAGATTAAGAGGGCCACATGGTCCTTATCTGCTAGCAGATTTTATGTTTCTATACCCACATACCTTGCTGCTCAAACTGCCTGCCAATTTTTAAAATGTGCAGTATTTTCTATGGTACTAAGCAGCATGCCACAGGGAAGCATGTGTCCCCAGGGCATGACCATGACCTGTACTAACTGTATTCTCAGTTCTCAGTATTCAGATGGGGTTTCTTTGTTGCACTTTTCAACTGAAATGGGACAAAGCCCAGCCACCAAACTTTACATGAAGCCCTTGTCTGGATTCTCACATTATTAGCAGAGAAAGAATAGCTATTGATCTCTTCCTGCACAAACCCTGCCTGGTTAAGGAACCAGGCCACAGAGTAACTGTTCTAAAGACTATGAAACCAGCTGCTATGAAATGAACAGACTGGGCCTGTGACAGAAAGCAACCATAATCTCTGTTAATATAGTCAGCATGTCTTCATTACACTACAGAAGTACCATCACCAACCTAATTATGAAGACCTCGAAAACTGACTCACATTCCCCCACCCCAGCACTGAGCCTGCTGGGTTATGGGGCAGTATACTGTAGAAAAACCATTTATGTTTATGCTGTCACACAGTGCCCCCATTGTCCCACTCCTTTAGGCCTCACACACACCGAAGGGATATACCTGCCTCAGTTGAAAAACTTCCTCCAGACCCCAGTTTGCTCTATTCTCTCAAAGATCATGACATAAATATAGTGGTAGCCTCAGACATTGCAAGCTGTTTCCAGATATTTTGCAAAATTTCTGAAGAGTTTCTCTCTGCTGTAAAAAGCATCAGATATTGCAGTGCCTGTGCCTACTACTGTATATTCCCCACCCCCACCCCACCAGGGGATCAGGTGAAGGAAGTGCATGCATATATAGTGGAGGCGAATGTCCTGAAGTGCTGGAAAGGACACATTCTGTGACTTGGTGGCATGGAAAGAAAATGTTATCTGGTGAACCAAATGGGACATTTTCTCATGTTCTATTTCTACCCATCCACTTCTTCTGAGTATGCAATACACAGCAACACCGATGTGGAAGTGTGCACAGTAGTGTGGTAGCCTGCTTCCAGTTGAACCAGCAGTAGGAGCCATAACAACTAGTTCAGTATGGATCTCTCCCACAGAGGGAGAACATCCAAACAGAAGCTCATTCACCCTCTCAGTTGGCTTCCACTGCCACTGTCTCGCGTTTAGCATTAAACTGGCTTTTAACATATTGCAGATACCTAATCACTCACACCATGGAGATGGCAACCAAGCTTTTTATAATTACTTTTGATATGATGAACAAAATATCTCTCTTCCAGCACAGAACCTGCCTGTTTGTTTGATAATGATAAGGGCTGCAGTACTGACCAGCTTCTCTTCTAAAACTTACCGTAGATAACATACAGTTAATTGATCTGTCCTAGCATAATGCTATATTTCTTGCCTGTTGGGCTAATGGTTGAGTAACCACTCTAATGACTAATTTCTTCAATAACAAGTCTAATCAGATCAATTGAATTGGTTAATTCTGTGCCTCAAGTGAGTAGAACTGAAACCAGTGTTGGGTGACCTATTTTAGTAGCTCTAGATATGACTGTATTTCTGGAGTTGCGCTGTCTTGCTACTTCTGTTGCACTATGTGTATGTGTCTACAAAGCAGGAGCAGGATGTAAGTAACCACACCACCAGTGTTTAATGGGGTAGAGGTAAAAGAAGAGAGGACGCCCAAGCCAGACCCAATGTGGAATCCAGTTTTATGTTGTCCTTATTAACCCTGAATAAGATCCTGCTACAGTAAAGTTGCATGTTATTATTCACAATGACTGCCCTGTTAGAGAGGGAGACACAAATATTAATGTATGCTTACTTTTTTTGGTGGGGAAATTGGTACCTTTCTCTTTAACATGAACTTGTATTTTATTTGAAATGTTTCACAATATCCTCTTATCAAGTTTTCATGTGTTTTTAAAGGCGTTAGACATGTCAGCAAACAATTATTTTCATGGAGCACTGTGTTTAAACGTGTATTTGCCATGAATTTACATTATTTGATTGCATAGTTCCATGTGTATGCAGATAGAATTAAAACACCTGCAGATCCAGCTGTGTAGTGAAGCAGAACTCATTAACCTTACTGGCCAGAAAACAGTAGTTGTTACAGTCTAACCTGAGTTTTGAATTAGAGCATTTTGCATTTCTGTTATCTGGTGAAGTGCTATCCTCTTGACAAAACTGCTACACCCTTGCAAAAATTCTAGATCTGCCCTGGTTACAAAAGTACTCTGTTATATCTTATACAACATTTAATGTAATAGTTCTTTGAAGCTGATTTGCACTGTAGTATATCTATTTGAAAATTTCATAAATAATATTTTAATATTTACAGTAGTATTATTATTTTGCAAACATCTATAGCACCTTATCTTTATTAAAATTACATTTTATTTAGTGTTGGGAAAGACATAGAAGCACCGCAGAACTAACAACCTTTGATGTGGACTTGAACTCCTTCTCCTATGGTCTAGAGACATATTTTCCCCAAAGCTTATTCCATCGCCATGCTTTCTTTTTGATAAGCTTTTGTACTTTTAGTGTGGTGCATGTTGTATAACAGCATTCCCTCCTCCACAGTTTTGCTAAAACTGAACCTTATATTAATTTTCACTCATGGAACCAAGCTCAGCAGATCACATAATACCCCCACCTCATACAGAAAATGATATTTCCTGCTTGTATGCCCTATATTAGCCCTCTCCCATAGTTATGTCAGCACCCTAGGCAGTAAACAGTATTTTTCATTTTAAAACGATGTTTGGTGTAACAGACATTGAATCAATCCCTTAACAAATGGGTACACACACACACACACACACACACACACACACACACACACCACTAAATAAAATTACTTAATAGGTTTAATATGCATTTACTTACTCCAGAGAAGCTGAGCAATTAGTAGCAGCTGCACTGCCAACATCTTAGACCCTGCTCTCATTTCCCGTAGCAGTTGACTAAGACTATTTCAAGATATGTTGCAACAGAAATGGTACCATGTGACGCAACCTTTACGTTTTTGCCTGTTTTTTTCAAAAGCCAAACCCCTGTGATAACTATTTTAAAATATTCATTGGTGGGGTGGGGTTGGGTAACCTAACCATTTAAATAAAGACAATCTTTTCTTGAGCCCCTCAATCTGAACATGGAACAAATCTTTTTTTATGTGTGGCAAGTGGAATGATTTAGAACTCACATTTTCATACTTGTATGCTGGAAACCCCCAACGGCAGTAAAATTGTTTTCCTGCAGTACAACCCACATCAGGAAGCATGCTTCCGTTCAGAGCAAATACAAAGTCAGCACTCTTCCAAAAACATTTTTAGCAAGCTGCAGAGAACTGATGGCAAGATGCAGATTCAAAATCAAGTCAAGGTCTTTAAATGTGGATACACTGCCTGTTAAAACAGCTTTTCAGGTTCTACATTTTTCAGTTTACCTCTTTGGGGGGCCCTGATCCAGAAAAGGAATGGCATACATATAAATAATGCATTGCCAGCCACACTGCTTCAGCCCACTCAGTGTTGCTCCATGAGTTCAACTTGCAGGTGGCAACCACTTCTTTAACTGCCCCTGTATACAGCTGAGTTCCTTGAAATGGTGAGTAGTACCATGGTAGAACTGGGCTTGACACAAGGCTTCTTATAGGATGTCTGACTTAAACAGGGACTGAATCCACCTGCATTGTCATATCCCCATAAAATTAAGCACACATTCTTTAAATACAAAAGCAGAACTGAGGTATTTCCCCAGCACACCATATAATTCTAGGAAACAGCATGACGTGGATCATTTGGGACCCCAAAGGATGTACATACCTTTCAGCAGGGGTTGCTAAACAGTGATGGCAGAGGTCTGACCTATGACCCATGAACCAACCAAGTGCTGGATTTCAGAAGAACCAGCTTCAACTGGATGAGGGAGCTGATCTGAGACAAATTGACCAGAGGGGCCCGCATTGGAGGTGTAGAAGAAAGATGGGGCAAATAAGGAGACCATTCATGAGGCAGCAAAGCCATGAATGAGAATTGTTACCAAATAAAACAGGCACAAGAGTTCGATATGGTTCTTAGAAAGGGTCAGAGAAGCAGTGAGGGCCAAGAAAAGGCTTTCTCCAGGTGCAAGGGAAGGCAGGGGAAGAGGAATGGGAGAGAACCAAATGCAAACTAGGGAAACAGAGGATGGTCAGGGAGGCAAAGGCAGACATGGAGCTGGGCATTGCAGAGGGTCAAGGAAGGAAAACAATTCTTCAGCTACTGTATATTAAGGAAAAAGGAAGCAGGAGGAGGTATTGCTAGGCTACAGTGGGATACTAGAAGAAGATGAATAAGAAGAAGCCATCCTTAATGAATACTTCTGCTCTGTCTTCATAAAGAAACAGTAGGTACCTCCTAGAAAGTGACATCAAGGCTACTGTCAGGAGCTTGCCTGAAATGAGGCAGCCAGTATGTACTAGGAAAAGAGTTCATAAGGGTTTAAAGCCCTAAAAGTAGATCAAGCCCAAGGGACAGATGGGATGCACTGAGGGGTGTTCAATGAATTGGCTGCAGAATTGGCTTAACCCATATTAGGGCTATTCAATACCTCAATTCAGACAGGGGTAATTCCGAAAGAGTGGAGGGGATAGCAGACATAGTCTCATCACACAAAGGGGAGATTTATAGCAAATGAAGAATTAGACACCCATCAGCCTTATCTCTATAGTGGGAAAACTGATGGTGTCACTGCTCAAACAGAAACTTGTTGACTACCTAGTCTACAAGCTTGATAGACTAACCTTATAGGTTTCTTTGGGTAACAAAGGTAGTAGATAAGGCCATGTTGTGGATTTACTCTACTTTAATTTCAGCAAGACTTTTGATTCCGTGCCATGCAGATTACTGCAGAAGCCGGAAGACCTTGGTATGGTTAGAGACATAATTAGATGACTAGGAAACTGGCTGAAAGAGAAACAGCAGAGGGTGTTGGCAATTGGGGTCACATCGAAAGAGAGGGAGGTCACGAATTTGTGGTGCCACAGGGATATGTCCTGGCTCCTGTCCTCTTCAATATGTTCATCAGCAACATTGGACAGGGCATCCTGGGCAAGTTGTGTCTATTCACAGATGACACAAAGCTCTGTGGTAGGGTAGATAGTGACAAAAGGATTAGAAAGATGCAGAGATCTAAAAAGACTGGAGAGGTTGTCTAAGGTTTGGCAGTTGAAATCAAATGACATCAGAGGCTAACAAGTTCTACCCCTGCTCATTCACAAAATGTAATCACATTTATTGTTGTTAAACTTTTTAGAAAGATCTTCAGAGTACAATACAGAGTATGTTATACAATTGTGATACTGATGTTAATTTTATTGTAACAGATCGTGAACAAAAGGCGTAAAAGGAGTAGAAGAGGATTCATATGATGAATCAACTTAGTATGAAACAAATAATAAATTCTAGGTAGCTGCTAAAAATAGGCCCTATGCAGGAATGTGAGTGAAATACCCAAAAATGTGATTTAACGGCAATGCGCACTTATGCGCCATGCAGCACAGTATTACATGCCTATGTGCACAATCACAGGCACACATGCAGGCAAGACAAGGTGTGGTGCCTTCAGTCGTATGGAGGTGGTACAGGTGGAGTTCGGGAATGTGGCCACACCCAGTGACCCCACCATATATGGACAACGGCACCACCATGTGCACCCACAGAAGTGAATGCTGTCATAGATGGTGCTGCTAACAGCGTACCCCAGGGAGGCATGACAGCCACAGTGAATGTGGCCCCAACCTGGACCCACATGCAGAGGTGTACAGCTGTATGGGCAAGGTATACTTGGAATTCGACACCACATATGCCCCAGGTCCTCTAACTTCACACCGTCCTACAAGCGGCCACTTTAGACACATCCAAACAGACCATGGGAGCAGCAGGGAGAACTGCATCCATGGAGGCACTGATGGAGCAGGCACACACAGATGATAGGTAGCACATACAGTGCACAATTATGTATCAGTAGAAGTGATAAACACCTACCCTATTTCCCACAGGTCGACATATGGAAAAGACCATGATGCCAGAGGTGGACAGTGTGGCACACCATGATGACACCAACACTAGGTCATGCGGTGACCCCCACCCCACACACACATATACCACCAGACAACCCCAGGATCAGCTGGCGCACACAGGTGGGGACACAGCCCTGGAAAACACAGCCCATGCCCTGCTTCCCCAAGGTGACACACTGGTGATGCCATGTCCAGCCACAGGCATCTAGCAGCATGCCACGGCGAGTCACCCCCAGCCACAGGCACTAAGCAGCATGCCACAGGGAAGCATGTGTCCCCAGGGCATGACCATGACACTGTGGAATAGGTGCTGGCCAGTCATCCATCACAGCACACCAGGCATAACCTATCATATGGGCTGCTTCAGGCATATTACCATGATATGTGGCAGCTGGAATGTGACTGCCTGGCAGCACAGCAGTGACAAACAGAGCCTGTACAACCTCATCATGGAAGTAAAGCTATGTGCAGGGGTGTCAACAGGATTGGAAAATTCCTGGAGGCCAGTGGAGTGCATGCTTCCAGCGCATGAAGCACCTGTGGCCACCCAGTCCAGCCAAACAGGTGAGGAGGGGAAAGCACCATATAGGCCATGGCAGGTGCACCATGTGCAAGGAGGGACTCCACACTGAGGAAGTAGCAGCATGTGGCACACCAGCAAGGGCCACCAGAGGTACAGGAGACACAACTACAGGAAGACACCTGGGAACATGAGCCAGCCAATGGACTTGGAGTACGTGACCATGCCACCATGAATGGGGACTGTCCATGCATGGGGACCATCACTGGGGTGGCAAGTGGCACCCCACATGAAGCAAACACTGTCCATGTCTGCCATGTACACCACATCACATGATAGGCACAGCAGATGTACACCAAGTACCACACATTGTCCCTCCTTACCCCAACAGGACCCATGCTCCACAAAGGCCACAGATACCCCACACATGGCCCTCACAACACATAGATCCATGACACTCATGAATGGGCCAACCAGATAGCACACCAGAACACAACCCCCACACATGCACCCTCCCAACACACACACACACACAGTGTAGCACACCACTGGGTCACCTCCATCACACGCCCACTGACAAGCACAACCCAAGCAGTCAGCCATGAAGGGTGTACAGCCTGTGACATGATACAAGGGCACCAAAGGCACAGGACACACACCGCTGGAATACCTGGCATAGGTGCATTCAGAGGAGTATGTCATCTGATGCCCCTTGGCACACATCTGGCCGAATGCACCCTGTGTCACCATGTGCCACACTGCATGGCCAGGCAACATATCACACACACACATCACATGCAGATTCATCATCTTCACAGGGTGGTATGTCCAAGGGTGCATTGGCTGGCTTGGGCAGTCCTCGCCATTCACAGATGTTGTGTTGCATTGCACAGACAATGAACAGTATGCATGCCTTCCCCGGGAGCGAGCATCATAGTGCCATTCGTGTGATGCAGGTACCAGTACCTCATCTTGAGCTGCCAATCATGCGTTCCACCTCTGAACCATCCTCTTGTGTGCTGCATTGTATGCCTCTTCCACCTGCCCCTGTGGTTCCAGGTACAGCGTCAGTAGGTAAGGCCACAGTAGGCTCTTACTGTTACCTAGAATGGGAGACACAGTGTTAGTGTGTGATGAAGGATGGACATGCACTACATGCCTCCACCACAGCACCAACTAAGCAGCCAGATGTCCACGCCTCCCCATTCCCTAAGGTGGAAACCTAGTCCAGACCTGTTAAAGTTGATATATGCATGATGGCATGATCCCATGTATTTTGCACACAATCGTGATGATACCATCCGAGCTGCATACAACCTGGTAGTTTATGCTGTGGAACCCCTTGCAACTGCAGTATGCCTCTTCCTTGACTCTGGGGGCTACAGTTGCAACATGTGTGCAGTCTATGGCACCTACCATGTTTGGCATACCATGCATGCCATAGAATCCCTCTTCTGTGGACTGCAGAGGTGGTAGTAAAGGTGATAAGAGGCTGCGAATAGTGTAAGAGGGTGTCCGTTACTTGGTGCAGGGCATGTGACACGAAGGACTGGCTCACACAGGTAACAACCCTACCACCCTTTTTTATTTATTTTATTTATTTATTTATTTATTAGATCATCGGTTTACAGACCTTTGAGTCATAGACTCATTTACAAAGGCACCTCGTCAAGACAGCAATGCATCACAGCAAACAAAACAGTACAGTACATAATGCTTAGATTAAAAAGCAACCAGTGTTACAGGCATTCACTGGTGGTACATGCTTAGTAATAGGTAGATCACAGTAGTCATAATATAGGTACAAAGTACCACGTCAAGTAACAACCAGAGATATTTTATTACATTAGTCAGCAGATGTTGCATGAGACCCCAGGCATATACAGCAAAAGTAGACAGGGCAGACACAGCCTAGGGGTGAAGGTAACGGGCAGGTGGGCGATTATGTGCAGTTACAGCAGCTAGTGCTTGTCAGATGGCTTCTGAGGGAGACCTTGAAAGGACCAAGCTTAGTGGAGTCTTTAGCCTTTGGAAGGAGCCAGTGATGTAGTATATCAAGGCACTAATAAAGAAAAAGGGAAAAGTATACAACCTCAAAACAGTAATTCTGCGGATGCATGATCCAAGTATAAGATAGCTGCAAGGCAGTGTAAAGTAATATTAAAAAGGCAAAAAAAAAAAAGGCTATGAAACGGGAGTAGCAGGTAAAGTAAAGGACAATTACAGGTCCTTTTACAATGACATCAGTCATGCTGCGGCTAATTTACAAACTTGGTCCAGTAAAGGATGGAAATGGCAATCTTATTAATGATGTAAAATAAATAGTGAAGTTAATGAATACATACTTTAGCACAGTTTCAATGAGAAAATAACTATTATACCCTTAATAATGGATAGCATCCATGATTGTCGGTCCTAATTAGAGAAGACAACATTACATAGATACATAGATGCATACACAGATAGATAGAAGATATCAGTAGGTAAGGACCTCTTGGCCCACCCAGTCTGCTCTATCAATCCCTACCGACAACTGAACTCTGAAGCACCAACCTCTTGACTCCAGGAAACCCCTGTGTCTGTCCCACTCATTCTTAAATCCCTCGACTATTTTAGCCTCTACCACCTCATCTGGGAGGCCATTCCATGCGTCCACCACCCTCTCCATGAAGAAATACTTTGTCATGTTACCCCCGAGATGCCCCCCTCCAACTTCATACTGTGTCCCCTTTGTCCTGAAGCATCTCATACTTTTGAAGAAGCTCCCCTCCTGTACCTTGTTTATACCATTAAGGTATCTGAATGTCTCTATCATGTTCCTCCTTTCCCTCCTTACCTCGAAGGAATACATATTTAACTCTTTTAGTCTATCCTCATAGGACTTCACCTACAGTCCCTGCACCATTTTATTTGCACTGCCCTGCACCACCTCTATCCTATGTCTTTTCTCATGTAAGGCATTCAGAACTGGAGGCAGTACTCAAGGTGCAGTCTCAAAAGTCCCATTCAGGGGCAAATGACCTCCTCCTTCTACTGGTGATACCCTCTCTATGCATCCAAGCATTCTGCTAGCTTTTCCCATTGTCTTTTCACATGCCTAGCCACTTTTAGGTCATCTGAGATGATAACTTCCATGTCTCTTTCCTGCTTCATAACCTGTCAGTTCCTCCCCTCCTACTTCGTGTGTTGCCCCGGGTTCCTTTGCTCTATATGCATGAGCCTGCATTTTTTTGCATTGAATCCCAATTGCCAGGCTTTTGATCCCCCCATGGTGTGTCCACCCTACTGCATATGTAACCCCCCAATTTGGGGGCTTACCTTTGGCTCGTAGCTCCCATCCTGCTCCCCGTTCAAGCACATCCTGGCTGCCTGCAATTTGTGTCCCCATTTTAGTCCGAGTCCTCATGTGCCCTTGGTGCTCCTTAATCAGCCCCAGTGTGAATTCAGCCTTGTTGGACTCCAAAAACCTAAGCCATGTGTAACCCCCACACATGGGGGTTCACAAAAGTCTTCCTTGGGTGTGCCTAAATGCCACTGCCAGGCTGGTGTCATGTGTCTTAGCACTTTAAAAGTGTTTGTGTGAGAATGCCATAATGCCTCTGTGCTCTGTCTCTTGAAGATCTGCCAATAACATGGTGCTTATTTAATCTGGGAGGGGGCAGAGTGTTTTTATGCTCGACTCCCGCTTGGGCTGTCAGATAATTGCTCTATTCTGCCATAGCTATTTGTGCAGAGAGAGCGCTGTTAGAAGCTATACTTATGTGCTGATTATCTATTAGCATAGCAATAGTATTTTAGTTTGTTTAACCTGCCTTCTTTGCAGCATGGACTTTATATATTGCACCACCACTTTGGTTTTGGACTGCCAGTCAGCACCAATCAGTATCCTTGGAGACTCTAAAATGGAGCCTGTCCCCAAGGCCTTGTGGGAGTAAATTTCTGAAGGAATTGTAGTTTTTACATTTTGTCACCAAAACAGAACTGCAGGGGGAGCCCTTGCTTTGACAAACAGATGGATCAACCAACCAAAACCTTTTGCATCAAAAGGAAATTCCCTAACTGCTTGCTCCAGTCAGTCAGTCTGGAGTTAGGGTTTGAAGAGTAAACAGCTTGAGTGATTCGACAGCAGCCCTGCAAAATTTGCACAGGAGATTGGTGGAAAGGCTGAGTTTGCCTGTCTGCCTGTAGTCCCTTGAGAGGAATCCTTTGAAGGCTTAGCAATCAGACTGTATCAAACTGAAGTATGACAAAGCCACTGAAGAGCGACTAGATTTCAACCTGAAAAGACTGAAGATTTACTGTACACTATTGGTCTCTCAGGACATCCATTAACCACAGAGTTCCTGGTTTTGCTCAGAGACACTGATATTGCAGCTGGACTGCCTTCTACATTGTGGTATGGTAATTGCTTTACTATAAATGTGCTGTGTGCAGTTAGTGGGTCATGATTTGGTTCTCACTGTGTAAATGTCCACACTTGCTGGAAGCTGCCTCCAGCAATACGGACTCAAAATCTGAACTGTTCCACCGGTCTGGGCCTTGCACCTGGTCCAGCCAGCTGCTTCAGGCACAGAAACCATCATCAATGAGAGACTCACCGGGAATCAGTCCCCTGCTCAACCATCTTGAACAAAAACAGCACCTCAGTGATTCATGTGGCCCTGCTGCTCCTGGCAAACCAGTCATCAACCTACAGTCTCAATTTCGTCCCTGTGTCTTGCATTGGGTGGCGTGAGTAATAATCAGGGTAGCTCCTTGCAGCAACATCTAAATCTCAAGTGTTGTCATCTGATTGCTTTGTTGTTTTCCTTTCATGAACTGAGCCACTGAGCCTTCAGGCTCTGGATTCTAAATGTGTGTGGTTGTGCATGCCTTTTCTTTCATTACAGGGGCCCAACCAGCTGTAACACTGACCTACCTCAGGCAACATTCCAGGCTAGCCACCTTACCTCCAACTGGGTACCCAGAGCGTGTGACTGTGTAGGGGCTAAAAGTGCATGCATAATTGCCTAACTAGATCAGTTTTCGAATCAATCAACCTGATTATGCCCCTCTCTTGTTCAATTCCCCTGAATAAATCAGATCTAACTCATTTTGCATTTAATCTGACTGTGGTTCCAGTTTGTACCAAAAGCACTGTACTGTTGTTATTGCCTGTGCCTAACTCTTGTTTTACAGGGGTCTAGGCTTGAACTGGTGAGGCCAGTCCTGGTGATAACATAGAAACATAGAAATATAGAATCTGACGACAGATAAAGACCGCTTGGCCCACCTAGTATGCCCATTTCCCTACCTGATGGATAAGCTGAAGATTCTAGTTAATCAACAGCTTACTTCCTCCTACCCCCCACTAGAATTGCCTTATGTCTGTCCCATGCATTCTTGAATTCTCTCACTTTTTCTGACTCCACAACCTCCTCATGAAGGCTGTTCCGTGCATCCACAACCCTCTCTGTGAAAAAATACTTTCTAACATTATCTCTGAGTCATCCCCCTCTATCTTCAAATTGTGCCCCCTTGTTCTTGCACGTCTCTTTTTCTGAAACATGCTACCCTCTTGTACTTTGTTAATTCCCTTGAGATATTTGAAAGTTTCTATCATGTCCCACCCCCCCTCCTCAAGGGTAAATATACTAAGCTGCTTTAGCCTATCCCATTATGTCTTCTGGTGCAGTCCCTGCACTTTTTGTTTTCCTCTGAACAGCCTCCACTCTGTCTATGTCTTTGGAGATGGGGTCTCCAGAACTGCACGAGTATTCCAGATGAGGTCTCACCAACTGTCTGTACAAAGGATAAAACCTTCCTGTTTTCTACTACTGGAGGGTCCCTATGCATTCCAGTATCCCTAGCCCTCCTTACTGCCTTCTCCACATTGCTTGCCACTTTTAGGTCATCTGATATAATTACTCCTAGGTCTCTTTCAAGTTTCTGAGGTGCATTACCTGCACTTCTTTGCATTGAATATGAGCTGTCTATATGCTGACCATTCCTCCAACCTTGCCAAGTCCTTTTCATCATTTCCACCCCACCTTGTGTATCAACCCTGCTGCAGATCTTTGTGTCATCTGCAAAGAGACATACTTTTCCTTCCAGGTGCTCTCCAGTGTCACTTATAAAGACATTAAAGAGGACCGGTTCCAGTACTGAACCCTATGGTACCCTGCTAGTTACCCTCCTTTCTTCACTGTGGATTCCATTTACTATTACCCTTTGCGTCCTGTTGTCCAGCCAGTTTTTAGCCAGGCTACCACCTTGGGACCCACTCCAAGGCTGGCTAACTTGTATATTAATCACTTGTGTGAGACTGTAGGCCATATCCACAGCCCCTCCCTGGTCTACTACTTTGCTCACCCAGTCAAAGAAATCTATTAGGTTCATCTGACATGACCTTCATACTGTGAATCCATGCTGCCTTGGGTCCTGTGCCCCCACTGGCCTCTAGGTACTCAACAATTCTTTGCTTCAGTGATTCCATCATTTCCCCACACAGAGGTCAAATTGCCCGGTCTGTAGTTTTCTCTGCTCTGCTTCCACTTTGTGAGATGGAATCACATCCACCCTCCTCCAGTCCTCAGGTACCACCCCATTCTCCCAAAATTTGTTAAAGAGGGTAATCAGTGGCATTACTAGTTCCACCCTGAGTTCTTTTTAGAATTCTGGGGTGAATCCCATTTAGCCCCATTGCTTTGTCCACCCTCAGTTTCAAAGTTCTTTCAAACCCCTTTCTTCTGTGAATGGACTGTTATTGACCACCCTATTCAGAGTGTTTCTCTTGTTTGGTTTAGGTACCTCCCCCTCTTCTTCCATTGTGAATACTGAGCAGAAATATTCATTCAGTATCCTTGCTTTTTCACTGTCACCCTCTGCCCACATTCCCTCCCCTTTATTAAGTCTCTGTATCCCTCCTTTGATCTTTCTTCACTCCCTAATGTACATATAAAAGGTTTTATCCCCCTTCTTAACAGAGCTGGCTATCTTTCCCTCAGTTTGTGCCTTTGCTATTCTGACTGCCTTCCCTGCCTCCTTCTTCTTTAACTGATAAAGTTCTCTGTCCTGCTCCTTCTGTATTTCCTTATGTTTCTGAATGCTATCCTTTTCTCCTTAACCTTCTCTTCCACCTCTTTTGAGAACCATAGTGTTTGTTTCCTTCATTTTGTTTGTTGATTTGCTTCACAAAAAGGCTTGTTGCCTCTGCGATGGCTGTTTTGATTATTCCCCATTGTTCCTCCACCCCTCCTTCTTGCCCATTTGCTAGTGCTTTTCTGAGGCACTCTCTCATTTTCCCAAAGTCTGCCGTCCTAAAGTCCAATACCCTTGTTTTTGTATGGCTTGACTCTATGACTGTGTTTATTGTGAACCACACTGTGTGGTGGTCACTTGTTCCCAGATGGCTACGCACTTCTAAATGTAATATCCTTTCTCCTTCCCCATTTGAGATCACCAGGTCTAAGATTTCTCCCTCCCGAGTGGATTCCAATACTAGTAGGGGGTGGGACAGGTACAGGGGAAGGGTTCTGGAAGCAAAATCAATGCAGCAAGAATATCACAGGTTGGGAAGGAGATCAGAGAAGGCGAGGGACAGCAAGGTCAGCACCCAGGGTGGGGGCTGACCAAACGAGCAGACACGAAAGACCGTTAGGCCTATTCTGCTGACATTTTAGTATGTTAGTATGTTAGCTGTCTGAGGCATGCCCCTTGTAGGGCATCACAAATGACCCTGCTCTTGGATGTGCCTGCAGCAAAGGTACTCCAGTTAACATCTGGCATATTCAGGTCCCCCATCAACAATATCTCCCCTTTTTCTGCCATTTTAAGGATGCCTTCTATCATTTCCTTGTCCATTTCCTCCCCCGAGATGGGGGTCTGTACACAACCCCCATGCAGATTGTGGTGCCATTTCCTGTCTCAGGGTGACCCAGAGTGCCTCATCTGCTCCCTGTTTCTCTTTAATTCTTGCTTTTAATCCCTTCCCTTTTATAGAGAGCTATCCTCCTCCTCTTTTACCCCCATCCCTCCTGTAGATTGTGCATCCTGGTATGTTGACATCCCAGTCATGGTTCTCCGTGTACCATGTTTCAGTGACTGCCACAATATCCAGGCATCCCTCTTCCATCAAGGCCACTAGTTCAGGGAGCTTGTTACACAGACTGCTGGCATTGGTGCTCATCACCCTACATTTTTTGATGGCCTTACCCCTTTTAGCCCCATCTCCACCCTTACTGCTTTTTTTCTGCATTTACCCCATCCTGCTTCCTACTAACTTCTCTACCTTGGAGTTTACCTGTCCTTTGAAACATTTTCCTTTATTTGAGCTGTATCTTAAATGTTCCCTCGCTGAAATGCTTTATACCCTTGAAACCACGGTCCTCCTATTTTATTTGTAACCTGGCTGAAACAAACTGTTCCTTCAATGTATTCTGTAACCCCCCTGCAAATGGGGGTTCCCAAAAGACTTCCAGGAGCTTGCTTGAATGCTCCAAGCCTGAATGGTGTTTGGCATTTAAGCCATTTATCAGTGAGTGTTTTTAGAGCCTCTGGTACTGTCTCTTTAAGAGCTGTCTGCTTGCAGACATAATTAGTTTGTATGGGGGGACTGTGTGCTTCTCTGAGTACCACTCGAGCTGCTGCCAATTCACTTCATTTTTGCAGTCACTAGGGTGCAAGGAACCTATCTGAAAGATGTAACTGTTTGCCAGAAATTATTTAGAGTAATAATGAAATTCAGTTTGTCTAACCTGCTTTCTTTGCAGTCAGAACTGTGTCTGCTAGTTCCCCATTCTAGTTTTGAACTGCTGAACTGGACCAATCAGTGTGGGGTAGCTAGCTCTAAAATGGTGCCTTGGATGAATCAGAACTTGGACTCATAATCTGAGCCAGCCACAAGAGGATTTATGGGCAGTGACTCTGGGAGATGAAGTTTAGACTTCAGTGCCTTTTGGACCAACAGCAGCAGTCTATTGTGAGTGACAGCCAATCCAGTCAAGAACTGGGAGGAACTCAAAGGAAGTGCCGGTTTTGTCGGTTGGAGTTCAGTTGAGCTTTGGCAGTGAAGAAGGAAGGAGCCCTAGTGCTTTTCAGTGTGCAGTTTTAGTCAAAAAGCGTGTAAGGCCCAGAGTTCCGGTCTGCAGCTTGTGTAACAGCTTGTTAGGACTGAATCTGTCCTGTGAAAAGAATCAAAGGATCTCTGAAGAGTAGAAACCAGGCTCACCCTCATGAAGACTGGAGGAATTGCTGAAAATTGCATTCGGTCTGTCAGGAACTGAATCTGCTGTGTGTTCTCGGGTATTGTGCAGTAATTGCGATCGGGATACAGATGCAGCCTGCCTGGTATAGTGCTTTCTTTTATATGGATGTGTGAAGAGGTTTGTGTACCTCAAGTGAGCCCTGCTGACATTGAAGGACCCTATCTTATTTGGAGGTCGTGAGTACTAATTCAGGGTCGCTCCTGTTGAATTGCCACATTAAATCCAAATGGAATTACTGTACTGCTGACTGTTTAATTCTCCTTTTCTCTGTGTGAAGGGCCCCTACCAGCTGCCACGGTTTGGACTAGCCACTAGGGCTTGGGCACCCAGGGACAGTAACTGATAGGGATAGGCCTGCACAGAGCCATAAGTAGATTATTAGAGTGATAAGCTAATTAACCTGATTTCCCCTGTCCTTGTTATATCCCCTAAATAAATCAGAGCTGCTTGTTTCAGCAAGTTATACTGCCTGAGGTATTTGTCTATGTTAAAGTACTGTACTGTGATTGTTGCACTGTATCTCATTTCACAGGAGGTCCCAGTGCCGAACCAGACCTGGGGTAAGTGTATACTGTGAAGGTAATTCTGATATATTGTGTGGGCCACTAGTGGAAGAAAGGGGTTGCAGTGTCCCAGAGGGCTGTGACCAAGTTAGTTTAACTATTGCAAACCCTGACCTCTGGGTGGAGGCATCTGCCATTGGATCCAGGCCCTCAACCTGTTAGTGGCAAATCAGGCAGGGGTAGTAGCCCCTGGGATAGCGCCATCTGGGTTACATCTTGAGGCTCACCGCTGGGATTGTGTGTCCTCTGGTGGCCATATTTACGAACCACTGTTAGAAAAAAAAATGGGTACCCGACAGAAGTGGCTGTGCACCGGCTGGTGGAGTGGTGTACTGGGAGAGATCGACCCCAAAATGCTATGCTTATCCTGGACATCCCCTGGGTATCAATATGGACACTGTGCAGGGAGTACTTTCCAAGGTGGAAGGTTTACAAAACCCTGTGGTGGTGGGTCGGCATGCTAATCTGCTCACCCACACTTTCCTGGCCCTAGTAGAGTTTAAGGATCCCATAGATAGCTCCAAAGTGCCACAGACCATTACCCCAGAGGGAGCCCTCACTGCTTGGAGAGTGATAACTAAGGACAGTAAAGACCCGGGGGGGAATCAGCCCCCACCACTATCTGAAACTTTTGAGGAGAAATTTGCTGAATGGTTGCTGGGAGAGGGGAAAACAGTGGAGGACTTGAAGAAACTATTCTTGCCACCTGGGGGTGTTCCTCCCCCAACACCCTCTCCTGCTCCAGTGCCCGTAATGGTGGCTGAACCAATGCAGACTCCTATTTCTGCACCTGCCATTAGTCACGACTCTTACCGAAGGTTGAGGATCTTCTCTGGCACCTCCCACCCCCAAGGGGAGGATGACTGGAGACCTGGATAGACTATGTTGCCCCCAAGTGCTAGAATGGCAATGCTCGGAAGGCAGCGAAAGAGGGTTATGAGAGCCTCGAGGTCCTGCCCTGGCTACCATCCGTGCTAAACGGGCCAGTAACCCTGAGCGACTGCACAGGCCTATCTTGAGGCCTTGGAGAATGTGTATGGAGCCCAGATTCTGATGAGGACCTATGGTGGAGAGTAAGAGATGCACAACAGTACCAAGGGAGTTGTTGTCTGTGTATGTATCTCGGCTGGAAAAATTGTTGCAAGAATGCCTCAGAAAAGGTAGTTTGCCAGCGATTGAACTGGACTAGAACCAGGCTGGACAGGATCCTTAAGTCTGCCCCTTCTCAGAACTGCTGTTGCTTCAGTTACGCCTGGCAGATCGACTGGAATCCCCACCTCCCTATGATGAGTTAATGAGAGAAATTCGAGGAGTTGAGAAAGATGACCTCGGGAGGGACCTGCACCAATAGCTGCGGCTACGACCAAAGTGACTGAGGGTGACCCATCAAGTGAAGTTCAGGGCAGAGGTTGGCAGTCAATGAGTGCTCTGACAAGGAAAAGATATGCCACAATGGGGGAACTGTTGAGAGAGATCCGATTCAAAAACAGTCCCTTTATGAAGGCCACGCCTGCAATGCGACCCCTGACCTATATCCGACTGCATCTGCTATGGGTGGTGGGGTACCACCCATGTATCTCCTGCTGATAACAGCTCCCGAACTCGATTCCTTGACCATGGAAGTGGAGAAACTGACGAGATGTCTCCAAATGCTTATTATTACCGCAGACAGAGATGGCACCAAGGTTTCCAGTTAGTAATACCCCGCCCTGGCTCCCAGTGTGGCGCCTCGGCCAGCTCAAACTCCAGAAAGTATGTTTTGCTATAATTGTGGGAAAGATGAGCACATGAAAGGGAATGCCGGTCCCCAAAAGACACTGACAAAGTTGCATATAGGCTACAAGGAGAGCTTCGGAGAACAAATCAGTGGTTAAGAGGTGCACGAAATGATCCCAGTGAGGGCACCAAAAATGCTAACTCACGTCCTTTTGTGGCAAGGTCAGTTGCCCAGGCCCCCACTATCGCCTCTCCAGACTGGTCCAGAATAGTGGGTCCCTCCATGGAGACCACTGTAAAGGTGAATGGAGTGTCTACAAGAGCTGTATTAGACAGTGGCTCCCAAGTGACAATTATGTTCCAGGATTGGTATCAGAAGCATTTGTCAGACGTACCCTTTCAACCATTAGAAGGACTGCATGTATGGGGGTTAAGTGAGAAGGCCTACCCCTATTCCGGGTATATCCGAATTTGGCTGTCTTTCCCCACCTCCGTGGCTGGAGTGGCGAACAAGTAGAGACCCTAGCCTTAGTGTGTCCCCCCACTGGACTGTATGATGGTGTCCCTTTGTTGATTGGAACAAATGCTCATATGTTCGGAAGGCTGGCACAGTTGTGTTATGAAAAATAGGGGTCAAAGACTAGTAGAGCTTTAAGAGTTCGGCTTTAATTAAGAAGGCCTATGAGGCACAGAGAAATGCTGAAAAAACAGAACCAGAGGAACGGTCGGAATTGTATGGAAGAAGGATCCTGAGTCTCTGATCCTGGCCAAATGCCCAGTGTACCTTACAGGAGAGGTCCATATCAGAAAGGATGTTAAGAATAAAATATTAATGCTGGATGCAGGCGATGGAAAATTGCCAGAGGGACTGCTGGTCAAGCCTAGTATTTTGCCGCTAGAGCCCATGCTTATGCCAGAAGGGTAATGGTCCAAGTTCATAATGTGTCTGAAAGAGACATTTGAGTAAACAGAGGTTGCATGCTGGCTAATGTGCATTGTGCAGATACTGCAGTGCTACCCAGCAGCAAGAGTTCAAGGAAGAATGACAGAGTAACGCCTGACTTGTTTGATTTCGGCGACTCCCCGCTGCCAGCTGAATGGAAAGTGAGGATCAGTGAGAAGCTTGCCCAGAGAGACCAGGTGTTTTCTTTAAAGGAATGGGATGTAGGATGCGTGCAAGGAGCTGAGCACAATATCCGCTGCATGACGAAAGACCATTTCGTGAGAGGTCTCGACACCTGGCACCTGCTGACATAGATGATGTGAGACGGCATCTGCAAGAGATGTTAGCTGCTGGTGTAATACAAGAATCCAGTAGCCTTATGCTTCCCCATTGTGGTAGTGAGGAAAAGAATGGAACAGTAAGGATGTGTGTGGATTATCGCACCTTAAACCGGGCGGACTATCCCTGATCAGTACACAATGCCCCGCATTCAGGATGCTTTGGACTGCCTAAACGGGAGCAAGTGGTTTTCTGTGCTGGATCTCGCAGTGGGTACTACCAGATCCCGATGGCCCCAGAGGACCGTGAGAAGACTGCCTTTATCTGTCCGCTGGCTTCTATGAATTCATGAGAGGATGCCTCAAGGGATTTCAGGTGCCCCAGCCACTTTTCAACGATTGATGGAGCGTGCAGTGGGGACATGAACTTACTAGAGTGCCTGGTATACCTAGATGATGTTATTGTATTTGGCAGCTCACTGGAGGAACATGAGAGCAGATTATTTAAGGTACTGGACCGACTGGAGGACTTTGGCCTTAAACTGTCCATTGATAAGTGTCAATTCTTTCAAACATCAGTAAAGTATGTGGGACACATAGTATCCACCGAGGAATAGAGACCGACCCGAAGTAGAAGTTGAGGCCTTGACCACCTGGCCACAGCCCAAAAATCTAAAAGAACTGCAAAGATTCCTGGGATTCTGTGGTTATTATCGGCCTCATCAAGGACTATTCAAGAGTGATCCGCCTTTATTTAACCTTACTCAAGGGTATCCCCCAACCCACAAAAATACCAAAAGTCAGCGTCCTCAAGACTGAAAGAGTGTATTTTCATCCGAGTGAAGTATTTGGGGCCCGCTGGACCCTGATTGTGAGACTGCTTTTCATGAGATCATATATCAACTTACCCATGCTCCAGTGCTGGCCTATGCCGATCCAAGAAAACCTTACGTCCTGCACACTGATGCTAGCTTGCAAGGGTTGGGGGCTGTGTTGTACCAAGAACACGAGAATGGCCTGAGACCAGTGGCCTTTGCCAGTAGAAGCCTGACCCCATCCGAAAAGAACTATCCTGTACATAAGTTAGAGTTCCTAGCTTTGAAGTGGGCTATTGTTGACCAATTCCATGAGTACTTGTATGGGGCTAAAATACTAGTAAAACTGACAATAATCCTTTGACCTATGTGCAGACCTCAGCTAAGTTGGATGCCACTGGCCATAGGTGGCTTTCTGCATTATCTACATATGACTATGCTCTCGAATACCGAGCAGGTCTGAACCACATAGATGCTGATGCTCTCTCCCGGAGGCCTGTTCCCCAGAATGATTGGGTCCGATTGGCAGAACCTGACATTCGGGCACTCTGCCGGAAGTTTGACAGGGAGGAACAAATGTCCACGGACGCAGTGGACTGCATGGTGGATTGCTTGGGAGCCTCTGAGAATTGCATACCTGCTGCTTATTGCCACTTTTCTGCAATAGACATTGGTGCACTGCCTCAGCTGGACAATGACAGTATTCGGCGGGCTCAATCCCTGCATCCCATGATCAAAGCAGCTTTGAAGCCCTCTATGCAGGAAAAGATGTGTCCAAATTACGCTCCACTGATTTGAGAACTGCACTGTTATACAAAGAAGGTCCTAAGTTGAAACTGATCAATAAACTGTTATACAGAGAAACAGTAGACAGAGGGGACAAGTAGACAAACAACAACTAGTGCTGCCCACTGCCTTCGAGACTCAGTACTGAGGTCCTTGCACAACCACATGGGGCACCTTGGTATAGACAGAACACTTGACTTGGTGAGATCCAGATTCTATTGGCCTAAGATGGGGCTGATGTGGAGCAACACATTCAGACTTGTAGTCGCTGCTTACAGAGGAAAGTTTGCCCCAGAGGGCTGCCCCTTGTTAACATAACCACCAGTGCACCCATGGAGCTGGTCTGTATTGATTTTCTAAGTTTGGAGTCAGATCAAGAAATATCAGTAATGTGCTGGTGGTCACTGACCATTTCACGAGATATGCCCAAGCTTTCCCACCAAAGACCAGAAAGCATCCACTGTAGCCAAAGTACTTGTAGAAACTTTTTGTTCACTAGGGGCTCCCACAAAGAATCCATTCTGATCAAGGAGAGACTTTGAGAGTCGTCTTATCAAAGAGATGCTTTCTCTGTGGGAGTACGAAAGTCCAGAACCACTCCCTTACCACCCCAGGGGACCCACAGCCTGAACGCTTCAACAGCACTTTGCTAGATATGCTAGGCACCCTGCACCAAAGGACAAGCCTAGATGGAGCCAACAAATTAGCACCCTGGTACATGCTTATAACTGCACAAAAGTGATGCCACTGGATTCTCCCTACCGCTGATGTTTGGAAGAAGCTCGACTACCAGTAGATGTGTGTTTTGGGGTCTCTCCTGATGGGGTTCAAGCTGACAACTATTTACAGTATGTGCAAAAGTTAAAGGCCCAGCTAACTCATGCGTACTCAACTGGCTCAAACCATGGCTGCCAAAAGAAATCTGGCCAACAAAGAAAGGTATGATAAAAGGTGAAAGCACAGGAACTCCAGGAGGGAGATCGGGTATTGCTAAGAAATCTGGGACTGCATGGCAAGCACAAGATTGCTGACAGATGGCACCATCTCCTCACATTGTAGTGGGCAAACTAGATGATCTGCCAGTGTACAAAGTAAGGCCTGAGAATAATTCAAAAGATGTAAAACAATGCATAGAAATCATTTACTGCCCATTGGACAAATCCTGATTGAGTCTGAGCCCCAGAAGATGCCCTCTGGACCAGTGACTAGAGCTGCTGCTAAGAAAAGACCAAGGAAGTCTGCACCTACAGAAGCAGAGTTAAAAGTGTTCCTCGCACAAGTCCCAGTTGAGCATGACTGTCAGTCCATATCAGAAGAAAGCGAGAGTGACTTTGAATACTATCCTTCTTACTAACTGAGTCAATTGTTTCGGGCAATCCCCTAGTCAATACTGGAGACAAAGCTGGGCCTTCTGGACTGTCTAAGTCCCCAGCTTCATTCCTGGAGCCAATGCTCCCAGAAAGTGAAGTGCAAAGCATCAGATCAGATGAAATGGAATCATTGTGCATGGTTGAACTGTTTGAGCTTTCAGGGAGAAAATGATAGATTGGGGCAGACTGGTGATACACCCGAACAAGAAGAGTATTTTGAGTGCCCTGACAGTCCACTGCCAGTGTTGAGCTCTCCATGCGAGCCAAATGTTGTGGACTCAGAAACTGTAACTCCTGGAGCTGAAAGTGCCCCAAGTTCTAGCTCTCTACCCCCATGGAGACTCCCTGACAAGTGAGGACAATGCTGAAAATGAGGCTCAGAGTGCAGAGACTATAACAGTTCCCCTAGAAAGACTGGTCGAGCTGTAAAGCCTGTGGTGCACCTCAGTTATGATTCACTTGGGAGGCCTGTGGACTTGCCTCTCAATGTTGTCCATAAGGAGTGTATGTCCCCGAGCTCATTGCCCAAACTGAGCATCAGTGCTAACTCCAAGTTACTTGTGTTGCCCTCTATATGGTGCCCTTGCCCCATCCAGCCCCAAGGTAACTGATAGGAAGGGCCCCTCTTCAGGTTTCATGTACAAGAGGTAATAACTTGAGTTATGGTACAATGTGTATGTAATACTGTGTAAAGAGGACGTACTGCAATGTTTCAGAAATGTGTTCTTGGTAAAATGATATATTGACTGATGATTACATGTGCGAGCTAATGCAAATGTATATGGTTGCAGTTGAAACTTATGGGTACTTGCTTGACGCTGGACGCAAGCTTTCTCCCAGGCCAGGAAGGGTGTAACCCCCCTGCAAATGGGGGTTCCCAAAAGACTTCCAGGAGCTTGCTTGAATGCTCCAAGCCTGAATGGTGTTTGGCATTTAAGCCATTTATCAGTGAGTGTTTTTAGAGCCTCTGGTACTGTCTCTTTAAGAGCTGTCTGCTTGCAGACATAATTAGTTTGTATGGGGGACTGTGTGCTTCTCTGAGTACCACTGAGCTGCTGCCAATTCACTTCATTTTTGCAGTCACTAGGAGTGCAAAGGAACCTATCTGAAAGATGTAACTGTTTGCCAGAAATTATTTAGAGTAATAATGAAATTACAGTTTGTCTAACCTGCTTTCTTTGCAGTCAGAACTGTGTCTGCTAGTTCCCCATTCTAGTTTTGAACTGCTGAACTGGACCAATCAGTGTGGGGTAAGCTAGCTCTAAAATGGTGCCTTGACTAATCAGAACTTGGACTCATAATCTGAGCCAGCCACAAGAGGATTGTGATGGGCAGTGACTCTGGGAGATGTAGTTTAGACTTCAGTGCCTTTTGGACCAACAGCAGCAGTCTATTGTGAGTGACAGCCAATCCAGTCAAGAACTGGGAGGAACTCAAAGGAAGTGCCAGTTTTGTCGGTTGGAGTTCAGTTGAGCTTTGGCAGTGAAGAAGAGAGCCCTGTGCTTTTCAGTGCAGTTTTAGTCAAAAAGCGTGTGTAAGGCCAGAGTTCGGTCTGCAGCTGTGTAACAGCTTGTTAGGACTGAATCCGTCCTGAAAGAATCAAAGGATCTCTGAAGAGTAGAAACCAGGCTCACCTGTAGAAGACTGGAGGAATTGCTGAAAATTGTATTCGGTCTGTCAGGAACTGAATCTGCTGTGTTCTCCCGGTATTGTGCAGTAATTGCGATCGGGATACAGATGCAGCCTGCCTGGTATAGTGCTTTCTTTATATGGATTGTGAAGAGGTTTGTGTACCTCAAGTGAGCCCTGCTGACATTGAAGGACCCTATCTTATTTGGAGGTCGTGGAGTACTAATTCAGGGTCGCCCCTGTTGAATTGCCACATTAAATCCAAATGGAATTACTGTACTGCTGACTGTTTAATTCTCCTTTTCTCTGTGTGAAAGGGCCCCTACCAGCTGCCACGGTTTGGACTAGCCACTAGGGCTTGGGTACCCAGGGACAGTAACTGATAGGGATAGGCCTGTGCACAGAGCCATGGAAATAGATTATTAGGTGATAAGCTAATTAACCTGATTTCCCTGTCCTGTTATATCCCCTAAATAAATCAGAGCTGCTTGTTTCAGCAAAGTTATACTGCCTGGAGGTATTTGTCTATGTTAAAGTACTGTACTGTGATTGCTGCACTTGTATCTCATTTCACAGGAGGTCCCAGTGCGCGAACCAGACCTGGGGGTAAGTGTATACTGTGAAGGTAATTTGATATATTGTGTGGGCCACTAGTGGGAAGAAAGGGGGGTTGCAGTGTCCCAGAGGGCTGTGACCAAGTTAGTTTAACTATTGCAAACCCTGACCTCTGGGTGGAGGCATCCGCCATTGGATCCAGGCCCCTCAACCTGTTAGTGGCAAATCAGGCAGGGGTAGTAGCCCCTGGGATAGCGCCATCTAGGGGTTACAATTCTAACTCGTATCGTTCAAATGTATGCAGCCAATATGCTTTGTCTAACTTTTTTTGTAATGTCTGCAACCTGTAAGTTTGACTAATTGTTTTGTGTATGACCTGGAACCTTTGTAAATGAGTCCCAGGACTCAAAGGTATTAATCCTAAACTGCAATAAATAAATAAAACATTATACAATGGGGTCTGAAAATCATTGATTGTTATTGGCTGACTGGCACCTTTTACCCATGGTAAATCCTCCGATACTGTAGGATTTACCATGGTAAAAGGCACTAGTCAGCCAATCTGGTTACAGAATTGTGAGACCCCATTGTATGATTAGATATTGACCTCTGAATGCAAATAACAGTGAGTGACTAAGATCTGGGCTGTATGTTTTTGTTTTTCATTTTAATATAACTGTGCCGTGCATCTCTAAAAGTTATGGTAACATGAATTACAGTAACACAATTGCAACAGTTAATTAACGCTATAGTATTGAAACATTGTATGTATTGTATGTATGAAATATTCTTATGTATGTAACATTTCTCAAACTTAGGAACTGTTAAGAAAACTGATAGTCTTTCTTGTAAAAAGGATGTGAAGATGTAGGTTTTTGGCATACATCGATCGTTAATCATTTATACTGGAGTGCCGTAGTCAAGTCCTCATCTTGCTGGCACATCAGTGCCAAATGGTCTAGTGTGATGAATCACATTCTGAATGTCCATGAAGAACATAATGCTTTATTTAAATGTTGCTTACATGGAGATTTACTAGGTGTAGAAAGGTCCAAAGAATGGTTGAAAACACAGTAAGCATTAACAGTGCAGTGCTTCACTCTCTTTTAGACAGCCGTCTCTCTATAATGCCTACTTCATCCCCCCACCCCCAATCACACACTCCACTGACATTATCTGGTTAATCCTGCCATCATTTGTATTTTTTTGTGGGGGTGGGGATTCTTTGGGGGATTACGCTGTATAAAGTCCAAAACACATGGGGCCAGATATTGAAAAGGGTTGCGCCATGCGCAACAGGGTTGCGCTTGCGCAAGTCCTACATTGTGCCATTCTGCGATATTCAGCAGGAGGCAGTTGTGCCACTGAAAACAGGCTGAGCAACAGCGCAATGCAAATGAATGCATGCGCAACTGGAGGGGGAGGAACCATACATAAACTGCGCAGCCCGATCTTCAGTCGGGCTGTGCAGAGTTGTGCAGGCGCGACCCCCAACCTGCGCCTGCACAACTTTAAGCCAAAAAAAGGCTTAGTTGAGGGCCACCTGACAGGTGAGCTGCTGTATTGCAGGGCGCAACACAGCAGCTGCCACCCGTGGCTGGCCCCAACTCAATCCTGTACCCCACCAGCAGCCGATTCACGGGCATCAATGTAGCCCCCCTCCTGTTCCATCCCTGGTGGTCCAGTGGACCATAATGCCCGATCGTGGGCAGAATGTAATAAGAACCCCCAGTGCCCGATCGTGGGCAGAATGTAATAAGAACCCCCAGTGCCCGATCGCGGGCAGTAAGTAAAGTGCCCCTCCCCAACCCGAATATCTCCTGGTGGTCCAGTGGACTGTAATGCCGATCACGGGCAGAATGTATATTGACATTCACCACCCAAACATCTCCCTGGTTCTAGTGTCCTCCCACCCCACCCACTCCACGAAGCCCCACTGCCCCGCCTCGCCGCAGGGGCAGGGGCTTCGTGGGTGGGTGGGGAGGACACCAGACACCAGGGAGATGTTTGGGTGGGGGTCAATATACATTCTGCCCGCGATCAGGGCATTACGTCCACTGGACCACTAGGGAGATATTTGGGTTGGGGGCACTTTACTTACTGCCCGTGATCGGGCACTGGGAGGGTTCTTGTTACATTCTGCCCGCGATCGGGCACTGGGGGGTTCTTATTACATTTTCTGCCCACGATCGGGCACTGGGTGGTTCTTATTACATTCTGCCCACGATCGGGCACTGGGGGGGTTAATTTTTACATTCTGCCCGCGATCGGGCATTAAGGTCCACTGGACCACCAGAGATGTGAACGGGAGGAGGGGAGCCACATTGATGCCCGCGATTGGGCTGCAGGGTGCGCCAGTCCCGATGGCTGCTGCCTGGCAGGGTGCCAGGCGCAAGTCCTCGGGATCGTGCACCTACATAAATGCGCATGCAATGGGGCTATAATGACATGCAAATGGCCCCCCGTGCCTTGCATGTATTATAGCCCCATTTGCATGTCACCTTTGAATATCGTGGATTTGGCGCATGGCGCATTGGTACCCTGCGCCACCGCAAGTTGACTGCTCCACTCTGTCAACTTGCGCTGCAAGAAGTTCCACTGTGCCATGCACAGTGGCTGTGGCTGGGGAGTGATATTCAAAGGAGTTGCTCAATAGCGCAACTCCTTTGAATATCGCACGGGACACACACCTGCGCATCTATTTTGCGCAGCGCAAGGACTTGCGCCTTTGAATGGTGCAGTTTGAATATCCAGCCCATGTTGTATAAACAGAACATGACATGACCTGACTGAATAAATCATATTTATGTTATCTACAAAATATTTTTGCAAAACATTTAAAAAAAAGTTTCACAACAATTATTAAGTCATTTTAATTTCTTCTGATGTTTAGTAAATTGAAGTTGGGATTTTGTACGGTATTAAGACTATCCATTTGACAACAGAAAATCCAATGCATAACATGAATGAAGTGGATGCATATTATTAGTATTGTGACATCTGCTGGTATTTAATCCCCTCCAAATTCTAATCTGGCAGTCAAACTTGAGGTTATTCTTACAAAATGCTACTGAATGACATTTCCAAGCTATCATCATATTTCCAAACATCAAGTCTAGAGGCATTTCATAGCCTGATTTTACATTTTGCACTGAAGTGCACTGCTTTCTCATACATTGGGAGGTGCAGTAGGTAAAGTATTATAGCGAAGTAAAGGTATACTATAGCTATTTGTTAGTAATAATAGGATTGTGACATTGATGTCAGTGGCATACCTGGAAATTGTCAAGGTGACGGAAACATAATTCTTGAGCAAACATTATTTGATTTTTTACCATTTTCAATATCTTAATTTGTGACACAGTTGATATGCTTGAGTGGAGGCTAATAATCTTGGAACATATGTATATGAATCATTTTATATAATGTAATTCTAAATGCAAATACACATTATTTACTTTAAACGATGATGTTATCTGCCATGCACTACAATGAGAGTCGTACCATAGTCATGCAGTTAACAGAAAAGGTGAAGAAATGTGTTTCATCAGATATCCAAAATTCAAAAAGGGTAGCTACGCTGTTCGTAAACAAAAAACAAAATCAACCTACGGTACTGCAATATCTTTTTTTCTATAAAATGCAGTGTTATTAATCAGATAGTACCATTAGTAAGCAATAAGACATGACAGGGTGTGCATTAGATAATCAATAAAACATGGGTGAGTGTTGGTAGTACTGATTTAAAATACTACCGACACCCAGCCGTGTCTTGTTGCTTACATAGTCATTCCACATATATTTTTTCACCCATCAGTCATCTGTCTTTCTTTACTCTCAATAGATTGTGTGATTGCTATGCTTATGAATTCTGTGAGTTGCCCTCATTGGCAGGGATTTGTTTTAGCCAACGATGGTACTCTCTCACTGCAACGGCTAGAACCATGTCTCAGCCAATCAGGACACAAGTATAAACAAGCATTTGTCAATGCCGAATGTTGGCTTGCTGGCATTGGCATTGGTAGTGCAGGAGTTAGACAGATGCATCATAGGAATGGCAGTGAAGAATTGAACTGATGCCAACCCACCCCCACCCTGCAGAGAGTGACAAGCATTAGGGTGTCCCTTTGGGTGTTTGGTAATGCAGTGCGGGAAAACATGTCGGGCAGGATGTGAGAAATGACAGCAGCACAGTTCATAAGGAGGTGTAAAAAATGCCAGTGTTGAAAATGTGGCATGTAAATATACCAGATTTGCCAAGCTACTAGGGTGTGCGGGAAATATGCAATGCACGCTTGCAACACTGCCATTTTATGGCATTCAGCACCAAATTTTCAACATAGGCATTTTAGCACCTCTGCTCATGTACAGTGTCACTGTTATTTCCTCAAAGTGCCCCAAGAAGTGATTTTGCACAGCGACCATGCTATTCTGCGCCGGAAGTGCGAAAACACATTTTGGGCATGATATGTCAAATGACAGCTGTACTGTTCATCAAGAGGTGTGAAATGGCAATGGTGAAAATCCAGACTGAAAATATCACAAATGACGACAGTATGAGCGTGCGTGCAATCTGCCAACGATGCTCGTAATACAGTTATTTTATGGAGTATCATCACCAAATTTTCAACATAGGCATTTTCGGTTCTCTGCTCATGAACTGTGTCACTGTCATTTTCATAATCTGGCCCAAACACTGATTTCCCACAGCGACTGCGCTATTGTGCGCTGGAAGTGCGGAAACACATTTCGGGCAGGATGTGGAAAATGACAGCTATACCGTTCACAAGGAGGTGTACAAAAATGACAATGCTGAAAATCCGGCAGTAAAATATTGTGAATGTGCACGAAGTTATTAGCCTGCATAGCAACCGCACAACGGCATCAGAAACAGGCATTTGTTGGATTTTTCCACCAAATTCTGGAACTTAGGCTTTTATAGGGCACCTCATGACCACCACTGTCATTTCATTATCGTGGTTCCGAAAGGTGATTTCATGCAGTGACCGCGAAATCACCTTTTGAGGCCGATAAACGCCATGACAGTGATAGAATTCATGAGGAGGGGCCCCAAAACCCCATGTTGAAAATTTGGTGCAAAAATTCCAAAAAATGCCTGAGATATGCAACAAAGTTGAAAAAACCCTATCTAGCCCATCATTATACAGCTTACCGGCATTTCCTCAGTTCGCGTCAGCTTTGAAGAGTGCAGACATGTTCCTGTCTCACTGAAGATCATTGCACTGGACTCTGGAGGAAGGTAGTGGGGGTGGGGAGTCAGGGTGCGAGGGTGGCGCGGGTTGGGGGGCAGGGGAAGCGCCTGTAATCATTTTTAATTTACAGGTTTAAAAAGACAACGCGGACGCTTCCCACACTGGGGTGGCCCCAGCATGGCAGAAGGATGGCTGGGGGTGTGGAGCCAACGGGGATTGGGCACCCCCGTCAGCCATGGCATCAGTTGCCACGCTGGGGTGGGCTCCCAGTGTGGCACCCTGTACTCGTGGGGGGACGGCACATACGGGAGGTGTGTCATCTGTGCCGCTGCATGACGAGCTTGTCTCTGGTTGCAGCGGCACTTTGTTTCGAGGTTATGTCCACTTTACATAATGTTGGTGTCAGTGCTAGCATGCTGGCTTATTGGGGAATGAGGGACGCACCTACTGATGCATGCCCTGCATTCGCCTAACAGCAGCCGCGCCCCTAAAGCTGCACTCTCCCAATATGTTGACTTGCGCGCAAGTGCAGCAAGCCAACATAACAAGTATGGCTATTACAAGAAGATATATTGTATTTTGTATATTTCATACACACAAAACGGTCCATCAACCACAGTGGCCAAACAAAAGTAATGATTAAGAAAATGTCAACATATCATGTGGTTATTTCCTATTGATTAACCATGTAGGATATGTATCTGAAAATGAATATCTTGATAAATGTTCCCATGTAAGTTGCTAAAAAATCTTTCTACCTGTCTTATGCACCAATTATATGGTACATAATGACTCTTCTTCAAACTTTACTAAATGAATATCAGGCTGTCCAGCCGAATTGCGAAAATCAGTTAAAGAAGTGCAAGAAAAAATTCCCCAGGACCTAGCATCAAGCATGACATTACATCCAAGTAAACTAGAGGCAATTGACATGTTTGTTAGTCATTTTAGGATAACCCAGTGAACTGAGAAAATCAATATGTACACTGTTTCCCTTACAACATGTCTTATGAAGGACACAATCAACTAGACTAACAGTATTTGACAATATATCTTCTGACAGGCAATGTCATGTTCTGTTTATGTTAGATTTCCCCTTCATCTCTTGTGCAACTTTCTCGTGGATAGCTTATAATTAACCACTTGTGTTACCAATGCGCTCAGGGGAAGAAGCAGTATATCTGTTTGTATTTTGCCACAAACTACAGTATGTCCACACTGAACAGCTGATATACAATTTACATTGTGATCTAAAACTTATAATATGGAATAATAGAATGAAAAGTTTGAAAAAGTATATGCTTTATTAAAGAACTGTCATAAAATTGTATAATTGTAGTTTATCATTTATTATTATTACAACAATAAATTAATGCCTGTTAATGTGATACAACTGGAACAGTTAGAATAAGCCAACAATTTTATCATTTAAAGAATGTTTCATGTTGGATTGCATGATATTTGTTTCACTGTTAATGATATACAACATATTTTAAATCGTACAGATAACTATTTGTCTGTTCTGACAATAAATATTTTATGCATACATAAGTATTACCTTATTTTTCTACTTTTAGAAATGGTCCATACTGATGAACAAACAACTGTTATATATAGACACCATATTCAATAGCAACACAAAACAGTAGTGAATGATAATATATATTTATATTTGTATGTTAGCATTCCACTACATGCACAATTTTAGCACATTTTGAAAGCATAGTATTAACAAACACATACATTCAGTATAGATTGATTAAATAGTTATAAACTAAACATAAAATTCAATAGCAACAAAAACAACAATGAGAATAAACCTGGATTTTATAGATCAGCAAAACATAATGAATACAATTTTGTAAATTTAAAACCTCTATAATTTCCATCTTCTGATGGAGATGACAATCAAATTTTAGTCATGACACAGGATGGAAGATGAACTGTTTTTTTGACCAAGCCATACCCAGCACCAACAAACTTTTTGTCTATAGGCCACATAACAGTGCCTCCTGTGAAACGAAAACAATAGAGTGTAATAGTGTAAAGTTGTACAGAAGATGCTATGCACTTATTGACTGTTTAATAATTATACAATGGCAAATAAATTTCCTGTATTCTGATTGGTCAGTGGGTGCCTGAGACAGTGATGTTATTACACAGTAACATCACTGTATGGATTTATTGGAGCTTTTGGACATTGATTCCTTTCTTTTTTCTCTTCAGAAAAACAAACAATCTACTAAAAACGCTTTTAATTTTTTTTATTTTGTATAACATTGAGCCATTGTATAATTGAAATAAGGCACTCCAAGGTGTGTGTTATTGTGTAATAACGTCACTCCCTGGGTGGTGCAAGCACTCTGCTTCACCTTGTGCTTCAACCCACCCCAGGAGTGATGTTATTACATGATAATACACACCTTGGAGTGCCTTATTGCTTAATTATAACATGGGCTAAAATATTCCAGACTTCTGATTGGCTAAAACCTAGTTTTAGCCATGTCCTTATCAGCATATATTGTGCCAACCGGTACTAGTTTTGACAAGGTCAGCCACAACACACAAAAATATCACTGTGCTCAACAACATTGTCTGAAAAAACAAACCTACAGCTCTGTCCAAGAGCTCCGTGACAACCTAAACAGATCTCCAACTGGGACAGCAGTGCCACCAACTATAAAGAAATGGCCATCTATACAACATCCCCCACTTTCCAAATGCCAAAATGATCTTCCTACTTTGTACCTGTTTTTTTTTTCCTTTCACTGCCCCTCTCCACAAGTGTAGAGCTCTTAATCCCAAAATTTTAAATGGTGCCAAGAAAGCCGTCACTATGTACCGAACTGTGAGGCCACTATGAAAAGTCCCAAAAAATATCATCCTTTAGCCACTGGCAAAAGACGCATCGCATTTAAATAAAAACAGAAACTCGGTCCTCCACCGCAACTGCCATTTCATAAAACCAAAAGAAAAAAAACACAGATTACGGTGGCCACCAACAGACATATTCGCTTCCTCCAACAAGCGTGGTAAAAGGAAATTTCAAACAAAACAGATAGAAAAAATAAAACTCTTCAAAGGCTGACTTCTCCTCTACAAAATCAAACTCAGCATAGCAAAATCAGTGTCGTAAATTTCGGCAATCATCCACCAAGTCCTCCATTCGCAATCCACTAAAGCACATGCTCGCTCCCTAAAAACCCAGACGGCATCCACACAGCAGCATTTTATTTGCTCAAGCAGGCTGAATTCATTTGAAGTTAGGCATCAACACAACAACATATGATCCTCTCATTCTTCCAAAAATGATACACTACACTAAAGATTTTAGAAAAATAAACCTCATATCAAATGAACTAGCCTATCTATCCCACTGCTATTCAGCACAGCAGTCTAAATGGGACTATTTTTTCAATCTTTCCTCTATTAAATCCACATATATATATATGTGTATATATATATATATATATATATATACATATATATGGCATTTCTTACACATTTGTTTTTTACAATAATTGCTAAACCAGCCCATTTATAAGCGCAGTAACATACTCCGGTGTGGGATATGTGCTGATAAGAGCATGCCCAGGTGCATAAGGCACTCGAGCAAGCACCTTGTGCCTTAGTACACCTCTAGGCTTGCTCTTATCAGAACATAACCCACACCTCGGAGTGTGTTATTGCTTGCATAAGGTATGACCAGAGATTAGATTAACAGTCTGTTAATCACCCACTATGGTGTAATGAGGCAGGAGGTGAAACCGAGTGACATATTACCTTGGGAGGGCTGATTAACTGACTGTTAATCTAACTTCTGGGAGTGCCTTGTTGCTACTATAAACAAGCATTTGTCAATTCCAAATGTTTGCTTGCTTGCTGGTATTAGCATTAGAAATGCAGGAGTTCAACAGATGCAGAGTAGCAATGGCAGTCAAGTATTGACCTTCACGCCAACCCCACCTCCAACCAGTAGAGATGGACGGACATTGGGGTATGTGCTTGGGTTGTCACCCATAACATTCATGCCATTTCACCTCACCCTATCCTGCAGACACCAACAAGTGTTGAAGTGTGCCTTGGGGTGTTCAGCTTTATAGTCACCCCACTCCATAAGGACATACACTGAAATGGGTACAATATAGGAGAATGGGGTGAACTCTGGGCTGAAGAGTCCAAGGCACACCTTGATGCCTGTCACTGGCTGCATGGTGCGGGTGGAATATTACAGTTAACAATCCAAAGGCACACCCCTGATGCCTGTCAGTCTGTACAGGGTGGGAAGTAATGGTTAGAAACCCTAACGTCCTGGGTGTTTGTTGGTATTTGCACTAAAAATTTTCAACATGGCCTTTCTGTGACCCCCACCTCATGAAAGCATTTGGGACCACTTCTCATGAACAGTGGCACTGTGATTTTGTCAATGTATCCCGAACATTGAGTTCCCACAGCATTGTGTGCCAGATGTACGAAAACACAGATCAGGCAGGATGTGAAGAATGACAGCTGTGCCATTCATAGGGAGGTGTGAAGAGATGGCAATGTTGAAAATCTGTAGTGAAAATATTAAAAATGCTCGAACTTCCGAGCGTACGTGGAAACTGCGCAACGCATGCATGTAACAGTCATTTAGTAGAATTATTTCACCAAATTTTCAATATAGGCATTTTGTGACATCTGCTCATGAACACTGTCACTATGATTTTTTAATCGGTCCCAAACATTGATTTTCCAAAGCAACCATGCTATTCTGCGCAAGATGTGTAAATGCATATTTCGGACAGGATGTTAAAAATGACAGCTGTACTTTTCATAAGGAGGTCTGAAAAAATAGCAGTGTTGAAAATCTGGAGTGAAAGTACTACAAATCTGTGAAGTCACGAGGGTGCATGGAAACTGTACAATGCACACTTGTAACACAGTTATTTTATGGACGTTTGTCACCAAATTTTCAACATAGGCATTTTAGGACCTCTGCTCATGAACAGTCATTGTGATTTTACATATATATACGAATATATGAATCTGCCAGCAGAACAGACCAATTGGTCTATCTAAGTCTGCCCAAGTAAACAGCTACCACCCTAGATTGCAGCTGCCCCAGCCTCCTCCCCGCTTGTCCCAGCCCCTGACCCCCAACTCTTCCTCTTGCTTTATCCCACGCCTTCTTAAAGCTATTGACTGTCCTACATGTTACCATCCCATCTGGCAGCATATTCCGATTAGACATCACACTCTCGGTGAAGTAGTGCCTCCTCATTTCCCTCTTGAAATGTCCCCCTTCCAACCTTAGTCCATGCCTCCTCATCCCTCTTTCACTCCTCAGTTTAAATACTCCCTCGGAGCTAGGTTTATTTATCCCCCTTCAGGTATTTAACTGCTTCAATCATATCCCCCATCCCTCCTCTCCTCCAGTGTGTACATGTTCAGCTCATTCAGCCTAACTTCATTTTCCTTTCCTTCCATCCCCCTTAACATTTTTGTTGCCCTCCTTTGTGCCCCCTCCAGTAACTTTATATCTCTCCTCAGGTATGGCCTCCAGTATTGAACACAGTACTCCAGGTGTGGTCTGACCAATGATCTGTAGAGAGATAGGAGCACATCCTTACATCTAGATGAGAAACCCCTTGTGATGCACCCCAGCATCCTGTTTGGCTTCACTGCTGCTCTCCTGCACTGGACTGAGTTGTTCATGCTCCCAGTTATCAACAGTCCTAGGTCCTTCTCCTCCTCTGGGATCCCCAACCTCACCCCCAACCAATAGTCCCTCTTCTGGTTCTTAGCCCTGAAGTGTATCACCTAACACTTCTTTGCATTAAATCCTAGCTGCCACTCCACCTACCATGTCTCTACTTTGGTTAGGTCCCTCTGCAGTTTTTCCCATCTGCCCTCTTCATTCACCACTGCCCCCAATTTGGTATCATCTGTGAACAAACTAGCCCTGCTCCCCACTCCATGTGCTATGTCGGAGATAAAGAGCCTAGCTAGCACCGGGCCCAGCACTGACCCCTGTGGCACCCCACTTGTCACTGCTCTAGGTGCTGAGAGCTCCCCCATAAACATCACCACCCTCTGTGCCCTCCCCTATAACCAGTTCTCTTTCCATTTAGTCAGCTTTTTTCCCACCCCCACTGCCGTCAACTGCCCCCCAGTCTCCCATGAGGCACTGTATCAAAGGCCTTACTGAAGTCCAAGTACAGGACATATACTGCATGGCCCCAATCCATCTCCCTTGTCACCCAGTCACAATACTCTATTATGCTGGTTTTAAAAGACCTCCCTTAGATGAACCTGTGTTGCCACTCATCTTGGAGGCCATTACTCTCTAGGAATGCCACCAGCCTCTGCTTCAGTATCACCTCCATAAGCTTACCCACTATGGACATAAGACAGACTGTACGATAATTTCCTGGTTCCTCTCTAGGCTCACTGTTGTGCATGGGCACTGCATCTGCCACCCTCCAGTCCTGAGGCACACACCCCATTTCCAGGGAGGTGTTCAATAGCTCTGCCAGTGGCTCAGTCAACAGCTCCGCCATCTCCCTCAGCACCCTGGGGTGGATGCCATCAGGACCTGGTGCCTTGTTCACCCTCACTGCCCTCAGCCCCCTAGAACCCTAGTCCCTGTGATCATCTTGACTGTTACCTCCTCCCCCCTTTCCCCACCCCTCCCCATGCTGGTAGTAGACCATCCCTCTCCTTAGTGAAAACAGAGCAGAAGTGCTCATTTAGAACCTCTGCTTGCTCCTCCCTATTTCCACCCAATCCACTACCCTCTTTACGCTCACAGTATGTTCCTTTCACTTCCTCTTTTCCCTGACATACCTAAATAAATCATTTTCCCTTCCCTTTATTCCCTGTGCTAACCTTAGTTCCCTGGAGGCCTTAGCTTTTTTCACCCTCCTGGCCACCTGCCATGACCAACTCCTGTAAGCCTCCTTATCCTCTCTCTTTCCTGTTCTCCTGTACTTCTAGTATGCAACCCTCTATGCCCTCACCCCTTTCAGCACTTCCTTGTTCAGCCAGCATGGTTTCTTGGCTCTACTCATCTTACTCCTGACCCTGGTGCAGGCTACTGTGACCTCTGTTAGCCCAGTATTTATGACTCCCCACTTTTGTTCTGCATCCATCCCCAGCATTATATCCTGTAGTCTCCCTCACAGTACTGCTCCCATCCTCCCAAAGTCCACCCTACTAAAGTCTACCACCTTAGTGTCTGTGCCTCCTGTCTTCATGCCCAGAATGAGAATGAGCCACACTGTTTGTTGGTTGCTATCGCTAATGGGTCCTCCACCCTTACCTCCCTCACTGTATCCTCATTTGCCAGTACTAGGTCCAGAGTGCTACCAAGTCTTGTAGGCCCACATACCAATTGCTTCAGAAGACCATCCTGAAATGCATCAAGGAGCACCTGCTCCCTGGTACTGCTAGTAGCCGGGGTGCTACAGTCAACCCCTGGTAGGTTAAAATCCCCCACTATTACCACACTTCCTGTTCTACACACCCTCCTTATCTGCTCTGCCAACTCCCCATCCAGTACCCCGGATTGGGCTTGAAATCTGTACACCACACCCTGCCTCAGCTTTCTGCCCTTAGAGTCCAGGAGCTGCATCCAAAGTGCCTCTGTCCTCTCCTCTCCTCTTCTCCCTTGTCCCTTATGCATTTGATCCCTTCTCTCACATAGAGTGCAACACCCCCTTTCTAATCCCCCAGTCCCTCCTATATATCCTGTATCCCAGGATTGCCAAGTGCCAGTCATGGTACTCTGTGGCCCAAGTCTCTGTCACTGCAGCAATGTCCACCTTCCCCTCTGAAAGGAGTGCCTAAAGCTCTGCAATTTTGTTCCCCAGGCTTATTGTACTGAGAGACCACCTTCCACCCATACCCCTCCTTCTCCTCACTCTCCTCTTTGGCCTTTGTCCCTCCTCCCAGCAGTCTACACCGTTTCTCCTCATTATTCTTACCGGGAGGTGGTGCCTTCTGTATTACACTCAGACCACTCTGCCGGCCCCTCCCAAGGTTACTACACCTCTACTTTTACCTATATCTAGGGGGGTGAGCTCAATAGGCTCCCCTGTCTGGACCTTTCTACCAACCTCAGTCTTTTGACCACCCTCCCAACTAGTCTAAATCCACCTTAGTAGAGAGATATACCCCTCTAATCCCGCCTTTAATACTTCCCTCCCCTTCCTGCTCAAGTGTAGCCTGTGCTCTGTGTACAAGTCACTATTCCCCCCCAACCTAAACTAGTTAGTCGCTAACCCATAATTTTTGTGTGGCACCATTCCCTCAGCCAATCGTTGAAATCCTTGATCATATCCTTCCCCGCCCATGCTTGCAAATATTACTGGGAGTACCTCCGAGAATGCGACCAACTCCCCCACCCACTCACACTGCCTGCCCGACTCCTAGAACCTCCTCCTCACTACTTCCACAGTCTCCCCGCCAAGTCGTTTGTACCCACATACAACATTAAATGAGGTTTCTTCCTCCCCCTTGCTGCATATTTGAACAGTGCCTAAACTGCCCCTCGTGCAGTCAACCCGGGGATAGCTTCAACCCAAATACGGCAGTGCCTTTCCCCTCTTCCAACCCCATCTCACACCTTCGGTATAGAATCCCCAGGATACATGCCCACCCATCCCTTACCCTTTCCTTCTAATGCCCCTTCCACTACCTAGTGATGTTCTTTAATGCCTCCCCCTCCAGCTGCCCTTCTGATGACTTCTGTATCTGCACCCCCTACTTCTACCTTTCCCCTTTCCCCTTTTCTCTGTTTTACTCCTTCCATTCCCTTTGAACCCCTTCCCAGCCCGACTACATCCTACTGGGCTTCCCATGTTGACTTTCCCTCCTCCCCTGCTGATTTCCAACCCCTCTCCTATCCCCATTGTTGTCAATTTAGAGACCCCATTCCCTTCGACACTGATAGTGATGCCCCTCCCATCCTTCCCCCTTCCCATAGCCTTCTCTCTTCCAGTCACCCTCTCCTTCCTTACTAGCCCCTTCTACCCTTTCATCTTTGCTATCACTTCCCCTACCTGTTACCATCCCTGTCATGCCACACTTGTCTTCTCCCCCTTCAGTATGTTCCTGCTCCCCCTCTCTCTCCCATAGCAGAGGCTTGAATCTATTCTAGTCGATACCCTACTACACCTCTCTTCCCCTATGGGTTCCCCTCCCTGCTTGTTCCCTCCTTGGCCCCCCGATTCACCTGGTCCCCCCAGCGCCATCTGCTCTCTACCCTGGTACTCCTTGTGGTCTCTTCCTCCCCCATCAGGAGACCCCCCATGGCCTCGGGCAACCCCTTCCCATTTCCTCTCTTTTTTGCTAGTGTCTCTGATACTGGGGTTGGTTTCAGTTCCTAGTTGTTCTCCCCCCATCCTCCTTGCCATCCCCTATCCCCCCCAGTCAGGATGCCTACCATACCTATCTGCCCTGCCACTTAGACTCCACCCTAACCTTCACAGTTCCTCCCTCAAAGTAACCAGTTGTCTACAGACCATACACCCCCCCATCCTCCAAGCTCAGTCCAGGATCATGGCGGACCACACCCTGTACACCCCATCACCCTTCCAAAGATACCCACCCTATTGACATGCATCACCTGCCCATTTTGGCCCCCATCTTATACTATGGTCTCTTATTCCCAGTTTCTGTACCCTACTACAACTGTTAGGGCCCCTGTTTACTCAAATTTCTGTTTCCCCCCACACTAGTCCCCCTACTGCCCCCTTGTTGACTGGGTTAATTCAGTCTCAAATCTCATCTGTTAGATATTGTATTACTGAAGCAATCCTAAAGCCTTTTTGTCCATTTTCCAACCCTCAGCTACCATACTTTTTGTTCTCAGCCCTCATAGTTTCAATTAGTATTACTCAGCTCTGAGAAATAAACAGAACAAATACATATGTATTATTACAGCAGTCCTAACAGTATAGCTCAGTACTTAGCTCAGTTAGAGAAATAAACAGAACACCTAAATCTGTATTATTACAACAATCCTAAAAGTATCCAATCATTGCTTTGTCTACACCCCAGAGACCCTGCTGTAATATAGGACCACACGGGACCCTGGGTGGTAGGGTGGGCAACTCTAACATCCCGTCAGAGCTCCATTGAGCTTGCTCACTCCCCCTCTCTCACTCGCTCATTCTACTTCTCCCAGCTCTGCAGGTTGCCCTTTTGTACTGTGCTCCTGCCTGCGTTGATGCCTTTTTCTGCCCACAAAGAAATCTGCAACAGACCCGACAGAGCTCCGTTTAGCTCACTCACTCTCCCCTCTCACTCACTTGTTCTGTTTCTCCCAGTGCTGCAGGCTGCCCTTTTGTACTGGGCTGCTGATTGTGTTGGTGCCTTTTTCTGCCCATAAAGAAATCTGCAGCAGTCCCAACAGAGCTCCAGTGAGCTCGCTCACTCCCCCTCTCTCACTCGCTTGTTCTCAATCTGTCCCAAACAATGATGTCCCACTGCGACTGCACTATTCTGTGCCGGAAGTGCAAAAACACATTTTGGCCAGGATGTGAAAAATTACAACTGTACTGTTCATAAGGAGGTGTGACAAAATGCCAGTGTTGAAAATCTGTTGTGAAAATATTGCAGATTTGCAAAGTTACAAGAGTGTGTGGAAACTATGCAATGAATGCTTGTAACACAATAATTATATGGACTTTTGTCACCAAATTTTCAACATAGCGGTTTTAGGACCTCTGAGCATGAACAGTGTCACTGTCAGTTTCTTAATCTGTCCAGAAAACTGATTTCCCACTGCGACCACGTTATTCTGTGCCTGAAGTGCGAAAACACATTTCGGCCAGGATGCGTAAAATGACAGCTGTACTGTTCATAAGGAGGTGTAGAAAAATGGCAATGTTGAAAATCTGGAGTGAAAATATGACAAATTTGGGAAGTTACGAGCGTGCGTGGAAACTGTGCAATGCATGCTCATAAAACAGTCCAAGCTGCGTTGGTGCCTTTTTCTGCCCACAAAGAAATCTGCAGCAATCCCAACAGAGCTCTGCTGAGCTCACTCACTCCCTCCCTCTCTCTCACTCACTCATTCTGTTTCTCCTGGTGCTGCAGGCTGCCCATTTGTACTGAGCTCCTGCCTGAGTTGGTGCCTTTTTCTGCACACAAAGAAATCCATAGCAGTCCCGACAGAGCTCTGTTGAGCTTGCTCACTACCCCTTTCTCACTCGCTCATTCTGTTTCTCCTGGCGCTGCAGGCTGCCCTTTTGTAGTGGGCTCCTGCCTGCATTGGTGCCTTTTTCTGCCCACAAAGAAATCTCCAGCAGTCCTGACAGAGCTCTGTTGAGCTTGCTCACTCATCCCCTCTCACTCGCTTGTTCTTAATCAGGGCCCCGATTTTTCTGCGGCACTCTGTGACCAAATTCTGCGGCAGGGTTAGCATTTGCCGCAGAACTTCTGCTGCACTGGTTTGTAATTTCTACGGCAATTCTGCGGCAACAGTTTATTGCCATGTTGCAAGATCCTCATACTGTATCCATGGCATGGCATGGCAATGGCTATTGCAAATGGGATGGTGGAATACACGAAACAACTTATTCACAAAATAGACCCTCAGATTTTTATAAATAATATATTTTTAAAAAGTTTAACCCAAAATTTCAAGAGTCTTTTTATGACCCTTCCTTCTGAGCATAGCAGATGTCATTTATAAAGTACTGGACACAATGTAATTTTGCACCATAAGTGCAAAATTGCTTTTGGCCAGGATATGGGAAAACAGCTGTTGTGTTCATGAGGTTGTGTGAAAATGACCATGCTGCAGATCTGGTTGAATAGTTTAAAATCAGAAGACATTGTTGGATGTCTTCTGCTTTTCAGGGTTAAATAAATAAAAAATAATAATACAATTGTGGGTGTGTCTGTTTTTATATTCTAGTTGAATAAAAACTGCATCTAATATTGTGTGGTTTCTTTGTTCATTTGTTCACAACTCAAGTATATACTGTACATAAATAGCATACCGATGTCTCCATTTCCGTCAGCCCTATAAGTTATTAATCTTATTAGGTGATATAGCCTCCATGAATAGTTATTATTTGTGTGTTGTTCCATGGGTGTGTGAACTGCAGCATCTCAGTATGTGAGGGGGCTGGGGGCACAGTAGCACATAGTCACCTAGGTTCTGCACTGGAGCTGCAAATTAGTAAAGTTAATCAGGGGAAAAAGTAGGTAATGTTTTTGATCAGGCATTCCATTTTTGCCGCAAATTAGAAAAAGAAAATATTCTTCATGAGTACAGATTGCTCTGTGCACCCCTCCCCCCCATTCTGCAGTTCACTCATTGTTGGATTTAGCTTTCAATGAGTAATAACACTAATGGCTTGTGCCACAGAAACTGAGACATTGGCGTGCTATGTGCTTTTGGAACTTGAAACTTTATTTATAAGCACAATTCCAAATAGATCAAAGCGCTGTACATAAAACAATAAAATCCATATTACCAACAGTAAAATAAGCTTAAAATTGAGGCATGATCATGACTATTTTTGGTGGCAGAACACTAAATTTCATTTAAATCAAGGAATGCTAGACAGAATAAATGTGTCTTCAGAGCAGTTTGAAAAATCCCAATGGTCAGGCACTCTAATCTTTTGCTGCACTTTCCGTTTGTGGTGTAGTTGGTAGAGGCGACAGAAGGGATAGCTATAGCTCTGTTGGAGCAGTTGTCAGGCAGGCTTGGAGAGTGCTGCATTGTTTGTTTCTTGCCGACCATGTTAATTTGCCTTCCTTTATTATTTTTTTGCTGCGATAGATCCTTGGTTAGCTCTTTAACTCGGCATACCGATTTCAACATCCCCTACTGTGTTCGTTTCCCATACCAATGGAATGAAAATAAAAACTGAAGCCACACAACGAAAACAGAGAAAAAAATAAAAGCGAACCACCTATCAAGGGTGGAGAGTAGATTGCACAAATGCGCTACTGCTACTTCTCTGGTGCATCGCTCCTTTTTCCCTTTGTCTTACTTCGAAGTATTCCATTTCCACCTTCTCCCGAACACTGCTGGTGTATAGTTTACCATTTATGATACAAGCCAAGAGAGGTTCTTCTTCCAGGTGCCATGCCTTTTAGGGGTTTGGAGTTTGTGGTGGGGGAAGGCAAATATAAAAAAAAGAAAAGAACTGTTGTCGAACTAGTCAGGTTGGAAAACAACATTGCTTACATTCATAAAGTCTGTTTCTGTGTGCACTGTCAATTCATAATAGGTTAGTTCAATAAATCCTGTTGTGCTTGGGGTATGTACAGTATGTACACTGAACGAAATGACGGTGCACACAGAAACAGAATTTATGAAGGAAGCAATATTTTTTTCCAGCCTGACTAGTTCGACAACAGTTATTCTGAAGGAAGCCTTCTGCACCATTAACTGATGACACTTTCTTTTTCTTTTTTAGCATTTCAGCTGTTCTATTGACAACTGCGATCCACGTTGAATAACCCCCCCCCCCAAAAAAAGGCTGCACATTTGTTAGTCAATGAGGTGGCCTGGGGTCTTACTGTACTTCCTGGTATGATCCTTCTGCTGGTATAACCCTTCAGGTGAGTGCTGTAAACATTGATAGACCCGTTATCCCACCACCACTTCGCAGCCATACCAGTACCCAGCGCTCGTCTCTGCCATGCACCTGCAGGCACTTCTGAATTTTAAATTACCTGATCCAAGTGGGTCTCAGTGCAGCAAAGCCCAAGTTCTGTGATGATTTCCACAAAGATTAAAAAGAAACAGACTCGGAACTATGGTCTGTTGCCGGAGAAGCGAATGAGCCATTGAGATGGGTTGGGGTCTGGCTGTACATCCTGGTCTGATCCTCCTGCAGCTGTTCAATTAACAAACTTCCCCACTTCAAGCAATCAATCTGATTTTCGAGGAGATCGAGGGAAACTTCAGGCGAGTGCTGGGACCAATTTCTGAACTTTAAATCTCTGATTGGCTGTTACTTCCGCGGTGGCCACAACTTCTGCAGTCGGCTGCAACTTCCACTGTCAGCCACAACTTCTGCGGTTAATTCTGTGGTTGACCACGGCTGTGGAATTGCGGAAAACTCGGGGCCATGTTCTTAATCTGTCCTAAACACTGATTTCCCACTGTGACCACGCTATTCTGAACCGAAGTGCAAAAACACATTTCAGCCAGGTTGTGAAAAATGACAGCTGTACTGTTCATCAGGAGGTGTGAAAAAATGCCAGTGTTGAAAATGTGGCGTTAAAATATTATAAATTTGCCAAGTTACAAGGGTGCATGGAAACAGTTCAATGCATGCTTGTAACAAAGTCATTTTATGGACTTTTGTCACCAAATTTTAAACATAGGCATTTTAGGACCTCTGATCATGAACAGTGTCACCGCTATTTTCATAATCTGTCCCAAATACTGATTTCCCACAGCAACTGTGCTATTCTGCACCAGAAGTGCAAAAACACATTTCAGCCAGGATGTATAAAATGACAGCTGTACTGTTCGTAAGGAGGTGTAGAAAAATGTCAATGTTGAAAATCTGGAGTGAAAATATTACAAATTCATGAAGTTACGAGAGTGTGTGGAAACAGCCCAACACTCACTCGTAAAACAGTAATTTTTTTGAATTTTTCCACCAAATTTGCAACATAGGCTTTTTGAGAGCCCACCTCATGAACAGTGGCACTGTCATTTTGTTAATCAGTCCCAAAAAGTGATTCCACGTAGTGACCGTGAAATCACCTTTCTGGATGAAGTAACACCATGACAGTGACTGAATTCATGCAGAGGGGTCCCAATAACCCCATGTTGAAAATTTGGTGCCAAAATTCCCAGAAATGCCTGAGATATGCACCTAAGTTGAAAAAAAAAACACATTCATGCTATTACACAGCTTACCGGCATTTCTTCAGTTCTCCATCTGCTTTGAAGAGTGTGGATGTGTTCCTGGTCCACCGAAGATCATCGCACCAGGCTCCAGAAGTAAGAATGGGGTGATGGGTGTGTGTGAGGAGGTGAGGTATGCAGATGGTGGGGGCGAGGGTTGGGGGAAGGGCACCAGACACATTGAGGGACCATTTTCTCATTTTACAAGTAAAAAAACAAACAAAAGACAATGTGGATCAGTTTTCTTCTATCACAGGTGTGTTTGGTACACTGGGGTGGGCTCCCAGTGTGCCACCTGCATTTGTGGGGAAGGGTACCAAAGCCGATGGGGATCAGGCCCCACATTGGCACAGAAACAGGTGGGAGGGGCGCATGATGCTGAGGGGAGTTGGACCCCTTGCCAGCACAGCAGAAATCAGGGGTGAGGAGAGTATGGACGGGAGTGGCCCATTGGCAAATTGAACTGGGAAGGAGGACTAAGCTGACAGGGATTGGGCCCCTCTGCTGGCAAAAAGAAAGACTGCTGAGGGGGAATGATGCCATGGGGATTGGGCATCCCCTCAGCACACTACAGAAATTTGAGGGTGGGGACATTATGCCGACCAGGGTAGGCTCCATGTCAACAAATGAAGTGGGTCAGGGCATGCATTCAAAGGGTGGAGCACCTGATAGCCTCTGAGGTGGTGCATAGATCCACCATATTCCTGTGTAATATTTCACTCAGGCAGGTACCACCCTACAATATTAGGTCACTTCTCATTGCAGTGGAATTGCTGATGCTGCAATGATGAGGTGGCCCCTTCTTGCAGAGGCCAAATCATTTCAAGTTAGTGCCACTTTTGCAGAACCAGTGTCATCAGGACACTGGGCCTGCATTGGGTGCACACCACAAAGCCCACAAATGCAGTGCTGGTATTGGCCACCACCACCATGCCGCACCTCCACAACCTGCTTCTCTTCTAAGCTGCAGCATAATGTTTCTTGTGCATGCGCGCAAGCAAACTTAAAAAGGATTCCAACAGAAAAGTGTTACAAGTATATTTCTTGAATGTTTTTCTCATTTAGAGGGAGATTTTTAATATAATAGCTATTCCACAAACAGTTTAAGAATGCTGGTTCCATGAGGTATACTACATATATTTATTTATTTATTTAATTTTGATAACCAGGTAAGCCCGCCCGCTGGGCTCCGAAGGTCCCTTTTTCAGGGGCAACCCGGGGAATTACATGGAATAATACATGGGGTAGCATACAGCACAGGTACATTACACTAGACAGCGAGGAACATAATACATAGTAGTTTTACCTCATAGTAAACTTTACCTCACCTCTACCACTCACTGTGACTGCTTCTCTGAACAGAGGTCTCTCTAAACACCTCCCAGCTCACTCATGTCTCACAGCCCACCCTTTGCCAGTCTCATTCCCTCTGGCACCGGGTCTTCCTTGTGACTCCTTTCCTGCTTCGCATCTCCACTGGTACAAGATATTTTCCACCACCATCGGACAGTGGCCCATTAGCCTGCCAACTTCCTCTCCCCATCTCTTATTGTTATCGCAGCCAGCTGCCTACTCAAGCTGCTCGTTATATGAGTAATATCTCAAAGTATGTTATAACTGAGTATCTTTATTTTTTCTTTTAGTTGTTTTGGTTGTTTATTGTGCATTCTTTTACTACCTCTGTATGTACGTTGACCATCATCCTTTGACGTGGAACCTTTGTAAATGAGCACTTTCTGCTCAAAGGTATTTGTAATCCAAGAATTTAATAAATAAATAAAAAATAAAAATAGTTTTTCAGCAGTTACATTTAAGAGGTAAGACATAGTAGCTTTTTAGCAGTTAACATTTCCTGGGTAAGCTCTACTGATGGGGTGCAGTGCTATATAGATGGGATGCAGTGATAGTCGCTGTTTCCATATGAGGGAGAGGGGTGGACTTCCACTTAGGAGCCTCTCACTTTAGCAGTTGCATATGGAGGTGACCATCATATGAGCCTTCAGCCTTGTGAAGAAGGTGTGGGTAGAGGTAGCATCCTGAACACCAGGGGGCAGGGAGTTCCATAGGGTGGGTGCTGTGATGGTGAATGACTTAGCCCCCGCCTTGGTTCTAACCCTTGGCAATGCGAGGAGGGTTCTGTCCATTGTTTTGAGGAGCCTAGGGTTTCTCTTTTGGACAATGAGTCCAGTGAAGCTGGGAGGAGGGGATGGGCTGAGTAGTTTATGAGTATGGCAGAGTAGGGGGTATTGGAGCCGGGCCTCCCAGGAGGGCCAGTTTAGTTGGGACAGAGTGTCACAGTGGTGATTCTGGGGGCTGGATAGGGTGGTGAAGTGAGCCACCTTGTGATAGAGAACTTGTAATCTGTTCATCTCTTGTTTGGCAGCTCCCTGTATCACCGGGGCTGCATAGGAGAGGGTAGGGAGGAGGACACTTGTGGCGATGGAGGCTCTGGCCACGGGTATCAACTGGTCTTTCAGCCTATACAAGGTCCCGAGTTTGGCGTGAATATTTTTGGTCAACATGATCCTTGAGGGAGAAGCACTGATCCAGAGTGAGGCCAAGGTATTTAATCGATTCAACCACCTCCATCAGCCTGAGATGTGGGCTTTTGTACCAGTTGAGGGTTCTTGGGCCAAAATAGCATGGCCTTGGTCTTGTTAGGGTTAATGATCATTCTGTTCATGACAAGCCTGGAGCAGAGATCTACCATGTTAGATTAGGAGGGGCAGTATATGATCGCATCATCCACATACTGTACCACTGAGCTACCCCCACAGTGTTTACTGAGATAATTTGTGAAAAGAGAAATGTGAAGGGGGCCAAGGATAGATCCTTGGGGCACCCCATCCATTAGGGGGAGAGGCTCCGACAGGGAGTCTTTACATTTTATCCTCAGTGTCCTCCCTGTGAGGTAACTGTTGAACCACGATAGGGAGTGGCTGTCTAACCTGACTTGGCTCAGATTTGTAAGGAGCAGGTTGTGGTTTACAAGGTCAAAAGCCTTGGAAAGGTCAATGAAGACTGCCCCGCTGGGGGATCCCTTGTCCAGTTCTCTGAGAACATCAGCGGAGAACTTGATAAGCGTGGTGTCAGTCCCATGATTGGTTCTGAAACCATGCAGGGAGGGGGCAAGTAAATGGTGGAGCTCTAGGTTGTCCCAGAATTGTCCTTCAATCAGTCTCTCTTGAATCTTACCAAGGCTAGATAGCAGGGAGATGGGCCTGTAATTGTTGGTAGTCTCCCTTGAACCACCCTTGTGGATGGGGACTACATGAGCCAGTTTCCATTGTTCCGGAATGACACCTGCGATAAGGGATCAATTGAGGAGCCAGGTGAGGGGCCTGGTGAGTGCAGGGGCCCCTTCCCTTAGTATGCAGGAAAGGGATGCCATCGGGTCCCATAGCTCCTGACATTTTGAGGGACTTTAGTAATGGGAGGACTTTGTTTGGTCTTACAAGCCGGATCTGGAAGGTAAGGCGGTCCGGGCTTTGGGGGATGGGATCATTTGAGACTGGGAGAAGGGGTGGCAAGTCCGCTTTGAGCAGGTCCAGGTTTGTGAACTGGTGGTTAAGAGCCATGGCGATGCTAGGGTCATTGTTAGTTAATTGGCCATTGACCTCTATGGGGCAGTGAGTGGTCTTCTCTCTCCCCTTTATAAGCCCATTTATGTGAGCCCAAAAGAGTCTAGGGTTGCCTAGGTTCTTTTTCTGTAGATCTGTGAGGTAGTCTCGTTTGGCCACTTTGATGGCCAGTTTGCACTTATTTCTCAGCGTCTTGTAGCAGTTTAGGTCAGCCGATAGGGAGGAGAGCTTGTATTTTTTCCAAGCAGTGTCCCTAGTTTTCATCAGTGTTTTCACTTGAGGGGTGATCCACTTGAAGCAGCTCCCCTTGGTGTGGAATTTCTTCAAAGGGGCCAAGCAGTCAGCAACCATAATGATGGCTCCCTGGAAGAAGGCCGTAGCCTCTTCCAGTGTGGGGAGTAGTTTGATTGGGCCCCAATCAATCCCGTTTACGTAGCCAATCAAGTGTTCAGGTTGATAGTCTGAGTAGTCCCGTGTCACGAGTATTTGAGGGGTGACTCTGAGGGACCTGTTTTTCCAGGAGCAGAAGATTGGGGATATATATATATATATATATATATATATATATATATATATATATATATATACATATATGATAATTATTGTCACACCAATGTAGTATCTTATTTCTGTTATAGAATGACAAATGCCTGCAGTTCAGGAAACAATACCCCAGACCTGGAGGCAACAATGACAGAGGCTAAACTCAATTCAACTTACATGTTTCTATACAATTAAATATATTTATAAAATGGCAAGAAAAAAATCTAGAAGGCTCATTGGACAAGAGACATCTACTGATCCTTTAATGCACGCCCTGTCATGGCTTATTACTTACATATTAAATGAGCTTCTGTGCACTTTTATTTTTTTATTTAGTTGTTTAACCAGGAGTAGCACACTAAGATGAAAGCTTTTTTACAGGAGTGACCTGGGAGCACAGGGAAGTTTCAGTAAGTGACTTGCTCAGGGTCACACAATATGCAAGTGGAAGCTGTAGTAGTCAAACCCAGGTTTGGTCTGCTGGATGTCACCAGAGTTGCAGCTCAGATCCTTAAACCACTGTGCTATACTGCCACTTGATTATTAGGTGTGACAAATCACAGTTTAACAAACTGCCACCAAAAGTCAGACTGACTATCTAGCTCATCGTCCTACTGTGTTGTGTCATTATCTACTTACTTGTGTAGAAAAGGTGTTTCTTCAGCATACTCAGGAAATTATTGGTGGTACTGATAATATGCGGTCTCAAGAACATATTGATTGAGACACACAGCATGAAAGACTGCATGTTCTATTATACACTTTCCTTGAACATCCTCAATACCACCATAAATATCCCTAATCTGATTGATTAATTCTGTGACTTCATGGCAACACTGACTCCTAATAACATCATCCAGTACAATGCATTTACCTCATGAACACCTGCAATTTATAAAAAAATTAAGATAGTTATAATGTATGGGATATATTTATTATATATGTTAATACATTCCCATCACCACTCATTGCTGAAAACGAGTGGTTTCATGTGCCTTCAGCTGAACGAGAACAGCGAAGCAAAACTGAGCTGTTTTGGCTCAAGCTAAAGGCATATGAAACCACTCATTTTCAGCAACAGGTGGTGATGGGGAATGTATTAATATATCACTGATCGAGAGTGATATATTAAAAAAAAAAATCACAGAACCTGTCCATTTCCAGGGCATCTGCGCGTAAGACACTCTTCACAGAATAAACTCTTCATGCTCACTCACGTGCAGGAGGAAGGTTGGGAGAGCCCCCTCGACCTCTAATTAATTAAATTAAAATGCTCTACAGTACTGTAATACATTTCTTATGGCATTAGATTGTTATTATACTTTCTTAACACTGTCATAACAATAATATATGATAGGCTGTGCATTATGTTGTAATAATCACAAGCCTCAGATGCGCTGTTAGGCACCTCCTGAACATGACAGGTGTCATTTCTCAAAACTCCTCCAAAACTTGTTTTCACATTCACCCTTCAAAATCACTTATTGGATGGGATTTTAAAAAATGTCACCTGTCATGCTCATTATATGAGGTCACAAAAAGACTGATGGAAATTTGGCATAAAATTGTGAGAGTCCACTGAAAATTATGTATTGCCTTTCAGCTGGTCTATCCTGGGTAAATATAATTTTAAAATGTGTAAATGCAAGACACCACTAAAAATCAGATACTCCATCTTATTAGGACTGTTATGGGAAATATAAAATGTGTACAAGCATGACCTGGTACAACAGCAGTGCAAGTGGAGAACATTTGGCATTGACAAATGCTTGTTCAGTTATTGATAAGCAAAAATAAATAAATAAAAAGGTCTTAACTGATGCAATTTTTATGTGCTTAGTACCTCTATAACATTGCTGCGAGTAAACCAATTGCCATGGAAGTTTCAGCATTCAGAGATTCTAGCACCAACTCTGTGCCCTATCGGGAACAGACACCAATCCAGTACTTACACCCAAATTCACCTCCCATGCCAGCGAATGGTATAGCCCTCCGCACACCACCATGGACAGCTACCAGCTGGACAGTCCAGTAACTTCACTGTACAGTATATGCACTCAACCAGTCCATGCAGATTGAGAACACTTCAGTTCCTGGACTATGCAGTCAATGGCTGGTCATGGTGGTGAGAGGATTTCAGCCTCCAGGGGTGGGGTATGAGGTGACCCTATACCATGGAACAATGTGAAGGGATTTATAGGGTGTGTGGGGTCCAGCAGCAGGACTTGGGTTGTGGTCCTTATGCTTCAGATGCGGTGGACGTTGTTTGTTACCTGCATGTCGTGTGGCCTGCATTGTTCTGGCACACTACATTTTGTGCAGGCAATATTGATGGTGACACTGTTTTTGGCATTTTATTTTTGTCCACTTTACTTTGTTCCTCTATGTTACTGAGTGGAACCGTATGAAACACGGTCAAAATCTTTACTGTAAACCAGTAGGATTACATCCATTGGTATATTAGAGTCTAACCCCTGATTTATATTGTTATAAAGGGCTATAAGATTACATGTGCAAGAATTCCCCTGTTTAAATCCATGTTGTGTACTGTCATTAATGTTGTTTGTAGTTCTTTTTCTAATATATATTTTTTTATTTTTTCTAATAATTTGCAGGGTACTGAAGTTAGACTGATAGGATGGTAAATAGCTGGGTTGGCTCTGCATCCTTTCTTGAAAATGGGTGTTACATTGGCCTTTAACCAGTCTAGAGGAACAGTAGATTCTTCCAGTGATTTGTTAAAAATGATGGTTAATGGAAGTTTTATGGCTTCAACTGTTTCAACTAGGAATCTTGGGATAATGCCATCAAGTCTAGGGCTAATATTTTTGTTTAGTGTTTTTAACACCTCCTGAATGTGTTTGTTAGTAACAAGCAATGTTTTTTGTTTAGTGCCTATTGTTATTGGATATGTTTTAAAATCCTTTTTCCAAAACACTGAACAGAAGTATTGGCTAAATATATCGGCTGTATTCTTATCAGTAGTAATTAGATTATTATCAACTTTTAATGGTCCAACTTGCCTGCTGTTTCCCTTTTTTAGTTCAAATATGTGAGTAAAGATTTATGTCCATTTTTGGTATGTGCAATTTTGAATTCCAAGTTATGCTTGGCCAATTTGATTGATTGTTTTAGTTTTTTTACAAATGTTTGCAAAAAATGACAAGTATTTGTTTTTATGTTGATTGCATGCATGTGCAAGAAACATGTTGCGACAGCTTTCTCCACAAGCAGGTTGTGGAGGCATGGCACTGTTGTGCTCAATGCCCCCACAGCCTGCAAAGGCTTGTCCGCCATCCTCTATCGCCATAGCACGCTGCTGCTGATACTAGTTCAGCCAGCGTGCTACAACTTTCTAAAAAACTCAGCTGGGCAATCAATAGGGGCCACCTCTCATTGCAGCGCTGCAGCATCGGGTTGCAATGAGGGAGTGACCATCATTGCAGGGCAGGATGTGGGATGCCTGATATTGTTTGTGGACATGGTGGCAGGTTGCTGCCTTGTTCACAAACAATATACCCCCTCCTCCCACTGTGTTTATTTGCCGATGGGGGGAGCCACCCTGCCGGCATTCTGTAACCCCCGTTGTTCCTGCCGACGGGTGCCCAATCCCCATCGGCATAATGATTATCCCCCTGTTGTTCCTGTCAATGGGGTGCCCAATCCCTGTTGGCGTAATGATTATCCCCCCCTTTTGTTCCTGCCAACGGGTGTCCAATCACCATCGGGCATAATGATACCTCCCTTCTGGCCTTGTTTGCCGGCGGGTGCCTAATCCTCGCTATACACCCACCTGATAGGTGGCATGCTGGGAGCCCACCCCAGCATGCCAAAGCACCTGTTAAATCAGAAAATGGTCCCCTGATGTCTAATTTTGGTTACAACCTGTAAAAAAGGGAACAGTCCCTCGTAGTCTCCCTGTCCCCCCACAACCCGCACCCACCCACTGCACACCCTGCCTCCCCACACCCCCCATACCCCATACTTACCTTCAGAGCATGGGCTGACGATCTTCGCTGGATCGGGAACACGTCTGCACTCTTCAAAGTCGACCGCGAACCGAGGAAATGCCGGTAAGCTGTATAATGTAATAAATAGGGTATTTTCAATTTTAGTGCATATCTCGGGCATTTTTGGGAATTTTTTCACCAAATTTTCAATATGGGGTTTTTGGGACCCCTCCTCATTAATTATTGAACTGTCATGGTGTTAATCAGCCCCAAAAGGTGGTTTCGTGGTCACTGCGCGGAATCACTCTTCGGGGCTGATTAATGAAACAACAGTGCCAGTGTTCATGAGATGGGCTCTCAAAAAGTCTATGTTGCAAATTTGGTGGAAAAAATCCAAAAAATGACTGTTTTATGAGTGTGCATTGAGCAGTTGGCACGCATGCTCGTAACTTTGCGAATTTATAATATTTTCACTCCAGATTTTCAACATTGCCAGTTTCCCACACCTACTTATGAACAGTGCAGCTGTCATTTTTCCCATCCTGGCCGAAATGTGTTTTCACACTTCCGGCTCAGAATAGAGCTGTCACTGTGGGAAATCACTGTCCAAGACAGATTAAGAAAATGACAATGATACCGTTCATGAGCAGAGGTCCTAAAATGCCTATGTTGAAAATTTGGTGATGATAGCCCATCTATTGACTGTGTTACAAGTGTGCATTGCGCACTTTCCACGTACCCTTGTAACTTCGCAGATTTGTAATACTGTCACACCAGATTTTCAATAGTGCCATTTTTTCACACCTCCTTATAAGCAGTACAGCTGTCATTTTTCACATCCTGACTGAAATGTGTTTTCACAGTTCCGCGCAGAATAACATGGTTACTGTGGGAAGTCAGTGTTCAGGACAGATTAAGAAAATGACAGTGGCACTGATCATGGCAGAGGTCCTAAAATCCCTATGTTGAAAATTTAGTGATGATACTCCATAACATGACTGTGTTGCAAGCGTGCGTTGAACTGTTTCCAGGCACCCTTGTAACTTTGCAAATGTGTAATACTGTCATGCCACATTTTCAACAGTGGCATTTTTTCACAACTCCTTATGAACACTACAGTTGTCATTTTTTCACATCCTGGCTAAAATATGTTTTTGTACTCCTGCCGGACAATAGCATGGTCACTCTGGGAAATCAGTATTTGGGACAGATTAAGATCAACCAAGTGAGAGGGCAGAGTGACTGAGCTCAACTGAGCTCTGTCAGGACTGCTGCAAATTTGTTTGTGGGCAGACAAAGGCCTCAACACAAGAGCCCAGTACAAAAGGGCAGCCTGCAGCACTGGGAGAAACAGAATGAGAGAGCAAGTGAGGGTGGGGGAGTGAGCGAACTCACCGAAGCGCTGTCAGGACTGTTGTGGATTTCTTTGTGGGCAGAAAAAGGCGTCAATACAGGCAGGGGCCCAGTACAAAAGGCCAGCCTGCAGCAGTTGGAGAAACAGTATGAGTGAGACAAGGGGACTTAGTGAGCTCAACGGAGCTGTATCAGGACTGCTGGAATTTCTTTGTGGGCAGAAAAAGGTGCCAATGCAGGCAGGAGCCCCATACAAAAGGGCAGCTTGCAGTGCCAGGACAAACAGAATGAGCGATGAGAGAGGGAGACTGCGCGACCTCAATGGAGATCTGGCAGGACAGCTACAGATTTCTTTGTGGACAGACAATGGTGCCAATGCAGCCAGGAGCTCCATACAAAAGCGCAGTCTGTGGCGCCAAGAGAAACAGAATGAGCAACTGACAGAGCGGTAGTGAGCGAGCTCAACGGAGCTCTACTGTGACTGCTGCAGATTGCTTTGTGGGCAGAAAATGCAGCATCACAGGCAGGAGCCCAGTACCAATGTCCAGCTTGCAGCACCTGCAGAAACGGAATGTGAGAGTGACAGAGGGGGAGTGAGTGAGCTCAGTGGAGCTGTGTCAGGACTGCTTCAGATTTCTTTCTGGACAGAAAAAGCCACCAATGCAGGCAGGAGCCTACTACAAAATGGCAGCCTGCAGCGCCAGGAGACACAGTATGAGTGAGTGAAGGAGGGGGAGTCAGTGAGCTCAACAGGCCTTTGTTGGGACTGCTGCAGATTTGTTTGTGGGCAGAAAAAGGCAGCAATGCATGCAGGGGCCCAGTACAAAAGGGCAGCCTGCAGTGGCAGGAAAACCAGAATGAGCGAATGAGTGAGCTCAACAGAGCTGTATTGTAACTGCTGTAAATTTCTTTGTGGGCATAAGAAGGCAGCAACGCAGGCAGGAGCCCAGTAGAAAAGGGCAGCCTGCAGCGCTGGCAGAACAGAATGAGCTAGTGAGAGAAGGGGAGAGAGCGAGCTCAACGGACCTTTGTCAGGACTGCCATAACATGACTGTGTTACCAGCTTGCTTTGAACTGTCTCCACGCACCCTTGTAACTTCTCAAATTTGTAATACTGTCACGCCACATTTTCAACAGTGGCATTTTCCCACAACTCCTTATGAACACTACAGCTGTCATTTTTCACATCCTGGCTACAGTATGTTTTTGCATTCCTGCCAGACATAGCACGGTCACTCTGAGAAATCAGTGTTTCGGACAGATTAACATCGACTGAGTGAGCTCTGTCAGGACTGCTGCAGATTTGTTTGTGGGCAGACAAAGGCCCCAACACAAGAGCCCAGTACAAAAGGGCAACCTGCAGCACTGGGAGAAACAGAACAAGAAAGCGAGTGAGGGAAGGGAAGTGAGCAAACTCACCGAAGCGCTGTCAGGACTGCTGCGGATTTCTTTGTGGGCAGAAAAAGGCATCAATACAGGCAGGGACCCAGTACAAAAGGCCAGCCTGCAGCGGTGGGAGAAACAGTATGAGCGAGTGAGACAAGGGGACTTAATCAGCTCAACGGAGCTCTACCAGGACTGCTGGGATTTCTTTGTGGGCAGAAAAAGGTGCCAATCCAGGCAGGAGCCCCGTACAAAAGGGCAGCTTGCAATGCCAGGACAAACAGAATGAGCGATGAGAGAGGGAGACTGCGCAACCTTAATGCAGCTCTGTTGGGACTGCTGCAGATTTCTCTGTGGACAGACAAAGGTGCCAATGCAGCCAGAAGCCCCACACAAAAGCGCAGTCTGCGGTGCCAAGAGAAACAGAATGAGCGACTGACAGAGCGGTAGTGAGCGAGCTCAACGGAGCTCTAGTGTGACTGCTGCAGATCTCTTTGTGGGAAGAAAATACTGCAACACAGGCAGGAGCCCAGTACAAATGTCCAGCTTGCAGCGCTGGCAGAAACAGAGTGCAAGAGTGACAGAGGGGGAGTGAGCGAGCTCAGTGGAGCTGTGTCGGGACTGCTTCAGATTTCTTTCTGGACAGAAAAAGCCACCAATGCAGGCAGGAGCCCAGTACAAAAGGGCAGCCTGCAGCACCAGGAGACAGAACGAGTGAGTGGGGGAAGGGGAGTCAGTGAGCTCAACAGGGCTTTGTTGGGACTGCTGCAGATTTGTTTGTGGGCAGAAAAAGGCAGCAATGCATGCAGGGGCCCAGTACAAAAGGGTAGCCTGCAGTGACAGGAAAACCAGAATGAGTGAGTGAGTAAGCTCAACAGAGTTGTATTGTAACTCCTGCAAATTTCTTTGTGGGCATAAGAAGGCAGCAACACAGGCAGGAGCCCAGTAGAAAAGGGTAGCCTGCAGCGCCGGCAGAACAGAATGAGCGAGTGAGAGAAGGGGAGTGTGCGAGCTCAAAGGGGCTTTGTCGGGACTGCTGCACATTTCTTTGTGGGCAGAAAAAGGTGCCAACAGAGGCAGGAGCCCAGTACAAAAGGACAGCCTGCAGTGCCAGGAGAACCAGAATGAGTGAGTAAGACAGGTAGAGTGAGCGACCTCAACGGAGCTCTGTCGGGACAGCTGTGGATTTCTTTGTGGGTAGAAAAAGCCACCAACACAGGCAGGAGCCCAGTACAAAAAGGCAGCCTGCAGCAACAGGAGAAACAGAATGAGCGAGTCAGAAAGGGGGAGTGAGCCACCTCAATGGAGCTCTGTCGGGACAGCTGCATATTTCTTCCTCAGCAGAACAAGGTGCTAATGCAGGCCGCAGCCCACTACAAAAGAGCAGCCTGCCGCACCGGGACAAACAGACTGAGCCAGTGACAGAGGGCCACTGAGCGAGCTCAACAGACCAATGCAATCAACATTCAGCATTGACAAATGCTTGTTCTTATTACGGGGGCATTTCTTAAGTTTATGGAAAAGTTTTTTTTTGTGTCAGATCAATTTTTTTATGTGATTATTCAGTCACGGTGGTATCTGCCCTTTCCCACTATATTTATTCTTCATGGGGATATATTTAGCTTCTAGATTTCAGATAGTGTTTTTCAAATAATTCCAAAATTCCTCAAGTGGAAGGGGTAATAATATGTTTTCCAAAGATATATTGTTTAGGTGTTTATATATAGTTATGAAGTCAGTTTTGTCATAATTTTTAACAGTGTGCTATTCGAGGTGCTTCATTGGTTGTATGCTAAATTAAAAAAATATAGATTTGTGATCATTAGTGCCCAGTGGGTCAGACAGGGAGAGGTCAGAGAAATATATTTTTTTTTTATTTAGTTGTTTAACCAGGCATAGATTTTTTATAGGAGTGACCTGGGAGCACAAGTGACTTGCTGAGGGTCACACAGTATGCAAGTAGAAGCTGTGGGATTCAAACCCAGGTCTAGTCTGCTAAATGTCACCAAATTTGCAGCTCAGAGCCTTAGACCACTGCGCTATACTGCCTTTGATATTACTGCCTCCCTGATATTACTATCAGGGGTAGTAAACAAGAGGTCTGAGATATTATTACCTCTTGTGGGTTCATTAATTAATTGGTTGAGCCCTAGATCAATCATTGTGGACACAAAACTTTTGTCTATTAAGGACTCAACTGATAAGGTTTCCCAGTTTGCAGTGGGTAAATTAAAATCGCCCATAATTATAATATTACCTTTGTCTGCAATGCTTCTGATTTCTTCTAATAAGGTATCAGTGTAATTAGAATTAGCATTTGGTGGCCGGTAACAGGTTCCAAATGTTATTTGGGGCTGTCCTTTCAGGTGGATGTTAATCTATAATCTTTTTGGAAGAGTTTATACCCAGGAATATTTTTTAACCATTCTGAATCAGTGTTCCACCAGGTTTCTGTTACTGATATAATGTCCAGATTTAACAGATCACATGTAGCTTCTAATTCAGCAATTTTAAGCATATTCAGTGACCTGGCATTAAGAGACAGCACATTATGCTGTTCCTGTGTACAAAAACTGGATGCCAGAGACTTGGATCTAAGTCCATTCTCCCCCTTTGTAGCTAGTTTAAAGAATTAGAAATAAAAGTGGCAATTCTTTTTCCTAAGGTTGTGCTCCCTCTCCTACTTAAATGCAGCCCATTCCAACAAAAAAGGGATGGTCTCTCATAGAAATCCTCCCAGTGAGTTAAACATGGAATATGCTGTTTGAGGCACCATTTCCTCAGCCGCTCATTTAGTGCCTTGAGTTTGTTAGTTATGTACATTGTGGCTCTGGGCACTGGGAGGATCTCTGAGAAGCAGACATCATATCCCTTTCCCAACAGGATGTTATTTAGTGCTACAAAATCATGGGGTTTTGGAGTGAAATGACATATAGGATAGTGCATGTGGAACAGTTAACAACAGGACCATTCTTTCACCAAGTTGACACTATGATGACGGATTACCTCGAGAGCGCAACTTGAGATGTAATCGGTCGTCATAGTGCCAATGAGACGAAAGATTAGCCCTGTTGTTAACTGTTCCACATGCATTTTTCTTTATAGTGTATAGTGGAACGTTGTTCTCTGGAGAAAAAAGTCACTACAACATCTTTCTGTTTAAAATCAGTTTTACTGAGGTTGTAGAAGTGAAAAGAACTACATTTCACATTGTGGTGTACAGGCGTTTAACATTTTCAGTGGTTAGAAACTCACATACAGCAGCAGCAGCAACAATTCACAATCTGCAGGGAAGAGAAGAGAAAAGGGGTCGGTAGCGAGGATCACATTTCATCCCATTTTTAATTGAGACCCTCCCACCCGGAACAACAAACTCAGTTAGTCCAATTGAATTTTACCTTATTCTGAATCGGAGGATGTGTCGTGAATTACTGCAGCTCGCTTCCATTTCGGTGGTGCTGCTGGATGTATTATCTTGATTATTGAACAGTTGAATGTGCAGCTGCTGCTGAAGATTTGAATGTTTGCTGAGTCCTTCAGTGGTTGTTTGGGCAGTCGAACCAGAATTTCCTGAATCTGTAACTTGTTAGGGACAGGGCTGCTTGGCTCAGGTAGAAGTACACTTTTCGTTACAGAGCTGGAAAATATTTTTGAATGCCTCTTCTGTTTGGTCTCTGATAAAAATGAATAATTATTTATGATTGAACATTGTGGTGCCCAGACACTTGAGCCACTTCGGGGTATATTGTGATCCACTAGCTTCTGTATAGAAGTTTCCCGGGTAGAATGGTTTGTTATGTTTTTGGTTTCAGGCAGTCCTGCTGATATCTTCATGTTTTTCATCATGGTGCAAATTTTGTTTTCACCAACTGTCATTGTCCTATACCAGTAGGAAATTCCAGGCTTGTGGTTCACATTGCGCCTGATAGAAAGGGGTTCTGGGTCCAGCATTTTAGGGGCCTCTGTTGTTTGTATTTTATGTAGGCTGCAATTGGGTCTCTGCCTGGGCAGTCAGATTGGTACATGCGAGGTTTCACAGTTTGCACATCTATTGTATCCACTCCAGAGCGGGTCCTTGTCTGCCATTCATTATACTCCAGGTATGGGGTGCCTTCGGTGTCTGTGTTCAACTCAAGATCTCCCCACCTCAGGTTGTATTGCTCAGTGGTCCTCAGGGCAAAATAAAGGCCAATGTTAAAAAACATTAGGTTGAGCAGTGAGGAAGGGTTCTGTAATCCGAGTACACCACTACTGTAAACCTCTCTGTGTCTGTGTCACTTAATGGGTCAGCACCGTGAGGTTTGTTTCCTTTACCAGTTTTTTTCGGTACTTCTGCTTGGCACACAATGTCTTTACTGTTTGTGGGAATGCTGTTTCTGCTGATTTGTAGAGATATTCTTTTCTACCACACTTTTCTAAGTATCGGTCCACACTACCCAGTATATCTCTAAGCATCAAGGGATCATATTCACTACCATCTAACCTCCTTATTTTGTAGATGAAATCGGCTAACAGTGGGTCTAGCTCTGTCGTGGGAATATCATGGATTGTCCTGTACTCATCGTTGTCTCTCAGGAAACTATGTAATTGCCATATGTCATTCTTCATTTTTTTAGCCATTTTTTTGTTTTCCTGATCCAGGATGAATCTATCCCATTCAGATAGTGGCTTTGACAGTACTGCCGCTGACATTGCTACTTCGAGTGTGTGTCCTGTCAATACAGTGATCCCTAACTGTCAGATGCTGCTCGAGGACACAATGCATGATGTATGCAGTGCAGCAGAACAAAAAGTAATTCTGCTGCACTACAGACATTACTAGTGTAGCAAAACAACATTTAGAAAGAGATGGATTTCGATGCACAACAACGTTCCACTATACTCTATAGCATTCTATAGGCACTAGATTTGACTTACAGCAGGAACTTCCTGTTTGGCAGTAGGAAGGGAAGGATCACTGACACACATATGTTTCATCATCCTTGAAGGAAAAAAGTAGTTCTACCTCTCCCAATAGCTGATGAAGGTCTGACTTTGAGCAAGGGAGAAGGAGGCTACCAAAGAATACAGGAGGTTCCTGTCCCAGAACTATAAGGGTGAGAGCTGTAAGGCCACATAGACAGTAGGAAATAGGTGGAAAATAAACAGAGGGAGGAGAGAGTAAGCATACGAAGCAACAGGAGTGGGGTCACAAAATAATACGTGATAGGAGTAGTGCAGTGCAATGGATGGGGAGCGACATTCTTCAGGGACACATTCTGGAGGATGCAGTGTTGTCCCAGCTGCAGGCACCTCTCTGAGCTGAGGGAGGAGGTTGCTTGTCTCCAGACTGAGTTGGCCAGGATTCAGGGAGCCTCCTGTCCCACCCAGGGACCACCAGGGCCACCACCACTACATCACAGATTAGGCCAAGATGGGCTCAGAGGTGGAGAGGCTGTTGAAACAGAGGCACAACCCTCCAGTTGTACCTCTCCACAATTCATATGCTGTTCTGGTGGAGAGTGGTTCATTTATGGAGACACCTACAGTGGAGACCCAAGAGGATGATGGAAACCTCCACAAAGGAGACCAACAGGAGGGTTGCATGGGACCCCACAAGGGAAGAAAACAACTCCTGATGGTGGACTCAATCATTAGGAGGGTAGAACTGGGGTGAGGAAGGGGAGAGGGAGGTAAGGTGCCTGTCTGATGCCACAACTTGAAAGTGGGCATAGAACATACTTGGGAAATAGGCTATGCAACACTTCTGTGCCAAACCTGGCATCACTCCTGGCCGGGGTGTCCAGACAGTACTGCTTAGTGAATGTGTGGATAGTCTTACAGGTGGCTGCTTTACAAATGTCCAGCAAGGGGATATCTCTGGCAGCCACCCAGCAGCCCTTTGAAGGAGTGAGCCATCAGACCAACTGGTGGCTTCTTCCCCATGTTGCCATGGCAGAACTGAATGCAAGCCACAATCCATCTGGATATGGTCCTTTTTGTGCCAGGCCTGACTTTACCCACCTCACTGTAGGTAAGGAACAACTGGGAATGGTCATTTCTTTGGTAATTTATCCTATCCATTTTAGTAGCCAATGGTTCTTTTTACATCCAGGCTGTGTAGCCTGCATTCGCCTGAGCTGGAATGGTCTGTGAAGAACACAGGTGGTGTGATGGATTGAGTGAGATGGAAGTCAGAGACCATTTTAGGAGGAACTACCTATTAGTTTGGAGGACAATCTTGACCCTGTGGGGGGCAATGTAGTTGGGCTCCACTGATAAGGCCTTGAGCTCACTGATCCTTCTAGCAGAAGTGACATGCCTTCTGATAGTAGGGCTGATGAACCCGAAGTGCTGAGGCTTGTGTGGTGCTAGATTCAAGTATTGTATTAGCTAATAAAGCTTTGAATTTATACTTTCAGCTTTTTGTCACTGACCTTATCTTTCTCCTGGTGTGCAAGTGTGTTGGATTTTTGTATGGCAGAAGTGACAGCCACTATAAATACAGTTTTCCATGTCAGGAATTTGAACTCTGATGAAGACAAGGACTCAAAGGGAGGATGCATAAGTTGACCTATGCATATATTGCAATCCCAGGTTGTGGCAAGCACCCTGTGAGTAAGATGAAGATGGAGCAATCCATTCAAATCATTTTTGAAAATGAGAGGTGCTGCCAGTGAAGGGCCTTTCCCTGCTGACAGGTAGGCAGAGACATCTGCCAACTGCACCTTCAGGGTGGATGGTTGTAGGCTTAGTTATTGGAGGTGCACCAGGTAATCCATTAGGACCGCCAATCACCATTTTCCTTTAAGGAGAGGAAGTATCAACAGTACAACCCCTTTCCCATGTACGGAGGAGGCACAGGCTCCACTGCTGTTGAGAGAAGTAGAGTTGAAAAGCTCTGCCTCCAACAAGGTTGTTTCTGAGTGTTGGCAGATTTGAAAGCTCTTGTTCCCATTTTTGGGAACAGTTTGAAACTGAGAGCAAGGCCCTAGCCCACTACCTCCAGGACCCATCTGTCTGAAGTGATGGATTACCAGGCCTGTAAGTAGTAGGCCAGTTTTCCCCCTACTGGGGTTGGGAGGGCAGTCAAGGCACACTTCTCAGGGTGTCTCTTGGTAGGTGTTGAGGACTGGGAGTTAGAACCAGCATGGCCAGTGCCTCTCCTGACCTTTCCCCTAAAAAAAACATGGGTAGTAGCAGAGTACCACAAGGTTCAGTACTGGGACAGGTCCTTTTTAATACCTTCATAGGTGACATTGCAGAGGGACTGGAAGGAAAAGTATATCTCATTGCAGAAGACACAAAGATCGGCAACAGGGTCGATACAGAAGGTGAGGTGGAGAAGATGAGAAGGGAATTGGCAAGGGCGGATGAATGGTCAAATGTATGGCAGCCTAGAGTCAATGAACCTTGGAAACAAAAACCTAGGGGAAGAGTACACAATGGGAGGTGAGATACTAACAACAACAAAAAATGGAGAGGGACCTGGGGTAGTTATATCAGACCACCTAAAGGTGGGCAATCAATGTGAGAAGACAGTGAGGAGGGTTGGCGGGATGCTGAGATACATAGGGTGAGGTTTCACCAGTATAAAACAGGAAGTTGTCATCCCTCTGTGCAGTTCTGGAGACCCCATCTCCACAAGGACATAGACAGGATGGTACAGGTTCTGTACCAGAAACCATATGAAGAGAGACTAAAGGAGCTTAATATGTATAACCTCAAGGAAAGGAGGCAGAGAGGGGGTGTGATATAAACTTTCAAGTACCTCAAGGGAATCAACAAAGTCCAGGAGGGTAGCATCTTTTAGAAAAGGAGATGTGCAAGAATAAAGGGGCACAATTTGAAGATAGAGGGGTGATGGATCAGAGGTAATATGCTGAAGTATTTTTTCACAGAGAGGGCGGTGGACACATGGAATCGCCTTCCTGAGGAGGTAGTAGAGTCAAAAATGGCTTGGGAATTCAAGAATGCATGGGACAGACATAAGGCAATTCTAGTGGGAAGTAGGAAGAAGTAGGCTGTTAATTAACTAGCATATGCAGCTTATCCACTAGGTAGGGAAATGGGCAGACTAGGTGGGGCAAGCAGTCCGTATCTGCTGTCAAATTCTGGGTTTCTATGTAGGAAGACAAATAGAGATGTGAATAGGGAAAATTACCTAATGTTAGTGAAGCAATTAAGGAAGTCCAGCGAGCAAAGGCACATAAGAAATAAATACTTAGTTGCTTTTTTCCTTCATAAAAATAGGGTGGTAATGTACAAACGATTGAGAACTGAAAGGCATGGCAGAGTACAGTAACTGAGCTGATATAAGATTAATGTTGCTCTCAACTAATACTCCATCAGTTTGAAACGATTGATTGGTGACCCTCTAATACCATAATAAATAAAACAGTTTAAATTTCTATTCATTTACATTGCCATGGTAGTACCCTTATGAAGTACCGAGGCTAACTTTCCTGACACTGACCTGCCCAGGCAGTATTGCCCAAGAGGTTCAGTACCCGGACAATGGGCATCCTGGCATGATGGATCCCGAGGGACGTTGACAGGGGTAAGGTAGCGGATGTGACAGCTTGCTACCTTACTCCTGTCCCTAGCATTCAAAGGGAGGAAAAATTGGAAGGCTGGCCGAGCTTCCCCGCTGGTATTGTGGACCGCACCACTGCGGCTTGGCCAGCATGCTGTGTAGGTGTGGGTTCTATCTACGCTGCAGGTGGCATATATTTTAGCAGTCCTACCCCCATAACACATTTATTTCTAATTCTGAGTCGTTCCCCTCGGAGTTAGATATTTTAGTTATGGGGTGTGGAGGGTGGAGCCCCCAGTGGGGGTTCAGGCAAAGCACCCTATATGCTCTAATGATTTTTCAATCAGATGCTCCAAATCGTATTTTCAGGCATCTGATTGATTCGACAGGCTGGATTTCGGGCTAGTGGGGTTGGTGTCCCGAGACTCAGGTTACTGAGTTTAGGGATACCATAGTATATCCACAATGGTTATGTGAAGACAGAAATAAGTATGTATGTATGTATGTATTTATTTATTTAGGAAATCGGAATTACAACCCTTTGAGTCACAGACTTGTTTCCAAAGGCTCCACGTCAGAATAAAACAGACATTCCTACAGTACACGCATAGAATAAATGTGGGTGAGCAATCATAAAGCACGTAAGCACAATCAGCACGGGTTAATGCCTATACATTTGGTAGCTAAAACAGGGCAGAGCTATAACATATTTACCTAATGAGCGGTTAAGACATACACAATTGGTATCTAAATCAATGCATGATATGAGATTGTAGTAAGCCGCCTCAAGGAGGCCTTTTCTTAAACATAATATAATGCATTCATAGTCCAGTGCAGCAATATGGTAACCGAGGGAGGTGAGGAGCCTGTAGGCTAGAAATAGTGAGGGAACTTCACTGCCCGGCCAAGAGCGGGTGCGTGGCCTAGCAATGTGGTGCAGAATCCACAGGTTACCAGTTACACTGGCATTGATGTGAGGAGAGGATATGGGCCCTTAAGGCAGCTTTAAAAGGTCTTAGATTGCTGATTGATGTGACAGCCGAAGTAATAGAAATAACACGTTGTTTTCAGGGAGCTACAATAGCTGGCTTGGTAAAGTTCTTGCACTTAGGATCAGAGACAGCAGGTTTGAATCCCAGTGCTTTTTTTTTCCTAAATAGAGGTTGAAGTAATAATCCCACGGTTATTGATAAATTAACAACTTTTATGTTGACAGCGAACAGCCGTGACACAATTCATGTGAATCAGCACACACCAACTCACAAACCCAACCCAGCCCCCTCCCCAAAAAAATAATTGCAAATCCGTTGTTCTACATGACAATCTCAATGACATGTAAATATGAACAGAGCAGACAGCACCATGCATTAATCCAGTGTCAGATTTCTAACCTACTGACACTGAGACTGTACCTAGATGATGCTAATCGGGCAACCCTTACTTCATGTGTGGGATTGCTGTAAAATGGTGCATACAGTCTCTCTGCGCTGACAAGTGACCACACAGTTTGAATCTCCTTCTACTTCCCCTTATCATCTATTTGTTTATCACTCCAACACCCTACATGACAATTTCCCCTGTAGCACCCCATTCAAAGTTTTCATATCCCTGTCAGATCCATTATGCATTCACCAACAGAACTCCTTGCCTCTTGAGTTATCTGTGTGGCCATTCGAACAGTGTGAAAGCTGGATGGATTAATTTCAATGGGAAGTGTATCCTACCATCACAGGTATAGATTATCACACTAGGTGATTCTAAAAACAGGCTATACCTGGCGTTTATCCAACCTAATGTAAAGTACTGGAAACAATATAAACATGTATGTTGTCCTCAAAAAAAAAGATCACAACTGAGGTAACGTGGCAACACAAACTAACCTGATATAACCTAGTAAGTACACTCCTAAAATAATATTAAATGACTGGAGAGTACTCTTTCTAATAACCACAACAGCTAAATAGTAAAGTATGTGTAACCAGGTCCTGGGTTGATGTTATTTTATTTATTAGCGCCCGGTGCCTCCATTTTATAACCCATTACCTGGTGAGCCTGGGTTCGGGGAGAAAACATTCACTCAGCATCAGGGCTAGATTTGTACTTCTGGACAGGAGCACCCAAGTAACTCCAGATGCAGGAAGCAAGAACTGTGAATGTCCAAACCAGGAGTGGGATTCTAAAGTGGGGCTTTTATTCACTTACACACAGGAATACAAAGCAGGATGGACCCCCACGGAGCTACACTCACAGGATGTACAGAACTATAGAGGTCAGAACACATCTTCTTCATCATCACAACTTTTACCCTCAGGTTCGGAACACACTGGGCTCTCAGCCCAAACTGGTACTCTCTGTCTCTATCCTGGATTCCCTGGCATAGCCCTCGGCTAGCACTGGGACATTTCTCCATATGGCATGGATATTTATTTGGTGGCTACCTCTACCACCCAGGAGCACTTTCTAGCTTCAAAGGGAAAAACAAACATCCTTAATCCCACATCTGGATACTTTCTGTGAGCACTGGTCAAGTGCCCGGAAGAAAGCTATAGGAGCCCAAAGTGAATCTGTAGAGGTAAATCTGGATTCTCCAGATGGGGGTGTCTCCCACCTTTTGTCTCCAAACTTATACCCGACCATACATTTGGTCTACACCTTTCCTTGTGAACCTCTCTGGTTGTAGAATGCTATCTCGAAATGAATGTCACATTTAACAATCTACAGTTTCTGGTAATTGGTGTCCTGACTTGTAATGTTCTTTAAGTGGCTAATCCATCCCTGTAGACCCTCACTGTTTAGATGCATTTCAAGCCATACACAAACTTAAGTATTGTACTTGGCTGTCCTTTCCTGACCCACAGTAACAGACACTTAGCACAACAGTCTCAGTGAAACATAGGCTGTCTGGTAGAGCAGACTCACCCTGGTTTGCAGGTGCCCACAGGCTTCTCTCAGGAAAAACAGCAAAACACACTTCTCGGTGCCACAGCACAAATCTTCTCTAGGCAGCTTCTCTTTCTCCAGCAGGGATAGAGGAATTGCCCCTGAAGAGCTGGTCTTGTTTTCCCCAATCCTTCTCAGGGATGGGGCACTGGAACAACTGGGGGACAGTCTCAACCACTTTAAACAGGTTTCTTCTGTGTCCTTCTCTAGGGTGAGAACACACACCCACTTCAGAGGTAGCTCTGTTACAGAGCTGAGGGCTCTGAGGGACTGCCAACTGCAGTGCACCTCCTCCCTCCAGTGAGTCCCCCACTAGACTACTACAGACTGACTGAAAACCCCAACGTTCTAACCTAACTCCCAGCTGCAACTTTCCACTGCGGCTTATGCTGCTGTGAGAATTCAATATGATGTCATCCCTCCAGCTCAGCTGAGAGTGAGGACAGAGTGGGACAGTGTGAACCCATTTAACTGGTGTTTCACAAGCTGCCTTCCCTGCCTACCACTAGATCTAAGTGAGATTCTTGTAACCCCGGATGATGAGGGGGGGGTTACATGTGGATGAGGTAACACTGAGTTCAGACATGCTCTGAAGTGTACACTTGTATGATGTCTGCTAGACTGAACTCCTTTGCTCACGTGTCTAGTCAAAGCCGTCAGTTTGCACATCTGACATTCACCCTCATGGGGATGCACACATAGTGGCTCCTCACAAACGCTGCATATGCATGCTGTTAGGAATGGCTTATTCGAAGTGGAGTTCTATGTTGAACTCAAGTCATCAATACTTGTGCTTCTGCATTCAGGATGGCTCTGATTTTTTTTAAATGGGTCCCGTTTCTCAGGCTTTGGCAGAACAACATCACTGTGAGCAGAAAAAAAAAAGAAAAACAAGTCAAAAAGCACACTAAAACAGGTAAGATAAAAGTCTTTATTGTACAGGACAACTCAAGACCTGTAAAGAAAAAAAACCAAAAAGGTAAATACCTACTCTTTAACTATTCCCTCTTTTAGTTTGGCCTACTGTTATTCCACCCTCCAGGTCACCCCCCAAAGACCAGCAGATCATCCCAGAGGCATTCACTCATCTTTATAAAATTCACCCTTTTCAAGTCCAGGACCCTTGCTACTATATGGCTTGATTCTGCACCCATCCTTATGTTGAAACCCACTGTTCAGTGATCATTGGTCTCCAGATGACTTCCCACTTTAACATCTTCAACACTGGCCCTGCTAGAGAGAACCAGGTCTAGTACTGTCCCATCATGAGTGGGTTCACTTACTAGCTGCCTGAGGAATGCCCCCTGCAGGGAGTCACAGACCCTAGGGTTGTAGAACCACCAACTCTCAGACAGTGTCTAGTCCTTAAGCCACATTTCTATTACTTGGACAGCCTTAACATTGGGCCCCTATCTCCCTTGGCTGCAGTCCATGTCCTAGTTCAAGGTTAGGCTAAAGTTCCTCCCATCAAGACAGGGGATGGGAGTCATTAAAGGAGACGACCTTGTCCACCAGCTCATGAAAGAATGTCAGTGAGTCAGTATTGGGAGCGTAGAGGTTTCCCACCACTTGATCTCAGAGCACCCCACTTCTACTTTAAGAAGCTCCCAAGGACCTAGGTTAGAAAACTACTGACAATGGTGCTGGTAAATCCAGGCATAGTGCTGAATCTCTTGACCTTAAACTTGTTGCTCTCACTCTTGAGGAAGTGCTCTTGCCTATAACAAAGATCCTTAACCTCTCTCTAACCTTGTCACAATTCCCACAGGCCTGGAAAACTGCTCTTGTCACCCCAGTACATAAGTCAGGTGACCACAACAATTATCATCCAATATCTATCCCCCTTCCCCTATTCAAGGGGCTAGAAGGAATTGTTGCCAACCAGCTTGTGGATTATCTTGAAAAATACTCCCTCCAATGCCCAAAACAACATGGCTTCAGAAAGGGGCACAGCACAACCACTGCTCTACTCAAATTCACCAGTTTAATTCAACAATCGCTTGACCAAGGCAGTCTTGTTGAAGCAGGCTTTATTGATTTAACGAAGGCATTTGATGCTGTTAACCTCCCAATCCTACTCAATCAACTATCTAAAACTGGACTCTCACCCGATACACTGTAATGGTTCAAAAGCTACCTTGGTGACAGATCGCAATGGGTGACAATATCAAATATTGTATCTGAAGAGCACCCAGTCCTTTCTGGAGTCCCACAAGGGTCAATGCTAGGGCCACTCCTCTTCAGCATCTCCCTGAACAACCTACCGTCTGCCTGTCACCAACGGTCCCTCCTCTATCAGATGATGCTATCATCTTTGCAAGTCACTCAGATCCAATCCTGCTCGAAAGCAACCTGCAACTCGGTTTAGCTGAACAATGGTTCAGCACACACAGACTGGTACTAAATTACAAGAAGACTAAGGTCCTGTTGTTCTCGTCTTCATGCAACAAACACAAGGCTCATCCCCTCAGGATCATGAATAACCAAGGAACCCCCCTTGAACAAATCCAGCACTTCAAGTACTTGGGTGTAACCTTGGACAGTCCCCTCACCTATGTGCCCCATATTGAGAATGTTGCCAGGACTGTTAATATTAGGACTGTGCTCCTTTATCGACATAGAAAGAGTCAAATCCTGAAGCTCTAAAAGTTGCAATCCACAGTTCGGTATTGTCGGTCATTGACTATGGTCTAGTCATCTACAGAGCTGCCACCACCACAACACTCAACAGACTCACTGTCACTCTGAACAAGACCTGTAGGCTTATCACAGGTGCTGCTTGTCTCACCCACACTTGTGAGCTCTATGTTCAATCTGGATGGCTGCAGCTAAGCAGCAGTATTAAAAATCAAACATGCCTTCTTATGAAAAAGGTGCTCCCTGGACTCTTTCCACTGGATGTGGGCTACCTCCTTAACAAATCCCCCAAGACCCAGCACACTCGAAGCTCAGTAGCCAAGCTCCTCCTTCTCCCTAGGTGCCAGACCACTCAATGCCATCAATCCTTTCTTTTTTGAGCCCCTTCCTGGTTCAATGGCCTGCCCTATGAACTGGCCAACCTACCCAAGCTTGGTCAGTTCAAGCATATGCTCAGACTACATTTCAATTCTGGAAAGTCTTGCAACTGTACCCCTTAACTATTAGGCATTACAGCTCCTCTCTTCCCTCCCCTCCCCCTACTCTTTCTTCCCCCTCTACTATCTCTTCCCCCCCACTACAACTCACTCTAGCTGGAGTCTTAGATCTCCTACCCACTATGGAATTCACCACCCCTCTTTTCTTCTGCCCCCGCACCCTCCTTCTTCTTACCTTCCCTCTCCCTACCTCATGCCCACCAAATCATTACTATGACCATGCCTGTGGCTGCTACCTGTCTCCCCCCAGGTCCTATGCTCCCCATCCCACCCTCTTTTCCGCCTGATAACTACTTGCTCCCTTCCTCCTTGTTAGCATTGGCTAGTTATATGTGCCATTAATTGTACTGCATTTTTGTAACTCAGTTTGTTAATTCTCCTTATCCCAGGTTGTAACCTTCCCCCACTGATCTGAAATCCCTCATTAACCTGTTGCTTGATGCATTTTCAAACTGTAACTCTGACGTCTATTGCTTGATGACTGCTGTGGAATCATTCTGCATGCCACCCACTGCACTATTCTCTTGCTGTTCTCTTGATTGATTTATTATTTTATTTGCATTTGTCTGTTCTATATCTCTTTGTTATTCCCCCTTCCCGACTGATGTGGAACCTTTAAACATAGAAACATAGAATTTGACGGCAGATAAGGACCGCTTGGCCCACCCAGTCTGCCCATTTCCCTACCTACTGGATAAGCTGCAGATCCTAGTTAACCAGCAGCCTACTTCTTCCTACCCCCACCCCCCAGAATTGCCTTATGACTATCCCATGCATGCTTGAATTCCACCACTGATTTTGACTCCACAACCTCCTCTGGAAGGCCATTCCATGCATCCACAACCTCTCTGTGAAAAAATACTTAAATTACCTCTGAGCTGCCCACCCCCATCTTCAAATTGTGCCCTCTTGTTCTTGCACACTTTTTTTGAAAGATGCTACCCTCTTGGACTTTGTTGATTCCTTGAGGTACTTGGAAGTTTCTATCATGTCCCCTCTCTCCTTTCCTCGAGGCTATACATATTAAGCTCCTTAAGTCTCTCTTCATATGTCTTCCGGTGCAGACCTTGCACCATTTTAGTTGCCCTCCTCTGGACAGCTTCCATCCTGTCTATGTCTTTGTGGAGATTGGGTCTCCAGAACTGCACACAGTACTCCAGATGGGGTCTCACCAGCTGTCTGTACAGAGGGATAATAACTTCCTGTTTTCTACTGGTGATGCCTCTCCCTATGCATCCCAGTATCCCCCCAGCCCTCCTTGCTGCCCTCTCACATTGCTTGCCCATCTTTAGGTCATCTGATGACTACCCCCAGGTCCCTTTCCATTTTTGTTTTGTTAGTATCTCACCCCCATTGTGTACTTCTTCCCTGGGTTTTGTTTCCAGGTGCATTACCTTGCCCTTCTTAGCATTGAATCTAAGCTGCCATACATTTGACCATTCCTCTAACCTTGCCAAGTCCTTCTCATCCTTTCCACCCCACCCTGTGCATCAACTCTGTTGCAGATCTTAGTATCATCTGCAAAGAGACATACTTTTCCTTCCAGTTCTTCTGCAATGTCGCTTATAAAGACATTGAAGAGGACCGTCCTAATACTGAACTCCCTGTACACTCTAACTAGTAACCCTCCTTCTTCTGAGTGGACTCCATTTACTATTACTCTCTGTGTCCTATTCTCCAGCCAATTCTTTACCCAGACTGTCATCTTGGGACCCACTCCCAGGCTGGCTAACTTGTATATTAATCTTTGTGTAGGACTGTGTCAAATGCCTTGCTAAAGTCTAGGTAGGCCATGTCCACAGCCCCTCCCTGATCTACTACTTTGGTCACCCAGTCAAAGAAATCTATCAGATTCGTCTGACATGACCTTTCCGCTGTGAATCCATGCTGCCTTTGTAAATGAACTGCTCGGTGCTCAAAAGTATTTGTAATCTGAGATTGAATAAATATAAAATTAAAAAATTGATCTGAGCAGGTATCGAATCGAGCTAAGACCCATCATTCATCTGGGTCTGCTAAGTGTTTGCATAACTTCCAGTGAAGATCCCTGTGAACCAAAATGTACACACCTTTTTTTGTTTGCTACAGCAGTACTGTGAACTTTGAGATAGAAACATAGAAACATAGACTTTGACGACAGACTTTCACAGAAAGGGTGGTAGATGCATGGAATGGCTTACCACAAGAAGTGGTGGCTATGAATACAGTGCAGGGCTTCAAACATGCATGGGATAGGCATAAGGGAGCAATACAAATGACTATGAATAGATAGGTCACTGACAAAGGCCAATGGCACATTTATAAGGTAGAAAAAGAAATGGGCAGACTGGATGGGCCATGCGGTCCTTATCTGCCGTCAACTTCTATGTTTCTATGTTTCTATGACAGAATAGGACCGCTAGGTCCATTTAGTCTGCCCATTTCCCTACCTACAGGATAGGCCGCAGATCCTAGTTAACCAACAGCCTATATCTTCCTGCCCCCCACAAGAATTGCCTTATGTCTGTCCCATGCATTCTTGAATTCTCCCACAGTTTTAGACCCCACAACTTCCTCAGGAAGGCTGTTCCATGCATCCACTACCCTCTCTGTGAAATAATACTTCCTCACATTGCCCCTGAACCGCTCTCCTTCTATCTTTAAATTGTGTCCCCTTGTTCTTGCAAGTCTCTTTTTCTGAAAGATGCTACCCTCTTGGACTTTGTTGATTCCCTTGAGGTACTTGAAAGTTTCTATCATGTCCCCCCTCTCCCTTCTTTCCTCAAGGGTATACATATTAAGCTCCTTTAGTCTCTCCTCATATGGCTTCTCTTGCAGACCCTGCACCATTTTAGTTGCCCTCCTCTGACTGCCTCTATCCTGTCTATGTCCTTGCGGAGATGGGGTCTCCAGAACTGGACACAGTATTCCAGATGGGGTCTCACCAACTGTCTGTACAGAGGATAACAACTTCCTGTTTTCTGCTGCTGATGCCTCTCCCTATACATCCCAGTATACCCCCGGCCCTCCCTACTGCCTTCTCACATTGCTTGCTAACCTTAAGGTCATCTGATATGATTACCCCCAGGTCCCTTTCCTGTTTTGTTGTTGTTACTACCTCCCCACCCATTGTGTATTCTTCCCCATGGTTCTTGTTTCCCAGGTGCATTATTTTGCACTTTTTTGCATTGAATCCTAGCTGCCATACGTCTGACCATTCCTCCAACCTTGCCAAGTCCCTTTTCATCCTTTCCACGCCTCCTTGTGTATCAACCCTGTTGCAGATCTTTGTGTCATCTGCAAAAAGGCATACTTTTCCTTCCAGTCCCTCTGCAATGTCACTGATGAAGACATTAAAAAGGACTGGACCCAATACTGAACCCTGCGGTACCCCACTAGTAACCGCCTTTTCTTCAGAGTGGACTCCATTTACAATTACCTTCTGTGTCCTGTTGTCCAGCCAATGTTTTACCAGGCTACCACCCTGGGACCCACTCCCAGGCTGGTTAATTTGACTAATAATCTTTGTGTGGGACTGTGTCAAATGCCCTTGCAAGTCTAGGTAGGCCATGTCCACAGCCCCTCCTGGTCTACTACTTTGGTCACCCAGTCAAAGAAACTATTAGATCTGCCTGACATGACCTTCCGCCAGAACCCATGCTGCCTTTGGATCCTGTGCTCCACTGACCTCTAGGTACTCAACTATTCTTTCCTTCAGAAGTGACTCCATCACTTTCCCTACCACAGAGGTCAGACTGACAGGTCTGTAGTTTCCTGCCTCTGTCTTGGTCCCACTTTTGTGAAGGGGAATCACATCCGCCTTCCTCCAGTCCTCGGGTACCACACCATCCTCCCATGATTTATTAAAAGAGTAGCCAGTGGTTTCACTAGTTCCACCAACCCTCTGCCCAGTTTCTGTGTGTCTGACCCAGCCAGCTTTGTTTATTGCAAAAGGACCAGCTGAGAGCACAAGCAGCGCAGATATATCAGCACCTGCTTTCACTTCACCTGGGGAGATAGGACCCCAAAGATTCAGGTGTGAAATCGAATATCAGTCACGTTGGATGAGTAAGATTAGAAACTTCAGGGTGGGACTGACTAAAGCTAGTTGGATCAGATACCACACACTGTAAAATCTGATGGGCCAGATCCCTGCTTCCCACCTGCACAGTAAAACAGTCTCAAGGTGTATGTCTGAGAGGGCTAAGTAGGGAGAGTGTCCCCTGGACACGGCATGGCCCCCAGGACATTAAGACTAAGAGCTTAAGACATAAATGCCACATACAAAGCACATTGTCACTAGTAACCTGAGAACAAAAATTAACTGTAACCATAAATGCAGAAAAAACTTATACATGAGAACTATCAGGGTATAGGCTGGACTCAAAAGATTATCCCTAAGTCCACCTAATATCCTCTAGGAGGTACAGTAAAGCTGCTGCAGATAGCACTGTATTGGTTACCAACAGGTAGCAGCAGGAGGAGCTCGGGTGGGGGGGATGTGAAAGAGGTTGTTCCTACCCCATTCCTGCTGAGTCTGTAAAGAAGTGTTAGTGTGCTTTTGGAAGGGTTAAATGAGACTACATTTCAATGTCAGTTCATGGGGCCCAATTAACTTCTATGGGGACCAACACTTGAGTGCCCCATTGCCATCAACCACTGGGGGTGATTCTGACAAGGGTAAGACCAAGTTTCCTGTGGGCTTGGACCCTGGTATGCCAGTTGGGTGGGGGGGGCAGACTGCATCTACTACCATTCATGTGTGTACTATGTTAGAAAGAAATGAAAAGGTTGCTTTCTGGGGACTCACAGTACCCCTCCAAGGTTGCAATGAGCTATTGCCTTATGAGCCACCCAGGTAAGCCATAGTTTTTCTTGAAGAGCATTTTGGCAAAGGAGATGAGCTGGGGCTCAAGTAAAGAGCTCCTTACAGAGTAGGACTGGGATAGCTGATCACCAGGATGGATAGCAGCTATGAAGCCACTCTCACTTCCTCCCTCCATGATGGGGGGACCAGTGAGTAGAACGGAGTACTGCAGATTGGCTTGGTTTGTAGTCTTGCGCTATTGTGCCCCCATAGTAGCATTACTGTTCTACCTGAAACCAGAGACCCTATTGTTGGTATGTTGGTGTGGGGTAGATGGGTTAGCAGTGGAATGGCACCACCCAAATACCAGGATCTATTTCATCAACAAGGTAGCTGCCATTTTCTTCTGCAGTTTCTGTTGCTGCCTTCCCCTGCAAGCAATAGGTGGAGGTAGAGGAGGGACTGTACCAGGTGGAGAAGGGTTTTGAAGGAGGGAGATAAGAGACAAAGAAGAGAAAAAAAAAGATAAGGAACAGGTAGAAAGAGGGTATAAAAAAGAGTACACCCTAGCAGCACAGCAGGGTTGACTGTCTCCCCCTCCTGAGAATTGTTATACACATTTTATGACATGGCTAAGTTGAGGGGATGACTAAGCCATTCTTTCCCTGAAGTCAGAATAAGAAGATTTACTAACTTAGGCAGGGACAGCATGGGACATTCACAGAAGTGATGACCTCTGCAGTGATGTTTACAGACATAACCTTCACCCACCCAACATCAGGAGTGTTCATATACCAGCAGTGTGAACATACCATAACCCAACCCAGTACAGTACAGCAATTAGTGTAACCCTGATGCTGTCACACCAAGGGCTACTACCCCCGGCCTGTTTGCAGGTTGAGGGGTCTGGGTTCAGAATTATTGAGTACTGTGGTCCTCCTACCTACAGTGGTACTACAATAATGGTGCCTCCACCCAGAGAATTGCTTATGTGGGTAACTAGCAACACTGGTACAGTCCTCAGGGAAGCTGTAACCACCCACAATCCAACCTAATGGCACTGCACACTTTGATTTATAATTACAGTACTCATCCTTAGAGCACAGTTTTGTAAAACACATTAATGATATGCTCATGTACCAAGCAGTTACACACCGGGCCTGGATTTCTGGTAACAACTGGACCCCCCCTGTAAAAGACAGTTTCAAACACAACCATACGCTTTCAGAGTACTTAGCAATCAGTTCAGCAACTTCAGACCTAGTAATGATATGCTCATGAATCAGATGAACCTTAAACAACAAATCAGGTTTATTGAGGGGGCTTGAATAGGGCAGGGGGTGAGAATTTAGGCAAATGAGTATTGTGCTGGAGTCAAGTAGATTGCCATTACTGTTCATCAGTCTAGTTTCTGAATTAATCAGTTTATCACACAGCTGGGTACCCAGGGTAGAAGTGGGAGTAGGTCTGAAGCATTGCTACAGGTAGGCTGGTGTTGCAGCTGGTTGGGGCCCTTGATGGAAGAAAATGCATTATTACACAGATGAAACAACTTGGTATTTATCACACAATTATATTCCCTGGCCGGATGGCCTGTAATCACAGTTAACTGTAACCCAAGCTTATGTGACAAATCAGCTGACACAAGCATTTATTGGATTGTTGCAGGGGGCTATCCTGGTAGTACTCACTGCACCCAGGCAGGCAGAAGACCACTGGAATTACTGGCTTTATAGGCTGCTGGTAGGGGCCAAGGCTGATACAACTCACCTCCTCTTCATGGCCTTTCCCTGTAGGTAGCCACAACCTACAGGTTGTTTATCCACAGGGGCTGATTCCCCAATACTGGTCTCTCACCATACTGATGATGGCACTAGTGTAGGAACAGTCTATTAGGTCAATCAGTGACTGTTTTGCTGAGGCTGGTCACTCTGGACTGCCAGACCAGGAAAACCCCATGTCAGTCTCCCCCTCTTGGCACTTGGAAGGAGACTTGCTCCACAGCTGCTGACTCCATGCTTAAAACAGGAGTTCCTGGAGCACTCTCCACACAACAGATCTGTATCACCCTGAGGTGATTGGAAGGACAAATGTTCTGTTCTCACAATTTAAATAAACTTCCCTTTTTCAGCTCTCAGCTGCAGAAACCACACTTGTCTGCTGGTTGCAGTCCTGGGTTCGATCGATCCCTCTCAGGAATCAAGACAGCTCACAGGGAGGCAGAACAGGCCTTTCCCTGTGAAGATAGCTGAGCATATGGCTTCCACCTTCTTCACACACTCAAGCTGGACTGTGCACTTAGTTTTTCCAGTCCCACTATCAGTTTGGGTTCCCGTATTCTGGTTGGTCGCCAGTCACAGTCTGAGTGTTCCCATTGGTAAGTTTAGGCACCAACTGGAAAGTTCACAGTTTCACTAAGAAGGCAGTGTAATTAGGACCCCTTGAGGACCCCTGAGTTCTGATTAGTCCAATTACAGGAGTTACAGACCAAGCATGGTGACTCCCATTTCAGAGGCTTATACAGTAACTGTAAACAATTTCTTTATTTAATAGCAGTAAGACTTTGAGTGTTAACATTTATAGTGCATGACAAGGGCTCCTTCTGCACTGTAATCGATGGCAGAATAGAGTAGATCAGTACAATGCTTGCCTGGCTGTGAGCTTTGTTATACTTGGACCCAGTACTGGCTATTTATACTATACTGAGGTTGAACTTCTTAAAGGGACCGCATGGCAGCATAGCTCTGTACACTCACACAGGACAACAGGACATTAGTATCAGCCAAGATATGGTACTTAAGGAGTTATTAAGATTACGAATATCCTCCTCTTCAGGTCCAGATAACACAGATTCTGTAGTTTGGAAACATCTTTCTGATGTGGTAGCAAGTCCATTGACCAACATATTTAATAAATCTCTTTCAACTGGTGTGATTCCACTTCACTGGTGAAGTGCAACTGTAGTGCCAATATATAAACAAGCATTTGTCAATGCCGAATGTTGATTGTGTTGGTCCGCTGAGCTCGCTCAGTGGACCTCTGTCATTGACTCAGTCTGTTTGTCCCGGTGCTGCAGGCTGCTCTTTTGTACGGGGCTGCTGCCTGCATTGGCACCTTGTTCTGCCAAGGAAGAAATTTGCAGCTGTCCCGACAGAGCTCCATTGAGGTGGCTCACTCCCCCTCTCTCAGCTGCTCATTCTGTTTCTCCTGGCACTGCAGGCTGCCCTTTTGTACTGGGCTCCTGCCTGTTTTGGTGGCTTTTTCTGCCCACAAAGAAATCCACAGCTGTTCCGACACAGCTCCTTCGAGGTCGCTCACTTCCCCTGTCTCACTCACTCCTTCTGGTTCTCCCAGCGCTGCAGGCTGCCCTTTTGTACTAGGCTGCTGCCTCTGTTGGCGCCTTTTTCTGCCACAAAGAAATCTTCAGCAGTCCCAACAAAGCTCCGTTGAGCTCACTCACTCCCCTTCTCTCACTCACTCATTCCATTTCTGCCAGCGCTGCAGGTTGCCCTTGTCTACTGGGCTCCTGCCTGCGTTGGTGCCTTCTTATGCCCACAAAGAAACTTGCAGCAGTTACAATACAGCTCTGCTGAGCTCGCTCACTCACTCATTCTGGTTTTCCTGCTACTGCATGGTGCCCTTTTGTACTGTGCCCCTGTGTGCATTACTGCCTTTTTCTGCCCACAAACAAATCTGCAGCAGTCCCAACAGAGCTCCGTTGAGCTCACTGACTCCCTCTCTCTCAGTCGCTCATTCTGTATCTCCTGACGCTGCAGGCTGCCCTTTTGTACTGGGCTTCTGCCTGCATTGGCAGCTTTTTCTGGCCAGAAAGAAATCTGAAGGAGTCCCGACACAGCTCCATTGAGCTCGCTCACTCCCCCTCTGTCATTCATGCATTCCGCTTCTGCCAGCGCTGCAAGCTGGGGTTTTGTACTGAGCTCCTGCCTGCATTACCACATTTTCTGCCCACAAAGAAATCCACAGCAGTCACAACAGAGCTCCGTTGAGCTCGCTCACTACCACTCTGTCACTCGCTCATTCAACTTCTCTTGGCGCTGCAGACTGTGCTTTTGCATGCCGCTCCTGGCTGCATTGGCACCTTTGTCTGTCCACAAAGAAATCCGCAGCTGTCCCGACAGAGCTCCATTGAGGTCACTCAGTCTCCCTCTCTCTCATGCGCTCATTCTGTTTGTCCTGGTGCTGCAAGCTGCCCTTTTGTACGGTGCTCCTGCCTGCGTTGGCACCTTTTTCTGCCCACAAAGAAAACCGCAGCAATCCTGATAGAGCTCTGTTGAGCTCACTAAGTCCCCCTGTCTCACTCGCTCGTACTGTTTCTCTCACAACTGCAGACTGGCCTTTTGTACTGGGCCCCTGCCTGCACTGAAGTCTTTTTCTGCCCACAAAGAAATCCGCAGCAGTCCTGACAGCACTTCGGTGAGTTCGCTCACTCCCCCTCCCTCACTCGCTCTATCGTTCTGTTTCTCCCAGTGCTGCAGGCTGCCCTTTTGTACTGGGCTCTTGTGTTGGGGCCTTTGTCTGCCCACAAACAAATCTGCAGCAGTTCCGACAGAGCTCAGTTGAGCTCAGTCACTCGCCCCTCTCACTCGTTGATCTTAATCTGTCCAAACACTGATTTCCCAGAGTGACCGTGCTATTCTCAGGCAGGAGTGCAAAAACATATTTTAGCCAGGATGTGAAAAAATGACAGCTGTAGTGTTCATAAGGAGGTGTGAAAAAATGGCACTGTTGAAAATGTGGCATGACAATATTACAAATTTGCGAAGTTACAAGGGTGTGTGGAAACAGTTCAACGCACGCTTGTAACACAGTCATGTTATGGAGTTTTGCCACCAAATTTTCAACATAGGGATTTTAAGACCTCTGCTCATGACCAGTGCCACTGTCATTTTTTTAATCTGTCCCGAACACTGGTTTCCCATAGTGACCACGTTATTCTGCGCCGGAACTGTGAAAACACATTTCGGTCAGGATGTGAAAAATGACAGCTGTACTGCTTATGAGGAGGTGTGACAAAATGCCACTGTTGAAAATGTGGTGTGACAATACCTATATAGGCACTGCCTTATGACATCACATCCTCTACTTCATTATTTTAAGTCCCCACTTTTCCATTTGCAGGTTATACCTACCAGCCACTAGAGGGACCCACACACTCCACTACCTGTCTTCCTCCCTCCGACTTCCTGGAACCCTTCTAACCTCCTGTGCCACTTCTCTCCTACCTCTGCCCACACCTCTCCCAGCACCTAGCCCCACCTCCTGACTGCACCACCAAACCTACACCCAGTGACCACTAGGAGTCACTATTTCTCACCCTGTTTTCAGACCCAACCCAGCCTGCATCAGACCCTTAGAACGTGGATCACTGCTCTCACCCAGGTACTTTTATAGCTGCCCTGGCAGAGACTCGAACCTTGTACTTTATCCACCAAAGTCCGTGTCACTACCACTAATCCAAAGTGGCATTCACACTTTCTGGAAGATGACCTAAATACTTCTACCTTTCTACCCTACTGCTACCACAAGAGCTATGTTAGTTGTTAGTCCACCTCTTCTTAAAATGCCTCCCCCTCATCTACTTTCTAGTACCCTCATCCCACCACCAGTCATCTCCCCCAGCTCACCGATACCAGCTCCAACAATTCTCTCTGACATAGTTCAATCTCACCCTTCACTGACCATGTGCACTGGCCCACAGCACCTATCCCCTGGGTACCTCCCCACCACCTACCCAGGCTCCCTTTGGCAGCTAATCATTCTCGCTCTCCCAAAATGGCAAACCATACCCATTCCCTGTTCCCTGAAGGTCCCCTCCCCATCCCCACATGTCCATTGGAAGCCTACACATCAGCGCTCCCTGGCCAGAGCCGTGGTCCTCCTTCTACTCTTAACAGGCAATGTACATCCTAACCCAGACCCCAATCAGACCAGCCCACCAGGTAGGTCCCCCGGTCTGAGCATTGCCTCCATGAATATATGCAGCATATTGAAAAATATGATACCCTCCAATGCTGGGTCATGCTGCACAAACCAGACGTCATTGCACTGGTGGAAACCTGACTATCAAAGTCCACCCCTGACTCCTTTGTCTCCCTCCCTGGCTACACCCTACACAGGGAGGATCGTGTAGGCAAACATATGGGTGGCTGTGCAATCTATACCAGGGAAACACTCACTTGTAAAGCACTCCCTGCTCCAGCCCTTGCAAGCGGGGCTCAGGCCCTTACCGTTAAACTTACTCCAGACCCCTCCATGGGCCCCCTTTATTTCACCACTGCCTACATTCCCCCAAAGAACCAAAACCTGGCACTATTATCCTTAACTGATTATCTTGCCACTCTCCCTCACAAGGCAGAACAAGTCCTTGTGGGGGAACTTAACGTGAACTGGCTCAGCACCACCTCCTCCACCACCCGGGGCTCCTTCATGACCATTGATCTGACACAACTCATTTCCCAACCCACAAGAGTAAACCCTAAGAGAGGCACCAACACCCTCCTAGATGTTATCATTACCAACTGCCCCAAAAAGTCCTGGACATCCAAGTCCTCCCTGACTCACTCAGTGACCATTCCCTTATCCTATTCCGCTGGGTGACCCCCTCGCCCCAACTCACAGCCCAGCCCACACTCCGCCGGCATTTCAGACCAGGTGGGCTGAAAAACCTCAAGCAATTTCTTGCCCAGATAAACTGGTCCCCCATTCACCATGCTCCTGACATAGATACTGCCCTTTCCTTCTTTTCCCAAACCTTTAACAAAGCCTGCAACCTCTTCACACCCTTCACGGCTGCCCGAACCAAAAAACATAAGTGCCCTGGATTACTCCTGCCCTATTACAGTTGCTCAGGCTTAGGGATAACCTATGGCACCTTGCCACAGAAACAGGCTGGAGGGGGGAGATCACGTGATGCAGAGCAGGAGCTAACAGCAGCCTCCTAGAGCTCCCTCCACTCGTCTCAAATATAGAGTTTTTTTCTAGGTCCTGGCAACCCCCTCTCAGCCTGGGAGGACATCGGAAGGTGTATACCAGCGTCTACTAAAAGAAATGGAGGCAGATTTTAAAGACCCGCTGCCTAAACATACACCCCCATCAACTCCCGAGAAGGCCCCAAGAAAGCCCGGGCCTCGGGTACTCAACACTCGACTTCAGTGCCAAGCATCCCAGAAGCAGAACCACTCACCCTTGCCAATTTCTTGAAGGAATTTCAACTGTTTCATGAGGAGATGAAGGAACTCACAGCCGAGTGTAAAAATGTGTCCACGTTATTGAGGATCTGACTTCAGGGCAACAGACGCTGAGGCTCGAATTATCTCGCTTGAACGGAAGCAGGACAAGCTGGCTCTAGACACCACGGCGATGAGGCAACGGATCGCCAAGCTAGAAAGCAAGGTCGAGGACCTTGAAGGCCGATCTCGCCGAAACAACGTGGTCATAATAGGACTCCCAGAGAAAGAGGAGGGCTCGGATCCAGTTAAATTTGCCCAGCGCTTTACTCAGAAAATAGCCGGCCCTCTCCTTTTGGACAAACGTATGTCATTGAGAGGGCACATAGGGCGTTAAGGGCTATGCCTCCGACTGGGGCGCCACCCCGCACGTTTATTTTTAAATTTCTAAATTACTTGGAAAGGCAGCATTTCTTAAATAAATCCAGAGTCCTCAAAGAAATATCCTGGGAAGGGGCACGTTTAAGAGTGGTTCAAGACTTGCCAATATCTATTCGGCAGAGAAGAGCTTAATTTCATACTCTCATCTCCAAATTAATTGTCAGCAAACATTCGTTTCGGATGAGATATCCAGCTAGATTTCAAGTGCTGGCAAATGACATTTGGCATACATTTGACAATGCATTCTGCACTACTGGGGCTGAAGCAGCTGTTCCCGACCTATTTCGGGACCCATGAGGAGGTTTTCCTTGGTGCAGTTCCTTAAAATCTGGTCTGATGGGGTGATCCTGTCATAGGATGAAGTTGTGGATCCCTGGTAGTTCCTGCCTAGAAGAGGCTACAAAGAACTTGACTTTTAGTATCTCGGCTAGTGCCTTTTTTTTTTTCTTTTCTCTCTATTATGCACGTCCCTAGAGGCATAGAAGCTAACAAATTGCAGATGCAACACCTCGATACCTAACCTGTCTGGTCCTGAGGCACCCATGGGTGATGTGAGGGTAAAGAGAAGAGGAAGATACCGTACCAGAGGTGACTCAAGGTCTACAGAACTGTGATGTAATTAGTTGCTTTAGTATAGTACCGGGATCTATCACTGGGGTTACTAGTTAAGGTTAACTAATAGACCCTCTGCCTTTTTAGGTTTATCATAAACCACTTTTTTTTTTTTTTGTCAATTTAATAAGATGATTTATCAAGACTCCTGGGGATGGATCAAAATGTTGGGTGGAGAGAGAGGGATAGAGTTAAGTTAAGATAATATTAACTTGGTTAATTGTGGAATGGACCTAGATGTAGAAGTATTAGCACGGGTGGGGGGACGGAGTTTCTCATTGTTCTGGGATCATGTTCATTGATAGTTTGGGAGGGCCTGGGGTGGAGGGGTTGTCGGGGTGTTGGCTATGTGACTGTTACGGGTTTTTGGGTATTTTTGGGGGGAAGGGGACCTTTTGCACAGCACTCTTTATTTACCGAGTTTTAATAGTGCAGGGCTGGTATCTTGATTATTCAGATTTTGATCAGTCCTTCACGATGGCTAGGCACATTAATGTGGTAACCTGGAATGTGCATGGACTTCGCCATAAGTCTAAACAATATAAGATTTTAAAGCATTTAGATTACGTAAAAGCAGATATTATGTTTTTACAAGAGACTCATTTGTCGAAAGCTGAAAGCAGCCAGCTGCGTAGATTGCAAGTTGACCAGATTTTCGCCTCAGAAGGGAGCTCCCAAAGTAGAGGGGTAATGATTATGATTCGCAAATCAGTCCCTTTTCTTCCAATTCAAGTGTTTGAAGACAGGTGTGGGAGGTATATTTTTGTAAGGGGCACCTTACTGACTTTAGAAATTATTTTGGGCTCAATTTATGGCCCTAACACTGACACCCCAAGCTTCTTTGTCCATATTATGGAGTTACTCTCCTCTTGGAGTAGCCTGCCAATGGTGATAGGGGGTGACTTTAATCTGGTCATGGACCCGTCAATAGATAGATCTCACTCTATTGGGAAAGGATTAACCCCGGGGCAGAAAGCTGTTAGAGAGATGATGGATGGATTAGGCTTGTGTGATGTCTGGAGAGTGCTTCATCCCATGAAGTGGGATTTCACCTTCGTCTCACAAGTGCATAACACCCTATCCAGGATAGACTATGTTCTAATCTCAAATACTCTCCTGGCTGGGGTGCTAGACACGGATATTGTTTCTGGGCCTTTATCGGACCACTCCATTGTAAAATGTCTTCTTACTTTTTCTGCTCTACCTAAAACCCGGGAACAGATGGAAGATTAACAATCAGTTGCTGAAGGACCCCAAGCTGGTCAGATATCTATCAGCACAAATAACAGAATTTACTTCCCTCAATCTAAATTCCACTAATAAACCTGATATGGAGTGGGGGGCTTTTAAAGCTTTTATCCAGGGTATCTTGATTGGTCTGGCCTCCCGGAAAAAAAGGGAAAAGCTGAATGTTATCTCTGACTTGCTATCCAAAATCCGAGACAAGGAACGGGGCCTAACCGATTCATCCTCAGAGGCCTATAGACAGGATTTAATTATGTTAAGGGATTCGTACCTCAAACTGCTAAATGAGCAAGCTGAGTGGGCATTCATAAAATCTAAGGCTATTTTTACAGACCAAGGGAAAAGGCCGGCGACTTTTAGCCAGAAGAGTTAAGCAATTAGAGTCTTCCAGGTGGGTGCCAGCTATTCGTTCCCAGAGAGGATACCATCATAACCTCCCTGAAGACATTTTAAATGAGTTTGTGAATTACTTTAAAGGGATTTACGGGCCCATGAAAGACCCTCCATCCGAAGACAAGATTGACCGCTTTCTAGGGGAACTAAATTTTCCATCATTGGGTGAGTCTGATCGGCTTCTGCTGCTGGCCCCCATCATGGCAGAAGAAGTAGACCAGGTCATCAAGTCCCTCCCATTAGATAGAACACCTGGCCCAGATGGCCTCTCCGCCAACTTTTATAAGACCTTTTCCAAGGAATTAACTCCCTCTCTGTTACGACTGTTTCAATGTATTTTGGAAGGTGGGGCCTCTGATAATTCTCTTTTTGAAGCCTTAATTGTCCTTTTGCCTAAGCCGGGCAAGCCCTCCGATCTTGTCGCCAATTATAGACCCATTTCCCTCCTTAATCAGGATATTAAAATTCTCACCAAGTTATTGGCTGACAGACTAAATAAGGTCCTTCCCGGCCTAATTGGACCAGAGCAGGTGGGTTTTATGAAGGGTAGATCCTCTGCCGATCACTTGAGGATCTTGGCTCATGTCTTCTCGGCCTCCAGGGATTCTGATCAGTCCATGGTTTTGGTTTCCCTGGATGCCGAGAAGGCCTTTGATAGGGTATACAGTAACTTCCTCATAAAAGCTATGAGATGTTTTGGTTTTCCTCAAAAATTCTTGGGATGGATTCAAGCTATTCATAAATCTCCATCAGCAAGAATTACATGCAATGGAGTTACCTCATCCTTATTTAGACTCTTCCTAGGTACTAGACAAGGTTGCACCCTCTCTCCACTCCTTTTTAACCTATATATTGAACCCCTTATTGTACGAGTTAAACAGGAATGAGGAATTCAGGGTATCCAAATTTGGGGGCGCACACTGAAAATTTTGGCATATGCAGATGATCTTCTTTTGCAGATCTCACAGCCATCCTCTTCCATCCCAGCCTTGTTAGATATTATTGATGAGTTCGGTATTATTGCCAATTATAAGCTTAATATTAGCAAATCGGTGGTTTTCCCCCTAAATTTTAGGACATGTGCACAGGAGATTGCCCTTCGGGCTGGCTTGGAATGGTAAGCTCATCAAATATTTAGGCCTTACGTTAACTAGTGACACATCCCGCCTAATACAAAACAATTTGGACCCGGTGTTACACGATATTGAGACTGATTTACAGAGACGGGCGATTATCCCTTTTTCTATTTGGGGCAGAATTAATCTGGTAAAAATGAATGTTTTTCCCCGGTTATTTTACCCCATTAGTATGTTAAATATCTGGCTTCCGCTTAAATGGTTTAAAAAAGTACACAGAATCATTTCCGGTTTCATTTGGAACTACAAGAGACCCAGATTGTCCTATTTCAAATTGTCCGCCCCAAAGAAGTCTGAGGCCTGAGACTTCTCACTTTCCGTTATATTACTGGGCTAGTCATGCCTCAAATACCTCTGTTGGCTTAAAAACGGATGATTTACGGGCTGACAATTATACACCACTATGGTTAGAGTTAGAGGTATCTCGGATTGTGGACGCTGGCCTCAGGCCTGAGGCCTTGATATACTGTCCATTGAAAATTCTTCCTCCATTTTGCGAAAATCCCCATAGAAACCTCTCAGTTAGAGTACACACACACTCTGTTCTTTCTAAACTATTGTCACACCCGGATCCGGCTCAACCAATAATGGGCAATCCTAACTTTGTGATAGATGGAATGCCTATTCAAAACATCTGGTTACCCCTATTGGAAAAGGTGACGGTTAGAGATTTACTTGATGAGGGGGGCAAATTGCTTACTTCAATGGATATTTTGAGTAAGTTTCAAATTCCCCAGCGTCTGATATTTAAAATTTTCCAACTTCGTCATCTCCTTGTGGGGAAGATGAGCACCTTGTCTTGGGACTGCGGTCTAGGTGATTTTGAAGTTACCTTGATGCCAACAATTGGAAGAGCTCACGCTATTTCGGGTATATATTGTACTTTAATTAGCTGGTTACATCCTAACATTTATGCCCCAAACAATATTGGTCGCAATTGTTTCATGAACATGTTTTTAACTGGGAAGCAATTTGGAGGGCTTGCCATAACTTCTTAGTCCAAGACAGGTTGAGGTTAATGCAATTTAAACTATTACACAACTCTTATTTCTCCCTGTAAAATTAGCTGAGAAGGGTATGGCTCTCTACTTCCTGTTTCAGATGCCAACAAGGGGTTGAGATTTACTCCATATCTTTTGGCACTGCCCAAAATAATAAAACTATGGGAAAATATTAAGAAAATCTCGATCCCTTTAGGACTTGAAAGCTTATTTACCCGGAGGTTTGCATTTTGGGAGACATGACTAGGATTGATGTCCGATGTAGGAAATATCATATGGGGTTGATATCGGCTTCAGTCAAAAAATTAGTCCTGAGCCATTGGAAAGATAATATTGAGATCTCTTATGGCGAATGGTTGCAGGAATTTCTAGCTAATCTTAGAACAGATAGAACCATTGCAAGTTTACAGTATAAACTCTCCAGCTTTAATCGTATCTGGAGTTCTTTGTACACCTTTTTTTCGGCTTCACGGTAAAAGTTCCTTTCGGTTTAGTTTTCCAGCTAGTTGATTTTAGAGTGCTGTGCAATAGGTGGGCTGTTGGGGTGGGGGTTTGTTTGGGGGTAAGGACTGCATCCTGATAATCTGTTCTTTAACGACAAGTATTTTCGATGTTATTCTGTTTCCCTTCTGGATGTATTCCTTTATGGTATCAAAATTTTAATAAAAGTTGAATTGAAAAAAAAAAAAAGAAACAGGCTGGAGGGCTGACAGACAGGCCTACAAGGCTGCGCAGAATAAGTGCATTTGGGCCATCCAAAAAGCCAAGGCTGACCACTACCAGGCCACTTTCACCTCCTCCTGGGGATGTGCCTGAACTTTCTAGGATAATGTCAAACAATTAAATGGGAGTGCATGCTCCTCTCCCCCATCCCAGGTCACCATTGATGGCACAACCGTTACGGACCCAGCAAACATTGCAAACTACCTTAACACATCCTTTACGGACATTAGCTGTGTCCTCCCCAGTAATTTCTTTGACCCGCCACCCTCCCTATCTGCCCAATCCTCCAATGCCCAAGCTTCTACCTACATAGGGTAACAGCCCAGGAAGCCAGACCCCACCTGGTCAGAGCATTAAAAAGCAATAGTCCCTGCGATGACTCCCTGGACCCCAGCATTCTCTGTCTGGTACTGGATCAGGTCCTTGCCCCACTCACCAGCCTTCTCAACAAATCCTTCTGCCTGGGGCAATTCTCAACTGCATGGAAAACTGCCATTGTTACTCCCATTCACAAAGGTGGTGACAGTTCCTCTGCTGGGAACTACCATCCTATATCTATACTCCCACTCCTCTCCAAAGCCCTAGAAAAGCTGGTTGCCATGCAACTCACTGAATACCTGACCAAACACAACATCCTCTGCCCTGAACAGTATGGTTTCTGTGCAGGACACAGTACTGGCATTGCACTAGTTGAAATTTCAACTTTCCTACACTCCTCTCTGGACTCTGACTCCCTAGCTGGGGCAGTGTTCGTCGACCTCTCAAAGGCATTCAACACTGTCTCCCACCCCCTCCTGCTGGATGCCCTCTGCCACACTGGCTTCTCTACTGCGCCTCTCACCTGGTGCACCAGCTACCTATCTGCCGGCTCCCAATGTGTCAGAATTAATGGGACACTTTCCAAAACTTGTCCCATCTGCTCAGGGGTTCCTCAGGGCTCCATCCTGGGACCCCTACTCTTCTCACTCTACCTCAACACTCTGCCCATTGCATGCACTGGGAAAATTCTGCTGTATGCAGATGATGCCATCATCTTTGCCTCCCACCGTAACCCTATCTCCCTCCAGGACTCCCTACAACTATCCTATAATGGTGCCGAAACCTGGTTTAAAGAGCACAGACTGGTCACTAATCTCAAAAAAAAAACAATGCTCTTTACCCACCCCCAAAACAAAGCCAGCAACTTCCCATTCCATATCCTTCCCTGCTCCAAACAACCACTAGAGCAAGTCCACTCCTACAAGTACCTTGGGTTCTCTTTTGACTCAGCCCTCACCTACCACACCCACATTGATGCACTTGCTTTAGCCACTAATGTGTGACTAGGTATCCTATACTGCTATAAAAACTGTCTCCTCCCCACTGCCCTCCATCTAGCGGTTATATCCTCTATATAATCTCTTGTTGACTATGGCCTACCAGTATACGGTGCTGCTGACACGACAGCCATCAATAAAATTCGACTCATCCTAAATAAGGCATGCAAGCTAATCACTGGAGCCCACAGGCTCATGCATTCGTGTCAGCTCTATGACATGGCAACACTGCTGAATCTAGACGAACACCTACACTACCAAACCTGCCTAATAACAATAAAAACTCTTCTCGGGCTATCCCCACCTGGGCTGACAGACTTCCTCCGCCAAGTCCAACCCTTGGTCTTTACATGGACCTCCTGCAAGGCCACTTTTCTGGTCCCAAGATCTAGGACATCCCGTGGACAGAGGTCCTTCTGCTATAGAGCTCCATCCTGGTATAACTTACTCCCTGCCCCCACCTTGGATGCCCCCACAATTTCCAAATTCAAAGCCACACTTTGAAGCCAGCTATTTAATATGCGTAGCTGCACCTGTCTATAATTGAGGCATAGCTCTCTGTGCCCTGACAATGCCCGCTTGCTGGCATCCACACCACACCTCTTTTAATCCTCACCCATTGCCTATTGAACTGCTATTATCCTGCTGCTTGCTCTTACCATCGTGCAAGAATGTTCCATTATAACCAAACTGGCTTATCTGTTTAACTGTTATAATCACATGTGCTTGCTAACTATGTAACCCATATGCTGTAACCAAAAGGCTGTTATGTATTTGTCCTCAATGTGATGGGGTACCTTTGGAAATGAGCCTCTGGCTCAAAGGTTGTAAACCGATGTACGATTAAATAAATAAATAAATAAATAGTGGAGTCCTTGTCGTTAGACATCTTCAAAAGAAGGTTAGATGAATATTTGCTACATAAGACCATCAATAAATAAACCCACTATGAGTGGGAGACAATTAAATGGGCCTTTAGCCTACTTTGTCTATACACACCAAGTTAACCAAGTTACATGGATTTGTCCTCTCTTTCTGGACTTCTTCCAGGCAGACGAATCTGATAGATTTCTTTGACTAGGTGACCAAAGTAGTAGATCAGGGAGGGGCTGTGGACATGGCCTATCTAGACTTTAGCAAGGCATTTGACACAGTCCCACACAAAAGATTAATATACAAGTTAGCCAGCCTGGGAGTGGGTCCCAAGATGACAGCCTGGGTAAAGAATTGGCTGGAGAATAGGACACAGAGAGTAATAGTAAATGGAGTCCACTCTGAAGAAAGGGGGTTACTAGTGGGGTACCGGAGGTTCAGTATTAGGATCGGTCCTCTTCAATGCCTTTATGCTTTACATTGCAGAGGGACTGGAAGGAAAAGTATGTCTCTTTGCAGATGACACAAAGATCGCAACAGAGTTGATGTATAAGGTGGGGTGGAAAGGATGAGAAGGACTTGGCAAGGTTAGAGGAATGGTCAAATGTGGCAGCTTTAGAGTCAATGCTAAGAAGTGTATAACGCACCTGGGAAACAAAAACCCAAGGGAAGAGTACACAATGGGGGGTGAGATACTAACAAAACAAAATGGAAAGCGACCTGGGGGTAGTCATATCAGATGACCTAAAGGTGGGCAAGCAATGTGAGAGGGCAGCAAGGAGGGCTGGGGGGATACTGGGATGCGTAGGGAGAGGCATCACCAGTAGAAAACAGGAAGTTATTATCCCTCTGTACAGACAGCTGGTGGGACCCCATCTGGAGTACTGAGTGCAGTTCTGGAGACCCAATCTCCGCAAAGACATAGACAGGATGGAAGCTGTCCAGAGGAGGGCAACTAAAATGGTGCAAGGTCTGCACCGAAGACATATGAAGAGAGTTAACAAGCTTAATATGTATAGCCTCAAGGGAAGGAGGGAGAGAGGGGACATGATAGAAACTTTCAAGTACCTCAATGGAATCAACAAAGTCCAAGAGGGTCAAAAAAAGAGGTGTGCAAGAACAAGGGGGCACAATTTGAAGACGGGGTGGCTCAGAGGTAATTTAAGGGAGTATTTTTTCACAGAGAGGGTTGTGGATGCATGGAACGGCCTTCCGGAGGAGGTTGTGGAGTCAAAAACAGTGGTGGAATTCAAGCATGCATGGGACAGTCATAAGGCAAGTGTAGGGGGTTGGGGTAGGAAGAAGTAGGCTGCTGGTTAACTAGGATCTGCAGCTTATCCAGTAGGTATGGAAATAGGCAGACTGGGTGGGCCAAGCGGTCCTTATCTGCCATCAAATTCTATGTTTCTATGTTTCTACGGGCATCAGCGGAGCCCTGGGAGGTACCTAAGATAAGCCCTCCTGATTTAGGGGTGGTCATGCTAATAATCCTATTGTGCAGTGCAATTTTTAAGTCCCATAAGCATATACAACTACATTCAAACCCTCCTACTGATTGTTGACGGGGAGCCGAGGGCTCTGCATCCTAAACCCAGGGAGTAGTTTGATTAAGTACAGTAAGTTTAGGCAGAGCTTTCTGGTAATGGGTAAGAAAAGAAGCCCAGAAATATACATCCTATTCGATAAGAGACTTGACACTGAGTGTAATGCTGCATCTTGGTGAGAAGCACTTTAGACTGTGTTGGAAGGGTTGACTTTGTTTCCAGACAAGGTATTTTACCAAGCTCTGTGGGACTTCTCAACATTAGGTTTGGTTAAACTGCTGAGGTAAGGTTCAGTAACAGTGACACCCATCTGGCGCCCCTTCCCTGCTCCTCCAATCCCAGTTACTCATGGCCAGAAATTAAGATAGTCACAATAAGTCCCTTGTCAGTTTATGGGGGTGTGGCTGGAGCTCCTGCTGTTGCCAACTGCAGCTGTTGCAGGCTCATTGCATCAGTGGACTGAAGAGTCCCAGATGGCCTTACAGTATGGATTGGAGCTGTGTTTGCCACAATGGAAGCCCAGGAAGCTGATGCCAAAGTAAACTCCATTACAGATGGCACAGAGGCATTAGTGGCTAATTTTTTGGGGCTTGGGAGTGTAGGAGGCTTTGCCAGGCTGGGGAGAAGCCCATGTGGAGCCCATACACAAGAGTGGGTCTAGGAAACAGCAAGGAAATTATCAGACGCTCAGTCTCATGTCCATAGTGGGTAAGCTTATGGAGGTGATACTGAAGCAGAGGCTGGTGGCATTCCTAGAGAGTAATGGTCTCCAAGATGGCTGACAACACAGGTTCGTCTCAGGGAGGTCTTGTCAAACCAACCTAATAAAGTATTATGACTGGGTGACAAGGGAGTTGGACAGGGCCATGCGGTACATGTTCTGTACCTGAACTTCAGTAAGACCTTTGATACAGTGCCTCATGGGAGACTGGGGGGAAGCTGACGGCAGTGGGGGTGGGAAAAAAGCTGACTAAATGGATAGAGAACTGGTTACACGGGAGGGTGCAGAGGGTGGTGGTGGTGGGGGAAGCTTTTGGCACCTACAGCAGTGACAAGCGGGGTGCTGTAGGGGTCAGTGCTGGGCCTGGTGCTATTTGGGCTCTTTATCTCTGATATAGCACACGGAGTGGGGAGCAGGGTTAGTCTGTTTGCAAATGATAGCAAACTGGGGGCAGTGGTGGACAAAGAGGACAAATGGGAAAACTTGCAGGGGTACCTAACCAAATTAGACACATGATCAGTGGAATGGCAGCTAGGATTCAATGCAAAGAAGTGTAAGGTAATGCACTTCAGGGCTAAGAACCAGAAGAGGGACTATTAGTTGGGGGTGAGGTTGGGGATCACAGAGGAGGAGAAGGACCTAGGGGTGTTGGTAACTGGGAGCATGAACAACTCAGCCTAGTGCAGGAGAGCAGCAGCGAAGGCAAATAGGATGCTGGGGTGTATCGCAAGGGGGTTCTCATCCAGACACGGGGATGTGATCCTATCTCTCTCTACAGATCATTGGTCAGACCGCACCTGGAGTACTGTGTGCAATACTGGAGGCCATACCTGAGGAGAGGTGTAAAGGTACTGGAGGGGGTGCAAAGGAGGGCAACAAAAATGTTAAAGGGCATGGAAGGAAAGGAATATGAAGTTAGGCTGAAGGAGCTGAACATGTACACAGTGGAAGAGAGGTGGGATGGGGGGATATGATTGAAGCATTTAAATACCTGAGGGGGTAAATAAAATACTTAGCACTTAGCACCTAGCACCAAGGGGGTGTTTAAACTGAGGAGTGGAAGGGAGATGAGGGGGCATGGACTAACGTTGGAAGGGGGACATTTCAAGAGGAAATGAGGAGGCACTACTTGCTGAGAGGGTGGTGTGTAGTTGGAATGCGCTGCCAAAGGGGGTGAACAGCCAACAGCTTTCAGAAGGAGTGGGATACAGCAAGAGGAAGAGTCAGGAGGCAGGGGCTGGGACAAGCGGGAGGAGGAACTGGGGGGGGAGGCTGAGGCAGCTGCAATCCAGGGTGCTAACTGCACACTCGGGCAGACTTAGATAGACTGAATGGTCTATTCTGCTGACAGGTTCGTATGTTCATAAGTATGTTCATACGTAAAATCACAGTGACTCTGTTCATGAGCAGAGGTCCTAAAATGACTGTGTTGAAAATTTGGTGACAAACGTCCATAAAATAACTGCGTTACAAGCATGCATTCCCTCATAAGTTCGCAAATTTGTAGTTCTTTCACTCCAGATTTTCAACATTGCCATTTTTTCACACCTCCTTATGAAGAGTACAGCTGTCATTTTTCACATCCTGCCTGAAATATGCATTTACACATCTGGCGCAGGACAGCGCAGTTGCTGTGGGAAATCAATGTTTGTGACAGATTAAGAAAATCATAGCAGAGCAGAGGTCACAAAATGCCTATGTTAAAATTTGGTGAAATAATTCCACTAAATGACTGTTGGGCGCATGCGTTGCACAGTTTCCACATACTCTCGAAAGTTTGAGCATTTTTAATATTTTCACTAGAGATTTTCAACATTGCTATCTCTTCACTCCTCCCTACGAATGGTGCAGCTGTCATTCTTCACATCCTGCCCGATCTGTGTTTTCGTACATCTGGCGCACAAAGGCATGGTCACTGTGGAACTCAAAGTTTGGGATACATTGACAAAATCACAGTGCCAACGTTCACGAGAAGAGGTCCCAAATGCTTTCATGAGGTGGGGGGTCACAAAAAGGCCATGTTGAAAATGTGTAGTGCAAATACCAACAAACACCCTGGGCGTTAGGGTTTCTAACCATAACATCCCACCCTGTACAGACTGACAGGCATCAGGGGTGTGCTTTTGGATTGCCGACTGTACTGCTTTTGCCATTCTACCCCTCACCCTGCAGCCAGTGACAGGCGTTGAGGTGTGCCTTGGACACTTTGGCCCCAGAGTTCACCCCATTCTGCTATGTTACACCCATTTCAGCATTATGTCCTTATGGAGTGGGATGATTGTCAAGCTGAACACTCCAGGGCACACCTCAACACTTGGTGTCTGCAGGGCAGGATGAGGTGAAATGGCATGAACGTTATGGGCGACAACCCAAACACATACCCAATGCCTGTCCATCTCTGCAGGCTGGAGGTGGGGTTGGTGTGAAGTTCAATACTTCACTGTCGTTCCTACTCTGCATCTGACTAACTCTTGCATTTTGAATGCTAATTCCAGCAAGAAAATATTCACCATTGACAAATGCTTGTTAAAAGTTTATTCTTTCTTACTCACACATGTAACTCCATGATTTTCAAAAAGGTTTTTTTAGTTGCGCGTTCAGTATAGCTAAAATATGCTTTAAAAATTGCAAGCTGTTTTCAGCAGCTGGGGAGAAGTGCACTGGACACCTGCTAGTGTTTTGATATAGGCCACAAACAAGAAGAACACCCCAAGAAAATTCAGGAATTTGTAATAAATGTGATTAAATTTGGTAAATGAACACAGGTACAGCTTGCTATCCCTCTGATGTGATTATTATGTGGCCATCTGTAATAGGAAGCCCCATAGACACCAGCCATCAGCTGCAAGATATCTGCTCTCTGTGCAGAAGTGAACCTGAGGAAGGAGTCTCACAAGAAGAGAAGCAGTGAAGACTCCAGCTCAGATGAGCGAGTTGCAACTTTAAATGTTGGAGTAATTTCCCATCCATGGATTTCATCTTCCCATCAGCAGATGGGCTCATTTCAGTTCTCAGCTGGCATCTGGAAACTAAGAAACTCTTTAAACATCATGGAGTGACAAGATATGAGTAAGAAAGTATAAACTTTTAAAGAGGACCTCTCCCCGAAACTACAGTACTGCTGTTCTTATGTTGATTGCATGCAGCGCAAGAAACATATTGTGGCAGCTTTCTCAGAAGCAGGTTGTGGAGGCATGGCACTGTTGTGGCCAATGCCCCCATAGCCTGCAGAGGCTTATCTCGCTTCCCTCAATGCCATGGCATGCTGGTGCTGACACAAGTTTGGAACCTTGGCACCAACTTGGGACAAATCAGCCACCGCAATCAGTGGCCACCTCATCATTGCAGCATAAGCCATCTGCTACAATGAGGGAGCGACCCGCCATTGCAGGGCGGGATCTAGAAAGACTGATATTGTTTGTGAACATGGTGGCGGCTAGCCACTTTGTTCACAAACAATATAACTGCCCCCCAACCATGTTTATTTGCTGACGGGGCCCCAATCCCTGTCGGGCTTTAGAGCCCACATGTTGATTTTGCTGACGGGGGAGCCCGCTCCCCGTCGGCATTGTGCAACCCCTGTTTTATTGTCTGCTGACAGGGTGCCCCAACCCCATCAGCATAATCTAAGCCCCCCCTGTTTGTTGTGTGCTGACAGGGGTGCTCAATCCTCCATCGGCTACTGCTGCCCCCTCCAAAGAAAGAGACCGGTGGAATGCTGGGAGCCCACCCCAGCGTGCCACATCCCCTGTGAAAGTAAAAACTGTCCCGCGATGCTTTTTTTTTTTTAAGCCTGTGAAGAAGGAAACTGTCCCTCGGCGGTCTCATGGCCCCCCTCCCACAACCCACACCCATCCACTGCGCACCCTGCCTCCCCACACCCTCCTCACCCCATACTTGTCTCCGGAGTCTGACGTGATGATCTCCGATGGACCAGGAACACGTCTGCACTCTTCAAAGCAGACTGCAAACTGAAGAAATGCCGGTAAGATGTATAATGGAATGAATAGGGTTTTTTCAACTTTGTTGCATATCCCGGGCATTTTTTGGAATTTTGGCACCAAATTTTCAACATGGGGTTTCTGGGACCCCTTCTCATGAATTCTGTCACTGTCATGGTGTTAATCGGCCATGAAAGGTGATTTCACAGTCACTATGCAGAATCACCTTTCAGGGCTGATTAATGAAATGACAGTGCCAGTGTTCATGAGGTGGGCTCTCAAAAAGCCGATGTTGCAAATTTGGTGGAAAAAATCCAAACAATGACTGTTTTAAAAGCGTGTGTTGTGCAGTTGCCACGCACGCTCATAACTTCGCGAATTTGTAATATTTTCATGCCAGATTTTCAACATTGGCATTTTTTCACACCTCCTTGTGAACAGTACAGCTGTCATTGTTCACATCCTGGCCAAAATGTGTTTTTGCACTTCCGTCGCAGAATAGCATGGTCGCTGTGTGAAATCAGTGTTTGGGACAGATTAAGAAAATGACAGTGACACTGTTCATCAGTAGATGTCCTAAAATGCCTATGTTGAAAATTTGGTAATGATACTCCATAAAATGACAGTATTACGAGAGTGCTTTGTGCAGTTTGCACGCACGCTCGTAACTTTGTGAATTTATAATATTTTCACTGCAGATAGTCAACATTGCCATTTGTAAAAAACAAAAACAAGGCACTGCGTCAACATGTGGTCTAAAAGCAAAACAAAATGGTTATATTAAATGCACGCTTGAAAATAGAAAATAGAGTTAAAAATCTATGTTTCGACCTTAGGTCTTCTTCAGGAAATATCAAAAAGAGAAAAAAAAAAACAAGTTAGCGTAGAAGAGAGGTAAAATGAGAGATATATATGTGGAGAAAGAAGAAAGGGGAGGCTCAGGGAGAAGAAGTGATAAATGGTCAAATTAAGAGAGAATCTGTGAAACAAAAAGGTGATGATGGGAAAGATAAAGTATAATGGGAGAGAAAGGGCTGGGGAAGTTCCCAGGTGGAGACTAATTAGCAGGGCCTAGTAAGAAGGCTGATAGGTGACAAATGTGTGGGAAGGAGACAGAAATGAAGACTTATGGTGAAAATAAAAAATAAATTAAATGAGTACGAAAACAAATAGACTTTAGGGAAAAAAAAGGGATGGCTGAAAGATGTTAGTGGAAAATAAGTCTATCATTTAAACCAGAGGGCTGCTGGGAGCCAAGGCGGATGATCAGCTTGGCTTCCATGTTTTTTCTATGGTCAGAATTCCAGAAGCCCTGCTGAAGGACACAAACAGAAAGGTCATTGCATTATGGTCCCTGGAGATAAAGTGGGATACAATGGGTTTAGCAGTTTCACCATTCCTGACTGCTCTGTAATGTTCCCTGAAACGGTCAGCAAGATGCCTACCAGTTTCTCCGATGTAAATAGCTGTACACTTCCTGCAAAGAATACAATACACCACATTAGTGGAAGTGCATGAGAACTCCTTGGTGATGTGAAAAACATCTGTAGGCCCCCGAATCTCAGTCACACTGGAAATACATTTGCAGGTGTAGCAGCGAGTCCTGTTGCAAGGTTTGGTACCTGGGAGGGAGGAACTGTTAGGAGTAGGTAGGCTGCTTTTAACCAGGAGATTCTGCAGGTTAGGTGGCCAGCAGTAGGAGGCAATAGGTGGTTCTGTAAAGGAAGCACCTATGTTAGGGTCAGTTTGCAAAATGGGAAAGTTACTAGTGATGATCCTGTGAAGAGAAGGTATGCTCTGATGGAAAGGAAGAACTAGTGGAATTTGCCATTGTTCTTGTGTGACAGTATCCTTCCTGCAGGGGTCAAGGTTATGGGGCATGTTTCTGACCCAGGAGAGTGCTCTGTCCACTGTGCTTTTAGGGTATCCCCTGTTGATAAAAAAACATGCATTATTTGGGTCTGCTCAGCAAAATCATCCTCTTCACTGCATAACCTGTGAAGTCTAAGAAACTGTGAATAAGGCAGGCCATTCTTAACATGTTTTGGATGGAAGGAGCTGAGGAGGAGGAAACTGTGAGAGTCAGTGGATTTGTAATAGACAGATGTCTTCAGACAAGTGTTCTGGACTGACAGCTGGATATCCAGAAAAGGCAGTGTAGAGGAGGATACTTCAACAGTGTATTGAAGGGAAGGATGGGCTGTGGTAAACTTGTCAAGGAAGACTTGGAGGGTCTCCCTGGAGCAGGAGGTGGCCCCCACACAGTCATCAGTGTAGCCATTTTCCCACACCTACTTATGAACAATGCAACTGTCATTTTTCCCATCTTGGACGAAATGTGTTTTCGCACTTGTGACACAGAATAGAGTGGTTGCTGTGGGAAATCACTGTCCGGGACAGATTAAGAAAATGACAGTGATACTGTTCATGAGCAGAGGTCCTAAAATGCCTATGTTGAAAATTTGGTGATCAAATGACTGTTACAAGTGTGCATTGCACACTTTCCACACACCCTTGTAAGTTTGCAGATTTGTAATATTGTCATGCCAGATTTTCAACGGTGGCATTTTTTCACACCTCCTTATGAGCAGTACAGCTGTCAATTTTCACATCTTGACTGAAATATGGTTTTACAGTTGCAGCACAGAATAACGCAGTCACTGTGGGAAATCAGTGTTTGGGACAGATTAAGAAAATGACAGTGGCATTGTTCATGAGCAGAGGTCCTAAAATCCCTATGTTGAAAATTTGGTGACAAAACTCCATAAGTTATGCCATAACATGCCTGTGTTACAAGCATCTGTTGAACTGTTTCCACGCACCCTTGTAACTTAGCAAATTTATATTTTCACAACACATTTCCAGCAGTGGCATTTTTTCACACCTCCTTATGAACAGTATGTCATTTTTCACATCCTGGCTAAAATATGTCCTTGCACTCCTGCCGGAGAATAGCATGGTTGCTGTGGGAAATCAGTGTTTGGGACAGATTAAGATCGAAAGAGTGAGAGGGGGGAGTGACCGAGCTCAACTGAGCTCTGTTGGGACTGCCACGGACTTGTTTGTGGGCAGAAAAAGGCCCCAACGCAAGAGCCCAGTACAAAAGGGCAGCCTGCAGCACTGGGAGAAATAGAACGAGAGAGCGAGTGAGGGAGGTGGAGTGAGCAAACTCACTGGAATGCTGTCAGGACTGCTGCAGATTTCTTTGTGGGAAGAAAAAGGCATCAGTGCAGGCAGGGGCCCAGTAGAAAAGGCCAGCCTGCAGCAGTGGGAGAAACAGTATGAGGGAATGAGACAGGGGGACTGAGTGACTGATGGAGCTCTATCAGGACTGCTGCAGATTTCTTTATGGGAAGAAAAAAGCTCGAATGCAGGCAGGAGCCCCGTACAAAAGGGCTGCTTGCAGCGCCAGGACAAATAGAATGAGCGTGTGACAGAGGGAGACTGAGTGACCTCAACTGAGCTCTGTCAGGACAACTGCAGATTTCTTTTCGGACAGACAACGGTGCCAATGCAGCCAGGAGCCCCGTACACAAGCATAGCCTGCAGCGCCAAGAGACACAGAATGAGTGAGTGACAGAGCAGTAGTAAGTGAGCTCAACTGGGCTCTACTGTGACTGCCATAGGCAGAAAATGCGGCAATGCAGGCAGGAGCCCAGCACAAAAGACCAGCTTGCAACACCGGCAGAAACGGAATGAGTGGCAAGCTCAATGGAGCTATGTCCGGACTGCTTCAGATTTCTTTCTGGCCAGAACAAGCAGGAGCCCAGTACAAAAGGGCAGTCTACAGCAGCAGGAGACACAGAACAAGCGAGTGATGGAGAGGGAGTGAGTAAGCTCAATGGAGCTCTGTTGGAGATTTCTTTGTGGGCAGAAAAAGGCATCAATGCACGCAGGGGCCCAGTACAAAAGGGCAGCCTGCAGTGACAGGAAAACTAGAATGTGCAAGTGAGAGAGGGGGAGTGAGCGAGCTCAACGGAGCTCTATTGTAACTGCTGCAAATTTCTTTGTGGGCAGATCCAGAAGCACTACAGAAACTAACATTCACAGACCTTTTCTTCTTCAAACTGACATATTACAGGACTTCAGCATATGTGAGATGTGGATGCATGTATGTATGCATGTGTGTGGGTATGTGCTGTGAAGTATGTGATATAACAGATGTGGGGCTTGCTGTCACATTGAGGTAAGTCTCTATTTAGCTATATGGAGTTATAATGTGTTACTATTTTTATTTCACACACATAAAGAATTTCTTCTTACTTTTTATCTTTGCCTGTGTGGGGGGGGATTGATTCCATTGCACCATATTCAGATTACCCAGCCTGCTAGTGTACATACAGGAGTGTTATCTTATACTGTTACATATAATTTTGTAACTCTGTACATATTGGGATGTGTGATCTCATTTGCTTGGGGGTCCTGCACATATCTTTTTACATTAGGCTAATATTATAGTACTTTACTCAGGATTTCATGACAAGTTGTATTCCTTTGGGGAACAATTACAGCGACTGAAGTTAATATAGGTTCACTAGGAGAGGGATTGAGAGAGTGTGTGTGTGTGTGTGTGTGTGTGTGTCTGTCTGTCTGTGGGAGAGAGAGAGACAGAGAGAGAAAAGGAGGGTGGGGATAGAGAGAGAGAGAGACAACATCTCGTTTAAGCTATGTATCTCCCTCACCCACATTATTGTGATGTGGGGTGGGGTAGGTTGTATTGTTTGTATGAACAGGAGGAGATAAATTACATTTGTATCTCTTTTTCAGATTCCCTAGACACTTGTGGTACATGAAGTTGCTACATTCTCAGTATATATTGACATCAGTACATATCAGGCTGCATGGTCTGAATTCCTTGAGGTTCTCGACTAGAGTTTTTGCTTAACACTAATATTATCTATTTATATTTTAATTATCATGTATATAGTCCTGAGGTTTTGTAACTTGGGCCTTTTATTTAGCTTGAGAATACAGCTGGGTGGCAAGTCCAGCTAGGTTTTACATATCACACAGTGAGCACTGATGTTTTAGACAACTTTACTGGTAATTCTTGTCTTTGATGCATACATTGTAATTTCATGAGCCCTATAACTATCTCAGTCTGTCTTTAAGCTGGGTGGGGGTTGCCTTTCAGTAATCACATCCTTATACTGACTGTGACACTCATGGCTTGATTTGGGAGTTATCTGCTTCTGCAGTGTTATCTTATGTCAATTAAATTTATGTGCAGTAGGATTCCTTATATGTGTCTTGCACCAGGAACATCTGAACCCAAGGTTCATTCGGACTGAGGGCAGTATTGTACTGTTAAACTTGTCTGACATCATCTGTTTTTTTTTTTTTTTTTTTAATGAGTATTTTAAACCAATGGGGATTTTTTTCTGTTTTTCTCTGCATTATCTAGCTGTTATAAGTATTGTATTTTCCAAACAACTGCCATGAGCTTCTGAAGAAGGACTGGTTGGTCCGAAAGCTAGAGCACTTTGTTCTTGTTACATCTATGTTGGTCCATTAAAAGGTATCAAATCATTTGCTTCTGGATCTATTCTTGCAAGGACCAATACGGCAACTACTAAGTCTAGAGTTTGTGGACAGAAGAAGGCAGCAGTGCAGGCAGGAGCCCAGTACAAAAGGCCAGCCTGCAGCACTGGCAGAAACGGAATGAGTGAGTTGGGGGGGAGTCAGCAGGCTCAACAGACCTGTTTCGGGACTGCTGCAGATTTCTTTGTGGACAGAAAAAGCCACCAACAGAGGCAGGAGCTCAGTACAAAAGGGCAGCCTGCAACGCCAAGAAAAACAGAATGAGCGAGTGAGAGAGGGGGAGTGAGCCACCTAAACGGTGCTCTGTTGGGACAGCTGCGGATTTCTTACTGGGCAGAACAAGGTGCCAACGCAGGCAGGAGCCCAGTACAAAACAGCAGCCTGCAGCACTGGGAGAAACAGACTGAGCGAGTGACAGAGGGGCACTGAATGAGCTCAACACACCAACACAATCAACATTTGGCATTGATAAATGCTTGTTTTACATTATTTAGTTGCAGTGGTGACACCCCAGAGGGAAGTGGAGTGCACACTTCCATCTTGAGTCTCGTTTCAGTGTCATTTCAGTCCAGACTGACAAAGCACAAACAGGGACAGTGTGATGGGGGTAACAGTGGGGGAGCACCTGGGAAACAGTGACCACCAGTCATTGTGGTTTGAAATCACTGAAAGAGCAGAATCAAACCACACAAAAACACGTATCCTGGATTTTAGGGGGGCAGACTTTGGGAAAATGGGGAGATACTTGAAAGAGGCATTAAGGGGAATGGGACAGGAATCAGGGGTTGAGGAACAGTGGCAGTATTTAAAATGGGGATTACAAGAACAACAGAATTATGCATTAACAGATTAGCAAGAGGAAAAGGAAGAAGAGACCATTATGGTTTTCCAAAGAGGTAGCAAAGAAAGTGAAAGCCAAAAGATTGCATTCAGGCAATACAAAAAGACACAGGCAGAAGGGATAGGGAGAAGTACCAGGAGAAGCAAAGGGAGGCAGGAGGTCAGTAAGGGAAGCCAAAGCTCAGACAGAAGAACACATTGCAAAATAAGTGGTAGAGGGACAAAACCTTTACAGGTACATAAGGAAAAGAAAGACAAAGGGAGGGATAGTGAGACTGAAGGGGAGGATGGGGCTGCATGGAGGATGACAACAGTAAAGCTGACATATTGAACAGGTATTTCTGCTCAGTCTTTACTGAAGAGGAGGAGGGTAATGGGTCTGAAGGAGTACAAGGGTGAGAATGGTGCAGAAATGGACACAAGTCCCTTTACGAGAAAGGGTCCTGAAGGAACTGGAAGTAATAAGAGTTGATAAAGCAATGGGGCCAGATGGGTGCACCCTAGGGTCCTTAAAGAACTAAGAGAGGTGGTGGCTGAACCTCTGGCTATCCTGTTTAGCCGATCACTGGAAACAGGGAGGTAACCAAAGACTAGAGGACAGCAGATGTAGTCCCTTATACAAAAGTGGGAACAAAGAGGAAGCAGGGAACTACAGACCAGTCAGCCTCACCTCGTAGTGGGGAAGATCATGGAAGCACTACTGAAGGAGAGATTGGTGGAACATCTGGTTGTCATGGACTACAGGACCCAAGGCAGCATGGTTTCACCAGGGGAGGTCATGTCAGACCAACCTCATTGAATTTTTGACTGGGTGACTAGGGAGGTGGATCAGGGAGGGCAGTGGACATAGCCTTCTGGACTTCAGCAAGGCCTTTGACACTGTGCCACATAGAAGACTATTACACAAACTGGGGAATATGGGTGTGGGCAGGACAGTAGTGTGGTGGGTAGGTAACTGGCTGGGTGGCAGGACACAGAGGGTGGTGGTAAATGGCTGTCACTCCACAGAGGGAAGAGTGACCAGTGGGGTACCACAGGGATCAGTACTGGGACCGGTCCTATTCAACATCTTCATCAGTGACATTGTGCAGGATCTAGAAGGCAGAATTTCACTGTTCACTGATGACACAAAGCTCTGTAACAGAGAAGACACACCAGAGGGTGTAGACAGAATGAGAAGGGACCTGCAGAAACTTGAAGAATGGTCAAGGGTTTGGCATTTGAAATGTAATGCAAAGAAGTGCAAGATAATGCATATGGGGTACAAAACCCTGGCACAATATATCAGTTGGGGGTGAGGATATAGCATGCACCAAGCAGGAAAGGGATCTTGGGGTTGTCATCTCTGATGACCTCAAGGTAGGGAAACAGTGTGACAAGGCAGCAGGTAAAGCAAATAGGATGCTGGGATGTATAGGCAGGGCATCACCAGCAGGAAAAGGAGGTCATAATTCCGCTCATACAAGACACTAGTGAGGCCCCACCTGGAGTACAGTGTACAGTTCTGGAGACCATACCTACGTAAGGACATAGACAGGGTAGAGAAGGTTCAGAGGAGGGCAACAAAGATGGTGCATGGATTGCATCACAAGTCCTATGAAGACAGGTTGAAGGAACTGAACATGTACTCCTGGAGGAGGAGGGAGGGAGAGAGAGATATACAAGTATCTTACAGGGAGGAACAGGGTGCAGGAAAACACTATTTTTAAGCGAAAAGATGTTCCAGGACTAGAGGGCATGGGATGAAGTTGGAGGGAGGACGATTCAGAGGAAACATGAGAAAGAATTTCTTCACAGAACGGGTGGTGGACAAGTGGAACACCCTGCCAGAGGAAGTGGTGGGGGCTGAAACAATCATGGGATTTAAGAATGCATGGGATAGACATAAAGGAATTCTGGAGGTCAGGGGTAAGGGGCAACAGACTTCTAGGAAAACAAACTGAACTTAAAAGCTCAAATGGGCAGACTGGGTGGGCCATAGGCCCTTATCTGCTGACACTGTCTATGTATCTATGTATCTATGTAAAGCACTGCTTTTCATCAGTGCACTGTTAATACACTGCATTGACTTTCTGTTACACTGTTGTACCACTGCTCAATCTTTCTTATTTTTTGATGCAGACTGTAAGAGCACTGCAAATAATTATTAGATTTTCATGCACACTTCTTTTGCACTGTATTTCCTTCACTAACTTTTGCTGCAAACTGTAGTAGTACTGCTCAATCTTTCTTATTTTTTGATGCAGACTGTATGAGCACTGCAAATAATAATGTTTTTCACGCATACTTCTTTAGCACTGTATTTCCTTCACTAATTTTTGCTGCACACTGCAGTAGTACTGGCAACAATTTATTTTTTTATTTATTTATTATTTATTAAATTATGATAATCGGGTAAGCCCACTGGGCCCTGAAGGTCCCTTTTTCAGGGGTGACCCGGGGAGTTACATGGAATAATACATGGGGTAGCATACAGCACAGGTACATTACACTAGACAGCGAGGAACATAAATTATACATAGTAGTTTCTCAGCAGTTACATTTAAGAGGTAAGTCATAGTAGCTTTTTAGCAGTTAACATTTCCTGGATAAGCTCTACAGATGGGGTGCAGTGATAGTCGCTATTTCCATATGAGGGAGAGGGGTGGACTTCCACGTAGAAGCCTCTCACTTTAGCAGTTGCATATGGAGGTGACCATCATATGAGCCTTCAGCCTTGTGTGGAAGGTGTGGGTAGAGGTTACATCCTGAACACCAGGGGGCAAGGAGTTCCATAGATTGGACGCTGTGATGGCGAACGACTTACCCATGCCTTGGTTCTAACCCTTGGCACTGTGAGGAGGGTTCTGTCTGGTGTTCTGAGGAGCCTAGGATTTCTCTTTTGGGCAATGAGTCCAGTGAGGCTGGGAGGAGGGGATGGGCTGAGTAGTTTATGAGTGTGGCAGAGTAGAGGGTATTGGAGCTGGGCCTCCCAGGAGGGCCAGTTTAGTTGGGACAGAGTGTCACAGTGGTGAGCCCAGGAGCTGGATAGGGTGGTGAAGTGAGTCACCTTGTGATAGAGAACTCGTAATCTGTTCATCTCTTATTTGGCAGCTCCCTGTATCACCATGGCCACATAGGAGAGGGTAGGGAGGAGGACGCTTGTGACGATGGAGGCCCTGGCCATGGGTATCAACTGGTCTTTCAGCCTATACAAGGTCCCGAGTTTGGTGTGAATATTTTTGGTTACCTGGTCGACATGATCCTTGAGGAAGAAGCACTGATCCAGGGTGAGGACAAGGTATTTTATCAATTCAACCACCTCAAGTCTTTTTCCTGATTTGGTCATCAGCCTGAGATGTGGGCTTCTGTCCCGGCCAAGGGTTCTTGGGCCAAATAGCATGGCCTTGGTCTTTTTAGGGTTAATGATCATTCTGTTGGTGACAAGCCATTGCTCAAGGGAACCCAGGTCTTCCTGTAGCCCAGAGCAGAGATCTCCCAGATTACCACGTCATCTGCATACTGTACCACTGAGCTACCCCCCACAGTGTTTACTGAGATCGTTTGTGAAAAGAGAGAAGAGAAGGGGGCCAAGGATAGATCCTTGGGGCACCCCATCCGTTAGGGGGAGAGGCTTCAACAGGGAGTCTTTCCATTTTACCCTGTGAGGTAGCTGTTGAACCATGATAGGGAGTGGCTATCTAACCCGACCTGGCTCAGTTTTGTAAGGAGTAGATTGTGGTTTACAAGGTCAAAAGCCTTGGAAAGGTCAATGAAGACTGCCTCAGTGGGGAATCCCTTGTCCAGTTCTCTGAGAACATCAGTGGAGAACTTGATAAGCGTGGTGTCTGTCCCATGATTGGTTCTGAAACCGTGCTGGGAGGGGGCAAGTAAATGGTGGAGCTCTAGGTAGTCCAGGAGTTGTCCGTAAATTAGTCTCTCTTGAATCTTACCAAGGCTAGATAGCAGGGAGATAGGCCTGTAATTGTTGGTACTCTTCCTTGAACCACCCTTGTGGACGGGGACTACATGGGCCAGTTTCCATTGTTCCAGGATGGCACCTGCGATAAGAGATCTATTGAGGAGCCAGGTGAGGAGCCTGGTGAGTGCAGGGGCCCCTTCCCTTAGTATGCCGGGGGGGGTGCCATTGGGTCCCATAGCTCCTGACATTTTGAGGGACTTTAGTAATGGGAGGAATTCGTTTGGTCTTACAAGCCAGATATGGAAGGTTGTGCAGTCCAGGCTTTGGGGGGTGGGATCATTCGAGACTGGGATGAGGGGTGGCAAGTCCACTTTGAGCAGGTCCAGGTTTGTGAACTGCTGGTTGAGAGCCATGGCGATGCTAGGGTCGTCATTAGTTAATTGGCCATTGACCTCTATGGGGCAGTGAGCGGTCTTCCCGCTCCCCTTTATAAGCCCGTTTATGTGAGCCCAAAAGAGTCTAGGGTTGCCTATTTTCTTTTTCTGTAAATCTGTGAGGTAGTCTCGTTTGGCCACTTTGATGGCCAGTTTGCACTTATTTCTCAGCGTCTTGTAGCAGTTTAGGTCAGCCGATAGGGAGGACAGCTTGTATTTTTTCCAAGCAGTTACCTAGTTTTCATCAGTGTTTTCACTTGAGGGGTGTTCCACTTGTAGCAGCTCCCCTTGGTGTGGAATTTCTTCAAAGGGGCCAAGCAGGTAGCAACCATAATGATGGCTCCCTGGAAGAAGGCCGTAGCCTCTTCCAGTGTGGGGAGTAGTTTGATTGGGCTCCAATCAATCCCGTTTAGGTAGCCAATCAAGTGTTCAGGTTGATAGTCTGAGTAGTCCCATGTCGCGAGTATTCGAGGGGTGACTCTGAGGGACCTGTTTTTCCAGGAGCAGAAGATTGGGGAGTGATCACTCAGGGCATCCACTAGAGTGCCAGCCACCTTTATATTGGCGGGTTTGCTAGTAAGCATCCAATCAAGTGTGGAATGGTTATCCGTTTTGTAGTTCATTCAGGCGGGCCCTGTGATAACCTGCGTAAGGTTAGCTTCCTGAACCAGCCCTAGTAGGGAGGGATTGTCTTTCGGGGCCCAATTCAGATTGCAGTCCCCCAGGATGATTAGCTCAGAGGTGACCTCATTGGAGATGTCCCTTAGGACTGCCTCCAGGGATGAGCGCGCATTGGTTGGGGGTTGTATAAGCATCCAATGTTGAGATGCTTACATGGGCCAAAGGTGATGCAAATGAAGATCGATTCACCTTCCATACTAGTGGCCTGTAGTAGGTTGACCTGCACTGAGTTAAGGGTAATATTTATAATTTTTATCACACTTCTTTAGCACTGCATTGTCTCAGCAATCTGGTTACCCTTACTGAATTTGTCACAATGGCATTACAGTGGTATAGCAATGGCAATACTGTGGTCAGCTGAAAAATCCACAATGGTACTACCCAGTGGTACTCTGGTATCACAGAGGTAGGTGAAATATAGATTGTCCTCTGTGCATTGGTAGTGAACTGGCAGAATGGTATCCCTATGGCATTTTTTACCATTTTCTCTGTCTCTCACACATACACTGGTAATACACTGTATCACAAAATGTTGAGATTTTTGTCAGTTCCCACAAATACTGGTACAATGGTAGCACAATGGTATTGCGTTATTTTGAGATTTCAGTATTTGGTACCTCTCACAGTAACCCTTGACTCATGTGGTAGCACAGTGGTACCAGTATTAATCTCATTATACTCTGTACTCTTACACGTTGTTAAGATAAATTACATTATCGGCCTCATGGAGAACAGCTCTCGATTCCATATTTTTATTCGTTCACTTGTCTTTATCTTACTGGTGATCGACTGTTATTGTTCACATAGACCAGAACATTCAAAGAGCATTTGCGATTGCTAAATGGGTAAGTGGCTCTCAAACAACATTTTGCACCCCAAAAATAGGGTAGGATCACAAAATGATATCTTAAATAGCATAATTAGTGAGTCTCTGACCAGTTGGCGAATGACTCTAAAAGATGTTGCCTCCCTAAACCAGGTATTACCGCCTCTGCCTCCTACCCCTGCCCCTTTGAGCTCCCACCATCAGTAATATCACACTTCCTCTGGTGTTCAGTGGTGCTGCTGTCCATTCCATACATCAGAAACTGCCAATACCTATCTGCCCTCCCAGTCCCACCGCTCCCACCATTCATGGCCCCCACCATATGTTTACGCACTCTCCCCACAGTGGCAATTGGCAGAGACACTCTGCTAACCTCTGTGACCAACTGAGGACAGAATGCTGGTTTTGCGCTCATGTGCCTACTGTATAAACAGCTGTGTACAGTTAGCACATGATTGTGAACTATCATCCATTTTGTGCCTGATCAAGGAGCTGAGAGGATGGTCTGTGCCAAATGTGGATGGGTGTCAAATATATAGTAAGCCTGGAGACCAGGGGTAGTATTTGCTGTAAGAACTAACTGGGTCATGGTGGAGACTTTGGATATACAGGGGGCAAGGGCTTTCACTCAACACACCACTGCTCACTCTATCAAGCCCTGGGCTGGCTTCCCCATCAGCCCAACAGACCTATCTCCTGGCCAGCACAGTCAATAAGGCCATCCAAAACTGAGCTACCTCTCCGCAATCCCACCTCCTCTGGCCAAAAGTGTTTGTTCGAGAGCTCTGCCTCACTGCTGGCCCCATGCTTGAGTGCCTCCTAGTCTCCACCTGTATGGGTAAATGTGCATTTTCATCTGCAGCCCCTTTCCTTTGGAACAACCTGCCCACTTCACTTAACACCACTGACTCTCCAGGACTCTTCCACTCTCTCCTTGGAACTCACCTTCTGTCCTCCACTCCTTGCTCCTGCCCACCCAACTTATTATCATGCCTCTACATCAGTTCCCTCCTTTTCCTTATTGGTCCATACTTGCACTGCCATGATGCACTTTTTCCTTTACTCATCTCAGGGCATGCCTAATTTGTATTACAACTTGGCTACTACTATATCTGCTATTGTCATAAATGTTATTTCTCCATTGTGCTGCAAGTTTATATATATATCTTCATATAAATATCCTGTATATTTTTATTACTGTCTATTGTATGCCTTGTCCCAGCCTCCTTTGTACTTGCTTGTATTCCTGTGCCATCCTCAATGGCCCAGGTCATGCCTGAAATGGTTCTCAGACCAGTGCACCTACTTGGTAAACAAATGAATGAATAAATAAATAAATGGGGACCACTGGACATCAGGGACAGTAACAATCTACTGTATACCTGCGTGGTGATTGTGGGATGGGGTAGGACTGGACCACAAGTAAATTAAGAACCTGGACCTATGGGATAGGGATAATTAGGGGAAGGGGCCCAATGGAGACTGTTTCCCAGAAAGGTGCATTGGTGGTGTAACTCCCTGGATATGTTATGCCTAGTGCTGTAATGTGGCCTGTGCTGTAATCGGCAGCACAACATGGCTGTCACACCAACATGGGTGAACCCTTTCTCCACACCATCCTGAGTGTCCACCCTATAACAGGTTTTGGTGGTATCTGCAAAAAGACATACCATCCCATTCAGTTCTTCTGCAATTTCACTTATGAAGACATTGAAGTGTCCCACTCCTAGTACTGAGCCCCACCCCGCACAATGCCTTTAACCAACTGCTGAAAGCCATTGTGGAGAGTACTATCTTCTCCCCAGATGTATATAGGCAACCTTTGGCAAAAGCCACCATGCATGCTTGAGGACCCTCCCCATCCCTGAAATTTCCTGCACTACCCTACCCGTCCTTGCTAGGTCATTTGTCCCCAGGTGGACAATGACATCTAGTTCCTCTCATCTCCTGCTGCCTAATGATCCACTCTATCTGCTCTCATCCCTCCAAGCCAAAGTACCTCTCAGGTATTTCTCCCTCTCCTTTACCCCACCCTGCTTGCAAGTCTATCCCCCTAATTAAGTCCCCCACCAGCAATTGCTTCCTACTCAGCTGGGGGAAACTTTCTCCCTTCTTGTAACTGTGGAATGGTCCATGGACAGTGCTTTCCTTGGAGAAGGTTTCTCCAGGGGCCAAAAGGGTGGTTTAGCTGCAGGGAGAGTGGTTCACTGGGAAGGGCCCATTTCAGATGCAGGGAGAGTGGTTAGTAAACAAAGCAGGTGAACTGGAACTCTGACAAACAAACCAGCACAGGGGCAGAAAATGCAAGCCCCATAGGAAAGAGTACAGTGAGGGCTACAATAGGTCATTTACTAGAGAAGTCACAGGTCAGGGAACTACAGCTGAAGAGAATATGGAGAACAGGCAGGCATCGGAAAATGATGCATGGGGGCAGCGGATGGACGTGCACTCATGACGGCATGCATGGGAACTACAGATGCCAGGATGCCAATGCTTGGGGGTGCAAAGGCCAGCTTAAGTAGGTGGATGCTGACCTGTAGGTAGAGTGCACAACACACAGGGACCTCTGCATGCTGGACAGCAGGGAAGTGTACCATGGAGCATAGCCCCACTAGCACAGAAGCTGATGGGGGCCCAGGACACTGTGGACACAGAACTTGAATGTGACCATGGTGCACAGCACAGCCATGAAGCACTGGGACTGTTGGCAGACAGTGGCACTACTGTACTGGTACAAACCACCCACAGACAAGTAGCAGCTGCCACAGGTGTGGCCCATGGAGTGTGATGTGCAAATGAAGTGCAATCACACTCGCATGCCTGAGCTGGAACCAAAGCCGGTCAGTGTTGCACAGTCCTTTGGCACAATGGAGGACAGCATGGAAGCCATAGAGGGGCCAGGGTGCTCAACTGCAACCCCAACAACAGGGACAACCTGTGAGGTAGTACCATCCAGGAAGAGAAAGTCCAAGCTGAATGTGAATGGCTACCTCCTGATCTATGAATGGACATGCAATGAGATAGTGTGCTGTTTTTTTATCATATCATATTTTTCACCTGCTGTGGCACACACTCCGGCTTGGGGCATCCAGCCACCAGCTCCACCCATCTGGAGATCTGGGTAGCTCAAACTGCACCCAGGAGAATCAGGGACGGCCATCATGCCATCCTGCTGGAGGGCTCCCCCTCTGCCTCTACCAGCCAGGACAGCCCCGGACCCTCCTCAACAGGATTCCACCAAAGTCCTCTGGGTGGCTCAGAGCACAACCATCAAGCTGCAAGGTTGTGCCCAGCCATTTTCCTTTGATTGGCACCAGTAGCATGGACATGCAATGACGTCCAGGCGCAATGTGCCAACATCTGCCATGCTACCCATCTAGTGTCACCGACACTAGTAGTGCCCCTGGGCATCCTCAGTGGGCCACTACAGCACAGTGAAAATCCCCAGCCCACCCCAGGACTGGGAGAGCAGTCTATGGATGTTCGATCCCAGTCCTCCCCTGCCAACCCCCAATGGCCCGGGCTCAATCCTGAGCCCGGTTCACTGGCATGGCACAAGGTGTGGCATCCAGAGCCTCAACCCTCAGCACCACCAGACTGGCCAGAGACAGTGAAGTGGTGCTGCCAGCACCATAAGCCCAAGTCCTGCCTCAGCCAGGCCATCACACTGCTCCAGGATGGCCAGCACCACCTAAAGAAAAAGAATGAGCACAATCATGCTCTGGAGGTGACAGATGCTCTACCAGCACAGGTGCTGGCTGGCATCAAGGAAAATGCACAGAGCACCATGGCTAGCCCTGCATAGCTATTGCAGAGTGAGGCAACTGTGATGACCACTGAGCTATGGCAACAGTTGCCAAGCAAGAGGACCCTGCTGCAGATTGTGAACAGGACCCACCGCAAGGACCTCTCACCAGAACCAGTGACACTGGCTGACCTCACTATCCCCAAGCAGCTACAGACAGTGACTGAATGGCCATGGTACAGCAGGATCACTGGCAGCACCACCCAACAAGTCCTTCTACTTACCACAGAGGACAACATCAGGGACCTGGCACAGGCACCCTTCTGGATGATGGATGGTACATTCAAGACTGTGCTGCACCTGTTTACTCATTGTACACCATCCATAAACCCACGGGGATGGGCCCTAACAACCTCCATCATGTCATTGTTGTATACACTGATGACGACAAAGAGCTTGCAATGTTACTGCACCTTGTTCCAGGAGCTGAATAAATATGCCAGTATACAGTCCTGCACCCTCAAAGCACCTACGATCATCACTGACTTTGAACAGGCTGCGATCAATGCCTGTAAGATGGAATTTCTGCAAGCCATAAACAAGGGTTGCCTGTTCCACTTTGGGCAGATTGTGTGGCAGAAGGTCCAGAGCTTTGGTCTTGCACCACAATACAGAAGTAACCCAGACTTCAGCCTGAAGATCTTTGAACTTATGGCCCTCGCCCATCTCCTGGCACAGGACATTCCAGCAGCATTCAGCCTCCTGAAGCCAACCATTCTGCCCAATGCCACCACACTCCTCTATTGTTTCACGCAGACACATGTGCTGGGCAGGATATGGCTGTACAGTAGGGTGGTCAAGGTGCCCATGAGATACGACCCCATGTTCCCACCTCAGCTGTGGTTGGTTGCGGATCTCAATGAGTGAAGTATACCATGGACCTAAAGCAATGTCGAGACCTGGCACTGCCATCTCCATGCCCTGCTCGGGAAGGTGCATGTAGTGGTCATGACAATGCTAGCAGAGCTCCACCGGGAACAGCAATAGACCCATGTCACCAGGAAAGGCATTTATTGTGGACTGCCATGGACATCATCCAAGAAGAGCTATGACTAGTGGATAAGGCTGGTACTAGCATCCAAGGACAAGGGCAAGCTGCTGAAGATCCTCAGTGGCATGGCACACGACACCACCCTGTAGGGTTTCCATGGTGACATGGCACCTGAAGGTTGTACACTCACAGAACACATCATGCACAGCCACCAGGTTGCCACTGTGGCCCCCTAGTGTTGAATAAATTTTCACTCCCACATATCACATGTACCCCAATCTGGTGGTGATATCTCATCACAACACTGCTGGGTATCACCAAGCAGCCCACTGCACACTGCCACGTCTGCACTGTGTGTTGCATGCTGCACAGGCATGACTCTGTGTGAGTCCCCCAAAATCCTTTCAGCTGTTCATGTGTGCCACACGTTGCCCAGGCCCGAAGCTGTGTGAGTGCCCCCCAATCCTTCAGCTGTGAGCACAGTGTGGTAGCAACATTCCTAATGGGCCTTGTGGAACCCCCACAACACCTGGCAGCCTTCTTGCCACAATGGACTCCTTTGGCACAGGCCCCCAAACACCTCCAGACTTTTTCTGTGTGGTTGCAGCAAGCCATAGTGGGCTGCATGCGACCACATGCACACATTGCACGGTTGGTGCGGTGGCATGCTGCTCTGTGTCCTGGCATCCACATGTGGTGTTGCTGTGGACCATTTCCTGGTGCAGCTAACCATGCTCTCGCTGTGCCACTCTGCTGTGTGCCTGCAGTGTCATGCATGCACAGACCAACAGGCATGGTACTCCAATTCCTTCATGCATACCCAGCTGGCTGGCTGTCAGCTGACATCATCATGCATGCAGGGATGCACGGACAGTCCGCCATGCTGCCTGGGATGGCTGGTAAACACACTGGGGCATGCATGGCTATTTGTTTTATCCCTGTCCCATGGATGATGAGACAGTCATCCTTACTGGGGGTCTTTGATCAGGTCAGTGTGTCCTTGGAGGGTGCACCACATAGAGGGTGGGTGTTTTCACATCATCCATGCTGTTCAGTAGTGGCTTAAGTCCTGGGATGGGTGGCGTAGGTTGGGATCGGGTGCTTCATGTGTTCGTTGAAAATCCACTCAACAGCCGCACAACATCCCAACCTCCTCTGGCCTGACAGTGTGTCAGGCGCTGTCCTGGGTTAGACCACTGTGTGTTGGGCTGTTGGGGCTGTTGGGTTGTTGTGTGTGGGATGCAGCATGTCAGACTAGTAAGCGTTGGGATTGTAAAAGGGTACCTAGCAGGGCAGGGTTTTCTATGTGCAAGGAGAGTGGTCAGTGGTGGGATGGGCAACTGGTATGTGGGCAAGATGGGTAGTCTGGGTGGGTCCAGCTGCAGAAAGAGTTGTTATCTATGGAGTGCTGGTCCAGCTCTAAGGAGGGTGCTTTGTTTGGTGAGGCTGGGAGGTTGGTCCAGCTGCAGGGAAGGTGGTCTACTGAGGTGGGGAGGCAAGTCTGGGGAGGTTCCATCTGCAGGGGGATCTTGTCTGAGGGTAGGAAGGATGGCCTGGAGCAGCCAGCTACAGGGAGAGTGATAGTGGACGGGATGAGGCTGGTTTGGGGCAAGTAGGGTGGACTAGCTACAGGCAAGGTACACAGCTTGGGAGAGGTCTATTGGGATGTTGATATGGTTGTCCAGCTGGGTGGTCATCCGGGCAAGGGGTGTTCAAGATGTGAGTGGTCATGGGGGTGCAGACCCAAAGGGCTGGACTTGGGAACTCTCACTGAAGTCAAATACTAAATTTAGTATTACAGCATTCATTAATTTGCCTTCAAAGACTAATTTTAGTCATTTTTAATAATCTTTAATCATCATTCAGAAATACAACTGCTAAGGATACTAAATTCTAAGAAGTATTTCAGCAGACTAGTTGTTCAAGAGTAAGTTATTGCTAAATGAGGATTAGAAAATAGATCTGCAATGCTCTTAAAAGTACAATTTTATTTAATACAACTGAATCATAAATGAAGATTACAGTCAGCGGAGTAGTTTAAGGATTTAAATTAGCCAATCAAGGCTGGGTATATTACCGTGTATTTCAGTTCTACTGAGCAAGGAGACAGATAAAACAACCAGCAACAGCAATGAATTTTAGAGAAGGTAAGCAATCATAAAATGTGGGGTTTTACTTGGAAATAATATGGTGCAAAAAAAGTTGGCAGTGTCTCTTTAAAAGTCTATTCTAAACTACATTTCCCATAAGTCTACTCAGAGACTTACATTTCCCAGCTCACATCCTGTCTGTGTCCAGCCTGATGAAACTGCATGAGCACTCTGAGGTCTCCATTTTCGAACAACTTGGGTTTCCTACAGCTAAGATTTACATGTTAAGGTAAAAGCTTATGTTTAAAATGTTTTTAACTCCCTGAAATGTTAGATACAGTAAGGGAATTAACACTCAGGTGTTTTTTTTTTTTCTAAATGAAATGCTGTGCAGGTTTCACTATCAATGTTTTGTCTTGAAAACATTTTCTCTTCTCTGAACTCATGGCTAAACTTTGAAATACACATTTTATTTTCAATCACCCCCTTTTTAAAGTGTCTAGGATGCATTGTGCCTCTAGATTACTTCTTATTTGTAGAATTTTTGCTGATTTAGTTACTTTAAAGTAGTGGGGGTGGGGGCAGGAGAATGAACAGCAGGAAAATTGTATAACTGAGCAAATTCAGAATGCATTTTCTGTGTGTATCCATTTAGTAACCTATTTAACTATATTTACAGAGAAAAGATTACAACTTTATTAATTTGAGAAAATCTGGAGTTACCTGCAGATAAAGGAAGAATTATTTACTGCAGATATATGAGTGTGTTTGTGGGGGAACTGTTATTTTTGCATTTAATATTTGTATTTAACAGTTGCATGTGTTAATCCATTTTGTAATCGGGGATCAGTGTATTTTTTTTTCTTTTGCTGAAGACTGCATTAATTTATATTTTATGTTTATTTTATTTCATTTTTGTTGACCAGCTAAGTGCACTGGACAGATTCTTGCCTATTTTCAGGCATGACCTGGAAGGAGGGGGATACAGATGAAAGCCAACTGACCTTGAACCAGATTAAGCTGTTGGTGGTATTTTTAGTGAATTGGGGGGGGGATTTGGCCAGGGCACCCGAGAAAATTACCCTGCTTTTTTTGAGAAGTGCCATGGGATCTTTAACATCCACCTGAACTACCACCAGAACAGGCAGATGGGACCTTGGTTTAACATCTCATCTGAAGACAGTGCCTCAGGAGTGCAGCCATCCCCCTGATGCTGCACTACAGCATCAGTATTGGGATATTAACTCAAGTACCTGGTTGGGAATAGAACCCACTGCCTTCTGATCTCCCAGCCTCGGAGGCAAGTGTGCTACCTGCTGAGCCACTGACACTGCAAATGCAATATGCAATATGTTAGTGTCACATATTTATTTTTTTTAATACTACATTAAGGAGTATGGGGTCCATGGTTGAGAAAGGGTCATTGGGGGGTCTAGGTGTAGGGAGGTTCTGCTCTGGACAGAGGGTGTGTCCAGCTTTTGGAAAGGGTGTCCAGCTCTGGGAAGGTTACTCAACCTGCAGAGGGGCTGATCTGTGTGTGGGAATGAACACAGGGGTCCAGCTGCAGGGAGGATTGTCTGCTGGGGGAGGCTAGTCCAGGGCATGAAAGAGTGAGCCAGCAGCAGGGAGGATGGCTGTTGGTGGTGGTGGGGCTAGTTCAAGGTTGTAAGTGAGGTCCAGCTGCAGGGTGGGTGGTTGGATGGTGAGGTTGGTATGGGGCTTCTGGTAGATCTAGCTGTAGGTTGAGTGGTTGGGTGGGGGACTGCTGGTCCAGGGGCTTGGATGGAAAGCTTCAGATATATGGTCTGTTAGAGTGGAGGTTTGGGGTGGTGCTCCAGCAACATGGAGGTTGTATAGAATATAGTTGGAGGCTGGTCCAGATGTAGGGAGGGTGACTGGCCCAGAGCCTGTGTGGTGCTCTAGCTCCAGTGCTCATTATGTGAAAGGCAGGGGCTAGAAGGGTTGTCCAGCTGCATAGAGGATAGTCTGGTGCCTGGAAGGGTGATCTAGCAGAGAGAAGGGTGGTTGATTATTTTGGGGGGTGGGCGAGGCTAAAGAGATTGATCAGACTAGGAGGGATCTAAAGTGGTGAAATTAATTAGAAACTGGTTAACATGTGTGCCCTTCAGCTTAACAGTAGCACTATGACCTGCGGCAGAGGAGACCTTAGTTCAGGAATGAGCTCGCGTCAGGGGCTCTCTGGGGAGAGGAGGAGGAGGAGGATCAACTGTAATACAAGAGGCTGTCTTCTGGGGAAGGAGGACAGCCAGCTCCGATGTAGTACTGACAACTGAGTGACCACAAGGGGAAGTGCAGGTGGGAGCAGCCCATGGGTGGGAAGACACTGACTGGTGCTGTGCCACACATGTCTGTGCACGTGTTTGTGCACCTTTGCTGATTATGTCCTAGGGAATGGAAGAACATGCAAATGTATTCTGACTAGCTAGGCAGCTGCTCCACATACTGGATTCATTCTACGGTGGAGCAAGTCCTGGCAGATGCTAGAGTGATGGTGTTGTGGTAGCTGAACAGAAGGGGGGGTGACCAGAGATGCAGGTTGGAAAACAGAGTAGTAGCTGGGAGGGGGTTAAGGTGTCAGAGGGTGAAGGTTAATGGAACTCATTACAGTGATGGGACAATGAGCAGCTTAGTTCAATACAGGTGCAGATCCTCTTCAGTGTCTTCACAAGTGACATTGCAGAAAAACTGGCAAAGAAGGGAATGCCTTTTTGCAGACAATCCCAACATTTGTAGGGCAGACACTAAGAAGGGAACAGAGAGCATGCACATGCCTCTTGGAGAAACTCGAAAATTGGTCAAGATTGGGGCAGTTGGGGTTCAATGACAAAGTGCAGAATTGTGCACCTAGGGCATAGGAAACCAGGAGCTGCTTTATAGGGTTGGTACTGATGATCACTAAGCAGGGGGGGACCTTGGAGTTATTATGATCTTAAATAGACTTGCCAAGATACTGCCCTGCACCATACCTATCGGTGCCTTGCTGCCAGAAGACCCCAAGGAAGTTAATATGTCCCTAAATTTATAAGCCATTAAAAAGTTCCATTCCTCATAAAAATATACAAACTGGGTCCCAAGGACTTCCTGTTTTTTTTTCTGCTGCACAAGCTCCACCCCCATGCTCACTAACAGGATGATGAGATGCCAGTAAGGGCGTGGGGGTGCACTCTATTATATGTAATGGGCGGCAGCATTTCTATTGATTTTTAAACTATATAGTGGCTACCTGGCAATAAAATGTGGGCACTGTTCAACTAACAAGGGCCTTGTTATGACTGATGCCCGTTTCATTGCTGAGTGAGTCCTAGATCATTAAAATCAATAGAAAAGCTACCGCCATTAGATAAATGAGCACCCGTGCTCTCACAGGCATCTCGTCATCCTGCTAGAGGAGCGTGGGAGGCGGAGATGCAGAATGGTGGCAGCAAGCAACTGGGAGAGTTTTTGGACCTGGTTTGTATATTTTATGAAGGACAAGGAACTTTTTAACGGCTTAAAAAGGTGGGGACAAATTAACTTCATTGGGAATTCCTCTGGCAAGGCATGATGAATATGGTGCAGGGCTGACTCAGTTACCTTGGTGAGTTTCTTTAAAGTTGCTGGGCAGTGTGACAAAGCAGTGGGTTGGGCTAGAAGGATGCTGGGGCTGATTAGGGAGGGGTATCTTCAGCAGGAGGAGGGAGGTGGTGGTGTTGCAAGTAATCCCTTATTAGTGAGATCCAACTAAGGCCCCATTCACACTGCACCTCTCAGACCCCGTAACATAGAAACCGTTACAACCGTGGAGTGGCACAGTGTGTCTACACTGCCGCAGTGTCCATTTCAGGACCAGCACCGCCACTCCACACTTCGGGAGCCGGGCAACCGTTACCGTGGCACCCGATCCCACAATGCAGCTCATGCTGCACTAGGGGACCAGTGCCACGCATCCACACTACTCCCAGTAACATTACCGAGGCATAACCGGTTTCATAACTGTTGTTGAAACCACCTCATGTGGTTTCAACAACGGTTACACAAACACCTTCTGTAACATTACAGGTGTAAACATAAACCTTTGCGGTAGTGGTTTGGGCACTCTGTAACATTACAATGGGGTAGTGTGGACAGGGCCTAAGAGTACTGTGTCCAGGTTTGGAGGCTGCACCTTAGAAAGGCCATAGGGTGGAGGCAGTATAAAGGGCAACTAAAATTGTACATGGGCTGTGGCAAAAGCCCTGTGAGGAGACTGGGATCTCAACATATAAACCCTGAAAGAGAGGGAACATGATGGAGACCCACAAGTACCTTACAAGGATGAACAGGGTGCTGGGGGGGCCTCCTTCAAATAGGAAAAAGGACCGTGGGACATGATGGAGCTAATGGTGGGGGTAAGATGGATGTGAGGAATTACTACTTCACTGAAAGGGTAATAGACACCTGGAACAGACTGACAACATTATAGTGTTGGAGATCAAGAGTGAAATGTGGTGGGGAGGCTTAAAACATGTGTGGTATATGGATATAGGGAAATCTCAGTAAATAAGCAGGGAAGAAGGAGGGCCATAAGAGGGCCACAAGAGACCATTTAGAGTTTGCAGAGAAGGACTTCACAGGAGCCTCTGGTTGCAATTGTAGCGAGATCTGGAAACCACAGCAGAAGTGTGACCTAGAGTGAGGGCTCATCAGCAGTGGGGTTTCTGAGCAAGCAGTTTAAGAAAAAATCTGACAGTTTCTATGTGCTGGGGAGCTCTGGTGGCAGTTGGAGGTGGGAAACCAGAGTGGAAGAGTAAGAGTGAAGGCTTATCAGTTTTATAAAATGGCAGAGAACAATGGAGTAATCTGATTGGTTATTTATGGTGCAATATGGGAAAATGTTGCACTATAAATAACTAACCCAATACATTAGCCTGATAACAGAATCTTATGCTCACTGATCCACTGTAATGACATTCATTTAATATTAGTAGTTTAATATCACCATTTTTCAGCTCACTAAACTTCATACTCCATCAGTTTTCCATTGTTCTGTGCCATTTTATTTATACACCACCATCCCTTTCTCTGTTTGCCAAAATAAGCATGATTAATTTCACAGCTTCCCCAGTAGCACTACATTTCTAATTACAGTAGACAAGCGTCTCTCATGCTGTTGAACTGAGCAACTTTGCAATGATACGCTGTCTGTTTAGTAGTCCATCAGGAATCATCTTCATTCCTGGTTTCACTCAACAATGTAGGCACGCTCGAGCAAGTGAGTGAAACAGCTCTCTTATCATGATGAAATGCAAGTGATTTAAACACTTACCATTTACCTTCTCCGTTACAATTCCTGGTTTCAGTGTCTGTCGCTGATCACGCTGTGTGGCATCTCTTCTGTACAGCCTTCTGTATGCCTGCCCAGCTGCAGTTGTTCTCATTCCCGTTCTCCTCCACAACAGACAGAACAGATTCACCAGATCACTTTTTTAACCCTTAGGGTATAGGAAATAAAAAAAAAACTCTGTGCTTGAACATAGCTGACCACGTTGTTAACTGTTTCTTCCGTAGCATGCTTGCCTTCCCTCAACATCGCACCGCTTTCTCTCATGACAGATGGCACTTGCTCAGTTTCTCTAAAACCACACAAACAATTGCCGAATGATTGCAAAAAATAAAATAAAACAAGACTATGCCACTACTACTACATTTTTTAATGTATTTGAATGTAAACAATCAAGCAGTCCATGCTGGGGTCAGGTGACTAAAAATACTACAACAATTACTCACAGCAGTGAGCTCTGTATGCAATCGCGAACCGCAGATGGAATCCTAGCTATGGGCATACTCCTGCGACCTCAGTGCTGCAACTGCGGCCTTGAGGAACCAACTCCCCAAAAAAAAAAGCACGTCGGAAGCATAGAAATATGTCAAAAGTGAAAACAAAGGCAGTCGAATTGAAAATAAAGCAAAGCAGTACATACAGTCATAAAGTCATGTCAAAACCAATGCATCACACTAAATGCTATAGATAGGTGACGAATCAATCTAATAATGTAACATGTCACTAACCACAAATTATCATCTTTCAAAACAGATGAAATACCTTGCTCCGATTACCCCAAACTTAAAGCGTCAAACATTTAGGCGTACTAGCTCATTACATTCTCACATCTCTTATATCACTTTGTTTTTTTCTCACTGCAGCTTCCACAGGTGGCAAAAATCGTCAGTTTGGAGCGTTTACAATAAGTCGACAAGCTAGAATCTTCATGTTTTCAGCAGCAGCCATTTTATAGCAGCAGTGTTACCACAGACAGCAATAAATATAAGGTGAAGATGGAAATAAACTTTGACATACCCTAACTCAAGAAATAATAGATTTTATTAGCCAGCAAAATGATGAAACAAATGCAGATGAGGCAACAGAGATGGAAGTTTCAAATGAAGCCATTCCTGAACAAGTACCTACCACTATCATAGATGAGCCTCCTCAGATGGCAGTTGAAAATCCAGAGCTTGAAACAGGACCTAGTGTTCAAATTAGTGAGCCAGAGGAACCCAGCATAGTAAATGTAAACAGCAGACATGCTGTACTAACTGAGGAGGAAGTGGCACAAATAGGAGGAGCGTCATGAGAAAACACACTAAAGACCACCTCCTGGGCTGTCAATGTGCTGACTGACTGGTGCAGACTTAAAGGGGTACAGCCTCATTTTAAATCTATCCCAGATACTGAGTTAAATAGTCTTTTAAGAGAATTCTATGCAAGTGTGAGGAACAGCTCAGGTAAAGAATATACAGTCAACAGCCTCTGCAGCATAAGAGCAGGTATAAGTGGTTTTTGACATCAGCCCCAATTAGTAGAAAAGTCAATATAATAACAAACCTGCATATAAGGGCTCTAACAATGTATTTATATCTGTTTTAAAAAGTACAGAAGCAGCAGAAGGACACAGCAACACACCACCCACACTATCAAAGCAGATTTGATGAAGCTTAGAAATTCCCAACCTGAGCTAACACAGCTCCGGACTGTTGCGCAAAGTGTGGACAGACATACAGCTTATGATGGCCAGGCGTGGCAGAGAAGCCTCGTCAGTTAAAACCATCCAGTTTTAAAATCCTGCAAGATGAGAATGGACAGGAATATGTTTCACTTGCATTCAATGAGCACACAAAATCACGGTGACCCCACTGAGCAGGGTAAAGGCAATTATAGGGGCTTCATATGGGCCCGACCTGGTGACCCACTATGCCCTGTGGCAAGTTTCAAAAATCGTCAGCAAAAGCTAGATCCTGAGTCACCTGCTCTTTACATGCACCCAAGGCGTACCGCAGCACTTCCTCGATACTGAACCAACATGGTACACAAAGGAGCCACTAGGAGTCAACTACTTGTCTACAATGATGACAAGACTCAGCAAAGAGGCTGGACTTTCCCAACAGTACACCAACCATTCACTCAGGGCCACGCAGTACAACTCCTTTCAAATGCTGGTTTGGACAGTCGTGAGATAATGGCAGTAACAGGGCATCGTAATGAATCCAGTCTAGTAGCTATTGGTCAGCAAGCATGGATGATCGTAAAAAATGGAGTGATGTCCTGTCTGGTGGAGAACAGTCAAAGCTAAGATCACCAATGAAGCATAAAGATACAAATGCAGCTCCACAAGCCACAAACAATGTGCAAAGTCAGAGTCATCTGGGACCCTTCAACCTGCCAAACTGTGTATTTAATGCACCTGTTAATTTCATAAACTACAACAAGTAACTTCAAGTGTATGGTAAGACATTTTCTCTGACAGAACTAGATGTATATTAATATCAAAATGTGATAGCTAATGTAATCTCTCCTTCTCTGTTTCCACTTTCTGTCTTCACAGTGTCATAACATGAGACATCTCCGTGTCAAAAATCCGAATTCAGCAAACCTCTTGCCAGCAAAAATTGTTTTTATTTCATTAATATATGTATTAATATTTGATGTAGTTACTGTGTGTTTAAAAAGCTATTAGCATAGGTTAAACAATTAGTTTGACACACTAAAGTTAATTTTTGGGAACTATTTTCTTCGCTAATAAATAAAACAAATATTTTACCACTATTAATTTGCTCTCGCTATTTTTTTTTGTGTCAACATTTTATAAGTGCAATAAGACACTCCGGGGTGTGCATTCGGTTGTGATAACGCACTCTTAGGGCGACCGGCGCCAGCCTCGGCCTCGTGCTAACTACGCCCCTAGGGTGCGGTTATCACAATGTCTACCCATCATCTCTTATTGCTTATAAAGCAGTAAAAAAAGTCTGTTTTGCATATCGAGAGGTGTGGTGAGGACATGGCAGCAGCATGCAGAGGAGTGTGACTGCTGGACCGAAGCTTGGAGCAGCCAGTTGAAACAGGTTTGGTAAAAAAGCAAAAAACCAAAAACTGTTACACAGAAACAAAAGATCACTGTATGATAGGGGGAAGAACGAGGAGAAGTATGACTAAGTGGCAGGTGGCGTGGCTGAGGGACGGTCAACCTGGAAGAAACAAAACTAAAAGCAAGATACCAGTAAGCAGTGTCAAACAACGGGGGTGAGGGATGGGGATGTGTGACGCAGTCCACTATGCACATTAGTCGAGGATGATGTAATAAATATATGTGTAAATGTAAGGTTCTGCATGTATACGCGTACATGCTCGGATACAATGGATTTATCACACTCCATTTATGTCCACTCCTATTGCATAAATTTAATTAATATTTATAACCCATCAGGGTTCTTTCTCTTTAGTGCTCTGTGTTTTTAATTGGGAGCTGTCCTGGACCTTATGCTGTTCTTTTCCTCCTCCAAATCCTTTTGTTAGCCCCTGGTACTTTGACATTAGCTACTGTGTGACTCTATTGTATGCAGTGCTTGCTGCTTTCATGGTCCCGTCAGGGAGCCCACTGATTTCCCCTGTTTGCCTCCCACCCACAGCTACTTTTAAGTCAAGTTCAGGCGTTGCCCTTCAGCTGCACTGTGGATTTTCCTTTGCGGCCCCTATCTTGTGCATTTGTTCTCCCAGTCCCTTTCTACCAGGCCCTCAGGACACCTACAGTCTGCCACCATGTGGCTTAGCTAAAGGTTCCTGCCACCTACTGCTGGCTGCCCACCTTCCAGACCCTCTTAACCTGCCCCGTGGGGGCTCTTCACATGCCACTTTGTGGCTGATGGGTAGAGGGAGGCATATTTGCTCTAGTCTCTTCCCCCTTCCCAAAATATCCCATCTTCATTCCCACACACACTTGGAGCAGGTTACAGCCTGAGCTCTGTGGGCTGAATCATAGACACATAGACCTTGATGGCAGATAAGGACTGCTTGGCCCACTCAGTCACCCCATTTCCCTACCTAGTGGATAAGCTGCAGATCCTAGTTATCCAACAGCTGACTTCCTCCTACCCACCAATAGAATTGGTTCATGTCTGGCCCATGTATTCTTGATGTCCCCCACTATTTTTGACCCCACAACCTCCTTAGGAAGGCCATTCCATGTGTTCACCACCCTCTCTGTGAAAAAATATTTCCTCATGTTGCCCCTGAGTCATCCCCTCTGTCTTCAAATTTGGCCCCTTGTTCTTGCGCATCACTTTTTCTGAAAGATGCTACTCTCTTGGACTTTGTTGATTCCCCTTGAGGTGCTTGAAATTTTCTATCCTGTCCCCCAGACCCTTTTCCTCAAGGGTATACATATTCAGCTCGTCTCTCTTTGTATGGCTTCTGGTGCAGACCCTTCGCTATTTCAGTTGCCCTCCTCTGGGCTGACAGTTGAAAGTGCCTGCCATTACTGTCACTGTAGTTCAGTAGCACTAAACTGGTTGCCTAGCAACAACTGCAGCATTTCTGATCAGCAGTTTTCTGAACAGCCTCCTGCCTGCTACATACAGTCTGGGCCCAAGGACATCCCCCCCCACATTAGGTTCCAGGGAAAGATAATATAAAAAAAATTGCCACTGTCCATGAGGGAGTGACCCATTATATCACCAGAGCTATACCTTTCAAACCACTGGACTCCTGAACCACCAGTGTCCCCTTTTTTAAATAATATAGAGGCCACTAGCCCAAATGCATTCCTACCTGCCCATCTGGACTACTTCTTAAATTTATTGGCTACCTGCAGGTCACCTAGGGGCGCTAAAGGGGGGGTTTTGCCGAGTCCCAAATACCACTTTATTCTCTGTTCTTAGCTGTCTGCATTTTTTATTCCATCTCTAGTTTCCTTACTTTGACCTAGTTTGTCTTTTCCTCTGAAGCTTCTCTTCCTTTACTCCTGTGCTATATACCATTTTTGTATCTCTCTGCTCTTGCTGCTATAACTTCCCCATACTGATCTATTTTTCCCTTGAGTTCTACAGGTCTGGCCAAACATACCAACCAGATAAGTATCTTTGTTTAATTCTAACACTCTGATCTCTCCTGCTTTGGCAGTTAAGAAACATGGCATGAAGGCTGTGAAGCATGCTGCATTCAAGAAAAGGGAATGCTTACAGGTATGTATCACTTAATTCCTTACTCCCTTTCAGTTTCTATTACCATTTCTGTTTTTCAGTGGTTGCTGAATTGCTGTTTTTGTACTTTCTCACCCACATTGTGTGTGACATAAGTTTGGCCACCACCCTGTGCACATGGTGTGGCAAGGTACATGGCAAACATGGAATTCAGGAATGCCTTTGACATGGGGCACACAGCCAGCTGGTTAATAAGTTGGATAGTGTAGTGGTGTGTCTTAAAATAACAATATGGGATGAGAGTCATCTGAAGGGTATAACAGAAAGGGTGTTGTTCCATGGGGTACACTCTTTGGAGACAGGGGTGATAGGTCAGTATCCCCCACTGGTCGATGTTGTGTGCCATTTGGATTAACATGCATGCATGTCACTGACATAGTATAAGTTGTTCAGGGGAAGGTCTGCCTTTTGTCAGATGACACAATAACTAACAACAGGGTGTACATCCTTGTGGTGGGTGTGGAGGCAATTAGGCATGATCTTAGTATAGTGGAACAGCGACTAGAAACAGGGCATCTGAAATTCAATGCCCAGATATGCTCATTGATGCACTTACACACCTGTGGTTGAGGGTGGGTGGGTTGGGTGTTGTGTGTTGAGAAAATGGCAGCAACCAGGCTGGAGAAGGGTCTAGGGGTTATAATCATCAATGACCTTATGGTGGTGGAACAGTGCATCATGTGCATGGTAAAAACTAACAGGAAGCTGGTGTGCATAGGGAGAGGGATATCCAGAACAAGGCTGGAGGTGCTCATCCAACTGTACAGCTCCATGTTCAGGCCACACCTGGATTATGGGGCACAGTTCTGTAGGCACCATTTACAAAAATACATACGTGGCATGTAAATGGGTGAAGAGAAGGGGCACTAAAACTGTGCATGGGCTAACAAGGAATAACATCAGATACTTAGAAGGAACTGCATTTATATCCTCTTCAGACAAAGAGGGGTCATGATTGAATCATTCAGGTATGTCAGTGTTGTCAGTAAAGTGTTTCAGATCTTTTTTTTTTTTTTATGATGCTTTTTGTCCCACTGCCAGTATCGTGACTATTGTCCTGGTCAAGGACCTCACTGCCCCCCACTCCCACATGAGCGGCAACTTCCCTCATTGCCCCCTGGCTTGTTCCCCAGGGCAGAGCTGCGTTACTGGCCAAGGTGTTGCGGATGTTAGTCGTGTTTGGGGAACCTGCCTGGGAGCTGATTGAGCGGCAAGGCATGTGTTATATAGATGCTGGCTGCGGCAGTTTTTGTCACCTACTTTTCATGGGCATGGGGGCATGCAATGACGTCCTGCATCCGCACCACCCCTGAACATCCATACGCCAGTTGCTGCGGTATCCCAGCCTCTGCCTGGGGTCCGTCAAGCACCAGGAATTCTACCCAGCCTCCCCCCGGAGAAGGTGATCAGTCCATGGGATGCTCCATCCCTGTCCCCCAGGCCTGTTCTTCGATGACCCACATCCATTCCTCAACCCGGCTCACCATTGTCGCAATGGGAAATCCAAGCATTGTGCTGATGGGCCTGCTTCACAGTTTTTTTTACAAAGATATGAAAATGCAAAATTTCTATCAGATACAGTCCTATCCACCTGTCTAGTCTGCTTGAGCATGCAGCATTTCAGTCTTTCAGACTGGTCCTCCCCACCCCCCCTTTCCCTTTTTCCTTGGATCCTTCATTTCCACTCCTTGCCCCCCTCCCTATGGTTTTAACCCTCTCTATGACCCTGGCCCACCCAGTTTTGAAGCTATCTACTGTCTGCAATGATATAACCTCCACCAGCAGCGTGTTCCAATCTGCCGCCACCCTTTCAGTGAAATAGTACCTCCTCATTTCCCCCCTGAATCTCACTCCTTGCAACTTTAGACTGTGTCCTCTGGTTTCCCTTCCACCTTGTTATTTGAAAATACGTCTGGTAGTTACTGTGTTCATATCTTCAGTCACTTGAAAGCCTCACTAATATTCCCTATCTCCCTTCTATCTTCCAGGCAATACATATTGAGCTCTATTAGTCTCTCATCATAAGGTTGACCTCCCAATCCCAGGATCATTTTCTTTGCCTTGTGCTGTCCCCCCCGCAATACCTTGATGTCCATTTTCAAGTAGGGGTGCTACTATTGCACGCATTACTCCAAATATTGCCTCACCAGGGACCGGTAAGAGTACATGATGGCTTCCCCTCTCCTAGAGGTAATTCCTGTTCTGATGCACTGCAGTACTCTGTTGGCCCTTGCTGCTGTCTTTCTGCACTGGGCTGAGTGGTTCATATCCCCTGTGACTAGTACACCCAAATCCTTCTCCTCGTTTGACTTTTATTTTCACTACTACCAGCCACTAACTATTTCCATAGTTCCTGGTTCCTAAGTACATGATTTTGCAGTACTTGGAACTGAACACAACTTGCCATCTGTCACACCATTACTCCACTTTTTGCCAATAGTCTTTGAGTACTGTATCACCTTCTCTTCCATCAACCTGAATGCTTGTTTTAATGCATGCTTCCTAGACAGTTGTGCTGCATTGCTGTGTAGGTTGCCCACAATTGTAGCTTTCAATAGTGATACTACAATGTAACCGACCACTAAGGTGATGCTCTTTACCATGTCTTTACCCAGTTCCACCACTCAAACTATTCTGTATTCTTTTGTATTTCTACAGATTGTAAGTGAGCTCTTAGAGGAACATGCCTCATCCACCTGCCCCCTCAATGATGTCAGCAGTGCAGTGATGGATGACATGCCTGAATTAACGGATGATTTGCATCCCATTGATGAGGTCCCCTACCAATCAATTTTTTTTTGTGGTGTCTGGTCCACTGAATAAATTTTGTACACATTAGGCACATTTGGTCCTGCATGTAATAACATTTTCTTTTCAAATGTTGACTATCCACTGGCTACCGCAGTGGTGACTGAAGCTAATGACATAGGTATTCAGTGCCATGTGCCACAACCCTCAGTGAAAATACAGACAGACAAAAGAATTGGGATGGAAAACAAAGGTAACAACACCATTTCATTGCTTACCTATCATTGATGCTGTACATAGCATCCACAAGTATGCCATTCATGTCTGGATCATCTGCAGGACATATGTAGTGACAACAATTGTTTCTGTTCTGATGGCTTTCCACTAGGTAGACGAACCATGCAGAGACACAACTCAAGTTCCTGTTGTGAAACCCTTAATGGTGGATGCCTCCATCCAGTGTTGTGAGATGGATTTCAACCCCGCTGTTGCACACTCAACTCCAGCAAAGGGCAATGATTTTTCCTTTCAGACCGATATGTCTGATGACATTTCTTTTATAATCACGAGAGGTGTGATGATCCTGACTATCAGCCATCTGTCATTGATACCTCTGACACGGAAAGGTACATTATGACACAGTACCATGTGTTTATACTGTTACACGGTGCACTGTCTGCTTCTTTCAAATTACACGTTTTCCACAATATCCCCAAACAGTCATCCTGACGGTGACACATGTTCCAGCAATGGAAGTATATTGTTTTCCTTGACAGCATCCTGAAATTGTTCAGAATCTGCAATGTATGCTATTCTGCTAACATTTCCATCAATCATTATGAAGTGGGGAGCATGGTAGTTGTACGTCTGTCTTGTGAGGAGTGTAGTGGGACATACTTGTGGCACTGCCAGCCAATGATTGCTGATGCTCCAAGCAGGAAATTTGCAGATGTCCGCCTCCATGTTATTCTCTGGACTGTCACCATGGAAGGCACTCACAATGCTCAGACACTTCAATTGTGTTGCCATCAGTAACGGCACTTTCTTCAAACATCAACATAAACTGCTGCTCCCATTTAGTATGTCTCTACGGGAGTGGCATCAAGACCAGCTTATTGTCGAAGTTAAGCTGTCTGGGTTGCCTGTTATTACTGGAGGAGATGGCCGGGCAAACAGTTCCGACCACTCGGCAAAGTTTGGCAGTTACTCTCTGGTGGACTTGACATGCAACAAGGCAACGACTGTCCAGCTTGTACAGGTAAGCATCATATCATACTGCCTTCTATAATTCTTTTCCTGTACTTCCTTGTACATTAGACACTTCTGTAATGTTCTGTTAAACATACTTTCCTGCCTTTTACATGTAACCCCCTTGTTACCTGGGGTTACTAGAATCCCAGTAAGACCTAATGTTAGGCAGGGAAGGCAGCTTGTGAAACTCCAGTTAAATGGGTTTCACACTGTCTCACTCTGTTCTCAGTCTCAGCTGAGACTGAGGGATAACATCACCAATAGAACTATCGCAACTGCATGAGCCACATTGGAATCTGCAGCAAGGGAGTTCGCATAGAATGTTGGGAGGTTTTGAAGTCAGTCTTCAGTAGAGTGTGAGTCAGTTCAGTGTGAAGTTGGGAGCTTGCAGAGAAAGCAGCTCAGTGAAGGCTCTAGGAGCCTCAGCCCTGACAGAGGGCTACTTTTAGTTTAAAAGGGTGTGTGTCTCTCTCCATCTTAAAGAGAGACACAGAAGATAATTGAAGTGGTGGAGACCGCTGTTTTCGAGTCTCAGTGCCCCCTCCCTCCGGAGGGGGCAGGAAAGGGTTCCCTGCAGATTCCTGGGACAACCCCCTAGTTCTGCTCATAAAGGAGAAGCTGTCTGTTTGTTCCAGAGTTTATTTGGGAGAACAAGAAGATTTGTGAGTCGCCTGTGGGGTACCTGCAACGTGAGGGTGAGTGTCTGCTCTTGCTAAAAGGGCATATGTTTTTCACCCTGGGACTTGTGTGACAGTGTGGGGATTGAACTACTAAATTATTGGGAAGCCTATTGTAATGGCTAAGCAAAGTAAAAGTAGGTTCAAGTCCAGAGCATGTTGGGATGCAAATGATATGTAGAGGAGATGTGACAGACGTCTACCCAGAATCTCCATTTGAAAGTTCAGTAAAGGAATTGTTCAGTTTCCAGAGAAATGGCTGGGTATGGGCTGTGGAAGCTGGAGGTGGGTGGCCCCCCCATCTTTAGTGACCAGGTCCACCTCTATGGATTTCTTCTGTGGATTTCTACTTTACCTCAGGCACTTGTCCAGTGATGAGAGTCAAGTACCCAGACATGGGATTGTAAGGAAAAATATCTCTAGGAGTCAAAGACTCTAGTGTGGTTTGGGGAGCCACAACAGGATAATTGGTTCATTCCTCAAATGGACCACGGATTAAGTGGCCGGCGGGGGAACGGGGCCAGTGGGGAAAACCCAAGTAGTGTACAAGTTGGGCTGTGTACCCAAAGCTGCGTGCAAGTCTGGGCTGTGTGCCTGGTGGGTTTAGAGCCTGAGGTCTGGAAATAGTGATAAAGTGTTCTGTAGTCTCTAATCTGCATTACCAGGAATGTAGCCCCATGGGTGTCCGTCTATGCTTTGTTTGTTCAGCTTGGATGTGAAAAAAAGCCACACTGAAGAATCTCATTCCTGGTTCTGGACATTACAGTTATTGCTTCCTGTGTTCGGATTTACTTGGGTGCCCCTGTGCAGAGTAGCCAAACCTAGGTCCCCTGTGCCAAGTAACCTCATCCTCCCCGAACCCAGTCCCCACCAGGTACTGCTGTCAGCTTCAACAGCATGCCACCTGTCATTTGCTAAAAAGGCAGGGGTGAGGGGTTACATACACATTTTTCTTTGCCCACTGCAGTCAATTGTTGCCATGTATGACAAGTGATTCAACATCAGGACTGGTGAAAATATCACTTGGACAACTGGAGGATGTGCGGCTGTACTGATGGCTTTGTGATCTGAAACCAAAAAAGTTTAATACAAACATATGAACATACAAAATTGCCAGCAGATACAGCCCATATGGTCTATCTAGTCTGCTCGAGGGTGCAGCACTTCAGCCCACCAGACTGCAGCTGCCCCCCTTCCATTGACTCTTCCCTTCCCCAACTGCCCCCCGGAATGTACTTTCAACCTTGAATTTTCCCACCCTCTTGAAGTACCCCACAGTCTGCACTGATACAAATTGCTCAGACAGTGCATTCTACCCTCTTACCACTTTTCAGTGAGTAGTGCCTCCTCCTTCCCCGATTCTGCCCCCCTTAACTTCGGGAGTGCCCTCTGATATCTCTTCCTTTCTGGAAAGTGAACCCACCCTGGATGCCTGCTCTGTTCATTCCCTTCATGTACTTGAAGGTCTCAATCATGTCCCTTCTCTCTCTTCTATCCTCCAGGGTATACAGTACATGTTCAGCTCTTTTAGTCTTTCCTTGTAAGTTCTATCCCCCAACCCCTGGATCATCATTGTTGCTCTTCGCTGCACTTCCTCCAGTAGTAATGATTGTGGAATGGCCAGTGTTGCTGTTACTGCACCAGAGCATTAACAGAGGCTTACGGTGCAATGTCCAGATTTGTCATACGTTCCATTCACTGCAATATGTTACGTGTGTCTTCTGTCTGAAAGGTGCAGCACTGCAATTGGAATGGGGTGGTTATGAACACATACATAACAATGCTGCCCATGTTGCTGGGTGATTATGGCATTGGCCACTGGTGGAGCTTGCGTGTTTAGTATGACTGCAACTGGGGCACGGCTCACGTGGGTGTTCTTGTACCAGGGAAACCACTGGACTGTGGTACTTGTCTGTGTTGCCTTGTGTGCATTTGTTGTGTACATAAGCACCTAGACTGTCTCTACTACATGGAAATGAGTCACCAGGTCACCCCACATAGCTGTGTTATGTTAAGCACCCAGGAGGACCATTCTACAATTGTTGACACAAGCTGCAGTCATTTGCACAGGTGGTGCGGTCCACATTTAGGTGACACACGTTATTCAGTGATGACCTGCTTATGCCTTAAACTGAATTCAGAGTTCAGTAACATGGTCCAATGCAGCTTGGTCATACTTTCCAACACTTGCAGCATGTCTCCCATTGTGAGCATGACACCTGCAGACAGCAGTAGGTGTTGATAGTACTGACAGTTGTTTGCTTCTTGGTGTGCGCTTCCTGACGCCAGCACATTCATTTCACTACTGTGCACTGACTTTACTTGTTCAGTGGTGTCGTTTTGTACTGTGTGCTGCTAACTGAGACTAAACACATTGCTGTACTTCTGTTGTAGATTAACAAAGTCTGTGGTTGATACCACGTGGAGCTGTAGGGTCTCAAAAGGGCTGTTCAGTATCTAGAGGAGACTGGTGTGTACATCGATATAACTGTGAATGTCCCTCACCCTTCTGTAAACAAATGGCTACAAGAAACAATGTCTGAAGTTACTCATAAATATGACATCTGGCACATAATCAAAGATAAGTAGAGTATTCATTGTGCCTGTGGGCTTCTGATAACACGTTTCTCTGTAATCCAAACAGTTGTACTTCATCTGAAATTTCCTGTGTACCTCTAACAACTTTGATCGTCTACTTCATGACACTGATGTTTCTGTTGGCGTCATCTTACTATGTTCGCCCTCTGCAGTCTGCTGATCTTCCACACATGTTTCACCATGCCCAGACACAGTACAAACAAGAGTAGTAAAGGAAGTGGCTGAGAGCTGACAGGGCCATTGGCAGACATATTTCATAGTTCACTCATGTGAGGAGTGGTATTGCAGGAATGGAGAACAGCACATGTAGTGCCCCTCCACAAAAGCCATACCAGGGATGACTTAGGGAATTACAGATCAGTCAGTCTGACCTCCATTGTGGTCAAGCTCATGGAGACCATACTAAAGGAAGGTTGCTGGAATATGTAAAGGAGCATGGTCTTCAGGATGCATGGCACCATGGGTTCATGGAGAGGAGATCATGTCAAACAAATGTGATTGACTTCTTTGACTGTGTCACTAAGACACTATAAAGGTGCCAAGCAGTACACATCCTCTATCTTGATATCAGCCATGCCTTTAACTCTGTGCCATAAAAAATGTTGATCATGAAGTTGGTGTATCACTGGTTCTGGGAAAAGATGGACAGATGGGTATAGAAGTTGCTGAGGGACACAACACAGAGTGTGGGTTTTGGGGGAGAATTATGTGGCACTAGAGAGGTAACCAGTGGTCTCCTGAAGTACTCTGTGCTGTGGCCGGAGTTGTGGTCTGCATCGTGGTAGCTTGGCTTCAATGCCAAGAAATGAAAACTCATGCATATTGGAGCAAAGAATCACAGGACAGAGTACTACCTGGGTGTGGTACGAGTACCTGCATTAGCGGCGGAGAAGGACCTGTGTGTGATGATCAATAGTGACCTGAAGCACTCCATGCACTGCACAGCAGCAGCAAAGGCCAACAAGATGCTGTGATGCATATCCAGGGTGATCAGTAGTATAAGACAGGAGGTTATAGTGCACTTGTACATGTCACTGTTAAGGCCGCATCTAGAGTATGGAGTTGAGTACTGGTGTCCAGACCTCAAAAAGGACAATAACTTGCTGGAGAAGGTCCACAGAAGGCTACAAAGATGATAGCAGGTCAGCAGGGTAAGTCATACGAGGAGAGGTTAAGGGCACTGAACATGTACTGCATGAAACACAGAACAGAGAGCGCGCACAAGATTAAGTTGTACTTGAAAGGGATAAATAAGGTTGCCACAGACAGTGTCTTTAAGCTGAGTGACAATGATAACATGAGGGGGCACAATCTTAAGCTGGAGGGTGGGAGGTATAGGAAGGAAGTCAGGAAGCACTTCATCACAGAGAGGGTGGTGGACACTTGGAATGCAATGCCGGAAAAGGTTATCTCATTGAAGACAGTGGGCAGGTTTCAGATAGGGTGGGATTGGCATAGGGGTAAGTTAAGGGTCATGGGTACAGAGGATGGGAGGAGTGGGTAGTGAGGGCAGGGTCATTATCTCAAGCTGTGGACCTTGTGATATGAGCAGACTTGATAGACCAAATGGCCTTCTTCTGCTGTCTTATGTTCGTATACATTACATGCTATGGGAACACAATCAGGTAAACCCCACTGAGGTTATGGACAGTGAGCAGTGTATATTCAAGTTTTACATGGATCAGCACCTGCTGAAGACCACAGACACACATAGCAAGCACCACTGTCTGACATCAAAAAACTCTTTCCACTTGTGACAAGCATGTGTAACATTCTAGTTTGTGGATTGCAGGCCACAGGTCCAGCATACTCGGCATTGCTGATTCTGACTCATGTAGTTTTACCAGCCTGTGACACTTGACTGTGTCGCATCTCGTACTGGGTCACTTGTCCCCCTGGTGCACAATTCATGTATGCACCCTTCCTGGTCACATACTGTGGCTGTATGTCTGCGCAGTGTCATTGGTCATGGCAACCCCTGCAACTAGCCCAAATAAATCCCTGAATAGGTGACTTTGCATTGACAGATACTTGTACTGCATGCTTACAGCTGCATGTGCAATGGTCATGCACACACACACACACAAACACACACACACACACCCACACTGTGTGGAGGCATTACTGTTAACAGCATCTTTACCATTTTGACTGCTGAAGGGCGTTGACATGCTGCAAGTTTTCAAGTCACTTACCACACCAACATGTTATTTGATGTTATCATAACAGAGAGGCATGACTCACCAATGTGTGTTGTCAGAACAAACCACTGTTAAGCTGCAGTGAAAGATGAATTTTTTGTCTTATGAACACCCAGCAAATCTCCCGTGTGTCACATATCCTTACCATACCAGCACACGCACAGGGGCACCCTTTTTATCTAGTGGTAACATGGCTCGCAATTGTACCAAATGCATCATGCGTCACCATGTACCTAGTGACATCACATAATTCACTGCAGTTTTTAAGGTAGACAACAAGCAATGTTGAATCAATAGTCCATGTCTGTCACAGTTGTTTCTTGTGTGTTATGAGCCAATGATACAAAATAACACAATGATGTGCCATGATGCTGCAATGATGAACAACATGCAAAGGGATATGGTGGGTGGCTAGTGCAACAGTCAGCAATCTATGTTACTTCACCTGGTTGCTGAGGTTCCATGCAGCATTGGGAATTGCTATGCTGACCAAATGAGGTGCTGTTCCTGTTGCAGCCGCACTGTCCAAACTGGAAACTAGTGAAGTAACTTGTACCATCTTAATACATACTCACAAGATGCTACAGGATGCAAGTCTTGTGTGATTGAACACAGTAGTGGATCTATATCTTGAAGTATCATGGCACAACACTGGTTTTCATAGGTGTGGCAACAGAGTAGTGGGATTTGAACAGTAGCACTGCGCAGTGTCCCATGATTAACAGGTCTTGTTTTCTCTCACTACTACAGGACTGAAGAAAGTGGCTGCCAATGTGTTCAAGCAGAAAGACTGTGATATTCTGATACAGTGACAGAAAAGTGTAACCCCCCTACAAATGGGGGTTCCTAAAGACCTTCCCAGGGCTTGCCTAAAGGCTTCCGTTTAACTGGTGTTCAGCGAAATGCCGCTGGTTGTGGGTGTTGCGAGTGCTTTTAAAAGCCTCCGGTACTGTCCCTTTAAGAGTTGCCTGCTCGCAGGCTCCAGTGGGTTGCATGGGGGGTACGGGGCTTTCCTGCTCGTATCCCGCCAGAGCTGCGGTGGAAGTGCTCCCATCTGTAGTCGCTATAAGTGCCAAAGGGAGCTTGCTCAATAGATGTGGCTGCTGGCCATAATTACTTAGAGTATTGGTGAATTTGCAGCTTCTCTAACCTGCTTTCTTTGCAGCTGGAATTTTGTGTACTTGGTCCCTCCATTTTGGACCTAGGTGATTGAACTGGGCCAATGGGGTGAGAGGGAGCATTAAAATGGAAACTATTTGAGCCAACCAGAATCAGGACTCATTTTGGAGCCGGCTGGCCATATGGGATACACGCAGTAATTCTGGGACATGGAGTTCTGGACTAAAGTGCCTTTTTGCACCAATGGGGGGCGAAATAAGTGACTGGCATCAGCAGCCCAACAATGGGATCGGGTGGTGACAGAACTGAGAGGCTTGCCCAATACTGCCCAAGGGCAGATTCGTTGTGGCTGTGAGCGAGGAAGGAGCTCTGGGCTCCTGCGCTGTTGAGCTTTTGTGTAGGAAGCACGTGCGGAAGGCCAGATTTTGGTGGTTTAAACGCCAGCCAATGTCGGACTAAATCCGATAGGCAGGGGTCAGAGGAGGCTATGCAAAAGTGCAGCTACTTACCAGGCTCACCCTGTAGAGGACTGGAGAATCTGCTTCAATCGCTCTCGGTCTGTCAGGATAAGTGAAGCTGCATCGTTGGGCCCGGTGTGCGCAGTATACAGCAGCTGCCTGGTATGGTACCCCTCTGCCTTCCATATAAATGTGTGGAGAAGTGTTTGAAGTCCAGGCTGGGTCCTGCGAGTGGTGCAAAAGCACTCTGTCTACTGGAGTTGTGAGTACTAAATCAGGGTAGTACCCTATCAAATGGTTCTAGTGAGAGCAGGACTTTCTGGGTTCTGTACTAGGGACACTAACTGAGCCCGCTGGCTCTACTTAATTTTCCTAGGAATCAAATGCTCGTTTGTGTCAGGGCCCCAACCAGCTGCATCGAGGGACTAGCCTTTAGGGCTTGGGTACCCAGTGACAGTGACTTATAGGTTAGGCCTGTGCACAGAGCCTTAGATAGATACTCATATATTATAGTGGTAAGCTAATTAACCTGATCACCCCCCATTCTTGTTATTTCCCCTTAAATAAATCAGATTGATCATTTTGCAAAGATACACTGGCTAGTGTGTGTGTTAATGGTGAATTACTGTACAGTGATTATTGTGTAACAGCAACTTACTTTTCAGGGGGTCCCCGGAGCAAGCTGATTGGTTCAAGCCAGGGAGTAGGTGTATATGGTAAGGACACTGTGATTAATTTGTGTGGGCCACTAGTGGGAAGAAAGGGGGGTTGCAGCAACCCAGAGGGCTGTGACCAAGTCATAGCCGACTGTTCTAATCCTGACCTCTGGGTGGAGGCACCCGCCAATGGATCTAGGCCCCTCACCCTGTTACAGTCAGAGCAGGCAGGGGTAGTAGCCCTTGGGATAGCACCCCCTTGGGGTTACATTGTGGAGGAACTGCTGGGATTAGCCTCCCCTAGTGGCCGAGTGGACGAAGTACCTAATTATGGATACACTGAAGGAAAAGCTGGAAGGGGATATCATGGTTAAAATTAAGTTGGAACCCATTAAGACAATGGTATATAAACTGATGGAGTGGGGTGAAGCCGAAGAGTTGAACTCTCAGAGAATTGTGTTACTGTCAGATGTACCTCTGGGGACAACAAACACTGATTTATTTCTGTAGTGGAGCGTGTTAAATGTTTGGGTAAGGTAGAGGTGAAGGGGTGTATGGCTGATCTACTTGATCAGACTTTGCAGGTGTTACTTTTATACAGTGTAGCCATTGACCCCGAGAGGGTACCCCCAGTGATCTACCCGGAAGGTGCCCAACAGGGGTGGAGGGTCATTTACATCTGGAGTGGGTCAGTCACCCCCGGGGGGGTCTCCCCAGACTAATAGCTTCAAAGATAAACTGCTTAAATTGTTAGCTGTGGAGGGGAGGACTACCCAAGAGTTACTGCAGGCTTTGGACCTTTCAGTGACCCCACCCCAGGCTTCCCCGGTACCTCTCTGGGCCCCAAGAGTTCTATTTTGGCCCCACCACCCCTAGTGTTTCCCTCTATACAGTTAGATTCGTACCGTAGCCTAAAACGTTTTTCCTGGCACAGTGCCAGTGCCTTCAGAGGAGGATGATTTGGAGGCGTGGATGGACTATGCCACCCCCCTAGTTCAGGAGTGGCAATGCTCTGCAGGGGAGAAATGAAAGAGACTGATGGAGAGTCTACGGGGTCCAGCTTTAGAAGCCATTCGGTTCTTGCAGGCTACTAGCCCGGAAGCTACTGCAGCAGAGTATCTTTCTGCTTTAGATGGAGTGTTTGGAAGCACAGAAACTGGAGAAGACTTATTATGGAAATTCAAGTCTGCTAAGCAATGGAGGAATGAAAAGCTGTCAGCCTTTGTTACTAGGGTGGAAAGGGCTTTGCAGAAGGCCTATCGAAAAGGGGGGGATCACCGCCGCAGCCTTGAACTAGGTCGGATTGGAACATGTTTTAAAATATGCTAGATTTTCCAGTGTGATATTGTTAAAACTTAAGTTACATGATCGACGAGCTGCCCCGCCTGAGTATTGTCAATTGATGAGGGAGATTAGAGAAGTAGAGACTGATGAGGAGGGGTGGGAACCCTATGTGGGGGCTGTGAATCTGTGCCAAACCCCTGAGTCTAGTGAACCCAATGAGACCCACCTTTCAGGGGGCCTGATGTATCCCCAGAGTTACAAGGAGGGGTGGGGGTGCATGCCATTTCCTCTGATCCCCAAGTAGAAAGTGAGTTGATGGCCGAGATTAGAAACTTAAGAGAACTGTTGAGGGACTTGAAGCAAACTGCTACCCACCCTGTTAGGTTTGGGGAACCAGAGTTATCTAGAAACAAATGCCCTAGCCAAGGGGAGCCCCCTCACCCCCAGGATGGCCCCAAGCAGATAAAGTATTCCCCTCCCAATAAAGACCCCCGGGACCCCAAGTTCTGTTACCATTGTGAGGAGGATGAACACTTTCAGACTGAGTGCCAGTTGCCGGAGAATTTAAGGAAGGTCAACAGCAGGCTGATCACCTGGCATCACAGGGCCTACACCCGACCCCCAAGGAAGAGTTTTGTGACCTGGGCCAATGCCCAAGCAACTGTCAATGCTGTGCCCCCCAAATGGTTTGACTTGGTGGGGCCCTCGATGGAGGCCCCGGTGTGAGTAAATGGGATATCCACCCAGGCTGTATTGGATAGTGGCTCTCAGGTGACCATTATGTTCCAGGACTGGTATCAGACACACCTGCCTGAGATGCCACTACAACCCTTGGATGGTCTACATGTATGGGGGCTGAGTGATAAGGCTTATCCGTATCTGGGGTATATCCGGATCTGGTTGTCGTTTCCTACTTCTGTTGCTGGGGTGGACGAAAAAGTGGAAACCTTGGCCTTAGTGTGCCCCCCCACTGAACTGTATGATGGGGTGCCCTTGTTGAGTGGGATCAATGCTCACATGTTTGGTCGATTGGCACAGCTGTGTTCTGAAAAGCAGTTGTTCAGGACTGGGCGAGCTCTTAGGATACCCGTCTTGATCCAGAAGACCTATGAGACTCAGAGAAAGGCTGGCCAAGAGGAACCTGAAGGCCCAGTGGGTGTCGTCTGGAGGAAGGATCCGGAGCCATTGCTATTAGCCGTAAATGCCTAGTGTGTTTTGCAAGGGCAAGTCCCGATTAAAAAAGATGTTAAGAATAAGCTGTTGATGCTGGATGCACCTGGGGAGGGAAAATTGCCTGGGGGACTGCTGGTTAAACCCAGTATCTTGCCTGCTAGAGCCCATTTATGCCAGAAGGGTGATGGTTCAAGTTCATAATGTGTCTGACAAAGAGATTCGAGTAAATAGAGGCTTCACCCTGGCTAGTTTGCATTGTGCAGACACTGCAGTGCTTCCCCATAGCAAGGGTTTGGGGAAGGACGACAGAGTAATGCCCGACTTGTTTGATTTTGGTGACTCCCCGTTGCCTGCTGAATGGAAAGTGAGGATTAGTGAAAAGCTTGCCCAAAGAGACCAGGTATTTTCCCTAAAAGAATGGGATGTGGGATGTGTACAAGGAGCTGAGCACCACATCCGACTGCATGATGAAAGGCCTTTTCTAGAGAGGTCTCGGCACCTGGCCCCTGCTGACATAGATGATGTGAGATGGCATCTGCAAGAGATGCTTGCTGCTGGTGTGATACAAGAATCCAGAAGCCCTTATACTTCCCCCATTGTAGTGAGGAAAAAGAATGGGGCCATTCGGATGTGTGTGGATTACCGTACCTTAAACCGGCGGACCATCCCTGACCAGTATACCATGCCACGCATACAGGATGCCTTGGACTGTCTAAATGGCAGTAAGTAGTTCTCTGTGTTAGATCTCCACAGTGGGTACTATCAGATCCCGATGGCTCCGGAGGATCGAGAGAAGACTGCATTCATTTGGCCCTAGGTTTCTATGAGTTTATCTGGATGCCTCAAGGAATTTCAGGAGCCCCAGCTACTTTTCAGCACCTGATGGAACGTGCTGTGGGGGACATGAATTTGCTCGAATGTTTGGTTTATCTAGATGATGTTATAGTTTGGCAGCTCTTTGGAAGAACATGAAAGTCGATTGTTCAAGGTCCTGGATAGGCTGGAAGACTTTGGCCTTAAATTATCTATAGACAAGTGCCAATTCTTTCAAACCTCTGTAAAATATGTGGGCCACATAGTATCCACTGAAGACATAGAGACTGACCCCAGTAAGGTAGAAGTTGTAACCACTTGGCCCCAACCAAGAAATTTGAAGGAGCTACAGTGGTTCCTGGGGTTCTGTGAGTATTACTGACGATTTATTAAAGACTACTCCCGGGTGATTCATCCCCTGCTTAATCTCACGCAAGGGTACCCCCTGACCCATAAGAAATATAAGAAGACTGTACAACCTTGGACTGAAAAAAATTATTCCCACCCAAATGATGTGTTTGGTAATCACTGGACTGCCGATTGTGAGGAAGCTTTCTATGACATTATATATCAACTTACTCATGCCCCAGTGCTGGCCTATGCTGACCCTGCTAAACCCTATGTTCTTCATACTGATGCCAGTCTGCAAGGATTGGGGGCCGTACTGTACCAAGAGCACTCGAATGGTCTGAGACCTGTAGCTTTTGCCAGCCGCAGTTTGACCCCTTCTGAAAAGAACTACCCAGTGCACAATCTAGAGTTCCTAGCTTTGAAGTGGGCTATTGTTGATCAATTCCATGACTATTTGTATGGGGCTAAGATACTGGTGAAAACTGATAATAATCCTTTGACCTATGTTCAGACCTCAGCCAAGCTAGATGCCACTGGTCATAGGTGGCTCTTTGCGTTATCCACCTACAACTACGCTGTTGACTACAGAGCAGGCCTAAACCATATAGATGCTGATGCTCTCTCCCGGAGGCCTGTGTCCTGAGCCCATTGGATCAGGTTGTCCGAACCCGACATTAGAGCCCTTTGCCAGAAATTCAACAAGGAAGAGCAGGTGTCTCCTGATACTGTGGACTGCATGGTGGATTGTTTGGGTCCATCTGAGAACTGTGTACCTGCTGCTTACTGCCATTTTTCTGCATTAGATACTAGTATGCTGCCTCAGTTCAATAATGATAGTCTCCAGCTGGCCCAGTCTTGAGATCCTATGATACAACCTGCTCTAGAGGCGCTGCAAGTAGGGAGAGATGTGTCCCAACTGCGGTCTGCTGACTTGAGAACCGCCCTGTTATGCAAAGAAGGCCCCAAGTTGAAGCTGAACAATAAACTATTATACTGGGAGACCGTAGACAAAGAGGGGCGAGTAGACAAACAACAACTGGTGCTGCCCACCACTTTTAGAGAACTGGTGTTGCAGTCCCTGCATGACCACATGGGGCATCTTGGCATAGACCGAACTCTTGACTTAGTGTGGACCTGATTTTACTGGCCTAAAATGAGTGCTGACGTAGAGCAGTATGTTAAGACCTGTGGCCTCTGTTTACAAAGAAAGACCCTGCCTCAGAAAGCTGCTCCCCAGGTCAATATCACTACCAGCGCCCCTATGGAACTGGTCTGCATTGATTTCCTGAGTTTAGAACCCGAGCTGAAGAATATGAGCAACATATTGGTAGTCACTGATCATTTCACCCAATATGCCCAGGCTTTCTCCACCAAGGATCAGAAGGCAACCATGGTGGCTAAAGTTCTTGTTGAAAATTTCTTTGTTCACCATGGGGCCCCCCAGCATATCCATTCCGATCAGGGGAGAGATTTTAAAAGCCGTCTGATTAAAGAGATGCTATCCTTGTGGGGGGTACAGAAATCAAGAACCACCCCGTACCACCCCTGGGTGATCCCCAACCTGAGAGATTCAATCGCACCTTGCTCGATATGTTGGGCACCTTGCACTCTAAAGACAAATCGAGATGGAGCCAGCATATCAGTGCCTTAGTCCCTGTCTACAAGTGTACCAAGAATGATGCCACTGGGTTTTCCCCATATCGGCTGATATTTGGAAGGGAAGCCAGGTTGCCAGTGGATGTTTGTTTTGGGGATTCTCCCGATGGGGTTCAAGCAGCTAATCATCTATGGTATGTGCAGAAGCTGAAGGCTCAACTCAATTATGCTTACCAACTATCCCAGACCATGGCTGCTAAGCAGAATTTGACTAATAAAGAAAGATATGATAAGAAAGTGAAAGCAGTGGAATTGAAGGAAGGAGACAGAGTGCTATTGAGGAACCTGGGATTACACGGTAAACATAAGATTGCTGACCAATGGCATCACCTCCCTCATATTGTCATAGAAAAATTGAAAGATTTGCCTGTGTATAAAGTGAGGCCTGAAAACAATTCAGAAGATATAAAAACTTTATACCAAAATCACCTGCTGCCCATTGGACACATTTTGATAGAGTCTGAACCTTCCAATCCCCCCCCCCCCGGGCCTATAACTAGAGCTGCTGCCAAAAGAAATCAGAGGGTCGACTCCTCAGAACTTAAACTCAGGGTCTTCCCTTTCCCTCTAATGAAGTTGATCCTCTGTCTGTGTCTGAAGACAGTAAACATGATGTTGAGTATTACCCCTCTTATGAACTGAGTCAACTCTTTAGGGGTAATATCCTAGCTAACTCTGGGGACGAAGTTGGGTTTCATGGACTGTCTGAGCCCCCAGCTTTGTCCTTGGAGTCTATGCTCCCAGAGGACAAAGTGGGTAGCACCAAGGGTAAAGAAGTGGGATCTTTGAGCCTGGCTGAATTATCTGGCCTGGCTGAGCTGTCTGACTTTTCAGAAGAGGGAAGTGATGTGGGGGAACCCGTTAGGAATCTGCCCAAACAAGAAGAATACTTTGAGTGCCCTGATAGCATTCCAGTAGTGCCAGAAATGTTCTTGACTGAACCAAGTCGTGTGGGTCCTGATATAGAGGGTCATGTCCCCGAAAGTACTATGGGCATGGGGTCCCCTTCTCCTATGGCGGTTCCCCCTACTAATCTAAGTGAGGCTGAAATGGAGTCAGGGCCTGTAGCAGATTTTAATGAGACCCCTAGATGCACTGTCTGAGAAGTAAGGCCTGTAATAAGGTTAAGTTATGAGTCTCTGGGTCAGCCTGTGGACCTGCCATTAAACATAGTCCATAAAGGGGTCTATGTATCTCCGAGTTCCTTGCCCAAGTTAGTCTTGGGGAATGATTCCCAACTGTTAGTATTACCCTCTGAGTATAGTGCTACTGCCCCAGTTAGCCCTCAGGTTGCTGATAGGGAAGGGCCCCCTTTATCCAAGTGTCATAGGCAGGAAGTAATGACCTGATTTATAAAAGAAAGGGTTGTGGTATGTGTAATGTTGTATAGTCAAAAAGTGAACTGCGTGATACAGTACCAATGTATGTAACCAAAGGTCTAATGTGCTGTCAATTTAAACAGTTTTGCCTTAAAGTGATTTAAGGGTAACTACTTGATGCGGACGCCAAGTTTTTCCAAGCCAGGAAGGGTGTAACTCCCCCTACAAATGGGGATTCCTAAAGACCTTCCTAGGGCTTGCCTAAAGGCTCCCGTTTAACTGGTGTTCAGCGAAATGCCGCAGGTTGTGGGTGTTGTGAGTGCTTTTAAAAGCCTCCGGTACTGTCCCTTTAAGAGTTGCCTGCTCACAGGCTCCAGTGGGTTGCATGGGGGGGGCGGGGTTTCCCTGCTCGAATCCCACCAGAGCTGTGGTGGAAGCACTCCCATCTGTAGTCGCTATAAGTGCCAAAGGGAGCTTGCTTAATAGATGTGGCTGTTTGACCATAATTACTTAGAGTATTGGTGAATTTGCAGCTTGTCTAACCTGCTTTCTTTGCAGCTGGCACTTTATGTACTTGGCCCTTCCATTTTGGACCTGGGTGGTTGAACTGGGCCAATGGGGCGAGAGGAAGCATTAAAATGGAGACTATTTGAGCCAACCAGAATCAGGACTCGTTTTGGAGCCGGCAGGCCATATGGGATACAGGCAGTAATTCTGGGACATGGAGTTCTGGACTACAGTGCCTTTTTGCACCAATGGGGGTGAAATAAGTGACTGGCATCAGCAGCCCACCAATGGGATCGGGTGGTGCCCGAACTGAGAGGCTTGCCCAATACTGCCCAGGAGCAGAGTCACTGTGGCTGTGAGCGAGGAAGGAGCTCTGGGCTCCTGTGCTGTTGAGCTTTCATTTGTGAAGCGCGTGTGGAAGGCCAGATTTTGGTGGTTTAAACGCCAGCCAGTGTCGGACTAAATCCGCTAGGCAGCGGTCAGAGGAGGCTATGCAAAAGTGCAGCTACCTACCAGGCTCACCCTATAGAGGACTGGAGAATCTGCTTCAATCGCTCTCGGTCTGTCAGGATAAGTGAAGCTGCATCATTGGGCCAGGTGTGCGCAGTAAAAGTGATTGGGAAGTATACAGCAGCTGCCTGGTATGGTACCCCTCTGCCTTGCATATAAATATGTGGAGAAGTGTTTGAAGTCCAGGCTGGGTCCTGCGAGTGGTACAAGAGCGCTCTGTCTACTGGAGTTGTGAGTACTAAATCAGGGTTGGAATCAAATGCTCGTTTGTGTCAGGGCCCCAACCAGCTGCATCGAGGGACTAGACTTTAGGACTTGGGTACCCAGTGACAGTGACTTATAGGTTAGGCCTGTGCACAGAGCCTTAGATAGATACTCATATATTATAGTGGTAAGTTAATTAACCTGATCACCCCCATCCTTGTTATTTCCCCTTAAATAAATCAGATTGATCATTTTGCAAAGATACACTGGCTAGTGTGTGTGTGTTAATGGTGAATTACTGTACAGTGATTATTGTGTAACAGCAACTTACTTTTCAGGGGGTCCCCGGAACAAGCTGATTGGTTCAAGCCGGAGGGTAAGTGTATATGGTAAGAACACAGTGATTGATTTGTGTGGGCCACTAGTGGGAAGAAAGGGGGGTTGCAGCAACCCAGAGGGCTGTGACCAAGTCATAACTGACTGTTCTAACCCCGACCTCTGGGTGGAGGCACCCGCCAACGGATCTAGGCCCCTCACCCTGTTACAGTCAGAGCAGGCAGGGGTAGTAGCCCTTGGGATAGTGCCCCCTTGGGGTTACAAAAGCATCATTAATCACTTGTATTGGTCTGCCTGTTCAAGCCCTGATGGATATCCAGACCTTATTACAGCAAAGTGGGTCTCCCTTTATAACCACATACTGAATCGCCATGAGGGACATGGAAAGCTTTTTCCAAGGTGTGCACATGGACCAGTTGACATGGCAACGAGGTCAAAGAAATGGATCACACCAGGTAATTCAATACTGGTGCTGTATGTCAGCAAATCTCTTCTTATTGTACAAGAATGGTGTGGGGTTTGGGGGGGTGACATGTTGCGATGCCTGTTTCCATCCATTGGCAAGGTCACTCAAACTAGAGTTGCAAGAACAGCTGACAAACCTCATGTGTGCGTACTATTTGTAATGATTTCAGTAACAAGTTGTATATAGAACCATTCACTGTGCCTTCTGGATGTGGAGTCACGGACAGCCTGTGTAGCTGCTGACACTCAGTGCTCCATCAAAGGATCAAGAATACCCGATATTGGTGGTGTGCATCCCATTCATAGTTCATGTCCATCACCTTCCCACACAATGACTGTTACGCTTCATTCTGTCCCATCCCAATCCTTGATTCCACTGTTATGGAGGGACACCACATAGTCCATCCGATGGTCATATCATGGTTACCCTGTGTCCAGTGAGGTACTCGATAGGTCCACCTGCTCCTCACCCTGGACCCTTACCGTTTCCTTATGCACTTCGTGATGCCTGCCCTTTGGTCATGGTGCCCTATCCACCATGAGACACATAACACCATCCTATACCCTGCCCTCAGTCATTGCCCCAGTCAGTTACACCCTACCCTGCACCCTCCAGCATCACCAACCCCTGTGTTACTTTCAATCAATCAATCAGTCACTCAACTTTATTTAACCAGGCATACAACACCATCGAGCAAGCTCATTTTCAAGGTGGTCCTGGACATTAATTCGGTACAATACAGAAAATACAGTAAGTGGAAAAAAAAACAAGAAAACAGAAGATAACATAGTACAGATATGGTAGCCATCGATGTAGCAACAGAGAACAGGCATAGGCCAAAGGAGGCATATACATAAGGTCTAATATAGTTACATACATCAATTTCCATCATGGTTTACAGGAGTGTAAAGATTACCATCCTAGCTGTTGCCACTAATTAGAGGCATTAAAGTAAGAGTAACTAATTTTACTAAAAGCAGGGGAGAGAGGGGAAAGAGCAGATAAGGGAGAAGAAAGGGAGCGAGAGTGCACTAGGAAAGGGGAATATATTAGAAAGACTGAGTTTAAGGGAGATAAAAGAACTAGTAAGCGCTGGGAATCCCTTGCTAGAAGAAGGGGGGGGGGGGGGACAGTCAGAGTGTAAGGTTTGCGGGAGGGACCAGGCTAAAGTAAACAGTCATCTAAAGCAGCTACATGTATCCTTCAACAGGTCCCTTATCAGGGTTTTGAATGTGAAAATGCTAGGGAGCATGGAACGCTTTAGAGATTTTTGCATAGTATTCCAAAGTGTTGGCAGAGAAAAAATTGATTGCTGCCAAGCCAAAGGTTGTTTTCACTCTAGGGATCTGGAAGCAAATCATGGAGAAGCATCTCAATCCATAAGATCCCTTGGCACCTTCAAAGAAGCACGAGATGTATGCAGGAAGATTATTGGATAGCGCTCTAAACATCCAAAGGAGAGTGTTTCTTTTCCTCCTGGTTGAGAGTGAGGGCCATCCCACCTCCTGATATAATAGACAGTGGTGAGTGCGACGAGGTAGGTTAAGGATAAATCTTAGGGCCCAGTGGTAAAGGGTGTCAAGTTTGTTGAGTGTCGTTGTGGGGCAATGACTGTAGAGGAGGTCAGCGTAGTCCAGTACTTTCCCCCTTCTCACGTGTGAATATACAACACAAATACTCATTCACTGATGCTGTCTGTTCAAACCCTTTGTAGGCCAATCTCCAGACCTTCATGATCCTCTGTATGTCCCCTTTAACCTTCTTCTGTCCCATCTGTATCTTAACAACTGAGTTTTAATTTTGTCATGGCATGTGCCTGCCTAAATGTCATGGAAGCCTTGGCCACTGTGACACCCCGACTAACTTAATAACATACTAAAATGACAGCATAATAGGCCTAACAGTCTTTTGAGTCTGCTGTATTTTAAGCACCCGCACTGAGGGCAGATTTTGGTGTCCTCCCTTCCCACTTGTGTTATACTGTCCCCAGTCCCAGATGTGCCACCTGCATTGGATCTGGGCAGATTTACCCTCCCCCTGGACCTGTCCCATCCCCTCTTAAACCCGGTCACAATCTTTGCCTGTACCAACTCCCTGGGCAGTGTATTCCACTGCTCCACCACCCTTTCAGTAAAATAACACCTCCTCCTCTCCCTTCTGAGCCTGCCCCCTTCCAGCTTACACCTGTTCAGTCTAGTTGCCCCCTCCTTCTTCCTTTGCAGCACCCAGACTGTGACCCCACTTATTGATCCCTTTTATGTACTTAAAGACCTCTATCATGTCCCCCCCTGTTCCTCCTCTCCCCTTGGGTGTACAAGTCGATCTCTGTGAGTCTGTCCTCATTGGTCGTCTCCTCCAAGCCCCAGATCATTTTGGTTGCCCTCCTATGCACCCTCTCTAGGAGTGTAACGTCCCTCTTTAAATGTGGTCTCCAAAACTGCACACAGTACTCGAGGTGTGGCCTAACCAAGCAGTTGAACAGGGGTATGATCATTTCTGTCTTTCTGGAGGTAATCCCCCTGGAGATGCATCCCAGCATCCTATTTGCCCTCGCTGCTACACTCATACAGGTCTCTGAGTTGTTCATTCTGACATCTACCACTAACCCCAGGTCCCTCTCACCCTCTGTGACTTGAATTGTGTATTCTCCCAGGGTATACCACTAGCGTGGATGTCTGACTCCCAGGTGCAGAACCTTGCACTTTCCCGCATTGAACTGTTCTTACCATTTTCTTGACCACCTTTCCAGAGCCTCCAGATCCTCCTGTAAGGCCACCCTCCCATTCTCCTCATCCACCACTGCATCCAGCTTTGAGTTGTCTGCAAAGAGACTCATTTCACTCCTGATCCCATTCCCTATGTCTGAGACATAGGCATTGAACATGAGTGGCCCCAGCACTGACCCCTGGGTTACCCCACTTGTAACTCACCTTGGAGATAAGGCTAGCCCCCCCAACCACCACTCTCTGAGCATGCTTATAGAATCAATTTCCTATCCATGTTAACAACTGTCTCCCTACTCCCACTTCCTTCAGTTTAGCCAGCAGGCCATTGTAGGGTACTAAATCAAATGCCTTCCTGAAGTCATGAAAGAGGATGTCCACTGTCCTACCCCTGTCCAGGGCCCTCATCACCCAGGGATAGAACTCCACAATGTTTGCTGGACATGGTCTTCCTGGGACAAAGCCATGCTGCCTATCATCCAAATACACATTTTGCTCCAGTAACCCCCAGCCTATCCTTGACTATATCCTCCATCACCTTACTGACCAGCAACATCAGGCTTACGGGCCTGTCATTTCAGGCATCCTCCCTTCACCCCCCACTGGGCCACCCTGCAGTCCTGGGGCACCCATCCAGTCCTCAGAGAGAAGTTGAATGGTTGCATCAGGGTGACTGCCAGGATATCCGCCAGTTCCCTCAGCACCCTAGGATGTGTGTCATCTGGCCCAGGTGGTTTCTCCGTCCAAAGGTACCTGAGGTACCATGATTTCAGCATCCACCTTCTTCCCTTTGCACCCTGTACTGCTGGCCCCCCACCTGTCTGTGGTGGTCACTCCCTTTTCCCAGACCCATCTGGGCCCCTGATCTCTACCAGTCTCATCCCTTCCTCCAGTTTTCCCCCCTCTCCCCCCTCCAGACACAGCCCCTCCATCCCACCTGGTAAAAACTGATGCAAACTACTCATTTAGGACTTCTGCCTGTTCCCCCCATCTCCTGTGTTCAACCCTCGCCTATCCTATCTTGCTGATCTGCCCCCTTACTTTCCTTTTTTCATCCTATGTATCCAAAGAACCCCTTGTCCACCCTCCGGATCGCCCTGGCCAGGGACTGCTCCTTTTTCACCCTAGCTGCTCTCACCACCCTGGTGACTCTCTTGGCTGTTGAGTACTCTTCCCAATCTCACAACTTCACAGATTTTCTTTCTCTCTTGAATGTAGCAGCTTCGTCCATATCCATCGTCATCAGTTCACGAGTTATGCAGCCTTGTTTTTTGGTTCTGACCTTTTGTTCTCCGCAGTTAGGAACATGTGTCACTAGCCTGTACAAGACTCCCTTTTTTTTTTTTTTTTTTTAAGTTGTGTTTCTCATCCCAGTCTTACTGAATAGATCCTAGGTGCCGACGCTATCTCCAGATGTCACCAGTCAATATGTGATGTGAAGCACTATCATCCCTGTACTCACCACTTCTATGGTAATGCTGCAAGTGAACCACACCAAGTGCCGGGCTCTCACACCTAGTTGATCCGTAACACCCCCACCTCTGTTATAGCACACATGCTGGACAGTACTACATCGATGACTACTTAGCCATGTACCACAATGTAATGTTACCTGTAGAGACTTACCATAACTACATGAATCACTGTATGTGTCCATTGGCATTCATATGTTTATCTGTTAGGTACTGTTGCCAGTATTGAACTTGGAAATGTGTGCAATCTCTTTACTTCTCTATCATCCCATGACTTGTGCTGTGCATGACATTTTCAATACATACATGCATTACTGTATGTCCCACTCAGAAGGTGATACAGGTGGCTTATTGGTCACTACTTTTTCTTTACAGGTTGATATTAACGGCCATGTATTTCAACGAGAACTGCAACCAACAGTTTGCTGCTGGAAAAGATGACCATGATCGATACAAGGTCAACTTCCCTAAATACAAAAAGGGCAGGTGGACCATCCGTCCAATGCATGTTGACAGCACTTATGGTAAGACAAGCATGTCAATGGACTTATGCCCTTCTTCTGTGATTCTTCACATCAAAATATGGTACATTAACAGTATGAAAACATTTCACAGGATAATGGGGGAAGTTGAACGGAGGGCCACCCTAGGTCTGAAACATTTGGAAGGTCTCTCCAAGGAAAAAGTACCACCACCACTTTGTGCTGAATTTGAGAAGCCAATGAAGGATGAGGCAATACTTCATCATCACCACTCATGCTTCAGAGACAGCATGCAACAAGGCTCCTGCAACTCACTGCTGTCAGTGCAGGTAAGTGAAAGAATAACAACATGGCATTAGTCATGTGTCTTTTATTGACTTTTTAGTAAGTACATCATTAAATCATAATGTTAACATCCTACAGTCTCTTCATCCTGACTCGTGTCTTATTTCAGTTTTTTTTTTCATTATTATTCCTACACGTTGAAGTCTGGTACAACACAGTAAGGCCACAGAATAATAAATACATGAACATGGACTCTGGAATATGCATTTTGAAAGTCATCCAATACGTTGCATAACATACAACCTCAAAGTGACAAACTTGTGTAACCCCCCTGTTACCCGAGGTTACTAGAATCCCAGTAAGACCTAGTGGTAGGCTGGGAAGGGAGCTTGTGAAACTCCGGCTAAATGGATTTCACACTGTCTCACTCTGTTCTCAGTCTCAGCTGAGACTGAGGGATGACATCACCATAGAACTCTCGCAGCTGCATGAGCCACACTGGAGTGCTGCAGTTGGAAGTTAGGCTAGAATGTTGGGGATTTTGAACAGATGCAGTGTGCAGTCTTGGAGAGAGGAGCAGCACAGCAGTCTGTGTGCAGGATCTCAGAGCCTTAAGCTCTGTTTTAGAGCTACTGTAAGGGAGGTGTGTGTTTCCACCAAAAGAGGAACACAGTAAGCTGATTGTTGAAGTGGTGGAGACCGCTGTTACTGGTCCGTGTGCCCCATCCCTGAGGGGATGGGGGTGGAAAGGTTTGCCTGTTTTCCAGGGGCAACCCTCCTGGTTTCCGGCTAAGGAAGACGCTGCCTATTTCAAGTTGTGCTGCAGCACCAGAAGATCTAAGAGAGAAATTCCATGGAGGAATCGCCTGTGGGGCACCTGCAACCAAAGAGTGAGTTCGCTCTGACAGAGGGCCAGTGTTTTTCACCGGAACTGTTGGAACATGGGGATTGGACTACTTAATCTGTAGGAGGTCTAGTGTAATAGACATTGCCAGTTAACTCAAGTAGGTTCAAGTCCAGCGCCAAAGAGTGAAGTAAAGTGGGGATCGGACTGCTTAATCAGTGGGGGGCCTAGAGCAATGGGCTATGCCAAGTAAAAGTATGTTCAAGTCCAGCACAAAGGGAAAGCAAGACAAGTAGAGGAAATGTGACATACATTTAGCCTTAATCTACATTGCCAAGCTTTACAGTAGAATGTGTTTATTGTCCAGAGAAATGGCCGTGTATGAATTGCGGAAGAGAGAGGTGGAGACCCCCCATCAGTAGTAACCAAATTCACCTCTATGGATTTGCTCTGTGGCACCTTTACTTTCTCTCAGGTACTTGGCCAGTGCCTAAGGAAAGTATCCAGATGTGGGATTAAAAGGAAGTTTCCCTGACAGAGCTGAGGTGCTCGTAGGTGGTTTAGGGAGCCACCTGCAAATGTTTCCATGACATATGGAAGGTGTCCGAATGGCCGGCAAGGGAGCCAAGCCTGGCAGTCCCAGGTCAGTGTCCAAGTTCGGGTTATGTACCCAAAGCAGTGTGCAAGTCCGGGCTGTGTGCCCGGTGGGTTCAGAGCCCGAGGGCTGAAGTGTTCTTGATTCTTTTAATCTGCATTACCAGGAATGTAGCCCTGTGGAGGTCCATCTAGAAACATAGAAACATAGACTTTGACAGCAGATAAGGACCGCTTGGCCCATCTAGTCTGCCATTTCCCTACCTACAGGATAGGCCGCAGATCCTAGTTAACCAACAGCCTATTTCTTCCTACCCCCCCACAAGAATTGCCTTATGTCTGTCCCATGCGTTCTTGAATTCTCCCACAATTTTAGACCCCGCAACCTCCTCAGAAAGGCTGTTCCATGCATCCACTACCCTCTCTGTGAAATAATACTTTCTCACATTGCCCCTGAACCGCCCCCTCTCTATCTTTAAATTGTGTCCCCTTGTTCTTGCACGTCTCTTTTTCTGAAAGAAGCTACCCTCTTGGACTTTGTTGATTCCACTAAGGTACTTAAAAGTTTCTGTCATGTCCCCCCTCTCCCTTCTTTCCTCAAGGGTATACATACTATGCTCCTTTAGTCTCTCCTCATACAGCTTCTCTTGCAGACCCTGCACCATTTTAGTTGCCGTCCTCTGGACTGCCTCTATCCTGTCTATGTCCTTGCGGAGATAGGGTCTCCAGAACTGGACGCAGTACTCCAGATGGGGTCTCACCAACTGTCTGTACAGGGGATAACAACTTCCTGTTTTCTGCTGCTGATGCCTCTCCCTATGCATCCCAGTATACCCCCAGCCCTCCCTACTGCCTTCTCACATTGCTTGCTAACCTTAAGGTCATCTGATATGATTATACCCAGGTCCCTTTCCTTTTTTGTTGTTGTTACTACCTCCCCCCATTGTGTATTCTTCCCCTGGGTTCTTGTTTCCCAGGTGCATTATTTTGCATTTCTTTGCATTGAATCCTAGCTGCCATACTTCTGACCATTAATCTATGCTTTGTTTATTCTGTTTGGATGTGAATAAAAGACACACTTTAGAATCCCATTCCTGGTATTGGACATTACAGTTATTGCTTCCTGTGTTCGGAGTTACATGGGTGCCCCCGTGCAGAGTAGCCAAACCTAGCCTTTGTGCCGAGTGACCTATTCCTCCCCAAACCCAGTCCCCACCTGGTACTGCTGTCAGATTCAAACAGCATGCCACCTGTCATTTGCAAAATGATGGGGGTGGGGGTTGCACTTGTATTACTCATGCTGTCCAGTGAGCCCAGAAAGAACAAGCACGCAAAATATTAAAAACTGAACTTTGTATTCCAACATCAAACATCAGTATGGTTGTCTGTACATGTGTGAAGCACAGTAACAGAACACATGCATTGGATATCACAACAACTGAATCATTACAGTGGTGAGGAAACTGTTCCTAACTGTTGTCTTTACATGCCATGGTCAAGAACATAACTTGACGTTTTAATTGAAAGTAACTATGGTGTGCTTTTCTGGGGATGTAAGGTGTCACTGTCATTGATATGTTTCTACAGCCAATTAGTTCTCATGGACACATTGCATTGGCCATTCCTTGATGATGGCTGTATATCATGTGTACTGATGTCAGAATGCCTACACTTTTGAGCCGAGCACGTATATATAGTGCATTGATTGAACGTGTCACTGTTCAGTTTGATGCCCTGACATGCACGGTGAAGGAATGCATGACCTGAAAAGCTGTGAAACAGCAGTTCTTAAGCCAGCCCCATTTCAATCCTGCATGGTTGATAATACTGAAGTATGAGCCACCTTCAAGACATGTTAGCCCCCGGCCAGGTGGTGCTGAGGGTTGAGGCACTGGATGCCACACCACGCACCACTCCACAGACCAGTGTTCCGGACCGAGCCTGGGCCACTGAAGGTCAGCAGGGGAGGTAGAGGATAAAGCATTTGGAGGACTGCTATCCTGTCCTGTGAGGGAGGGGGAGTTGTCCCATGCAGTTAGTGACACCCGGTGGAGACCGGGTGTACTACAGACACAGGACAATGAAAGAAACATAGAAACATAGATTTTGACGACAGATTGGGACCGCTTGGCCCACCCAGTCTGCCCATTCCCTACCCAATGGATAAGCTGCAGATCCTAGTTAACCAGCAGCCTACTTCTTCCTACCCCCATCCCCTAGAATTGCCTTATGACTGTCCCATGCATGCTTGAATTCCACAACTGTTTTTGACTCCACAACCTCCTCTGGAAGGCCGTTCCATGCATCCACAACCCTCTCTGTGAAAAAATACTTCCTTAAATTACCTCAGAGCTGCCCCTCTTCTATCTTCAAATTGTGCCCCCTTGTTCTTGCACACCTCTTTTTTTGAAAGATGCTACCCTCTTGGACTTTGTTGATTCCCTTGAGGTACTTGAAAGTTTCTATCATGTCCCCCCTCCTTTCCTCGAGGCTATACATATTCAGCTCCTTAAGTCTCTCTTCATATGTCTTCCAGTGCAGACCCTGCACCATTTTAGTTGCACTCCTCTGGACAGCCTCCATCCTGTCTATGTCTTTGCAGAGATTGGGTCTCCAGAACTGCACGCAGTACTCCAGATGGGGACTCACCAACTGTCTGTACAGAGGGATAATAACTTCCTGTTTTCTACTGGTGATGCCTCTCCCTATGCATCCCAGTATCTCCCCAGCCCTCCTTGCAGCCCTCTCACATTGCTGGCCCACCTTTAGGTCATCTGATAAGACTACCCCCAGGTCCCTTTCCATTTTTGTTGTTGTTAGTATCTCACCCTCCCATTGTGTACTCTTCCCCTGGGTTTTTGTTTCCCAGGTGCATTACCTTGCACTTCTTAGCATTGAATCTAAGCTGCCATACATTTGACCATTCCTCTAACCTTGCCAAGTCCCTTCTCATCCTTTCCACCCCACCTTGTGCATCAACTCTGTTGCAGATCTTTGTGTCATCTGCAAAGAGACATACTTTTCCTTCCAGTCCCTCTGCAATGTCACTTATAAAGACATTGAAGAGGACCAGTCCTAATACTGAACCCTACGGTACCCCACTAGTAACCCCCCTTTCTTCAGAGTGGACTCCATTTACTATTACTCTCTGTGTCCTATTCTCCAGCCAATTCTTTACCCAGGCTGTCATCTTGGGACCCACTCCCAGGCTGGCTAACTTGTATATTAATCTTTTGTGTGGGACTGTGTCAAATGCCTTGCTAAAGTCTAGGTAGTGTACACGTTGGGTGGCAGCCTTCTGGACATGAGAGGGAGCGCTGACATTGCGGGCCGTGCAGCACTGCACAGCCCACATCTGGGGGGAGGGACTAAATGCAGAAACCACCACTCCAATGCCCAATAGGCAACAGCTCACCACAGTACCAGAAGCCACATGCCCAACACCGGTTCTCTGTCTCCGCCCTCTCTGAGTGTCCACTGACCTAGCCAGATGCTGTAGATTATAGATAGAATGCCAGTAAGTGGCAGCGGCCATGCCTCAGTGGGACTCAGAGCTGGGGTAATTGTCCGGCTAGTGATCAGCAGAGCACAGTAACATATATATGTGGAACAGGAACTTGGTGGACAGTACAGCAAGCCAGTGACTTGGGTTAGCCTAAGACAGCTCATGTTCTGAGGAGAGAAGCATAGTTTGAAAAAAAAAAGTGTAAGCTTGCTATATGCAGCTGTCATGATTTTTCTTTGTGTTGAGGTGCTGTACGCAACTTCTCCTGCCATGCGGATGAGCCTGGATCAGTGACGGACTACAGTCGTTGGCAGTTGGCAGGGTACAGAGAGGATAGAGTGTCCATAGGATGGCTCTTCCCTCCTGGACTGTGTATTGTGGGTTGCAGTGAGCACCATCGCTCCTGAACATAGATGTTGACCACTGCAGGAGTGAAGTGGGCATTGGGTGGAGCATCATCATACATCTGCATGTAGGTGCTGGAATTTCATAGCATGCATGTGCTGTGAGGGGACATCAATAAGGAAAAACACGGTGGTGCCGAGGGGCCCATGGAGACCCCATGGAGCAACACAGACATCCTGCTGCCAGACCATGCATCTTCTGAATGTCACAGTACACTCAACCTGTCCCAACACTGTCCCCGTGCTCTGACAGAGGACACCACATAGGTGTTGTGGTGCATCCCCTGTTGGGTATCCATGTGGAGGGCCAAGTACATTGTACTCGGTAGTGGGTGGTAAGCAATGTGTTTACAGGGGAAATGGTTGTAAAAAAACTGGTAGTGTAAAGAAAGGTCATGTTGGTACACCAGAGAGATTCCCTGATTCCACCACTACAATGAACACAACTGACCAATAAAAAAAGCTGGTATATGCATGGTACCACATGTGCTGTCCACAGAGCTGGTAAGAAGACAGTGATCTTCCTGTAACAAGAAATGAGGAAGACCATCCATGCAAGACTGGGTACAGATTATGCACACACGTTGTATGTTATGCAACTAGGACACAATGCAGAATTCAGTATGCTGGCCTTTAGTCACGGCTGTGCAGTGGATCAACAAGTATACCATGCCCATTCATGCACTTATGATGGCACAGTAATGAGACATGAGACACTTCATAACATGTTTTTGCCAATGAGCAAATGTGTCATTCAGCACTGATCATGTGAACACAGTGCATCACAAATGTGAAGCAGGGGATGTGAGGTGGGAGAAGGTAAACAGAACGTTGACGTCAGAAATACAGTGTTGCATTTCATAGGCTACCTCATGGCGTTTTGTGCCATATGTGACATTACATCAACTAACAACTTGTCGAGTGATGGTGCTCAATGTTTTCTGATGTACATCCCACCCATGACCATTTCAGAACTACATCCCAGCACTGACACTAACTACGATAACACTGCTGTATGTGTGTCACATACATGGGGAGTGTGTGTCATGATCACCCTTCACAGTGTGATTCACCAAAGTAAGATGAAAGTTCAACACTGTGCTACATCAGTACCGGGTCTCAACTGACTAAACCACACACCTTCAAGTGTTCAGAATTTTGATGCCCATGCTAACATTACTTAGTGAATGACACTCCAGGGGCAACCACAAAGCCACACGGTGTATGGAGACATCTGACATGGATTGACAAATGACATGTGTTACACAGCAGTACTTCACATGCACATCAGTTGATCAAAGCTATTGTGATTCCTTGGAAATGATTGACATTCCCTCACACTATTGAAATTGTGTAGCATACAGTACATAACTGGTGATGTGGGATATGCAAACACACATAACATGTTATGCTGTCCTCAAACCAATTATTAGAACACTATGATGTCACTGTTACACCACCCACAAGCAAATCCTGCGTTCCAGCTGATGAAGATCACCGCAAATGCGGGTATTTGAATCCTGTGTATGTTTCCGAGGTGAACTCTGTACGTATCCTGTTCACTGCGAATGGCGGAAGCACCACCCTTGCACTGCATCCCAGCCAGCCCCAGCACCATCTTGCTAGTTGCTGATAAGCAATATATTAATACAGCCTATAAAGAAAGTATTGGAAACATAAATTTGACTGAGAACTTCCAATAAAAAACAATTATGTGCACACATTTTGAAAGACACACATCCAACAGGCACATGTCTCAGTATAGCAAAACAGCCATGGATGTCACAAGGTCAGTGCTTTTGCAAAATGACTTTGTTCTGGGAACATGCAGCGTTAAATCTGAAACCTCCAGAGATACTCCATCTGCAAAAGACATTGTGGTGTTGCTATTGTGTGACTGATCACAGTCATGCATTTGCATTTCCACAGTACAAGTCCATGGTTAGTCATGCATATAAAAGTGACTGTGAATAACCCCCAAGTTTACAGATGCACAACTGTGTACAGAAAGGCATACTGTGAGCTTTGCATGGCTGTAAATGGAACAAAAGTATGCAAACAACAAGACTGAAATTACAGCGTTGTAACTGCAGCAGCATGCAGTGGCATCGGTGTGTGCAGTGTTTCCATCTGCTTGCTGATTGGCACTTTAGGGGACAAGTGACACACACATCAGGACAAGGCCAATTATGGGCAGTTACATACTTGTAAGTTGTGCTGCACTACTGCAGAAAGCATCAGCACTGCCTTGGGGCCAGAGACTTACCAACGTTTTGCTTTCATGAGAATAGGCGGTTATGAATACTGTGTTGACAAGAAACATTACCCTTATATGGTGTTGTTCCACAGGTTCATGATTCACAGGGAATGGAATTAGACTCTGCACTATGACAGCCATGTGAAGTTGAATGACATCTACTTGACATGTGAATGCCCATGGTATTGAAACACTCGGACTTCGAACCAAACTGATTATTCAAGAGACATCACCATCCCATGATGTTACTCATGTATGCCAGCTACATATTTATAGAAACTAAGCAAATGAAACATTCATTCAACATTGCCTTTTTTAGATGTTAATTTCATTTTTAAGAAACAGTCTGTAGTCTCATCTGTGATGAACAGAATGGTGTCCCTGGGGTTACCACCAAAGAAGTAATGAAACTTTAGAAAGACACTACTGTCCTTTGCAGCACAACCTGTCACTCTTGGTTTCAGAGCCATGTACAGTGTTTGTCACGCAGCTATCAACAATGCATCAAGTGTCACATGTAACCTGACAGCCATGGACTACCAGTGATCACCTAACTGCATGTAACCATCCTGAAATTATGGAGCCTGTCAATCACCTACCTAGCATTATTCATGTCATTCCCATCCACGAACAGTTCATTAAGTGTGCTTCTGGACAGAAATTCAATGCTTCACTTACCCATGAAGGATTCAAAGTGTGCAGTTCATAGTCATTGTGTGTCACTTGCCATTAGAAAGTCAGTCATTGGTGTTAAATATGTCATTTACGGTAGTATGGTTGAACAGTAAATGTACTGTGCCTGTTTTTATAAGTCGGTCAGTATCGTACAGTGCTGCAGTGGAAGAATTAAACCATGATGGCATGTTAAGTGTCAGTGGCTCAGCACGTAGCACACTTGCCTCCGAGGCTGGGAGATCAGAAGGCTGTGGGTTCAGTTCCCACACCAGGCACTTGGGTTAATATCCCAGTACTGACACTGTAGTGCAGCATGAGAAGGGTGCTGCACTCCTGAGGTGCCGTCTTTCAGATGAGATGTTAAACCGAGGTCCCATCTGCCTGTCCTGGTGGTAGTTCAGGTGGATGTTAAAGATCCCATGACACTTCTCGAAAAGAGTAGGGGAAGTTTCCCTGGTGTCCTGGCCAAATTTCCCTCATTCACTAAAAATACCACTAACAGCTTAATCTGGTTCAAGGTCAGTTGACATTCATCTGTATCTCCCTCCCCCGGGTCGTGCCTGAAAATAGGAAGAATCTGCCTAGTGCACTTACCCAGTCAACAAAAACTAAATAAATAAATAAAATAAGTGTCTGTCCACACATGCAATCATATACTTGATGTGATGAAACTGTAGCACTGGGTTGTGCAAGTAATGATGGCTATGTCATGTGTGGCAACCAAAGTTATGTGTTGTCCATCCAAGGGTGACACATACATCCTCAGTGCACACAAAAGGTGCACCAATAACATTTCAATTTGAAGTTTTCTGTCATGTGAAAAATGATGGGCATGTCACAGTACCACAACACTGCATCATTACCCTATGCCACTTTGTTCTGTACAGCTACTGGTGGATGACAAGAGGGTACAAGTATAAGGTGAGGGTAACACTTGACCTATGTGCACCAGCTAGTGATGTCTGTTTTGACCAAGGTCATATTCAAGCATCTGAAACATGCCTATGTAATTGTGGATATAAAACATATGAATGCTGCAGTTGCCTTGTGTACTGTTTTTTTTCTATGACCAAGTTTATGTGCGTATTCTTTCATTAAATGTTGAATCTGCATTGTGAGACATGTTACTTGAGCAATTCTTAACAGTGATCATTAACTTACCACCACAATCATAGATGCATGCATTCACAGAAGTGTGATGGCACAAAAGGAACAACAGGCCTACCTAGTCTTCCTATTTGTCTAGCCATCTGCTGGACATGCCACCCCCCCCCCTCAAAATTCCCCTGTGGCTGTCCCATGCCTTTTTGAAGCCTTCCACTGTTGATTTCCAACCAACCCCTTCAGGAGCATATTCTACTTATCCACCACCCTCTCTGTGAAATATTATTTCATAATGTTACCCTTAAACTGTCCCCTTCAACCTGTAACCCATGCCCCCTCGTCCTCTAATTCCCCTTCAGCTGGAAGATGCTGTCCACTGGCACCCTGTTTATACCCTTAAGGTACTTGAAGGTCTCAATCATATGCCCACTGTCTGTACTCTGTTCTAGGGAGTACATGTTGAAATCTCTGAGCCTCTCCTCAGAGGACAGGTGTCTGACACCCTTTACTATCTTAGGTGCCCTCCTGTGAAGTCGCTCCGGCCTCTCCACATCCATTTTGAGGTATGCATGCACAACTTGATTCCATACTGAAAATGCAGTTGAACTACATGGGTATACAAGGGTACTATGACCTCCCTTTTTCTACTGGTAATCCCTAGTCCAATGCAGCCCAGCATTCTGCTGCCCCTAGCCACTGCTCTGTTGCAGGGCCTTTCCACCTTCACCTCCCTTGTTATAGTGATGGCTAGGTCCCTGTCCTGTTCTGTTACCTCCAGGTCTCTGCCCCTCCAACAGTATACTACCACCTTGTTCCTTTATCCAAGATGCATGGTCTTACACTTGGCTGTGTTGAATGAAGGTTGCCAACTATTTGACCATACCACGAGCCTCCACAAATCTCGTTGCATTCTTTCTGCCCCTTCCGGATTGTCCAGCTTTATGCAGATTTTAATATTGTCTGCAAACACACTCACACACACACACACCTCAAGGCCCTCAACAATGCCCCCTACAAATAGATTTAACACTAGTGGCCCAAACCACGACCCATGAGGAACCATGCTTGTGACCATGCTCTCTCCGGATGCCACCCTGTTTATAATTACCCTCTGCCTCCTGTCCCTCATCCAGTTTCCCACCCATTGAACCACTTTCTGCCCCAGCACCAGGCCTGACATCTTATACAGCAGTGTCCTGTGAGGCACGGAGTCAAATGCCTTCTTGAAGATAAAAAAAGCAATATCTAACCCTGACTACTTGAAAGAGCTTCTCGAACCTTACTGCCCTGAGCGACAGCTCCGTTTGGCTGAGAATGGGTTGCTGGAGATTCCGAGGGTATCCTTAAAATCTTCTGGGGCCCATACATTTAGCTATGCGGCCCCTTCCCTCTGGAATTCTCTACCTCATCAACTTCTGGAGTGCGCAACTGTGGGGGGTTTCAAACAGGTGTTAAAGACTTTTTTGTGGTGCCAGGCCTTTTCTGGTACGGGCTAGTGGGACCTGTTAGTCTATATTTATTTTATTATTGTTTTGTGCTGATTCTATTACTGTTGCTTGATTTTACTGTGAAGTGCCTTTCAAAGTATTAAGGCACTTCACAATAAAATCAAGCAATAAAGTATTTTATTATTATTATTATCTACAGCCCACCCCTAATCCTGTTCTTTGGTGACTGCATCAAAAAACTCTATTGAATTGGTTTGGCAGGATCTCCCCTGGTAAAGCAATCTTCCCTTGGATTCATCTGGCAGCTCATGTCTAGGTAATTGGTGATCATGACTTTCATTATTTTCTCCATGAGCTTCCCTAACACTGATGTCAAGCTCACTGGCCTGTAATTCCCCTCCTCCTCCTCTCCCCTCCCTCCCTCCCTCCCTCTCCCTTGTGGAGTGGGACTACATTTGCCTGCCTCCAGTCCCCCAGTACTGCTCCCAACTGCAGCGACCTACTGAAGACTGCAGTCAATGGTGCCGCCAGTATATTTTTAGTTCCTTGAACACCCTTGGGTGCACCATATCTGGCCCCATCACCTTGTCCACCTTCATGCAGCCTACTTCTCCCAAAATCTCCAACACACGGAATGGACTTGTATCCACTTCCCCCTTCCCTGCATTAGCTTATCCTGTTCCTCTGCCTTCCCCTTCTTCTTCCCTAGTTAACACTCCACAAAGACAGTTGTTTGTTAGTTCCACATTATCTCTGTCCCCTTGTATCAACTCACCCTTGTTTTGTTTTATCCGGAGTATTCCCTGCCTAGTCTTCCTCCTTTCAGTGACATCCCTACATAAAGTTTTGTCCACTTTTTTGACCCCTCTAGCTATGTGAGCCTCTGTCTGTGACTTCACCCTCTTTACTTCCACAGTGCCCACGGTTAGGAAAGCATGAGGTGACACATTGTAAAAGACAAATTCTGAGTTAAATGAAAGGATATGTTTTGAATGCTGTCCATGCAAAGAAAAGAGTACAGAATGCCAGTGACATGTAAGCAATAAGACACGACAGGGTGTGCATGGAACAGATTTTACCGCACGGCCAGGGGCGTAATAAGGCACGAGGCCTTGGTCGAGTGCCTTTAGCCCCTGGCCGTGCGGTAAAATCTGTTCCATGCACACACCTGGAGTGTCTTATTGCGCTTATAAAATGGGATCCTAGCTTTATTTTACTGTCTACAGTTAGAGAATTCTTGCTTGTGTGTAGAAAAAAACATTTATTGCTGTTAATGTATGATAAAATAGTCCTTCCACGGACATCGTGTTAATATTCATGATGTCATTTGCATAATATTCATGAGGTCATTTGCATATAACACTTTAGTAACATGGGGGGTCTGCTAAAGGGGCAATGAGCAGGTACACAAGCTGCCAGTACATACCCCCTGCCAACTGACGTTCACAGTTACACAGCAGGAACAAAACTTCAACCAGACCGCTGCCCGAGCTGGTGATGCGCATGCAATGAGGTACCTGAGAGGTACTGATTGGGGGTTCCTTTAGTGCTCTAGTACACTTAATGGCAACACTAGAGCATGATTTCTACGTGCCAGCACCGTGCCAAGTGAGTGAGCGAGTGATCAGCAGGTGGGGAGATTAACGGGGAGACCGGGAGCACCAAGTGAGTGAGCGAGTGATCGGCGGGTGAGGAGATTAACGGGGAGACCGGGAGCACCAAGTGAGTGGCAGTGATCGGGTGAGGAGATTAACGGGGAGACCGGGAGCGCCAAGTGAGTGAGCGAGTGATCAGCAGGTGGGGAGATTAACGGGGAGACCGCGAGTGCCAAGTGAGTGAGCGAGTGATCGGCGGGTGAGGAGATTAACGGGGAGACCGGGAGTGCCAAGTGAGTGAGCGAGTGATCGGCGGGTGAGGAGATTAACGGGGAGACCGGGAGTGCCAAGTGAGTGAGCGAGTGATCGGCGGGTGAGGAGATTAACGGGGAGACCGGGAGCGCCAAGTGAGTGAGCGAGTGATCGGCGGGTGAGGAGATTAACGAGGAGACCGGGAGCACCAAGTGAGTGAGCGAGTGATCAGCAGGTGGGGAGATTAACGGGGAGACCGGGAGCACCAAGTGAGTGAGCGAGTGATCGGCGGGTGAGGAGATTAACGGGGAGACCGGGAGCACCAAGTGAGTGAGCGAGTGATCGGCGGGTGGGGAGATTAACGGGGAGACCGGGAGCGCCAAGTGAGTGAGCGAGTGATCAGCGGGTGGGGAGATTAACGGGGAGACCGAGATCACAGGAGAAGAGAACTGAAGTTGTAACTGGGAGTGGGTAGGGATGGTTGCACAAGCGAAGTGGTCAGGATTTTTTTTAAATGAATTATTTTAAATTGCGATCGATGGCAGTTGGAGCGGGGAGAACTGCAAGCGGAGCAGGGAGAACTGCAGGCGGGAACAAATCCAACACAAACAAAATAAATCAGCTATTTGTTTAAACTGCCGGTGGGACAGGCAGCGCGATGGGAACAGTGGGAGCAGATGGGACATTCAGACGTGAGTAAACCTGTGATTGAAATCATTTTGCTGGAAGGATTTCCTCGCTAAGGAAATTTTAAAAAAAATGGCAGCGTATGAAAACCTCATCGTTCTAATGGCAAGATGATTTGTTTGGTACTGCGGTCCCACTTTTAGGGACTTGTTATTAGCCATGCATGAAACAGATTTCATGCATGGTGAGCCAGCATTCTGATTGGCTGATATAGCCTTTCCATTTTATAAATAAAAATTGTATTCTGTGACACCTCGAAAGGGATCCTGCAGATGTGTGAGCACAGGTAATGAAATGAAACGCAATCCAAGCAGATGCACATAAAGCAATCTTTTCTTGTCACTTTTCCCTACCTGGTTGGATCTTCAAAGACAGCATCAGTTCATGGAACGACATGCATCTCAACTGCATTACTCAATGACTGGATAACATATACTGTAGCTGAATATTGTGGACACATGACAGCAAGGTATCAGCACTCAGGTGAAATGTTTCACAGTAACATTTGTTTTAAGTTTTGAATTTACTGGGATATTAGCTGCAGATCTGATTACATAACTTTTTGTAATGGGGGTGTATCCATAGAAGAACTGAAACCTAATCAATTTGTCTGAACAACACACTGCTGATACACTTATCGTATAGAATTTATGTTTCATGATACGATGTGAGCAGTATATGAAATGTTAATAAAAGTTTAAGATTGTGATCATACTTGGCAGACATTAATTAGGTTCATAGGTCTGTTCTCAGCACCAGATAGCTGTGAAAGCTGTGATACTGCATGTGACCGGAACACACTCACCCTGAGCATGTTTTGATAGGGCTTTAGGTTATAGCAGAAATGTGCATACAGTGATAAAATAGAAAATAATGGATGGGTAGGTAGTTCAAATTTGGATTTTACACCACCCCAAGAGGTGAGATGCCACATAAACCCCGAGAGTGAAGCTGGAGGGGTTTATTAAGGCAGCCCACCCTGAGGGTGTGTGTAAAATCAGAGTTTAACACACCTACCCATCCTTTATCTTGTATAATTGCTGGTGGTCATTTTTTCACCGCAGCAATTATACAAAATAATTGGATTTCTTTATGGAGTCAAGCCTCAGACCATTTGGAGTTTAGCATGGTGCATTGGGCAGGCTCGGAAACTGAAGCTGCTTCTTTTGTTTCCTAACTTGCATGCGATTACGTACTGTACTTTTTTTATGCCCAGAAGTATATCAGGTTTAAAAAAATAGAAACTGACTGCCAACTTCAGTCGGGTAACTTTCCATCACTGAAGATGTGGGGCGGACAGTGCAGAGAAGAGAAAGTTTGTGGTAGGCGCATGCGTCAAAGTAGGGAAATTGTGTGCGTGTTTTTCATCTGAAGATGCTGTTTATAACTAAAGAATTATAACCCAGTTTCCCTATGAGAAAAAATGCTAACCAGTTATTATATAACAGTACTGACTGTTCCAAACAGCAGGACTGCTTTTATGAAGTGCAGCGCCACCCTGATTCGCATAACATGTCCAAGTATGATCCCACATGTCTATTCACGTGGTGGTTCAGGCTGCTGGTGTTCAGTTCCAAGTAAAAAGGCAGTGGTGGAATTCACACAGTGTCCTTTTGAAACATAAATTACTTATATAGGATAACAGCCATAGGTCAGTATGCTGACAACTACCTTGACATTAATTTGTGTCATGCAACAAAAACCACACAGCAACCCACAGAACAGGTTGGAGTATGACAATAGGCAGTATTGACCAGTCATTACACTGGGAGTAATAAATAATTTAAAAAGTGCTATGACAACTGTCGATTATGAATAACTGTAACATATTCCTCTCCCAAACTTCAAAACAGAGTCAGAGTTTTCACTTTGAACTTCTGTAAGACAAGAAGAAGTAAATGTATGACATGCATGCACAGATGCAGTACATGATGATAAACCATTAGTTGCACACACAGTACAATAAGCACTATATGGCATTTTTGTATGACTGTATCTGAAGGAACTGTGACCCCCACCAAGCAGGCTACATGACGTCCAGAAAGTAGACTACACCAAGTTATATGTTGCTATCAAATGCACAAACATGTGCCACTGTGAATTAAATTAGCAGACAGCAAGAACAAGTATAGTTACTGTTAGATACGTACTCATATGTTACAAACAATTTTGAAATAGACATTAACAAAGTGAGGTACTAGTTGATTGGCACTGCCAGAATAACACCAATATATAAAAAAGGGAACAAACAATTGGTGCATAATTATTGACCAATAAGCTTAACGTCAGTCCCCTGTAAACTGTTAAAATCTATATTAAAAGATATAATACAAAATCACAACATTAATTGCTCTACTGTCGATACAAAGCAACATGACTTTATAAAAGGGCCTGCCCCACAAAACGTATGTGCTTCTATGAACAGATAACTATATTACCTGATCATGGAGAAGCAACAACGGCGGTATTACTGGACTTTAGAAAAGCCACCGTCCCCATTGGGCCATAGTGGAGAAAATGATGACATTGAATATTGATCAGTGTATTATAAGACTGATTACTAATTGGTTTATGAACAGAACACAGGCAGTGGCAATAAGTAGTTCTGCTTCAGATAAAAAAAAAATCTGTAACAAGTGGCGTCCCACAGGGCTCAGTGTTGGGTTCAAGTTAATTAGTTAGTTAATAACATTTCTTTTGACAGGATAAAACTTTAGGTCAAAGCTCTATTTAACAAAGTTGTCCTGTATGTAATACAAGTTTCAGTAGAGTGCATGACAGTATGAGGGTAAACAGTGAAAACAATGAACACAGTAAAAATCCAGAAAAAGCAGACTGTTAAGTATGATCCAACAGTGTTTCAACTCTATATCTGCAGATTTGGGAGACAATGTTCACAATCTAATCACTAGATATGCTGGTGATACCAAGCTAAGAGATCCATGCACAACACTAGAACATATTAAAACAATGCAGCAAGATCTGGATAAAATGTTAATGTGGGCATATCATTGGGGAATGTCCCTCAATCTAGACAAGTGCTGTGTCTTTCACCTTGGAAAAAATAACACTCAGCCCCAATATATTTTAAGTAACAGTGTCTTAAAATCAGAATTTAAAGAGCAAGATCTAGGAATAATTCTAGACAACCACCTAGATTTTAGAGATCAGTGCACTTATGTTATAGCCAAGGCAAATAGAATAATCAGTATTATAAAGAGAAGCATAAAAAGTAGAAGCACCAAAGTGCTGTTGCCACTGTATAGGTCACATGTAAGACCAAAGCTGGACTATTGTAGCCAGCTCTGGGCCCCTTCCAGTATAAGTAAAAAAGCTGGTAGGTGTGCAGTATAAGATGACAAAAATAGTTAGAGGGATAGAAGTGACTCCTATGATATTAGAGTAAAGAAATTAAACCTACACTCTGTAGAGATGCAAAGAAAAATGGGAGCCCTACTGCTGCTATATGACATTATGCAGGACCATAAATTATTAACGTAGCTTAATATTGAAGTTAAAACTACAGACTTAGCACCTCATGGACATCCCTTGCAGCTAAAAGGAAGAAGGTTTAAAACGAATAAAAGAAACTATTTTTTCACACAGCGAGTGGTGAATCTGTGGAATAGGTTACCACTAGAAATAGTAATAAGTGCAAATACAGACACATTCAAATGAAGTTCAGACAATTATATAAACAGAAGAGAAAACATTACTCACTACCTGAAATTCTAACAGAGCTACATTTGCTTATGCACCTTCTTCATGCTCCTAAACAGCAATGACATCAGGGATAAGTTGCCATTGATTACACTAAAGCTAAATAAAAATCACAGTACATTTTCCAAGCTAGTCACATCTGCCTTGGAGTCATTTTCCAGCTCTGTCACCTAGCCACCAATGCTCCCCCTTTCTAACCTCCTTAGTTTGCCTGCTGGGGATGGTCCCCCTCGTGGAGCACCTATGGGTCAGTTAGGGTATAGTGGGTAGCTCTGGCCCCAAATATACTGTGCATCACACTACAGGTCAAAGAATTGATCTGCAATTTTGTACTTCCCTTGCAGATGACTGCGTGCAAGGACCCAATGTGTGCATGGGCACATAGCTTGCTTATCTGTGCCCCCTTCCCCTAACATCAAAACATAGAATTTAATGGCAGATAAGGACTGCTTGGCCCACCCATGTTCCCTACCTACAATCACACCCCAGACCCTACTTGATCTTTTACTGTTCTGCTGCTTTCCTTGCTTCTAAGGTTCTCTTCTACCTATCCCATGCCTTCTTAAATCCCATTACAGTTTTTGCTCCTACCACCTCATTAGGGAGTCTGTTCCAGTCATCAACCACTCTTTCTGTGAAGAAGTGCTTCCTTACATTTCCCCTGATTCTACCCCCCTCCAGCTTCATTGCATGACCCCTTGTTCTTGTACTTCAATTTGTTTGAAAACATCTTCCCATCTTGAACCTTATTTATACCCCGAGGTATTTAAAAGTCTCTACCATATCCCCCCCCTTAGTCCAGTCTGTACATATTGAGGTCCTTTAGTCTGTACTCAAAGGACTTTTGATGCAGATCTATCACCATTTTAGTTGCCCTCCTCTGGACTGCTACAACTCTGTCTATGTCCTTTCAGAGATGAACACTCCAGAACTGGACAGAGTACTCCAGATGCGGTCTTACTAGAGACTGATATAGAGGTATCACCACCCCCTTCTTTCTGCTGGTGATACCCCTTCCTGTGCACCCTGACATCCTATTGGCACTCTCCCTACTGCCAAGTCACACTGTTTGGCTACATTTAGGTAATCAGATATGATAACAACCAGGTTCCTTTCCTGTTTAGTGGTCACCAGTGCCACTCCCCCCTTTTGTATTCTGACCCTAGGTTTTTTTACACCCCCAAATGCATGATTTTGCATTTTTCTGCACTGAAACTTAGTTGCCACTTTCTATACCACTCCTTAAGCTTACCTAGATTGTTATTCATTTTTTCCACCCCCTCTGGAGTGTCCTCTCTATTGTAGACTTGAACTGCATCCCAACACATTCTGCTCATTACTGTTCCCCAGCCGACCCCTCCACCACCCATAGTATACTCTCATTGTCTTGTTCCAACACCGACATTCCACATCCCTTTCCATTCCTATCCCCCATCTCCCATCACATACATGAAATGGATGTTATGTCACACATCAAATACATTATGTCATGCTCATGATACTCCCCCACCAATCAAATGTTCACCCTCTGGCATGATTCTTCACCCACACACCCTGCCTCGTGTCAGATTTTGTTCTATTTTACAGCTTCTGCATGCCATCAATAAAGTGGTCTGCCCTCTCATTTTTATTTATTTGCTATTCATCCCCTCAATACTCTCCAGCTTCCTCCAGCTATCCACATGGCCATCAGGCATCTCCTGATCCCCCCATACCTCCTAGCTGTGGCCACTTACCTCCATTGAGCCTTGACTTTGGGGGTCAGGGTGGAGGACTGCCCCCAGACATTCAGAACTTGTCAGGCAGGGCACACACTGGTGACATGGGTGACCCAGGATAAAATGGGGCTGTCACCGAGGTGCTAGGGTCGCAGTCTGTTTTCCCCTGTAAGTGCCCCACACAATATCACATGTAAGGTCATCCAGGCATGAGGGGGCATGCTGTGCATATGCCCCTACACCAATGGCTACAACATCCCCTTCCCCAAGTCCATTTCCAGCTGCACTACAGCCTGCCATCACCCAGGTGGCAGTCTCACAGTGGAGCTCGGAGCCCATCCTCCCTCACTGGAGGAGGAGAGCATCCTCTGTGGTGCTCAATCCTCCTCCCCTTGGCCAGCCGCTAACAACCCAACCTCATTCCCAAATACAGGTCACTGGTGTCATAAGCTGCAATATATGTCTTCTGAAACCCCATAGTCATTACTATATGAACATAGTATGTTCCACACATCCACTATGTCCTCATCTGATCATGGCAAGGTGCTCTGTAGCTGCACCCCTTCCTAAAATTTGTCTATGACTAGAGATGCTGCGAAATTAAATTCTGCAGGTGAAGTAAATCTGAAGTGGCCACTTTGTGTTGTCACTCCGCTATGTAGAGTGGCCAAAGCAAAAGGCTCACTTTGCCTTGTAATTATTGCTTTGCGTTGTCATTCTGCCTTAACGCGAAATAAGGCAGAGTGCCAACAATATTGGCAGCCCCTCACACACACAGTCACTAGAACTAATGTGCATCCCCAAAATTCTACTGTCTAGTGTCCAGAAAAGTCCCTAGTGCTGACGAAGTGAAATGAGAGCACAACAAGAAATGCAAAGTCTCCCAGAATTAATGATGTATTGCAAATGCACAGACAGATTACGATTGCACTGGGCACTCAAGAGATGCAGACGCAAAGGCACAACAACACCTAACCAGTGCTCACAGGTCATAAGTCCAAATCTGGAAAAGAATACCTTTTGCCGGTTGGGGGGGAGGTTAGTGCATGGCGGTAACAGTCCATTACCAGTAAAGATACCCCAAAGCAGTATAAAAAATTCATGTAGGTGCAGTGGATAGCAGGTTCACACTGCTGCAATTACTCTCTGCCACAATAAGAGGTATAATGATTTAATGGCTCGCATCACACACACACGCATGCACGCACACACACACACACACACACACACACTATAAGTAATGCACAGCAAATTGAAAACCTTTAGTAATATAACCAAATGTTTTAAACAAAGTGAAATTATATACTTCTGCACCACAACAATCAGCAAAAATATTTCAGGAATCACTGAAAATATTACTGTGTTTACATTAACACAGTTATAAAGAAAAATATTACCAAAACAGAAAGCCTGCCTTTTTCTCCCAGTTAATCTACCTACACCACAGACACCCCTCCCCCGAAGCACACTTCACAGTACACAGACTGACTATTCTAAATTAATATTCAAAATTCACACACAAACAATAAACACTTGATGATATTAGCACAGGATGGCTTCCTACAATCAATGTACTAAATTTTGAGCAATAACAATGACTCAAAAAGGCTTTTTTAACAGCTTTTAGAGGCTTTGAATCGCAACTTTCTGATATGAAACTGTCTCCATCATCCACTGCACACTATACAGAACTGAGGCTGTGCAGAACAATCTAGAGCCCATGTGACCTGCAATCCCATGAAGCACTGCAAAATTCTCCTTGGAGTTCAATAACAAGGCAAAGTTATGCGAAGTACATTGATTTCAATGTACTTTACCTTAAGATTGGTGGAGACATGGTTTGGATAAGGTGGAATAATGCAAAGTCATTGGTTTCAATGGACTTCGTGTTCCTCATTATAACGCAAAGTACTCCGCTTGGCATTGTGGGGCATTTTGCGGATTCCACGTTACCACTATCTGCGACTCTGTTGCAGTTCCCCTCACTAATATTCTTAACTTTTCACTATGTACTTGATCATAGCCTCTCAAATGAAAAAAGCACAATAATCTCATTCCTCCACAAAACTGGGCCAAAAGATAACATCATCAACTTTAGACTCATCTACCTCCTAGACTCCCCTATCCAAGATTTTGGAAAAAATCATCCACAAACAAATCACTTAGTTTCTCAAAATAAATAACCTTCAGATAGGTGCCTAGCATGGGTTCAGGTCAGGGCACAACACTGAGACTGCCCTTATCAAATTCACCAACTTTATTAATAGAGCTATTGACAAAGGATTCTTTGTAGGGTCAGTCTTTGTGGACCTCACAAAGGTGTTTGACCATGTGTACTACAACATCTTATTATCCACACTACCTGACCTTCACTTCTTACCTGAAGTCATTAATTGGTTCCATAACTACCTTAATCTCAGGTCCTACCAAACTATTATAAATGGTGTCGTGTCCAACCCCTGCCCCATCAAGTTTGGAGTACTCCAAGGGTCCATTTTGGGACCCCTTCCTTTCTCCCTGATTGTCACTCTCCCCAACATCTGCTTGAACACCAAAATCATTCTGTATGCCAACAATGCTGCCCTTTTCTGCAGTGACAAAGACCTCTCCTCCTAACTCTATAAACCACAGATTGACTTCAGTAGCCTTCACTCTTGGTTCTTCTTCTTCAAGGGGCTAGTACTAAATGCTAAAAAAACAAAATCAATATTTTTTCCAGCCAATGGAAGCCACTATCCTTTGATTTTACAATTCTAGACAGCAACAGCATTAGGACTGAAAGAGTTAATGAATTTAGATACCGCAGACTGCTCCTCAACAGCAAACTCAACTATGATTCACACATTAATCAGATCATTAAAAAAAACTCACCAGCAGCTAGGAATGCTATACAGAGTGCAACCTTATCTGAGTCATGAATCTAAGACCCTGGGGCCTTGGTCTATTTTCCACCCCTCTGTCAGAGTAACCTCCAAAAACTCTGTTCTACTTATCACACCATTGTTCATTTTGTCACTGGTCTCTCTAGAATGATCCACCAGTGCAACCTTTACAGAATCTTCAAGTGGACCTCATTAGAGGACAGACTCAACCTCAAAATAGCCTCCTTCTTTTACAAAAGTTCATTAGGCCTCCTCCCTGACAGTGTTACATCCATCTTCCCAAAGTCAACCCACTCTCAGACAAACAGAAGGTCCTCTTCACTCTCCTTCTCCATCCCTTTATGTCAGACCACTTATGGTCAAAACACCCTCGCCTACAAGGGTGCCAAGCTTTTCAACAGTCTTCCCGCTGCTATCACCAATTCTACCTCTTTGGCCTCCTTTAAGTATAACTTAAGGACCAACCTTGCTCAGCCTGCCATCTGCAAGTGTCCACAAGGTGACTTTCCCTCTGGCCGCTCTTTGTCTCTTCCACATTAAGAACTGTATGTCACACATTCACTACAGAGGCAGAATCTGCAGGTCTGATTATTTAAGCACTTTCTACCATACACTTGATTTAATTATGTATACCTTGTTAAGTCACAGACCTGTGCTCATTTATCATAAATCTTGTTATGCGCTGTTTCTACTTGTTGCACTTTGTTAATGTCTATTTCAAAATTGTTTGTAGCATATCTGTATTCAATGTCCCCCTTCCCCAACCAGTGTACCTTCCCTTACTGCCTCTGAGTATGTATCCTTCTGTTGCACTTGTCTAAAACTAGACACTTGCAAAAACTGACAATTTTGTTCACATTCTTTTCAGGTATGAAAAAGAAGCTGAAATTGAAACTGTTGTCCAGCTTGGCTCCCTATTCCAATATTCTAACACAGTTAATGATACTGACCACCACACCCCCTCCCACCAACAGGGACTATAGCTCTGAACCCAACTCATTAACGAATTGAGTCAGGCCCATTTTAACCCACAACTCCCAAATTTACACTCACATGTACACACACACACACACACACACACACACACACACACACACACACCATGTTTTCCAAGTCCGCTAGGATTCTGTGACTGCAGAATTTTGCACAGAACTTGCAACCTACCACAGAAAATCTGTAGTGCTATGGAATTCACTCTTCTTGGTGATTCTTTATTACCATTTTCAGTTTTTCCATAGTACATAGTCACATACAGAGTGTCTTGTACTTTTATGAAGCTACAGGAGAAGGCAGCGGAGTACAACCAGCTGCAGGTGAAGACAGCAAGAATAGTTTTATATTTTTTATTTGTACCAGTGTTGCCTTGCTAATTGTGAGCACATTGTAGCTAAAAGCACATGCAGCTTCCAGGGGTTGTAGGGTGAACAAGGTGTACTAGTGTTCTGGCTTTTCTGCCCCTTCCTCGTAGCTCAAGAGGACAGGAATTAGATAGGTACCAGTTTTACTGGTACTCAGGAAAAGCATTTGCTGCCTAGCACTGATTAGTCTGCCTTTAACCTGCCTGAAACAGATCCTGCCAGCGGTGCCCCGAGTCACGTGTGGTCGGGGGTCACGAGAAACCAGGCTTCACAAGCCCTCCTGCAACCAGTGAACCGGAGCCCCTGAAACAGATCCTGCCAGCCGGTACCCCAGTCACGGGTGGTCGAGGGTCAGAGGGCCAGGCTTCTGAAGCCCTCCCTGCAACCAGTGAACCGGAACCCCTGAAACAGGTACGCAGAGCCCGAGCTGCCGTGGGACACCAGTAGGCTAGGAAGCTGAATTAGCCCCGCTGGCGCTCCGTGCTGGCTACCCACCACCCCCACCACCACCCTTGGTCAGCTCCTTATATAGGGGCTGTCAAGGGCGTTTTAACCAATCAGCTCACTTTCCCACCCGCAGGTTAGACTCTTCTTCCACTAGAGGCAGCACCACACTTTCCCCTATACTTCCTTATAAGCTGTGCTCTCGGCAACTTCATGCAAGGTTCCCCTACATCTAACTTTAATCACCAACCTGTAGTGCAGGTAGGATATAACTCTCATGTATCTCCTTTTGCTCTGCCTGCTTAGTCCCACACCTACCTTTCTCCTACAAAAGGATCCCACCACCATTAAGCACTGATCAACAAATATAGCAGACTGTAGCTCCATCTGGACAGCCCCTCCTGCTTTTGTTCTGCCTAGTAGCCTAACTCTCTTTGCTATCATAGAGGGGCTTTCTCTCATTGTCAGTAAAGTGCCAAGTAGCTGTGTTAATTAATTTTTTTTTTCTTCCCTTGTTAACTATCATTTAGACAACGGAGACCTTGCTAATTAGCTGCTCCCTCTTCCTTGCAGTTTTTTTCCTAACCCTGTAGCCAAGGTCAATTCGGACTTTATACCATTGGTGTTCTTTTATCTATTGTTCTATTTAGCCAAGGTGGATATCGGATTTTCTGTTGCTCTTTACATTCTCTGATAACCAATTTTGAGCTCTCTCCCTGCTGCGATTACTCTTATGTTAGGTGGCAGGCTGAACTTCTGCTGCTTTCTACCTTGCTGATACCAAATAAAGCTCTCTCCTTCTGTATTAGCTTAGGCAGCAATCTGAACATCTGCTGCATTCTACCTCATAATCAAATAGAGCTCTCTCTTTGAGTACCTCCTAGAAGGAAGTTAGTCATTGCAAATCTCTATAGCACTACCATATTACCATTTAACCACCCTTTTCCGGTGAACACCTAAAGCCTTGCTTCCTTTACACTGGTCACACTTCTAAAGTCCTGATTTTTTTGCAGGTCAAAGAACACTATATTTCTCAACATCCTACACACCAATGACTAACTTAACTTATTTCAACATTACTCTAAGCCCACTCAGAACATTTTTATTTATCTCTTTTCTCCTCATATGGCTGCCTATTCTACTCTACCCTCCAAGCTTTAATCAACGTTGCACCCACTCAGATGACTACGAACTCCACATACTGGGAATGACTTCATACTGGCCACGTGACACCTCTTCGCTTCTCATTGCTAAAAAACTCATCTATCACCTATCCTACACCCTCCATAAATCCCCAGTGCCCTGCAGCATCCTGGCCTCCCCGGTCGTCCATCGCAAACTATGGTACCTTTTACTCTTGGCCCTGCTACTAGCTGGGGATATTGAACTAAATCCGGGACCAGTCGGTAACTCTCTTCTAAATGATGCACTCTGGAATGACACCAAGGGCCTCCGTATTGCACACATGAACATCAGGATCCTCCTTCACAACAGTGCAGAACTTGAGGCCTGGGTCACACAACACCACCCTGATATACTGTGCCTATCAGAAACTTGGCTAAAACCATCCACCCCTGATGATCTCTGCTCCCTACCCAATTACAATATCATCAGACAAGACAGACCCTCATCAAAACGCGGAGGTGGAGTTGCCATTTTCTATAAGCAGCACCTGCTGTTATCCCATAATGTACTGCCTACACTGTCACACCGTGAAGCACTTCATACCACACTACAGCTAGGCTCAAAAAAATTACACATAGTCTGTGCCTACAACCCCCCGCTTGTGGCACCAAGGGTCTTGAAGAACTCCTCTCCCTATTAGACAGCACCATTAGTCATAATGAAGTCCTTATACTGGGAGACTTAAACTTGAACTGGATTGGCAACGCAACTCAATCCTCCCACTCCCTGATGCAAAGCCACAGCCTTCACCAAATGATCGCAGACCCAACTAGGGTTATGGTTCCTACTCGGACCAGTACCCTGATTGACTGGATCCTTACAAATCACCCCGACAGCATAATGGGTGAAGGCACCCTAGCTGACGCAATCACCGATCACTCCCCCATCTACTGTATCTGGTCTACCAGTAAACCGTCTTCTCCCCCAAAACTCATTACTTTCCACAATCTGGCCAACTTTAACCTAGAGCAGTTTACTTATGATCCATCATTGATTGACTGGTCCCCGATCTACACCTCAACTTGTGCTCAGACAGCTTTTGACTACTTCTTGACCCACTTTAGCCCTCTACAAGACACTCATGCTCCCCGAGTCACCCGGCATATTCGTGGCACTCAGTCTAAGTGGTTAACAAAAGCCCTGCTAACCTAAATAAGAGCCAGGGACAAGGCATGGCAGTTTTTCAAGATCACAGGGATGCAGACAGACCATAATCTGTATCGATCCCTGAGAAACTCATGCAAAAAAAATATACGCTTAGCCAAAAGCTCGTTCTGCAAGGACCTCCTAATAAAAGCCTCCAGTGACTCCAGGAAATTTTGGTCAACCATTAAATCACTTCTTGGAGCTAATCATAGGGCTCATACTAGTGACATGCTGTTAAATGGCATTCACTGCAACAACCCAACAACCATAGCTAACTCTTTTAATCACTACTTTGCAGATCTCTCGAACTACCTCAAGTCTTTCCCTCCCGTCCACAACTCTGTACCCCCTAACATCACTAGTCCAACAATCTCACACCCACCCTTTAGGTTTTGGAGTATAAAAAGAGGTGAAGTATTAAAACTGCTATGTACTATTCCTGACAGCACCAGCACAGGGTCTGATGGACTTGAACTACGGCTCCTAAAAGCTGCCGCTCCACTCATTGCTTCTCTCATTACAAAAATTTTCAACCTGTCTCTATGCCATGGCAAAGTACCTAATATTTGGAAATCAGTTAAAGTCACACCTATCCCTAAGAAGGGTAACCCCAAAGAGATACAGACTACCGCCCCATTGCAATCCTCTCTGTTCTTAGTAAATTGTTGGAAAAACTAGTGTCCACCCAAACCATTGAATACCTCCAAAGATATAACCTTCTCTCTAGCTCACAGCATGGCTTTGCATAGAGGACATAGCACCTCCACTGCCCTCCTCAAACTTACCAATGACATATATACCTCTATGGATTCGGGCCTTCTAACAGGAGCAGTCTTCATTGACCTTACTAAAGCATTTGACCTGGTCAACCATACAATTCTTCTTACAAAACTATGCTCCCTAGGCTTCTCCGATGATACAGTGGCCTGGTTTGAAAACTACCTGTCCGACAGAAAGCAAGCTGTAGTTTTCAGCTCGGCCATATCTGACCCTTCCACTATTCAAGTTGGAGTGCCCCAGGGCTCTATCCTTGGGCCCTTACTCTTCTCAATATTTATTAATGACATCCCACTTCTTGCACCTAGCTGTTCATCTCTGCTATACGCTGACGATCTAGTTATTTACTACAGTGCCAAAACTATTACCGACCTAAACCATCCTCTTGCCATAGATTTTGCCAATATTCAATCATGGCTCACTGAAAACAGACTTATTCTCAGCTCTAGTAAAACCTTCTCCATGCTCTTTGGTTCACCTGCCAGACTTAAAGCGAATCATACTGCATTAATTATCCCGTGTACAGACGGCTTCTCACCGAACAGCACTAACTCCTTTAAATATCTGGGTGTCACTCTCAATCAATCCCTAGACTTTGATCTACACATTACTACCACCTGTAAATCAGTTAATGCCAAAATTGGTAGTGCCTACCGAACTAGATATGCCCTGACCCCATCTGCCAGACTTGCTGTGGCCCAAGGCTTTCTTCTCCCAGCCCTTTCTTATGGCTCAGTCACTTACTACTCTGCCTCTAAATCATCCCTCCATAAGTGGGATACCACCTACAACAGTATCTGCCACTATGCCTCTGCATCTCCCCGTTTCAGACATCATTGCCAGCTCTACAGTGACCTAAATTGGCTGTGCCCCTCCGCTCACAGACTACAGGCATTTGGTTCATTAATTGACTCCATTGTCAGATCGGGCCTCCCACCATCCCTCTCATCCCTATTGGTCACACAGCCTCTCTCCTATGGACTGCGATCGACTGACCAAGCCCTTTTTCACCTTCCCAGACTAAGAACTAACTTGGGTTCACACGCCTTTTTTCACGTGGCCCCTAAATACTGGAATTCCATACCCCAAGCTATTCGACAAACAACTACCCATGACACCTTTAAGAAACTTCACAAAAAGCACCTTCACTCTATAAACTCCTGCATCTGCTTTAACCCACCTTAGCTCCACTCTCCTTCCTACACTCTTCTTCCCTTGCACTGCTTTAGTCTTCTTCTCTAGTTATTTCTCTTCTCCACCTCTCTTACACTCTCATCCAGGTCATCTCCCTCCTACTCTCTATCCTCTCTCCCCCTTGCCCCATAATCTTCTCTCTTTATCTCTCCCACTCCTCTCCCTCCCTCTTCCTCTGCTCTCTCTCTCTCTCTTTACTCTCTCTCTCTCTCTCTCTCTCCTATCACACTCCCTTTCTCCCCTCCCTCTTCAACCACCTCTGTGTAAACTTTACATAATGTTCTATATGTATTTCCTTATTGTAATACTTATGTTCTTATTTATTGTGTCACCTGTCATACTGTTTCTGCAACTTTATCATACTTTTTAAACTTCCTCGCTTGTTACTGAATGTATCTCCCCATATCTGTGAGTTTTTTTTTACTTGACTCTGTATTGTACTGTTTCATGTGCTGCGACACATATATGACTTTGTATTCCTAAAACTGTATTCTCCCGGGTCGTGCCTGAAAATAGGCATCCCTATGCCACGTGCACCTACCCGGTTACCAAAAGCAAATAAATAAATAAATAAATAAAGACAGACTATATGTGCTGTCTGGTGGGCATTACCATAGTAACTGTGACGTCACTTTTGGGAACCCTACAAAGCACTCAAGTTCTAGTGAGTGGAGTCAAGCATGGAGCATGGAAAAAGGGGGAAAGGTGCCAGAAAGTAATTTAAGCTACTTCCAGGGAGGTATAAGCAGGTAATATACGAGTGATATGCACTGTTTATAAGGTTTAACTACAAACAACGAAATACACTCTTTAGTGTGGACAATTGTTGCAATAATACAAAAATGACCATGGACACTGCATATTTAATTCTGCTCAATGGCCAAATAGGGGTTAAATGTGACACATATAATAAAGTTAGCTTATCAGTATTAGGTGGTTTCGATTATACAATATGCGAACAATCTGTCAAAATTAAAGAGCCAAATATTAAAGTAATAGGACTACAGCTGGAGATAAAGTGTTTACAAACTGTTGTCCAGGAAAAAAACTGAAACTTGCACTAGAAAGTGTGAGAGGGTAGGCATAGACAATAATTACAGTGCCCGCAGAAAGAGGATAAGGGAGCAGGAGGGAGATGACTCCATGCAGTCATCAAATACACACAGAAACTCCAAGAAGGGTAGGAGAGCAATGGAATTTGAGTTACCAACCCACAACTAGTACACCCCATTAAGTAAACTTGTTGATAATATGGAAAGTGAGGCTAACGAAGTATTACCAACAGTTAACAGCACTCAGGAACAAGATGACGAGCAACAAGAGGATAGTATACAAACAAACAAGGACAACCACGAGAGTCAACCTCATGAGGAAACTACAAATATGAATAGTGTGGAAGACATGGATTTACAAAATACAGACGATATGAATGCAGACAGGAAAATATACATTTTGGTAGACTCCATTATAAGATGATTTATGGACCATATCACAACTATAAATAATAAAGAAAATGTCTGTAGTTGTTATCCAGGAGCATGAGTTAGGGATATGTTTACTATCCTTTCAGATCTTACCAATGGGATAGCCAAACAGTCAATCATACGGATACACATAGGTGCAAATGATGTTAGGGGTAGCGCAGTAGAAGAAAGTTTCAGTGCTATACAAGTCACATATACAATAGTGTCCAAAGCAAAGTGTGATCTAATCATCTCAGAGCTACTTCCGATACTTAGGATGAACTGGACTGTTAACAGAAAAATAATTAAGTTAAACAACTGGACCCAGCAATGGAGCTTGGCACATGGTACCGGAAGTGCTAAGACATGGGAGTTGTATGAAGAAAATTATGTTTTGTGTAGCCATGACAAATTACATTTTAGTAGGACAGGTAGTGATAAGCTATCTTATCAGTTTATGGACATTATTACGCAAACTTTAAACTAAAAAAGAAGGGGATAGGGTACACTTAAGGGGAGCAAAATTGACAACTTGTAGCATTAGAAAAGCAATGGTGACAAATTATCTCAAACAAAAAAATAAAATATCTAGACCATCGACAGTAAAAATTCTGTTCACAAATGCCAGAAGCCTATGAAATAAAAAGGACAAATTGGAGCATAACATGGTTAGCGATAACATAACAATATGTTCTGTAACTGAAACATCATTTGCAGAAGGGGATTTGGATACAGAGATCAAGGGGTATAACAGCTTTAGAAAGGACCGAATGGGGAAGCGTGGAGGAGGAATAATATTATATGTCAAAGATGATCTAAAGGTCAATGAATTTGACCCAGAATGGAATATACAACATTTCCAGAAACTCAGATGTGCTAAAGTACAGTTTTCCACTCAGCAACTCATGCTATGTTTAGGTTATTGAGCTCTGAATTTACAAATCACAGATAATACCAATTTTGTAGACACCCTGTCTCTCAACCTATAATAACATGTAAGCAATAACCCTATCACTTTTCTAATGTTACAAGTTGTCAATTTTGCTCCCCTTAAGGGTACCCTATTCCCCTGCTTTTTTAGTTTAAAGTCTGTGTAATAACGTCATTAGAACAGGTGAAGATCGAAGGAGATGATATATTAATGGGGACTTTAATTTTCCAAAAATTAACTGGGCAAAGTTGAAACATATTACAGGACTTGAAAACAGATTTATTGAAATGAGCATACAAAAAAATCTGAACCAGCTAATTAGAGAAGGTACTAGGGGAGAAAATACCTTGGATTTGATTATGTGTAATTTTGAAGAAAAAATTAAAAAAACATTGTACTCATCATTGATAAGACCACAACTGGAGTACTGTACATCTTTCTGCACTCCACAAAGTATGGGCAGCATACAATTAGTGGAAAGGTTACAGAGGACAGTAACTAAGAAAATAAATATGAAGGACAAAAACTACAATGATAGACTGAGACATCAGGACCTATAATCAGGACCTATACTCATTACAGCATAGGAGACTACATGGAGACCTATGTTTAGTCCTCAGTGCAACCAAAAATGAGGAACTATGGGAAACCTTAGCCTTGGTCAAGCACCACAATACTGAAAATACAAGATCACATAGATTTACATTAACAGGGGTAGTTAATAAAACAAATAAAAGACAAAAATGATTCAAAGAGTCATTAAAGTTTGGAATGAATTACCAGAGGCTGTGGTTATTAGTGAAAACATGTATATGTTTAAGACAGCCATAGATAAGTACATGGATCTTGAGAAATGCAAAGGGTTCCACTGGGAAGTGGAGACGCATAGGTCTCTGGCCTCCAATGCTCGTAAAATACCTATGAACCTTCCCCACCTTTTATATCCAGAACCCCTCTATGCTCAGTATGTGATGTTATCAATGACATCATATCATATTTTAGCTAATGACAGGGCTTCATTCTGCTGTGGAAATGAATAGTCATTTATCTACCACTGCTCTCACTTTCTGAGGAAGTGGCAGAGCACATGAGGTTCTGTGACATTTGATTAACCTGTACTACATCTTAATAAAATGTTCATTTCTGAAGTTAATACACTGGGGCCAGCTTAAAGAACTACCTGACATTAGCATAGACATGTTAACTGAATACCTTCTTTTGTACAGATTTTTTTTTATCTTTAAGGAAAAGGGAAGCCCCCTGAAATTAATAACTGTAAAATGAATTAACCAAAAAAAGAATGTTGCCTATAAAGTTGGAATATAATGATACATAGACCTATTGAAAGAACAGACCTGTTAAATGAATAATTGTGCTGTGCACATTTTTTCCTCAGGGTTATTGCTTATCTGTTATTATAGGGATGAGAAACTTACCTAAAAGTTATGAAGAAATGTTGTGTGCATGGCAGGTCATTGGGCCAAGGGGTAGCATGTTGTTTTCCCGTGCCGGCAACTCAAGTTCAGGGACGAGCTCAGGGAGCTGGCTGGGCACTACGAGGATGGGGCCAGTGCTGTCACATACCACTGCCCTGAGCCTGGGAAAGTATGGTGCAATGTTCTGATGCATAAGTGACACCTTCTGATGGGCTGGGGAGAGCATTCTTCACAAGGTGTTCACATGCCTGTCATGGCCAGTTAGGGTGATATAGTGCATCAGGACAAGTGGGCTTGAATGAAAAATGGGTCTTGAAATATTTCTCTGTTCTGTTTATTCCATTTCTAAAGGGACTTGTACAAATGTGGATACAATTTCAAGATCACGAAAAGTGACATTTATTTTATTTAAAATAAAATCTGCATTACAGATTGCAAATATGAGTGACATGTAGCAGTGCCCTAATGAGTGTAGATAAATCATTTATCACACAAGGCCCACTCTATATATTTCATTTATAGACCATACAAGATTAATTATTTTGTTAGCTTTCTTTAAAAAAATTATATTTCTAAAAGTCTGTGGGTTTATTGTCTGAACTAGTGGCCTTGTGCGGTCCCACATCCCATTTTGCCATAGCCATTGCCATGGAGGTGGTATCAGGATAACAAGCTGCTGCTGTGAAATGGCAGTTCATTGGTGCCACAGAACTTTTGTAGAAATAACAAACCACTGCTGCAGAAGTTCTGTGGCAAATGGTAATCCTACCACAGAACTTTGTCCTTTAAGTGCCAAAGTAAAATTGGGGCCTTGGTCTTGCAGCAGTTCACTGAGCCGCAGCCCCATTCTGCTGTTACGCTTGGATGCATACACTATTATTCTTTACAAAAAACTGCATCAATGCACCAGTCAGGGTTCAACTTAATGCCACAAAAGTAGGTAAATGTGGCATTATGGTTTCTAACCCTAACTTCCCACCCTCCATGCAACAAAAGCATAAGATCACACAAGCAACCACAGACAGCCATCTTCAGGTAAAACAGCACAAAACTGTTTCTGGATTACACAAATGCAGTAGCACTGATGATGTTCCAACATCCATCCCACAGAGGCAATGTAAACTGCAGACTAATCCTGTGATCAGCTGGTTTTACTATGTGTAACCCCTAGGTGGTGCTACTTCTAGAGTTACACCTCTGCCTACTACCTATGAGACAGGCTGAGGGGTTTGGGTTCTCAAACTTACATTATGTTCTAAAATGCACAGTGCCTCCAGTCAGAGTTTACCTTTAACATGGGCTAGCTGTTATCTGGTACGACCCCTTGAGATGTCATACCACCCCACAATTACCTTTTGCCACCCCAAAACATAAGCCATTGGCATTTCCCCACATTTCAAACATTTTGGAATTAAAGACTCTCCCTAATAATATTATCATGACAACCATTTTGCAAAAAGGTAATAACAATTATGTTTATTTGGGAGATAGAGGAGTTAGGATGGAGAAACAGGAGAAACAGAGGTTATGCAGTGATCCTTATTTACAAATGTACAAATGACTGGCTTGTTTGTGCTGGTGAAACCCTCTGGCTGGGTGACTATCAGATTACCAGAAAGAGAATCACAGTTTACCAACCTAAAAAGATATCCAGAGCCCTGGCTATCTAAGCTGCTGGCTAATCAGATGTTACACATTTATTTTCCCACACTGGTAGCAGTTCCCAGACACATGAGAAACCCCGCAATCTCACACTGTACCCTGGGTACTCAGATACCAAAGCTCTGGATGGTGGCAGGCCTGGTGGATGTTGCAGCTGGTGGAATTATCTGGCTTTAATTTAAAAGGAAAGGATTAACTTGGAAGACAAATTAACAACAACATTCAGTTTCTCTAGCAGAGGTGCAAGGGTTGCCCTGCTTTTAGCAGAAAGGCAGGTGTTGCCCTGCTGGTCACAAACAGAACATTTCAGAAGGAGGTTACCAGCTAGGTTACCATGGCTAGATCTTGGATTTGCAATCCTGAATATTAAGCACATTTATAGTTGTCACATCCAGTATATTTATACCCCAATACATCTCTAAGAAGGTGGAAAACTGTCATCTCCAGATATCATAAGCCAGACTTATTTGACTTCGAGGTCTCAGTCCCTTAATGTGGCAATGCGGCTATGGCTGGTGGCTCCACAGGACAGTCTTGACTGGATACTAGCATGGGTGCATCTCAGCACATTTATATAGATTTATTTCTGACACTGGAGCATCTCAGTACATTTTCTGATACTATTAGGTTCCAATGGGTCCCCCAATAGTTAAACGCTGTTTGGGCTCTCTTTGGTCCCCCAGCAAGAGCTACAATCTGCAAAAACAGTTCCAGAGATCCACTCTTGCTAGGCCAGACAAGGCAGCTGGGCACAGTGCGAACTGAAGAACTACCTATATTGAACAATCACTTTGGGCAAGGTGGCCCAGATTGATTAAGCTTGTTTTCTCTCACTTGAACAGTTACTAGGGCATGATGGCCCATAATTATGGCTGTAATTATTTCATGGTAAAAAGTTGCAAATTTCATGGCACTTGCATGGGCAAAAATCAATCATTTCACGGCAATTCACGGTCAGCATGGATCAATCTCACCAACCACCCTACCCCAGTGCCACTAAGCATATTAAATGTTGTTTTCACTGTTTTTTTAATGGTGCTTACTTGATGCTGGGCTGTAATGCATGTTTCATCCTCTACAGGGTGTGCATTAGCCATGCTTCTTTGTTTTCAAGGCTTGCAAGGTTCAAAACAGGCTGCATGTTAAAACCGTGTGTTGACTGGTTTCAGAGATCTTAGATAAGGTGGATGGTTGAGCTTTAGGAAAGTCAAGACTGGCTGATAATTCAAGCTTTCATCTTCAATAAGCAACCCCCCTCACCCATCCGGAATTGCAAGTGAGTCAGGCGAGGCTGAGCTGCGAATGGACAGCGGGGCTCATTTTCCAACACTGACTGAGAACGTATGTTTTAGAACAGCTTAAGCAGGCAGCAATGAACTTTACTGGAAGGGGGATAAGGGGGTTTCACACCAGAAGGTAATGTGTAGATGAAGAAGCTACGAATAGAAATCAGAGCAGATGGTTGGGAATAAGGCACACTGGTAGCTGGGCAATGTAAAAGTCATCATTTATTTTGGATTTTCATGGGGACAGCTGGTTTCATGGCAATGAGACAATTTGCTAATTTCACTGCAATCGTTTAATCCATGCACCCCGTGAAATAATTACAGCCCTACCCACAGTTACTTAGTTTGCTTTCTCTCACTTGACTGGGGCATGACGGCCCATAGTTACTTTGCTTTCTTTCTCTCTTGCACCAGGGGGTACAAGGGTACTTACTCAGGTCCCTAACAGATGATCCCCACTACAGAAGGCTTCTGATGGTCTTCAGTCCTCTCACAACTGAAGTTCTTTTCAGTGCTGTCACTGCTGCTTGATGTCATCTGGTTTTGGTCCACATCTTCCCCCAACGTGGAAGAGAGGGCTAGCACCTGGAGGGCATTCTGGCAACTTCCAGGCTAGCAGTTTAACAAACTACATTACTTTAACTTTTCGCTAAATAAAGAAGGCAACCCCATGGCTGGGGCCTGAGCCCCCAACCCCGAGGGGGGCTCCCTCTTGAATCTCTCTTGATCTCCCTTTTGAATCTAGCAAAATGCTGGAAAACACTGTGCCTTATAGGACTCTTCTGAAGCTCCTGATTGGCTGAAGCTTTGGGTTGCAAGGCCTCCGATTGGCTGGAGGGCCTGTCAAGCAAGACAAACATTTGTCAGTGCTGAATGTTGTCTTGCTAGCATTGGCATTGGTAGTGCAAGAGTTAGAGAGATGCATAATAGGAATGGCAGCGAAGTATAGAACCAACATGAACCCCAACCCACCCTGCAGAGAGTGACAGGCATTGGGGTGTGCCTTTGGGTCACTGGCTATAACACACATGCCATTTCACTTCACCCTACCCTGCAGACTCTGACAAGTGTCACATTCTGCCTTGGGGTTGTTGGGCCTTATGCTCACCCCATTTCATAAGGAAGTATGTTGAGATGGGTGCAGTATAGGAGAATGGGGTGAACTTTGGAGCTGAAGAGTCCAAGGCACACCTGGATGCCTGTCAGTGGCTGCAGGGTGGGGGCTGGGGTGCAATGGTGTGAGCATTACAGCCAATAATCCAACGGCACACCCTGATGCCTGTTAGTCTGTACAGCGTGGGATGTTAGAAACCCTAACACTCTGGCCATTGCACTCCAAATTGTCAACATGGCCTTTTTGTGACCCCACCTCATGAAAGCATGTGAGACCTCTGCTCATGAACAGTGTCCCTGTGATTTTGTTAATGTATCCTGAACATTCATTTCCCACAGTGACCGCACCATTCTGCATCACATAAAAATGTCAGCTGCACCATTCATAAGGAAGTGTGAAGAGATGGCAATGTTGAAAATCTGGAGTGAAAATTTGATATACTTACGTTGGTGCATGGACACTGCGCAACACATGCTTGTAACATTGTCATTTTGTGGAATTTTTTCACCAGCTGTTTAACATAGGCATTTTGGGACCTCTTCTCATGAACAGTCTTACCGTGATTTTCTTCCCCTGTCCCAAACATTGTTTTCCTACAATGACTGTGTCACTGTGCGCCAGATATGCTGAAACATATTTCAGGCAGGATGTGGAAAATGAAGCTATACTGTTCATAAGGAGGTGTGAACAATGGCAATGTTGAAAATCTGGAGTAAAAATATTAAAAATTCTCAAAGTTACTAGCGTCCATAGAAGCTGTGCAATGCACGCTCATAACAAGGTCAGTCTTTGGGATTTTTTCACCAAATTTGCAACATAGACTTTTTGGGAGCCCACCTCATGAACAGTCACATTGTTGTTTCATTAATCAGTCCTGAAAGGCAATTCCATACAGTGACTGCAAAATCACCTTTCAGGACTGAATAACGAGATTACAGTGACTGAATTCATGAGGAGGCATCCCAATAACCCCATGTTGCAAATTTGGTGCCAAAATTCCCAAGATATGCACCAAAGTTGAAAAAAAACATTTATGCCATTATACAGCTTATCGGCATTTCTTCAGTTTGCAGTCAGCTTTGAAGAGTGTAGACGTGTTCCCAGTCCACCGAAGATCATCGTGCCAGGCTCCCGAGGTACGTGATAGGGTGGGGTGTGGGAGGCAGGGTGCAGAGGATGGGTGCGGATGGGGAGGGACTGCCAATAGCACAAGGGATCTTTTTTTGTTTCAGGTAACAAAAGGAAAAAATCACCTCAGACCATTTTTTTTATTTATTTATTTTTTAAACAAGTTTTGGCCACAAAGGGGTGGGCTCCCAGTGTGGCTCATTTGTTGGGGGGGGGGACAATTGGGGGCAGTGCCAGGAAAATGGGTGGGTTAATATGCCAACATGGGGATTGGGCACCCCGTCAGCAAGGATGTCTGGATTTGGAGGCATGATGACAAGGGGGATTGGGCACCCCCTCGACACACCACAGCAGGAAAGGGGGAGCATATACTAACAGGGGATTGGGCACCCCCAAAGTCAGCAACCTAGGGACTGTTAGTGGCAGGGGGCGGGTGTTGAGCCACTGCCCACCATGTTTATTGAAATGTTACACCAGACAAGGCATGCCCTACAATGAGGGAGTGCTCCCTCATTGTGGCAGCTAAAATGTTTCAAGTTGGTGGCACACTTTTGCACTGCTGTCATAGACAGTGTGCAGTCTAATTTGTGCCATGCAGCCCAGCCTGAAAAAGAAGTGGTGCCACTGGCCACAACATGACCGCGCCTCCAAAACCTGGTCTTCCACTTCAAGCAACCCCAATCTATTGTCTGCACTGTGTGCTCAAGTTCAGTTCAAGTTCAGTTCAAGTTCAAGTTTATTGCAGGAAAACTCCATTGAGCAAGCTCATTCACAAGGAGGTCCTGTGACATAAACACTTAAAGTACAAACATAGATAGGTAATAACAGTATATACATGAAATGCACATTACATGATACAGGCTGGATATACATACAAGGGTACCACATAGGGTGACCGCAGGTGGTAAACATTAATGTGACACAGGGAAGCGATTTACAGGTTGCATACTGATAAATGAAACATGATGACTGGTGTGTGCAATACATATATTTTGGCAGCTAGAACAAACAACAGACTACAACTGATATGGGGAGGAGTGATTTGATAGAGTAGCAGTGGAGCGTAAGCATAGATAAAGCCAGGAGTAGAAGGGGAAAGGAAAGCAGTTAATATGACAAAGCAATTATACCTTACCAGTGGATAAATATGGCACACATGGGGAAGGAAGAGACTTAATGACAGTTACAGGGTCTTTTATTTTGGCTGAACTTAGCGATTTGTAGAAGTTTATTGAAACTGTGCTAGTTAGTTTCAGTACGATTTGTAATTGGTTCCAAATGGAGGGAAGGGCATATGTAATAGCACGTTTACCAAAAGAGGTCCGCGTCCTTCGTATGTCAAGCATAATAAAGTCAGATTTTCTTAACGAGTATGCACTATGTGAGATACTAATAAGGGAAGAGAGATAGCTTGGCAATTTCTGCAGGAGCAGTTTAAGAGTCCATAGCCCAGCATGGAGCAGGCGTCTAGTAGTAAGGGATGTCCAACCAACAGCTGCATATAAGTCACAGTGATGCGAACGGTAAGGGGAGTTGGTAATGAACCGTAACGCACGGTGATAAAGGATGTCCAGTTTACTTAGATTTGCTCAAAACAAACATAAAAATGAATAACATAAAAATGAATAATACATGAACCTCACTCAATGCTCTGTTGGCCTGCTGTTTTGGCACCTAGAATTATGTGCCTGTAAGTCTCCATGAGCACTTGGCACTTACCCATGAGCACTGGTGAATAACCCACAAGTCCAGGCTTTGTTATCCTGGCTTTCTGATTGGCTGTGGCTGCTTGCAATGGCTGCTAAAATTCACAGTCCCTTAGCAGGATAGGTACAGTCCCAAATCAAAGTCCTGGTGCAGCCAGAATAAAGTCATTATTTGCCACAATGCCCCACAGTTTATTAGCCCTGGGTGTGCACTTGCTGCCACTGCACAGAGAAACACATTTGCTCAGTCCATTTTCCTGGCACTGCTGCCAGTGTTTTAGCCCCCTGCATGCAGCAGCAGACAGGATGATTTTATCCTGAGTCCCACAGTTGTCTGGTGCAGCCAGTAGCAAAGCATTCATTTTATTTTAAATACTTTTTCCCTTTGCCACTTCTCCCCCAAACACTCATTGAAAGTTACAACATTTGTTTCTGCCCCGAGGGCAGACAAACCCTCATGAATGTGTACATGATCGGGGCTCTGGATCATGAATATTAATAAGCCCTGATCAAAACTCTCTCACTGGATCTCCTTTAATTTTGAGGAGAGTGACCTCTCAGTGGCCTATCTATGGTTACCGGGTCCCATTTAGTCGATGGGGATCCCGGGACCAACGGAAATCTCCTCAGATTGATGCTATCTCTAGCGGTTGAAGATCAAGGTGCCGCTCGTACCTGAGCAGTCCCCACTGCCATGAGTGCATGGCTTTGAGCTGGAGATTGTGGTTCTGTTTTTTTGAGTCCCGGAAGGCTGGATTTATTTTCTGGGCTAGGGCTGGGGCAACAGGAGGCAGAAACAGGATCAGGGGGACAAACAAATTACAGGCTGGTTTGGGATGCGCCCAGCAGAAGAGGAGGAACAAGGGCCGCATGGTAGCCCGTAAGCCCCCATTTGACAAGGAGGGTTACACTATGCAAGCAAGCATGTGAGCATTTTCATTCAGTAAAAGGTGGCCAGCCATAAAAGAGAGTGTGCTGTTTTAGTCACCTTCCTTCTTGCCCGAATTTGGGTACTGCTGAGAGGGTGTGAGGTGCAAGGGGCAAACTATTATGGAGCTGCAAGTTACTGAAAGTCAGCGGCTGGCCTTGCAGGGGGGCAGGTCAGCAGTCACCCATCAGAGGTTGTTTTTTTTAAATAAAAATTAAGTATCAAACTGGATATGGGCTAGGGTGGGGGCTATTTTGTTCTCCTTTTTTGAAGTATTATTTCCTAATTAGGGGATGAATAGTGTCACTATTCATTATTTGGATCCAGATAATGAATAGTGCATTCATGGTGTTAAGGTAATAACATTCATTACTCATATACCCCTAGTAAGAACCTTAAAAGTTAAATGTTTTCTGTATGACTTTCTCTTACTTAGTAATTCACATGACCACAGATTACTGACCCCTTTTCTGCTGTAGGTTATGTTTTTCCTAAGTTTCCTCTGAGACATCTGGGCCAGGGTTTTGATGTTTGAGGTATGCCAATTTTTACTTATAAATCTCATAACAGAATACAGTGCAGAAAACAAACCATTAAACTTAGAAGGCAACTGCTACTTTAGTTTGAAGAGAACATGTATGAGCAGCATGTCACGGATATAAGGAAAAAAGTGTGTGCAACAAAATAACTAACGTACAAAACAATTCTAGGAAGAAGGGTGGGTGTTATATGGAAAAGAAAATGGTAGGAACAAAATAATTTTACAGTACGTTGAAGCAGGGAGCAATAAAGCAGCAGTACTTGTGGGAATCAATAGTATGTGACACTGGAAGCCAGAGTTAGCTATTGGAGGATCAGGGATTGTTTCTAGCCTGCCACAGATAAAATTCTTTGTTGATTTTACTGTGCATGTCCTATGTCCACAGGGCTGAACAACAGCACAGAAAGGAGGGTTCTTCTATCACCTAACCTTTAATAGCTTGCATTTTGCCCCCGTTAATTCATTCAAGAAGAACTCCAAGTTTTTGCTGTGAGTAATTAATCTGCAAAGAAAGCTGTGGCTATAACTGAGGGAGAACACTAGATGGCCCTTCCTTACTGAAAGGATTAGAAAAAGACAAACCAGCAGTAAGGCTGGAAGGAGAATAGGAACAGTGCTGGTAAGTGACTCTCGTTTGTACTCTAAACATATACCTCCTACTTCTTGTTAATAATCTCACCGAAAGAGAGCTAAGATATAGGAATGGCCTTTTTAGTTCCTAGATTTTAGCAAAAAAAAATAGTGAGGAAAGTTGCTGCATCAGGCCTTAAGGAGTTCAATAATGCTGGGATCTATTAACACACCCTGGTAGAAATGGTTAAGCTGTTAAGTGCAGCTAAGTCTTTATAATATTCTCTGTGCTCTTAACACTGCAGTAGTACTCAAACTTCTATAAAACCAAGTTCCTTTCATTCTGTAAGGATTTGGGTCTTTGGGATATGCAGTTCAGATATTCTCACTGTTGCATTTAGGGTTCAAAGTACATTGCACTGCTCAAATACTATTCACTGACCCCAGTTCATCCCACAAGTAGCCTCCCCTTAGGAGAAGCCTGTGTTCTACTAAAGTATTCCATGAGGGAACTAAAATCTACTGTTCTGATTAACAGTCCCACAAGGAAAAAAAACAATGTTTTCTGCAGGATCTTTCTTTAGCTGTTGCTTAGCATTTTCTATTTTCAGAATTTTACACATCAGTTTGCTGCTCATTTGCAAGGATGTCCCTTATACAACACACTCAACATAATGCAACAAAATACACAGTAACAAAGATATATTGCAGGATGACAACATTACATGGAAGCTCATAGGACTAGGATTACATTGTTCAAGTAGACAGAACTGTAACATTTGTAAAGCACAGTGAGTTACACAAAGTACTATAGTACAAGTGAGGTTAAATGGAAAAATGAGTGAAAGAGTATAAGTGCAAGGAGTCAGAGAGGACCCCCAGATAAGGGACATAGAAAGTGCGAGGTATTAAAGATGACTTGGAGAGGGAGATTGGAAGCATGGGCAGGATTCAGTGCTGATTTTATAAATGATACTTTTGAATGTGTTTAGTGGTATTAAGTTCTGAAGCTTGAGTATGGATTGGAGTTTATTCCAGATGGTAGGGAGAACATAGCTCATGGCCGCCCTGCAGAAACAAGTGCAAAGATCGGGAACTCCCAAGGAACTTTAGGTACAATTTCTGAGGTTGAAAGCACTATGTAAGTGGTGGAGGCCTGAAGTGATATAGGGGGCAGTTTATTTAATAGAGCTTTGTATGTCCACATACAGATGTGAGTGAGTCTCCTGGTTGCCAAGGAAGTCCAGTTCACCTCCTTGTATAATATACTATGATGAGTTCTGTCTTGAGAGTATGTTATAAAGCAGGCGGTGTGATGGAATAGAGTATTAGAAATTTAGCATACTAGGGTTTTCAAATGTCCCAGTTGTCTAATAAAAGGAAACTAACAGTGATCATTTATGTAGAATAAGATGTTGCATGAAAACTGTGCTTCTGTTCATCAAGTTAATTCAAGGAGAATTTGAAAGCTCTTGAGCCAAGACCATATACAACTGCATTCATGTACAAATGCATCGCTTTGTATATTATGACTGTACATTTGACTGCACTTTTTTTGAAATGCTGGTATTCTGTAATTACTTCTTGTTCTTCCCATGCCCCCTTCCCCCATCCTCCTTAGTCACAGCTGGAAATGAGCCCTTCTGGCTCTGCTTTCTAACCTGGTAATATATGTTAAAACTAAAATAAATAAGTGGAGGTATATGACAGACCCTGCAGCAAGGCGTGTCTAGGCATCTCCAATCTATCTGAAAAGGGGTGTGTAATAGTAAGGGATTTTAATATGCCCAATATCAACTGGACCTCCCTTACAAGCAGCTGCCAGTATGAAAAGCAATTCATATTAACTCTTTTTGATGATGGTCTTACACAACTTACCACATTACCTACTAGAGGCACTAACACCTTAGAGCTCATTGTTACCAACATAAGAGATAAAATCTCCAATATTGAAATGTTAGACCCCCTAGGCAGTAGTGATGATTTAACCATTTTATTTGAGGTAGTGGGTGAGCTCCTTAGCATAAAAAAACAGACCACCTTCAAAAACTATGACAAAGCTAATTTTGCGGAAATCATTAATACCCTGGCCAAAATCTCTTGGGAGAATATTCTTTTTCATCTCTCAGCAAATGACGCTTGGATTAAATTTAAATATAATTCATAATCTTGAAAAAAATCTATGTGCCAACTAAAAATAAGTATAACAAAAAAGGAAGAATTCCTAGGTGGCTCAATAAAACAATTGAAACTCAAATTAAACAAAAGCAAAGGTTATTCCAAAAACTGAAAAACTGCCATCCTGATGACAGGACTACCGCTTACTCTAAATATAAAAAAAATTTAAACATTCTAAAGCACATGATAAAACAAGCTAAAGGCAAACTTGAATTGAAATTAGCACACACTAAAGGCTGCCATAAATCTTTTTCTTATCTAATCAATAAAAGGGGTAACACCAGGAAAACTGGTCCACTGATTCATAATGTCACAAATCTGCATTCAGATACTGATACTGCTGACCTGTTTAACACCTATTTCTGCTCAGTATTCTCTAAAAACAATCCTTATTCTCCCTTGAAACACTCAAAAAGAAACTCATCACATGCATATACTATTACAGCCTCAGATATCCTCCCATTACTAAAAACCTTAAAAAAAAAAAAAAAAAAAAAATACAGGCCCAGATAAAATCAGCTAAGATTTTTGATCCTGGTGCCATGGCTTGGAGGGACAGGAAGCGAATCCTCAGGATTGAGGGAGCAGCTGCATGGGGGAGGGAGCTGGATGTCATTGTCCACCTAGGGACAAATGACCTGGCTGGGAAAGGGATCAGAACAGTGCAGGAAGAGTTTGTGGATTTGGGGAGTGGAATTAGACAAGTAGCATGCACGGTAACCTTCTCTGAGGTGCTGCCTATCTATGGCATGGGTGAACTTAGGGTCCTCCACACCATGGGATTCAATCAGTGGTTGAAAAATTGAACAGAGCTCAGGGGTTTGGTTTCATTGGGGGGCTGGGGGTCCATCTGGAGTGATGCAGGCCTATACTGGTGCGATGGTCTGCATCTGTTCAAGAGGGGAACCAGGATCCTAGGTGATAGGTTTAAATGCTTCATTGGCAAGCATTTAAACTAGCCAAGGGGGGGAGGCACTGAAAAGGAGCAGGGAAATCCTAGCCCCCCCAAAACAATCAGGGAAGTAAGTGAGGTAAACACCAAGATAGAGATGTCGATAAGAGAAGGGCATGTGTAAATGGAGAAAATGACAAAGGTAATAAGGACAGGGATGGGGGAAAAGGGGTAAGGCCATCAATAAATGGAGGGTAATGAGTACCAGTGCCCATAGTCTGGGTAACAAGCTCCCTGAACTGGTGGCCTTGATGGAAGAGGGATGCCTGGATATCATGGCTGTCACAGAAACATGGTACACAGAGAACCATGACTGGGATGTTAACATACCAGGGTACACAACTTACAGGAGAGACAGGGAGGGTATAAGAGGGGGAAGATTAGCTCTCTATGTAAGGGAAGGGATAAAAGCATTGGAACAAAAGAGTAAACGTGGAGGAGAGGAGGCACTGTGGGTCACCTTAGAGACTGCAAATAGCACCACAATCCACATGGGGGTTGTATACTGACCTCCATCTGGGGGGGGAAGGATATGATAGAAGGCATCCTTAGGATGGCAGAGAAAGGGGAGATACTATTGATGGGGGACCTGAATATGCCAGATGTTAACTGGAGCATCTTTGCTGCAACCACATCCAAGAGCAGGGCCATTCTCGATGCCCTACGAGAGGCATGCCTCAAACAGCCAGTGCTGGAACCCACTCAAGAGGGAGCAATCATAGACCTGGTACTCTCAAATGGGGACAGTGACAGGATCTCAGATATAGAAGTGGGTAGCCATCTGGGAACAAGTGACCACCAAACAGTGTGGTTCACGATAAACTCAGCTGCAGAGTCAAACCATACAAAAGTGAAGGTACTTGACTTCAGGAGGGGCTGACTTTGGCAAGATGGGAGAGTGCCTTAAAAAAGCACTAGCAAACAGGCAAGAAAGAGGGGTGGAACAACAATGGGGAAACATCAAAACTGCCATCACAGAGGCAACAAGCCTTTGTGTGAAGCAAACAAACAAATTAAAATGAAGAAGAAGCCACCATGGTTCTCAAAAGAGGTGGCAGGGAAGGTTAGGAAGAAAAAGATAACATTTAGGAAGTATAAGGAAACACAGAAGGAGCAGGACAGAGAACTGTACCAGTTAAGTCAGAATAGCAAAGGCCCAAACTGAGGAAAAAATAGCCAACTCGGTTAAGAAGGAGGATAAAACCTTTTATAGGTACATTAGAGAGCATAGAAAGACAAAGGGAGGTATAGTGAGGCTGAATAGAATGGACAGTGGGTGGCAGAGAGGGACAGTGAAAAACCAGGGATACTGAATGAATACTTCTGCTCAGTATTCACAAAAGAGGAGGAGGGGGAGGTACTTAATCCAATTAACAGAAGCACTCTGGATAGAGGGGTTGATTCCAGTCCTTTCACAGAAGAAAGGGTTCTGAAAGAACTCCTAAAATTGAAGGTGGACAAAGCAATTGGGCCTGACGGGATTCACCCCAGAATTCTTAAAGAATTAAGGGGAGAACTAGTGACACCACTGACTACCCTTTTTAACAAATCATGGGAGGATGGTGTGGTACCTGAGGACTGCAGAAGAGTCAATGTGATTCCCCTTCACAAAAGTGGGAGCAAGACAGAAGCAGGAAACTACAGACCTGTCAGTTTGACCTCTGTGATAGGGGAAAGGGACGGAATCGCTTCTGAAGGAAAGAATTGTTGAGTACCTAGAGGCCAGTGGGGCACAGGAGCCAAGGCAGCATGGTTTCACGGCGGGAAGGTCATGTCAGACTAATCTAATCGAGTTCTTTGACCAGGTGACCAAAGCAGTAGACCAGGGAGGGGCTATAGACATGGCCTACCTAGACTTTAGCAAGGCATCTGGCACAGTCCCACACAAAAGATTACTAAACAAATTAGCCAGCCTGGGAGTGGGTACAACATTGGCTGGACAACAGGACACAGTACGTAATAGTAAATGGAGTCCACTCTGAAGAAAGAGGGGGTTACTAGTGGGATACCGCGCAGTTCAATACTGCGTTCAGTCCTTTTTAATGTCTTTATGAGTAACATTGCAGAGGGGACTGGAAGGGAAAGTATTCTTCTTTGCAGATGATACAAAGATCTGCAACAGGGTTGATACACAAGGAGACGCGGAAAGGATGAGAATGGACTTGGCCAGGTTGGAGGAATGGTCAGAAGTATGGCAGCTTGGATTCAATGCAAAGAAGTGCAAAATAATGCACCTGGGAAACAAAAACCCAGGGGAATAGTACACAATGGGGGGGAGATTACCCCCAGGTCACTTTCCATTTTTGTTGTTGTTAATCATATCACATAACTTTCAGGTTGGCAAGCAATGTGAGAAGGCAGTAGGGAGGGCTGGGGAGATACTGGGGATGCATAGGGAGAGACATCACCAGCAGAAAATAGGAAGTTGTTATGCCTCTGTACAGACAGTTGGTGAGACCTCATCTGGAGTACTGCATCCAGTTCTGGAGACCCCATCTCTGTCTATGGACAGGATGGAGGCAGTCCAGAGGAGGGCAACTAAAATGGTGCAGGGTCTGCTAGAGAAGCTATATGAGGAGAAACTAAAGGAGCTTAATATGTATACCCTTGAGGAAAGGAGGGAGAGGGGGCACATGATAGAAACTTTTAAGTACCTCAGTGGAATCAGCAAAGTCCAAGAGGGTAGCATCTTTCAGAAAAAGAGATGTGCAAGAACAAGGGGACACAATTTGAAGATAGAGGTGGGATGGCTCAGGGATAATGTGAGGAGGTATTTTTTCACAGAGAGGGTAGTGGATGCATGGAACAGCTTTCCTGAGGAGGTTATGGGGGTCTAAAACTGTTGGAGAATTCAAGAATGCATGGGACAGACATAAGGCAATTCTTGTGGGGGAAGGAAGAAATAGGCTGTTGGTTAACTAGGATCTGCAGCTTATCCAGTAGGTAGGGAAATGGGCAGACTAGGTGGGCCACAGGGTTGGACTGGCCCACCTGGATACCTGGAAATGTCCAGGTGGGCCCCCCTCAGTTGGGTATCTGGTCACCTTCTGAACTCTGAAAACTTTTGTATTTATCATCTTTTTTTCTAATTAAATGGGGTATCTGGGACACTATAGATAAATGTAAGATGTAATCACAGAGCCAATGTATCAAATTGAAGTGGAATACTGATACAAGTGTGTCACCCTGGGCCCTCCTGTATTGATTTTCCAGGTGGGCCCTTGCATTCTCTTTCCAGGTGGGCCCTCTGTACCCCAGTCCAGCCCTGGTGGGCCAAGTGGTCCTTTTCTGCCATCAAAGTCGATGTTTCTATGTTTCTAACTGCAGAAGCAATAGTCATCCCCCCAAAATTTTCAACAAATCTTTAAAGGATTCAAAAATTCCCTTGGACTGGCAAACAGCTTCAGTCACCCTAATATTTAACAAGCATTTGTCAATGCTGAATGTTTTGCTTGCTAGCATTGGCATTGGCATTGGTAGTGTAGGAGTTAGAGAGCTGCATAATAGGAATGGCAGTGAAGTATTGAAATGAAGCCAACCTTGCCACCACCCTGCAGAGACTGACAGGCACTGGGGTGTGCCTTTGGGTCTGGGCATAGGCCACTCCATGTCACCACACCCTACCCTGCAGACGCCGACAAGTGTCATGGTGTGCCTTGGGGTCTTTGACCCTTATACTCACCCCATTCCATCAGGAAATATGGTGAAATGGGTGCTGTATAGGAGAATGGGGTGAATTTTGGGGCTGAAGAGTCCAAGGCAGACCTTAATGCCTCTCACTGGCTGCAGGGTGTGGAATGGTATGAGCATTACAGGCGAGAATCCCAAGTCACACCCCTGATGCCTGTCAATCTCTACAGGGTGGGGTGTTATGGTCAGAAACCCTAACGCATCAGGCATTCATTGGCATTTTCACTCCAAATTTTCAACATGGGTTTTTTGTGACCCCCACCTTATGAACAGTGGCAATATCAATTTGTTAGCTCAAAGCTGATTTTGCACAGTGACTGTGCCATTTGGCACCACAGGTGCGAAAACACATTTCGAACAGGATGCAAAAAATGACAGCTGTACTGTTCATGGGGAGGTGGAAAAAATGTCAATGTTGAAAATCTACAGTGAAAATATTAAAAAAAAAAAACTGGTGAAGTCACGAGCATGTGAAGAAACTGTGCAATGCGCACCCATAATGCAATTAGTTTGGGGATTTTTTTTTTACAGTAGATTGTCAACACAGGCATTTTGGAACCTCCGCTCATGAACAGCATCATGGTGGTTTTCTTAATCTGTCCCGAACAGTGATTTCCCACAGCGACCACGCATTTCTGCGCTGAAAGTGCAAAAACACATTTCAGCCATGGTGTGAAAAATGACAACTGTACTGTTCATAAGGAAGTGTGGAAAAAAGCCAGTGGTGAAAATCTGGACTGAAAATATTAGAAATCCATGAAGTTACGAGTGTGAGTGGAAACTGTGCAATGGTCGCTCATAACACAGTCATTTTATGGACTTTTTTCACCAAATTTTTTACATACCCATTGTAATACCTCTGCTCATGATCAGTGTCACTATGACTTTCTTAATCTGTCCCAAACATTGATTTCGCACACCGACTGCGCCATTGTGCACTACATGCGCGGAAACACATTTTGGGTGAGATGTGAAAAATGACAGCTATACTGCTCATAAAGAGGTGTGGTAAAATGACAATGTTGAAAATCTGGAGTGAAAATAGTGAAAATTCACGAACTTACGAGCGTGCATACGAACAGCACAATGCATGCTCGTAAAACATTCATTTTGGGTAATTTTTTCACCAAATTTTTAACATAGGCATTTTAACACTTCTGCTCATGAACAGTGTCACTGTGATTTTCTTAATCTGTCCCAAACATTGATTTCGCACACTGACTGCACCATTGTGCGCTACATGCACGGAAACACATTTTGGGCAAAATGTGAAAAATGACAACCATACTGCTCATAAGGAGGTGTGGTAAAATGGCAATGTTGAAAATCTGGGCGAAAATATTAGAAATTAGGAACTTCACAATGCGTGGGAATAACAATGCATGCTCGTAAAAAGAATCATTTTGGGAATTTTTTCACCAAATTTTCAACATAAGGTTTTAGGGCCTACCTCATGAACTCTGACACTGTCATTTCATAAATCAGTCCCAAAAGGTGGTTCCGCACAGTGGCCATGAAATCAGCTTTCAGGGCCAATTAACAAAATTACAGTGACAGACTTCATGAGGTGGGGTCCCAAAAACCCCATGTTGAAAATTTGGTGAAAAAATTCCCCAAAATGCCTGAGATATACATCAAAGTTGAAAAATACATATTTATTACATTATACAGCTTAACGGCATTTCCTCGGTTCGCGGTCGGCTTTGAAGAGTGCAGACATGTTCCCGGTCAACCGAAGATCGTAGAGCCAGACTCCAGAGGTAAGTATGGGGTGAGGGGGCTGTGGGGAGGCAGGTTGCGCAGATGGTGGGCGCAGGTGGGGGAAGCGGGTCAGGACAGTCAGCGAGGGAAGGTTTTCTCTTTTAGGTTTCTGTTTTTTTTCTTCCACGACACAGGACTTTTGCCATGCTGGGGTGGGCTCCCAGCGTGGCAGCTGGAAGGCTGTTTGGTGTGGGGGGCAGTGGAGCCGATGGGGGATTGGGCACCCCCGTCGGCCATACAGACTACTGCCACGCTGAGGTGGGCTCCCAGCATGGCACACGGTTGTCTGTTTGGGGGGAGGAACATTGTAGCCGATGGGGGATTGGGCACCCCGTTAGCCATACAGTACGTATGGGGAGGGGAGCGCATTAGCATGCAATATGCATGCATTTCTGTGGGGGGGAGCGCAGCCAGTGTGGCTAGTTTCTTTAAAGTTGGTGTCAACTTCAAAACTAGTGTCACCGGCTGTGTTTCCCCCTTATTGGTGGACAGCACTCACGCCCCTAAATGCCATGCCAGTACTGGCCACAACAGTGCCACACCTCCAGAATCTGCTTCAGCACCAAGCTGCCGAAGTATGTTTCTTGCACTGCGCGCAAGCAAACATAAAAAAGGAAATGGGTCTAATGTTCACAACTTTCGTCCCATCAGCTTAACATCCATTAACAGCAAAATCATGGAAAGGATTATTAAATCATACCTTGAACAAGTATTTGTCAATGCCGAATGTTTGCTTGCTGGCATTAGCATTGGAAATGGAGGAGTTAGACAGATGCAGAATAGAAATGGCAGTGAAGTATTGAAGAGACACCAACCCAAACCCCCACCCTGCTGAGATGGACAAGCATTGGAGTGTGCTTTTGGGTCATCGCTCATAACACATTTCGAACAAGATGTGAAAAATGACAGCTCTACTGTTAATGAGGAGGTGTAAAAAATGGTAATGTCGAAAATCTGGAGTGAAAATATAAAAACATTGGAGAAGTCACGAGTGTGCATAGAAACTGTGCAATGCACACCCATAATGCAAGTACAGTATTTGGGGGATTTTTCACACCAGATTTTCAACATAGGTGTAACCAAGGTGTCTGGTTGGGGGTTTATTGTTGTTTAGCACCCGGTGCCTCCATTTTTGTAACACATTACCTGGTTAGCCTGGGTTCGGGGAGAAAATATTCACTTGGCATCAGGGCTAGGTTTGCACTTCTGGACAGGAGCACCCAAGTAATTCCAGACACAGGAAGCAAGAACTGTGAATGTCCAAGCCAGGAGTGGGATTCTAAAGTGGGGCTTTTATTCACTTACACACAGGAATACAAAGCAGGATGGACCCCCACAGGGCTACACTCACTGGTTATGCAGAACTATAGAGGTCAGAACACATCATTCTTCATCATCACAACAACTTTTACCCTCAGGTTCTGAACACACTGGGTTCTCATCCCGAACTGGTACTCTCTCTATCCTGGATTCCCTGGAATGGCCCTCAGCCAGCACTGGTACACTTTTCCATATGGCATGGACATTTCTGTTGGTGGCTCCCTCTACCACCCATAAGCACTTCCTAGCTCTAAGGGAAAACACACATCCTTAATCCCACATCTGGGTACTTTCTGCAGACACTGGCCAAGTGCCTGGGAGAAAGCTATAGGTGCCCAAAGTGAATCCGTGGAGGTAAATCTGGTTACTCCAGATGGGGGGTCTCCCATCTCTTGTCCGCGGCTCCATACCCAGCCATTCATTTGGAGTCAACACCTTTCCTTTGAAACTCTCTGGTTATAGAATGCTATCTCGAAATGTATATCACATTTAACAATCTACTGTCTTTGGTAGCTGGTGTCCTGACTTGCAGCGTTCTTTAAGTGGCTATGTCCATCCCTGTAGATCCCCACTGATTAGATGCATTTCAAGCCATACACATAACTTTAAAGCACTGTACTTGGCTGTCCTTTCCTGACCCACAGTAGCAGATACTTTACACTACAGCCTCAGTGAAAACATAGGCTCTCTGGCAGGGCAGACTCACCATGGTTCGCAGGTGCCCCAGGGCTTCTCTCACAGGAAAGAAAACATAGTTCTGGTGCCTCAGCCCACATGTTCTCATCAGGCAGCTTTTCTTCCTCCAGCAGGGCCAGGGGATTTCCCTGAAGAGCTAGTAGTCCTCCCCATCCCTCTCAGGGATGGGGCACTGAAACCCACTGGGAAATGGTCTTAACCACTTCAGCAAGAATTCTTCTGTGTCCTTCTCTAGGGCAAGAACACCCACCCTCTTCTGTGGTAGCTCTGAACAGAGCTGGGGCTCTGAGGGACTGCCAACTGCAGTGCACCTCCTCTCTACACTGAGTCTCCCAGTAGACTACTACAGACTGCCATTGAAAACCCCAACATTCTAACCTAACTCCCAGCTGCAACATTCCACTGTGGCTTATGCTGCTACAAAAATTCTATATGATGTCATCCCTCCAGCTCAGCTGAGACTGAGGACAGAGTGAGACAGTGTGAAACCCATTTAACTGGCATCTCACAAGCTGCCTTCCCTACCTGCCACTAGATCTAAGTGGGATTATAGTAACACAGGTAACAAGGGGGTTACACCCATCCTTAGCCAGGAAAATGACTGTCCACAGTCATTACTTACCAGCCCAGGCCATCCTACCCTCTGTGCTACCTATGGAAAGGGGTGATCAGGCCCTCTCCTACCATGTGCTAGGCACAGGCAGGCAACAGTAAGGGCCCAGAGACCATCTGCTGACACATCAGCCTCTACTCTATGATCTTTCTATGGTTACCCAGTGGCCCTGGTAGAATTGCCCAGAGCATAGCCCTAATAGATCAGTACTGTCTCAAGCTCTGGAGGAATTCGAACTGATAACCTCTTGTTAGCGTACCCAATTATCAGGCTCAGATGATTCTGTCTTTGGGGGGGCCAGATACCTTTGCCTACGGGCACCCAACCAGGTCTTTCAGATGAACCCTTAGAACTCTATGCAAGACTTTAGAGAACTCTATTCATTTCCCAGTTTGGCATACAATAAGCCCATACACAGTGTTACTTATAACCTTTAAAAGCTCCACTTAAAATTAAAAGAAATGTCAAGGCACCCCAGACAGTTTCCGTTGTAAAAATATCTCTTTAATTTAAAATATCAAAACAGAACAATATTACAGAGCAAATATATATCCCAATACATACAGCCTTAAAACAAACAGGTAAAAAGTGCAGTTCCTACTATACATACATTCAGACGGGTCTAATCTTACTCTCTCTCAGTGCTGTGATGATTCTTCCTCAGTCAGGTAATATTGTCTTGTGTGTCTCTGTCCAGGTTCTCTCAGCAATTAAACACAGTTCTGAACTGGCCTACTCACGAGGTCACTAACTCTGCCTTGGTGTATCAAAATCTATATTTTACAATACAGGATGTCCAAACAGAATATTTAAAAAAACATAATAGGTGATCCACTGCCTTTCCTCCCTCAGGTTAACCAGACCAAACCAGTTTGTGCTCTGCTAAACGTACATCTCAAAAGTTTCTTTGATCTAGGTCACTGTATTTAAGCAAACGTGTATTTGCCTCTTTAATCCCATCTGGACCTTGGAATCTACACCTCAAAGGTCCCTCTGATGTAATTCAAGGGTTCCCGGAAAAGTACATTGGACCTTCCAAATTTGTCTGGGTCCTCCCTGGCTCAGACATCAACCTCTATTCAATGTCCATTCTGGCTTCTCTCTGACACCCCTCCCTCTCAATTTCTTCCTGACAACTATTGTAAGTCAAAGGATTTTCCCTGAGGGAATTATGAATGGCTAATCTTATTTTCTGGGATGAAAGCAAATTGACAAGGTAATTGCACCCCAAATATCTGCAGTTTAGCTATGTCCTGTCCTTTAAAACTTATCCCTGGGGGATCTTGATGTGTCAGTTCCAGTAAGATAGTAGTTTCCTCAAACTGACCTTCCCATCACATATTTTATATCAAATAAAAAATTTGATACAGCACTCCGATCTGGCTGTCTACGTCACACTCCTCCCCACCTAGACTGAATTTGGGGGTTCTATCCCCTACATGGGATGAGCTTCCCAAATCAGTTCACTCCTTATAGACCCTAGACAGTCCATCTGAGTTCTGATTCTGGGCTCCGGCCCTATGTACGATTTTCAAATCATATCCTTGTAAAGCAAGACTCCATCTGAGCAGTCTGCCATTGTTTTTCCTCATCTGCATTAGCCAAACCAGGGGGCTGTGGTCAGTCTGCAGCACAAAAGGCTGCCCATACAAGTATGGCTCCAATTTCTTTAGGGCCCACACTAGGGCAAGACTCTCCTTTTCCACTGTGGAGTATGCTTGTTCCCTGGGGAGCAGCTTTTGGCTCAGGTAGGCTATGGGGTGGTCCCTCCCTTCACTGGATGTCTGGCTCAGTACTGCCCCAATACCCACATCTGAGGCGTCTGTCTGAACTATAAAGGTTTTACTATAGTTGGGACTTGTCAAAACAGGAGCACTGCACAGTGCCCTCTTTAGTTTGGTAAAGGCTTCCTCACAGGCTGGACCCCAGGTGATTTTCTTGGGCATCTGTTTCTTTGTTGGGTCAGATAGGGGAGCAGCCAGGGCAGTGTAATTTGGTACAAATTTTCGATAGTACCCTGCTGTCCTGAGAAAACTCCTGACCTGCTTCTGAGTTTCTGGTCTGGGCCATGCCTTTATTACCTCTATCTTGATTTGGTTAGGACGGAGCTGTCCCCGGCCTACCACATGCCCTTGGTATGCCACATCTCCCACGGCAACCTGGCACTTCTCAGCTTTGACAGTGAGCCCAGCCCTCTGTATTCTTCCCAGCACTTCCCTAAGGTGTGACAGGTGTTTCTACGAGCGGGTACTGAAGATGGTAATATCATCCAGGTATGCCATGGTGTACTCCTCAGCACCATTTAACACCGCGTTCATCAAACTTTGGAAAGTGGCCGTGGCGTTCGTCATTCTGAAAGGCATTACTTTGAACTCAAATAAGCCTATCGGAGTGCTGAAGGCTGACTTCTCCTTATCTCTGTCCATCAACTCTACCTGCCAATACCCCTTTTTCAGGTCAATGGTCATAAGCTAGGTTGCCCCCACCAACTTGTCCAGGAGTTTGTCCGTCCAGGGCATCAGGTGGGCATCTGACTTTGTGACTGCATTCAGTCCATGATAGTCTACACAGAAATGAATTGAGCCATCTGGTCTGGGTACAAGGACTACTGGTGAGGCCCAGGGACTGTGGGATCTCTGGATTACCCCTAAATCCAGCATCTCCTCCACTTTCCTCCCAATGTCCTTTTGGACTGCCTCCGACACACGATATGCTGTCCGCCGTATGGGCGTCTGTGTCTCTGTCTCCACATCGTGTGTTGCTAAGGGGGTTAGTCCAGGCTTGGTGCTAAACAAGGGGGTAAAGTCTGCTAAAACCTCCCTCACTTTCTGGATCTGGCCTGGGGTCAGCTAGGGAGACAATTTTGCTGCCTCCACAGAGGACTCCTGCTTACTTTCCTCCAGCAAGTTCCAGAAGAGGGTCTCCTTCGTCCGTCCCCTTCCCATGACTACACACTGAACACCATGTCAGCCCTATTTGCATAAGGCTTCATCATGTTGACATGGTACATCCTTTCTGTCTGCCCATGGTCAGGTAACTCCACAATGTAGTTTACATCATTTACCTTCCTAACCACTTTGTATGGTCCTGCCCACTCAGCTTACAGCTTGTCTTTCCAGACCGGAATAAGGACCATGACTTCCTGACCCACCATGTATGAGCGAGCTCTGGCTCTGCGGTCGTACCATACTTTTTGTTTCTGCTGGGCAGCTGCCAGGTTGCTCTGAGCTGTCCCCATAAGCTCCTTCAGCCTTTCCCTAAACCTTAGGACATAATCCATAATGGGAGTTCCCTGGGTGGCGTGCTTGCCTTCCCAGTCCTCCTGGATCTAGTCTAGGGGCCCACGTACCCAGCGTCCATACAAGAGCTCGAAGGGGGAAAATCCTGTTGACTCTTGGGGCACCTCCCTGTATGCAAACAACAGGTGGGGAAGGTATTTCTCCCAGTCCCTCCCATGCTGTTCAGCAAATGCCCAGAGCATTTACTTTAGGGTACCATTGAAGCGTTCCACAAACCCATTGGCTTGTGGGTGATGCGGTGTCGTGCATCTCTGCACCACCCCACTCTTCTTTCATAGATATTTCATTAAGTCCGACATGAAGGAACCCCCTCGATTGGTGATTACCTCCTGCGGAAACCCAACACAGAAGAAAATCCCAAGCAAGTCATCTGCCACTTTGTCTGTCCTCAATGAGGATAGGGTGACTGCCTCTGGGTCCTGGGTGGCATAATCCACCACAGTCAGAATGAACATTTTTCCTGTGGAGCTGGGAGTATTTGAAGGCCCCACAATATCCATTCCCACCCTCTGGATTGGCTCCTCCACTATGGCAACGGGATTAGGGCAGCTTGGGTTTTCTTGCCCACCTTCCCTATTTCTTGGCATTGGTGACAAGACCTGCAATACTCCTTCACCTGCTGGGTGAAGTTAGGCCAGTAGAAATTCTGGGCCAACCACTGCATTGTGCACGTGATTCCCAGATGACCAGACAAGGGAATATCATAGGCAGCCTTGAGCAACTGCTCATGATATCCCTCAGGAATGACAAGCTGCCTGCCTAGCATTCCTCCCTCCCTCTGTCTGTACTGCCTGTGTATACATAAGTCCATTTTCCCAATAAACCCTCTGTCTGCCGTCACCTCCCTGTGCACCGTCTGAGTCTGCCCAAGCTCTCAGCATCTCTAAACTAGGGGCACTCCTCTGAGCAGCTGCGAACCCCTCACACCTTTTCAAGGCATGGGACAGGTCCCCTTCAGTCACTAAACTAGGGTCCCTAGCACTAGTGTCAGGGCCCTCAGGATCACTGTCAATCCCAACCCTCTTACAAGAGGTCACCCCTTCCTCTTTGGAGTAACCCTCTGTAGCTATGTGGTTACTTGCTACTGGGGAAATTTCTACCCTCTTTTTATCAGTCACCCCCTCTGGAGACACAGGCTTGGGAACCAGCCTCTCAGTATCTTCTGCAATGGCTTCTGGAGGGTATAGGGAACTACAATTTTCCATAGCCGCTTGGCTACAGGTAACTGCACATACCATCCCCTGTTGGAGATTGTTACCCAGGATCACATACACTGCTAATGTGTTGGCTACAGCCACCTGTTGCACAGTTCCCCCTCTTTCACCCTATTCCAGGAGAACACTGGCCAGTGGCAATGTTTTCTCTTCATCAGTAAACCCTTGTACAGTTAGGTATTTGTTGGGTATAAGCTGACCAGATCCCCCTTTACTAATGTCAGGGATGTCCCTGTGTCCCTTAACCCCTGCATCTGTATGCCATTTACCATGACTGGGTGCATGTGTTCCCTCATGTTCATTGGCATGCTTCCAGGGACACACAAACAGCCCACTTCCTTTCTGGTACTACTTTGCGTATTATTGCTTGCCCTTCTCGGACACTGTCTGGCAATGTGCCCAGTTTCTTTACATAACCAACAAACATTTCTTACTTCAGAGAAATCTTTTCTTTGAAACATGGGACTAACTGGTTTTGGTGGAGGCAGTGAGGGTTTTTGCTGCACTGAAGGTGTGCTTTTCCCTTTCTGCACTGCCACACTCGCCCCATTCGCTCTCAGAGCAGGCTTGCTCTTGGCATAGCGGTCTGAGAGTTCAGCAGCCTCTTGCACTGTTTTTGGATCTCGGTTCTCTAGCCAGGTTTTTAACTCTGCTGGGCATGCCCAATAAAACTGTTATAACAAAATCACATTTTCAATTTTATCAACAGAGGTTGCCTCAGTTCCTTCCCACCAACGTTTTAAAAACTGATGTTTTGTGGCTGGCTCCTCATAGCTCATATCAGGGCTTCTTCATTTAGCTCTGTATGATTCAGCAGTTAATTCAAACCTTTTTAACATTGTAGTTTTTAACTTGCTGTAATCATCACTGTCCTCATTGTTCATTTGACCTAATGCATCCTAAGCTTTCCCAGTAAGTATCGGGGATAGCTGGAAGCTCCAGGACTCTCTAAGAATTTTAGCCTGAATACAAACTTTTTCCAAAGAATTTAAAAAGGCATCCATGCCCTCCCCATCCTTAAACTCGGCTATTAATTTGGAGTTCAATTTGTAACCCAGTCCTGCAGTCCCAGTTAAACCCAAGCCTCTTACCTGCCCTGGTGCTGCTGGTTGGAGTCGTGGCTTCTCCAGTTTGCGTTGCCACTGGCACTCCTCTCTCCTCTCCTCTGCCTCTCTGCATTCTCACTCTCTCTTATCCTCTGCCTGTCGCTAGTGCTCATGTTTCTCACGGTCTGCCACTCGCTGTTCCCTTCCTCTCCTGGGACTCCACCTCCATCCTGCGCAACTCGAGTTGCAACATGAGAACTTCTGGATTCAGGATACTGGTAACTTGTCCCTGCTGCTGTGGCCCCTTCCTGACAGTGGCCCTGCTGTCTGTCTCATCGGCTCGGGACCCCCTCACTGGCCGCTAGCCCTTCCAGACTTGAGGTTTGGTCCCTTTCAGTCACAGTCTGTGACTCGCTGCTCTGGGTATCTGCTACCACCAGAGCCTCTATGAGGTTCTGCTTACTGGCTTTCACCCCAAACGGGACTCCGTTGTCCCAGCACAACTACTTTAAGAAATCTACAGTGTGCCCGCTGTAGTCGGAAGCCATTTTATTCTTCCCTCACTACTAATACTATTCTGACTGGCACTTCAGAGAAAAAAAAATAAAATGGGTAGGAACTTAACTGTAAGTCAAGGGATATAGTTCTGTTTCCTTTTGAAATAAAACACTGCCTTTCTTTTTTTTTTTCCAAGTGAGCTAAACAGTCTCAAGCTGACACACTGAACAATGAAGTTTATACCACCAAACTTTTTATGCCACCACTGCCAACCAATCTGTCACAAATTCAGTCAGTCCTCTACTCCCAAAGTGCCAACCTCTGAGCGTATGATTTGTGTACAGTGAACAGAACAAGGTAACCCTCTTGTCTGTTTTGTGGGTTCAAGTCACCTTAGTCTCAAGCTCTAGAGGGATTCAAACTGATAGCCTCTTGTTAGCATACCCAATTATCAGGCTAAGATAATTTTGTCTTCGGGGGACCAGATATCTTTGCCTATGGGCACCCAACCAAGTTTTTCAAATGAACCGTTAGAACTCTATGCAAGACTTTAGAAAACTCTATCCATTTCCCAGTTTGGCATACAATAAGCCCAAACACAGTGTTACTTATAACATTTAAAAACTCCACTTAAAATAAAAAGAAATGTCAAGGCACTCCTGACAGTTTCCTTTGTAAAACTATCTCTTTTCTTTAAAATATCAAAACAGAACAATATTACAGAGCAAATATATATCCCAACACATACAGCCTTAAAACAAACAGGTAAAAAGTGCAGTTCCTACTATACATACATTCAGACTGGTCTAATCTTACTGTCTTTCAGTGCTGTGATGACTCTTCCTCAGTCAGGTAATATTGTCTTGTGTGTCTCAGTCCAGGTTCTCTCAGCAATTAAACACAGTTCTGAGCCGTCCTTCTCATGAGGTCACTAACTCTGCCTTGGTGTATCAACATCTATATTTTACAATACAGGATGTCCAAACAGAATATTTAAAAAAACATAATAGGTGACCTCACTGCCTTTCATCCCTCAGGTTAACCAGACCAAACCAGTTTGTGCTCTGCTACACATACATCTCAAAAGTTTCTTTGATCTAAGTCACTGTATTCAAGCAAAAGTGTATTTGCCTCTTTAATCCCATCTGGACCTTGGAATCTACACCTCAAAGGTCTCTCTGATGTAATTCAAGGGTTCCCCGGGAAAGTATATTGGACCTTCCAGATTTGTCTAGGTCCTCCCTGGCTCAGACATCAACCTCTCTTCAATGTCCATTCTGGCTTCTCTCTGACACCCCTCCCTCTCAAGTTCTTCCTGACAACTATTGTAAATCAAAGGATTTTCCCTGAGGGAATTATGAATGGCTAATCTTATTTCCTGGGAGGAAATCAAATTGACAAGGTAATTGCACCCCAGATATCTGCAGTTTAGCTATGTCCTGTCCTTTGAACTTATCCCTTGGGGTGTCTTGATGTTTCAGTTCCAGTAAGACAGTAGTTTCTTCAAACTGACCTTCCCATCACATATTTTATATGTAATAAAAAAATTGATACTGCACTCAGATCTGGCTGTCTATGTCACAAGGACCACAGCCTGTCTATCCCCCTCTAGCCTTCTAGGGAAAACCTATCTGACATACCCTGGACAACTGCAACCAAAACACAAGGAGCTAATACTATACCCAAGGTATTACTCCCACACTCTCCCACAACCATGCCTGTGGAAGGAAGTTAAACACAGCAAACAACAACGCTGCATTTTAAACACTACTACTCTTAAAGCACATGGAAGACTCCGTTGAGTCCTCCCTCCTCTTCTTGCCTTCTCTTCTTGTCTTCTTCAGGAACACCTGCAAGAGAAAAGACAAAACAACCCCTATTCTGGAAACACAGTACTATCTAACCCCTACCATCTAGGCAGTATAGCGCAGTGGTCTAAGGCTCTGAGCTGCAAATCTGGTGACATCCAGCAGACCAGACCTGGGTTTGAATCCCACAGCTTCCACTTGCATACTGTGTGACCCTGAGCAAGTCACTTAACCTCCTTGTGCTCCCAGGTCGCTCCTGTAAAAAAGCTTTCAGCTTAGTGTGCTATACCTGGTTAAACAACTAAAATTAAAAAAAAAAATCTAAACACTGAAGAATCCCAAAAATATTTTTTTAGAAAAGTGGAAAAACAGTATAAACTATAGAACCAGTAAAAAAAACAATGACATTATTTACAATACACATTTTTGGGGGATGGAGTGCCCTAAAAGTCCTTCTAGTGACAACAGTGCCCGAATGCAAGTCCAAGAAAGAGTCTCTCCTGGGCCAAAGCCAGGTGAAGCACAGTTCTATTAGGACTGTAATCTTGAAGGTGCGAGTCTTTGAGGACAGTTCAAACAGTCTGAAATCTGCTAGGTGTAGGGTGTGTAATTAAAATAGAAAAGTCTGGACTTACCAGTCCCTTGAAGAACAAAATCAATATGACACCTGGATTTCTAGCCAAAGACTCTGCCTGGCAGCATTCTTCTGATGCAGCTGGGTGGACATCTTCCAGAAAATGACAGGATGGCACATCTGAAAACTGCTGGGTTGATGTCATCTAGGAGATGGAACCTTGGAACAGGACAGGAAAAACAGCTGGTCTGAAGTAATCCAATATCCCAGGCGATGAATCAGGATACAGCTGGGCTGGTGTCCTCTTTGGATATGAAGTCATCTGGAAGGACAGTCAATGGAATCTGGAAAGCCAGTACACTGCAAGACTGATGAATGTGGGGCACCTGGTTCCTGGAATGCCAGACAGGTGGAACAACATAGGTATGGCAACAGCTGGATGGCAGCAATGGCTACCATTGCTCTGCTTTCAACTTGGTAGGCATGGGCACATTCACAGGAAGTTGCCTGCATTGTGGGAAGTAACACAATGGGTCAGGTGCAAGAATTATTACACCATCTGTACGCTCATAATTCACATTGAAGAAGATTTCATGTCCCCCTCCATCCACGATCCGAACAGTGTCTATGAATAGTGTTCTGCCCACTTTCCATTGTCTGAATTTCTCTTGTAATACCCTCTCTTGGACATATCGACTTGCACCGGGATGGACAAATCTTGTGGCTTCCTCCACTATCCAGCATTTCCTGTTTCTTTCCATCTCCTCCCAGACTCTCTGGGGAAAGGTAGGAAAGGATATCCCATAGATCTCATTCACCTTCCTACAAACCAGTCTTTCCTCTTTACTACACTTGGTCAACTTGAGACCTCTGGCCTGGCTTGGAGGCAGCCAGTCTTGGTTCTGCCAGCTACACATACTTAACGCTACGTAAAATGGATCTTTGACTCCTCCTTGTGAGGACAGGGCTGTGGAGTCACCAATCTCTTCTTCCATTCACTCCTCTGAGGCAAGAGACCAAGGCTGTGGATCCGCACCTTATTCATAAGGATACATAGGTTCCCCTCATCCTCTTCCTCGCTGAGGTTCTGAGCACAGGAGTGAGCAGTCATCCTCACTTCTGAGACTATCTACTCCTCGCTGGGCTCGGAGTTTGACACCTCCCATTCAAGGGTCTCCCTCATCTTATCTTCTCCTATGAGACTTGGGTTAGGCCCCTGTCTCAAAGGATCTGCTGATTCTCTCTCCGCAATGTCTCTCTGTGACCCAGATTCAGATACATCAGTACTTTGTTCTGCCTGTTGATCTGTACCCTCATGCTTCATGCCACACTCTACTGAGCCTCCTCCAACAGGCTCTATCTGGTGCTGTGTGCTGCCAACTGCTGGTTCTTGAAGCTTTGTCCATGTGGGAGCCAAACGAATCTTGGGTGCTTTGGTTAGGCCATGTCTCTCTAGACACCCAGAACAGTGAGGAACCATGAAGATGTCCCTTCCAGCCTTTAAGCACATTATGCACACTTTTACTGGATAGCCAGGAATCGCCACATGAGGAGGCAAATGTCCCCCATAGTAACATATCTCAATATCTTTAAATCTGTTAACTTCTTCTACTATCATAGCCTGGTCATGATCAGGGTAGCGGGCTGATCCTGAAGACATGACTGCAGAGAACAAAAAAAGCTCACTGTTGTCTCAAGTCCCACTCTGCTGGAAAAACTTTTACACAATGTCTCCCCTGCTGCTGTGTTTACTTTACTACCCCACCATGTAATGGTGGTGGCAGCACTCCTGCACATCAATGTTCTGTTTCTGACTCAAGCCACTGTGCATCCGACTTACACACGCTACTGATAAAGTTCACTCAAACTGTTTAAACTGCACTGTCTGTTCTCTTAGCACATTTATATGATTTCTACTGGACATTCTACTTGCTGTAACTCACTGTTCAAACACCATGAAGTCTTGCTGCTATTAGGACTTAATGCAGTTAGCCACTGCACTCTAACTGCCCCGGAGAGGATAGGGTTAACTCCAGAGCAGTCTGGAGTTCCACAGCGCGAGGGCGCTGTTCAAAGCTCTATCTGGCTAGTTTCAAATGAAACTGCCAGATTCTTTACTCCGCTTCACTGAACAGTCGCCCGGAGATCAGCTCCTTCAGCTCGGCTCATTTCGCAGTTCAAGCGAAGCTTACTGCTCATTTGAACCGCAGTGTTTAAAAATTACCGCCGTCAAAAGCTCTATCTGGTAACCCTAAGTACTAAAAATAAAGTCTGTGTGGAAATACATTATCGGTTCAGTCTGAACGATCGGTTAACTATTTTACAATTTTTGGGCTTTTAAGTGCGGTACCAGTTCTTATCGGTTCTAAAAATCCTTAATTTTATTTGGGTTTTTCAATACCCGTGACACGGTTAGGAACGATAAGGGTGTCTTCTACCTAGTACGAGCCGTTTAAAGGGCAAGTTTGTTGGTTAGGCTGGCATTATGTCTGAGAACCCAAAAGAAAAACCGGGCCCACTGGGTTTCAACACTGTGATGTCTGTGGGGAAGCCTTTGCCAAGGCTGATCCACACACCACTTGTGTCTATTGTCTGGGGGCTGACCACCTCCTGTCAGACTGCCAGGTGTGTAAAAATTTCCCTGCAGCCACCCTGGAAAAGAGATTGGGCTGGCTCAGGTAACAAGAGGCCAAAAAGTCCACTGACCCGGATGGCCAGCCTGGTCCAGTACCCACTGGACCAGAGGGAGTGCCCTCTGACCAGGGCGAGACTTCCTTGGGCAAAAGGAAAGCTGGTTCAGAGAAACCAGCTCCAGCAAAAAAGACAAAAAAATCAGCAGGTCTGGAGTCCAAAATTGTCTCTCCAACTGCTGCAGAAATAGCAAAAGCCATTCAGATTGTTCAGTCTTTGTCTCGGGGACTTGTCGAGCCCCCTACAATTGGGAAAAGGGTGGCTCGTTCAGGTCCAGTGGTTCAGGATTATGATGTTGAGGATTTTTATGAACCACAGGAGGGGGAGGAGGAATTTGATCAGTGTATTTGTGACTGGAAGGTCTGGACATGCCCATTGAACGGGCATTTCTCCAGATAGACCCTTAGAATCTCCCCTTTGCTGTCTGAGTCCCTTCTCATTTTATGTTTTATAAAAGGTGGCAGAAACCCTCCAGCTCCCTTTAGAGGAGGCTGTGGATGAGCAAGAGGAGCCTGATTATGTAGAAATTATGGATATTCCAGAGTCTAGAAGGTTGTCTATTCCTTTGCATAAGTCATTTAGGAAGCAAACAACAAAGATTTTAAAAAAATCCTCATTCCGTTCCTCCTGTAGATAAGAAAATGGACAGAAGGTATACTTTATCAGGCCCTGATACAGACTTCCTCACCGAGCAGTGTAGTCATGTAGGTGTTGTTCAAGCTGCAGCCTGTGACAAGGCTAATATTCCCCTGGCATCACATCCTCCTGATAAGGATTCCAGGAAGATTGATGCCATGGCGAAAAAGCAATATATGGCAGCTTCATTGGGACTCAGGCAGGCTAATTATATGGCTTATGTGGCTAGATATCAGAAATCTAGATGGGACACTATATTGCAGTTAGCCAAGCAGGCCCAGAGCCAGCTGGCTAGTGAGTTGGAACAAGTGGCTGCTGATGGCATTGAAGCCTCTAAAGTTCAATTTCATACTGCCGTTGGTGTTAATGATGTTTCCTCTAGGGTCATGGCCACTTCTGTAGCTCTCCGTAGGTTGGCATGGCTTAGATGCACTAATCTGTCCCAAGATACTCAGGCAAAGGCTATAGATTTTCCTGTAGTAGGAAACTCTCTGTTTGGGGATCAAACAGAAAATTACATGAAGAAAATGGATGAATACGAACTACCTACAAAAGTGCCCAAGCTAAGGAGAGGCATGCCACTCCACAAGGCATGCCCCAGGGGTAGGGGCAGGCCTTACCACAGGCCCTTTTATCAAGTTCAGACCTCTTCAGCCTTTGCACAGAGGGTTTTTCAGAGGCAGGGGTAGGCAGGGCACAGGCAGACCATCTCCCTCTCCTCAGCCTAAATCTGCTGTAAGCAGGCACCACGATGGGGTGCCCAGGGCGATTCTGCTGTACTGGTGGGGGCAGGTTGGCTTATTTCAGCCAGAACTGAGTTGTCCCTAACTCGGACAAATGGGTTCTGAGGTGGTAAACCAAGGTCTAGTTCTCAGTTTCAAACAGTTCCCAAAGATGAGAGCCAGACATTTTCCACCTGCAAATCCTTCAGAAGCCCTTGCTTTGGAAGCAGAGGTTTCTTCTCTGCTGGGCTGCAAGGCAGTGGAAAGAGTTCCTCCTTGCCATCAGGGCAGGGGTCTGTACCGAGGTATTTCCTTACCCCAAAAGACAGGAGAGTGGTGGCCCATCTTAGATTTAAGGTTCCTGAACAAGCATCTTTTGAAACTAAAGTTCAAAATGTTAACTCTGGCAATGATTCTGCCTTCCCTAAGGCCAGGGACTGGCTAGCTTCCTGGACCTCAGGACGCTTATTTTCATATTTTGATCAGGCCTTCTCACGAAAGTACCTCGGGTTCGAACTACCCTCTGGCCACTACCAGTTCAGAGCAATGCCCTTCGGCCTTACCTCTGCTCCAAGGATTTTCACAAAATGTTTAGCTGTAGTAGTGGTTCATTTAAGAAGGCAAGGGGTTGCTGTGTTTCCCTACCTGGACGACTGGCTCATAGTGGGTCAGTCTCCAGATCAGGTAAAATCCCACTTGCAAGTCTCCCAGCAACTTCTCACTTCTCTGGGATTCCTGTTGAATTTTCCAAAGTCAGTTCTGGAACCAGTTCAGGTACTAACTTTCATAGGTGCAGAATTGAACACAAAGTCAGCCAGGGCATTTCTTCCCTCCGAAAAGTGGACAGACTCATTGCCCTGGCATCCTCCTTACCCTCCGGGTCTCTCGACCAGCAAGGCACTTTTGCAACTCCTAGGACACATGGCTGCTTCCACAGCTGTCGTGCAGGGCAAGATTTCAGATGAGAGACATCCAGTTCCACTTGAGGTCCTACTGGTCTCAAAGGAAGGACCCCATCCAAGTTAATCCCAGTGACCAAAACCCTGATCCTAGCCCTTCAGTGGTGGCAGGATCGAGCAATTTAACTCGGGGGTCCCCTTCTACCGTTCTTCATTCCTCACCCTCACCACGGATGCCTCCCTGTTAGGGTGGGGGCACATTGGGTGACCTTTCCACTCAGGGTGAGGTCCCTCAGGAATCTCTGCTCACATCAACCTTTTGGAACTCAGAGCTGTTCTCTTAGCTCTCCAGGTTTTTGACTACTGTCCAGAACAAGGTAGTCCAAGTCAGGACAGACAACACCACAACAATGTGGTACATCAACAAGCAAGGGGGCACTCGGTCATCAGCCTTGTGCACCGAAGCAATGAAGTTGTGGTCTCTGGCTTACTCCTGAACACCTCCCTGATAGCAGTTCACCTTCCAGGGAAGGACAATGTCCTGGCGGATGCCCTCAGCAGAATTCGCAGGGCCATCACAGAATGGGCTCTGAATTCTCTGGTGCTGGGGTCAGTCTTTGCCAGATGGGGCACCCTCAGATAGATCTTTCGCAGCCCCAGACAACCACCAACTTCCCTGTTTTGTTGCAGGCCTCCAGTTCTGGGATCAGTCCCACTGGACGCCTTTCAGTTGGATTGGAAAGGGAAGTTCTTGTATGCTTTCCCCCCTTCCCTCTCCTCTTCAGGGTACTAGTAAAAATCAGAACTCAGCCCTGCAGAGTGATTCTGATTGCTCCAGACTGGGCCAGACAGCCCTGGTACCCTCTCCTCCTGTCCCTGACATTCCACCCTCCCCTGAGCTTGCCCAGGACCCATGACCTGTTGACCTGTGCACAGGGGAGAGTGTGGTATCTGAACTTCAATTCCCTCCACCTCAAGGCCTGGTTCTTGAGGAGTTAGAATTTGCTGATTTACACCTTTCTCAAGGTGTCCTGGATATTTTAAAGGCTTCTAGGAAACCTTCCACTAGAGCCACTTACAATTCTAAGTGGAAGAGGTTTTCCATTTGGTGTTCTGAAAGCAGATTATCCCAGAATCTGCTAATCTGCCCATTTACTGGACTATTTGGTCCATTTAAATTCCTTAGGCCTTAGGCCAGCTACCTTAAAGGTTCATCTGGCTGCTGTCTCTGCTTTTAGCCCAGCGGGAAGCCTGCTTCCCTTTCTTCTCACCCTGTATTTTCCAAGTTTTTAAGGGGTTACTTCACACTAACCCCCTTGGGAACCAGCTCCTGCATGGGACCTGAATGTTTGCATTGCTCAGCTAATGCAACCCCTTGAGCCTCTGTCCTCGGCAGACCTCAAGTTTTGACTTGGAAGACTGTTTTTCTAGTGGCTATCACTTCTGCTAGACGTGATAAGTGAATTACAGGCCTTGTCGAGTGAAGAAGATTTTATTTCTTTTCACAGAGATAAGGTAGTCCTTAGGACTAACAGAAAGTTTTACCTAAAGTAGTTTCAGATTTTCATCTCAACCAATCCATCTCTCTTCCAGTATTTTTCACTGAGCATTCCTCCTCAGGGGAGAGGAGATTGCACAGTCTGGACGTCAAAAGAGCCCTAAGCTGCTATTTGGAATGCACCAAGGGTCACAGGTTCGAATCCCTCCAACTCTTCCTTACCTATGGAGAAGTTGGCAAAGGGATACCTGCCACTAAGAGGACAATTGCGAGGTGGATTGTCTCTTGTATCCAGTTCTGTTACCAAAAACTAGGTAGAGAACCTCCCTCAGGACTGAGGGCTCATTCCACCAGGGGTACAGCTGCATCTCTAGCGGCTGCTAGAGATATTCCCATTTTGGAAATTTGCCAAGCTGCTACCTGGAAAACAGTCCACACCTTTACCAAGCATTATTCCTGGATGTCCAGTCCAGGAGAGATGCTCGGTTTAGCACAGCTGTGCAGGCCTATTCCCCAAGTAGGTTCTGACCCTCCTCCATGGAGGTACTGCTGTATAATCTGCATTAAGTCCTAATAGCAAGACTTCATGGTGTTTGAAGAAAAATTACTCACCTTAGTAATTGCTTTTCTTCTCATGGAGTTCATGGCTTAGGACAACCTCCTCCCTACCCTGCTCAGAACTCCTACTTGAGTATGGGGTTGTCAAATTGGTGCAAGCACTGTCATGCCATTTCAATTTCTCTCTAGTCCCCCTTTTGTTCATTTGGGTTAGGAACTAGGTGATTCTGTTTTTTGTTAAGTGATAGGTGGCTCCCTCTCTGGACTTGAGTCTTTTGGGGAGAGGGGGCCTATTAGTGCTTGTCATGGGTGATTCTAACAATAACAGGTGATTTTGTTATTATTCTATGATTGTTGTTGTGTTTTTGTTGTCCTACTACTGGTAGGTAGCCAATGGCTAGTGTAGAGCTTTTCCACACAGACTTGCTATATTAGTTTAGCTTCGAAAAGAACCTGGCAGTTTCATTTGAAACTAGCCAGATAGAGCTTTGAACAGCGCCCTCGTGCTGTGGAACTCCAGACTGCTCTGGAGTTAACCCTATCCTCTCCGGGGCAGTTCGAGTGCAGTGGCTAACTGCATTAAGTCCTAATACAGCAAGACTCCATGAGAAGAAAAGCAATTACTAAGGTGAGTAATTTTTTCTTCTTGATATAAATCCCTAAAACAAAAGTATTTCATTGCACAGGATTGCCTGTTTTTCTTATCATAGGAGCCGGGTTTGTAAAGTTTTTGGTGGGGCCAAAGGGTCAGGGGTCAAAGCCCCACCCCTGGCACATTGGTCAGAGATCAAAGCCCCCAGCTGGTGTCCGTGGGAATGGAGCCCCCTGTATGGTAACAAGAAGTCTGGGTGCTCAGTCACTGCCCTTCAATATGAGAAAAAAAACTGAAGATGCTCTTTAAAAGCCTTGTTTTTAAACTTCAAAGAGGAAGTCACATTTTTGGGGGGAGGGAGGCATCGGGGATTGCCCTAATAAACTTTATATTTTGTTTGCTGCTACTGTCTGTGTGTCTGTGTGTCTGTGTCTATATGTATATGTGTGTGTGTGTGTGTGTCTGTGTCTATATGTGTGTGTGTGTGTGTGTGTGTGTGTGTGTGTGTGTGTGTATGTATATATATATATATATATATATATATATATATATATACATATATCATCTATCTATCTATCTATCTATCTATCTATCTATCTATCTCCCAGAATGGGGGGGTGCACTATGGTATGGCCCTACCACGTGTCTGTGTGTTAGTAAACATTGTACTTAACAATACTCTGCATATTACTATTTCTTTAAGACACCTCTTTAAATTAGAATATAGAATAAATAAATTTAGGTATGTTTTTTAAGTTTTCAATGTGGGCTTGTACCCAACTGAGGGGACTCAAGAGTGCTGGAAATTCCTGAAATTACATTGTGCTTTCTAGGGCTGAGCACCTATATATTCATTACGAGCTCACAGCATCAGTGCCATTGCCTTAAATGGGATATGGTGGGGGAGGGGGGCTAGTTTAAAGCAGGGCGCATGATAGCGGTGACAATTTTGACCTATACCTTTTTTTTTATTTGATAGTGCAACCCGTCTTCTGACTTGTATGATGCACATTTTTTTCAATACAAATCTGTTTTACCACTTTTTCACAGATGAAATAATAAAAGGACAGCTCCTTTAATGGCTTGGACTGTGCTTTCACCAGTACTTATTTTTGAACACCTAATACTTAACATCACCTTTTGTGCACCTATCATGAACTAGCATGCAGCAGACAGCTCCCTTACTTTACAGAACAAAAATAAAATGTGGAGAAACATTCAAAAATACTGGTTAAACCATTTAAGCCATATTAAAATGAAGCACTCCTTTAATCCTTTTAATATTTCAAATGTGACAAAATGTGCTAAATAAGTCATAATGGAAAAAGTGCATTATACAAGTGGGAGATAAGGGGTAACCTAAAAGAACAATATTTTCACCACTATAATGCACTGCTGCTTTAAAAGCAAGATGTCCCCACCCCCCCAAAAAAAAACAACTCATAAATATAATTCCTCTCCAACTTTACATCTCTGGAGAGCTCCCCGGCCTAGCCTCCCAATTTTCTTTATATTTATTATTATTAGTCACATTTCCCACATGAACATCATGTGCTGCTGAAATTTTTTGTAAGAAACATTCATTCACCATTAAATCTTCACTGGTGATGCATTAGCAGGAAAGGCAAGTCCCCCAGTTTACCACTCAGGTTCCCACCATGACAGGGTTGCAGTTATTGTTGTTCATCCTGTTATACGCATGTCAGTTTATAAAAAAAAAGTGGTCCAAATACTTCTCTCAATAAAATGATTGTTTTCATATAATAACCAGTGAATCACAGCAATTTGTACCAGAGTACAAACATATATGCAGCTCAGAGTCTTACCTACTGGCCCAGTGCCATCACAGGCAACACACTCACTCTCTGAGTATTTGAGATCTGTGCCACTGGAAGCTCGTGTTTTTTTTCTTTTTTTTAGAACCGAAACCAACAAAAAAAGTTTTTCATGTTATTACATGAACTGCAGCAGCACTTGTTTGTTTGTTTGTTTGTTTGTTTGTTTATTTTATTTATTTATTTATTTATTTATTTATTTAAGCGTTTTACCAGGAAGGCATACTGAGCAGAGTACTGCTCGATTACAGATGCATCCTGGGGGAGGGAAGAACATAGGAGAATAGATTACACAGTATAGACAAGAAAATACATAGTGAGAGAAATATTGACATTAGGATCTGGTCACATGTCAATAGTAGCTTGAGAGAGACAAATTGGTAACCGCAGTACGTACGGTATGAGAAAGCACGAAGTCCAGAATTGACAAGTGAATACAATGTGGAAGATCACTAACATCTGGTTCAGAAACCACTACATACAGGATTGAGTGTGGCAGTTGGTTGCGCAGTTACATACAGCAAGTGTACAACAAAATTAAGTTTTGAGCCATATGAGATACAGTATAAGGCGAGTGGACAATAGTTAGATACTGATGAATTACAAATTTGCTAAGTGCCAACATTCCCAGAGAGTTGCCTAGTAGTTGATAGACTCCTAGACACAAGCACAAGTTGGGATGAAATGATCTTGGAGCATGGAGTTTAGGTGTGACAGAGAGGTGAAGTGATGAATGTTAGCTTCCAGGATTCCAAGAAATTACAACCCTTTCAGATTTCCCTATAGGCATTTTTGAGGTGGAAACATAAATGAATATGACAGCCATCTCGATTTCAACCCTAAAATTGATCTCAGTTAACTGCTTAAGTGCTCAAGTGATGAGACTGGCAGTCGGACACACAACACCAGATCCAAAAGGAAGAACAAAACCTATTCAATTTGCTCTGTGTTATCATCTAAGCAAATAAGCAACCTCTCTTAAATACTCTATTAGGTTAACTGTTCTGCATGTCCCAGCCTTTTTACATTACATTCTCGGTTGCAGTGAGAGAAGCAGGAGGATGCACACCTTGGTCAGGTACTGCTTAGGTGATCTGATCTATAGATGTAATATACCCATACCCCATCTAAAGCAGGGAATGTCACAGAGTTCAGCCTAAGGATGATGAGATAACAGTGAGAGCCATGGAGGTACTTGTAACCAGGTTCCTTGGCAGCTTCGGCATGCTAAATCATAACCGCATTCAAACCACAACACATGACCATTGGTTATTCTCTTACAGCTACACACCTCATTTTAATTATAAGAACATTTCTAAACAAAACAAAAGCTTATTTCAAAGCATATTTACACTCCCCAGAGTGAGTGAGTGAGTGATAAAGTAGAAATGCGTGTCTTGGGTTGGAACTTGGAGCATCTGATTATGCCTCATCTCTCACAACTACGCAATGCATGCATTATTCCCTTAAAATCACACACACACACACACACACTACTGTGTTTTATCACCGACAGTCACATGGATAATTTATTTTTGTTCTTAATTCCTGCTAAATAAACTCTAACTACTGGCCCTCACCCTCCTGAAGCTCCAGGATGCGAGAGGACTAAGAGTTGTTAAAAGCAGGCTACAGGGACGAGAGTGCAAGGTTTTGTAAGGGGTATGAAACATTAAAATAAAGAGATGCTTCCTGTAGAGGAGAGAGTGAATGCTTTCATGTCTGTTCATAACCCTCCCCCCAAAAAATCAGGTCAAGAGCACAGGATTTTGTAAGAGATACCTCTCAGCCGTCCCCAATTGTCAGGCACATCCCTTTTCTATCAAAATTTGCCCGTGTCTCTCTTAAAGTATGTTAACAGGACTGAACAGTAGTGATTGTAAGCACAAGATAATGTCAAACATTTGAGTTACTGACTTGTTCTTCAGAAAATGCATTTTACGCTCAGCCCCTCATATGAATGTGCCAGCAGAAACAGACCACCCGGTCTATTTATGTCTGCTTGATGTGCAGCCAACACCCCTAGTTTGCAGCTGCCCCACCCCTCCCCTTTATCATCCCACTGCCACCCCCACCCTCACTCTCCCTGTTCCCTGTCCCATGCCCTTTGAAGCTGTTCACAGATTTACATGATACCACCATTCTGGTAGGGCGTTCCATTTTGCTACCATCCTCTCTGTGAAATAGTGTCTCCTCATTTTTTTACCTAAATCTTTCCCCTCTATTCTTAGCCCATGCCCCCTGGTGTACCTCCCCCTCCTTAACTTAAAGACCCCATCTGCCCCATCCTTATTGATTCCCCTCAGATACTTGAATGTCTCTCATGTCCCCCCTGTCCCTTCTATCCTCCAGGGTGTACATATTCAGGTCTCAAGCCTTCTGTCATAGTCTCTCTCCTCCATTCCACATATCATCTTTGTTGCCCTTCTCTGCACCCCCTCCAGTAGCCTGATATCACGCTTTAGGTATGGCCTCCAAAACTGCCCACAATACTCTAACTGCGGCCTTACCAGTGACCTGTAAAGAGGCAAGATCACCTCTCTTCACCTGGATGAAAAACCCCTTGCTATGCACCCCAGCATTTAGTTTGCTTTTGCAGCCGCTCTCCTGCACTGGGCAGTGTTGTTCATGGTCTCTGTTATCATTGTCCCTGGGTCCTTCTCCTCCTCAGTGATACCCAGCTTAACACCCCTCCCCGCCAGTATTCTCTCCTTGGGTTCTTCAACCTAAAGTGCATAACCTTACGCTTCTTTGCATTGAACCCCAGCTGCCACCTCTGATCACTCCTCTAGTTTGCATAGGTCCCCCTGCAGCTGCTTCCATCCCTCCTCTCCATCCACTACTGCTCTGATTTTGGTGTCGTCAGTGAACAGACTTACCTTACTCACCACCCCATGTGCAATGTCTGATATGAAGAGCCCAAACAATACTGGCCCCAACACAGAGCCCTGTGGCACCCCACTCGCCACCGGCCTTGGAGGTGAGGGCTCCCCTCTCACCACCCTTTACAACCTGCCACTCAGCCAGCTTGTAATTCAGTTTATCATTTTTGCCCCTACTCCTACACCAGTTGGCTTCTCCCCAAGCTGCCCATAAGGTACCAAATTGAAGGCCTTTTTGAAGTCCAAGTTAAGAACATCCACCGCATGATCCTTATCCAGCTCACCTGTCACCCAATCATAATATTGTATGAGGCTGGTTTGACAAGACTTCCCTGAAACAAACCCATACTGCCTCACATCCTGGAGGCCATTGTCCTCCAGGTATGACACCAATCTTTCCTTTAGTATCGTTTCCATGAATTTTCACACTATGGAGACTTACCGGCTGATAATTACCCAGTTCATCCCTTGGCCCGCTCTTGTGTTATGGTACTACAAGTGCCATCCTCCAGTCCAGTGGTACACATCCCGACTCCAGTGAGGTGCTGTACAGATCCACCGGCGGCTCCACCAACACTTTCGCCATCCCCCTCTCAGTTCCCAGGGGTGCATACCATACAGTCCTGGTGCCTTGCCTACCTTCAGTGTCCTCAGTCCCTCTAGGACTCTGCTTGCCTCAGTTCTTCCATCTGTCACCTCCTCTCCCCCATCCCAAACCTCCCAGCCCATGCTGGTAGCAGTCCCCCCCCCCCCCACCTTTCTTCTCATTCTACTAGATTTAGCTTCCTGAGGGAATAATACCAATTTTTTAAGATGTGTCCCTGATTTCTTTAAGCCTTGTACTGGATTGATGAGGCTGGTGGTTCAGCAGTATGACATTAAAATACAGAGATGCTTATGTAGATAAAGGGAAAGAGTGAGTGACTGCATGCCAGCAAAAAGCCCCAGCTCCAACTCTAAATACCCCCTTACCCTCTAGGCTTGCCACCTCACACTGCTGGCCTGAGCTAGTCAGGACTTAGAAGTTCTGGAACACAGCTCACCTCTCTCCTTCTGTCACTGCTAGGGCTCGTCTCCCTACCTCCCTTGCCCCACCACCTTACCTAGCGGCTACTACTTGCTGGCTGTTAGTATGCTCCAGATGGTTTTGTTGCTACTGTGGTCCTACCACCACCCAGAGTGCTGCTCAGTCTGGCTGACCTGCTGGTGGACTGCTCCTCTGTTGCTGAACTGGTGTGGCCCACTGCTGTTGGACTAGTATGGTCACCTCTCCCCACTGGCTCCTGTCCTCTGACCTCTGCTGATCCGCTCCCATGTGTGTCCTCCCCTTTCAACTGCCATTTCCATCTGCATAATATGCAATAGCCACACACACATCCCGGACCCTGGCGCTCCCACATGGGACTTGCGCTATGACTACTGCCTGTCTGGTCCTGGTGGTCATACTCTCCCTCATGCTACCACTCTTCTTGCTATGCCAGATGGTGCAGGTGCCTGCTTTACACCATCTGGTGCACTGGGCCCAGGGATGATTCTAAGCATGCTTGATCGTGCTCAAGTCGCAAGACCCACAGCACTCGCTCTACTCCCCGACCCCTCTGCTGCTGCAGAACCGCATGCACCATTATTCTGCTGCTCTGCTCAGCCTGCTGGCCTTCCTTGCAACTTGCTGCTACCTGAGGTGGTGTGGGTGTTGTGTCCCATGATGAAAACCATACCAAGGAATTTGCATTGATCAGTGACACTGATCACATGGAGAGCAAAATACAAACTACAACATAATAAGTTTTTAAATGTTGCAGCATGCAGATGAGGGAGGACTTCAGCAATCAGGACAGTGCTCGCAATGGAAAGTAAAGGTGGGCTATACACCTTTTTGCCATCTTTTCTATTGCTGGACTCCTGTCATAAGGGAGACCTACTTTTCTTGACAGTCCATTGATTCGTGGGTGCTGATCTGACATCAGAAACAACCAAACCCATCTGGTCCTCCTCAGTTACACATCAGTATCCCATCTAGATGGGGATGTCAACCACCAGAAGGATCTGTGCACACTCTGCACTATATAGGTGTCACTTCTACTAAAGGGAGCTGTATGGCCAGTCACGTGTGGGGCTGGAAGGGGCTCCTGGCAGGTATAAAAAGTTTATCCATACTACAGGTTTTGATATTGTGGCAATCTACCAAGTCAGTGAGTTGCGAGTTAACAGTGTAGGAACTTGGATTTTCCAGATACCTTCTTCTGTAAGTTGTGGCCATCACTTAAGTGTTGTTGACAGTAGGTGGGTGTGGGTGTGGGTGGGTGTTTAAGGAGGGCTCAGAGCAGGTCATAGCTCAAGAAAAGGCACTCGGTGCAAAGGCAGACATCACTGCCTTACTGAGCAACTGAAACTACAGCTTGAGGCAAACTGTTATATAAAAGCGACTAATGCCAGTCTGCTGTCCAAGGAACAATCTGAAAATGGAAATTTCATAAATAATACAGCTTGGATTTGTGGTAAACCGACCTCTCCCTATGGGTCAGAAGATTGAGGGTTCATGTCCAGCAAGGTGGGCCTGGACTCCTATCCAACGATGATGAACAGAGCAGTAAGGGGTCACACATAACCACCTCCTTCAGGCTTCAGATGAAACAAATGAATTTATTTTTTACCTGTCTCTTGTGGCAATGAAAGATCCTGATGAACTTTCCAGACTCCCAGTCCTGACTGGTCGACTCCCGGTCCCCCCGGACTCTGTCTCTCCCTGGATCCCAACTCTTGGATCTGGCCGACTGCTGAGCTGACTCCCGGCCACCTCACCACCACCGCATGTCCGCACCGGTCTGTACTACTCTAACACTTGCCCATCTCTGAGGGCCTGATGCTCTCCTTCTTGATGCCTGCCACCTCTACACTCACAGAACCGTCCAGCCCAGACGCACACGTATCGCACCTAATAAGCCCCTCCTCCTAGCTAATCACAGTGCGGCAAAACTGGCAAGTTTCTTGCCAGCCAAGCAACCAATTACAAATTAATTTTCGGGGGGAGGGCTTGCCAAATCAAGCAGATAAAAGGCACCAATTTTTAAATGCTGCCAGCGCTGTGCCCTCCAGCCAATTAAACAGGGGAGCGAGAAGGGGGGCATGTGACACCGGCACTGTCACAGCAGCAGAGGTACGGCATGCGCACATTAAAAAAATAACTAGGGGGGAAAAAAAAGGCAGCATGCGGCAGGCAAAATATTGTTGGGGCTCAGCCCAGGTCAACAAATATTGCTGGGGCCAATGTTCCATGGGCCCATACAACCCGGCGCCTATGGGCACTGCCACCACCACCATCTTTACCTACATACATACATACATACGAACGCATGAAGAAGCCAGCAGAAGAAGGCCCTTAAGTCTGTCTCATCTGCTTGTATTGCAGGGTCCACTGCTTGAGCTACTGTCCCTGCCCCTCCACTTCTCCCATCCTCCCTACTCATGTTCCTTACCTTCTGCATATGCCTATCCCAGCCTCTCTTAAGCTGCCCACTGTCTACAATGAGATCGCCTCTTCTGGAAGTGCATTCCAAGTGTCCACCACCCTCTCTGTGAAGAAGTGCTTCTTGACCTGCCCCCCAAACCTCCCAATCTCCAGCTTAAGGCTGTGCCCCCTCTTGTTATGGCTGCAACTCGGCTAAAAGAAAATCTTCTTATCCATGTTATTTATCCCTTTCAAGTACTTGAAGGTCCCAATCATGTCCCCCTCTCACTCTTTCTCTCCTGTCCTCCAGAGAGTACATGTTCAGTGCCCTCCGCCTCTCATCATATGCCTTACCCTGCTGACCCATTATCATTTTTGTAACCCTCCTCTTGACTTTTTCCAGCAGGTTGTCTTCCCCGCTAGATGGTTCCTCCAAAACTCATCCTGAGGATATTTTAAGGGAATTTACCAATTACTACAAGGAATTATATGGCCCTATGCAATCTCCCCCTCCGGAACAGGCCATATGAAATTATTTGATAGATGCTAATTTACCCCAACTGTCTGAGGTTCAGTGGAACAGTTTAGTAGTCTCTATTATGGTTGAGGAATTGTCTGAGGTGATGGGGAATTTGCCAGTGAATAAATCTCTGGGGGTGGATGGTTACTCCGCTAATTTTTAGAAGAAGTTTAAAACCCAGTTAATCCTGATGCTTCTTCCCTTATTTCAACAAATTATTTTGGGGCAAATGGTGGACCCTTCACTATTCGAAGCTCTAATAGTCTTAATACTGAAACCGGACAAGGCCCCAGACATAGTTACAAATTACAGGCCAAGCTCCCTTATGAACATGGATATAAAAATTCTATCCAAACTGGTGGCCAGTCGTCTCAACACTGTGTTAAATACCCTGATCGGACCTGAGCAGGTCAGTTTTATGCAGGGAAGGTTCTCTTCTGATCACATACGTACCCTGTTGCACGTCTTCTTGGTGTGTAGGGATGCACCTTATCCAGCCGTGTTGGTTTCTCTGGATGCTGAGAGGGCGTTCGACAGGGTAAATTGGCATTATTTGTTCTTAACTCTGGAAGCTTTTGGCTTCCCATCAAAATTCATTGGGTGGATCAGGTCTTTATCACTTTCCAACTGCACGTGTTTTGGGTAATGGGGCGATTTCCGAGGTTTTCACTTTACAATCTGGAACCATACAAGGATGCCCATTATCACCATTATTGTTTAACATCTACCTAGAACCATTAATCCATAAATTAATAGTTTGTCAAGAGGTGCAGGGGATCCCGATTCACCCGTGTGAAGTGAAGGTTTTAGCATACGCTGATGACCTACTTCTCCAGCTTGCTAACCCCGAGTTATCTATACCCCCCATGTTAGACATTATTGAAGTGTTCAGTAGAATTTTGAATTACAAACTAAATGTTAGTAAAACCATAGTTTTCCCTTTAAACCACAAGGTGCTTAAGGTGGATATCCTGGCGTTGGGGCTCAGTTGGGAATATGACTCGCTGAGATATCTAGGTATTGAGTTAACCAGAGGCTCTGGACAAGTCATCAAGTTAAACCTTGACCCCCTAATCCATATTATTTCCCAAGATCTTAATAGATGGTCATCCCTTCCTATGTCACTGTGGGGCAGAATAAATTTAACTAAAATTAATGTTTTCCCCCCAGCTTTTTTATCCCCTTTCTATGCTTAATATTTGGCTCTTAGTGTCGTGGTTTAATAAAATACAATCCCTAATCACAAAATTTATATGGCAGAACAAGCCCCCGAGGATAGCTTATTACAAAATGACTGCTGCTAAGTTAAAAGGGGGACTACGTCTCCCTCATCTCGCATTGTATTTTTGTGCCAGCCATATTAATACATATTTAAGATGGCTCACTAAGGATAAACTGCACTCTGCCCCGGGGCGGCTTAAAATTGAACTTACTCTAATTCGTTCTTGTGGCCTGAATCCAGAGGGATTATTATTCGTCAGGCAGAATCTTCTGCCCTTAAAGGTTAAGAATTCTATTATTGCAACCTCATTAAAGATCCACGCACAGATCTGCCGGTACCTCAGATATGAACCTAGCAGAGATCTCAATCAACCAATACTGGGAAATCCTCAGTTTCAAATAGATGGCAAAGTCATTCCCTCAAATTGGTTACCCAGCTTACAAGACATGCAAATTACCAATTTTATTAAGGACACAGGTGAGTGACTCTCGGTCAGGGATCTAAAAATCAGTTTGGGGATTCCCAATAAATACATTTTCCGACTTATGCAGTTGCGCCATTTATTATTAAAAGCTCTTGGCAGAGATTCCCAATCTGTGAACTGTATTCCCTTTTGTCAAGAACTTTCAAAGTTCATTGGTTGTCCCGGAGCAGTCTCGGAAATTTACAGTGTAATCCATGACTGGAAATTTCCTGACTGCTTTGGGCCTACTGATATGTGAGAATCCCTGTTCCCAAATCATATCATAGACTGGCCAAAACTATGGTACAACTGCCATACGTTTGTGACTCAAGACAGGCTTAGATTAATGCAATTGTATATCCTGCGTAATGCTTACTACTCACCATTTCAGTTATTTAAATTAGGCCTAAAGCCTTCCCTGACATGCTCTAGGTGTTTACTGGAGGAGGGGACATTACTTCATGTATTTTGATCCTGTTCCAAAGTGTATCCCCTATGGTCTACCATTAAGCAGTTAATTGACCCCCCTTCTGGGGCTCAAAGATCTGTTTAGACCTGCAGTGTGCATTATGGGTGATCTCTCTGAGGTTAAAGTTCATATTGGCAAATATCATATAACCCTCATAGCTACTTCGGTCAAGAAACTTATATTAAGACATTGGATTGACCAGCAGGAGATTACGTATAATGAGTGGTTGTCCGAACTTTTGGCAAATCTTCGCTCAGAAAAAGCTATTGCCAGCCTTAATAATAGAATGGGACAATTCAAGAAAATCTGGGATCCCTTATACACCTTGGCCCAGATATTCAAACTGCACCATAAAAGTGCGCAACAGCAGGAGCAAGCTCAAGTCCACTGCACCCATGCGTAATACGCGTGATATTCAAACACTGTGCAGATCAAGATGCACCTGTGGCACACGACTGAATATCGCACCAACTGCGCCATAGCGCAACCAGGGATGTGCAGTGGCACAGGTCAGATGCACAATAGCACAACCAGGGATGTTCAGTGGAGCAGAGCAGCAGCGCAACAGCACAACCAGGGATGCGCAAGGACAGGATGCGTGGGTCCACCACCCATGCTAGAGATGGGCAGAGGAGCACACAGCAGAACAGACATTGCCCCCCACACCCCATGCACTGCACAACCAGAGGAGAGCTGGAATAACCATTGGCCCATGGATACCAGCAACAAACCCACAGTCGGGGCATGGTTCCCCAACACACCCACTGGCAATCTGTGACCGGCACACAAGGAGGTCTGGCCACCCCATGCCACACCATCCCACCAATGCAGAGCACACCCTGCACCGTGATCCCCAGATACCCTGCCCAGGAGCAGCACCCACCAGTGCAAGACACCCTATGCATGCCACCACCCCCACTGTGACAATGCAATCCTGTGCACCGTAGAACCATGCAAGGCAGCCCCACCATGAGCACCCTTCAGCGGGTGGCAGCAGACAGTGATGCAATGAATGCATACTCAGTGCCATCATGCATGTCCCACCCCGAGGCACAGCTGAGAGACCGACCATGTGTTGGCACACGAGGTACCCCACATGTGACAGGGCATGCCCCAGACCACACCACCAGTGTTACAGCACCCTGCACACCCTCCCAAGGGCACACCCTGACCCAGCACTGGCCACAACAGCCAGCGCAGACACCCGCAGTGGTGCATGGAAGCATGCACCACATAGGATGCAACACAGTGCATGGACAGACACCCACCCATACCCAAGGGCACACCAACACAGAGACACAGTAGCAGGTCAACCAACCCCTGGCGTGTGGCCACAGAAACCGTGTATACACGGCTAGCAACCTTCCATTGCACAGGAGTGCCAGCCACCCTGCACAGGCACCATGAAGCTGTATGCCACCAGCATGCACCTGGAGCACAAGTGACAGACAGTGGAGCACATCCCCTGCAACAGACAAAAGCAGCAGCATGGAGGTGGGACAACAACAGCGGAGGTCACAGTGCCACCCAAAGTAGACATGCACCATACCAGTGACAGGAGGCAACCCGGCATTGTGCTGGGTACAGTGGCTGTCCAGCATGGACAACCACCACTGACATGCCAGCTGACCATGCAGGTCACAGACATGCAAGGGTGTCGGCTGCACAGGCCATGGACAGTCTGACAGGTGCACCATGGACACAGTGCATGCACCGTGGACCACTGCACACAGTCATCCAGTGCACAGGGAACAACACACAAACCACAGACAGTGACTGATAGCTACGCCCACACCATAGTCGCTTCCCCTACAGACACACACACACACACCCATGACTGCACCACCCCTGACACCATGCACATCACTGTAGCTGAGCACCTGTAGCCCACTGCAAATGCGAGACCACCACAGTAGGCATAACAAAACAAATGTATATTAAAAGGTAGAAAACAACTATTTACAAATATGTACAGAACTGTTGGGGGTGAGGGCCACAAACCAGGTAGGGGTGGGTAAAGGGCAGGGCTGAACAAATGGTAGAGGGAAGGAGGGTGTGAGGGTGGGTCCAGGGGTGAGGTTGAACCCGGGGCATGGTATCTTCAGCGGGCGCCCTGATCCCCGCTCCTGTGGCACCTCCCGGCACAATGACTCCTGACGCCATGCTGGTCAATGTGCTGAAGGATCTCTAGTGAGGCACATGCCATCTGTAGCAACTTCTGCATGGCCCTCTCCAGGTGCATCATCCTCCGTCCACCTAGGACAAGGGAGCAGAGTCAGTAGGTGTGAATGCCCATCCCCCTGCAGCCCACCCATTGTGCATGGCATACAGCCATGGGACAGTCCCCTGTGATGGTGTGCGACCACCCACAGTGATTGTGTCCACATGACCTGCCCACCCAGGTGCACACAGACATGTGGACTGCTGCACACACCCACTGCCCAAGTCCCGCACAGCACCACCGTGGCTGTACAGTGACATGGCTATGCAGTGCGAAGGCAGTGGCATAGCCATGTACCCGGTGCACGCATGGACCACCAGCGATGCACACCAACACATGCAGTGCCACTGGACAGTGCTGACTGTACAGTGTGGCGTGCACGGCAGTGGTGTCAATGGATGGTGGCCATGCCCCGCCACCTGCCCTGCAACACAGCATGCATAGAATATCCTGGAAGAAAGCCACTCACCATCATCGGCCTAATCTGGGCGCTGTACTCTAATGTGACCGGCTGCCTGTGGCTGTTGACCAGCTCCCCTACCCACACCTTGGTGTTAGTCCTCTCGGGCTCGGTGCCACTCTTCAGGGCCTAAGGTTCAAACATGGAGAGGGGAATATCAGTACAGTCCAGTATCAGAGGCCCCCCACCCCCGGGTGTGTGTGATCCCGTACAGCCCAGCCATGCCACAATCCCCCCAACACCACCTCCACCACCAACACCACTGCCCACACTGGATGGCACAACCCCCACCGTGTGGTGGACACATGCCCACCACGATACCCATATGGACACAACCAGTGTATGGATGGGGCACCTACCTGGTCGTGGCACTGCGCCTCTCCTGGCATGTGCCCGCAGGCAGGCAAGCCTATCCAGGTCCCTGCGCTGGAGGTCCCTGTATCTGTGGTGACACTGCTCAGCTGTACGCTCCATTCCTGTGGCCTCATCCAGTGCCACTGCCACCTCCTCCCATACGGCACTCCTGGCTCTGTCCAGGGGTGCATTTCAAACAGTGCCCCAGCATGGGGCTCCACTATGGCCACCATATTGGCCAGCTCCACCTGGTTCCAAACAGCAGCCCTCCATCTTGCCATCGCTGAAGCTGGTCGGAGTCAAAATGATGCTTGGTAGTGCAGTCCACCACATGCAGATGCTGTGCGGTACAGCGCTGCCATTCCCCATCACGCTGTCACCGAACAGTGCGATAGTGGTGCACCCATGTAGACACATGGTGCCTAGGGGGCAAAGGTCGGGCACAGGGTCAAGGGTCTCTTGCGCATGGACTGCCACAGCGCGATTGGAACTCCCTGCGTGTAGCGTGATTGGGTGCCTGTGTGAGATGCCCTGTAGTGGCCTACCGTGCTGTGGCTCCACGGCGCCTACGGCGCCCCAGTGCAAGAGTGCCATACATGTGAACAGTGCAGTAGCGCCACTGGCACAATGCCTCCCGCGCACAGTATTTCAGCAGCGCAGCAGGCATTGGTGTCAGCAGCCTGAGCATGCGCCGTTCGGTGTCCACTGTGCACGTCACAGAACTGCGCCCTTGCCTGAGCATGTTCAACACAATTGCACAAGGTGCAACAGCGTGATATTCAGCTGGCATATGCAAGTCAGCTCATCAGTGATTCAATGGTGCAGATACTGCATTAGCATCCACTTAAAATTGAGCCTCACCTCATTTGCATGTGTTGTGCTATATAAATGCGACATTGGGCTGCAGAGGCCATAGTCGGGTATTGCAGTCTATTGCGGTTAGTTGCATGCTGTTTGGGAGTGTGGACTGTGGTGTGTGGGAGATGCATGAGACTGCACAGTCAGAGGTAACACCTGTCATTCCCACAGGATCAATGATGAGTGAACATGAGGTGAAGAAACAGAGACATGGGAGACGGAGGAGACCAAACTTTACCAAGGCAGAAACAGATGCCCTGTTTGAGGGCTACCTTGACCAGGAACCGCTGCTCAGCAGACAGCGGGGAACACCACAGGCCCGTGCTGCTGCATGGGGTGAGGTGGCGCATGCTGTCAACCAGCATGGCAGCCACCAGCGGTCCGTGCAGGAGTGCAAGAAGAAGGTGGGCACAGACAGGAGGAGGATTAAGTATAAGGTGGCTGCCATCAGGGCAGCATGGGCTGTGACTGGTGGGGGACAGCCAACCGTGCAACTCCTGATACCACAAAAAGAGTGGGTTGCATGCAGCATGCGGCATGCGGCATTGTGCCATCGAGGGTGTTCCAGGTGGTGGCTTCCAGATGAGTGGTAGCCCATCACTGCATGGTAGGTCCTGATCTGTCACTGTGGGGGGGGGATGCCACAGGGTAGGGCAGATACATTAATGCTACTTTGTTCCCTTACATCTCCTGAGTGTCTACATGGGTCAGCGGTGGTGGGCTCGTTCACTGAGGGCGATACCCTGGACACAGAGGAGGGCCCATCCACCTCCACAGGTGTCTGAGGGTCAGGATGACAGTGGGCCCACCTGGCTGTCCGGACTGATGTTGGTGGAGCAGGTGCAGAGGAGGCCATGCCCGTGTCCCAGCGTGACAGCGTCCATGGATGCCAGCATGCTGAGACTCGGACTGGTGCCAGATCCGTCACTGGTGATGATGGAGCTCACATCATAGACAGTGATACGTATGGGCCGCAGGATGGCCACACAGCAGGTTACAGCACGGGCATAGCTGTGGGTGGTGCCGCCGTGGAGGCCTGCGTGACATCACAGTCCCAGCCTGTGCCTGTCTGCACCAGTGGGGCAGCACTGGTGTGTGTCCAGGACAGTGGGGCTTTTGCATCCACTGCAGTGGCACCATTGAGACCTGGAGAACGGCGACCAGAGGGGCAGTGTCAGCAGTCGGCCAGTGGTGATGAGGGGACAGTGTCAGGGGGCGGCATCAGTGCACTACCTGTGGACATGCCCAGGCATGGCCCTGGTGTGCAGCGCCCAACCTCAAGGTGTGCTGCCCAGCATGGCCGTGAACACCATGAGGGACAGCATGCTGATCAGGCAGATGACCTCTTAGATGAGCACACCCGCATACTCCATGATTCAGTGGATCAGCCATTGCAGCTTGTGACTGCAGTGGATGCACTCAGTGCAGTCCTGCACCAGGCAGAGGAGCGGTGCAGCAGGGACACTGGTCTGCTCCTGGCAGGGATGGACCGGCTGCGGGAGGATGTGACCGCTGCCATTGACAGGCAGACATAGGCATTCACAGCTGTCCTGGCCACAATGGGCACACAGTTATTTGCCCATGCATCGCAGACACCGTGCAGTGCAATGTCCACCCCCCCATTCCCGGCGTCATGTGACACCATCCTTGTCGACACTGGGTTCAGCTGTGGGCATCCTGAGCATGCCTGGCGCAGACATGTTCAGTGAGCTGCAGACCCCTGCTGGAGAACGGTCGCGTTCCCACAGCGGAACCCCTGGGGACTGTCTGTGCCACCCCATGAGGCCATTGGTCAGCCTGTCACTGATGGCGGGTCTCAGCGGGGCTGCCCATGCATCCATGGTGGCCGTGGCACTGTGCCATGTGACTGACCTGTCTCCCACCATGGCTACTGTCTGACACTGCCCTGTGTGCAGTGTGTTGTTCAACATGCAATGCATGGGTGGGGTACCCGGCCCTACACACACACACACACACGTTCCATGTGCACACACACTCCCAGCTGCTGGCCACTGTGGCGTGTGCCTGATGATGCCTGCGTTGCACTGTCTGCCACTGTGCAATGGTGCCCAGTGTCTGAGACACGCACAATGATAGGCACTGGGCGTGGTGGTCTGTGGATGTGTGTGTGGGCGTTGGGGTCGGCGTGCCTCCTACCCTTTGTGTGTGTGTGTGTGTGTGTGTGTGTGTGTGTGTGACACCGTGTGCCATGTTAGGCCTTGCCCAACCCTGACGGCATGTGTGGTTCCATGCTCAGCCAATTCCCTTTACGACATGCATCCCTGGGGTTTGTCCTTGCTTGTTTGTGGGTTGTGCACTTGCCATTGGTGGTTGCACATGGCCCCATGACTTACCTGGGTTGGTTGAAGTGCTCCCCTGTGATGGTGTCCCAGTGCAGCTGCACCATCCGGATCAGTCGGGGGTCCCTTCGACCAAGGGGGGGCTGCCCATCGCCATCTGCACCAGTGTCCTCATCGTCCCTGTCGCTGTCCCCCTCTTTGACCTGTACAGCTATCCCACAGTCGTTGGCCATGTTGTGCAGGATGCAACAGGCCAGGAATAGCCCACAGGCCTTCGAGGGGCTGTACTGTAGGGCACTGCCAGATGTGTCCAGGCAACGGAAACGTGCCTTCAGCATCCCAAACACCTGCTCTATGACATTACGTGTGGTGGCATGTGCCTCATTGTACCGTTGCTGCGATGGGGTCACGGGCCACCGGTATGGTGTTAGCAGCCTGGGACGGAGTGGGTATCCACTGTCACCTATGTGTAGAGGGTGGACATTAGTTTGGTGATCAGCATCGCCCTGTCATGGGTCATCTAGGCCAGTACCCATGTCACCTCTGACTATGCCACTCCCAAGATCCATGTCTTTCTGCGTGATTTGCATACTCACCCACTAGGTGGCCAGTGGGGATGTCCCCACTCTCGAACCTGTGGCACAGTGCAGACTGGTGCCAGATGAAGGCATCATGTGCTCCCCTAGGGTGCGTGGCATAGACATTGGTTATGTGCCCCCTAGCATCGCACACCACCTGGCAGTTGATGCTTGCATAGCCCTTCCGATTGATGTATGCAGCACCTTCCAGGACAGGTGGCATGCGGATGGCCACATGGATGCAGTCAATGGCCCCGAGCATGCCAGGCATATGTGCTACCCTGTGGAACTCTTGTATGTGTGCTGTGCACTCTGCCTGTGTGCTGGGGAAACAGATGTACTCTGCAGCATGTGGCAGCAGAGCGCTGAGGAATTGTGTGAGTAGGCGTGACACGGCCGACTGGGTTATGCCTCTTGTGTCCCCTGTTGGTCTCTGGAAGGTACCCATGGTGAGCAGGCACATGACAGCTGTCACCTTTGTCTCCACTGACAGAGCATGGCTCCGTTGTGTAGGTGCCTGCATCTCATCACTACACAGCTCACAGAGCCGCCTCAGGATCACCTGGTTCAGATGGTACCGGCCCACTATCTCGGTGTCACTATACTACTTGAAGCTGGTGCAGGCTCGGTACTGCTTGTTGGGGGCATACTGCCAATGGGCCCTTCCATGGCTGTGCCCCCTGCTGCCTGCCTCCTCACACCCCTCATTATTGCCTCCATCTGAATGGTGGCACTGGCCATGTCCCTGGCTTGTGTTCCCCCCGGCAGCTGTATTCCCATTCTCCCCATTTTCCTTTATGCTACTCCCCCTGCACTGGGAACACCTCCCAGATTTGGATGTCCTGCCCACTGTCACTGCCCTCAGTCCACTGTGGCACTTCCCGTTTACTCCTGCACAGTGGCACAGGCTCCCCACTCCTTTCCTGTTCCTGGTAGTTTCCAGGTGTGCTCTGTCCTGCTCCTGCCCATTCCTGCTCACCGCTGCGGTCTGCCTAGTTGCAGTCACCCCGCTCCGACTTCTGGCTTCCCTGTAGTGTTCTTGCACCTCTCTCTTGTTCCTTTTTATTTTGGATCATTTCCGCTGTCATACAACTTCCATTTGCTCCCCATTGCGCATGGCGCATGCTGTTGAATATCGCACTGCGCCATTTATTCATGGTTCCTCTCCTTCAGTTGAGCATGCATTCATTACCATTGCGCTCTTGTGCATTGCGATTTGGGGGGTGCAGCTGCCTCCCGCTGAATATCATACAATGGTGCATTTTTGGACTTGTGCTGGTGTATCCCTGTTGCACATGGCACAGCCCTTTTAAATATCTGGGCCCTTATTTTCTTTACAACAAGGGTAATCCAGTCATAAGGGTTTTACGTGCCCAATTTGCTAACCTGGGACTTGAGTAATGCTAATGAGGTTTTGTTATGGCAATACTGTGCTCAATGTGGGTAGAGAGGGATGGAGGGATGGGGAGGGGGATAGATGGGGAGGTGGGAGGCAGATTCAAGTGGAAGGGATGTCTTATGTATTATGTATGTGTTCATGTATATCTGCCATGTGTATATGGAGGGGGAAATGTATGAAATTTTCAATAAACTTTAAATTGAAAAAAAGAAAAGAAAAATTCTCACATACTTGTAGTGGACACAATCCTTTGGAAACATCTGATCATATGCTCCTTAAAGTGATGGGGGGGGGCTGGTGTAGGCCCAAGGGTGGGTAGACATTATTGGAAATTAAATATGGCCCTCTTACAAAATGGAAAAGTGGTTACGGCAGTTACTGATCTATTAAAAGCAAGGATGTCAGTGGCTGTATCATATACTAATCTTAGCCTATGGTGGGAGGATACTAAGATAAAAATGTGAGTTTTGTTTCACTCTTATTCTACAGGTCTTTCAACTTCTCAATATCATTCATATCTTAAACTAAGACAGTAGTTGTTACAAGTATATACTATTATAAACACTCAACATATCTCATTAACAGATCAGGTTATAAATTTAAAAAGTGAAATGGTTAAAATACAATACACTAGGGCTAAAGCTATGTTACATGAACATAGAATTTGTTCTCCTGGGAAAACTAGTTGTGATGCCTGTAAAAGTTGTACTCGGACAGCATCAGATAAACTGATGGAAACTGTAAGGAATATGGAAGGTATTTTGGTTACTGATGGTCCTGGCATTTTACACACGGTTACAAAGTATTTGGAGGAAATGTATAAAGCACCACTCGTCTCTGAGTGGGAAATAAAGGACCTTCTTTCCTCTATTCAAGTCCCAATGTTAATGGAAACTTGTGTAAAGGATTTGATTAAACCTATTTTGGGTAAAGAAATTGAGAATGTTATTAGCAAATTAAAAAAAACATGTTGCACCAGGGATAGACGGTTTTCCATCTGAATTTTATAAAACATTTAGTATTTATTGATATAAATTCTAGTGGTTGTATATAATTGGGTATTAGGACACTTAAGTGTTGATTTTCATTTTTGTTTATCAGTTGAAATTTTAGTTTTCAAACGAGGGGATCAAACTGATTTAAATAACTGGCGATCCCTTAGTTTATTAAATACTGATTATAAGATTCTAATGAAAATTCTTCATAATAGATTAGTTGATGCAGCCTCAGTACTTATATATTTGGCCCAAACTTGTTCAGTTCCACATGTTTGATACAACACAATCTCCTTTTGATACGTGAATTAGTTGAACAAGGGAAAGAAGGTGTTTTGAATGGTTATTTAATGTTCTTAGACCAGGAAAAAGCCTTTGACAGGGTGCCTCATCAGTTTATCATTAAAACATTTATATTATGGGATTCTTCAACAATTTGTATCATTGATTATGTTATTGTATAATTCTGCTGGGGCAATACCTTTAGTTAATGGTACACTAGGTAAATATATTAATATTGCATGTGGGGTTAGACAGGGCTGCCCGCTCAGCCCTTTATTATATTATTTTTTGTTTAGATCCTCTACTACTCCAGTAGGGGGTGGTGAAGGGTGTAAAGTTATTGCATATGCAGATGATATCTGTATTCTTATTAGAGACCACAATTCAGGGATTAAGGCGTCAGAAGTGATTGAACAATATTCTAAACCAACTGGGCAAGGATTAATAAGGGGAAGAGTTGTATCTATGATTTGAGCGGTATTGCTTCACAGTTAGAGGCATGGCAAGGGATTAAGATGACAAAAGGCCCTTTTAATTTTTTGGGAATCTGGTTTGGCACAGAGGATAATGCTTGTCTAAACTGGAAAAAAAAATTAGAATTGGCCCAGTCAAAAGTAGTTATTTGGAAGAATTGGCAACAGTCAAAAAAAAAAAAAAAGAAGGTGACTGCAGTCAAAACCTTTCTTCTTCTTCCAATATTTTTATTTATAAGTGCAATGTATCCACTACCACGTATATATGAGGTAACTTTATTGAGTTTAGTTTTCCAATTAATTTGGGGGAGTAGGTTGAATCCTATTAAGAGGGAAGTTTTATATCTGCCAGTAGGGAAAGGGGGTCTAAACTTACTTAATCCATTAATTTTTGTTTACAGCATTTTTTTTCATAACTTATTAGACCTAGGTAGGCCTAGTCAGGCTGTTTGGATTTTATATGCTAACCAGTGGCTTCATCCATTATATCAAACATGGGGAAACACAGGGATCAATCTTGGCCCAAGTCAAAACTAAATGTATTTTGTTTCGACCAGCGCTTGCTAAATTAAAAAAATGGAGGTTAACTCTAGGGGTAGTGCAGATTCCTACAAGTAAATTACTCTATAAAGCTATTAATACCCAGCATGGTATTGAAGAAGTGTTTTTCAAAAATGTTGACCCCATATATTTTTCTACATTATTAGAGTCCTTGACTGATAAATTCATCCCCCCAAGAATTTGGGATATTATGTGGTTAAGTGCACATGGTAAATTATTTGTCAAAGGTAATGCAAAGCATAAAAGGTTGGAAGAACGAATGTGTCCCAGACCATGCTGTATAGCTCAGGAAGAGAAAATGCAGCATTTTCTTCTATTATGTCCCTATGTCTGGGAAATATGGGAAATATTAGCTTGCATATGGAGGAATCAGTTTTGGAAGAATGTGACGTATGAAGAAGTGGTTGGGAGTTTTAGTCTGCAAAATATTGGGATAAATAGAAGTTTGCTATGTTTGATATTTTCCTTTATTAAATTTAGTTTATGGCAGATACGATGTAAATATGTGTTACAACAGGTGCATCAGGCTCCTAAAACTGCTGTTTATATTATTAAACAAGAATTGTACAATCAATGTTTGAGCAGCAACACATGTATCAGAAGGTATGGGCTCTTCGATGGTTGTCTGTCCTGTTTATGAAAGACAACATTGGATGAAGTTTTTATTTATTTAATTATTATTTTTCTTTCTTTTGCTTATTTTCTTTGTCTTACTGTCTGTTAATACTGTTTTTTTTTAATTTTCAGATTGTATATACTTGTCAGTTTTTTCTAAATAAAATGTTCCCCTACTCTTTTCGAGAAGTGCAATGGGATCTTTAACATCCACCTGAACTACCACCAGAACAGGCAGATGGGACCTCGGCTTTACGTCTCATCTGAAAGACGGCACCTCTGGAGTGAAGCACCCCCATCATGCTGCACTACAGTGTCAGTATTGGGATATTAACCTAAAGTGCCTGGTTTGGGGACAGAAACCACAGTCTTCTGATCTCCCAGCCTCAAATGTGAGTGTGCTACCTGCTGAGCCACTGACACTGACAAAGACGTGTCTTAATTTGAGTCATAAGAGTCTTCTTTTTTTTTGGTTTTGTTTTTGTTTAACCAGGAGAGACACACTAAGCTGGAAGCTTGTTTACAGGTGCGACCTGGGAGCACAAGGAAGTTAAGTGACTAGCTCAGGGTCACACAGTATGCAAGTGGGGGGCTGTGGGATTCAAACTCAGGTCTCCAGGTTTGCAGGTCAGAGCCTTAAACCACTGCACTATACTGTCTCCTGATCTCATGATGATTAGAAATCCATATTTCACATTTTAGGAGACACTGTTACAGAACGAAAAGTATAAGAAAAACACACAAAATCAATATACTAATTGTATGCACTAATGGTCAATAAACTGCAACAAGCACAGAAACCTTGGTTAAGCTCCCTGCTTAATCAGTGTCTCATTATGTGATATACTGTAATAGATTAGTCTCTTGATTTCTTTTTGCTTCTTCTGACAGTGTCATTCCACATTAAGTACATGACAATTTCCACTGCAGACCTGTTGCATCTCATTTAGGCTGGCCTGAGAAAATGGACTCTAATGAAAAGTAAAAAGCATTTGTCAGTGCCGAATGTTGTCTCACTGGCATTGGCATTGGTAGTGCAGGAGTTAGAGATGCATAATAGGAATGGCAGCGAAGTATTGAACTGACACCAACCCCGCTCCCACCCAGCAGAGACTGACAAGCATTGGGGTGTGCCTTTGGGTTATCCGCTATAACGCTCATGCCATTGTACCTCACCCTACCCTGTAGACACTGACAAGTGTTGTAATGTGCTTTGGGGTCTTTGGGCCTTATACTTACCCCATTCCACAAGGAAAAACACTGAGATGGGTGCAGTATAGGAGAATGGGGTGAACTTTAGGGGTGAACACTCCAAGACACACCTCATTGCCTGTCTCTGGCTGCAGAGTGGGGGTTGGAGGGGTGGAATGGCATGAGCATTACAGCCAATGATCCCAAGTCACACCCCTGATGCCTGTCAGTCTCTACAGAGCAGGGTGTTACAGTTGGAAACCCTAATACCATAGGCGTTTGTTGGTATTTTCACTCCAAATTTTCAACATGGGCCTTTTGTGACCCCACCTCATGAAGAGCGGCACTATCAGTTTGTTAGCCAAAAGGTGGTTTTGCATAGCGACTATGCCATTTGGTGACACAGGCATGAAAACGCATTTTGGGCAGGAGGTGAAAAATGTCTACTGTATTGTTCGTGAGGAGTTGTTAAAAAAAAAAAAAGGCAACGTTGAAAATCTGGAGTGAAAATATGAGAAATTGAAGTCATGAGCATGCATAGAAACAGCGCAATACGAGTCTGTAACCCAATTATTTTCAACATAGGCATTTTGGGACCTTCCCTCATGAACAGTGGCACTGTGATTTTGATACTCTGTCCCAAAAGTTGATTTCTCACAGTGCAAAAACACATTTGGGGCAGGATGTGAAAAATGACAGCTGTACTGTTCATAAGGAGGTGTGAAAAAATGCTAGTTTTGGAAATCTGGCCTGAAAATATTGCAAATTTACGAAGTTACAAGGGTGCATGGAAACTGCACAATGCATGCTTGTAACACAGTCATTTTATAAACTTTCATCACCAAATTTTCAACATAGGCATTTTAGGACCTCTGCTCATGAACAGTGTCACTGTCATTTTCTTAATCTGCGCCGAAAACTGATCTCCTACAGCAACTGTGCTATTCTGCGCCGGAAGTGCGAAAACACATTTCAGCCAGGATATGTAAAATGACAGCTGTACTGTGGAAAAATGCCAATGTTGAAAATTTGGAGTGAAAATATTATAAATTCACGAAGTTACAAGCGTGCGTGGAAACTGCGCAACACACTCCCGTGAAACAGTCATTTTTTGGATTTTTCTCATCAAATTTGCAACATAGACTTTTTGAGAGCCCACCTCATGAACAGTGGCACTGTTATTTTGTTAATCAGGACCGAAAGGTGATTAAGCACAGTGACCACAAAAATCACCTTTCAGGACAGAATAACGCCATAACAGTGACTGAATTCATGAGGAGGGATGCCAAAAACCCCATGTTGAAAGTGTGGTGTCAGAATTCCCCAAAATGCCAGAGATATGCACCAAAGTTGAAAAAACCCTGTTATGCCATTATACAGCTTACCTGCATTTCTTCAGTTTGCGGTCAGCTTTGAAGAGTGCAGATGTGTTCCTGGTCCACCGAAGATCATCGTGCCAGGCTCCGGAGGTAAGTATGGGGTGGGTGGGGTGTGGAGAGGCAGGATACGCAGATGGTGGGCATGGGTTGGAGGAGGGGGCAGGAGAAACCGCGTGGGACCATTTTCTTCTTTTACAAGGGGGGAAAAAAGAAGAGGATCATTTTTTTTTTGTTTTTTTTTTGCAGTTGTTTGTTAGGTACATTGGGGTGGGCTCCCAGTGTACCATCTGCATTACGGGAAGGGGGACCACAGCAGACGGGGATTGGGCCCCCCTGTCGGCACAGAAACAGGGGGTGCACATGGTGCTGAGGGGGATTGGGCACCCCTTTGGCACATTGCACAAATGGGGGTTGGGGACATTATGCCAATGGGGAGTGGGCTCCCCCATCAGCAAACTGGACTGAGCAAGGGGGACTGAAGCTGATGATTGAGCCCCCCATCGGCAAAGAAAGACTGGGGGGGTGCATGATGCCAAAGAGGCATGGGCACCTCCTCAGCAAAGAATTGGAATGGAAGTGGAGGCATTATGCTGACAGGGAGTGGGCTCCCCCGTCGGCAAATAAAGTGGGTCAGGGCATGACGACGGGGATTGGGCACCCCTGAAGTCACCACTCTGCATGCAGCAGTCTGTGCCGCTATGTTTCTCGAACTGCTTCACCAGGAAAGGCACGTCGGGAGGGGTGTTTTTGTGCTGCTGCGAGACGAGCTTGGCTCTCATTGCAGTGGCACTTTTCTTAGATGTGGTGGCCACTTTATGTGTTGCTGGTGTCAGCGCCTGTATGCTGGCTTATTGGGGAATGAGAGACTCGGCTACTGATGCGTGCCCTGCATTCCCCCAACAGTGACCGCACCTCCAAATCTGCTACTACTGCAATATGTTGGCTGGCACACAAGCACGAACCAACATAAAAAGAGAGGTCAAAACTTCACTGCTATGATGCACTGCTACCTGAACCTATGAGTATTTGCACCCCCTGATGGCTTTTGTCCTGTGAGCACCCCTCCAAGAGGGACATTAAGTATTTAATCGAATTCAACAGAAATGTGTGCTTTGGGCACTGCTCCTAGAGTAATAAACAATGTGTGTTTTCTTTCTCTACTTGTAACCACCCCTCCCCCACTACTTTATACAGTTGGCTCCCCCCCAGCTCTTGGTACCCTGGACTGGGCACAAACTACTTTGGAAATGATACCATCCCTAGCTTTGGGAATGTATACCAGACTCATTACTTGTAGATGTCAAAAAGGGTGTGGGGGTATACAAAAGTGAAACCTTCTCATGACCAAACCTGGTCTGGAGGAGAGAGCTTTTTTGCTAGGGCTATGCTATATCTATACTGCTGGAGGGGGCTACTCAGTAACTCCACAAACAGGAAGCAAAAACTTTAAATGTCCAAATCAGAGTTGGGGTTCTGGAGTGTGACTTTGGTTATTTATTTATTATAAAGCTTTATCAGGAAGGCACACTGAGCAGAATACTGCTCAAGTCAATTCCAGGTGCATCCTGGGGCATGGGACAGTGGAGAAATAGACATTACATGTGTATATGTATGTGTGTGTGTGTGTGTGTGTGTGTGTGTGTGTGTATATATGTATATATATATATATATAATATATATATATATATATATATATATATATATATACATACATATATATATATATATATATATACAGAATACAGTTTAGTACAGAATAATGTATATAACAGACATTAATTTGTAAAAGTGGCATACAGAGGCTTGTCACAATGCAATACTGTCACCAAAAGCCAGTCTTTTAGTCTGACAACTGTTTGTGATGCTGTGGCTAGTACTGTGGGGGCATTGTCTAGTGGTATGTGTGATTGGACCTCTGTGGGACTGGTTACCTTGATGTGGTACAGAGACTTGTCAGAATGCAGTATTGTAACCAAAAGCCAGTCTGTTAGTCTGACAACTGTTTGTAATGATGTTTCTACTATTGTGGTGGCATGTCTAGTGGTTTGTTATTGATTGAAAACATTTCAAAAAAGCATTTGTCAATGCCGATTATACAATAGGCACAAAAAGACAAACAGAATCCTGCATTTTGATTGGCTGGCTGGCACCTATTCAGTGTTGTAAATCCTCCAGAGCACCCACTGGAAAAAGTGCCAGCCACCACTCAGCCGCATCAGGAACTCCCTGGCAAATCCCTCCATTCCTAGCAAACACACCACTGCCAAGCACATAGACGTATGGCAAGATAACCTAGTTGTTAACACGACATCCCATACTCCATCACTACCCTCAAAACTTCACAAAAAGTGCTGCACCATTCCAGAAAAGCGACGCCCTCGAAAGGAAAAAAGAAAAGAAAATCCAGTTCATTCATCCGACAGCAAATGAGCTGAAAAAAAAATTGTAGCGGTAGCAATCAGCGATTCTCCGGCACATGCGCAGAACTCGCAAAAAAATCCAACCACTGCATCCACAGTAAAAAAACAAACGAGCAGCAACTTTGAAAGATGAACGGACGTTGTAAATTTTTGTTCATACAGAAACAAACCGGGCCTTTGTATAATCATAATATACCCCTCCAGGGAGTGAGTATAATGGAGGATTTACCACTACTGGTGTGGTTAAGTGGCTCGGCTGCGCCTTGTGACCAAACCACACAAGCCATGGTAAATCCTCCAGTATACTCACACCCTGTCTGGGTATATTGCTTTAATGTTTGCTTGCTGGCATTGGCATTGGCTTTGGTAGTGTAGGAGTTAGAGAGCTGTATAATAGGAATTGCAGTGAAGTACTGAAATGAAGCCAACCTCGCCACCACCCTGAAGAGACTGACAGGCATTGGGGTGTGTCTTTGGGTCGTCATGCATAACGGCCACGCCATTTCATCATACCCTATCCTGCAGACACCGACAAGTGTCACGGGGTGCCTTGGGGTCTTTGGCCCTTATGCTCACCCATTCCATCAGGAAATACAGCAAGATGAGTGCTGTAGAGGAGAATGGGTGAACTTCGGGGCCGAAGAGTCCAAGACACACCTCGATGCCTCTCACTGACTGCAGGGTGTAGAATGGTATGAGCATTACAGGCGAGAATCCCAAGTCACACCCTGATGCCTGTCAATCTCTGCAGGGTGGGGTGTTATGGTCGGAAACCTAAGATCGCAGGCATTCATTAGCATTTTCACTCCAAATTTTCAACATGGATTTTTTTTGCAACCCCCACATTATGAACAGTGATAATATCAGTTCATTAGCCTAAAGCTGATTTTGCACAGCGACTACACCATTTGGCACCACAGGTGTGAAAACACATTTTGAACAAGATGAGAAAAATGACAGCTGTACTGTTCATGGGGAGGTGGAAAAAATGGCAATGTTGAAAATCTGGAGTGAAAATATTAAAAAAAACTGGTGAAGTCACAAGTGTGTGTAGAAACTGGGCAATGCACACCCATAATGCAATTAGTTTGGGGATGTTTTACAGCAGATTGTCAACACAGGCATTTTGGAACCTCCGCTCATGAACAGTGCCACTGTGATTTTCTTAATCTGTCCCTAACAGTGATTTCTCACAGCGACCATGCATTTCTGCGCTGGAAGTGCGAAAACACATTTTGGTATGAAAAATTACAGCTATACTGTTCATAAGGAAGTGTGTAAAAATGCCAATGGTGAAAATCTGGACTGAAAATATTAGAAATCCATGAACGTACTAGAGTGCGTGGAAACTGAGCAATGGTCGCTCATAACAGTCATTTTATGGACTTTTTTCACCAAATTTTTAACATAGCCATTTTAACACTTCTGCTCATGATCAGTGCCACTGTGATTTTCTTAACCTGCCCCGAGCATTGATTTCACACACCGACTGCGCCATTGTACGCTACATGCGCGGAAACACATTTTGGGCAAAATGTGAAAAATGACAGCTGTACTGCTCATGAGGAGGTGTGGTAAAATGGCAATGTTGAAAATCTGGAGTGAAAATATTGAAAATTCATGAACTTACGAGCGTGCATAAGAACAGCGCAACGCATGCTCATAACACAGTCATTTTATGGAGTATCTTCACCAAATTTTCAACACAGATATTGTAGAATCTCTGCTCATGAACAGTGCCACTGTCAGTTTCTTAATCTGTGCAGAACACTGATATTGCACGCCGCAAGTGCAAAACACATTTCGTCCAGGGTGTGAAAAATGACAGCTGTACTGTTCACAAGGAGGTCTGAAAAATGCCAATGTTGGGGGCATGGCTTAGCCTGCACTCAAGATGGCAGCTTAGCTATCTAGCTCTTTCACTGTGGGTCTGCATCCTTCAGCATCCTACCTGTTTGGGCTGTTTTTTATCTGCTGGAAGCACTGATACAAGCAAAAGAATATACCTGCTACACCACTCAGCTCTTCTTTCTGTACAGTTGGTTAGCATAAGGGATCCAGGAGACCGCTTTCTGTTCTAGGCTTACAAGATGGTGTCCTCCTCCCAGGCCCAAAATGACCCTACAAAAATGGAGCAAATGTTTTAACAACTGCTGACACAGATGTCCCAAATGACCCTTGCACTTAACAACAACACTCAAACTCTGTAGGCAATTGAGACCTGTCTGTTTCACACAGAGTGACATGTTAAGGCTCATGATTCTGCTTTACAAGAACTAACTGCTACTACAAGGGAACAGGACCGACTCATCCACCTTCTTTAAGACAAAGTGGACAACCTGGAAAATCGTAGCTGCCGCAATAACCTGCAGTTTGTCGGCTTCCCCGAAGGGGCAGAACAACAGAGCACCATTCAGTTTTTGCAGGATACTGTGCCTCAGATCTTGGGTCTGCCACCAGCTATGAATCTCCACATTGACGGGCCCACCACTGTCTTGCCTGTCTACCAAAACAAGGGGAACGTCCACGTCATATTCTAGTCTGTTTCATAGACTTCTGACAAAAACAAATGGTCACTGCAGTAGCTAGAGAGAAAGGATCTATCACTTGGAGTGGCACTCCCATATCTATCTACCAAGATTACTCTCAGGAGCTGACCGACAGGCGCAAGGCATGTTTGGCTTTCTGAAAATCCTGCATGCCCATCATATTTCTTTCTCTCTAAGATACCCTGCAACCATGCAGGTGATCATTAACGGGGCTTCTACCTTTTTTGCAACATAGATACATAGATACATAGACAGTGTCGGCAGATAAGGGCCTATGGCCCACCCAGTCTGCCCATTTGAGCTTGTAAGTTCAGTTTGTTTTCCTAGAAGTCTGTTGCCCCTTATCCCTGACCTCCAGAATTCCTTTATGTCTATCCCATGCATTCTTAAATCCGTGATTGTTTCAGCCCCACCACTTCCTCTGGCAGGGTGTTCCACTTGTCCACCACCCGTTCTGTGAAGAAATTCTTTCTCATGTTTCCTCTGAATCATCCTCCTCCAACTTCATCCCATGCCCTCTAGTCCTGGAACATCTTTTCGCTTAAAAATAGTTTTCTGCACCCTGTTCCTCCCTGTAAGATACTTGTATGTCTCTATCATATCCTCTCTCCCTCCTCTCCTCCAGGAGTACATGTTCAGTTCCTTCAACCTGTCTTCATAGGACTTGTGATGCAATCCATGCACCATCTTTGTTGCCTCCTCTGAACCTTCTCTACCCTGTCTATGTCCTTACGTGGGGTATGGTCTCCAGAACTGTACACTGTACTCCAGGTGGGGCCTCACTAGTGTCTTGTATAGCGGAATTATGACCTCCCTTTTCCTGCTGGTGATGCCCCTGCCTATACATCCCAGCATCCTATTTGCTTTACCTGCTGCCTTGTCACACTGTTTCCCTACCTTGAGGTCATCGGAGATGATAACCCCAAGATCCCTTTCCTGCTTGGTGCATGCTATATCCTCACCCCCCAACTGATATATTGTGCCAGGGTTTTTGTGCCCCATATGCATTATCTTGCACTTCTTTGCATTGAATTTCAACTGCCAAACCCCTGACCATTCTTCAAGTTTCTGCAGGTCACTTTTCATTCTGTCTACACCCTCTGGTGTGTCTACTCTGTTACAGAGCTTTGTGTCATCAGCGAACAGTGAAATTCTGCCTTCTAGGTCCTGTGCAATGTCACTGATGAAGATGTTGAATAGGACCTGTCCCAGCACTGATCCCTGTGGTACCCCACTGGTCACTCTTCCCTCTGTGGAGTGACAGCCATTTACCACCACCCTCTGTGTCCTGCCACCCAGCCAGTTACCTACCCACCACACTACTGTCCTGCCCACACCCATATTCCCCAGTTTGTGTAATAGACTTCTATGTGGCACAGTGTCAGAGGCCTTGCTGAAGTCCAGATAGGCCATGTCCACTGCCCTCCCTGATCCACCTCCTAGTCACCCAGTCAAAAATTCAATGAGGTTGGTCTGACGGCCTCCCCTGGTGAAACCATGCTGCCTTGGGTCCTGTAGTCCATTGACAACCAGATGTTCCACCAATCTCTCCTTCAGTAGTGCTTCCATGATCTTTCCCACTACCGAGGTGAGGCTGACTGGTCTGTCATTCCCTGCTTCCTCTTTGTTCCCACTTTTGTATAAGGGGACTACATCTGCTGTCCTCCAGTCTTTGGGTACCTCCCCTGTTTCCAGTGATCAGCTAAACAGGATAGCCAGAGGTTCAGCCACCACCTATCTTAGTTCTTTAAGGACCCTGGGGTGCACCCCACATGGCCCCACCCAACAGCCTTATGGACTATCTTAGAAGAGAATTTCCTAAGGATTTTCAGGATCCGGATGTGTTCAAACCCTCCCATGGGGCAACGGCTGCCTCCAGCCGCTCTGATGGCATACCCAGCTTCCCCCACATTCTCTGTGGCCTACAGTCCAACGTTTTAATGCTTTCCTTCCACCACGAAGCAGGAAACATCACTCTCCTTAACGGCACAAGCAGAGACAGCACCCGACTTTCAGACAGACAGAGGAAGGGAACCTAGATTCTAGTGAAGATGGAGGCCTGCGGCAATATTACTCGCCGAATAAATTCTATCCTCTGTCGACCCTATCAGACACAGCCCTGTACGATGGTGAACATCAGATGTCTTCCTTATCTACAGCAGCTCCACAATCATGGGCTACAGTCTTCGTAACTGATGCACCACAGGTGTCGCAGAAGAATTCTTTTCAGGACCCCACCAGTCCCTCATGACCTCAGGAGCCTTGCGATGCCGCAGGGAACCACTCGCCCTCTCCTCAGTCCATAGAAGCTCCTCGCTGAACCTGCAGATAAGTACATGGGATTTTCATTTACTTTTCCCAGGAGGTGTAAAAAGGGACTGACCCTGCTCCATTCCGGTACTGTTGGCTCCACTCTGTTCGCTCTTTCTTGAAAACTGCACAGGGATTAGTATCTGGATTGTCAGAACTGTATGGGGCCCAGCTATTTTGATTGACTTTTGGCATTTGCAAGATTTCTAATAACTCTGCCATTTGGATGTATATGTAGCAGCCTGTGGACCAATTTGGGACTTTAACCTGCCCCACCAGCATATTAGAATAATCTAAGTGGGTGCTTGTTGAATTGTGACTTTGTCCGGATTTACTTAGTATGGCCTAGCTCATGGGGTTTGGGTTTTAAGTACCTGTCTCTCATGGCTATGTTTGTTCTGTGCTTAGCTTATGTTATGCATCCCCACCTTGTGGTGTAGTTGTAAGGTGGATCCCACTAACACAATCCTTGTGCCGTGTACTCATGCCGAGATAGTGTAACTAAGAATCTTCCTATCACTACCATCTACCCCAGGTGGGGATATTATCTCCTTCTTCTCCCCCATAGCTCCTACCCCACAGGAGAAAGAAGTGATACTGTTTGATTTGGGGCAATTTTAGATGATGTTACTGTCATGATCTGTCTGCCCTTGTTCACTTTCCACCCCACGAGAGGGTAACAGGTAGCTTCGGCAGCTCACTTGCCAGCCTGACCGTCCCCCTTCAATTATCGAGTTGTTGCTCCACATTGCTAATTATGTTAAAAGATTGTTATTGGGTTGGGCCGTTTGCCCAGCATGTTTGTTCTGTGTGGTGACCGGGCTCTTTATGGTACAATACATGCTGCTAGTATTTCGTGGCTGGTATATATTGATTGGCTGGGTGCTTCTGGGACTCTCTTGACAGCAAGGTCAGCTCACCCATCAGCCTCAGTTAATGATAATTTCAGTTGGCATTTTTGTATTCTCCCTCCTTTATTTGACCATGGCTGATCTTCATGTGTGTACCTGGAACATACGGGGTCTAAACACCCCGTTAAAGCGTAAACAGGTGCTGTCACACTTAAAGAGGCTAAGGGCCACTCTGACTTTACTGCAAGAGAACAAACTCACAAAGCAGGACCACAAATTGATGGTTAGGGACTGGGTGGGGCAGGTCCTCTCCTCCTCTTCATCCTCAAAAAAGAGGGGTGGCAATACTCCTCCATAAACGACTTACCTGGTCACCTATTTCGATTCGAGCAGACCAGCACAGGTGGTGGGTACTGGCACTGATGTCCACTCCTGAAGTCCCTTTGCTGCTATGGTGTATCTATGCCCCAAACGAAGATGACCCCTCCTTTTACCAATCCTTAGCCCTGGAACTGAGCTCCCTAGCAACTGCGTCCATGCCCATCATTTTAGGGGGAGATTTGAATCTGACCTTAATGCCTCAATTGGATCGCAGTGCCCCTACCTCCTTGCAACACCCCAGGGGCCATTTAGCACTGCAGACCGGCAAAACCACAACAGACCCTAAACACATAAATGGCATCATGAAGCTATTTTACTCAGAACTGTACTCCTCTTCCAAAACACAAGTACCTCATGCAATAGTCTTTTCTTGCTCCACTCCAACTCCCTGCCCTTCCCCCATCTCAGGCCTGCCCTGGACTTGCCCATTACGCCAGAGGAAGTTACTGCAGCACTCAATGCCCTCAACTCTGGCAAGACTCCAGGAGGAGACAGCTTTCCTATTGAATTGTAGCAAACACTCGCTCCCCCAAATCTCTCCCCTTCTTTCTATGGTATATAATGAAGCACAAACCAAAGGCATTTTTCCCCCCACCCTCCGAGATGCGACCATTACGGTCTTTCCAGAAAAAGGCAAGGATCCCACACTTCCCTCTAGCTACCGCCCCATATCGCTACTTAACTCGGATAGTAAAATCTTTGCCAAAATTCTGGCTACCAGGCTTAGCCCACTTATCCCCTCCCTTATCCACCCTTCGCAGGTGGGCTTTGTCCCGGGACACTTTAGCCATGACCACATTAGGTCTTTGATTAATATTATTCACCATGCCAAGACTCTCTCCATTCCCGCAGCTGAAGTCGCAGTGAACTTTGAAAAAGCCTTTGATTCCTTTGAATGGGTTTATTTGGAGAAGGTGTTGCAATGCTTTGGCTTTGGAACGCCCTTCGGGAACTGGGTGAGGGCATTATATCAAAAGCCCATGGCAAGGGTTAAGACCAAAGCAACTATATCTGATCCCTTCCAGTTAGGCAGAGGTACCCAACAAGGATGTCCCCTTCCCCCCCTTCTGTTTATTCTGACAGCCGATCCATTGGCAGCTGCTATCTGACAACACTCTGACATCCATGGGATTTCTATTGGGGTACATGCATATGTTACACTTATATATGCAAATGATCTTTTGGTCCTGACGAACAATGTCTCGGCTTCCCTCCCAGTGCTCCTCTCTCTCCTGGCAGATTTTGCATTAATATCTGGCCTGAAGGTGAATAATACCAAAACTGAATTGATCCCTCTCAGTGCAAGTTGCACTCAGGAGAAGGTCCCTCCTACTGGGCTCAAATGGGCCCCGGTCTCTCTAGTTTATCTGGGTATTCTTATCTCTGCAGACCTCTCCAAAATTTGGAATTTAAATGTAACCCCTTTATTGGCCAAACTCAAGACAGAGCTAGAGAGAGAGATGGAAGCTACTCCACCTCATCTTATCCAGCAAAATAGCAGCCCTAAAAATGATTTCAGCTCCTAAACTTCTACATCCTCTTTAGCATATCCCTCTGGCCCCTTCTTTGAAGTGGCTCCATTCCATTGATAAAGTGGTAGGGAACTTTATTTGGGAAAACAAAAAGCCTCGATACAGCAGGGCAAGCTTCATTCCCACTGGAAGACAGGTGGATGGTGCTTGCCGTGGCTAGAGGGCTATACATGGGCATACTCCATCTCTCAGTCTTTAAAATCGTTCTCTAACCTGTCTCCTGTTTGATCACAATGGCTTTATATGAAGCAGGCCACTGCTCAGGTACATAACCTTCCCCATTTTTCTTTACAATCCCCTTCCCAAGCAAGTGCAGGATCATCCCACTATTGCTCCAGCAGTCCAAATTTGGATCAAAGTACACAAGCAGATTAATGCTAATCCCATCCCCTTGCTCTATACCCCTATTTTCCATAATAAGCATATTTTGATAGAAAATCACCCCGTTTATTGGCCCCAATGGGAGTGTCTGGGCATTAGGGTCTTAACTGATGTTCTGGATGAAACAGGGCAACAGATTCAACCCTTTTCAGAGCTTTCTAAAGCTAAAGGCCTTGGCAAATCTGACTTTTGGAAATATCTCCAGTTGCGCAGCTCTCTGACTGAATTTCTCAAACGATACTCACCCCCCATGACTTCTTCTCAAAAGCTATCCACCTGGCTCAAGGTCGGCATGGGTCGGGCTAGCAAAATTTATGCAGATATTCGAGAAAGCCTTCCCTCACAGTTGATGGATTCAAAACAGAAATGGGAGAAAGCTCTGCAGGTGAGATTAGATGATGCTCAATGGGCTCTCTGTTGGAAGCTGGCACATTTGAGCTACCCAGATGCATGCAGCAGACTCATTCAGAACAAGCTCTTACATCATTGGTACCGAACACCTGCTGTTCTGTACCAAGCTAAAGTCTTGGATAACAAGCTCTGCTGGAGGTGCCAGGCCCAAACTGGAGACCTTCATCATGTTATATGGCAGTGCCCATTACTTGTCCCCTTCTGGCAGGCAGTGAATCAGCTCGCTACGCAAACTCTGGGTATTGTGACCCAGCTAGATCCTCAGGTCTGGATTTTGGGCTTACCTCCTGTAGGCTCTCATCTCAAAACCCATCAGATCTGCTGGCTAGCTCTACTTAGTATTTCGGCCAAGTGCCTTATTCTAAGCTGGTGGCGCTCAACTGAAATCCCCTCTCTCCTAGAACTTCAACATGCTCTTACACTCTTGGCATCGCTGGATCACGTGTCCCATGCTGTAGCCAATAGACTTGCAATATATATTGCTTGCTGGGCCCCCTTTCTTGAACACTTGAAGTCTAGGACAGGAGGGATAGGGTGAATTTCTGTGTAAGGTCCTCTTGGATCTCCTTTCTTATTGCTCCAGGGGTGTAGCCCCTATCAGGACCACAGTATATGCCAGCCATCACACTTGTTCAGTATACACAAGCATATAGTTTATTAGTATTTTTTAACAGCATTGTATGGTCACTCAATATTTGTGTAGCGTTAGCACCATTTTGGGCAGAGAATGAAGGAGGATTTCCCCCTCCTTCCTCGGCTATAAGCCTATAATGCTTTTTAGTGCATATAAGTGAATACTGGAAGTATATGGCTGTAATGCTGTTTTGTATTCTCTCTGCTACTGTTGCTTACAGTGTCTTGTCTGTGGATGTTGTCTGTAATGTGCTAAAACTACAATAAAAAGTACCAACTGAAAAAAAATGCCAATGTTGAAAATCTGGGGTGAAAATATTGCTAATTCGCAAAATTAGGAGTGTGCATAGCAGCTGCGACACGCACGCTTATAAAACAATCATTTTTGAGAGTTTTCCCACCAAATTTGCAACTTAGGCTTTTTGAGAGCCCACCTCATGAACACTGGCACTGTCGTTTCATTAATCGGTCCTGAAAGGTGATTCCATGCAGTGACTGCAAAATCACCTTTCTGGGCTGATTAACGCCATGGCAGTGATAGAATTCATGAGGAGGGGTCCCAAAAACCCCATGTTGAAAATTTGGTGGCAAAATTCCAAAAACTGCCTGAAATATGCAACAAAGTTGAAAAAAACATATTTATTCCATTATACAGCTTACCGGCATTTCTTCAGTGTGTAAATATCCCGCCCTGCAATGACAGTTCACGCCCTCATTGCAGTGAATAGTTCACGCTGCAATGACAAGGCGGCCCCTGATTGCAGCGGCTATTTTCTCACATCTTGGTGGCAATGTTACAAATGACTGTCACCGGCTGTGTCCCTCATTATTGGTGGACATCACATACGCCCCAAAATGCCGTGCAGTTATTGACCTCAACAGTGCCGCACCTCCAGAACCTACTTCAGCACCAAGCTGCCGCAATATGTTTCTTGTGCTGCGCACAAGCATACATAAAAATGACTGTGTTATGAGCATGTATTGCACACTTTCTATGCACACTCATAACTTCTTCAGTTTTTCATATTTTCACTCTAGACTTTCATAGTTGGCTTTTCTTCACACCTCCTCATCAATAGTACACCTGTCATTTTTCACATCCTGCCCGAAATGTGTTTTAGCATGTGGCACTAGATAGCACGATGCGTTTAATGAAATACCTTTGGCATTAAATAACAGAATGATACTGACACTGTTCATGAGGTGGGCTTCCAAAAAGCCCATGTTGGAAAATTTGGAGTAAAAATGACAACAAACACCCAGGGCATTAGGGTTTCCAAACCATAACACCCACCCTGTACAGACTGACATGCATCGGGGGGTGACTTGGGATCATCGGCTGTAATGCTCAGCCCATTCCACCCCCACCCTGCAGCCACTGACAGGCATTGAGGTGTGCCTTGGGGTCTTCAGCCCTAACGTTCACCCCATTCTCTTATACTGCACCCTTCTCAGCTTATTTCCTTTTAAAATGGGGTGAGCGTAAGGGCCGAAGACTTCAAGGCACACTGCAACACCTGTCGGTGTCTGCAGGGTGGGGTCAGGCAGAATGGCGTGACTGTTATAGCTGATGACCCAAAGGCACACCCCCAATGCCTGTCAGTTACTGCAGGGTGGGGGGGGTTGGTGTTACTTCAATACTTCACCGCCATTCCTATTATGCATCTCTCTAACTCCTGCACTACCAATGCCAATACCAGCAAGCAGATATTCAGCATTGACAAACGCTTGTTCTGTAGTTTTTTTCTCACTTTTCTTTTTCTTTTTGGCTGTGAAAGCTATAGTCACACCACTTATATAAAGTGTGTATGCTACCCACACTGTAGATTAGGACACTTCCCCGTTATTGTTTAGCTCAAAATAGTCCTCTGTTTTAGATTCTAGTTGCTTAACTAAATCTTTACCTGCAATAGGTTAGTATTGAGTCTCCACCTATGTGATTTCTGCCTTAAACTCCCCCATTCAATGTTTGTTGTGACCATAGCATGGTCCAAGATTATTATGTCCCCAATTTTGACTCCTATAATAGCACTGGTAATATTATTGGATAGAAAAACATAGTCCATTCTGCTATATGAATGGTGTCTGTTTGACATCTTTTTCTTAGGGATGCACCAGCCTCCAACTGTTGAATAGATTTAGATCCTCAAGTAGTTTTTTAGAGTGCTGTTCTGGCTGTAGTGTCAGTTTGAATGGGCCTGTGGGATGACCTTTCTAATACAGGATCCATAATTAAATTGTACTCCCCTTCCATGATAACCAGCAAAATTGGGGCTAGCACACATTCTGTAGAGTTGTCCTTATTTGACAGAGATCTGAAAAGAAGTGCATGAGGTATGATGTACAGTATGTAAATACAATATTAGTTTTTCTCCAACTTTATATGTAGTAAGTATATCTCCAGGAGGTCATGAATACAACTTCTACGAAAACGTTTGGGTAAATCTTGCCTCACTGAGACATAAAGAGGTGGCTGTGAAAGTCAGGAAGAAAAAGATAGCATTCCGGAAGTATAAGGAAACACAGAAGGAGCAGGACAGAGAACTGTACCAGTTAAGGCAGAAGGAAGCAGGGAAGGAAGTCAGAATAGCAAAGGCCCAAACTGAGGAAAAGATAGCCAACTCGGTTAAGAAGGGGGATAAAACCTTTTATAGGTACATCAGCGAGCGTAGAAAGACAAAGGGAGGGATAGTGAGGCTGAATAGAATGAACGGTGAGTGGGCAGAGGGGGACAGTGAAAAAGCAGGGATACTGAACAAAACTTTCTGCTCAGTATTCACAAAAGAGGAGGGGGAAGTGCCTAATCCAATTAACAGAAGCACTCTTGATAGGGGGGTCGATCCCAGTCCTTTCACAGAAGAAAGTGTTCTGCAAGAACTCCTAAAACTGAAGGTGGACAAAGCAATGGGGCCTGATGGAATTCACCCCAGAATTCTAAAAGAATTAAGGGGGGAACTAGTGAAACCACTGATACTCTTTCTAGTAAATCATGGGAGGATGGTGTGGTACCCGAGGACTGAAGGAAGGTGGATGTGATTTCCCCCTCACAAAAGTGGGACCAAGACAGAGGCAGGAAACCACAGACCTGTAAGTCTGACCTCTGTGGTAGGGAAAGTGATGGAGTCACTTCTGAAGGAAAGAATAGTTGAGTACCTAGAGGCCAGTGGGGCACAGGACCCAAGGCAGCATGGGTTCACAGTGGGAAGGTCATGTCAGACGAATCTAATAGATTTCTTTGACTGGGTGACCAAAGCAGTAGACCAGGGAGGGGCTGTGAACATGGCCTACCTAGACTTTAGCAAGGCATTTGACACAGTCCCACACAAAAGATTAATAGTCAAATTAACCAGCCTGGGAGTGGGTCCCAGGGTGGTAGTCTGGATAAACGTTGGCTGGACAACAGGACACAGAAAGTAATTGTAAAGGAGTCCACTCTGAAGAAGAGGGGTTAGTAGTGGGGTACCTCAGGGTTCAGTATTAGGTCCAGTCCTTTTAATGTCTTCATAAGTGACATTGCAGAGGACTGGAAGGAAAAGTATGCCTCTTTGCAGATGACACAAAGATCTGCAACAGGATTGATACACAAGGAGGCATGGAAAGGATGAGAAGGGACTTGGCAAGGCTGGAGGAATGGTCAGAAGTATGGCAGCTAGGATTCAATGCAAAGAAGTGCAAAATAATGCACCTAGGAAACAAGAACCCAGGCGAAGAATACACAATGGGGGAGAGGTAGTAACAACAACGAAAAAGGAAAGGGACCTGGGAGTAATCCTATCAGATGACCTTAAGGTTAGCGAGCAATGTGAGAAGGCAGTAGGGAGGGCTGGGGGTATACTGGGATGCATAAGGAGAGGCATCAGCAGCAGAAAACAGGAAGTTGTTATCCCTCTGTACAGACAGTTGGTGAGACCCCATCTGGAGTACTGTGCCCAGTTCTGGAGACCCCATCTCCGCAAGGACATAGACAGGATCGAGTCAGTCCAGAGGAGGGCAACTAAAATGGTACAGTGACTGCAAGAGAAGCCGTATGAGGAGAGACTAAAGGAGCTTAATATGTATACCTTTGAGGAAAGAAGGGAGAGGGGAGACATGATAGAAACTTTTAAGTACCTCAGTGGAATCAACAAAGTCCAAGAGGTAGCATCTTTCAGAAAAAGAGGCGTTAAGAACAGGGGACACAATTTAAAAGATAGAGGCGGTTCTGGGGCAATGTGAGATATTATTTCACAGAGGGTAGTGGATGCATGGAACAGCCTTCCTGAGGAGGTTGTGGGGTCTAAAACTGGGAGAATTCAAGAATGCATGGGACAGACATAAGGCAATTCTTGGGGGGGTAGGAAGAAATAGGCTGTTGATTAACTAGGATCTGCGGCCTATCCTGTAGGTAGAGAAATGGGCCAAGTGGTCCTTATCTGCCATCAAAGTCTGTTTCTGTGTTAAAAGGATTATTTTGAGGAACTGGAAAACTAAACGTGTTCCCACTTTAGGTGAATGGTTCAATCAAATGAGCTCATCAGTGAACAATGAGAGGATTAGCTACTTTGTTATGGATAGGTTAGAAGTTTTCCATAAAATATAGGACCCCTTTCTTAATCTCAGGTGAGCATGCAGTATTTTTTTTTTTTTTTGATTGTTTCCACCCCCCGTTCCACCGGCCATCTCTAACGTCCCCCCCTCGACATCCCCATGCATTTAACTCGCTCCCATGACTTACCCTTAGTGGCAGGGGTTGGGGAGCTACTTGACTCACCAGCACAAATCCAGCTTGGGAGGTGTCCTCTCTGGGTGGTGCAATGGAGGAGGGGGGAACAATCATCATCCTGCTGCAGCAGGAACCAATTTTTTATTTTTTTTTGTGTGGCTTGTAAGTGTGCAGTGATGCCCAGCATGTGTGTCTGCACGCTGTACGTTGGGCAGCTGCTCCAACTCTGTCCCCATGTTACTGGACATGGCATGCTGGCCCCCAGACACCGCTAGGGGTCAGGCAAGTGCCAATCCATGTCCCCACCCTTTCCTGGGAGAGGAGAGCTGTGCTCCGGATGCTCAATCCTCTCCCTCCCCGGCCGACCCCTGGCAACCCACTCGCACCACGAACATGGGTCGCTGAGGTGATGGGAGGTAAAGCAGCGATGCCTTAGCCCTCCATGCCACTGGTCCAGCTGTGAACATACATTGACTAGTATATATATTACTCCATATGATGCTAAGAATTTTATTGTATGGTTTGTAATTAGAATAAAATAGAGTGAATGTTAATACTGCTAAGTAGGGTATTATCTATAGTAAATGAATATTATATTTTTTTAACTTTTTTGATATTTTAATAATAGATAATTACAGAGCTTGGATTGCTCTGCAAGTTATGTAACATATTTTTAATCAAAATGAATAAAAAAAAATATAATGAAAAAAGAAAACAAAGGGACATACTATGAAGCTGGGGGGGGTTAGATTCAGGAGAAATGTGATGGTGTACTTCTTCACAGAAAGAGTGGTGGATTCCTGGAACAGCCTACCAGCAGAGGTGGTGGGTGAAAAAACAGTGGTGGGGTTCAAGAATGCATGAGATAAGTGCAAAGGAATCGTAGTGAAAGGAAGGGGGAAGAAAAAGCACTCTAGATTTGGCATAGTTTGATGGAATAGTGTAGGTAGGGAGAAACTGGCAGACTGGATGGTCCAAGTGGTCCTTCTCTGCCATCAAATTATATGTTTCTATGTCTACCCTCCTGCAGAGCTTGGAGTCCTCTACGAATAGGCAGATTTTACCCTGATTACATCTGTGATGTTACTTATGTAAGCAATAACACATGACTGGGTGTGGCTGTGCAGTTATTTGGGATTAATCAACACCCCGGGTGGGTTGTGAGGCTCAAGGTCGCAGGCTGAGTGTCCTCACAGCACTTGGGGTGTTGATTAATCCCCAATAACTGCACACCCTGGAGTAGGTTATTGCACTTATAATATGGGTTATGTTTAAACAACAACAAAAACCTAAAAAGGCGCTTTATTGCTGTTTAAACAGCAAGAAAGATGGTGTATCCTGCCGCCTTGCAAAATAGTCCCTAACATTACCATCTACTAGTAAACCTGGTTTCTAACTGGTGATATATTGGGAAACTGCAATACAGAAACAGACAGAAAACTGAAGCATGCTGAAACTGCAGTATACACACAGAGAGACAGACATCAAGCAAAACACCACTACACAGTGAGGGAAGGAACACTTCAGATTTTGAAGTGCTGACCCACTCTCTCTCTCTGTCCGGTGTTCACTTTCACTGACCAGAGATCGGGGCTACAGATGGGCACACAGCAAGGGAAGGGACACTGGAGCACTTCAGATTTAGAAGTCACGACCTGTTGTCTCTTGCTCTCTCTGCCACTCACTTTCACTGACCGGAGATCGACCTGCTCTCACTACCACTCAGTTTCACTGAAGACATATCGAAGCTGCACACATACACTAAGTGAGAGAGCCTGCTTACTACTTATTGTGTTCCATCCATTTTCTTACCAACACAGTAGCGGGACACAGGGGTGACACTACTGGTAACACTAAATGACATGTAGGGGGGAGAATGCAATCACACTAAGCAGAATGCCGTTGTTGTACCATGATGTGGTTACAGCAATGCCGGGAGTACAGTCAACGCAGGAATTAGGATGTGCCACTTGCAGTTAGTGACTTCAGCAGTCCTGTTTTTCCTCAGCCATGCATTAATAACACTACTGTACCACTCATCATGTGACACTGTCGATAGGGATGTAAGTTTGTCATGGCAGTCATACACATCATGGACTCCATGACGTTTGGTCTTTATTCAGGACTTCCATGACTTTCGCTATTGTCATCAAAACGTAGTAATGATGACAGTGCCACGATGTTTACTAATGTTTTGTTGAACAACCAATAGGTATTAAAACCTCGTCCATGACAAACTTGCATCCCTAACTATCGGCCCACAGCTGTTACAGTGACCACGATCATACAGGGTGCGTTTAACAATGACCACTGCTGCTAACTGTTGTTCACTCCGGAGCATGGAGGGGGGTGGGAGGACATGAACTCACACAGGATAGCACCAGAGGGACACAGGAGCATTCTTCCCTGTTGTGTTGCTGCACACATAAAGGAATGCCATCTTGCCAGTGTCACAGTGGGGGCTGCACTGATCCCTTGCTTTATGGAGGTCTGCGGGAAGGGTGGGTGGGAAGACACACAGCAGCCAGGGGAAAATTGCAGCAATATTGCAGCCACAGATCAGAATGAGCTGTGAGGCAAGCTGCTCGGTGTGTCTTTATGCTTCTCTGTGTGGCACGTATGCACTGGACACATAGTTGAAGCTGTCATTCTGTGGGGAACAGTATCACTTACGTAGACAAAGATTTACATGGCTCCCTTTCAGAAATGTGCTTATTAAGGAATAACGAGTACGGCTGTGCCCCTGATCTGGCAAGGGTACCTGAGCAGTACAAACTGTACAGTTAACAGAGATTAGTGTATGACCATGCAAAGGCAGTCCACTGGTGAGCTTATGCATTATATAAGAATATGTTAAACAACACTGAACCGAACACTGAGCCCACTGGTAAAACAGGTGCTGTCCCATGAAACAGTGTTGCACTGTGGTGTACTCATGGCTCCCGAAGAACTCTGGATAATTGTTAGGTGTTGTAACCTTTACTTTTCCATTTCTGCCATTTCCTGCTTGTAAAGATGTTCAGGCCATGGACAAACCATGGCTCACATCCTCTGATTGCCTTAGGCTTGCTGACTGGGATTGAAAGACTGTTAGTTTTTATTTTATTAATTGAATCTGGTTTTCCCTAATTGAGAGCTGAGGGAGTTTCATGTGTTAATTTAGTTTTAGTTTGCGTAATTTATTTTTTCCTTTTTACTTTATTTAATGAGCATAATTTAGTGAATTTTTTTGTTTTCTGTGAAGTGGTGTAATTTTATTGTGATTATTAAAATGTGTTGGAGGCCTGCCCCCACGGTCGTGCGCTATTCATATTCCACCCTTCATGCCCTCTGCACCTCTCCTCCCATTGCAGTTTGATATCTACCAGTGTTGTAGAGCAGTGGGTATTGCTTGTCGGGGAGGCGAGGTGTCGGGGAGGGGGGGTGCGAACAGTGGAGTGTGAATGAGCGGAGCCACCGTATTGGGGGTGTGAGATCCAGGAGATGCCCTGGGGCAGAATGGCACCCAGATTGTGGTTCTCCATGTCTGGTTTCTGTACCCAAAGGCATCACCAATTTTGGTGGACAGGTGGTCCAGACAGCCCTGGAAACCCATCCAGCTCATGCAGTGTTATGTAATGTCAGGTCCATTAAAAACAATACTGCAATTATTGCAGATCTTGTTGGTACAGTGGAACTGGCATGCATTACGAGACCTGGCTGGACAAGAACTCTGGCCCTGCATTGGAGGCTGCAACTCTGGCTGGGTACTTGGTTATTCACTGCCTGAGATTGGATTGCCGGGGGGGGGAAGGTGCAGTCTATTTTAAGGCTGAACTGGGCCTCACAAGTGTACCAATTGAGGAGACCCAATCATTTGAATGTACTGTGGTAGCAGGTATAGGTTGTAGGATCGCCATCATCTACCGTACACCCGGAGATGAGAAGTGGTTATTTCAGGAAGTGGCAGATTTTGTGATTGACATGGCTTTTGAGTCACCCAGGCTGATGGTCCTGGGTGACTTTAATGCCTGGGTCTATGACGAACTCTCACAATTTGGTCATCACTTCCTCCAGTTAATGTCATCTCTGGGCCTCACACAGATTGTTTCCACTGTTACCCATAAACACAGTCACTCTCTTGACTTGGTTTTCCTCCTGGGGGTTGAAGCCTCGGAAATGGGGGTGGAACCAGTTGGACGGCCTGACCCCTACACTGTGCATTTCAGTTTTTGCGCACCCTTTCATAAGCCTGCCCCAGTGGAGATGATCAGGTGCCACCCTTTACAAGATGTAAGCTCTGAAGGCCTGGCAGTGGAACTTAATCTATTGGTCTTTCCATTGGCACCAGTGACACAGAAGCCTTAGTTGTGGCCTATAATCAGGCCATAACTTAGGCCCTCCCTGGACGTCATTGCTCCTGTCCATGTTCATTCTCTCTCCTTTCACCCTCGGTCCACTTGGTTTGATGGATCTTTGAGGGAAATGTGGCAACAAGGACAAAGGTTAGAGCATTGCTGGCAGAGATCTGCCCTTGATGCCGATCACCTTAGTTTGATGGACCATTATCAAGCTTATCAAGACATTTTCCATACTTCTATAAAAAATATTGGGCCATATTTGAAACCTAGTCAGTTATACAACATTAATGTCTCGGTTATTTTTGCACTTCTCAAGTCTTTGAAGAAAACCACAAGCCCAGGACCTGATTATATCAGTGCTAGATTCCTAATTGAACTGCTGAGGTATTAGCAATCCCATTAGAAATAATATTTAACAAATCCATTTGTAAAGCAGAGATCCCTGCTGATTGGTTAACAGCATCCTTTACCCCAATCCACAAAAAAGGTAGCAAGTCTAATGTTCAGAATTATCGCCCCATTAGCCTCACATCAGTTGTCTGTAAAATCATGGAAAAGGTGATAAAATCGTTTCTTGAAAAAGAAATTATAGAACTCAATATCAATGATTCCTCACAGTTTGGATTTAGAACCGGTCATTCCTGTACTACGAACTTACTCTCTTTCAATAATAACATTAGCCTGAGCCTTGACAACAAACAACAGTTAAATGTTATTTTATTGGATTACAGTAAGGCCTTTGATAAAGTCCCACATGGTAACCTAATTAAAAAAAAAAAAAATGGAATCTTTGGGCTTCTTGTACCAACTTGTTAATTGGGTAAATGCATGGCTTACCAGTAGATCTCAAAAAGTTGTTTTAAAAAACTGTTTTTCTGATTTGGGTGTTGTTACCAGTGGGGTTCCACAGGGCTCAGTTTTGGGACCAGTTCTGTTTAATAATTATATTAGCGTTATGCAAATTTCTACTAAAAACTGGTTATCCAGACTTGCAGATGACTCAAAGCTCGGGGGGCCTGTAAATAATCAGATCGATTCCAACTCACTTAAATTAGATCTGCAGCAGGTTGAAGAATGGGCCATTGAAAACAAGATGGAATTTAACACAGATAAATGTGTGGTTATGCATTTTGGGAGTCACAACCCTAAAAATAAATATTACCTTAATAAAACGCTGTTGAAATCCTCTGATTTGGAAAGGGATCTGGGAATATTGGTCAGTTCCAAATTTACATCAACTGACCATTGTCTTAAAGTGGCTAAATTGACAAATGGATTACTTAAAACAAATTCTGCATTCATTTGTCACCAGAACCGAACAATGTATAATTAATCTTTATAGATCCTGTGTTAGACCTTTTATTGACTATGGGTCCCCCTTGTGGAGCTCCCATCTTAAATCAAATAATGACCGCTTGGAGAGAAAACGGAGGCATGTAACTAGAATGATTCCAAGACTAGCTAAGAAGTCTTATCAATCGAGATTAGCTGATACAGGACTACATTCTTTACATAATAGGAGAATAAGAGGGGATTTACTTTTAATTTACAAACTACATAATAATTTAGATCTCATGGAGAAATGTGGGATTACTCCAGACATCAGGCGAACTGTCCCTAGATGTCATAAAAAGCAACTATTTGTGCCTAAGGCAAGAACCAATCTTAGATATAACTTTTTTACAGTTAGAGTGCCCTGCCTCTGAAACAAACTTCCCCAGGAGCTGGTGAACTCTGCTAATATAGAAACAATTAAAAAGGGGCTTGACAAGTGGTTATCAGGGACTCTCTTTGAGTAAACAAATGCCCACATAGTGTAGGGGAAAATTTGGATGGGCCTCTGCCTTCTTTTTTCCAACTTAACCTAGTAAACCTAGTAAAGCTAGTAATCTGCAATCACCTATAAGAAGGCAAAGTTCCTGTCCAGGGAGATTGAGGCTGCTTGGAACCGACTAGCTCAGCTTTTTCGAACTGTGGACAGACTCTGCAACCCAGCCTGTCTACAGGTCCGAAGAGCATTTTCGCAAGCTGAGTGCCTGGAGCTTGCTAGATTCTTTGCAGCTAAGGTGGCCAACATCAGGGCAAAACTCCTACCGGCACACTCTGTCACTACGCTAGACTGGCATGTGAACATTGCGCCTTGGTTTTCCTGGAGTACCTTCAACCAATCTGAGCTCTGGGATATCATGAGGATTGTCCGGGGTATGTGCCCTACATGCTGTAGTTTGGATCTGGGTCCAACTACCCTGATTTTGGGTTCTAGTGACATTCTTGGCCTAATCCTAGCACTGATATTCTGGTGCTCCCTGGAAACATGTGAGTTTCCTAGCTCCCTGAAGGAGGCAGTGGTGACACCCCTCCTGAAGAAAACATCCTTGGACCCAGACTGCCATACAAACTACAGACCAATCTTGAACCTCCCCTTTATGGGGAAGTTGATCGAGAAAGTAGTTGCTATACAACTGGAGGACCATTTGACCATCCATGATGTCTACGAGCCTCTCTAGTCTGGTTTTTGAAAGAAGCATAGTACTGAGATGGTGCTGGTTCGGGTACTCAATGATCTCCTGATGGCTAGAGATCAGAAGAATTGCTCCATCTTGGTCCTTCTTAATCTCTCTTCAGCATTTGATACTGTGGACCATGGGGTCCTGCTCGATCGTTTGAGGTTCATCTGTGGCATGTCAGGTACATTCCTCGGGTGGTTTTCATCTTTCCTCAATGGAAGAACTCAAAGGGTGGTATCGGGGATTTATTCCTCTGACCCAGTCCCTTTGTCATGTGGGATTCCTCAGGTATCGGTGTTGTCCCCCGTGTTGTTTGCAGTGTACATGCTACCCCTTGGAGACATTGTAAGAAGGTGTGGGCTTAGGTTTCATTGCTATGCCAATGATACCCAGCTCTTCCTTTCTTTTGCGCCTGATCAGAATAGAGCTCTCTCAGCATTTAATAACTGTCTTGCAGAAATCCAGAAGTGGATAGATTTGAGCTGGTTGAAGCTGAACTCAGTAAAGATTGAGGTGTTGGTGGTGGATCCGGGTCACCGGATAGAGGGGTAGGGGAGGAGTCACCCTTGGGACGTTTTCTTGGGGGCCTCCCACTCTTGACCTCTGAATGGGTGTGAAACCTAGGGGTAATTTTTGATGAGGGCTTGACACTGTGTTCGCAGGTGTCCGCCGTCATCAAATCCTCTTTTTATCACCTGAGGAATATCTCCAGAATTAAGCATCTAGATCTATCCAGTGACCTTCCTGCGCTGGTCCATGCCTTTGTGTTCTCTCACCTAGATTTTTGCAATGTCCTTTACCTAGGGCTCTCGGGGGTGGATATTCACCACCTGCAGCTGGTACAGAACGCAGCGGCCTGATTATTGATGGGGACCTCTCGGTCCTGTCATATTTTGCCGATGCTGCGGAACTGCACTGGCTGCCGGTACAGTGGTGAATCACCTTCAGAATTGGACTTCTGACTTATAAAGCCCTACACAGACAGGGCCCGGACTACCTGAAAGAGCTTCTGGTCCCTTACTGTCCTGGGTGATCACTTCACTTGACTGACGTGAGGTTGCTAGAGATTCCAAGAGTTTGTCTAAAATCTTCTGGTGCCCGTGCATTTATACATGTGGCCCCTACCCTTTGAAATTCTCTACCTTGTCAGATATGTGAGTGCCCAACCATGGAGGGATTTAAACAGGCTCTCAAAACTGTTTTTTGGAACCGTGCTTTTTGGGATTCATTTTATATTTCTGACTGTTTACAAATATTTTAGCCTATTTATAACTGATGTAATTTTATGTTGAAGTTGTTTTAATCTTGTGTAAGGCATCTTGGTATTTAAAGGTGCCATAGAAATAAAACTAAATTGAATTGAATTGAATTCCCTGGCTGCACAACTTACATGAGTCTGAAGGATAGCTGCTTGTTAGCTGTAACAGTTATCAAGTCAGGAAAGCAGTTAATAATGCAGATGCCCTATCAGGAGGCCAACATCAAGTACCACAGTGCCAGGAGAGGCCCTGGCCCTGTGATGTGCTGAAAACCTGGTCCCTGCCAATATGGAAGAGGACACAGAATGGTCAAGCTTGCTGAACCATCAACAGGAAGATCCAGTTGTGTTGGTCACCAGACTGATATTCTTGTTGGAGTATGGACTACATTCCCCAAAGAGTCCCGATATAACCCCAAACTTTGCAGGTACCAAGCAGTGTGTCCTTATCTCCCTGCAGAACAAGGGCTTTTAGTGATGAAGGCTGAATGTAAGGAGGCAGGCCTGATCACAAACTCATTATAGTCCCTAAGAGGGTGGTTGCAGAGGTCCTGTAAATAACACCACCACTGGGGGACACTTGAAGGGTGGAGAAGCTCATACAGAAAGTGCAAGCTAGGTACTACTGGCCAAGGTAAAGGTTCTCCCACTTTTCAAGAGAGGGATGGCACAGCTAGTACCCACTTCTCATACTACAGATTGCTTTACCATGAGATCTCCACCTCATCTGCCCTCTTCCAGTACAGTCCAGCCTTTATAGGCCCTGCTCACAGTATGTCTCAATTTTTGCCTCGGGCTGTCAACTCCAGCAACTCCTCCACCAACAGCCTTGCCTTGCCACCCCCTCATAGCACTTATCCCCTATTTTACCTCTGCTCCCACGACCCCTCCTCCTTCCCCGCCACCTACCCCCTCTCTCCAGCACTTCTCCTGGTGATGTCTGACAATTCCTCCAGCTGCTACTGCCCCCATCTTGCCATCCTGTTCCTCCTCCATTGTTCTTTACCCCTCTCCTAGTTGATGCTGCCTCAGGCCACTCTATGTACTGAGCTCTCTAATTTGTTGCCTCCTCCCTTAATTAATAACTGTATAATGTACTGTTTACCTGCAATGTTGTTATTTCTGTTGTATCCCATGTATTGTACTTCAACTGACATGGAACCTTTGTAAAAGAGCCTTGGCTCAAAGGTATTTGTAATCCTAGAACTAAATAAAAAAAAAAAAAAATCTGACAGCCCACAAGACACAGAGAAGACACCAGAATTAGATGCCCCACCTTTTGCCAGAAGCCTCCTGGAGTCCCTTCCCCTGTGAGGTTTCACCCGAGCAGGTCCATTACACACTGGTACTAACTCAGGAAGACACAACAGGGTATTGGTTGTTTGGGGGTAATGCCCTCCCAGCTGCACAGTGAGGCACAAGGTGCTTGGGCAGAGTGCCATCAGCTTCTGAATGTGCATTAATCCCAGACAGCTGATGCTCCGGAGTGTCTTATTACACTTCTAAATATGTTCCCTTATAAAAAAGGTAAGACACTTAAGAATTTAAATAATGTACAAAAATGTAAAATGTTACTGTGTTTTTATTACATTTTAGTTTTTAAATAAAAGGAATATATTGTGTTCTGCATTTGTGGCACTTTGTGGCTGCATGTGCCAATGGGTGCTTTGACATTATTTACAGTAATAGTATCACATGGCAGTTGTAACCTGTTGCCTTTAGTTTCATGTATTTTTTTTTAAACGTTCCTATCCTTGAGAAGGAGCGGCACATTGAGATGTGTAAGGATGACCAGTCATTGCTTACAGTGCCTGTTAAAACTTGTGTTAAATGGAAAAAAGTGTACATTTTATATACTGAAGTAGTGAGAGCAAGCAGGAAGAATTGGAGGCACTGAGACAGTTGATGAAAGACAGAGCAGGAGCTGAAGTTATGAGGAGTCAATGGGACTGCTATTAACAGAATACAGCTTTCGGTAACACGTTCAATGCAATTTATAGCTGATCTTGATTCTGCAATATTGTATAACTAAAAAACTGTAAACTTTAGCTGCCATTCTATGTCTATATGTATTAAGTGTTTGTTTTTTTCTGACGTGGAGCCTTTGTAAATGAATCCCTGACTCAAAGGTTGCAATCCTAAAGTCTATTAAATAAATAAATTAAATTAAATTTTAAAGAATAGAAGGTTGCAGGTGGTGGCTGCTAGAGTCGGCAAGGAGGTGGTAAGGATGCTTTTAGAAATATAGCTGTTAGGAGGTCTGTGGTGGTGGTCTCGGGGGGGCACTTGTATGATGGAGGCTCTGGAAATTCATATCCAATGGCTGTAGAGTGGATAAATTCATGAGGGTGGATTGCAGACCTGTAAAACTATTTTGCCAAAAAAGAAAGGTGATTAGATTACTTCAATCGTATTTACAAATTAGGTGATTACAACATGGGGTGCGGATGGGGAGTTAGTGCATTACACTGTAAGAAAATGTTGTTTTGGAAGCTATGGCTTGTTAGGAATGGTAATATATTTCACCTTACAAAAATGGCTGCCAAAAATATTTTTTTCTCAGACATTTCTGTGAAACATGGAAAATTAGGAAATGCTGGTGTGCTGCTTTCAAGATTCCAGAAGGGTTCTCAGTTTGGTGGTTCTTTTCATGTAAGGCACTATAGGTTCTAAACCCTCTTCGCCAGTAAGGAAGCAGGAAATTTCCTGCCCATTTTATAAATGGGGCACAGTCAGTTTTTCAGTAACCGCTGCAGAGAAGCAGCAGATACAGCAACAGTCCAGCACATTCAAGTACCAAGACTACTGGTAACATAGTATAACTGTTACTTAGCGGTTTCAAGAAGCACTTACTTGATTCCTGAACCAGTGAGTTAAGAAGAAGTGAGGTTGAGAGGAAGAGGACACTACTAGGGCACTAGGTGTTTGGCAGGAAGTTCCAGGCAGCTGGTATGGCAAATGAGACATAGTTACTTTTTCCTCCTAGAACTGCAAGCTTATGGCCAGGAGCAGACCTTAGCACAGAATGAGTGGCCGTTATTGCAAGTAGGTTGCCCAGGTAAGGCGTGATAGCGTCCTTTACGTGTCTGTGTCCAAGCAGTAGTTGGTATAGGCATCTTTGTTCAGTTAGCATAGTTCCTCAGGAAAAGTGGTGTAAACAGAGACAGTGTGTTTTACTGGACATCAGGTTTGTGCAGTAGGACTTTGACAGCCTGCCCATATAGTATGATATGGTCAATAGTCACATGTGCAATTACTGCTGCATATTAAACAACTCATTATTCAGTTGTGTATAACATCTGTTGCACAACTTGTTGGAATACAGATTTTGTACCATTCTATTCCATACACTCTAATTGTAATATGCAGATTAAGTATGCAAGCCTATTAATCCACTAATATATTAATGCAGTACTTTCATGTTCCATAACATATATATTGTGATAGAATATAACAATTGATAAAGTTTAATGCGTGTTCCATTACTTCAGTCTGACTGCTTGAAACAAAGCTCAAACTAGCCTCAGACTTAAAACCTAATAACTCTAAATAGCTTCAAAAAATGAGCCTTCAGCAAATTGTGACTCCTGCCTATGTCATTGACCACATGATCAGTACTCCACCCTTATTTTTTCCCTAACCCACTTAACCACACACGACACACAGACTCCTCATTTTCTTGGATGGCTTAGCATCCGATGGTCTCCCTAGGGAATTATACCTACCCCATCCCCTTGCCTTCTCCTAACTGTCCACACCTCCTTCTCCTCTTCTCTCCCTGTATGCCCTTCATCCTAACTGGCCCCTTCACACATCTGCCTTCCTTTCTCCCTCTTTTGCTCAAATGCCTCACTTTCCCAGGCTATGATTAGTTTTTTTTCTATGTCTATTTAGAACATGTGCACTTTTCTCAAGTTACCTGATGCCAAGACTTATTGTAAGTATTGAAACTGCTCAGATATTGCCCAACCCCATAACGATCCTACCTACTGAACACCCTGTATTTGACAATATCTGTTTTATCTGATTAGTGTAAATTGTGATGTTTGTGCTGCCTAATGCATATTCTGTATTGTGAGATACCTTCAATAGTTAACTAGTTGTACTTTCTATTTTACTATCTTGCCTGTTCAAGAACTCATTGTAAATGAGATGGCTCAATGGAGTTATTTACTTCAATAAAATTGATTAATTGATTGATATAGGTGTCCCCATAGTTGAAGATAAGAATAATCATGGAGTTTACTATTTTCCAGCTTGCTGACTATAGAGGCAATCTTTATTTTTAAACGGAAAACAGATTCTGGATCTTACTTTACTAATTGTTTTATTAATATGGGTCTCCAACTTTAAGCAGGAATCCAGCCAGCTACTTACAGGTATTAGCAGGATGGTAATGACAGCCAGATATACCATCCAGACTGGTCAGAGTCTGATTTGTTTTCTAAGGATTGTTGGGGAACCAAAGACCATAAACTAGTTCTGTTTAGCATTAAGGACTTGCTGTAAGAAGTGTTGAGTCCTGACAAAGTCATTCTGTAGGCTGTGTTTGATGCCACCCATGACTAGAGCGCTGCAGTACACAATAGTGCAGTCTGTGTATAAATGAACTTTTCATTGTACAGGTCATTATCTAGATCATTAATATGTATCAAAAGTAACCGGGGCTCCAGAATGTTTATCTTCAAAATTAATCTGATGGATGCTGTTTTGTATGAAGTGTAAACTATTTTAAACTTTATGCTTTCAATTTAAAAACCCATTTTAACATCATTTTCACTATCTTTTCCAGGCAGTGTGCTGGGTTTGTTATCAAAAGGTTTGCAAAGACGCTGGAGTTGCTAATAAGTGAAGCTGTAGTCACACACAAGAGAGATAATGGTGTTGGAGGTAAGATTAGAAATACAAATTCCAAAATTAGGGATGCCATGGTAGAGTACTTTAATGGCATAGTAACCATCATGTTATCATAATGCAGAAAGTATTACAGAAGTAAAATTTTTTTTGTACCAAAAGGAGTTTCTTCAAACTTGTGCATCAGAAATAGTTGGACAATTAAGGAATGCTCCCCCCCCCCCAAGATTAGCTGAAGGGTCTGAAAACCATTGAATACCATGAACCACAGTTATCACAGTGTTGTAAATTTCCCACAGTATCCATTATGTGACTTATGTCACTGTTTGACTGTGATATACTGTGTAAGTGTGGTTGTGTGACATTTCTTCATGTTGCTAGCCTTGCTTGCAGAGCAGAAAGCAGCTAACTAAAAGAAGCTACATTTTCTTATTGATTTAACACTTGTGTCTCGGCAGGAGTCAGTGTCTGTCCGGACTGAGTGGGACAGATGCTTTGTTGGAAGGAGAAGGGGTCTTATTGGGGTTAAAAAAAAAAAAGAAAGAAAAGAAAGACAGTCGGTGTGTGTCCTGTGCTGTGAAGGGGTACTGTATCAACTTACTTTGCTGAACCAGTGGGGGGAGAGAGAGGGCTGAGTTGGGGGTGTGGCTTGGACACTGTAGGGGCAGGTGACTCAGGTTGCAGCTTCCTGTTGCTAGCCTTGCTTGTAGATCAGAAAGCAGCTAACTAAAAGAAGCTGCATTTGCATTTATGCGTGTCTACTGCGCCCGCTGGGCATGCTGAAACTGCTGGCATTAGACAAATTTGGATAAGATAATTTTAGCATATCCTCTACTTAGTAAATATACACCTTTAATAATGGAAAAAGAACTTAGTAAGTGTATGCAATGTTTGATGTATAGTGATGGAAAGTATGGGAGCGAGTATGTACAGTATGTGCTAATTGCCATCTGATTACTACTCTTGAAGCAGAGATAGCATTTCTGCTTAATATTAAACCAGTTTACTGATATTAGGAATTGAAAGTTACATTGATCTTATGGATGAACAACTTCATTCTAATGAACAATTTCCTTCACATTTAGGTAGCATTTCTACGCCTCCTGATGAGGAGACCGTTGTAACGACAAGTACTAGTATACCTGTTGCCTCTGCCCCCTCTTATAAGGTGGATGATTATCCACCCTCTTCTCATGATAATAATGATTGGACCATTGTCACAAAGCCTCATAAAAAAAAAAATAAATAAAATAAAAAAAAAAAAAAAAAAGGAGGGGCAGTCAAATACACAATAGTGCCCCTATTGAAACTCGTAATAGGTTTGAGCAATTGACTGTATCAAATAATGAAGTGCTACATGATTTATCCTGTGCATCACCCTCTGTTGATAATATTGGTTCAAAAACACTTTTCAATCAGGAGTTAATGCCCATGAATACTTGTCCTAGTAAGTCTCAAGCTACCAAATCAATACCTATTAAATTAATTGCTCCAGAATGTGTTAAACAATCACCTGTTTCTGATTCTTGTACCCCTACTGTCTCAAAACAAGTGTTATTCCTGGGAGATTCAATCATTAAGCACATTGACAGGGCAATATGCAATAGTGACAAGAGCAACCACACTTGTTCTAGCTTCCATGGGGCCAGGGTATCTGACATTACCTCCATGATGCCTAAAATTTTACAAAATGCGGGGGAAAATCCACTGGTTATCATACATGCCAGTGTTAATGATATAAACAACACCCCATTTAATCAGTTACAACAGGACTATGTGGCATTATGTAACCTGTTACTCGATAGGAGATGCTGTGTATGTATATCTGAAATTCTAGCTGTCCTGAGAGCAACATCTACCATGACACAGAAAATCGAAGCCCTAAATGAATGTCTGAGAAAGTGATGTTTTGAGCAGATATACCCGGTATTACCCACTGGGAATCATTTTCAGATTATTCTTCCTTGTTTTGCTGGGATGGTTTACATCTCAGTCATAGAGTAGTACACTTATGGGGAAAAGTATCACTAAAATCATAAATCATTTTTAAACTAAAACAATGGGGAGAATGGTATATTCCCAAGTCTCTGAATACTTACCAAAATATTATTACAACTAAATGTAAATTCCTAGCTTTGAATGCAAGATCTTTAAACCAACTCAAATTAGCAGAGCTCGAAGCCAAATGTAAAACTTTAAATATAGGTGTGGTGGGAGTAACTGAAACTTGGTGGGACGCATCCTCAATTTGGTCCCGAGAAATTCCAGGTTATAAGTTATATCATAAAAACAGATTAGATAAGCAAGGTGGTGGAGTTTGTATGTACATCCAAAATTATATTCCTTCTTTTGAAGTGTGTTCTCCCTTTCCTTTGGAAAGTGAATGGGTTAAAATCTTATTGAAGGAGCAATCCTATATAACTATTGGTAACATCTATCGAACTCCATCTGCAAATTCAGATTACACAACTGATATGTTTAAAGAAATTACACATTTTTCAGAATCTCAAGATACTGTAATATTTGGTGACTTTAACCTCTCTCATATTAACTGGGACTCATTCTCAGGACAGTCCTATGCCGAGAAAGGACTAATAGATGTGGTAGTTAGTACTGGATTACAATAACTTGTTACTGAACCCACTCGAGGTCCTAATATTTTGGATTTATTATTTACTAACATAGAGCAACAAATTAGCAATTTACAAATTTGGGATCCACTTGGGACCAGTGATCATTCATCTATTCTTTTTTTTAAATTCAACAGTTTAAAACTACACAAAGGAAGTTATACTATACAAAAAATTATAACAAAGCAAATTTTTCTAAAATCAATGAATACTTACAAAACATAAACTGGGAATCTAATCTTCTTAATTGTACAACACAACAAGCTTGGGATTTTTTTTAAACATTGTACATTATTTGGAAAATTCATTTATTCCATCTAAGAGAAAATTTAATAATAGGAAAAATTCCCTTTGGTTCAGCAAGACAATTAAAAATCAGATTAAAATAAAAATTAAACTTTTTAGGAAACTTAATAGTTCTGTTCCATTTAAAACTACTCTATTACATAAATACAGACTATCTGTGAAAAACTTAAAAAAATTTGATTAAACTGGCAAAAAATAAGCTAGAATTTAAACTAGCTCACACAAAAGACTGTCACACATCTCTTTTCTCCTATATAAATAGTAAACAAGGTGCACCAAGGACCACTGATCCCATTATAACCAATGGCTTTTCTCTATCTGACATAGAAACCTCAAATCTCTTTAATAAGTAATTTTGTTCTGTCTTCTCTCAAAAATCACCTATTAGTACATTTAAAGTTCACTATGTAGATTATCATAGGTTCTATCCAACTGACATTATACAGGCTATCAAAAAACTAAAAAAAAAATACTAGTCTGGGCCAGACGGTATTCATCCATGGTTTCTGATCGAAACCTCTATAAATATTTCTGTACCATTGTCAATTATTTTCAATAAATCCTTACAGGAAAGCATTGTACCAAATGATTGGCATTCAGCAATAGTTTCTCCCATATTTAAAAAAAAAAAAAAGCAATAGAGGTTCTGTTAAAAATTATCATCCAATTAGCCTGACCTCAGTGGCTGGTAAATTAATAGAATGAGTAATGAAGTCTCTAATAGATCAAGATTGTAAAAAATTAGGAATTTATGATTCAAATCAGCATGGGTTTACTCCCAAGTATTCCTGCACCACCAATCTGATATCTTTTTACAACAATATAAGTACTCTACTAGATGTGGGTGTCCCTACTGATGTAATTCTTTTGGACTTTAGCAGAGCTTTCAATAAAGTCTCACATGAAAAACTCATTACTAAAATGCACAATCTAGGTTTGCCACCTGATATTTTCAACGGGACTTTAAACTGGTTGACAAATTGTTCTCAGAGTCAGAATTAATGATATCTTGTCTGATTCGGGTAGTGTGACAAGTGGTGTACCACAGGGGTCTGTCTTGGGACCAACATTGTTTAACCTCTTTATCAGTGATTTACAAATGGGGCCAAATTCACAGTTAAACTTGCAGATGATACTAAATTGGGGGAAGGGGAAAGGTTAATAATCAAGAAAATATTTCTGCATTAAAGAAGGATTTGGAAAAATTAACACTTTGGGCAAATGAAAATCATATGCAGTTTAATCAAGACAAATGTTTAGTAGTGCATTTCGGTGTAGATAATCCAAAAATGATATATCATATAAACGGACTACCGCTTCACTCATCAAACTGTGAAAAAGATTTAGGGATATATGTTAATAATAAACTTACATCAAATGATCACTGTGTTAGAACTGCTTGCATGACCAACAGAATTTTGAGGCAAATAAAACACGCTTTTGTTAATCACACTGAACAATGCCTTATTCCATTGTATAGGGCATACATTAGACCGTATCTAGACTATGGCTCCCCTTTCTGGAATCCGAACCAAAAAAAAGACGTAGCAATTATTGAACAGGTTGAAAGGAGAGTAACTAGAATGATTCCAGGATTAACAAACTTGGATTATCAGAACAGATTAAAAGCTACTGGTCACTTCTCTCTTCAAACTAGAACATTAAGAGGTGATATACTTATGGTTTTTAATTTAATAAATTCACCAGATCTAATGGAAAAATGTGGTCTAACACTTTCCAAAAGGAGACATGTTCCGAAACTGCATAACAAACAGCTTGAAGTAAAAACTTTTATAAAACCAGCAAAAGGGGAAACTTTTTTCCAATAAGAGCATCCATTGTATGGAACACCTTGTTGCAAGAATTGATAGAGGCAACTAGTGCCACTGTCTTTAAAAACAAATTAGATATTTAGTTGAGGGATAATAGATAAATAATGTCCCACATAGTGTAGGGAACAGTCTCGATGGGCTCTGGCCTTCTTCTGTTCTTTAATACCAAGTAATACCAAGTAATATCAGGTAATGTAGGCAGACTGATGGGACTGGAACAGCCTTTGCTACATGGGGAGAATATTGTGTAAGATTTTATGAGGAGATCATGACAGAAAGGATTGTTTGGAGGACATGATGGAAACTTCTTCTGGGGAAGAGGGTGAGCTTTGCTGTCATATAATGGGCTGGGATATCAAAGCCCACAGATATGCAATACATTTGATGAAAGTGTTAACATTCCCCAAGACATTTCATGTGGGGGTCTTATAGACATTAGGGATGGATAGACCAGTCCGCTGAGTCTCGGGCCCCCCACCTCAGATTCTATGATGTCTGGTGGACCTGGCTAGATCCAAACTCTGCCATAAAGTGTATTGGGTCCATCAAAATCCCCTCTCATCTGCAAAGAAAAATCCTGTCCCTGTAAATTCCAATGAAAGTGCCTTTATAATGGAAATCAAAAGATTATTTCATATTTTAATTCAGTCTGGTTGATTTCTCAGATTCCCACAGCACTTCAAGTGCGCATGCCTAAGCTGCTGCAGCATGTGGGAACAGAAATCAGCTGGCAGAAGAGCGCAAATGAGTCATGAGTCCCAAGTGGTCTGTCAATCAATCAGTCGGTCAGTTGGTCAAGCAGAAATAGTCAGCCAGCCAGCCAAGGGAACAGATTTTAGCCAGCAATGACTTCAGACAAATAGGCTAGAGGTTGATGAGTGGCTCAAGAAGCAGGCAAGCAGTTGATGGAAGCAGCATCACAACGGACCAGGACCAGCCTGCCCAGAAGATAAAGCTTTGTTTCCCAAGGTTACAAAAAGTGCTGTTTGTGGGCATCACATGCTGCAATTAATTATGTGTTGTGGGGTGCTGGGGGACAGAGGTGGAACCACTTATGTGCACTGCAATAGAGTTCGAGATGTATACTGGATTGAGGTTGAATAGGGACAGTTGGCACTGCAGGCAGCAGTCAGTGGCCAGGACTGGGCTAGGCCAGAATGTTAAAATAACTAGGGCAGAGAAGGGAGATCAAATGTGAGAACTAGTTCAGGTGTGGGCAGAAATTGTAAATATAGTACAGGGAAGGGCAGAAATGGGAAATCCTGGGCAGAACGTGGACACAAATGGGAAATCCTGGGAAGACTGTGGACACAAATGGGAAATTCTGGGAAGACTGTGGATACAAATGGTAAATCCTGGGCAGACCATGGACACAAATGGGAAATCCTGGGCAGAAAGGGAGCACAAATGGGAACTCCTGGGCAGGGTGGGAGCACAAATAGGAAATCCTCAGCACAGGGGGTACACAAATGGGGAATTTCTGGGCAGGGTGGGAGCACAAATGGGAAATCCTTGGCAGAGAGTGGGCACAAATGGGAACTCCTGGGCAGGATGGGAGCACAAACAGGAAATCCTGGCCAGGGAAGTTGGCAGAAATGAGGAAATCCTGGGCATGCAAGGGTAGAAATGGGAAATCCTGGTTTGGAAAGTGGGAAGAAATGGGAAACCCTGGGTGGAAGGGTAGAAATGTGAAATCCTGGGCATGGAGGGGGCACAAATAAGAAACCTGGAGCAGGGAAGAGGCAGAAATCTGAAAACTGGCACAGAGGGGCAAAAATGTAAGGCGTGGATCTGGGAGGAGACAGATATGTGCATACAGGGGCAGGAAGGTGGTTGGAGATGTGCTTAATCACACCCCAATCAGAAGTTAAGGGAAATGACAACAAGGAAATAATACTTGAGACAGCAGAAAAGCGGCAAAACGCAGACCAACACACACATGTTCCAAAGTCTTCATTGTTTGAAATATTGTATTGCATTTTGTGATTGTTTTCTCATTTCCTAAAGGTTCTGATTTGAAACAGAACAAATCAGGATTTAGACCTGGATCCTGGTCTTGATAATAAGGGTCAGGACCTTTTCTTGTCTGCCCATCCCTAATAGACATTGTGATTGTTAGGGGATGCAGAATTACCCCCTTCAGTCATGAATGACAGAAAGCATTTGACTTGCATCTAGCATGTCCAGTGTTTGAAATGCCCTTGAGCCCACTTGCAGTTCAGCAGGGTGTTGTGACTTTCAGGCAGGGGGTTGTACATAGAGGGGATATGAAAAGGCCTGAGTAAAAATATGCAGTTTAAGTGTGAGGAAGCAAGACTCCAACCCAAGAGTTGTGGAGCCATAAATGACTTTAAAAAAAGTCTTGCCTCCTCTTATGTGATGGTAAACTGCATATTTTGAGCCAGGCAATCATATCTTTGGTTTACACATCAGTTTACTAGTTATAACATTTTAAACCGGCTATCTGTATGAAGAGGTAAGTATTTCTCTTTTATTAAAACTGCTGTCTTCAGTGCTGCATAGAGCTATTGTGATGTCATCAGCATTGTGAAAACTGCTTTGTGATTGGTTTAGTAGTCTTTTGTGCTGTTCCTAAACATTAAGGTACTGTAATATTAGTGATGCATACCCAACATGTAAGCTGAGACATGATTTTGTTGTTGGGTGTTAAGGTATCATGTCTGTAGAAACAACACAGAAACAAATTGTGTTGGCAGAGAAAGATCCAGAGGCCCATTTCCCTGCCTAGCTGGCCTAATACTGGGCAAGACTTAAAGATTTGATAGCCCTTGTGGCTGATCATCACACCCAGGTATCCCCGCCCCTCTTCTGCCTGTAAGTTCCACTATTTCCATATATCTGTCCGACTCATGTGTAAACCCTGTCACAGTCTTGGTTTCCCAGAGGGACTCTTGGTAGAGATGGACTTATCTGGTGTGAGCTATTCTTGTGCAGTGGGATTGAATGAGGCGGTGGCAGCATATAATATTGCTGTTACCAAGGCATTCGATATCATTGCTCCAATCCGTATATGACCCAGGGCTTCTCTCTTGAGAACCCCTTGGTTTGATGGAGTTCTCAAGGAGATGAAGACCATGGGTTGGAAGTTGGAGCCTTGCTGGAGGAGAACCAGGGCTGTGGATGACAAACTGGCTTTGAGAGTTCATTATGGTGACTACTATTAGGCCTTTCTCCAATCTTCCATTCTTCTGAAAGGTGCTGGAGAAAGTGGTGGCACTGCAGCTCGAGGCCCACCTGGTGGCCTTTCACATTTATGAGCCACTCCAGTCTGGTCTTAAGAGAAAGGACAGCACTGAGTCAGTATTAGTCAGGGTGCAGAATGATCTCCTTAGGGCGAGAGAGAGAGAGAGAGAGGACAGCAGTTAATTTTCATTCTCCTTGACCTGTCTTCAGCGTTTGATACCATAGACCACATGGTGGTGTTGGATCGCCTAAGAGAGCGCTATGGACTCAATGGCATGATCATCAGCTGATTTGAGTCCTCTCTGACAGGCAAGAAGCAACGGGTAGTTATGGAAAATGTTTTCTCCTGCCTGGCCCCTGACCTATGGTGCGCCTCAAGAGTCAATCCTGTCACTCATATTGTTTGCAGTGTACATGCTGCCCCTAGGTGATATCTTTAGGCATTATGGTTTGGGTTTTCACTGCTATGCCGATGATACCCAACTGTATATGTCCTTTGCCCCTGAAACATAGGATGCTGTGGAGGTGCTAAATAACTCCTTATCTGAAATCCAGACTTGGATGTCCTCTATCTGGCTGGGGCTCAACCCGGACTTATGGAAGTACTAATGATTGAGTCGGGTTGCCGGCGGGATGCAGCTGCCTGCAGAGCAGGAACTGGGTTTTTCCTGGACATGACTGCTGTGGAGTCAGCCACTATGGTGAGCAATCTGGGCATCATTTTTGACAATGGCTTGACACTAGAACATCAGGTGTCTACTGTCGTCTGGAGTGGTTTTTGCCACTTATGGAATAACACCCAGATTAAACCCCCTAATTCTGCTGGAGGATCTACCATCATCGGTGCATGCCTTCATTATGTCTAGGCTTGATTACTGTAATGCTCTGTACTTCTGGGTCAGTGGAGGAAACCTACGGCAGCTGTAGCTAGTGCAGAACACTGCAGCCAGGTTATTGATGGGACTTTCCAGGTCCACTCATATAATCCCAGTTTTGTGCAGACTGCATTGGCTACTGTCAGACTGAGGATTGTCTTTAACTTGGGCTTGCTCACCTATAAGGCCCTTTATGGCTTGGGTCTGGGCTACCTGACTGACCTCCTAACACCAGCCTGCCCAGTGCGCTCACTCCCATCATCCATGGAGGACCACCTGGTGGTCCCAAGGACACAATTGAAAAAATCAGGAGACTGTGCCTTTGAAGTGGCAGGACCAGTTTTTTGGATCATCTTACCTAGAGTTCTGAGGGAAGTGTACTCTGTGGATGCATTTAAGCAGAGCCTGAAAGCCCATCTGTTTTCTCTGGTGTTTGACGTCCACTAAGTTTAATACTTTTAAGGAAGTTTTAATAGTGCTGGTGGAAATGTATTAATTTATTGTTTGTTTATTGCTTGGAAATCTGAATATTAAATAGTTTTAAATGCATGTTTCTGTTACTACCACCATGTAAAGTGCTTAGACCCTTAGGGATAAGACGCTGTACAAATAAAGTTTGACTTCACTTGACAGCCACCTCCCTGAGCACCCTATCCTATTGGTCCATCAAATTCTCCCTGAAGGACAACTACCTCGCATCCTTTGTGAAGCTTCCCCCCACCAGTCTCCACCCATGTCCTCTAGTCACTGTGCCTTCGTTCCTTTACAAAAGTATTAGAATGCACTCTGTTGATTCCCTCACAAGAACTTATACTGTATGTTTCAGTCATAGCCCCCTTCCCTTCTGACCTCCAGTGTATACACGTTATGATCTACCAGCCTTTCCTCATATAACCTGCCCTACTGCCCCATGATGATTATCTCTGTGGCCTTTTTTTGTATGGACTCTTTGTAGTGCCTGTCTTTCTTGAGGTGTGAAAGCTCCAGGTGAAGCACTACCAAGGACCTGTACCACCTTCTATTGAATTCGCTATACATCCCTGCATCCTGTTTTCCTTCCTGTACACTTTGTTGCACTGTATGAGGCTGTCACTAAGCGTGACCCCAAGGTCTCTTCTCAATCTGCACCACCCTTACTTCCCTTCCCAGTTGTGTGCTTTAGGGCTGTTTCTGCCCATGTGCATAACTTTGCACTTTTTTCATCCATGATCTTGACCTTTTTCCCAATTTTCCAGGTCTTTTTTCACTACTTTAACTCCTTGCTCTTTGTCCACTCAGCTACAGATTATTCTGGATTCCCTCTCCTGTTTAGAAAATGGACAAAGTGTATTCTAGTTGCTGATTGGCTACAAGAACCAATCTCTACTGGTCCAGCATGAGACAACAGAGACAAGGAAATAACTAGTCCCAGTCTTTGCTGCCTCATATAGTTCTAATGGTTCTAAATATTACTGGGCCAGTTCTAAATTCAGAATGCATAACCAACATGTTTTTTCTCGCTTAGCAATCAAGCTACTCAGCTGACTGCCCCCGACTCTCTGTTAGCGAACTACCCAGTCTGTTCAGTTAATTGTGGACATGAACACACCACCTTTTCACTTCCCTCCACCACAGTGATCACAAATACTATTTTTTTTAACAATACTGGACCTGTCTTTAGCAGTACTAGCGTACCTGACCTCCAATCCCCTCTTAAAGTCTGCTAGCCAGTAGCGCGACTCCATCTACAGCACCTTATCTAGTGAGCAAATGAAATAGAAAAAAAATCAGCACACTATCTCACTATAGCAAGTTATTTTCAGTCAGCAGATTCACTCACAGCTTTGCGGGGTTACCCAGTCGTGAAACCTCTCGGGATTGCCAGACAGATCCTGTTGGGTCTCTCCCTAGGTAACAGCATTAGTGAGTTCCCCATTCTGACCATGATGTAGATATGTCACCCCACATAAAGAGCAGTCGGGTTCATTTAAACGTTTTCAAATACTGTAATGCTACACACAGTACCACATCGACGCTTTCGTGGACCATCCACTCACCTCAGTTAGCGAGAGAGAGAGCTCTACCACCTCTAGAGAGTGTGACTGTGCAGGAAGGGCTTACGGTTTATGGTCTCATAATAAAAAAAAATAAAAAAAACCTGCTCATCAGGGTGAGGAAACAAGTGGAGTACAGAGTAGGAAGGGGGCAAGAATTGTGCAGTTGGGCACTAGTGCTTGCACCTGCTTTATGCAGGCTTAATTTTTCCTATCCATGAACTATCATCCATCCTTGGCAGCTCCATTATATGGCTGCCTGCCCAGCTCCCACTGATCCTCAGCCCAACTGTCTGGATCAGTGGATATTTTAAATGGTACCACTCTAAATGGAATGACAAATGCAACAGAACGCTCACAAAAAGTACCTGTAATAACTGACTTTTTAATAATTGTGTGTGTGTGTGTGTGTGTGTGTGTGTGTGTGTGTTTACCATAGCAACTAGAAAACCTCACTAGCTGGAAAAAAAAACAGAATTGTAATGCAGGTGGAGGAACTATTTTATTACAAAATAAATAAAACTCTTCAAGAGTTTTACTTTTTAACATCTACATTTTTTTAAACATACATAATACAGTGGCCCATTTTCTAAGCACAATTATACCATGGCAATTAAAATGCTTAAATCTCATTGGTCAGCTGGCACCATCACCCTGTTGTAAAATTTAGCATCACCAACAGGAAGAAGTGCCAGCTGTGCTAAGGCTCGACCACCCTAGAAAGAAAACAATCTGATCCCCGTTTTGCTTTCAAAGCGCCGCCATCTTGTCCCACTGCATTACACGTAACCCGCAGTTTCAGTAAAAAAAATTTTTAAATAGGTAGTACCCCAGAGTTGGGTGGTAAAAATCGCTACCTTTAGTTTACTGTGCATGTTGGCTTTGTCTCTGCTGTATCTGTCGTTGCTCCTACATGCTCACGCTACTTGTCTTCAGCATCTTTTCCTCAAAATCCAATGCCCGTTTTAACTTTCAACTGCAGCCGTCTTTTCCACCACATTACTGGCAACCAATCCACAGAAGACAAGTGGCGGTGAGCATGTATGAGCAGCAAAGACAAAGCCAACATGCACAATAAACTAAAGGTAGTAATTTAACTACCCAACTCTGGTGTACTACCATTTAAAACAATTTTTTTTTTTTACTCAAACTGCGGTTGCCGGTAATCTGGTGGGACAAGATGGCGGCATTTGAAAGTAAAAACGGGAATCGGATTCTTTTCTTTCCATGCCACCCAACATCACTGGTCACCTAAAAATATATTTTAACACTGCCAACAATCCTGAATTTAAGACAATATGTCCTAATAAGAAACGAGGACTACAAGTTCTATAAATCGCTCCTGAAAAGCGAAGCCGTACAGTCGTCCACGCGCTTATGAATATGCATAAGCGCATGCATGTCCAGTTTCACGTTTCACTTTTCTCTGCTGATTTACACAACTTGTAGCCCTCATTTCTTATTAACAGTGTTGCATTTACATTGTTTACAGCAAAACTCTTCTCTGGCTGTCTCTCCTCTCAAAGGAGAGGGATGAGTAATGGGGTAACATTATTCTACCTACCGATAGGGAACTATTTTTTGTGGCAGAATGACAAATGTAATAAAAATGATTAAAAGTGGAAAAAAATATATTTTATTTTAATTTTTGTTACAAAAAATCAAGGGGAACATTGTATAATTGCAATAAACCACTCCAGGGTGTTGGTGATGCTGGTTTTACCCATGCCTGACGAGGTTTAGTCACTCGGCTTGCGGCCTCGTGACCGAACCACGTCAGGCGTGGGTAAAACCAGCATCACCAACACCCTGTTGTGGTTTATTGCTTTATAATACCCTCCAGGGTGGGTGGCATGACAATACCGGACCTTCCAGGAGCTATAAGGCCTGTCACCTGCAGTGTTGGGCCTCATTACACCCCTGGGAGGTCCAGTAATGCCCAATACTGCCCACCCTGTTGGCTATTATTGCTTACATCATAAATAAAGGTATTTAAGAGCATGGGTCCCAGAACTGATCTCTGCAGTGCTCTGCTGTAACCCTTCTGTGCTCTGAGTGCACCCTAGTGATGACCACTTTTTCCATCCTGCCCCCAGCTGGTTCCCTAACCATCTGGTCAGTTTGTACCCTACCCCAAGGTCACCCACTTTATTGTAAGGGATATACTATGATATCCTGACACTAACTTGCTTGACACCCTTTAGCCTGATGCCAAAATCCCAAAATAGAAATTCCCAACAGTGGGATTGTGCCCATCTTCCTTGTTTTGGGGGGCTTTGCCCCCCCCTTTAATTAGGATTACTAACTTGGGGGGGGAAAATCCTACTGTTAGATTTTGTGTTCTGGAACTCCATGTTTCGGGCTACAGGGTGTCAGGCAAGCAAGTTCGGAATAATGAAGTGTTATCATTGTTAGTCTTATGTGTAGAATGTAACAGACTTTGCGGAAGTTGAGGTACAACACATCCACTGCTTGGGCCCTGTCCCCAGCTTCTGTGACTCTATTAAAGGAGTCAGTCATGCTGTTCTGCAAGATATCTTTACTATATATATCCATGTTGTCTCTTGTCCTGCAACCCATTTTCTTCCAAGAATTCCACTCTCTGTTCCTTGATGATGATTTTTAAGCAGCATGCTTAACAGCTGAGGTTAGACTTATCTGTTTGTACTGCAACTCCCTGTGTCCCCATCTTGTGAAGTAGAACAACATTAGCCACCCTTTAGTCTGTTAGATTCACGTCTGTCTCCAGGGAACAACCAAACTGATTTGTTGAATGCAGTGCCCATCAGGGCCAAACGCTTTATCCACTTTTGGGGCTTTGAGGCTCCTGAGCACCATTACTACTATAATGTGAAGAACACAATTAAGCACGGGTCTTAATGTTTAGGGCTCTGTTCACGAAAATGTTGTACCAAACTGTGACACGGGGGGGTCAGTTTTTAAATACAGAGTATATAATTGTTTTAGGCATTTTAACATGCTGTGACCCTCCAGTGAAAAGTACATTGTGTTGTGAGATAACTCACTTTGAAATGCCTGAGAAAAATTATCTTTAAAGTTCTGAATGTTATGGTGGGCACCAAGCAAGCATTCTGAATGTTATAGTGGACACCAAGCATGCGTTCTGAAATGTTACGGTGGACAGCAAGCTGCAGTGCAAGTTCTTACAAGTTAACAAATTGACATCTATTTGAGAAACTGTGTGAAAATGTATTTGTTATGGTGCAGGATAACAAATGGACACAACTGCAGTTCAGGTGCAACCCATTTGCTTTCGTGGGATGTATATTTCTTCCAATAAATCAAAATAAATGTTGCAATATGTCTTGCACAGAAAATAAAGAAATTTGGCAAGTATAACACTTCAAGGCACACAAGTGCATTTTATACCTGCTGCCCCCCCACCCGTGTTCAGGTGACACCAGCATCATCAGTAAGATATAGAGGATAATGTATGGGCATGCATCGGTAACCGGTTTGTTAACCGGTGAAAGATTGCCATGGCAACCATGTGAACCTCGAGAGTGAAGCTCGAGAGGTTTATGTCACCATGGTAACCTCAAGCCGGTTATTCAAACTGGTTGCCGATGTATGACCATACATTATATTTTATAGTGTATGGCCATACATTTCAATTTAAAAAAATTAAACAGGCTCCTTACTAGTTAAATTTAGGCACCGCCACAGCCATTCTGGGTCATGCTTTCACTGCTGCGGCCGTTTCTTGGAGGCTCAGTGGTGTAATGCACATGCACAAAGTGATCCCTGTTGTTAATCTATTGATGTAATGTAGCATCGATAGGTTAACAACATTGGAACTGACAGATGATGGTTAACAACCTTAGGAAATTATTATTTCCTAAGGTTAACAACATTCTACCATACACTATAAACATTCTTATGTAGCCATCTTTTAATTTACACAAAGACTGAGGGCTAACTGAGGGCTAAAGATAACTAAGGATACCTTTCATTCAGACATGAGAAAAAATTAACATGAAGTGGCCCAGTTCCAGAGGCTTTTTATTCATAACCCAGGTTGCTCAAAGGTGACCTGATGCACTTAAGGTGCATTTCATTCTGTAGCCTTTCAAAAAGCTTTTCGGTGGTCAAATGAACTTGACCTCCCCTTATAGCTGGAGGATATAAGAAAACCGGAGAAAGGGATAGATAAAAAAAGAGGGAAGGTTTCGCCTGAGGGTGGTCTGCCTTCTGGACTAGAAAATATTGAGCTAGCTAGAGGAAAGAGTAGTTACAATCAAGAATGTTTACAATAAAACATGGTCCAGTTCTATGGCCTGGACTTCCCCTGTCACAGTATTAAATGTTAACATTCATGTTTTTAAAGCAACATTTAATAATGTCCCAAACTAAAACAGATTTCAGTTCCAGCGCTGCTTTAGTTTTTCATATCTCATTGTGATTATTTACTGTTCTTGTGGTTCAGTTTGGCTTTCTGCATTCAGAGTTAATGGCCTATGTAAAAGTCTGTGTTGCCTGACCACATCGGTGTCCTGTTTTCATGGCCATATGTGCGATCCATTTGCATGTCGCTGCAGATGTTTGTCTGAAAAAAGATGTCTCTCTTCAGTGAATTCCACTGCCTACCTGATATAAAATGTTATGAGTAGTACACCGCATATAAATTCCTAACTTGTATTTTGTCTGGATTTATCTTTTTCCTTTTGAATTGGTGGAAGTACAGGGTGCTGAGCGGTGGCAGAGGGGTCTGTTGCAGTTGTGCCTGAAGCAGAAGAGGGTTCTGTCAGTGGAGAGATGGAAACATTGTTGTGATCCATCACTGGAGTCTGTTGATGGAGTTGCTGTAGCACTTGAAGGTTTGTTTGGTGGAGTGCCCGGAATCTGCAATGGGATCCATCACTGTGTTGAGGCACAGAGATCCGTCACTGGATAGCCAGAAGCATCCCTGCAGTCCATCACTGGATAGCCAGAAGTATCCCTGGGGTTCATTGCTGGAGTTGCAGGAGCAGTTGAAGGATCTAGCAGTGGACTGACAGAAGCTGTGCAGGGGTGCATCACTGTAATTGTAGTCACTGATGTGCCAGGAACAGGGTCCGAGTTCATGCTGTGGGCAGGCATTTCAGTACCGTGTCTCACATGTGACGTTGTGAGCCTCCTTACTGTCCATGATTGTACATGTTCGTTGTTCAGACATGGGTCATCATCAGTTTGGCAGTGGATGCAAAAATAACTTACATTTCTGCTGGCCACCACACCAGGCACCACATTCTTCACACTTTGGATCTGTTGAGGTCCAGGGACAGGTTTCACATCTTTTCCTTTTGGCCTTCTTATGCTGTTGTTGGGCACCCAGAAGAAAGTTCTTTGGTAGTGTTTGCATCCCTCAGTTGGAGGTGCTAGTGTTAGATTATCCTGACAGTATACAAGCACCTCTTCCACTGTGAAAGTGACTGCATGATGTGACACAACAGCTGACGTTGCCATTGATTTAACAACAGCACTCTGTCCGTCTGTAGGGCCCTTCCCATGCCTTGATCCAAAGTATGCCCTTTCAATTGAAAATCCAAATTCTTGGGTAGCCATTAAAATTGCATTGAACACCCATTTTGATTTATATTGGCTTCCACAGCCATCTGTAAAATGTACCTCCTTTTCTATGATTAGGTGCTGGGTCTTTGTGAGATGTGTGTTGGTCATATAAACAAAGTGCTGAACTGCATGGTAGTAAGCATTTTGAACTGGTAGTGTTGCCATGTAGCCACATGCAGGTGGCACCCCAAAAACTGAATATCCTCCTTAAGCATGTTGGTAAGTTGTTGAAGTGTTGTCAGTTTGCTCTTCAGCACTTTTCTGGACGTTTTTTGTTTTCAGTCCATCTATCATTTTGGTCAAAGTCATGCTTTCCCACCGATACCACCTTACCATTTCTGACCCATATTTCCTCAACAGCTTCTCTGTGTGCTTATCTATTGCATTAGCAGAACAGCTGTCACGCACCTTATCCACACAGTCTCTTCTAAAGAACATGTTACCTTCTTCCTTTGAACACATTGACAGCTCCACAGCTTTGTATATGTTCAGGACTTTGCACTCATTCATTTTACGATTATCGGCCATGCGATTCAAAGTGCATAGTTTCAAAGAGACATTTTCGCAGTACTCGCACAGGCACTGGTCAAGTTTCTGCTCTTTGACAAGTTTAATATGTATTGGTCGCAGACTGTTGAATTTCGTTGCACCGATATGGCACTCTGGGGTTTCCTTTAGAAATTCTTGGTGCAGTGTATTGAGCGGTTTGGAAAGGAAGGCTTTCACACACTAACTTCTTTTCAGAATTCCCTTCTTGTAAGGTAGAGGTGTGGCACAGTCTTCAAAAAAACTTCAAACTTTATTGGCTGTTTCCAAAGGCAACGCCAATTTGTGTATATTTTTTACATGCTTCTGTTTCCTGCGCATTGCATTCATCAGGGTTGTCCAGCTGATTCCAAGGGTTCTGCTGGCATCATGTAGCATCTTATATTGTTTCAAAAACAGAAGTTCTTGGACCCTTTCACTTTTCTTTTTTTGTCCACTACTGACTTTCTCCTTTGGAGCCTCCAACAGTTTGTTCCCCAAATTTCCACAACAGGCCATGTTTTTTCCTCTTTTTCCCTAGTGCTGCCTTCTTTTCTGGCAAACATGTTCTTAACAGCTTATCCACTGTACATGCAAAATGGGTGGGTGACCATGGCAGTGCTGATCATGCCCTTTGAAGTGCCTTCCGGATGGCATTATCAGATCGGGGGTCCTCCACTGTAGCTATATCAGGGGTATTAGGTATGTTTGCTTGCACTGAAACTGTAGTTCTGATCTGTACTTCTTTGGACTCCTTGTAGGTTTGTCATATTTTTTCATTGATTCTTTTCTTCTGCACTGAAGTAACTGAACATTGCTTTCTTTTTTGTTCCCTCCATTTCTTTCTTTCCTGTTGCTTTTTTTGTTCCTCTCCTCTTGTTTCTGTTCTTGTGGTTGGTTTGCAAGTAACTGCACACTCTGCATTATTGGTTTGCTTTAGTTTCTTTTGCTTTTGATGTTCTTTATGCTTCTGCACTCGCAGCCTAGATTTCTCTTGGTATTCTTGGCATTTCTCCTCATCCAGGTCCTCATGGTAGGCTTTTGATAGAGCTTTGTAGGTATTCAGATACACTTCATAATGTTAGTGATCATTCTTGATGCCATCCCTGAAGCGTTTACTTCTCCTTTTTCCTGTCAGCAGAGTGGACAACATTATCAGTCCAACATTGATCAAGGATGCAGCAGACACACATGGTCTTCGGCTACATTGAGATTCCATTGTTCAGAAGAACCTTAAAGAGCAGAAAGATTCCAAATTAATCACACACAATAACTTCCTCTTTTATCACTGATATTGCCTGTGCAACAGGGCACCACTTCTTGACTACAGAGAAGGACAGGAGAGCGAACACACACTGGGTGACTCAGTACAGATGACATAATGGAATGATGGCATTATTCACATCAATTGTGACCAGAAGAGATGCAGTGCTGGAAGGAAGGTGAACATATGAACAGCCTCACGACATATGAAACAATGGAAGAAAGGAGAGGCACATCACTTGCCACAGAAGAAATGATGAAAGGAAGTAAGGAGAGGGCACATCAGTTGTTTCACACAAGATAAGAGACATGGAATGTGATGAAGCCGAGTAGTGCACTGCAGCAGGAACTAAAAATTCTGCATGCATTATGTGAATCAAAAATTGGATTTACGGCAGCAACTGAAACCAGACATTACACAGCAAACCATAAATTAAAAAGTCTCTACAATGCCAGTTTGACATCCTTTATGACAACTGGCATCTCAGTGACAGGAATCATGTCGACTGCAAGTTGCGGTGGTCATGATTCCTTTAAGTCTCCTGGTGCTTTTTTTTGTTTTTGTTCAGCATCCGGCCATGTGGAGACCATGCGATGGGTGGTTACATTAAATGGGACGGAAGTCGGGGCCAATCACCACAGAAATGGATGCAACAAGTGAACCAACTTAAACAAAAACATTTCTAGGGCCATTACCTTGGTGGGGTGCACTATACCCAGTTGTAATGATTGCCCATTGACACATGTGGAGTGCTACAGAAGCATTCATGCCCAAACAGTACTTTCCACTCCCCCACCACCCCACAGACTGCATGGTCTCAAAATGGCTGAAGGCTGAGCAGCAAACAATGGCCTGCTCAGCATCCAGCCATGTGGAGCCCATGCGGTGGGTGGTTACACTAAATTGGATGGACATCTGGGCCCAGCACCACAGAAATGGACACAGCAGGCAAACCATTTCACCAAAAATATTTCTACATCATACAAACAGTACTTTGTCCCTCCCCCCACAGACTACATGGTCTCAAAATGGCTGAAGGCTGAGTAGCAAACAATGGTCTGCTCAGCATGCAGCCATGTGGAGCCCATGCGATGGGTGGTTACACTAAATCGGATGGATGTCGAGGCCCAGCACCACAGAAATGGACACAGCTTTGAAACCATTTTGCCAAAAATATCTCTACAGTATACAAACAATACTTTGACCCCCCCCCAAATGAATCACAGACTGCATGGTCTCAAAATGGCTGAAGGTTGAGCAGCAAACAATGGCCTGCTCAGCATCCAGCCATGTGGAGACCATGCGGTGGGTGATTACACTAAATCAGATGGACGTCAGGGCCCAGTATCACAGAAATAGACACAGCAGGCAAACCATTTCACCAAAAATATTTCTGCATCATACAAACAGTCCCCCCCCCACATACAGAACACATGGTCTCAAAATGGCTGAAGGTTGAGTAGCAAACAGTGATCTGCTCAGCATGTAGCCATGTGAAGACCATGCAGTGGGTGGTTACACTAAATTGGACAGATGTCAGGGCCCAGTACCACAGCAGGCAAACCATTTTGCATTACCTACCACATGGACTCCGAATGGCTGAAGTTGAGCAGCTCAGCATTCAGCCATGTAGTTGGGTGGTTACGAAAATCCTGTTGGAGATGATTAAGCATCATTGATTTACAAAATAGAGCCCCCCCACCCTGCATGGTCTTCACAATCCCACTTGTTGAATTCCAGTTTTTTGGGTGTTTTTTAGAAACCTTTGCTCAATTACATCACATTGGGAGCATCACACATACTGTATACTTTCTCTGCCTGCAAAGTGCCTCATATCCATCTGTTATTTCACAAGGCTGCTCCACAGTTTTGAAGGTACAGTGGACACCACATGCACAAATCTCAACATATGCAGACACAGAATGTTGTGGTGTCCACAAAACGCAAAATCACCGCCAAACTACCGACAACAACATTTAAATTATGGTGATGAGGCAGCATACTTTTACCATAACTGTTTCCCAAGACCCACTCGCTGAAAAAACGCAGACAATCAGGAATGCATACCTGAATGCTCCTTGCGGTTCTGATCGCACTTGTTGGGCAGCTGGCTGGCCGGCATTCTGAATGCATGCAGAGGCTCTGAGAAGGACATGAAAGGGGTTTCTCGTGATGAAAAGTGAAGAAAGGGGCCAGGCAGTTAAAAACACTGCATCTTAGCTAGCCCAGTGGTGCTGAGGGTTGAGGCACTGGACGCCACACCTGGGGCCACACCAGCGACCCGGGTTCAGGAATGAGCCTGGGTCAGCAGAGGAGGACTGGGATTGAGCATCTGCAGACTGCTGTCCTGGTCCTAGGGTGGGGTGGTGCATCTTACCATGCTATAGTGGCTCCTGGGTACATCCAGGGGGCACTACTAGCATCGGTGACACTATGGATGAGCGTGGTGGACGTTGGCACATTGTGCCTGGACGTCATTGCATGTCCATGCTCCGGGGGTCCAATCAGAGGAAACTGGCTGGGTGCAACCATGCAGCTTGATGGCCTCATTCTGAACCACCCAGGGGACTTTGGCAGATTCCTGTCAGGGAGGGCATGGGGCTGTTCTGGCTGCCAGAGGCAGAGGGGGAGCCCTTCAGCAGGATGGCATGATGGCTGTTCTGGATCCTCCTGAGTGCAGTTTGAGCTACCCAGCTCTCTGGGCAGGCAGAGCCAGTAGCTGGATGGCCCAAGCCGGAGTGTGTGCCGCAGCTGGGGAAGAAGAAAAAAAGTGCTATTAAAAAAAAGCAAAAAAAAAAACTGCATTTTATAACTAAGGGGGATCCAGTAACAAATGGAGCAAATGATAATCACAATGGGGTGCAGACACCCAATGCAGCATTTCAGGGAGGTTTAAAGGCACTTGGCTCCATCCATGGACATGATAGGTTGCTAGTCAAAAGGTGATGACATCGCTGGCACAGTGTAAGGCTATACTATTTGCCCTACCTGACTCTGCAACAAGCATGTCAATGAATTAAAGGGGAGCACAAGGAAAGATGAATAATAAATGGCAAATCATGTTTATTTGGTTATGTTATGAACGCACCAGCTAAAGACACCAGCTGGTACGTTCAGAACGTGATCTGGAAGGGCCTCAAACACTATAAAAAAGGGGTTAACAGTCACAGGTGGGCACAAAAACAACAGTACATGTTTAATGTGGAAATAAGCCTTTATTTAGACAGAACCATTACAAACCGTTCATTAAAAACACAAGTCAAAATCATAGGAATCCCATGTCACATTTCAGCTGTGAAAACTAGCTCAAAATTGGGGTTGGACAACAACAACAACAAAAAAATGTCCTGAAACATTAGGAGAACAATTTTATTATATGTATCTCCACACATATAAAGCATTACTACAGCTTTGCATGCATGTTTGTTTGTTTTCTGTTTCCCTCTTTATATATCGCTGCCAATATTCCAGTGGCAGTGGTACATGGTTTTCATGAACATAGCCTTAGGCAGTTGGCCCTTTAAGAGCACTTGGAATGTACATGTTGCCAGTTGTTGCACTGCCTGGCAGTGCCATGTTATCCAGGGACAGTCTGGGAAACCCTTCAGTCTGAGGCATAGTCTCTGTGTGCAGAAGTCTCCGGTGATGAATAAAACATTTTCTAAGCATCCACACAGGGATAATTTACAGACCACCAGCCCAGGGGAAAAGATGGATAGGGAGGTGATGCTAGCTATCCACAGGATGGTGCACAAAGGGGGAGGTAGTGCTGGTTTGTCGACTTCAGTATTCCAGATGTTGACTGGAGCCTTCCAACAGCAACAACAACCAAGAGCAGGTTTATCCTGGACTCCCTACAGGGAGCCTTCCTACCAGTCATGGAACCCACAAGGCAGACGGCAGTACTGGACTTGGTACTCACAAACCGGGACAGTGCAACAGGGAACAAAGTAGGGGAGCACCTGGGGAACACTGACTACCGATTGGTATGGTTTGACATAACTAAAGGTGCAGAATCCAGCCACACAAAAACAAGAATCCTTGACTTTAGGAGGGCAGATTTTGGAAAAATTGGGAAATGCTTGGAGGAGTCTCCAGCTGGAATGTGGAGGAACAGTAGGCAGTATTCAAATCAGGGATAACTAGGGAATACAATTATGTGTAAAACAGGTTAGCAAAGGGGAAAAGGAAGAGAAGACCATTATGGTATTCCAAGGAGGTAACTAAGAAAGTGAAAGCCAGAAAATTGCATTCAAACAGTACACAAAGACAGGGGACAGGGTGAGGTACCAGGAGAAACAAAGGGAAGCAGGGAGGACAGTAAGAGAAGCCAAAGCACAAACGGAGGAATGCATAATGAAATCAATGATTAGAGGGGACAAAATCCTTTACAGGTACATCAGTTAAAAAAGGAAGGCAAAGGGAGGGTTAGTGAGGCTGAAAGGGGAAGATTGGAGTAGAGTGGAGGATGACAACCACAAAGCAGACATACTGAACGGATACTTCTGTTCAGTCTTTTATAGAGGAGGGTGCAGGTAATGGGCCAGAAGGGAGAAGAAAGGGCAGGAAGGGCACATAAATGGATACAAGTCATTTTCCACTGGAAAGGGTCCTAAAGGAACTGGAAGGAATAAGAGTGGACAAAGGTATGGGGCCAGATGGAGTACACCCCAGGGTGCTGAGGGAGCTAAGAGAGGCGGTGGATGAACCTCTGGCAACTCTGTTCAGCCAGTCACTGGAAACAGGAGAGGTACCCAAAGACCGGAGGACAGCTGATGTAGCCCCTCTATACAAAAGCAGAAATAGAGAGGAAGCGGGAAGCTACAGACCGGTTAGCCTGATCTCAGTAGTCAAAAGATCACGGAAACACTACTGAAGGAAAGAATAGTGGAACACCTGGTTGCCACTGGTCTACAGGATCCAAAGCAACATGGTTTTACTGGAAGGAGGTTGTGCCAGACTAACCTTATTGAATTGTTTGACTGGGTGACAAGGGAGTTGGATCGCGGGGGTGCAGTGGATGTGGCCTACCTGGACTTAAGCAAGGCCTTTGACACTGTGTTTCTGACACTGTGTCACCTAGAAGTCTTTTAAGCTGCGGAAAATGGGAGTGGGTAGGATACTGTCGTGGTGGGTGGAGAACTGGCTAGATTGCAGGACATAGAGGGTGGTGGTAAATCGCTGCCACTCTGCAGAGGGAAAGGTGACCAGTGGGGTGCCACAGGGATCAGTGCTGGGTCCAGTCCTCTTCAACATCCTCATTAGTGACATTACAGATAACCTAGAAGGGAGAATTTGCCAGTTCACTGATGACACAAAGCTCTGCAACAGGGTAGAAACACTGGAGGGTGTGAATATAATAAGGAGAGATTTGCAGAAGCTTGAGGACTAGTCAAGGGAGTGGCAGTTGACATTTAACACAAAGAAATGCAAAGTAATGCACATGGGGCACAAAAACCCAGGAACAGCACATCAGCTGGGGGGGATATAGAATGCTGCAAGCAGGAAAAAGGAAGGACATAATTCCACTATTCAAGACGTTAGTGAGGCCACACCTCAAGTACAGCATCCAGTTCTGGAGACCTTACCTATGTAAAGACAGGGTGGAGATATTTCAGAGGAGGGTAACCAAGACGTGCAAAGATTACATTACAAAACCTATGAGGGCAGGCTGAAAGACCTAAATATGTACTCCCTTGGGGATATGATTGAGGCATATAGGTACCTCACAGGAAGGAACAAGGTGCAGGTAAACTCAATTTTTCATAGAAAGAGATGCTTCAGGACTAGGGGAGATGGGATGAAACCAGAGGGAGGGAGGTTCAGAGGGAACATGAGGAAGTAATTCTTCAAAGAGAGGGTGGTGGATGAATGGAACACCCTGCCAGAGGAGGCGGTGGGGGTAGAACCGATAACAAGATTTAAGAATGCATGGGATAAGCATAAGGGAATCCTAGTAGTCTGAGGAGGGGGACAACCTTGTTCTAGGGAAACTTGAAGAAGCACAGTTACCTGTGTAAATGGGCAGACTAGATGGGACATAGGCCCTTATCTGCCTTCGACAGCTATGTATCCATGTAGTTTTATTTTATGCATCCGATGGAGTTATTTAGCGCTGTTGGAGAAAGTCCAGAGGAGAGCTACCAGGATGATTCAGGGCATGGAGGGGAGGTCTTATGAAGACAGATTGGATGAGCTTGGGTTTTATACACTGGAGGTACTTCATTTTGGGGTCAAAAACCCGGGCCATGTATATACTCTGGGGGGGGTCACACTGCAAGCCACATTGGGAGAAAGGGATTTAGGGGTGGTGGTAGATGTTAAAATGAATAACTCTGAAAATTGTAGAACTGCAGCCAAAGCAAACAGGATACTAGGCTGCATAGTCTGGGGAATTACGTCCAGAAGAAGGGAGGTGATCCTCCCTCTGTATAATGCCTTGGTCAGGCCACAGCTTGAGTACTGTGTGTAGTTCTGGAGACCTCATTTGAAGAAGGATACAGCGCTGTTGGAGAGAGTCCAGAGGAGAGCGACCAGGATGATTCAGGGCATGAAGGGGAGGTCTTATGAAGAGAGATTGGATGACCATGGGCTTAATACACTAGAGGAGAGGAGGGATAGGGGAGACGTGATTGAGGTTTTTAACTATGTAAAGGGAATAATCAGGAGTGGAACCATGGAGCTATTTAGACTTAAGAAGGGGGGAACAACCAGGGGACATGAGTGGAAGCTGGAGGGGGGAAATTACAGGGGGGAAATGTAGGAGGCATTTTTTCACCGAGAGGGTAGTGGAGCCATGAAACACGTTGCTCGGGGGCTGGTGGAGGAGGGCACAGTAGAGGGTTTCAAGAAGGGATGGGACAGGTACAAGGGGAAATTGAAACCAATGAAGATCCTCTTGGGGGCTGGGGTGGGAGGTGAGGCGAGCAGCCACTAAGTTGCTGGCTTTCGAGCGCACAAGAAAGACCAATTGGCCTGTTCTGCTGGCTTTTTAGTATGTTAGTTTGTTAGTAATTGCAATCGCTGATATTACTACGCTGTATTGACATGGAACCATCAAAACAAGGGTAGTAGTGTAATAAAGGACAATGGTAAAATACAATTTTGGAGGATTTTATAAAAACAAATTAGGCTGATGCATACAAATATATGGCGGCAGTGGTAAGAAATATAGTGTGGTGGTCCATTGAGCTAACATAATGCTGAATGCTGCAAGTGGATTTTATCAAGTCTCCATCTATCCTGCTTCTTGTCCATACACAGCTATCATACACAGCTTGGCACTCTCAGCTGGGACTTTTCTAATTCAAATGACTTCCTATGGGACTCTGGAACAATCCAGCCACATTCCAGCATGTCATGGAAACCATACTTCATGGGTTGTCTTAGAGAGCTTGCTTAGTCTACCTGAATGATGTCATTGTCTTCAGCAGAACTTTTCCAGGACACTTCCAACACCTCCAAAGAGTGTTTGAACACCTCCAAAAAGTCAGCCTCAAGCTTTGCCCAGTGAAATGTTGTTTTGCACAGGGTCACCCACATTAGAGTGAAGGCAAACTCACCAAATGTCAACAGACCAACAGAAGCAAGTTGGAATCAGAAGCAGCAAGGAGCAATAAGGTCAACAAGCAGTCTTAATGCAAACACACCCAAACACCACCTGACAAGCAGTACCATGCTGTGACATACATGGAAAGCCACTGTCAGGAAAATAGAATAAACACAACACATGTGATGGGAGGGGAACTGCCCACCGCACTCCCCTAAATATTGTATAAACCTCTCCAGTTGGCAGCAATAGTGGATGAGGGCAGAGATCCTGTAGGTACTTGCATGACAATCGGAATGTAAGGAAGGAGCCACACGTGCTAAAGTCCATACTGTACACATTGCCTTCACCCTGCATCCTGTACTTCTATCTTCTCGCACTAAACCCTCCATTCTCTTGTCAGGATACCTTGTGCACAGTATCAAATTTATTACTGGGGACATGTTGTTAGTTCTTTAGGTATTTCTCCAGACCCAGACAAGCTCTTAGCAGTCAAAGACTATCCAGAACCTAAAAATCTCAAAAATTGCAGTGCTTTCCTAGGCCCTTTGGATGGTACTGAAAGATCATCAGTAACTGTGCCAATATTGCAGCTCCTATTTATACCCTCACCGAAAAGGGATGTGAATATACATGGACTTCTGAGTGCAAAGAGGCCTTTGATGTCTTAAAAGATAAACTGATCTCCACTTCAGTATTGGTCTACCCAAAGGTCAACCAACACTTCAAGCTCTACACAGACACTAGTGCTTTTGCAGTGGGCACTGTTTAATGTCAAGTTCAAGATGGAACAAAATGATTTTTTTGCAACCCTAGGTGCTCCCTTTCCTCAGCTGAGCAGAGTTACAACATCACAGAAAAAAAGTCTAGCCATGGTATTTGCTGTAAAGAAATTTGACTGCTATCTTTGCTACTCCTCATTCACAGCTATTGTTGAACACTCTGCCGTCAGATGGTTGCTTGAAATGAAGGAATCAGCAGGAAGGTTTGCCCAGTGAATTGCCATGCTCCAATCCTCCAGCTTCAGAATTTAATACAGATAAGGCTGATTTCACTTCAGTGCTGATAGGGTTAGCTGACAACAGTATCTCTCTGCATCACTCTCAGCAGAGGAGGTATCCTGCTTACAGGCTCTTCTTTTCCATGCCACAGATGTCCTTCCTGTGGACACACCTGCAGCACCTCGAGTTGCTTTGCTGCTCCCAAATGTTTCTTCAGAAAGCAGCATGAATCCTCAGTTACTACAATTCATCAAAGAGCTTCTCTCCTCTTCTGTGTCTATACTTTCCCTGGCTACTGTCAAAATGAAACAAAGACCAGATCCTCAGTTCTGCAATGTAATCATTTAGAGTCAGGAAATCTTCCACAACAGAAGCAACATCACCAGGATGTTCTTTTCCTAGCTTCACAATACTTCCTCAATGACTGTGTGCTTTTTCACATCTGTACCAAGGAAGGCAATGGCCATTGCACAGACAGAACTAATATACAATTAGCTGTGCCTACCTCTGTAATCAAAAAAGTTCTTCTCTCCACTTTCTGGAGGTCATATGAGAATCCACAGAACTCTCAAAAAGGCAATGCTTCTCTTCTTCTAGCCTCACATGAACAAGGATGTTGTCCAATTTGTCAAATCCTGCCAGCCATGCTCCCAAAGGAAGTCTCCTACCAGACTGACAACATCATCATTCCAATGCCTGTAGCCACAACCCCATTCATGTCAACAAGTCAGCACAGACTTTCTTGGACTTTGCCAACATGCTCGAACTCTGGCAATAAATAACATTCTTGTTTTCATGGACTACCTTACGAAATACTTAGAGCTTGTCCCACTAAAGGCCATCAAAGCAGCTGCACTAGCAAATGCCTTCCTGAACACAGTTATTTGCTATCATGGTTACCCCTTGTACTTTCATTCAGACAAAGGCACTATCTTTCAACCATTGTTCAAAAACTTGCAAACTCCTCGACATAAAAAGACACACAACAGGCTATCACCTGCCATGCAATGGACAAAGCAAAAGAATGATTGTTTACCATTCTAAACATGCTCTACAAGTACCTGGATGAAACTCATGACACTTGAGACCACTTTGTTCCTTTTGTTCAGTTTGCCTACAACACAAGCCCTTGTTTTGACTGAGTACACACTATTTTTTTGTCCATGGATGCCATTCAAGAACCCCATTGGACATGGATAGCTCACTGCTAGAGGTTCCAAAACCAGTTTCCTCATACATTGTCGCTGTAGCGAAACAGCTCTGAACTTGCCAGACATGTTGCAATAACGACATTGGGAAGAGAAGATCTGCCATGCAGAAAATGTCAGCAGACAAGACACATGAGCCTTTGTTTTCTGTGGGGGACACTGTTTGTTTGTATCTACCTGTCTTAGTTCTGTGTGCCACAGAGAAACTGCTCTGACCTTGGCCTGGTTCTTTTCGCATTGTGGAAAAGCTTTGTCCAGTTCATATCCACTTGCCATGCAAGTCTGCTAGAAAGTTTGCACTTAAAGACCACATCGGTCCTCTGAATCTCAAGTACCTGAGCAACACCCTCCCAAATGATCCCAGTCCTCCTAGTAATGAAGTCACACTTGAACCTGCTGTCTTTTCAGAATTAGAAATTCCTTCTGATAACTTGCAACCAGTTCCTTCAGATATTCACACTCCTAACTCTTTCCATCCAGATTCTGTGGCACCTGCCTTTCACTCAGATGAACTTCCAGGGCATTCTCAGCCCCCTTTTTCACAGGACTCTCTTGTGCACACCTTTATTTACCAGATCGAGAAGACTCTTCACAAGAAAGTTATCAATGGATCCTGGACTTATAGAGTCAAATGGTGGGATTTTCACAGTTCACAGAATTCTTGGGTTGCTTTAAAGAGCTACTGATGCCTCAAAGAAAACTTCAAAAAGCACAATAATTTGGTACAATTTTGCCTGCATTTCATTTATATGTCATATATTTCTTCTCCCCATAATTTATTACTAAGGAAATTTGCATGAATATATGATCTTTATCCTTTAGAGTTTCTTTAGAGTCCATCTGCCTCTGTAGCTTACTCCCTACTTCAAGTCATAATCCTCTGTTGTGACATCACACTCTGTTGCCATGGGAGTAACTGTGAGGTCACAAGGAGTGAGCTGTGACTTCAGGTAGGGAGAAAGCAGCATGAAGTGACAAACTCTTCCGGTGCAAAGATGGTATTTTCATACAGATGACCTCAGTAATAAATAAATGAGAAGTGGAATACAGCACTAATAGGAAATACAAGCTGGACTGTCTAAATATTAGGTTTTGTTAATATTCTCCTGAATGTGTCACCAGCTCCTTAAGGATTTTACCCTGTCCTGTCAAGAATTAGTTCAAGCAACTCATTACTCTATTCCTACTGACTAGAAAATTTGATGCAAGTCATGGACTTTTGTGCATCTGAACTTGGTGTTTTGTGGGACTACTTGTTCTGTTCCCTGTAGTATTCCTCACTGTCTGTGCTTAATTGTTCTTCTGCAGAAAATGTTCTTTTGTACCCATTTCTCTGCATAAATGTTTTTGCTACTGGTGCTGAATAATGCAGTAGCTGCATTAGGCTTTTTTCTTACAGGAATGTATTTTTCACGAGGACATTTCCACATCATCTTCTGCAGCAGTTTATTGAATGTTTGTGTATCATAGTTCTGCGTAATCTCCAGCTGCTTTCCCTTACCTGTCAAGGGCATTGAATAAGGGCAAGCAATAGATTCACTCCAACTTCATTGTGGCATTTGACTCAGTACCATACAGAAGGTTGCTGAAGAAATTGGAGGATTTGGGTGCAAGGAAGGACCTAGTTAGATGGGTGGGTAGCTGGCATGGGGACAGCAAAGTGTGGTAAATGGGGTAAAGTCAGTGGAGAGGGAGGTCACGAGTGGGGGTCCTCAGACTTCAGTGCTGAGTCCGATCCATTTCAATGTGTTCATCAGTGACACAGGAGAAAGAATCATGCAAGATGTGTCTCTTGTCAGATGATACTAAGCTCTGTGGTGGGGCAGACAGCACAGAAAGGGTAAGAAAGTTGTCTAGGAACCTGGAAAGGTTAGAGGTGGTCCAAGGTTTTGCACTTAAAATTCAATGCCAGGAAGTGCACATAGTAAACAAGAACCCTTGGATGGCATATTGGATGGAAGTGGTTGAGTTGGACACATTATCTGAGAAAAGAAATATTGTAGCCATCATAAGAGACTCCTAAAACAATCTAGCCAGTGAAACAAGTCATACAGCAAGATTTCCAGAATATTGGGAGGTGATAAGGCAGCAGGATGAAATTAGGGCCCCCCATTTACAAAGGGGATGTGTGGCGTATTCCGGCACAAAACAGAGAAGAGCTGCACATCCCAAACAATGCACAGAAGTGCAACATTCAAAGGGGGGAGTGATGTGCCCCCAAAGGAGAATGAGCCATTGTCCAGAAATAATGTATGCGGTGCATGAAAAGGGGTGTTACCGTGAATGTGCCATGCATGGACCTATTCATTGGGAATGAGCCCCATAAGAGCCAGAGGTGTGCCACACAAAGCTAGGCCATAAATAGCTGACCTCAATTGGCCGGTCACCCACAGGCAGGCTGCAGAGATGCAGTCAGGTGCACAGCAGCATGCCAGCCCCAGCAGACTAGAGGTACCTCCCCTCCCACCCTGATGCAGATAATTAAGAAATCTCCCTCCCATCCCATAGCTTTTGATACCATCCACCACAAACTGCTTCTGAACTATCTCTCAATTGTGGGGCTCTCCCCCGACTCTACAGCCTGGTTCCAAAGCTACCTGTTAAACAGATCGTAACGAGTAAAGATTGCAGGCACTCTCTCTAATGCTATGTCAGTCCACTCGGGAGTTCCCCAGGACTCCATATTTTCCTGAATAATCTCCCTAAATCCCATCTGGAACAAATTATTCTCTATGCAGATGATGCTGTAATTCTCTCCTCCCATAAGGACCAGCACTCCCTGCAAAATAATCTCCAACTTGGATTCTCATCAATGGAAAACTGGTTCAGTACACAGAGACTTATTCTCAACTATAAAAAAACTAAGATCATGCTTTTTTGTAACTCCCACAGCAAACACTTGCCACCCCCCCCGATCATATCAAACAAACATGGGTCAACCCTCAAACAGGTTCTAACCTTCAGATATTAAGGGATCACTCTTGACAGTAACCTGTCCTATGTGTCCCATATTGACAATGTTGCAAAGGCTGCCAACATGTGTCTTGGCCTTGAAATAGCTTGTGAACCAAGTGATGGGTCCAGGGGATAGGCCGGTGCGGTGAAGGGTATTTAGGAGCAGGGGGTGAGAGACTGTATCAAATGCTTTCGACAGGTCTATGAATACAGCTTCTGTTAGCAGTTTCTTATCTAGGGCGTTGTGCAGTGAGTTGGAGAACTCTACGAGGGCAGTAGTTGTGCTGTGACCAGCTCTAAAACCATGTTGTTCCCTACATAAGATGTTGTGTGCAAGTAGGTAGTTGGAGAGTTGGGTGGCAATTATTTTTTTCCAAAGGCTTTTGAGAGGGGAGGGAGAATGGAGATGGGCCTGTAATTATTGGGTAAGGTGGGGGTCTCCATTCTTTAGTATTGGTGTGATGGTGGCCACCTTCCAATCAGTTGGGAACTGTCCTAGACATAGGGAGAAGTTAAGGAGATCAGTCAGTGGGGAGATCACCGTATCAAGTAAAAGATTAAGGATTAGTGCTTTGTTCATGGTAATAACCCTAAGGTAGAAGGGGTAATTATTGTTTGGTTCTGTGGTCACAGGAGTGGGGTTGAAGACTATAAGACTTTGGCAAGACTATACTTAGACCAGAAAAGGCAGCGTTTAGGCCACTGGTGATGGTGAGAGGGTCTGTGGTACTATTATTGTTGACAGTTAGTTGGGCAGGGGGTGGCATCCTGGATTTTCCGTTCAGTTCCTTTAGGTTGTCCCAAAACAACCTCACATTCCCCCAAGAGGAGGCCAGTGTGGGTTTGTTGTAGCTAGATTTGGCCACTCTAATAGCACAGGTACACTCATTTCTAGCTGTTTTATAGGCCAGCCTATCTGCTTGCACACCAGAGGCAACTGCTTTGTACCAGAGGTTGTCATGGTTCTTTAGCTGCTAGAGCAATGCTGGTGTGACCCAGGGGGCATTTCATTTTTTGGATTGAACCTTTGTGAGTGGGGCAAATGTATCACAAGCATTGTTGAAAGTACAGGTGAAGTAGTCAAGGGCTATATCTATGGAGGGGGTGCACCTGATGGGGGAACCAATCACACTATGCAAGATATCTCTTTAGTTTAGCGAGGCCTCCAGGTAGAAGATGGCGTCAGGTAAAACTGCTTGGTTGGGGTAGTTGCCGTTGACATGACCAGGTGAAGAGAATGGGGGAGCGATTGCTTAAAGAGTCTGGGAGTACAGTTAGATTTGAAATTCTGTTTGGGCGATTGGTGAGTAGGAGGTCAATTAGGGAGCTAGAACCATTTCTGGGATTTATCCTGGTTGACTGGTTAACTAACTGGACTAGGTCTAGTGCTGGCAGTGTGTCTCTTATAGGGGAGGCCGAGCTTGATAACCAGTTCACAGTAAGATCCCCCAGGATAATGTGCTCTGTTTTATGTGGGAAGCTGGAGATATAGTCGGCTAGAGATTGAACAGCTGAGGCTTGGTTATGTGATGGAATGTAAGCCACCATAATGATTACAGGGGCTCTGGTAGGGTCTGGTGTGATTTTTATTGTCCGTGCCTGTGTCCCGTGATTCAGTGAGGGTGTCTGTAGGCTTTTGCATAGAAGTGAGTCATTGACGTAAAAAGCACCCCCCCTTCCCGTTTGCTAATTCTGTCTGCTTTATAAGGGGTGAGGCCAGGGAGTGCAACAGAGGAGTCTGGGACCTTATTTGACAGCCAGGTTTCAGAGAGGGCTAGGACATTTGGTTGATGCAGCTGCATCCAGCATTGTAGTGGTGGTAGTTTTTCAGGTAAGCTGCAGATGTTCATTGTAGCTATACTTAGTCCATGGTGCTAGGCCCTAGGACTGAGGGAGATGGGTCTGGATTGGGGTGGATATTGCCGGACATAAGGAGCAATAGAGTAAGGATTCTGAGGAGGGCCAGTGCTCTCTGCTCACTGATGTTGGCATGTTGCTTTTTAGTTGAGGTGCCGCCTGTGCAAGGGATAGCCGGGGAGATGAGGGTAGGGAAGGAGAGGAATGCACTGGGACATGGTAGTTGGTGTTGAGAGGATAGAGCTGGGTGATGAGTGGGGGGTGCAGTGGAGTTACCATGAGAGGTAGAGTAGGTGGGAGCCAGTGTTGTGCCATGGGGTGTCAGAGGGGCAAGCCATGGGTGAGGGACAGGAGTGTCCCTGGAGGAGGATGACAGAGGCAAGGAGTAGATTAAGCATTCTAGTACTGGTGTGCTGCTGTCAGAGGAGATGCCAGGAATTTGAGAAGCAGTGGGGAAACTGTCTGTGGTGGGACAGGGCGGGGTTATTGGGAGAGAAGTAGGAGGGAGAGTAGGAAGGAGCAGAACAAAGGTTAAGCAAAGAGAATTAGTGGTTGAAGAGTGTATGACAAGGCTGCCTCAAGTGAGGAGGTGATATAGTCTGCAAATGGCAAAGTGGGCTGATTGGTTCAGTTCCACATGATTGCCTCAGCCCTTAAGCCCTATATAAGGACGTGTCGACCAAGGGTGGTGGTGGGAGCGGTGGGGAGCCGACACACAGTGTTGGCGGGGCTAACACCAGTCCTATCTGCACCACAGTCCTGAGGCTTAACTGTTTCTGCACTCCGTTCCATACCTGCTAGTGGGTTTTTGGGGGGTGGGGGAAGGTGCCTGCAAACTGGCCCTCGCGACCTCCGTGGACCCGCATTCAGATCCTGCTGTAGTCTCTGGAAAAGAGCAGGTAAGACTATTTTTAATACAGAGCTGCAGGGGGAGGAGTTCAGAAACAATGACTATGCTCGAGATTTGGCTTATCCCTGATGTGTACCCTGACAACATTAACTTTAGAATTTCTTAACAGACTCTGACATGCCTCCGATATAAATAATATTATTTTTCCCTGAATATGTTAGACAGCATTTGCTACAGATAGTCACAATTAAAGCTATCGGGATTATTAGTGCAGTCACAGTTAAAGCTATCAGGATACTAGGTAATTTCAGGCAGGACAGGAAAAGAAAAAGAATAAAAGAAAGCAATTCCTTAGGGGTCCTTAAAGCACATTTGTAAAGGCATAAGGTAGTACTGGTAACAATGAAATTCTTGGTGACAATTAAACTATCTCTATAGTTGGGCCAAAAGAATTATTTAAAGTAAAAAGGTGCCAGAGCTCTAACACCAGTCCTATCTGCGCCACAGTCCTGAGGCTTAACTGTTTCTGTGCTCCATTCCATAACTACTGGTGGGTTTTCGGGGGGTTGGGAGGGTGCCTGCAAACTGGCCCTCGTGACCTCCGTGGACCCTCGTTTGGATCCTGCTGTAGTCTCTTCTGGTGGGTTTTAGGGGGTGGGGATGGCACCTGCAAACTGGTCCTCTCAACCTCCATGGACCCTCATTCGGATCCTGCTGTAGTTTCTGCTGGTGGGTTTTCGTGGGGTTGGGGAGGGCACCTGCAAACTGGCCCTCGAAACCTCCATGGACCCTCATTCAGATCCTGCTGTAGTCTCTACTGGTGGGTATTCAGGGGGGTGGTGCCTTTAAACTGGCCCTCGAGACCTCCGTGGACCCTCATTGCAGAGGGGCTGGACAGAAAGGTCTGTATGTTTGCAGATGACACCAAGATCTGCAACAGGGTGGATACTCCAGAAGGGGTGCAGAAAATGAAAAGGAACCTGGAGAAGCTTAAAAGATGGTTGGAGATGTGGCAACTGAGTTTCAGTGCAAAGAAGTGCAAAATAATGCACCTGGGTAGAGGGAACGCTGGAGAGAGCTACAGGTTGGGAGGAGGAGCTGATTGTCACCAAAGAGGAAAGGGACATATGGGTTATCATCTCTGATGACCTTAAGGTATCAAAGCAGTGCACAAAGGCAGCAGGGAGGGCCAGTGGTATGCTGGGGTGCATAGGCAGGGGTATTACTAGCAGGAGGCAGGAGGTGGTGATGGCATTGTATGAAACAATGGTAAGACCTCACCTGGAGTACTGCTTGCAGTTCTGGAGGCCACACCTGCACAAGGATATAGATAAGGTGGAGACTATCCAGAGAAGGGCAACAAAGATGGTGCTGGGCTTGCACCACAAAACATATGAGGAGAGACTAAGGGGTAATATGATAGAAACCTTCAAGTCCCTGAAAGGAATGAACAAAGTAGATTGTGCCTGAGTGGAATGAATAAAGTAGATTGTGCCATAGAGTAGTTGGTCCGGGAGGCTGGCAGGTGGTTAGGAGGGCCAAATTGGGTGCCCCATCACTCGGTGCTCTCCAACATATCACCTCCACAAACCATACAAAAACTACAAACGGGTATCTGCCTCTATCTCTGAAATCAAACAAAGGGGCAGAGGACACTGCACAGCAGGACTCTGCAGCACAGGATCTAGCACAACTAAACATGCCCAAAACGGGAACCAAAGGAAATCCAGAAAACTTCTGATCATAGGAGACACCATGATTAGGGGAGTTGATAAGTATCTCCAGCCGGGGTAATGGTCCGATGTCTCCCAGGTAGATCAGCATGGAGAAACACTGACCTCATTGCTAAAATTGTTCAGGAAGCAGAAGAAAACATTGATGTCCTGGTACTTATAGGGACTAATGATCTTTCTAGCCGGTCAGTTGTGGAGACCAAGGAACACCTAACCAGGCTGGGTGACAAACTATCATCCATTTCATCCAGCATCTCCTTCTCTGCCAGTCTCTGAGAGGGGGACAGATGGACAGCGGGTCAGAGAAGGGGAAATAGGGGAGCTAAACATGTGGCTCAAGGGCTGGTGCCAGGAAAAAGGACACAAATTTGTAGGGAACTGGTAACAGTTTTGGGAGCGAACGTTCTTAAATTTGATGGCCTGCATCTGACTAAGGAGGGAGTCAGTGCATTGGGACAGAAGTTTGATGTCTTTGAAGAATATTTAAACTAGCAAATGGGGAGGGGGGTGCAGCACCCAAAATGTCAAATGGGAACACCCCTCCCCCCTCAGCTAGTAGTCAAACAGGAGTTCAGCATCTTTGTAGTTCATCTGCTTCACCTGGTAAAGAAAAAGGTCTGGTTCCCCATATGATGCACAGGGGAAACGCCGGACCTCGCCCAACAACTAACGCAATGAAATCTGACTAATGGAAAATCATGTACACAAATGCTCACAGTCTGGGAAACAAGATCCCAGACCTGCAGGCAATAATGACAGAGGCTAAACTGGACATAGTAGCCATTAGAGAGACATGGTTTACCAGTAACCACACTTGGGAGACTTCAGTACCTGGCTATGTACTGTTCAGAAGAGACCAAGGTGCAAAAAAGGGGGTGGAGTGGCCCTTTATGTCAATGAAAATATCAAAGCTACAGAAATTCAGAATACACATAAGGAGCCAGAAGAACTGTGGGTCACACTGGAAACCAGAAATGGGACAGCCATACAAACTGGGGTTGTGTACAGGTCTTCAGACCAGGGGGAGGACATAGACACATTACTGTTAGAAGGTATACAAAACATGACAGCTAAAGGGGAGGTTCTGATAATGGGAGACTTCAACATGCCAGATACAGATTGGTCAATTCCAGCAGGGACATCTGCCAGAACTAGACACATGGTGGATTCCCTGCAGGGGAGGGCCTCAAACAACTGGTACAATAACCCACAAGAGACAGGGCTATTCTAGATCTAGTACTGACTAACAAGGAAAGAATCATAGATCTCCAGGTAGAAGGTCACCTGGGGGCCAGTGACCATCACATGGTGTGGTTCAATTTGGCCACTAGAACAAAATCATCCCATTCCAAGGCATAAATATGGGACTTCAGAGGAGCTGAGTTTGATAAGATGAGCAACAGAGTTAAGCTAGCCCTGGCAAAAAGAAATACAGGTGAGGGGGTACAGGCAAAGTGAGCAAGCATTAAAGATGCAATACTTGAAGCAAAATCCCATTCTGCTAGTGAGAAAAGGAAGTGCAAAAGAAGAAGGAAACCATTTTGGTTCTCAAACACAGTAGCAGAAAAGGTCAGGGCCTAAAGGCCGACCTTCAAGAAATATAAGGGAATGCAGCAGGATGAAGATAGGGAGGCATACCAAACTTCCCTAAGGGAAGCAGTGAGGCAATAAGGCAGGCAAAGGCACAAACCAAGGAAACACTAGCACGAACAGTAAAAGAAGGTGACAAGACTTTCTATAGATACATTAGTGAAAGGAGAAAGTCCAGAGGGGGTATTACTAAGATCAAAGGGGATAACGGGGCGTACTTCTGCTCAGTATTTACTGAAGAGGGGGTAGGGTAGGGCAGGGCCCACAGCTCTGCACCATGGACACGGGGGGGGGAGGTATGCACTAGTCCCTTCACAAAAGAAAAGGTCCTACAAGTGCTTGATAAGGTTAGGGTGGACAGGGCAATGGGACCTGATGGCATGCATCCCAGGGTACTAAAGGAGCTAAGGGTGGAACTAGCAGAGCCATTATCAAAACTGTTTAGTGAGTCTCTGAGCACAGGAGAGGTCCTAGAAGAATGGAGAAGGGCTCATGTGATCCCGCTCCACAAGAGTGGTAGCAGGGAGGAGGCAGGGAACTACAGACCAGTCAGTCTTACCTCAGTAGCGGGCAAGATTATGGAGACACTCCTTAAGGAAAGGATAGTGCAACACCTGGAATTCATGGGAGCACGAGATCCAAGACAGCATGGGTTTACAAAAGGAAGGTCCTGTCAAACTAATCTCATAGATTTCTTTGACTGGGTAACCAGAGTGGTGGACCAAGGGGGAGCAGTTGGTGTTGCTTACCTTGACTTCAGCAAAGCTTTCAATACTTTCCCACATAGAAGATTGATTAATAAGCTGGGTAGGCTCGGGGTGGGTCAGACGTTGGTCAACTGGGTAGCAAACTGGTTGACAGGCAGAAAACAGAGAGTGGTGGTAAACGGTATACAGTCAGAAGAGATGCAAGTCACAAGTGGGTACCTCAGGGATCAGTCCTGGGGCCAGTCCTCTTCAATATCTTCATCAGTGACATTGCAGATGGTTTGGAGGGTAAGGTTTGTCTGTTTGCAGATGTCACCAAGATCTGCAACACAGTAGATGATCCAGATGTTGTGGGCAGAATGAGAAGAGATCTGGATAAACTAGCAAAATAGTCAGAAGAGTGGCAACTGGGGTTTAACGCAAAAAAGTGCAAGATCATGCACATAGGGAAGAAAAACCATGAAGCCACCTATAGGCTGGGAGGGGAGTTGCTGGCAGTCACAAAGGAAGAAAGAGACTTGGGCGCCATCATCACCGATGACCTGAAATCATCCAAGCAGACCTCTAAAGCAGTAGATAAGGCTAGAGGGATGTTGGAGTGTATTAGTAGGGGTATCACAAGCCGTAAGAGGGAGGCAGTAATCCCTATTTACAAGACACTGGTTAGGCTCCATCTGGAGCACTGCGTGCAGTACTGGAGGCCACACCTTCACAAGGACATTAACCAAATTGAGGCAGTCCAGAGAAGGGCAACCAAAATGGTGCAAGAACTGCATCAGAAAACATATGAGGACAGATTAACTGAACTCAATATGTATACCCTAGAACAAAGGAGGGAGAGAAGTGATATGATTGAAACATTCAAACACCTTAAGGGCATTAACAAAGTGAAAGAGTCTAACATGTTTCAATATAAGAAAAATAGCAGGACGAGAGGACACAGCATGAGATTAGAGGGAGGCCAATTAAGGGGTAATGTGAAGACGTTATTTTTCACAGAAAGGGTGGTGGATGCATGGAACAGCCTACCTCAGGAAGTGGTGGATATGAATACAATGCAGGGCTTCAAACAGTCATGGGATAGGCAGAAGGGAGCAATACAGATGAGTATGAATATATAGGCCATTGACAGAGCAAAGGCTTATGGCACATTCATAAGGTAGAAAAAGAAATGGGCAGACTGGATGGGCCTTGCGGTCCTTTTCTGGCGTCAGCTTCTATGTTTCTATGTTTCTGAGTGGAATGAACAAGGTACAGTAGACTGTGCCTGAGAGGAATGAACAAGGTCGATTGTGCCAGAGTGGAATGAATAAGGTAGATTGTGCCTGAGTGGAATGAACAAGGTAGACTGTGAGGAAATGTTCAGCAGGAATGGAAAATCAAAAACATGAGGACATGCATGAGTGGCAGCTGGGGCGAGGAGGGTACACCTAAAAGGAAAGCTTTTAATTTTACTTCACAGACTGTTTTTGTGTGGTTTTTTTTTTTTTGTTTTGTTTTTTTTTTTTAGTATTTTATTTCTCCTTGGCTGGGGTGTTGTACCTATGGTTACCCCCATCCAGTTTATCGCTTTGACCCTGTCCCAGCCAGAGCTCAACCCCTATGCCCTACCCCTCCCAGCCGCAACACGGTGGGGACTTAGCCCGCTCACTGTGGAATGCCAGACGAACACCGGGGGAGCTGACTCGGGTGTGTCAGCCACAACGCCAGTGGACCACCTTCACATGTGCAGGGAGGACTTTTCTTGTGCTTGGTTCCTCCCCCCATGGCGCGGGCTTGCAGTAATGCCAAGGTTGTTTCATATACGCGTCCGCACCTGGCACATCTAGCTTCAGCATGCAACATCCCACACAGCTGACCATGGCATGCACCAACCTCCAGCCACCACCAGGAGCAGTCCCTAGGATACTTACTCCTCCTCCCTCCCAGCTGACCCCCAGCACCCGAGATCGCTCCCGACCCCAGGTCGCTGGTGTGGCGAGAGGGGTGGTGTCCAGCACCTCAACCCTCAGTGCCACCGGGCAGGCACTTCATAGACTCTTCAGTTAAAAAAAAAAACAAAAAAAACCTGCTTTAGTTATAATCTTGTATTCTGAAACACTAAATCATCCACAAACTTCAAATTGGCTTTGTTTGCATCTCAGACACCATAAGTTATCCATTTGAATGGTTCTCAATGTATACCCTCGCATATCCTTCAAAACTACGAAAAATGCTAATTAGCCTTTCAACCAAAAACTAAAATGCTGATCAATAACTGGCATGAAAAGGTGCTTCAGTGTGATACCTTGCAGTTTTTAATCTTTCAAATTGTCTTTAAAAATAAGTAACTGATCAATTTATAGAACCAGTAGCATCAAAAAGCAGTTCATATGAAATACCCCCGGGGTAACTGTTGTGAAATACCTTCTATAATACATACTGTATCAGTACTTTATATAATACTTTTATAATTATTGGTTGTGGTGTTTATCAACCTGCAAACCATGTCAGTCGAAAGAAGCATCAACTGGCTTAAGTGGTCTCATCCAGTTTACTTGGTTATAATGTAGCTCCATAGTAACCTGATAACCAGTTAATGTCGCAAGAACTAATCTCTGGAACCCTCTTTCATTTAGAATATCATTTAGCAAATTTACAGTAGTTTTACTTGTACTTCTTTGTTATAAAAATACAATTTTCACAACTCGGAATACCATGGCTGACTCTGTATTCTTTCACACAGAAGATAAAATCCCCCCCCCCCAACACAGGGCAGCAGTTTACCTCCAGCCTATCAAGTCACCAGCCAGTCGCATGTCTCCCCCGCTTTCATTTTCAGCAAATCATGCTTTACCATGACCATTTATGATGAGCCAAGAGCTATGCCCTCTTGGTCCTACACACCGGGGTTCGAGAGGGCATAGCTTTACAGCCCTCTCCCACAATACCAACAGCTCTCATCAGCCTGCAGAAGCACCCAAAGCAGCAGCTCCTCCATACAGGAGGTCGAGAGGGCATAGCTTTACAGCCCTCCCCTGCAATGCCAGGAGCTCATCAGCCTGCAGACCCACCCGAAGCAGCAGGTATGAATAAACAGCCTTGGACAACTGCTTGCTTACTGCTGGATTAACTCTGACACCCCCATCACCACTCTTGGTGACCCACTACCTTTATAGAGGTGGTCACGTTATTTCTCTACCTGCAGGTTATCTGATCCTGCCACTAGAGGCAGCTAACACCTTCATTCAAACCAGTCCACTACATCTAATTGCTTAAACCAGCATCTCCCCTCAGCTTTCTTTACCATGCTAATACCTCTTATAATCTTCTCCCTTTGGGCCCCCCTGCTGTCCTTACCACCTCTTCCCGTGTATCTGTGCAGGAATGCCGACCTGTACCTCACTCCTCTCCTGCATCCCCACTCACCCATAACACCTCTCCAACCATCACATTCTTTGCAGCGCCTCTACAAACACCTTTCATGGGCCCCAACATCCTCCCTCCATCCTTTTTCCCTGAACAAATAGCCCTTCACTTCATTACTGATGTCTCCTTTGGGCCCATCAAGCTTTAAACTACTCAGTCATGTAAAGCTGGTGATCTCTATCTCTCTCTTCCTCATGCTATCTGAGAATGTTGAGCCACACCCTGGCCCTTCCTCCACCCAACCCACCAAACTTCCCAGAGGTCTGAAACTGATGCACCTTAACATTTGCAGCCTATTACACAAACTGCCACTGTTACAACCGACTGCTCACACTTTGTCCCAACATCCTGGTCATATCCGAATCCTGGTTGTGGACAGGTGTGGGTAGTCAGGATAACAAAATCATGGCAGATTTAGATTTCAGTGCATAAAAAATGCCAGAAGGCATTTATAATTTTATTTCTCCATAAAAGGCAATAATATTTACAAAAATAAGAAAAATGACTTGGATAATTCACTCAAAAGTTAAATAAAAACTATAAAAGAATACGGCTTTGTCTTTGCAGACTCCAAGGCTTCGCTTCTGCCTTGCCAAGATGGCTAGTATGAGCACACACCACCAGGAGGTCTTGCTCTTACTTCTGTCAGTCTCCTACTGACACCCTGTCAACTATCTAATGCCATGCCCATAGCGGCAGGCTTTTATATTTTCTAGGTGGGGTCACCTGACTAGACCCTTAACTAACATACAGAAATAAAGACTATATGGGTTAGTCTACAATCACTGTGTGACCCACCATACATTTTTACAAAGTATTCTCCTTGATTTGGCAGAAACATCACTTCTATAATGTTTATCACAGGGCGATAATGGCCCAAAATATGCTTAATTGCATAGCAACCATTTTAGAACCCTCCTTAGATACCTTGAGTGGCAGGGGAAGCGGTATAAGAAGGGGACAACAGAGGGTGCTGCTCCCCTAGAGAAAACATCTCATTACATGACTGAAGTCCAGGTAAGCGTGAAGGCCCTTTTTCTTTATCTGGCTATACTGCAATGCATCTAGAAGCTTCTAAGCTCTTTGGATACACCAGGATTGGGGTAGACACAGCCTTGTGGTACACTGCCGTGTTTCTGTAAGAGAAGGTGGGGTTCTGGTTATCAGAGCTCTTGCTCATGCTTTATTTTAATTCCTTTTTCTTTCAGGAGTTTCTGAGTTAGCCAGGGGAATGGGAAACTGAGGGTGCGTTCCTCAGTTCCCTTCTCTCAGCTCAACAAGTCTTCTAGCATAAGAAGGGTTTTTTTTTATGTTTAGGCAAACCTCTAACCCTTCTATCTCCACGTAAAACTGCACCAATTTTTTAAGCATTTAGCATTTAGATTTAGCACCTGAAAGTGCTATATTTTTCAATAACGTATAGCACAAAAGGGTCTAGAGTGTAGCAAGCACTCCTCTTTATTACATTTCTTTAGGGGCTGCCCTATTCCTTTGTTTAACAAACGGGGGCTTATAAACCCTTTTTATACCTTTATTCCTTTATCGTAACAAAAGGAAAACATGCAGCTTTAATTTTGTACAGGAGATCGCCTCCTAAATCTGCACCTTATATATTTGCAGAACAACTAGTGATCTTACTATTGCAGGGTTACTTACGAACATACGAAATTTGCCAGCAGATAAAGGCCTAGAGGTCTATCAAGTCTGCTCGAATGTGCAGCTAGCACCCCTTATTCTGCAGCTGCCCCTCCCTTCCACCCTTCCCCTTCATTAACCCTCCCCCTTGTCCTGTCCCATCCTCATTTGAAGCAGTCCACTGTTCTACTACATACCACTTCAGCAGGTAACGATTCCACCCAGCCACCACCCTCTGTAAAAAGTGTCTCCTCATCTCCTCCTGAACCTTCCTCGCCCAGTCTCATATCATGGCCTGGTGGCCCTCCCTCCCTTACTTTGAACAGCCCCTCTGTACCTGTCTTGTTTATTCCTTTCATGTATTTGAAGGTTTCAATCATGTCACCCCTGTCTCTCCTCTCCTCCAGTGAGTACATGTTCAACTCCTCCACCCTCCTCTCGTATGATAAGTCCCCCAGCCCCTTGATCATCTTTGTCGCTCTGCGCTGCAACTCCTCCAGTAACTTAATGTCCCTCTTCAGATACGGACGCCAGTACTGCATGCAGTACTCCAAGTGTGGTCTAACTAATGACCTATACAGTGGCAGAATCACCTCCTCCCTCCTTGAGGATATACCCCTTGCAATACAACCCAGCATTTTGTTGGCCTTTGCAGCTGCCTTCCTACATTGTGCTGAGTTGTTCATTGACCTGTAATGAGCACACTCAGATCCTTCTCCTCCTCTGTCTGGGCTAGCTGCACTCCCCAGCTGGTAACTCCTCCTGGGTTCTTCATCCCAAAATGCAGCACCTTGCACTTTTTGTCATTAAAGCTCAGTTGCCAGGTGTCTGACCAGGTTTCAAGCTTTGCCAGATCATCCTGCAACCCCTGCCATCCCCTAGGTCATCCACCACTCGTCCTACCTTGGTATCATCAGCAAACAGACTGATCTTGCTCTTGATGTCCCATGATATGTCTGCAATGAATATCCCAAACACTGGTCCCAACACTGAGCCCTGTGGAACACCGTCACTGCCCTTGGGTGTGAGAGCTCCCATCCACCACCACCCTCTGTTGCCTTCCCTGCAGCCAGTTTCCTACCCATCTCACCAGCTTTGCACCCACTCCTGTGCCTACTAACTTCCTTCCCAGCCTTCCATGTGGCACTGAGTCAATGCCTTACTGAAGTCCAGATACAGGACGCCCACTGCATGGCCCCTGTCCAGTTGCCTAGTTACCCAGTCATAGAACCTCGACCAGGTTGGTTTGGCAGGATCTGCCACATATGAAGCCATGCTGTCTGCTGTCCTGTAGTCCTTTGGCCTCTAGGAGCCACCAGCCTCTCCTTCAGGATAGTCTCCATTAGCTTACTCATGATGGATGTGAGGCTCACTGGTCTGTAGTTTTCCGGTTCATCCTTGGGGCCACTCTTGTGGAGGGGCACCACAGCTCATCCTCCAGTCCTGAGGTACACACCCGAATGTAGTGAGGCATTAAATAGGTCTGCCAAGGTCCTGCAAGGACCTCTGCCAGCTCCTTCAGTACCCTGGGGTGGATGCCATCTGGGTCTGGTGCCTTGTCCACCCTCAGTGCCTTCAAACCCTCTCAGACTCTGCTCTCCATGATTTCCCATCTGTCACCACTTGCCCCCGCTTCTGCCATTTCTCCCACCTTGGTGTCACCCTTCTTCTTCTTTAGTAAAAATGGAGCAGAAGTACTCATTTAGTGCTTCCGCCTTATCACACCCTGCTTCCACCCAACCCCTCCTTCCTAATCCTTACTATGTGGTCCTTACGCTCCTTTTCTCCTGATGTACTAAAGAAGTCCTTCTCCCCTCTTAATGCCTTGTGCCAGCCTGAGTTCTGTGAGATGCTTTGGCTCCCTTACTGCCCTTGTCACCTCCTTCGATTCTGTCAAGTACTCTCCTGTCCTCCCCTCCCTGTTTTCTTGTACTTCCTAAAGGCAGCTCTTTTCCTCCTTACCTTTCCATGACCTCCTTGCTCAACCAGATCGGTTTCTTAGCCCTAGCCTTCTTGCTCTGGGCTTTGCAGCAGGTTTTGGTTGCCCACTATCCCCAGCTTTATGAGCTCCCACCTCTGGTTAGTGTCCATACTAGATTGAATTCTGGCCAGGTACCCTTACCACTTCCCCATCCTCCCAAAGTTGGCCCTCCTGAGTCCAGCACTATTGTGCCAGATTCCACTCCTTCCTTGCCCATATCCAATGTGAGCCATACTGAGAGGTGGTCACTCCCTGACAGCGGTTCCTCCATTGTAAGTTTTCTTACAAAGTTCCCATTTGCCAGCACAAGGTCAAGGGTATTTCCTAACCTGGTTGGTTCAATGACCATTTGCAGCAGGAAGCTATCCTGGAAGGCATCCAGCAGTACCTGCTCCCTTCTGTTCCTGGTTGTTGGGGTGCTCCAGTCCACTCCTGCATGTTGAAGTCCCCCACAATCACCACACTACCCTTCTGCAGGTCCTCCTGATCTGTCCCGCTAGTTCCCTGTCTAACTCCTCCGTCTGAGATGGTGGCCTGTACACCACTCCCATTCTAAGAATCCTATTCTTGGAATCCTGGATTTGCATCCAAAGTGACTCTGTACTACCTTCCTCCCTTACACACTTCAGTCCTTCCTTCACATATAGTGCCACCCCCCTTTCCCAATCACCCTGTCCCTACGTAATAACCTGTACCCTGGTACAGACAGGTCCCAGTCATTGTATTGGGTGGCCCATGTTTCCATGATGACTGCAATGTCCACCTCTCCTCTGCCATGAGAACCTGTAACTCTGCAGTTTTCTCCCAAGGCTCCTAGCATTAAGGGTAACCACCTTCCACCCTTCCCTCCCATCCTGCCCCCTTTCCTAGCATCACCAACAGTACTTGCCATTTGTCCTTTGTCACTGTTATGGGGGGTAAGCTCATATGGTTTCCCAACTTGTGGTCTCTGCATATCTCTTCCCCAACTGCCACCCCCCACTCCTAGTTTAAATTCCCAACTTCCTCTATGTACTCCTCCATCCTCTGTTTCAACACTTTCTTTCCCTCCTCACTCAAGTGTAGTCTGTCCTTGACATAGAGACTACTGTCCTCCCAGGTCCCTCCCAACCCCCCAACAGCCCATACCCTTTAGCACAACACCAGGTTCTTAGCCATCCGTTAAATTCCTCTATTCTCAGCTTTCTTGTTGTGCTTGCCTTTGGCACAGGAAGTATCTCTGAAAAAGTTACTGATCTTCCTGCCCTCACATAATTGTGCTAGTTCCTCAAACCTCCTCTGACTGTATCTACTGTCTTGTCAGCCAGGTCATTTGTCCCAAGATGTATAATTAAATGAGGCTTGTCCCTACCCCTTCTAGCATATTTCAGAACAGACTGTCCCACCCTTTCCGCTGTCATTCCTGGCATGGCCTCCACCCAAATGCGACTATGCCTCTCCCTTTTGCTACCCCACCTAACTCCTCTTAGTATTGAGTCCCCCAGCACAAAGATTCCACCCCTCTTACTCCCTGCTTGCTTCCATTCATCTCCCTCTCTCATTTCCAGCTCCTCTTCTTCCTCCTGCACATTATTTCCCCCTTTTACCCCTGTTGCAATTCTCCCAGCAGAACTTCCCCCCGCTCCAGTTTGGTCCAGACATTTATCAATTACTCCTCTAATTTCATCATTTCCCTCCTCCACCTTCTTCCTCTCTAGCAGTGCACAACTATTTTCTGAAGGCTCTTCACAAATGCCCACTCCCTCTCTCTTCATAGTAACCTGTTCTCTCCTTTCCACTCCATGACTTTTGCCACTTCTTCGCCTCCCCTCACAAGCCCCTATCTCCTCCTTCCATTTGTCTTTTGTCTCCTGACCTGGTTTCCGGCAATTGTTCTTCCTGGCCTGGGCCCTTTGTCTCTGCTCTCTTCTTCTGACCCTCTCTCACCACTGTTGGCTTAAATCGCCTCCCTCATCTCCCTTCTTCCTCCCTCCAGTATTGGGCTAAACCTCCCCAATCTGCGTTGCCTGTCTTAGTTCCTCCTGCAGACCCTCAATCTCCTTTGTAAGTTTTTCTATGTGGTTGCACACTAAACATCCTCCCACACTCCAGGCAATTTTTAGAAAGATCGGTGCACCGCAGTTGTTGCAGCCTACCACCCTACCCATTGCTGTCGTTGCCCACCAGTGACCCCCCACCCTTCCAGATGCAGGATACCAAACACTCCCCCAAGTCTCCCCTCTTCCTCCTCTATCAGTGCAAAACATTTTCTTTATTTCCTTACCCTTTGTTGCACACGTTTAAATATATTGAGCAACTGCTTTTTTATTCCTATCCTTCCTATCCACACTCAAAACAGACTTTGAGTAGCCATTGCACAACCTTCTTCAAACTCCTACTCCTCCTTTCCCCAATGCAATATCAATGTGAAGAAGTAATAATGAAAGCTCCTAGATTTGCCTTTACTTCCTTTCCACTGACAGAGCAGTCACCTCTTCACTTGCTGCTGTTCCTTTCCTGGATGTCTGCTTTTGCTATGACAGGTGCATATCCTTTGCCTGTTTGAGGAAGTGATGTCAGAACCCCTGGTATAAAGGAAATAATGGCCCAAGGGTGGGACCAGCCCAAGTCTTCCAGAAACAATCAGGTAGCTGAGGCCTCTAGTCAGACCATTAGCACCCTTCCCCCACTCTGCACTCAAACTTTGCAGCTAGTGAAGCCAGCAACAATGAATCACAATTCTACTCAAAGCCCCCAAAATAGGTTTGCTACTCAAAGAAACAGGACTCAATTCAAACAGCTCACCAACAACACATCAAAATAGGCTTGGAATTAGAAGATATATGTCTCCAATTCAAAGAAACAGACCCAGTTAAATCACACCAATTATGTTTTAAAACAGAAGAAATAGGCCTCTACAAATGCAGCCTGCCACACAGTGAATCAAACAAATGAGCCCACTTATAGCTACCAAAACAGGTTTCAAAATTCCAACAGCCCCAAACAATACCCTGCTAGCCCCTTAGTAGTAAGAAAGAAAAATAATCTTCTACCAGTAGAATCCACAAGAAACAATGTAAAACAACAAGAAGCTACTGTACTGTAGATCTGATCTTGTCCCCTTCTAGTTCCTTCTGAGAAGCCAAAGCACTGAGTTCCAAACTCTGTGATTTCCCTTGTGCTGCTTTCAAAATCAGAGTTCCAAACTATTTGACTTCCCATGTGCTGCTTTCAAAATCAAACAGTTCCAAACTCTGATTTCCCTTGTGCTGCTTTCAAAATCAGACAGTTCCAAACTCTGTGACTTCCCTTGTGCTGTTATCAAATTCAGAATTCCAAACTCTGTGACTTTCCCTGTGCTGCTTTCAAAATCAAACAGTTCCAAACTCTGTGACTTCCCTTGTGCTGCTTTCAAAATCAGCTACTTCCTTTGGTTAAGTGATAAATTCTCTCTTTCTTTGGACAAGGACAAAGTAAATGAGGGAAAAATAAAAACTATAGTTCACTACATGATTGAGCAGACAGGTCCGTAGACTGGACTCATGGCTTAACTTTCCACTGTCACCTCACCTCAAGTAAGAACAGGGAGTTATTCACCAATTAAAGAAGAGAGCACGTTGAACAGCAAAACAGTTCTATTTCTTAAACTTAACAGGATCTACAACCTGGGGAAATCTTAATTCCTTCATTCCTACCCAAACAACTATTTGAAACAATAAGGGATTTAAGTCTTTCAATATTTCCTAACTGTATAAGAATACCAACATACAGTGTACTCCAAATATACCAACCACGGTTAAATCAGACAATCTGTTAATTCAGGCAAAAAGTCAAATCCATTTGTCATTTCTAATTAACCTTCATTTTAACTACATCGGTTAAAGCGTGTTAAGATTGCCTGTTATATCGGGCAATTGAAGAGCATTTTCCTAATTGAACTGACAGCTGTTCGCACCCAATTAGCGCAATTTGTAATTGCTAATTTACTATTAAATGGGTTGATTGCTTAAAAGAGGTGCTAGCAAGACTTTAGTGCTGAAGTGCTCAGTTCGTTTCTGCACCTCATGCAACTATGGCCAGCAAATGTAAAGCAATGTCCCTCTTCCAAAAAATCAATGTGCTCAAGCAAATCAATGAAATACCTAAGGTGAGCCAGAGGGATCTTGCTCAGCACTTCAATCTTCCTAAATCCACGGTGGCAGATGTATTGAGGAAGAACCAGAAGTAAGCATGGCGGTGGAGGAGGCTGTAGTTATGGCTGCAGATGTTCGTTCGGTACTTTTAACATTGTGTCAGGCCATCGAGCAGAATCCTGAACTGGAACCTAACTGGGAAAAAATCAGAACAATAGAAGAAGTCTGGCGCCCGTACTGCAGAAAGCATACTGTCCAGACCCATATCACTGATTTCCTGGGAAGCAAATAGAAAAACCACCAACAGATGAGAACTGTTTTTTAACAATTCATTTAAATTAATTTCTGTACTTAAATGAAGTTATGAGCACAGTTTCCTTATGCAGCATTGTTTATTTAATTGAATTCATGTGTGGGGATGCAGGAATTTAAACCGCGTTTTGAATATTGCACAGTAATGTGCTGCTTGAGTGGGGAATTAAAACCGCGATTTAAACTGCAGTCGAAAAACTTTTTTTTTTTTTTTTGATACACCAACCATCTTCTATAGTGGGCATAATAGCATTGCACATGTGTGCTCTTTATAGGTGGCAGTCACTGTACTATTTTAGATGCAGGAGGTCAAAAGATCATATACAGATTACATGTTTGTGGCACTACCTTAAGGATTTTCTTCCATGAGTTGCTTTAAAGTACGACATTAACTGCATGTTAGTTTTTTTTTTCTTTCTAGTGCCAAGGCAATGATAGCTGAAAAAAACAAGTAGACAGGAAAGGATTCCATTAGTATATTTTTATTTCTCTATGCCCATAGGAATAACTCAGCTTGTGTTAATTAGGGCATGGGGGGAACCTCAGTCTCCTACCCTTGGGATAAGCCTGAGACAGAAGTCACCCTGTCACACTGGTTAAAACCACACAACAGGGACTCTGAAATTATAATCCCTGGCTACTTGGTCATCCTCCAGGATTGTCCAGTTCACAAAAGAGGTGGTGGAGTTGCCATGTATATTGCATCTGGGACTCCGTTTACAAGCATTACCCTGCCCCACTCCACACAATCCATCAATGCACTACTAATAAAACTAGCCCTCCCTCATAATGCCCCAATATATATTGTAGGTTTGTACTGCACACCTGATGCCACGCTGCCTACCATAATGGAACACCTTGGTTGCCTAAAAGCATTAGCCACAGGGGGCGAACTCCACATCCTTAGGGACTTCAATCAAAATTGGCTCTCCCAGACCAGCTCCAAAATCTGGAACAAAGTCAATATCCTAAACCTCGCTCAAATGATCTCTGAGCCCACCCGCCTGACTCACAAATCCCTTAACCACTCCCTTCTTGACTGGTCTCTCACCTCCCAGCCTCACCAGATTCGTGAAGTGGGCCTGCTCCCTGACTCCCTTAGCAACCACCACATGATCAGGAAGATAGTTAAAAGCCTAAAGCACAACCACCACCACACAACCTCCTCACTAGATCCTACAAAGCATTAAGCATTGCCTGTCTCCTGCAAGACCTGGCCAACATTAACTGGTCCTTCATCTACCATGCAGAATCCTCAGGCACTGCCCTGGAGGGTTTCAGGACTAGGTTCCTTGCCATCTGGAACCATCATGCCCCTATCAGTTGTGCCAGTGTGCATGGCTCACACCTCCCCTGAATCTCAGCTGACATCACCGCCAGCCTCAAAGACCATGACCTGGCATGGAAAACCTTTAAGGAAACTGGTTTGACAGAAGACCACCTGAAGTACTGCACTCTGCGCAATGCTTGTACAAGGTTAATCCGACAGGCAAAGGCTAAGTACTTCAACACTGCTTTCCACACTAACATAAGCCACCCTGCTAGATTCTGGAAGGTCCTCAAATCACTATTCAGCCTCCATTCCCAGCCACCAGTGCCATCCCTAAATACAAACTCATCCAGGGCAAGCAACTACCCTGCTGTAGCCACAGGCTTCAACTCCTTTTTCGTTAACTACACCGCTTCCTTGCTATCCTCTCACCCACCCCCACCATCCATACCCCCTCTTCAAGCCCAGTCTAGACTCCACATCTACTCATTCTTTATTCCTCTGCCCAGTTACTCCACTTGAGGTGTACAATGCCCTCATCACTGTCAACCTGACCAAGGGCAAATGCTCTTCAGGCCTCAGTGCTGAAATATTGTACCTTTTGGCCCATGCCATTGCATCCCCCTTGGCTGCAATTTTCAGCCTGTCCTTCTCGGAAGCCTCAATATCAGCAGAATGGAAACACACCATGGCCATTCCCCTACCAAAGGGTGATGACCCCTCTACCCGAGGAAACTACAGACCCATTTCCCTCCTGCCTATCCTAGCTAAGCTCCAAGAAAAACTTGTACTCTCTCAACTGTCCACCTTCCTTGACTCCTCTTCTCTTCTTTCTACACTCCTTTTCAGTCTGACTTCAGAAAATCACACTACATCACTACCTCCCTTCTACGGCTCACATATTCAATCCTCTCGGCTATGGATAAAGGGCACATCACCTCAGCTATCTCTAGTGAAGGCGTTCCACACAGTATCCCACTTCCTTCTCCTGTCTAAGCTTGCCAGCGCAGGTCTCTCACATTCAGCCACCGCCTGGTTCCACTCCTACCTGGTTGGCCAGACACAATCTGTCAGGATTGGTGGCTCCACCTCTGTCCCCCTCCCCATCACCTCAGGAGTACTGCAGGGCTCTGTTCTGGGGCCTCTCCTGTTCTCCATCTTTCTCAACGACCTACCTTCCACCGGTCCCCACACTTCCATTCACATGTCTGGAGTCGACACTGTGCTGTACACATCTGGCCCATCTGCTGGGTATTTTCCAGACTACAGCAGGACTTCAACAGTGTCCAGCTCTGGTTTTGCTCAAACCATCTTCACCTCAATGCCAAGAAGACTGTCTCCATGACCTTCAGCACTAGGCAGAGACTCTTGTGGCTCACCTTCCCCTGTCTTTCCACACCCTGGATGGGGCTTTACTGGAGGCGTGCCCTTCATTCAGATACCTTGGGGTCTGGCTTGACTAGCACCTTCATTTCTTTGTACACAACAATGACATAAAAAAAATCCATCCAAGAATGGGTGCCCTCTTCCACAATTGTGGGTGCATCCCATTGCCGGCCCATAGAGCCATTGTACAGAAAATGATCCTGCCAGTTTTTGATTACAATGACGTTGTGTACAGTGTTGCTCCTAAGTCCTCTCTGATCAGACTGGACCCCCTTTTCCATGCCTTTTGTCACTTTGCTCTGGATTGTCCCTATTCCACTCATCACTGTACCCTCTACCAAACACTAGGTCTACTCTCCCTTCAGGACCGTAGATCTTCACACTGCGCATGCTTCACTCAAAGGCACAGACCCACGCTTTGGCTCCCTACCTCTCCTCAGTCCTGTCTGCTCAGCCATCCTCAGTTTATGAACTCAGGACAAATGACTCGACTCTTTTATATTCCACATAGGTCTTCCTCATTGGGGCAGGCAGCATTCAGCTACCACATGCTCAAGCTTTGGAACTTCCTTCCTCTGCACATTTGACCATCCTCACCCTCCCAGCACCTAAATGAACTCTTAGCTGCACATTTTGCCACCACCTGCTCATGTGTCTAACACATTCTCAGCACTATGACAACTACCTCCCACTGTTTTTCCCTGAACCACTCCTGAACCTTGGTTACTCGATTTGTGATCACCATGCCTCCTTTCCCTGTTTGGATTCACAGTTATGGCTGTATTGTTTGCACCCCGTATCATTATTTTACCTGTCTCTGCCCTTCAGCTGTTGTAACTCTCATGGTAAATGCACTTGTAACCTGTACCATGTATACCCTGCATTGTGTTATAACCTTATTTATTTATTTGTTTTTGTTGACTGGGTAGGTGCGTTAGGCAATAACCCTGCCTATTTTTAAGCATGACCTGGGAGAGTACAATATACATTCGACAAATAAGAACAAATGGAGAAGTACAAAGCAGTAAGAAATTAAACAGAATAACCTTGTTGTTATCTTACCTGTACCTATTATCTTACCTTGTTATACTGTATGCTTCCCAGTGTTATTTGTATTGTATCCAAGACACATCTGGAATCAAATGACACTCTGCTCAGTATGCCTCCCTGGTAAAACTCTTCAATAAATAAATTATAAAATGGTGAGAAGACAGAGGGCTGGATATTCAAACTGCGCTATTTTGTGGCGCAAGCCCTTGCGCTGCTAAAGGATTACACAGGGGTGTGGCAGGCGATTCAAGGAGTTGCGCTATTGGAGCAACTCCTTGAATATCACCCCCAGCCACAGCCACTGTGCATGACGCAGTGGAACTTGCGCCACCGCAAGTGGTCAGAGTGGAGCATTCAAGTTGCGGTGGTGCAAGTACCATTGCGCCATGCGCAAATTTCCCATATTCAAAAGGTGACATGCAAATGGAGCCATAAATCATGCAAGGCGCAGGCGGGGCCATTTGCATATATTTATGGCCCCATTAGCATGCAGGTGCACCGATCCCCGAGGACTTGCACTGCCAGGCAGCAGCCGCTGGGGACCGCGCCCCTGCAGCCCTATCATGGGCATCGTTAAAATCCCCACCCCTGACTGGCCCAATCACAGGCATAAGTTAAAAAATCCCCCACCCCACCCCACTGGCCCGATCGTGGGCATATGGATTATTCACATATCTGGACTGCTTTTGCAGTAATGGGCTGCATGCCCATTGGCTCTTGCTCTGCACCAATGGGCATGCAGCCTCTACTGAAGTCAGTCGGCAGGTGGCAGGGTGGCAGGCGGTGGGATGCTGCCACCAGCCAGCTGCCGGGGAGCAGGGTGGTGGGCTCATGGGTGGTGGGGACACTGATCACCAGGGATAAGGTCTTGGGGAGGTTTAATCACTTTGGTGCCACGATCAGGCTTAGCGGTCCACAGGACCACCAGGGATATGGTCTGGGGGGGAGGTTTAATCATTTTGCTGCCTGCAATTGGGCTTCACAGTCCACTGGACCACCAGGGATATGGTCTTGGGGAGGTTTAAACACTTTGCTGCCTGCAATTGGGCTTCACGGTCCACTGGACCACCAGGGATATGGTCTTGGGGGTTGGACACTTTGGTGCCGCGATTGGGCTGGTGGGGGGTGGGTTTTATTTATCACTCTTGCCCACGATCGGGCCAGTAGGGAGGGGTTACTATATGCCACAATTGGGCTGCAGGGGGCACAGGAGTAGGTTGAGGCCACCCACAGGTGGCAGCTGCTGTGTTGTGCCTGCAATCGACAGCTCACCTGTGGGTGGCCCTCAACTTACTCCTTTTTTGGGGGCTCAAAGTTGTGCAGGCGCAGGTCGGGGGTTGCACCTGCACAACTCTGCACAGCCCACTGAATATCGGGCTGTGCAGTTTATGCATGGTTCCTCCCCCTCCGGTTCAGCATGCCTTCATTAGCATTGCACTGTTGCTCAGCTTGACTTGGGGGGTGCAACTGCCTCCTGCTGAATATGGCAGGATGGCGCAATTTCCGACTTCTGCAGGTGCAACCCTATTGCGCATGGCACAACCCTTTTGAATATCCAGCCCAGACTGTTTAAAATATAACATTACAGCTCAAGTTTTCTAAATAAAATATTTGAATTCTTCAGCTGATGTGTTTGTTGTGTTTTAAACACCTGTTAGATGTTCCTGTTCAGATGATCATGTCAACAGCTGATGGAATTATTACAGCCTAAACAACCTAGTATATGTGATTTAAGATCGACAGATCTCCCGCAGTGTCTGATACCAAGATATAAAATTAATTATGCAAATAATACTTTGGCAGTTATTGTGTCCTGAACTTGGGCTACTGTCGAAAAGAAATTTAAAATGGTAAAGCCTTTATCCTATTCTTGTTTTAAATCATGTGTTAATAGATGGTTAATGTATGAATATGATATCATGGATGAATTATTTTATTATTGAATTACCTGACTCCATTTTGATATTGTCTAGCGTGTATTATATCTATCCTTGATGTTTACTTGTTACATGTTGGACGCAATTGTAAAAGAGAGTTTACGCTTAATTTTGCTTTCCAATAAATTGAAATTGAAAAGCATATACCTGTTCCTCCTGATGCCTGGTGAGTGTCAAACTAAAACATTTCTCACAGTGTTGATATTTGAATGCTTTAGTGCTTGCTTGAATAAATTCATGTTCATCTCTCAAAGGTAGTTCTGGGTTTTTCAACAAAACGTAATATTGCAGTGCTGATGAACACTGCAAACAAGTAAAGCTTATATAATGTATGGGGGCCCTTCATACTAGGATTCATACTAGGCTTGATAAAGAGCCATGGAGTGGTGAGGCTCATAACTGCTCTCATGTATTAATAATAAGAAAAAGAAGGGTGAGACAACATATGAGTCCAACCTGTTTTTAAAAGAGATCTTAGTATTACTAATGATGACATCCATCGGTAGCAAAATCCAGGGTTTTACTACCCTCAATGTATAAAAATACTTGCTTGCTATGTGAGTAAAATATTTATACTGTAGCTGTAGAGGATGACCTCTAAGGTTATACTTATCTTCCTTATATGTTAACCCTAAATTTACCATCAGATGAGGATATTTGATAATATTGTACATCATAAGGAGATTACCTCTTAATCTACAAGTTGATAGCGACATCAAGTTTAAAGATTGGAGTCTAAGGTCATATGAGACATCCTTCAACCCCTTAATAAGTTTGGTAAACCCCCTTTGTATCTTTTCCAACTTAACAATAACTTGATTTTTGTATGGACACCAGAACTGTGATGGAAAGTCCAAATGTGGACGAACGTAAGCACGATAGAGTGGCATTAACACATCCAGCTCTCTAGATTTAATGTTCCTTTTGATGGCCCAAATAACACCATTTGCCTTTCTTATAATTGTATTAATTGGAAGGTCAGGAAGAAAAATTATAAGTTACAATGACTCCCAGATCCTTTTCTATTTCAGAAACAGTTAGTACCCGATTATCCAGGGCATATGTTTATTTGGCATTGTTATTTCCAAAATGCAAAATCTTTCATTTAGTATGATTCAGTTTCATTCCTTATTCCAAGATCCACATTTTAATTTTATCCAGATCATTCTGTATTATTTTAATTTGATCTTCATTGTTACATGGCTCTCTGATCTTCATGTCATCCACGTATTTAATGATATTTGATAAACAATTATTTGAAATGTCCTCTATAAATAAATGAAAAAGACAAGGGCCAAGAACAGACCGTTGGGGTATGCCACTTGTGATAAACCCTGGGCAAGAAAGGTGGCCATTGATTAGGACTTGCTGAGGTCATTTAATTAGCCAACTAACTATCCAAAATATCAGAGTCAGATTAATATTTAGCTGATATAGGGCTATAGGATATAGCAATAAGGACAGGGATGGGGCAAAAAGGGGTAAGGCCATCAAGAAATGGAGGGTAATGAGTACCAATGCCCATAGTCTGGGCAACAAGCTCCCTGAACTGGAGGCCTTGATGGAAGAGGGATGCCTGGATATTGTATCAGTCACAGAAACATGTTACACAGAGAACCATGACTGGGATGTTAACATACCAGGGTACACAACCTACAGGAGAGACAGGGAGGACAGAAGAAGGGGGGAAGTAGCTATCTATGTAAGGGAAGAGATAAAAGCAACTGAACAAAAGAGTAAACAGGGAGGAGAGAAGGCACTGTGGGTCACCTTAGAGACTGGAAATGGCACCACAATCTGCAGAGGGGTTTTATATAGACCCCCATGTCGGGGAGAGGGAATGGACAAGGATATGATAGAAGGCATACTTAGGATGGCAGAGAAAGGGGAGATACTGTTGATGGGGGACCTTAACATGCCAGATGTTAACTGGAGCACCTTTGCGGCAGCCACATCCAAAAGCAGGGCTATTATTGATGCCCTTCAGATAGCATGCCTCAAACAGCTAATTTTGGAACCCACTCATGAGGGAGCAATCTTAGACCTAGTACTCTCAAATGGGGACAGTGAGAGGATCTCAGATCTAGAAGTGGGTAGCCATTGGGAACAAGTGACCACCAAACAGTGTGGTTCATGATAAACTCTGCTACAGAGTCAAGCCATACAAAAGTGAGAGTTCTGGACTTCAGGAGGGCTGACTTTGGCAAGATGGGAGAGTGCCTTAGAAAAGCACTAGCAAACAGGCTAGAAGGAGGGGTGGAGCAACAATGGGCAAATATCAAAACTGCCATCACAGAGGCAACAAGCCTTTGTGTGAAGCAAATAAACAAATCAAAACAAAAGAAAAAGCCACTATGGTTCTCAAAAGAGGTGGCGGTGAAGGTTACATAGAAACACAGAATTTGACGGCAGATAAGGACCGCTTGGCCCACCTAGTCTGCCCATTTTCCTACCTAACAGATAAGCTGCAGATCCTAGTTAGCCAACAGCTTACTTCCTCCTACCTAGGTTAGGGAGGAAAAAGATAACATTAAGGAAGTATAAGGAAACACAGAAGGAGCAGCACAGATAACTGTACCAGTTAAGGCAGAAGGAAGCAGGGAGGGTAGTCAGAATAGCAAAGGCATAAACTGAGGAAAAGATAGCTAACTCGGTTAAGAAGGGGGACTAAACCTTTTATAGGTATATCAGGGAGCGTAGAAAGACAAAGGGAGGGATAGTGAGGCTGAATAGAATGGATGGTGGGTGGAGAGAGTGACAGTGATAAAGCAGGGATACTGAATGAATACTTCTGTTCAGTATTCACAAAAGAGGAAGTGGAGGAGGTGCCTAATCCAATTAACAGAAGCACTCTGGAGAGGGGGGTTGATCCCAGTCCTTTCACAGAAGAAAGGGTTCTGAAAGAACTCCTAAAACTGAAGGTGGACAAAGCAATGGGGCCCGATGGAATTCACCCCAGAATTCTAAAAGAATTAAGCAAAGAACTAGTGACACCACTGACTATGCTTTTTAACAAATTATGGGAGGATGGTGTGGTACCTGAGGACTGGAAGAAGGCGGATGTGATTCTCCTTCACAAAAGTGGGACCAAGACGGAGGCAGGAAACTACGGACCTGTCAGTTTGACCTCTGCGGTAGGGAAAGTGATGGAATCACTTCTGAAGGAAAGAATTGTTGAGTACCTAGAGGCTAGTGGGGCACAGGATCCGAGGCAGCATGGGTTCACAGTGGGAAGGTCATGTCAGATGAATCTAATTGGTTTCTTTGACTGGGTGACCAAAGTAGTAGACCAGGGAGGGGCTGTGGACATGGCCTACCTAGACTTTAGTAAGCCATTTGACACGGTCCCACACAAAAGATTAGTAGTCAAATTAACCAGCCTGGGAAGGGGGTCCCAAGGTGGTAGCTTGAGTAAAACATTGGCTGAACAACAGGACACAGACGGTAATTGTAAATGGAGTCCACTCTGAAGAAAGAGGGGTTACTAGTGGTGTACCTCAGGGTTCAGTACTGGGTCCAATCCTTTTTAATGTCTTTGTAAGTGACATTGCAGAGGGACTGGAAGGAAAAATATGCCTCTTTGCAGATGACACAAAGATCTGCAACAGGTTTGATACACAAGGAGGCATGGAAAGGATGAGAAGGGACTTGGCAAGGTTGGAGGAATGGTCAGAAGTATGGCAGCTTGGATTCAATGCAAAGAAGTGCAAAGTAATGCACCTGGGAAACAAAAACCCAGGGGAAGATTACACAATGGGGGGAGGTAGTAACAGCAACAAAAATGGAAAGAGACCTAGGGGTAATCATATCAGATGACCTTAAGGTTGGCAAGCAATGCAAGAAGGCAGTAGAGAGGGCTGGGGGGATACTGGGATGTGTAGGGAGAGGTATCACCAGCAGAAAACAGAAAGTTGTTATCCCCCTGTACAGACAGTTGGTGAGACCTCATCTGGAGTACTGCATCCAGTTCTGGAGACCCCATCTCTGCAAGGACATAGACAGGATGGAGGCAGTTCAGAGGAGGGCAACTAAAATGGTGCAGGGTCTGCAAGAGAAGCCATACGAGGAGAGACTAAAGGAGCTTAATTTTTATACCCTTGAGGAAAGGAGGGAGAGGGGGGACATGATAGAAATGTTTAAGTACCTCAGTGGAATCAACAAAGTCCAAGAGGGTAGCATCTTTCAGAAAAAGAGATATGCAAGAACAAGGGGACAACATTTGAAGATAGAGGGGGGGACGGCTCAGGGGCAATAAGAGGAAGTATTTTTTCACAGAGAGGGTGGTGGACACATTGAACAGCCTTCCTGAGGAGGTTGTGGGGTCTAAAACTGTGGGAGAATTCAAGAGTGCATGGGACAGACATAAGGCAATTTTTGTGAGGGGTAGGAAGAAATAGGCTGTTGGTTAAATATGATCTGCAGTTTATCCTCTAAGTAGGGAAATGGGTAGACTAAGTGGGCCAAGCGATCCTTATCTGCCATCAAAGTCTGTTTCTAAATAGTTTTTTTTTAATAAGGCTCAATGTGGAAGTAGGTCCAAAGCCTTACTAAAATCCAAGTAAACCACATCATATGCCTATCTGTTGTCCAACTGAAGGCTAACCTCCTCATAGAAACAGAGCATGTTTGTCAAACAACTCCTTCCCTTTTTAAATCCATGTTGTTCATGATCAATTGCTTGTAATATTGAGGTGAGCAAGTCTTTGATTAGACTTTCCAGTATTTTGCACATTGAAGAGGTTAGACTGCTTGGTCTATAGTTTTCACCTTGGTTTCTAGGACCATTTTTATGTTTGCTTGCACGCATGTACAAGAAACATAGTGCCATCATCCGAGTTTTCGGAGGTGTGCCACCCCCTCTTCCAATTCAGTCAGTGTGTTGGCAGGCGCGGCCCCTGTCCGCCAATGCATGCTGGAATTGTCTATGACAAGCTCCAAAATGCAGTGGCATACAGTTGAAAGGGGGAGCTATGCTTCAGTGAGCAGCGATAAGATATCGCCTGCTCATGCGCAGTTCCCCTACACACACACACACACACACACACACACACACACACACACACACGCATACTGCGTGTTCCCCCACCACGCACACACTCTATAGCCGACGGGGGTGCCTAAGTCCCATTGGCTGTGCTGCACTCCCTCAAAGTTTTCAAATGCCACGCTGGGTGCCCACCCCAGCGTGGCAACTCAATGAGATAGTCGACGGGGTGCCCAACTCGCCGGGTTTCACTGTCTCCCCTGGGTGCCACGCTGGGAGCCCACCCCAGTGTGGCAACAATGCCATGGGCCGACGGGGTGCCCAATCCCCGTCAGCTCCACGCCCTCAGCCATCCTTCTGCCATGCTGGTCGCACCCCAGCATGGCAAACGCCCCAAGGCCATCTTTTTTTTTTTAAATACCTGTAAAGAAAAATGGTCCCAATGCAGTCTTCCTGCCCCTCCCACAACCTGCATCCACCCACTGCGACCTTGCCTCCTCACACCCCTCACCCCATACTTCTTACCTCTGAGCTCAGCACGACGATCTTCAGTGGACTGGGAACACGCTCCACTCTTCAAAGCTCACCGCGAACTGAGGAAATGCCGTAAGCTGTATAATGAGATAGATAGGGGTTTTTCAACTTTGTTGCATATCTCAGGCATTTTTTGGAATTTTTGCACCAAATTTTCAACGTGAGATTTTTGGGACCCCTTCTCATGAATGCTGTCACTGTCATGGCGTTATTTGGGCCCAAAGGATGATTTCACAGTCACTGTGTGAAATCACCTTTTGGGACTGATTAATGAAATGACACTGCCAGTGTTCATAAGGTGGGCTCTTAAGAAGCCTATTTTGAAAATTTGGTGGAAAAATTCCAAAAAATGACTGTTTTACTAGCATGCGTTGCGCACTTAATGCACGCCGAAGTTTGAGAATTTTCAATATTTTAACTCCATATTTTCAACATTGCCATTTTACCACACCTTCTTATGAGTAGTATAGCTGTCATTTTCAATCTCACCCAAAATGTGTTTCCGCTCATGTACGCATAATGGTGCAGTCTGTGTGCAAATCAATGTATCGGACAAATTAAGAAAATCACAGTGAGACTGTTCATGAGCAGAGGTCTTAAATGGCTATGTTGAAAATTTGGTGAAAAATTCTAAAATGACTGTTTTATTTAGCGCAGTGTTAAGTAGTTCCTATGCATGCTCGTAAGTTTGCGAATTTAATATTTTTCCTCAGATTTCAACATTGCCATTTTATTACACTTCCTTATGAACAGTACAGCTGCCATTTTTCATATGCTGCCCAAAATGTGTTTTCGCACATGTAGTGCACAATGGTGCTGTTGGTGTGCGAAAGCAATGTTTGGGACAGATTCAGAAAATCACAGTTACATTGTTCATGAGCAGAGGTCTTAAAATGGCTATGTTGAAAATTTGGTGACAAAAGTCCATAAAATGACTGTGTTATGAGTGAGCATTGCGCAGTTTCCACGCACCCTCGTAAGTTCATGACTTTGTAATATTTTAAGTCCAGATTTTCAGCAGTGGCATTTTTCCACACTTCCTTATTTACAGTACAGCTGTCATTTTTCACAACATGGCCGAAGTGTGTTTTCACACTTTCAGCACAGAGATGCATGGTCGTTGTGGGAAATCATTGTTCGGGACAGATAAAGAAAATCACAGTGACACTGTTCATGATAGGAGGCACCAAAATGCCTGAGTTGACAATCTGCTGTAAAAAAAAATCCCCAGCTTAATTATATTACGGGAGTGCGTTGCACAGTTTCTATGTACGCTCGTGACTTCACCATTTTTTTTAAATATTTTTACTGCAGATTTGCAACATTGCCATTTTTTACACCTCCCCATGAACAGTACAGCTGTCATTTTTTACATCCTGTTCGGAATGTTTTTGCACCTGTGGTGCTAAATGCCATAGTCGCTGTGCATAAGCAGCTTTCGGCTAACAAACTGATATTCCCCCTGTTCATGAGATGGGGTCACAAAAAAACCATGTTGAACATTTGGAGTGAAAATACCAACGAATGCCTGAGGTATTAGGGTTTACAACCATAACGCCCAACCCTGTAGAGAATGAATGGCATCAGGGGTGTGACTTGGGATTCTTGCCTGTAATGCTCATACCATTCCACACCCTGCAGCCAGTGAGAGGCATCGAGATATGCCTTGGACTCTTTGGCCCCAAAGTTCACCCCATTCTCCTATATCGCACCCATCTCACTGTATTTCCTAATGGAATGGGGTGCGCATAAGGGGCCAAAGACCCCAAGGAACACCGTGACACTTGTCAGTGTCTGCAGGGTGGGGTGTGGTGAAATGTCATGGTCGTTATGCCTGATGACCCAAAGGCACACCCCAATGCCTGTCACTCTCTGCAGGGTGGTGGTGGGGTTGACTTCGGTTTAATACTTCACTGCCATTCTTATTACGCAGCTCTGTAACTTCTACACTACCACTGCCAATGCCAGCAAGCAAACATTCGGCATTGACAAATGATTGTTATGTTTGCTTGCATGCATGTGCAAGAAACATAGTGCCATCATACGTGTTTCCCAGAGGTGTGTCAGCCTCTTCCAATTCAGTCAGTGTATTTGCAGGCGTGGTCGCAGAGCGCCAATCACTGCTCCAGCTGTCTATGACAGCAGGAAAATGCAGTGGCATACAGTTGAAAGGAGAGCTCCGCTGAGTGAGCAGAGCTGTCCCCCACACCGCACGCGACGCATGCACACTCGCGTGCTCATGTGCCTCCTCCTCCATACTGTACAGCTGACGGGGTGCCCAATCCCCGCCGGCTCCACTGTCTCTCCCCACCCCCCATGCTGTCGCCGACGGGGTGCCCAATCCCATCAGCTGCACTGTCTCCCCGAGTACAGGGTGCCAAGCTGGGAGCCCACCCCAGTGTGGCAACAGATGTCATGGCCAATGGGGGTGCCCAATCCCACCTCAGCTCCATGCCCCTGCCAGCCATCCTTCTGCCATGCTGGAAGCCCACCCCAGTGTGGCAAACGTCCGCTCTTTTAAAAAAAAAAAAAACCTGTAAAGAAAAACTGTCCTCACAGTCTCCTGCCCCCCACAACCCGCACCCACCCACTGCACACCCTGCCTCCCACACCCCCACCCAATACTTACCTCCAGAGTCCGCGCGATGATTTTCAGTGGACCAGAACACGCCTGCACTCTGCAAAGCCAACTCAAACTGAGGAAATGCCGGTAAGCTGCATAATGGGATAGAGAGGGTTTTCAACTTTGTTGCATATCTCAGGCATTTTTGGAATATTTGCACCAAATTTTCAACATAGGGTTTTGGGACCACCTCATAAATTCTTGCACTGTCATGACGCTATCGAGTCTGGAGGGTGATTTCAGCCACTGTGTGAAATCACCTTTCCCGAATGATTAATGAAACAACACTGTCAGTGTTCATAAGATGGGCTCTCAAAAAGCCTATTTTGAAAATTTGGTGGAAACATTCCTAAAATGACTGTTTTCACGGCTGCATTGCGCGGTTCCTACGCCGCGCTCATAAGTTTCGCGAAATTTCAATATTTTCACTCCAGATTTTAACATTGCCATTTTAACACACCTTCTTATGAGCAGTACAGCTGTCATTTTTCACATCTCACCCAAAATGTGTTTCTGCCCATGTAGTGCACAATGGCGCAGTCAGTGTGAGAAATCAATGTACGGGACACGTTAAGAAAATCACAGTGACACTGGTCATGAGTAGAGGTATTAAAATGGCTATGTTGAAAATTTGGTGAAAAAATTCCCAAAAATGACTGTTTTAGGAGCGCACGTTGAGCAGTTCCTACGCAAGCTGGCAAGTTTGCGAATTTGTAATATTTGCACACCAGATTTTCAACAGTGCCATTTTACCACACTTCCTTATGAGCAGTGCAGCTACCATTTTTCACATCTTGCCCAAAATGTGTTTCCACACATATAACGCACAATGGTACAGTCAGTTAGCGAAAACAATGTTTGGGACAGATTAAGAAAATCACAGTGACACTGGTCATGAGCAGAGGTCTTAAAATGGCTATGTTGAAAATTTGGTGACAAAACTCCATAAAATGACTGTGTTACGAGTGAGCATTGCAGTTTCCACACACCCTCATAGGTTCATGAATTTGTAATATTTTAAGTCCAGATTTTCACCAGTGGCCTTTTTCCCCACCTCCTTATGAACAGTACAGCTGTCATTTTCCACAACATGGCCGAAATGTGTTTTCACACTTTCAGTGCAGAGATGCGTGGTCGCTGTGGGAAACTATTGTTCGGGACAGATAAAGAAAATCACACTGACACTGTTCGTGATTGGAGGTCCCAAAATGCCTGCGTTAACAATCTACTGTAAAAAAATCCCCAAACTAGTTATATTACGGGTGTGCGTTGCACAGTTTCTACGCACGCTCGTGACTTCACCAGTTTTTTTTTTTTTTAAGATTTTCACAGCAGATTTTCAACATTGCCATTTTTTACACCTCCCCATGAACAGTACCACAGTCATTTTTCACATCCTGTTTGGAATGTGTTTTTGCACCTGTGGTGCCAAATGCCATAGTCACTGTACAAAAGCAGTTTTCGGCTAACAAACTGATATTGCCACTGTTCATGAGGTGGGGGTCACAAAAAAACCATGTTGAAAATTTGGAGTGAAAATACCAATGAATGCCTGAGGCGTTAGGGTTTCCGACCATAACACCTCACCCTGTAGAGTATGACAGGCATCAGGGGTGTGACCTGGGATTCTTGCCTGTCATGCTTATACCATTCCACCCCCACCCACACCCTGCAGCCAATGAAAGGCATCAAGGTGTGCCTCGGACTCTTCGGGCCCAAACTTCACCCCATTCTCCTATACCGCACCCATCTCACCGTATTTCCTGATGGAATGGGGTGTGCATAAGGGCCAAAGACCCCAAGGTACACCGTGACACTTGTCAGTGTCTGCAGGGTAGGGTGTGGTGAAATGGCATGGTCGTTATGCCTGACAACCCAAAGGCACACCCCAATGCCTGCCACTCTCTGCAGGGTAGTGGTGGGGTTGGCTTCAGTTCAATACTTCGCTGTCATTCCTATTATGCAGCTCTGTAACTTCTACACTATCAATGTCAGTGCCAGCAAGCAAACATTCGACATTGACAAATGCTTGTTATAAATTGGAATAACATATTCTGTACTCCATAATTTAAGCACATAATTCAAATTTAAAACAGTTTTTATATAGAAGTTGTAATGGTAATGCCATTTCATTAGCCAGCAAATACAATAGGTGGCCAGGTACTGTATATTGTCCAGAGATTCATTGATTTTCCCTTTTAGCCCTAGTAATTTAGAATGTACATTAATGATTGAAATTGGTATATAACTACCCACTGAATTATTGATATTCTTATCTATCCGGTCTTTTTGGAATATATTACAGTAAAGTTAATTGAGAAAGTTAGCCATCTCGAGAGGGTTGTGGGTTAAACACTCATTCACTAGAAGTGGTAGTGGTCCCACCTGACAGGTTTTTTTTTTTTTTTTTTAAAAGAGTTTATATAAGCAATAAATGATTTGCTATTATCTATGCAAGCGTTTGCAGCAAGTTTACGCTTCCACTCTTTTTTTGATTTCCTAATACCTTTAATACATTTCTTTTGAATGCTCAAATATAAATTCCAGTCGTCCACAGTTTTGTTTTTTAAATAAATGGCATAACGCTTTCTTTTTCTTTTGATAAATTTTACCAAGTTTTTAGTCAGCCATTTGGGTTTAGAATTAACTGAAGAATATTTATATATGAAGGGTACAAAACTTTCCCTTAAAGTATGAATTGTATTGCACATAAAAGAAAAGTATTCTTCTATACCAACTTTATTAAGAAAATTGATATTATCAAGTCCTGCTTTCAAACTATTAATATCTGCTTTATCATATAGATAAACTTTGGTACTATTACAAATGGTGACAAGAAGTTTACAGATTTTAAAGGTAATAAAGCAATGATCTCTACTACCTATAGGAGGACACTTCAAAAGATGCTTTATGTAAACAGACTTACTATAAAGAACCAAATTAAGGAAGTTATGACCCCGAGTTGGTTGTTGTACCCCCTGAATTAAGTTACATTGCTGAAAAAAATCAATAAATAATGTTGCAGCATTAGATCATCTTGTAAATGTAGTCCCATCTATATCATTCAGGTTTAATCTCCTGTAAGTATGATATAGCCAAGAGCACTGGCACAATTTATTTAATTAATAATAGACTACAAATATCCAATAGATGAACAGGAGGGATGATAACAGACACCCAAAATCAGATACTGAGTGGAGTTTAACATAACTTAAAGCCATAAGGTTTCAGGGGTATCATTATTATTTTAAATTTTGTCCAAGATATCTAGAACCTGAATAGAATTTTTTACAAATATGGGAACACCTCCTCCCTTCCTAGATTGTCTATCAAATTTAAAAGATGCATAGCCTGGTAATATGAAATCCCAGCAAGATTTGGCATCCCGCCAAGTTTCCGTAATAAGCACAATGTCTGTATTATCACTAATGACAGTAACTTTTAACTCATCTAATTTATTTGTAAGGCTTTTAGCATTAAAGTAAAGACAGTTGATGTCATTTTGAGATATTTTATTTCTCTTATTATTTTGTTTATTCACTTTATTGGAAAACTGTTTTTGATTATTTCCTATTCTGGGAGAGAAATGGGTTTCTCCCAACTCAATCAGTTTAAATGTTGATTGATTTAACATAATAGGTGGTGTCCCAACAGGCTATTACCCCTGTAATTTAAATGGAAACCATCCTTACGATATAGGTCAGGTCTAAAGATGTGGTCTTCCCAAAGGGTACTACAACAGAGATTTTGGCAAAGGCACCACCCTTGCAACCAGCTAATAAACATAGGTATGTTATCATTAAACTGTTTGGATGCTCTGGGAACAGGCAAGACTTCTGAAAATGCTATATCACATCCAATGTCCTCTAGAATATTAGTAAGGGTGACTATATCTTGCTTGATATTCAGTACATCATTATACAAGAAGTCATTAGTTCCAGCATGAATAATAACTAGAGGATCAATACCTCCTTGAGCTATGATGCTACGGACCACACTAGTAATGTGGGATATCCTGGCTCCCCTGAAAGAGGAACAAGTATGGTTTTCTTTGTCCATATTACAAATGATTCTATCCAAATTGTTAACCATAGAATCTCCAATAACAAATATCTGTTTTTTGGTGTCCACGTGAACTGAGGGAATCTCCATAGGAGTACTATCAGAAGCAGAAATTATATCTACTACAGGCGGAATTACTACTAAGGGTAAAATCAGAATATTTGAAGGGAGAGGACAAGGACAACAAGGTACTGAGCTACACATAGCTTCAACTGAAATAACTATATCATTCTGTGAATATCATTCTTGTACACCTATGGCAAGTGATGGCCTAGCTGGGATGCTTGAATACAATGAATATCTGAACTATCCTCATTTTGAACTAAATTCAAGATGTCATTCTGTGGGTTAGTTTCAGATGTACCTAAAACTGTTCGATCAACACTTGCAGGATTCATAAAATGAACTTCATTTTCGAATAATGGGGAAAAACTATTACTAAGGGGTAGTGTAAACTGAGCAGCTTTTCAACCTTTTTTATAGCTCCTTTTGCTTTGCACCTCATATCAAAGGTTGTCAGGATGTTCGGGGCTCTCAAGTTCTCTAGGGCATTGTTTTGTATTGCTACCTATATATGATTTAGTCAAATCAATGGCCTCAGAATCATGGGTAGCGTTAAGTGTTGCTGTGAGTGTATTAGTAACCTCTGGTGACGTAATTAATACAGGAGACTGATTTAATGCCACAAACCCAGCCTGCATTTTTTTCTGGCTTACTTCTAATTCGGAGAGTCTGTAATTAAACAGAGCTACTGCATCCTTTAATGATTTATTCTCCTCACATTTAGGGCAAATTAACATATTAACCATATGGTTATCTACTATAAGCCCAAGCATAAGACATTCCACATAGTCATGTGTGTGTTTAATATGGTAGTATTCACAGACATGATACAAGCCTTATGTACTTACACAAGTATGCTTAACAGACTCAATAGTCCTGTACTCACTTATGCCCGCTACCCCTGCTAAACACGCGCCGACATTCCTGTCTCTGCATGTGCCCTACTGCAGCATGCCCTGCTCACCCAGCGGTGAATTAAATACACAGGATGACCCAGATGTGAACCTTGAGGTCAGACAAGAACCGCACAATAAAGTGCTAATTTAAAAGACTAAAATACGATTTTGTAGCACTGGTGCACTGCAATACAGAGTTTCACTCCACAAGAGCCCCAACACAAATATTAAAATATTTACAGCAGTCTGTAGTTCAGTATGATCGTTCCCCAAACTACAGGCTCTCTTGATGGTGCTCCTTATAATGTATTGCCTGGTATCTTTTAATTTTCTTGTAATCTCATCGTCCTGATGTAAGCGCTGTAAACCTTGCTTGCCTATGTCAGATCTGTGAGATTACAAGATGGAATCAGTGGCACCTGACAGTATTCTAACCCTAGAACACGACATGCAAGCAGTTTGAACTGAGAATCGGTAGCGGCAGGTTAAACGTGGTTGCAGAGCACACAAGCATAAACAGCGTAATGTCCTCTCCTAGCGCATGACAAAGCAGGCTGGACTTCATAAATTCATATTTTTCTCTTACTTCACCTGCTAAAAACCCCATATACTATAAAAGACAGTGGCTGGGGTTATGCTGTTTACCAGGTTGAAATCACCTCTTGCGGTTGCCATGCTGACAGTAAACCTCTTGAGCTACGCTCTTGAGGTTAACAAGCACAGCATGGCAACCACTCGAGGTGATTACAACCCAGTAAACCACGTAACCCCAGCCATTATCCTCTATAAAATAATACATGTGCAGATGTGTATGGTTAGTTTCTTCCACACATTCTTAGTGTGTGATGCCTTTTCAAAGCCCTTGAGCTTTGCTCTTGGGGGTTTAAGTGGCATCACACACCTTAGATATGTGAAAAAAACTCACACACCTACACATGTTGTTATCCTATATGCACCTTTACATTTTTACCATAAAATGTGTGTCATGAGCTCAGTTTGCAAACAGTTAAATATAATTTACAAAAAGCAGGCAAAACAGTTCTAAAGAGTAGCCAGTAGTTACTTTTTGTTTCTAATTTATGTTTTGTTTTTGTTTAACAAATTAGGTGGTTTTCTAACCCATGGACATCAGTGTGATGTATAGAACAGCACTCACCCTAGAGGCTGACATTTCTGGTGCTATATGGCTTCACACCTCTTATCACTGTGACTTCATTCATTGTGATGTCACTCACTTGTGTCCATCTGTCAGAATGTGAGTGGCTCCTCAGCTGTGATGTCACTGAGGTCACACTGTAATAACCTAGAGATTTTATATATAAAGCTATAGGGAACATCACATGGAAATCCAGGGACTTTCATGCACCATATGCAAGTGGCCTGTACTTTGTCTATGGGTCTATTATGCACATGATTGGAGGGAATCATGAGGTGCCCATCTAGTTTTTTATACATATGACCTCAGTGTCTGATAAGGTATGATGAGTGCTGCTGTAAGCATCGTAACCTAGTATTGTCAGGTAAAAAATCTATCTAGCAAAAAGCAAATTTATTTCTGATACAGAAAGTAACATTTGACATTTAAAAGTTAAATCAAGCAGTGTATGTGTTCTTAAAATTGTACAGTTCATACTGGCCAGGTAGTGCAGCAGTTGTGATACTGGCCAGGTAGTACAGTGGTTGTGATACAGTTCACTGTGCTGGTGCCCAGGGTTGGTAACAGAAATAAGATGCTCAAGGGCCAGCCAGAGAAGGAAGCTCTCCTTTCTGAGAGGAGGGATGCAGTGCCCTGATGCTTGACTGCTACGTGGTAGAGGCCTGGTGGCAGCAGAGTGGCAACAAATAGAAGGGGAAGGGAGCATCCACCAGGCATGCAAGCATGCTGCAGCTGTGTGTCACTGTATGCCTGTATCCTCAAGCAGTCTAACAGGAGCTGGAAAACAAAAAATATGGTTTGCTGTTGTAACCAGTAGTAGACTCATGCATGATGACATGGCAGGTCGCCCACTACTGTCACTAATCTAAGAAATCTAACTGGCAAACATCTAACCAAGAACAACTTCTGGGATGAAACACAGCAGTTTCAGAAGGGGCCGTTTAAGCAATATACCACAACAGGATTTGGGTGGTGTTAGAATTTACCCAAGCCTGGTGTGGTTTACTCACTCAGCCTGCACCCTCATGACAGAACCACTCCAGGCGTGGGTAAATTCTAACACCACCCACATCCTGTTGTGGTATATTGCTTAAACAGCCCCATTCTAAAACTGTGCTGTGTTTCATCCCTTAAGTTATTCTTTGTTAGACGTTCATCAGTTAGATTTCTTAGAATAGCCTTCATGATCTTGCCCGCCATTAAATTTTATTTTAGTCAAAAATCTCTGAACCTACTGCAAACAAAGCTTCATTTGGAGAAAATTCACTGTTTTTTATAGGCATCATGTTACTTAGCAGTTTGAACAAATTTCATGCTGTGTAACTCCAACTGCTTCTTGATGGTTTTCTCAATTTTAACTGTAAATGCTTTATGCTTCTCTGAGCTATCCAATGTCAGCTGTGAACGCTGAACTTGTTTGCAGTGTTAGATTTCATTTATCAATAAAAGAGAAGATAACTAAGCAGCAAAAAATAAAGGATTAATGATGTATAAATGAAGGTTTAGAACATCTCTGCTTTTGAAATGGTCATTTGATTGACATTCAAGGAGCTATGAACCCAAAGGGGTTTAGCTATGAAAGATGAAAATGGGAAACCGAATGACAGAATTGTATTAATACTGAGAAAAGAAGCGATTTTGACAACAAACTGACTAAAAATGTAACCTTCATTTTCTGTATGTGGGAAATTCAGGAGAGACATAAGCACGTTTTGTTTAATAGAGTATGTGGTTGTGAGCCATGGTACATCCTACTGGCAGAGGTGGTGTGTGCAAGAACCATTAATGGTTTTAAACAAGGCCAGGACCAAGTAAAAGGTCTTACTGAATTCGTGGGAATAGCAGTAGGGCAGTGGTGAAAGGAAGGGGGAAGGTGAGGGCAAAAACAGACTAGACCATTAGGCCCAGAGTAAGATAATATAAGAGAGCAGACTGGATTGACCACTGGTCTTTTTCTGCCAACGTGGTCGTTGTTTCTGTGACTAATATGTGAGGTGCAGATTTGAATGCGGCAGTGTGATTTTTTTAAAAACAAGTTCTAAATACAGGACAGAAATCTTGTCCAAATGAAAAATACTGTTTGCCTAATTAACTAATTTTAAGCTGAATATAAAAAAGTATTCACCACCCACAGCTTCATTACAGAAATCACACACAGGCAAAACAGTTAGGAATTCCTGCATTAAATAGTTAAATAGAGCAGCGTTTACTGGACTGACATTCAGAAGATATTTGATACATTTGCACTGGAAATAGCGAATCTTACAGAAAGCACAGGAAATGTTTTATGGAGTTATAGGCCCCTATCCTCACCCCTACTAAATCTACAGAAGGGACACACACACACACACACACACACAAAATTGGACACCCCTGTAAGATCTTGCCAGTTACTGCAATGGGATTAGTTGTGTGCAATGGGCTCCTTATACATGAACAGAGGGGTGAATAGATGCTTGCTATTTGTTGTATGAGAGCATTGTCTGGAACTCTGTCACAAATCACTGAGAAGAAAGAAAGGAAAAATGGAAGATGAGCACACCACCAAATTAATTCACTGGATGATTGGGTGAGTGACAGAATTTTATTTCTATTGATACAGACTGGCATTGTCTTCCTCAGAAAATAGGGATATTGCACAACAGCCTTTGATTTCTTCAGATGTAATGATCTTAAAACAAATGAAATGTTTTATACAACCATTGAAATGTCAACAATGTTTAAGTTTCAAACTGTTAGTATAAACAGCAACAATGTGGAGGCAGTATGGTGCAGTGGTTTAAGGCTCTGAGCTGCAAATCTGGAGACCTGGGTTTGAATCCCACAGCCCCCACTTGCATACTGTGTGACCCTGAGCAAGTCACTTAACTTCCTCGTGCTCCCAGGTTGCACCTGCAAACAACCTTTCAGCTTAGTATATCTCACCTGGTAAAATAATTGGTTTTAAAAAAAAAAAAAAAGGAATTGCTTTACTTTGAAAAAAAGATTGGTTATTTTGCAAGCACTGCCCAGCTCAGCATAACTCCAGCTGCTGCCTGAGATCAAACTGCCAGTATCCAGGAAGTACTGCAAGTGAGTCCAGAAATCAGAACTGCCAATGGTGTCTCTACAGGGCCAGAAATATAGTGTTCCACTCAGTAACACAAGGCAGAAGTCAAGGTGTGGTTGAGGTGTACTAAAAGTTAAGTCAGCAAGGCACAGTTGAGGTGTACACTGTTGAAGTTAATTTTTTAATGTGCGCTTGAGGTGAATACTTTTAAATGTAAAGTTTGTAAGGTGTTGATGAAGTGAATATTAATAAAACTATGTGTATTTAAAGTTAATTTGATGTGTACATAGTGGCCCAGATATTTAAACTACACCATAAAAGTGCCCAACAGCAGGAGCAAGCACAAGTCCACTGTGCCCATGCGCTATACGTGCAATATTCAGACACTGTGCAGGTCAAGATGCGCCTGCAGCACACGACTAAATATCATGCCAACTGCGCCATATCACAACCAGGGATGTGCAGTGGTACAAGTCAGATGTGCAATAGCACAACCAGGGATGCTTAGTGGAGCAGGGCAGCAGCGCAACAGCACAACCAGAGATGCACAGGGACAGGATGCAGGGGCCCACCACCCATGGTAGAGATGGGCAGAGGAGTACACAGCAGAACAGACATTGACCCCCACACCCCATAGACTGAACAACCGGAGAAGAGCTGGAATAACCACCAGCCCATGGACACCAGCAACAAACCTACAGCTGGGGCATGGTGCCCCAGAACACCCCCTGGCAAGCTGTGACCAGCACAAAAGGAGGTCCACCCACCCTGTGCCACACCATCCCACCAATGCAGAGCATACCTTGCACTGCGATCCCCAGACACCCTGTCTAGGAGCAGCGCCCACCAGTGCAGGACACTCTATGCATGCCACCACCCCCACTGTGACAATGCAACCCTGTGCATCACAGAACCATGCAAGGCAGCCCCACCACAATCACCCTTCAGCAGGTGACAGCAGACAGTGATGTAACGACTGCATACACAGTGCTGCCATGCATTCCCCCCCTGAGGTACAGCTGAGAGACCGACCATGTTTCTGCACATGAGGTACCCCACACACGACAGAGCATGCCCTGGACCCCACCACCAGTGGTACAGCACCCTGCACACCCTCCCAAGGACACACCTCATCCCAGCACTGGCCACAACAGCCAGCGCAGACACCCACAGTGGTGCATGGAAGCATGCGCCACACAGGATGCAACACAGTGCATGGACAAACACCCACCTATACCCATGGGCACACAAACACAGGGACAAAGTGGTAGGTCAACCAAGCCCCTGGTGTGTGGCCACGGAAACTGTGTACACACAGCCAGCACCCCTCCATGGCACAGGAGTGCCAGCCACCCTGTGCAGGCACCATGAAGCTGTACGCCACCAGCATGCACCCGGAGCACAAGTGACAGTGAAGTTCATTCCCTGCAACAGACACAAGTGACAGCATGGAGATGGGATAAGAACAGCGGAGGCCACAGTGCCACCCGAGGCAGATATGCACCACACCAGTGACAGAAGACAACCTGGCATTGTGCTGGGTACAGTGGCTGTCTAGCATGGACAGCCACCACTGACATGCCAGTGGACCGTGCAGGTCACAGACATGCAAGGATGTCAGCTGCACAGGCAATGGACGGTCTGACAGGTGTGCCATGGACACAGTGCATACACCGTGGACCACTGCACACAGTCATCCAGTGCACAGGGAATAACACACAGACCACAGACAGTGACTGACAGCTACGCCAGCACCATAGTCGCTTCCCCTACAGAACACACACACACACCCATGACTGCACCACCAATGATGTCATGCCCACCACTGCAGCTGAGCACCTGTAGCCTGCTGCAGATCAGAGACCACCACAGTAGGTATAACAAAACAAATGTATTTGAAAAGGTATACTATGACTATATACATATATGTACAAAACAGTAGGGGGTGAGGGCCACAAACCAGGTGGGAGTGGGTAAGGGGCAGGGGCGAATAAATGGTAGAGGGAAGGAGAGGTGTGAGAGTGGGTCTGGGGGATAGGGTTGAACCCAGGGCATGGGATCTTCAGCAGGTGCCCTGCTCCCCACTCCTGTGGTGCCTCCCGCCACGTCTCCTCCACACGCCATGCTGGTCCATGCACTGCAGGATTTTGAGTGAGGCACATGCCACCTGTAGCAGCTCTTGCATGGCCCTCTCTAGTTGCATCATCCTCCGTCCACCTATGACAAGGGAGCAGAGTCAGTAGGTGTGAATACCCATTCCCCTGCAGCCCACCCATTGTGCATGGCACACAGCCATGGGACATGCCCCTGTGATGGTGTGCGACCACCCACAATGATCATGTCCATGTGACCTGCCCACCCAGGCGCACACAGCCATGCAGACCGCTGCACACACACACTGCCCAAGTCCCGCACAGCACCACCATGGCTGTACAGTGACATGGCTATGTGGTGTGAAGACAGTGGCACAGCCATGTACCCAGTGCATGCGTGGACCACCAGTGATGCACATCCACACCTGCAGTGCCACTGGACAGTGCTGACTGTACCATGTGGCATGCACGGCAATGGTGTCAATGGATAGTGGCCATGTCCCACTGCCTGCCCTGTAACACAGCATGCACAGAATATACTTGAAGAAAGGCACACTCCCTCATCGGTCTGGTCCTGGTGTTGTCCTACATTTGAACCATCTGCCCATGGCTGTTGCTCACCTCCCCTCTGCTCATGTCAGTGGATGTCTTCTCAAGCCTGGTGCTGCTCATCAGGGCCTAGGGTGCAAACATGAAGAGGGGAACATCAGTATAATCCAGTAGCAAAGGCCCACCACCCATGGGTGTGTGCGATCCCGCACAGCCCAACCAAGCCACAACCCCCCCCAACACCACCATCACCACCACCACCACTGCCCACACTGGACAGCCCACCCCCCATGTGGTGGACACATGCCCACTGTGATACCCGTATGGATGCAACCAGTGTATGGATGGGGCACCTACCTGGTCATGGCACTGCACTTCTGGCATGTGTCCGCAAGCGGGCAAGCCTGTCTGAGGTCCCCGTATCTGTATCGACACTGCTCTGCAGTATGGTCCAGTCCTGTGGCAGCCTCAAGCACCACTGCCACCTCCTCCCATACGGCACTCCTGGCCCTGTCCAGGGGTGCATTTCCAAACAGTGTCCCAGCATGGGGCTCCACTATGGCCACCAAATTGGCCAGCTCCACCTGGCTCCAAACAGCAGCCCTTCTTCTTGCCATCGCTAAAGCTGGTCGGAGTCAAAATGGTGCACGTTAGTGCACGTCCGCCACATGCAGATGCTGCGCAGTACAGCGCTGCCATTCCCCATCGCGCTGTCACCGAACAGTGTGATAGGGGTGCACCCATGTGGACGCATGGTGCCTAGGGGACAGAGGTCAGGCACAGGATCAAGGGTCTCTCGTGCATGGACTGCCACAGCACGATTGGTACTCCCTGCGTGTAGCGCGGTTGGGTGCCTGTGTGAGACACCCTGTAGTGGCCTACCATGCTGTGGCTCCACAGCGCCTACGGCGCCCCAGTGCAACAGCACCATACATGTGAACAGCGCATTAGTGCCACTGGCACAGTGGTGGCCATGCCCTGCACTGCCTCCCGTGCACAGCACATCAGCAGCGCAGCAGGCGTCGGCGTCAGCACCCCAGGCATGCATCGTTCAGTGTCCACTGTGCACATCACAGAGCTGTGCCCTTGCCTGAGCACGTTCAACACAATTGTGCAAAGTGCAACAGTGCGATATTCAGCTGGCATATGCAAATCAGCTCATCAGCAATTCAGTGGCGCAGATACTGCATTAGCAACCACTTAAAGTTGAGCCTCACCTCATTTGCATGCGTTGCGCTATATAAATTTGACATTGGGCTGCAGAGGCCTTAGTCTGGTATTGCAGTCTATTGTGGTGAGTTGCATTCTGCTTGGGAGTGTGGACGGTTGTGTGTGGGAAATGCATGGGACTGCACAGTCAGTGGTAACACCTGTCATTCCCACCGGATCAATGATGAGCGAGCATGAGGTGGAGGAGGAGGAACAGAGATGTGGGAGATGGAGGAGACCAAACTTTACCAAGGCAGAAACAGATGCCCTGTTTGAGGCCTACCTTGACCAGGAACTGCAGCTCAGTGGACAGCGGGGAACACCACAGGCCCATGCTGCGACATGGGGTGAGGTGGAACGTGCCATCAACCAGCATGGCAGCCACCAGCGGTCTGTGCAGGAGTGCAAGAAGAAGGTGGGCATGGAGAGGAGGAGGATTAAAGATTAGGTGGCTGCCATCAGGGCAGCATGGGCTGTGACTGGTGGGGGACAGCCGGCCGTGAAATGTCTGATGCCACAGGAAGAGTGGGTTGCTTGCAGCATGCGGCGTTCTGCCATTGAGGGTGTTCCAGGTGGTGGCTTCCAGATAGGTGGTAGCCCGTCACTGCATGGTAGGTCCTGATCTGTCACTGTGGGGGGAATGCCACAGGGTAGGGCAGATACATTAATGCTACTGTGTTCCCTTATAGCTCCTGAGCATCTACATGGGTCAGCAGTGGTGGGCTCATCCACTTAGGGTGATACCCTGGACACAGAGGAGGGCCCATCCGCCTCCATAGGTGTCCAAGGGTCAGGACAACAGTGGGCCTGCCTAGCTGTCCAGACTGATGTTGGTGGAGTAAGTGCGGAGGAGGCCCTGCCCGTGTCCCAGCGTGACAGCGTCCATGGATGCCAGTATGCTGAGACTCAGACTGTTGGTGGATCCATCACTGATGATGATGGAGCTCACATCATGGACAGTGATACGCGTTGGCCACAGAATGGTCGCACAGCAGTTTACAGCACGGGCATAGCCATGGGCGGTGCCATCGTGGAGGCCTGCATGACATCTCAGTCCCAGCCTGTGCATGTCTGCACCAGTGGGGCAGTACTGGTGTGTGTCCAGGACAGTAGGGCTGTTGTGGCCACTGCGGTGGCACCATTGAGCCCAGGAGGGCAGCGGCCAGAGAGACAGTGTCAGCAGTCGGCCAATGGTGATGGGGGGACAGTGTCGGGGGGGGCAGTGTCAGTGCACTGCCTGTGGACATGCCCAGGCATGGCCCTCATGTGCAGTGCCCAACCTTGAGGGGTGCTGCCCAGCACAGCCGCGAACACCATGAGGGACAGCATGCTGATCAGGTGAATTACCTCTTAGATGAGCACACCCACATACTCCATGAATCAGTGGATCAGCAGTTGCGGCTTGTGACGGTGGTGGATGCACTCATTGCGGTCCTGCACCAGGCAGAGGAGTGGCACAGCAGGGATGCTCCTGGCAGGGATGGACCGGCTGTGGGAGGATGTGACCGCTGCCATTGACATGCAGGCACAGGCATTCACAGCTGTCATGGCCACAAAGGGCACACAGTTATTTGCCCATGTGTCACAGACACCGCACAGTACCATGTCCACCGCCCATTCCTGGCATCATGCATCACCCTCCTTATCGACACCGGGTTCAGCTGTGGGCATGCTGAGCATGCCTGGTGCAGGCATGTTCGGTAAGCTGCAGCCCCCTGCTCAAGAACGGTCATGTTCCTGCAGAGGCACCCCTGGGCGACAGTCGGTGCCACCCATGGGGCCAATGGTCAGCCTGTCACAGCTGATGGGTCTCAGTGGGGCTGTTCATGCATCCGTGGTGGCCGGGGCACTGTGCCCTATGACTGACCTGTTTCCCACCATGGCTACTGTCTGATGCTGCCCTGTGTGCAGTGTGTTGTTCAACATTCAGTGCATGGGTGGGATACCCGGCCCTGCACACACACACACACACACACACACACACACACACACACACACCGTTCCATATGCACACCCTCCTGGCTACTGGCTGCTGTGGTGTGTGCATGATGGTGCCTGCGTTGCGCTGTCCACCACTGTGCAATGGTGCCCAGCATCTGAGACACGCACAATGACAGTCACTGGGTGTGGTGGTCTGTGGACATGTGTGAGGCTAGGGGTGGTGGTTGGGGTCGGCGTGCCTCCTACCCTATGTGCATGTCTTGTGCTGTGTGTGTGTGTGTGTGTGTGTGTGTGTGTGTGTGAGAGATCACGTGCTGTGTTAGGCCTTGCCCATCCCTGACAACGTGTGCAGTTCCATGCTCAGCCAATTCCCTTTATGACTTGCGCCCCTGTGGTTTGTCTATGCGTGTTTGTGGGTTGTACACATGCCAATGGTGGTTGCACATGGCTCCATGACTTACCTGGGTTGGTTGAAGTGCTCCTCTGTGATGGTATCCCGGTGCAGCTGTGACATCTGGATCAGTTGGGGGTCCCTTCGACCAAGGGGGGACTGCCCATCACCATCTGCACCAGCGTCCTCATCGTCCCCATCGCTGTCCCCCTCTTTGACCTCTACAGCTATCCCACAGTCATTGGCCATGTTGTGCAGGATGCAACAGGCCAGGAATAGCGCACAGGCCTTTGAGGGGCTGTACTGTAGGGCACTGCCAGACGTGTCCAGGCAATGGAAACATGCCTTCAGCATCCTGAAAACCCGCTCTATGACATTGCGTGTGGTGGCATGTGCCTCATTGTACTGTTGCTGCGAGGGGGTCGCGGGCCGCTGGTATGGTGTGAGCAGCCAGGGATGGAGCGGATATCCACTGTCACCTGTGTGTAGAGGGTGGACATTAGTTTGGTGATCAGCATCGCCAAGCCATGGGCTATCTAGGCCAGTACCCATGTCACCTCTGACTATGCCCCTCCCAAGATCCATGTCTTTCTGTGTGATTTGCATACTCACCCACTAAGTGGCCAGTGGGGATGTCCCCACTCTCGAACCTGTGGCACATTGCAGACTGGTGCCAGATGAAGGCATCATGTGCTCCCCCAGGGTGCATGGCACAGACATTGGTTATGCGCCCCCTAGCATCGCACACCACCTGGCAGTTGATGCTTGCATAGCCCTTCCGATTAATGTATGCAGCACCTTCTGGGCCAGGTGGTGTGTCGATGGCCAAATGGGTGCAGTCAATGACCCCGAGCATGCCAGGCATATGTGCTACCCTGTGGAACTCTTGTATGGGTGCTGTGTGCTCCGCCTGTGTGCTGGGGAAACAGATGTACTCCGCAGCATGTGGCAGCAGTGCACTGAGGAATTGTGTGAGTAGGCGTGATGCGGCCGACTGGGTTATGCCTGTTGTGTCCCCTGTTGGTCTCTGGAAGGTACCCGTGGTGAGCAGGCACATGACTGCTGTCACCTTTGTCTCCACTGACAGAGCATGGCTCCATTGTGTGGGTGCCTGCATCTCTTCACTGTACAGCTCACAGAGTCACCTCAGATCGCCCAGCTCAGGTGGTACCGGACCACTATTTCGGTGTCACTGTAGTGCTCGAAGCTGATGCGGGCTCGGTACTGCCTGTTGGGGGCATACCACCGATGAGCCCTTCCACAGCCACACCCCCCTGCTGCCTGCTTTCTCACACCCCTCATTACTGCCTCCATCTGAATGGTGGCACTGGCCATGTCCCTGGATTGTGTTCCTCCCCCCAGCAGCTGTATTGCCGTTCCCCCCACTGTCCTTTATGCTACTCCCCCTACACTGGGAACACCTCTCAGATTTGGCTGTCCTGCCCACTGTCACTGCTCTCAGTCCACTGTGGCACTTCCCTTTTACTCCTGCACAGTGGCACAGGCTCCCCACTCCTGTCCTGCTCCTGGTAGTTTCCAGGTGTGCTCTGTCCTGCTCACTGCTACTCTCTGCCTAGTTGCTGTCACCTTGCTCCCACATCTGGCTTCTCTGTAGCGTTCTTGCACCCCTCTCTTGTTTCTTTTTATTTTGGATTATTTCCACTATTGTGCAACTTCCGTTGCTCCCCTATTTGTGCATGGCGCATGCTGTTGAATATCGTACTGCGCCATTTATTCATGGTTCCTCCCCCTTCAGTTGCACATGCATTCATTACCGTTGCACTCTTGCACAATGCTATTGGGGGGGGCGCAGCTGCCTCCCGCTGAATATCGCACAATGGCGCATTTTCGGACTTCCGCTGGAGCATCCCTGTTGCAAATGGCACAACCCTTTTGAATATCTGGGCCAGTGTGTCCACCTCAGATGTAGTGTACACCTCAGTTCAGTCAGGGCAGGTATGTTTTTTCCAGTATGTATGTGGCAGTGCACACTCAGATAATGACACTTGTGAAAAAGGTGTGAGGGCACTTACGTGCATTTTACTAGTAATATCTGAAGCTGTACTTCAAACAAGAGTTTCTCAAGTCTCACTGCTATTTGGGCTGTTTCCAAATCAAATTGCACAACCATTCCTTTTCCCCTTTCACCACAGCTAGCCTCTTAAGGACTTGCGTTAAAGCAGACAGCCTCACAAAGGCACATCAAGAAAAGAAATGCCTTACTTAATGTGTCAGTTATGGAGGGAAAGCAAGGTGAAGAAACTGTTCTGCAGTTACTTTCATGACAGATGGAGCAGTGACATGATGAAGACAATGAATGATGGAGATTCTCCCATGCACTAGATCTATAGTCACATGCTTGAAAAACATGTACACATTAAAAGACATGACTCTTTAGGGAACATCACTATATTTCTAACTACCTGATTTCAATTCACTATCCACACTTCTGCAGGTCCACTGGGTTATGTTCGGTTACCAGACATCTTCCAGCTTGACTCCTCTCACCACTTGGGGTGCAGTTATTTTTCATCCCACTGGAAGAAACATGTTTCCTCCTTCACAGCTCCATGCAGTGAGAGGTTTTTTTTAGTTTTTCAAGTGCTAACTTTGTTTACGTTTTAGATTAAATAGTTTGTTTTAGCTCATCTCTCTTATCTTTCAGTAATTGCTCCACTAATGAACTCTCAGAGAGAATGACATTTGCTGTGGTTCAACCCTAAAATGCACCAGCAGGTGTTGGGCTGTGTCTTGGGATTATCAGCTCTAACACTCACCCCGTTCCACTTGTAAGGATGCTGAGATGGGTACAGTATAGGAGAATGGGGTAAGCATTGGGGCTGACGACACCAAGGCACACCCGAACACCTGTTGGTACATTAATGGTGGGGGTAGGGTGGAGTGTTAGGGTTGGAAACCCCTAACACCATTTTTTTTCAAACGTTTGATGGTGGAACACTAACTGATGCATTAACAGTTTTTTTTTTTTGCAAAGAATTTCCTTAACTGTTTTTTTTTTTTTCCATAATAGTTTTTTAGTTAATTTTTTTGCATGGGCTACACATATGTATGTAGGTTTATTTGCTTATGGGAACACAGGGCCCAGAGTGCCATGTACTTCCAGCCATCAGTATATCTTGATAGATTGTAACTGTATCCCCCTGAACTCCCATCAGTCCATAATATTATGGGTATTTGCGTGTGGCAGTTCAGGGCCCTCTGGGAGCTGTGCTGCCATCCATCTGCCTTCGCTCCCATCATTCAATAATAATAATATTCATATTTATGTTTGTGACATATTGTAATCGTATTACCATTTCTCTGATGGAGCTTCATGGTTTTTACAAGTTCAGATAGGTGTAGCCTTTGGTGGAACTCGCCACTAGGTTCTAGTGTGGTATGGCCATTTTTTTATTAGCCATATAATTATCCAGTTCTTTTTTAAACAAAGTCATAGTTTTGCTGTTTACAACTTGTTGGGGCAGAGTATTCCAAACTGTTACAATTCTTTGTGTAAACCATCTGCTTCTTTTAACAGTCTTATTATTTTCTCCCAACAGTTATTATTTGTACGCATGATTTTGTTAGTATTACGTTTAACCAATTCAGTTGTCTCCAAGATAGTTTTATCTTTCACTGCTTTAAAAGTAAGGCATAAATCCCCTCAAAGTCTCCTATATTCCAGTGAGTACATTCTGAATTTTCATAATCTGTGCTGCATACTTTTAATTTTCTTTGTGACCCTTCTCTGCACTCCCTCCAACTGTTTATTCCCTCTAGTGTTATTAGGGGCACAAAACAGAACAACACTCAAGGTGTGGTCGAATCAAGCTTGAGTAGAATGGTACAGTAACTTTTGGATCCCTGCTTTTAATGTTTTGAAAGATACAGCCTAACAGTCTGTTAAATGTTTTGGCTGTTGCCTTAGTATGACTGTCAAATATCAGGTTATCAGAGTCAAGTACTTCCAGATCTCTTTCATTTGTCACTGATTGTAAAGTCACATTATTTAATGCGTAATTGTATTTGGGACTGTTATGGCCCAAGTGCATTACTTTACACTTTGCCTCATTAAAACACATTTTGTTCTCATTTGCCCAGCTGTCCAGTCTGTATATATTTTCTTGAACTTTTTCAGAAGTAGCTTTATCTATTACAATTCCTCTAATTATGCACTCATCTGCATATTTACAGATCCATGCATCTCTGGATGTTTGCATTGTAGATATTAGTATGTAAAATAATGTTGGGCCCAAAACAGAGCCCTGAGGGACTCCACTTGTTATGTGTCCCCAATCAGATTGATGTCCCCTCATTGCTACGCACTGTGATCTGTTATCAAGCTGTGAGCTAATCCAGCAGATTATGTTAGGATGAATCTATTTTGACTAATTGCTCAACAAGTATTCTATGTGATACTGTGTCTAATGCTTAGGAGTAATCCAGAAACACAATGTCTACCGGAAAACCTTTGTCAGGTTCAAAAAAATGTAGACGGTTAGTGAGACATGACCGACCTAGAGTGAAACCATGTTGCGTAATGTGATTAAACCCACATTCTTTAAATGTTCATCAATATGTTGTTAAATACATTTTTTCTAAGATTTTACCTAGAACAGATGTCAAGATAATTGGCCTATAGTTTTTAATATCTGTTCTACTCTCAGTTTTATGTATCAGTGTTACAGTAGCCAGTTTCCATTCCGGTAATGCTTTTCCCTCGGTCAAAGAGGCAATGGTCCTACCAATGTTAAATAGTTTCTTTTAGAAATTTCAGGGAAATGTTATCAGGCCCAGCCACGCTATGTGTTTATTTTTATTTTATATTCTGTGTAGCTTTTATAACTTCATCTTTAGTGACTGGTTTAGCATCCTGTACTGTACTGTCATCAGTCCATATTGGTTTCCATATTTGCATGTGGGAGTGCAGGGACGTCTGGACCCTGCACTCCCATCTTTGCATAAATTTTGATATAGCATAATGACAACTTTTTGGCTGTAGGAATGCAGAGCCCTCTGGGCCATGCACTCACCTCCCGTAGTTAAGTGTGCTTCATAAAACCCTTATGCAATCACCTTTCATTTATTCCCTACCTCAGGTCCACACCACTATGATTTCTTATTGCCTTTTACTTCCCTTATATGTGATCCAGCATACCTACTTCTTCTGGCCCACATATTTACAATGTCTCAGATAGCTTTTGCCCTGGACTCTTACTCTTTGATCTAGATATGTTTTCAGTCTTCAGAGGTGACCTTTCCTCCTTGCAGACCTTTGACCCACTGGCCCTGGCTTGACATCCTGCCAGTCAGTTTTAACACTATCAGTATAGACTGGTACAGCTAGCTATTAGAATTGTTTGAGTATTTTGTAAATTGTATTTTCTTTAAACCAATTTGTGTTTATCTTAACCAATCTAGCCAATAGAATGTCTTTCATATTCTGTTTTTGTACTTTGCTTCAACACATCTGTATACAGTATATCCTAACCATTTTATATAAACAGCTAATTGTATGTTGTGTTTGGAATGTCTACTCTACAAGGATGTTGTTGTATACTCCAATATTATTCTGTCTCTTGTAATTATTGCCAGGTCCATCTTGTGAATGAGTTCTTCTCAATGATGTTTTACCTGGCTAAATAAAGATTGACTGACTGACTGACTGACTGACTGACTGATTGATTGATTGATTGATTGATTGACTGATTGATTGCTTGTAGTGTGGAGCGCTAAATAAACACCTCACATTGCAATGTTATCCTATAGAAAGGGTATGAAAATTTGAAACCTTTGTAACTTGATACCAAGTTAATATATTCTAAGGAAACCACCAAAAGGCACATTACTAGTGCAAGCCCTTTGTACCCTGAAAATCTCAGAGCAAAATTGCAAACCGTTTCTTCACGGCAAAGTGACAAAGAAACACTTGCATACACCTCACATTGCAATGTTATCCTATGGGAAATTATGCAAAATTTAAAGCTGCAGAACTGCAGTGCAAAGCAATACATATGTTCACCAAACAACTAAAAGGCACATCTGTGCAGCAAGCCCTTTGTACCCTGAACATTTCAGCCCAAAATTCCAAACTGTTTTTTGCTATGAAGTGACAAAGAAACAGCTATGTAAAATATCCTTTTTCGCAAATTGCAAAAAAGAATCCTTGACTGAGTTTCCTGTTTTTTTGGAGTTTTTTTGCATTATTTGTTTACTCCCCCTCAAGCTCTGGTGACCCCCATTCCTTCAGGCTCTACAAGACCCCGACTTGCCTCTGAGAACCTCACTCAAGCTTCTCATCTTACCTCACATTACAGCATGGGCTATCCCAGATGTAATTCTTTACCGGGTGGGTCCCCCTCCTCCTAGGGGGAAGGCAATGGGGTGGGTCGATCCCAGCACACTCTCAATTGAGGTCCAGGGATGCTGCTGAGGATGAGGATGGTCCCTGGAGATCCCAAAGGTGTCAGAAGTCTGAGAGCCATCATCCTGCGGACACCGAATGGATTTTCCAGTTTTCTACTTCCTGCATCATGTTGCTACAGCCACGCCTCACAGTCTCCACTAGGGGCCACTGCTGAGCAATGCCTCCCACTCCCCCAACCCCAGGAGAGGTGAGCCATGCGCTGGACGCTCAATCCTCTCCTATCTCTGCCAACCCCCAGCAGCCCGAGTCCATTCCTGAACCCGAGTCATTGGTGTGGATCAAGGTAAGACACCCACGCCTCAACCATCTGCTGGCTGTGGGCTGGCTGACTGAGCTTTCTTTTATGCAATTTGCATAAAAGAAAATTATTTTTTGCAAATTGCGAAAACAAAATCCTGTTTCACGGTAAAAGAGAAATCCTTTACCACAAATTGTGAAAAATTATCCTGTTTCATGGGAAAATATTTCCACAATTTGCAGTAAAGGATTTCCATAAATAAATTAAACACATTTCTCAACATTTTTCAAAAAAACTGACACCAGAATCTGATTCCTCTGGCACCGATTAGATAAACACAACTGTTGGTGTTTACCAATGCTTTTAATATTTTTCTAAATGTTTGCCTCATTAACCGAAAACAAGATGGTGGCAGCACGAAAAAGGATTCTGCATCTGCGGCAATGGATTTTACATTTGTGGTAAAGGGTTCCACATTTGTAAAAAAAAAGAGTCCTTTATTGAGCGGGACATCTAACTTTCCCATACAAAATAACGGGAGACTTGAAAAATGTATAACTTTTGAATGGAATAATATTTCTTTCACCCAACCTTTAAAAGGCACATCTGTGACCCAAAAAGCCTTTAACCTACAAATTTCAGACCACAGTTCCATACAGGTTTTGCACAATGGTGAAAAAAAGAATTTACTCAAAATTAGTGATTTTCACTTTTTTTGACACTCCATATCTTCACACCTGCACATCTTACCGGAATGAAACTTGTTGCACCAAGAGATAATTTTATCAAAGTGAAAATATTCCTAAAACATATGAAAATTGAATGTTATTTGGTGGCATCAGGGACTCAGCTCATTTGTATCTATGGAAACGATCAAGGATTTTTAACTTCAGTTTGCTATGCGATTCATTAATTGATTTACCTGTATGAAACACTGATCACTTACACCTGTTTGAAAATGTATTTAAGCACCAAGGTGTAGTTTGTAAGTCATGCCCCTAACGAAAAGGTATTGTACCTCAAAGCACTGGGCTGTTCGGATTTTTGATTCTGGACCTGACTATAATTCTGTTCACATAAGAGGTACTGTATCACTGAACTGATGAATTCTGCACAGTAAAAAAAGCTTTTACCAATAACACTGAGAGTGATTCATTCTGGTCTTTTATTTGCTTAGCATCAAGTCTGCTACTGTGAGCACTGCTGTTTGTTGGTGGATAAGAGATCATTGGTCCTTGATGGAGCATGCAAAATGTCCTGCAAATCGGTCGTACCATTGCAAAGTTAATAAAGTGCAACATTTTGAGTTTAACATAGACGTGACCTTTGAACCCAAGCTATAGAGGCATGGTGTAATATAAATATATATTTTATACTGGCAGGATAGTGCCAGTATAGTTAGGGTGAACCTTAATAATATTAGAACCATTCAGTGGATTTGTTTGCCATTTGGCTTGCATAATCTCATGGGGTACAGTAGGTCTATTGACATGCCAAATTTCATGCAAATATGTATTGTAGTTTCTGAGACACAGACTGTTCAAACAACACCAAAATCTGTGTTTTTTGCCATTTCTTGGTCCACCTGGATATCAGAAACTGCTTTAGGTTGTGGCCTGAAGATTTCTGGATAAAAAGCCTTTGCCTCACAGATGTGCATTTTGAAGGTTTGGTGAAAACATATAAATCCATTCAAAAGTTATTACATTTTCAATTTTCTCATTATTTCCTATGTGAACATTTATGTGTCTGGCAAGAAAGATTTTAATTTTTGTGCAAATGATATTTTGCCCAAAGTACAGTCCCTTTTTTTCACAAAGAAGGGAGGTATTTTGTGTAAGTATCACATTGGATTTATCGCAAGGGCTTTGTTGTGTCCACCATTTTGTTTTGCCCTTAGCAAAGACCAAGTGTCAAAAATATAAAAAAAGAATGTAATATAAAAAAGAAAACATCAGAACTTAATTAAAGGGGACCTATTTAGTTACATGCTGTTTTTTTTTTTTTTTCTTTGGTGGCCCAATACAAGTTTATTGAGCTCCCAAAATCTCGGGTGCCAGCTTAGCGAGAGGACCACTTGTAACAGCGGTATTTTCATTACTTCTGCAGTCACCGCTGGAACTCATGCTACCAGCTGCAGAACCATGTTTGAGCTGTTCCTTTTCTCTGGCATCTAGTGGTAACCCCCATTTTTGTTCCTTGGTGTCTAGTGTTACTCCCCACCCTCCCATTACTGTTTTTTTATGTAGCCTCCCCCAGCAGTGTGGGACACTGAGGAGCTCACTCCCAGTATCCTGAGTGATGTTACCCCCTTCCAAAACAGTGAGGGACAATAGGGATCCCACTTCCAGTGTCCCAAGGCATGTATAAGCACCCTTCCCCACAGCACTCTAGGACACTGGGGAGACCACTCCCAGTGTCTGTGTGTGTGTGTATGCATGTATATATTTACATATGTGTGTGTGTGTGTGTGTATGTGTGTATGTATATATTATGGTAGCACGGTAGTGCTACCATAGTTAGGGTTGAGGAGCCATTTAGCCATTTAGCCATTTACATGTTAAACCTGAAATTTTGCACCTTAATAACATTGTAACCATTCAATGGATTTGCCTGAAATTTGGAATACATGATCAGGAACCATACATCTTGGGATCTGCCAACTTTCATTCTGTTCAGATATACAGCTATGGAGATATTAAGCATGATCTGCGTGCACATTTGCGCTTTTTTGAATTATTTGCTCGTCCTTACAGGTTGCACGGTTTGTGCAACCAGTCCAAAAACTTCAGGGAACTTACGGATGGGGTCCCTAATGTGCCTTTTGAAGATTTCATGAAAAAATATTAAACAGTTCAAAAGTTATTCAAAAAACAATTCCCCCTTATAAGTCAATGGGAAAAGTTAACAAAAAGTTTGACAGTGTCACAAATGCACTTTTTAGTGTCGCAAATGGCCCTAGTAGTGTCACAAATCCACCATTTTGTTTTCAGTTGGTGATCAGAAAAATGCTTGGTATTTAAATTTGGGACCCTCTAGCAACACAATTCTTTTTGTGTTCACCTAGTCGGACCCTGAGGATGCTAACCATGTCTTTATTTTGGGGTGAAACACCCTAGAAATTTGTGTTTTTCAAATTTCTGGAAAAAGTAGTGTGGCAAAGTAGTGTTGCACTCATGACACTTTCGCAAATGCTTGTGAAAGCAGTCACAAATCACGACACTACTTTTTCAGACTATGTCCAAAATGACAGCAATTCTTTGCCACCCTGCTGCAAATGAACAGTTTGGTCTTTTGGGCTGAAATTTGGAAGGATGGCAGCCAACATCTCACAGATGTGTCTTTTCGTGGTTTGGTGACAAAATATTGCACGGAAACAAAGTTATGGTATTCCAAAGTTGACACTTTTTTCCCCATAGACTAACATTCCGGCTTCCGCTGCATTACAGGAATTCTTTGCCACCCTGCTGCAAAATAACGGTTTTGTCTTTTAGACTGAAATTTGGAGGGAAGAAAGCCAACATCCCACATTTGTGTCTTTTGGTGGTTTGGTGAAAAAATATTACAGGGAATCAAAGTAGTGTGCAAAAGATGGAGATTAGTGCCCAAGAGGTGGATAAGCAGAAAAGGGGCAAAATTCAGCAGAAGGGCAGACAGCAAGGAGAACCAGGGATAAATGACAACCAAGGAAGGGGCTGGAGTAGAACTGTGAAACAGTCTAGGGAGGTCAAATCATGGAAAGCCATGTGTGCAAATGCCAGGAGCCTTAGCAACAAGATGGAAGATCTGGAGGCTGTCATGGAGCAGTCAGACCTGGACATTGTGGCCATCACTGAAACTTGGTGTAATGATAACCACGACTGGGAGATGGCCATACCTGGCTACAACATATTCAGAAGAGACAGAGCAGGCAGGAAGGGAGGAGGAGGGCACTGTATGTGAAAAATGACATAAGGGCCACAGAGATCTAGGAGGAACAAAATGGGGAGAGATACTGTGGGTTAAGCTGGAAAGGAAAATGGGACAGCCATCTGCACAGGTGTGGTCTATAGACCACCAGCACAGGAGGAAGAAACAGATAGAGTTGATGCTAGCCATCCAAAGGATGGCAGACAAGGGTGAGGTAGTACTGGTTGGAGACTTCAGTATTCCAGACGGACTGGAGCATCCCAGCAGCAGCATCAACTAGAGCAGATTTATCCTGACCTTCAGGTGCCTTCCTCAAGCAACTGGTCATGGAACCAACTCGGCAGAAGGCAATACTGGACCTTGTGTTCACAAACAAGGACAGTGTGATGGGGGTAACAGGGGAAGCACCTGGGAAACAGTGACTACCTAGTTATTGTGGTTTGAAATCACAGAAAGAGCAGAACCAAACCACACAAAAACATGTATCCTGGATTTTAGGGGCAGACTTTGGGAAATGAGAGATACTTGAAAGAGGCATTAAGGGAATGGGACAGGAATCAGGGTTGAGGAACAGTGGGCAGTATTTAAAATGGGGATTACAAGAACAACAGAATTATGCATTAAGCAGGTTAGCAAGAGGAAAAGGAAGAGGAGACCATTATGGTTTTCCAAAGAGGTAGCAAAGAAAGTGAAAGCCAAAAAGATTGCATTCAGGCAGTACAAAAAGACACAGGCAGAAGGTGATAGGGAGAAGTACCAGGAGAAGCAAAGGGAGGCAGGGAGGTCAGTAAGGGAAGCCAAAGCTCAGACAGAAGAGCACATTGCAAAATCAGTGGGTAGAGGGGACAAAACCTTTTACAGGTACATAAGTGAAAAAAGAAAGACAAAGGGAGGGATAGTGAGACTGAAGGGGGAGGATGGGGCCAAGTGGAGGATGACAACAGTAAAGCTGACATGTTGAACAGGTATTTCTGCTCAGTCTTTACTGAGGAAGAGGAGGTAATGGGTCTGAAGGAGTACAAGGTGTGAGAATGGTGCAGAAATGGACACAAGTCCCTTTACACAAGAAAGGGTCCTGAAGGAACTGGAAGTAATAAGAGTTGATAAGCAATGGGGCCAGATGGGTGCACCCCAGGGTCCTTAAAGAACTAAGAGAGGTGGTGGCTGAACCTCTGGCTATCCTGTTTAGCCGATCACTGGAAACAGGAGGTACCCAAAGACTGGAGGACAGCAGATGTAGTCCCCTTATACAAAAGTGGGAACAAAGAGGAAGCAGGGAACTACAGATCAGTCAGCCTCACCTCGTAGTGGGGAAGATCATGGAAGCACTACTGAAGGAGAGTTGGTAGAACATCTGGCTGTCAATGGACCACAGGACCCAAGGCAGCATGGTTTCACCAGGGAGGCCGTGTCAGACCAACCTCATTGAATTTTTGACTGGGTGACTAGGGAGGTGGATCAGGGGAGGCGGTGGACATGGCCTATCAGGACTTCAGCAAGGCCTTTGACACTGTGCCACATAGAAGTACTATTACACAAACTGGGGAATATGGGTGTGGGCAGGACAGTAGTGTGGTGGGTAGGTAACTGGCTGGGTGGCAGGACACAGAGGGTGGTGGTAAATGGCTGTCACTCCACAGAGGGAAGAGTGACCAGTGGGTACCACAGGGATCAGTGCTGGGACCAGTCCTTTCAACATCTTCATCAGTGACATTGCGAGGACCTAGAAGGCAGAATTTCACTGTTCGCTGATGACACAAAGCTCTGTAACAGAGTAGACACACGAGGGTGTAGACAGAATGAGAAGTGACCTGCAGAAACTTGAAGAATGGTCAGGGTTTGGCAGTTGAGATTCAATGCAAAGAAGTGCAAGATAATGCATATGAAGCAAAAAATCCTGCGCAATATATCAGTTGGGGGTGAAGATATAGCATGCACCAAGCAGGAAAGGGATCTTAGGGTATCATCTCTGATGACCTCAAGGTAGGGAAACAGTGTGACAAGGCAGCAGGTAAAGCAAATAGGATGCTGGGATGTATAGGCAGGGGCATCACCAGCAGGAAAAGGGAGGTCATAATTCCACCATACAAGACACTAGTGAGGCCCCACCTGGAGTACAGTGTACAGTTCTGGAGACCATACCTATGTAAGGACATAGACAGGGTAGAGAAGGTTCAGAGGAGGGTAACAAAGATGGTGCATGGATTGCATCACAAGTCCTATGAAGACAGGTTGAAGGAACTGAACATGTCCTCCCTGGAGGATTAGAGGGAGAGAGGGGGGATATGATAGAGACATACAAGTATCTTACAGGGAGGAACAGGGTGCAGGAAAACACTATTTTTAAGCAAAAAAGATGTTCCAGGACTAGAGGGCATGGGATGAAGTTGGAGGGAGGACGATTCAGAGGAAACATGAGAAAGAATTTCTTCACAGAATGGGTGGTGGATAAGTGGAACACACTGCCAGAGGAAGTGGTGGGGGCTGAAACAATCACGGGATTTAAGAATGCATGGGATAGACATAAAGGAATTCTGGAGGTCGGGGGTTAGGGGCAACAGACTTCTAGGAAAACAAACTGAACTTACAAGCTCAAATGGGCAGACTGGGTGGGCCATAGGCCCTTATCTCCCGACACTGTCTATGTATCTATATAAAGTTATGGCACTCCGAACTTCTCTTTTTTTCCCCCATAGGATAACATTACGGCATTTGCCATGCCTTTCAGGGCCCGTATCTCGGAAACGGTGCGAGATATGGACTTTTCGTCAGAAAAATGCTTAGCTTCCTAATTCGGGCTAAGCATAAAACTAGCTAGGAAAGTCATAAATCATGTGAGTTTTAAATATTTTTTTCTACATTGTACGGTTCCTGAGATACAAGCAATTTAGTATTCCAACTCCTCATTTTCTGCTCAGAGACCCATTATTATGCATACATTCTTTGTACTCAGTGTATTTCTCTATGCAGCTTTTGGGGAAAACGAGCCTGAGCGCTTACATTACTGTTACCCTACTGCCTGGCTATAGTTCCGTATCCGCTTTCACTCTACTGTTCCCATCTACACCACCATGTGCATTACCTTATGCTTCATTTGCACTTGCATTTGCATTATTTTAACCATTTGTGTCTACAGTACTGTTTATCTTTGTGTTTCGCTTTGCGTCACCATGCGCATTACCATTTGCATTTGTGTGCACTGTGTTACTATGTGACAAGACATCACGTGGCAGGAGCATGAGGCCCAAAGGGCCCCGCACTCCAGCCGCCATATTACATTCACTATTTCTCAGACTAATTCTCAAAAAGAAGGGAAATTAGAGGCAAAAACTCTGTTTACTGCATCAGTTAGGGTTGTTCTACAGCGACAGAAGTGGGGAAATTCTGTGTTAGGGTTCAAAAGCATAACTGTGCATTCACCCCGCCCAGCACCACAGACACACAGAGACACACACACACACACACACACATCGAAGTGGGGGGGAGAACCAAGGCAACATGACCAATCACAGACAACCAGCAGGAGGTGTCAGAAATAAAATACAACTGCCTAAATGTACTACAAGAGATCCCCAGTCCTTCAGAGTACATACTGCATGCTCAGCATACATCCTCAGCAAAATTCAGGCCATATGCAGTAATGGTACATGTTTCTGATTCAAGGTGCACACAACTTACCACAGTTAGGAGTTGCATGGCCTTAGGTAGTGATGTCCCACACCTCGCTACACCAGCTACTACACCCTGACTGGAGAGCCACAGGAAAACTAACAGTGGTACACACTAGTTAATACAGTTAGGAATTACAGGATCTCTGTCAGGTAATGCCCCACCCCCTAGCCCACATACTGAGAGGAGAGCCACACCAAAAATACACCTATGGACATGAATAGTGTATCTCTGTCTTTGCAGCTGTAGAGAAGTTAGCACATATAGGAATTGCGTGGTCTCATGGGTGGGGGACTGCACCTCCAGAGACCCACAGCATAGCTGAGGATGTGGACATCAATGGTACAGCTCAGTGATTGTAGGCACAGTCAAGTTAGCACAGTTAGTATTTGCATGCTTTTATACAGGCAGTGCCCCCCCATCTGAATACATACTGCATCCCGAGTGCTGAGCCACAGCAAAAATGAGGTGATGAACATCAATGGTACACCTGGTAATTGTAGGTACACTCCAGTTAGCACAGTTAGGAGTTGCATGGACTTAGCCAGGCAATTCCACCACATATAGCAGTTACTGCATCTTGATTGTACAACCACAGCTGTATTGCCTTAGGTAGTGATGTTGCATAGTTTGGCATGGCAGCTACTGCACCCTGACTGCAGAGCCACAGGAAAAGTAAGGGCGGTACATAGTAGTTAACGCAGTTAAGAATTAGATGACCTCTGTCAGTTAATGAACCAGCCCCTAGACAACATGTCTATACTGAGTGGAGAGCCACAGCAAAAATAACCCCATGGACATGAACAGTGTAACTCTGTCATTGCAGGTGTACAGAAGTTATCACACTTAGGAGTTGCACAGTCTCATGGGGTGGGAGACTACGCCTTCAGACCACTTGCTGCATGCTAAGTGAAGAACCACAGACAAATAAGGGTGATGCAGATCAGTTGTACACCTCCCTGATTACAGGTACAGTGCAGTTAGCACGGTTATCACTTGAATGGCCTCAGCCAGGCAATGCCTTTCCAAACTGCTACACCAGGTACTGGATCCTCAGTAGAGATCCACAGCACAGCTGAGGGTATGGACAGCAATGGTAGATGTCAGTAATTGCAGGGACACTCAAGTTAACACAGTTAGCATTTGCATGGGCTCAGACAGGTAATGCCCCCCCCAAATTCGTACTGCATCATGAGTACTGATGAACAGCAAGACTGATGCAATGAACATCAATGGTACACCTCTGTAATTGTAGATAGACACAAGTTAGCACAGTTAGGATTTGCATGGGCTCACCCAGGCAATTTTCTCACATATACCAGTTACTACCACTCCGATCCTGACTGTACAGCCACAGCTGCATGACCTTAGGTAGCAATGTCGCACATCTCTCTACACCAGCTACTGCACCCTGACTGGAGACTCACAGGAAAAGTAAGGGTGGTACATACTAGTTAACTTAGGAATTACAGGACCTCTGTCAGGTAATGTCCAAACCCCTAGCCAACATACTGCATACTGAGTGGAAAGTTACAGAACAAAAAAGCCCATGGAGATGAACAGTGTTGCTCTCTCATTGTAGCTGTACAGAAGTTTGCACACTTAGGAGTTGTACAGTATCATGGGGGGACTGCACTTATAGGCCACTTGCTGCATCCTGAGTGAACAGCCACAGGAAAAGATAGGCAATGCACATCAGTTGTACAGCTCCCTGATTGCAAGTACAGTCCAGTTAGCACAGTTATCACTTGAATGGATTCAGGCAGGCAATGTGTCTTCAAACGTGACAGCAAACACTGTATTCTCAGTGGAGATACACAACACAGTTGAGGGTATGGACATCAATGGTAGATATCACTGATTGCAGGGATACTGAAGTTAGCTCAGTTAGGATTTGCATGGCCTCAGACAGCTAATGCTGCCCCCCCAGATTCGTACTGCATCATGAGTGCTGATCCACAGCAACAATGAGGCAATGGAGATCAATGGCACACCTCTGTAATTGTAGGCACAGTGAAGTTAGCACAGTTAGGAGTTGCATGGGCTCAGCCAGGCAATTGCAGCACACACAGCAGTTACTGCATCCTGAGTGTATAGCCACAGCTGCATAGCATTAGATAACAATATCCCACACCTTGCTGCAGCAGCTACTGCCTGCTGACTGGAGAGGCACTGGAAAACTAAGGGCAGTACAGACTACTTAACACACTTAGGAATTATGGGACCTGTGTCAGGCAATGTGCCATGCCCTAGCCCACATGGTGCATACTGAGTGGAGAGCCATAGCAAAAATAAGCCCATGGACATGTATGTGTGATACTACTTCTTCCAGTTGATTTGCATGCTTAAAAGGAACAACAGTTACATTCTAATGTTATAATGTTATGTTTCAATAAAGACTCAACACAGGTGGTTAAGTTTAAAAGAGATTTATTGCTAATTGGTGAAACTGAGAAAGGGCCAATTAAGATTTAAATTATTTTACAAAATCAGTCTCACAATACAATCCTTGCATGTGTGTAATCATTGCTTGGAATATACTGTATCTAAATGTGTGTCATGCATAGTAAGTAGATGATATGAATTGGAATAAGTATGCACATACAAAAATACGAGCATACGAAGAAGCCAGCAGAAGAAGGCCCATTTGGTCTATCAAGTCTGCTCATATTGTACGGTCCACATCTTGAGCTAATGTCTCTGCTATCCCTCTGCAGTCCTCCCATCCTCCCTAGGCATGATTCTTATCTTCCCCCTATGCCTATACCAGGCTCTTTTATAGCTGCTCCCTATTTTTAATGAGGTGACCTCTTCTAGGAGTGCATTCCAAGTATTCACTACCCTTTGTGGGAAGAAGTGGTTTCTGACATGCCTACTAAACCTCCCACCCTCCAGCTTAAGACTATGCCCCCTCATGATATGGTTGCCACTCAGCTTGAAGAGACTTTGGTTATCAATATTATTTATCCCTTTTAAGCACTTGAACATTCCAGTCATGTCCTGTCCCTCTCTCCTGTCCTACATTAATGAAGGTATGTCAGGAACTTCTAAGCAGTGATTACACACATGAAACAGTGATGATTTGTTGTTATTGTGTGACTGATAATGTGCATGTTCCTGGGGTGGGTGAAAAACCAGACGCTGAGTGTTCAAGTTAATAGAATATAAAACTTTTATTATTTAGTTATGTTTTTTTGTCGACCGAGTAAGTGCACTAGGCAAATTCTGCCTATTTTCAGACACAACCTGGGGAGGTGGATACAGATGAATGCCAGCTGACCTTGAACCAGATTAAGCTGTTGGTGGTACTTTTAGTGAATGAGGGAAATTTGGCCAGGACACCGGGGAAATTCCCCTACTCTTTTCAAGAAGTGCCATGGGATCTTTAACATCCACCTGAACTACCACTAATCCAGGCAGATGGGTCCTCAGTTTAACCTCTCATCCAAAAGACGGCACCTCAGAAGTGCAGCACCCCTCTCATGCTGCACTGCAGTGTCAGTACTGGGGTATTAACCCAAGTGCCAGATGTGAGAACTGAACCCACAGCCCTCTGATCTCCTGGCCTCAGAGGCGAGTGTGCTACCTACTGAGCCACTGACACTGCTTGTAATAATTTCAGTGACATTAGATAACCGGTATGTTCAGTTAAATATTTTAAGATATATTGCTGACTAGGTGCATATGAAAAATCCCCACCCAAACCCCTCAATAGAGGTGATCATAAACATTGTCAGGAACAGGTATGAAATGCATTGTTATCAGTAACAGTGTTTGATTTACAATTTCAAGTATTATTAACATAGATTCCATTTACTTGTATGACAAGTACAACACATTTCATATTATTACAGGTACAATATACATTTGTTTCAATGGTTAAATTAGTTACTGTTTCAGTTCTGAACTAGCAAATAACAAATGTGTGTAGCATGTTGTTTTTATCAAAGATATAGGTCACTGACCTTAATCACTATAGTACTCTATTATATGTTCAGGATAAATTGTTACTTGACTCTTATAGTAACAGTTTTACTAGAACAATTAAACTAGTTAACAACAATGGTCAGATGAAATGAGAATGTAAATATTATTTATATGTCATTACATAGGTATGCAAGAGTCATTTGATAATAAGCTGCAATATTTCAGTATTCACACTTGCTTCATTTCACTTGCTTCATTATGACTAAAGAGTTTTATAGTTACATATGTACAGTTTCAGTGTAACAAATACATCAGGCATAGTTCAACACTGTTGCATGGTGAAAGAATGATGATGTTGCCAAGATGTCAACAGGTAATAGTCAAAAAAAAGCTGGTGATAGAAAACTTGTGACAGAATGTTCTGTTTGGTGAATGAGATATGTGTTACACACTTATTTAAAATGATAAGGGACAACTTTTGTGTCTCTGCAGAGGCAAACAGTTAGCAACTGGCAACAACTTCTTGTTATCTATGGGTATGATAACACCTACAAGAAAAGATATGTACAGAACAGAGGAGCCAGAAAGGACTCTGTTTTGACATGTACAGTCTTCGATAGACATGTAAGCATGGTTTCTCTAGTGACTGTGAAGACTGTTGGTGCTGATTGAAGCCACTACAACAATTTCCACATTGTCACTGATCCACACAAGATCTTATATGTCACAGTGCATGAAATATCTCTGGCAGTATATCATTTTGTTAATATGCTACGATTTATTGACAGTCATAGATTGGAAACAATCATACTGCCCTACGTTTGACTGTCACAAAGTAGTCAGTAAAAAATGCCACATGTTGTGTGCTATTCTTCTGAGATATGAATGTCATCATAATTTTTCAATATTAGAAGATATGTATTTTTTAAGTGTCATGGCAGTATCTGCTTAAAACTGCTTGTAGAGTCGTCCCACTCTACCCATCCACTTCTGTACCTTAGCAAACAGGTTTTAATGGCCAGAATGCATAGATTGACCATGGTGATAGACTACACCGTAAGTGTCAAATACTGATTGGTTAAAAACTATCCTACCAGCTGTGTAATCTGTGATGGGAGTGTCAACTCTGAGCCCATTGGAGTCAAATCTGTGCAATATAAGCAACAGATATTGAGATGAAGTCCTGAGACATATGGACTGAGTACATCTGCCTCCACACCTTTCACAGGAGTGACCACATTGAGCATTGGTAAATAGTTGTTGAAATTTGACACTTTTGGCTTGAGGGACAAATGAAGTATTCCACAGCATGTCTTCTGTGGTTTCATGCTCTGAATGACCACATGATATAGATACATATTTGGTTACATATGACACAGTGAAGTACTGGCATATTGGAATGCCTTCTTCATCCAAGCTGTTTATGATTGCCATCATAAACTTGCTAGCGTCTTGCTGTATGTCTGCAGTAAATGTACTGCATCCATCATATGTACCTAACACCTGCCATAGTGGTGTTAGTGACTAGACATTGTTAGACTGATCAGAAGCCATGCTGACAATCTGGTTCAATGACTTTGATAGCGGAGTGTCTTGTGAAGCAGATATTGCCTGCTCAAAGTGTGGCATGTGGAGAAAAACTTGCATAGCTGAGTTAGCATAGCAGTTCACTCTAGTGCTGTTGTCAAAGACTGGCACAGCAGCTACGCCAACTGATTTCTGATGAACAGCTGGCTCTGAATGTGTAGTTGATATCGTGACCTTTGTTGAACTCTTTAGAGTTGAATCACTTATGTAAGCTCATGCCTGTTTGCTGACAGGTGTAGATATGACTGTACAATGTGAGACAGCCAGATATGTAGGCAGTGGTATTAAAAACATTTGTAGCTGATACAGAGTACGTAACCTGTTGTGCTCAACAATACATCGCTTGTCAGTTTGTATCTTCTGAGGTGTAAGAGTTATAATGTGCTACCCAGAAAGACTACAGACACGTGAAAGTGCCACGTAGCTCATGTCCATCTTTGAAAATGTCTGTACCTATGTCCACCATTGCTGAATCCAAACTCAAGCCCTGAGATTTGTGAATAGATACAGCATATGCAGCACATAGAGAGAACTGGTCCCTGTTTACATAGATATCCTGAAATACCTGAAATTTCACACAGGTACGTTGTATCTGTACAGGCTGTTCCATGTTGCCAAAGTGAACTACAAGTGTCTTGATATATGTCCTCTGGACATTGTAGACCAAGTCAGTGATGTTACCCATGGCACTGTTTACCATGCCTCGTTCAACATTGAGATTACATTGCAGCATGACATGTGCATTCCTACAAAGTGTAAGAACAGCTTCTAGGCCAGCTGTGTGTGAAGCATCTGACTTCACTTCAGTGAGTCATTCAGTCAACTTTGCTACCAGGTTGCAACTGAGAATGACACCATCAACTGTGTCAACAGCAAGCAGAGTTAGAACTTCTTGGTTTTCTCTCTGCAGCATAACACTGTTGAACTCGGTGCATTTCTTTAGTCATGGCATAAGATGCACTATGTGTGTGCCTGTAGAGTACACATTGCTGAAAGCATTTCATGCTGTTTCTATGGATGTAGTATCTATTCTGATTCTCCAATCATTTAACATAGCAACATGTTCTGGTGATGGAGAACTTGCATGAGCTTGATCTAAAAGTGATTTGTAGGCCAGATCACCACTTTGGTGCATGTTCTCATATAACTCGACATAGGTGAATAACTCCCAAATGTTAAAATCTGCAATGCAGCCTAGTGTGTTCTTAGCTTGTTTGCAGTCAGAGTTGCAAACACTGTTCCGCATTAACTGGTGCAAGCTGTAAAAGGTCTCCCAGTTCAACAATATCTTTTGCCACCAAATGGTACTCATAGTCAGTACCTAAGATCTCCTGTAGATGTAGGTGTATAAGAGTGCTATATTACATTGAGACTATGCTGATTTCATCAATGATGAGTAATTCATCTTTGTGAACATGGAATGGAGCTGAGATGCAATCTCAAATGACAGTTTACGATACTCTCCTGTTTTAATATGTTCCATTGGCAACATAAAGAGATGGTGTAATGTAACTCCACCAATGTTGTATGCAGCTAGTCCTGTGGGAGCAGTAACAGCAACAGACATTGATGACACTGTCAGGCTCCATATTTTAGCAGTGATGGCTTCAATAAAGAAACTCTTTCCTGTACCAGCTCAACCACTAACAAAGATCAGTAGTGGCTTATAGTCAAGACAGTCACAATTTTTTGCTTCATGGAGTAGGCCATGTCTAAAAGCATCAATGACTTGAGATTGAACTACTTGCTGCTGCTGATTCAGTCTTTCTCTCCAAGTGAGCTGGGTTAACAGTGTGTGTGTTCATGTTCCATGGCAGTCTCGATTTATGAGATTAATACTTGTGGGGCATTTAAACGTGGAGGTTCGCCTAGAACAGCTTGTCGTTCTGGATCAAGATTGTCTTGTGAGCTAATATGAGTGTCTTCCTGAAGCTGCTTCTCTGCCTTCTCAAGCTGTTCTTTCTCAGCCTCCAGTCTCTGTATGTATGTCTCTAAGTATTCAGTTTTGAAAGTCTCATAACTGAGATTGAATTTTTCCTTGAATGTATCATAGTCACCTTTTAATTCAGACTCGCTCCTCCAGGGTCTAAATAGGAATAGGAGAGCAAAGTAGTAATGCTCTCTGCTGTCCGATGTGCCTAGATGTAATTTACAGTGGTCTATGAGCCATGGCTTGTGTCTCTTTATGATTAACCATCCACTCCGTTCACCTTGTAAATGTGCCTTGTTGAGGCAGGTGATATAACTACCTTGTAGTCATACCACTTAGCCACCTGAAAGAGATGCATATCGTCCATGTCATTGTGTCTACGGGGGTAGTATGTGTCTATCTGGTTATTCTTCAAGATATATTTTGAAGAAGGTCTATTGGCAGCCCATTCCTCAATCTTAACATGGGGAATCAGTACACATTTGCATTTCTCTGTGTAGTGCATGCTGAGAAACCAGACAGCACCAGACTTCCCGTACAGATGTGTACCCATTAAATGGTCACTGGCTTTATATGCACCACGTTCTCTGTGTGAAAGTGTCTTCAAGCCCAGTGACCACAGCTGAGATGTCAGGCTCTTGCTTGAACTGGCAATATCTTCCTAAAGATCTTGCAAGCAAGTCTGCTCATGCTTGGTTATGTACAAAGTCACGTACCACACCAGGGCCAATGAGTTGTCAGCCCCAAATTGAACATCTATGTTTGCTTGCCACATTAGGAGAAGAGTTGTGTTGTAGTCATTGATGTACACCTCTTTCTCTTCTCTTGGTAACCCATATACCCTCATGGTTGATTTTGCCTTCAAGTGGTGTCGCATTGCTGATAAAAGTTAATTCATGGAACCATTCTGACAAACTCGTCTAGGGAATCCAAAGCGACATCGTGTGTACCAATCAGATTTATTCTTTACTACTCGCTGGCAGTATTTTGCATAAATATGTCACTGGAAGTTTTGTACCAACTTCCGTAGTGTAGGACTGTCATACTTGTCCAGAATGTGACAAGTGATATATTGCTTAATGAATGCTAGCACTTGTGCTTCTTCATGTTCACCTATGCGTGGTGCATCCTTGATCCACAGTAACATATGAATATGAGGAGCAGCCATGCTTGATATTCCATTCTCCAAGAGTGATGTTCCACAGTTCCAAGAGGTGAACTGTCCTTTGAAAAATGAGCTTGTGGAATGTCATGGAACCTGGGCTAGAAAATGTCTTGTGACAGACACAGGATCAAGTGAACACATTTCTCTGACAGTCATTGATGAAATGTTGTCAACATCAGAATTTTCCCACTTCAACAGTTCAATGAGCTTGTCCCAGGCATATTCAACACAGCTAAGTGTGACAAACCATGTGGCTGCACCATACCCTGGCAGCACTGTCATCAGTGACTGTCTGCGATACCAATATTCTTTTGTGTCACTTAGACTTGAAAGAATGGAAGACAGATTCACTTGCACATTTTCATCTTTCTGCTTTAATTTCTCTAGAAATTGAGTAGCTGTTATTCCATCTAGTGACATGTGAGAGAAAAGTATGTATTAGACAGAGAGAATGCTAAGTTCACTCTCCCAGAGAAGATGAAACAGGTACTGTATGTTACAGGTCTGAATTTGCTATATTTACTGAGCACACTGGGTTAGTGCAGTACTCAGCACCCTGTACATGCACTTCCTTTCATCTATTCATCCATCTTACCTTTTGGGAATAAGTCTGAAACAGCGGCTTCTAGTGTTGTTTCCCAAATGCTGACATAGGCTCACCTTCCACCTGTTTCATTTGATAGAGATCAATGTTGTCCCCTACTGGATCTTCTGCCATGTAGTGGGTGAATTGTGTACTGTTCATATTATTGTCGCTTGCCTGTCCACTGACCTTCTCAATCATTGGCTTAGTTGTTTCTAAGACATCATGTTGAACAGAGAGACTATTCATGTGATCAGTGTCGAAGGTTCTGCATAAAAGGGATTGTTGCTCTTAAATAAGTAAGAGCAAGCTTTTACCTTCTGTACATTGACAACATCTTGCCAGATGACCTTGGATTCTAGTTGGAACACTACTTACAAGAATCACCAAACTATTTTCCATAGAGATTTCCACATTTTCCTGTACAGTAAGTGGAGATGCATCACGGAACCCTTTAGAGATCTAATGAGTTCTTTCTTGGAATGTTACGTGTCTTTGTCAGTTCAGATGTAGAATGGTTTGAAATGGTTTCATTGTCTGAATTAGAATGCGCCAAACATATTCAGTGTCTCAATCTCACTTGGTTATGTATGTGCCTCCATAATATTCAACAGTGACCTTGGTGGTAGAATGTTGGACTTTAGTTTGGAGAAACAGTGTTTGCACAGCACAATGGTGGTCTGTAACTGAAAGTCAGATTTCATCAGCAAAATGCTGAGACAGAACTACATGTCATTGTATGGTGACAGGTTTCAAGGTTCATGTGACCATTTGTTTGGTTGTATGACCGTCACATGACACACATACAGAGTCAAACTTCTGAGCCTTTGCCAGCTCAAATTTTGCAATTTCTTTGCTGTACTGTTTCAGTATGTCACTTTCTAACACAGAAACTGATGTTTCACCAGAACTTGGTGACTGATAAATACTTGTGTCTGGTACAAAAGTCACCCATTGCAGCTGTTTGAGAAATGTGATGGCACTCTGCATGTCACCAGACTGCAATAAGTCATTTAAACAAGTGTACTGATTGACAACTTGTCAGACTTCTTATACCCTGTATACAAAGTTCTGCATGCCTGTTTGTTGCACTCTGCATCCGTGATGTTGTGAAAGAGACTGTCACGAACACCACTATCGAGGTACTAGTGAGTTGACCCATAAGTCCAGTATGTGGACGTATTTCACAAAGGTCAATCTTGTTAAACAGTTTATATCTGTCTTTGCGATCTGTTATGACAAATAGGTTGACAAACTGTTAAATTTTTTCAAATGACAATTGCCTATGGTTGCAGGTTGCATCACATGGCTATGAGAGATGGTGCTGTTTACAGGACACAGTGGTTGTATCACAGTCATCATTTGCCTCTCTTGCTGTGTCATCACAGACACTGAGCACATTGACCAGCTTACTGGACTCATCAATGGTGAACTTGTTTCTCTTTTTCTGTGAATGCTAAGATTCTTCCAGAAATATGCCTGAGTGCTGTGTGCATCCAGCGACCTGTGAATACATCACAGAAATTGTGCACAGTCAAGGCAGGATAGCGTTGTAGCCTTTTCTTGATGTCGTACACAACTTTTCTGGATAGTTCGAGCACATGAGACATCTTATGCCATAAACATTGAAGAACAAATACTGATCTATTAACAAATGTGCATACTTTGAGATGCAATTTCATCAAAGTCAGATGACTCTTTGTCTTTTTGCACTCATGTCCTTCATCACAGCAGCAATAAGCCTGTCGATCTTAGGCTAGTTCACTCTCCCAGAGAAGATGAAACAGGTACCGTGTTATGTCTGAATTTGCCATATTTACTGAGCACACGCTGAGTGCAGTACCAGCACCTGTACATGCACTTCCTTTCATCTAGCCATCCATCTCCCTTTGGGAATAAGTCTGAAACAGAACGTCTAGTGTTGCCTCCCAAATGCTGACAGGCTCACCTTCCACCTGTTTCATTTGATAGAGATCAATGTTGTCCCTACCGATCTCTGCATGGTGGGTGAAGTGCACAGTTCATACACCTGAAGCTGCCTGTCCACTGACCTTCTCAATCATTATTAGTTGTTTCTAAGACATCATGTTGACAGAGAGACTACCATGTGATCAGTGTCAAGGTCTGCATAAAGTTGTTGCCTTAAATAAGTAAGAGCAAGCTTTACCTCTGTACATTGACAAAATCTTGCCAGATGACCTTGGATTAGTTGAACACCATTACAAGAATCGCAAACTATTTTCCATAGAGATTGCTCCACATTTTCCTGTACAGTAAGTGGGAGATGCACCACGGAACCCTTTAAAGATCTAATGAGTTCTTCTGTGGAATATTACGTGTCTTGTGTTCAGACAGAATGGTTTGAAATGGTTTCATTGTTGAATTAGAATGCGCCAAACATATCAGTGCACAATCTCACTTGGTGTAACATGTGCCTCCATATGCAACAGTAACCTGGTGGCAGAATGTTGGACTTTAGTTTGAAACATGTTTGCACAGCACAATGATGGTCTGTAACTGAAAGTAGTTTCATCAGCAAAATGCTGAACAGAACCACATGTCATTGTATGGTGACAAGGTTTCAGGTTCACTGTGACCATTTGCCGCTGTAGCACAGACCGTCACATGACACACATACAGAGTCAAAACAGGCCTTACAGCTCAAATTTTGCAATTTCTTTGCTGTACTGTTTCAGTATGTCACTTTCAACAGAAACAGATGTTTCACAGAACTTGGTGACTGATAAATACTTGTGTTGGTACAAAAGTCACCCATTGCAGCTGTTTGAGAAATGATGGCACTCTGCATGTCACCAGACTGCAATAAGTCATTAAAAAGTGTACTGATTGACAACGTCAGACTATATACCCTGTATACAAAGTTCTGCATGCCTGTTTGTTGCACCCCCAGCATCCGCAAGTTGTGAAAGAGTCACGAACACCATATCGACATGCTAGTGAGACCCATAAGTCCAGTATGGACGTATTTCAAAAGGTCAATCTTGTTAAAAGTTTATATCTGTCTTGGCGATCTGTTATGACAAATAGGTTGACAAACTGTTAAATCTTTCAAATGACAATTGCCTATGGTTGCAGGTTGCATCACATGGCTAGAGAATGGTGCTGTTTACAGGACACAGTGGTTGTATCACAGTCATCATTGCCTCTATGTGTCATCCAGACACTGAGCACAATGACAACCTAACGGACTCATCAATGGTGAACTTGCTCTCTTTTTTCTGTGAATAATAAGATTCTTCCCAAGATATGCCTCTGAGTGCTGTGTGTGCATCCAGCGACCTGTGAATACATCACAGAAATTGTGCACAGTCAAGGCAGGATAGCGCTAGAAGCCTTTTCTTGATGTCGCACACAACTTTTCTGGATAGTTCGAAAACATGAACATCTTATGCCATAAACATTGAAGAACAATACTGATCTATTAACAAATGTGCATACTACTTTGAGATTTAATTTCATCAAAGTCAGATGACTCTTTGTCTTTTGCATGTCTCATCCACAGCAGCAATAGCCTGTCCGATCTTAGCTTTACTCGCTAGTGATCGGAAATACTTCTGCTTTCTCAGATGAAAATCACCAGCTGTGAGCTTACGACGCTGTTTAGAAAGTCTGGTTATGCTTGCTGTAGCAATAGTTGACTCTCATCTGAGAATCTACCACAACATCGCTCAGAGTATTACATTCCTTGCCTGCTGAGCAAGTATGTAGCTTTGTTGTGGCGTGAGTTACTGTAGAGCTCACTATTCCAGTAGAACTTTGTATTGTTTTATGTCTTGAACTGACAACACTGTTTTTTATCACTCTTAAGCAACAGTGAAGTACTGTGATACCTGTTTCATCTTTCTATACATGCACATCTGTGTTTACTAGCATCTTTCAATATGTTACTTCACAGTAGCAGTCGGCAATGGTACAGAAGTATCAGACACCTACATAAAAGACACAGAAAAAGGAAATATTAGTATACATTTATGTTGATCACTTCTAACATTGTATATTGACACAGATGATTTATATATACAATATTCCAAAAAAAGTCTAAAAAATGCTGTAATCAGATTAGTTGCTCGAATTTTGACAGTCTTATTGTAATTCATGTTATACTTTCCTGTATAGCATTATCACCATGGCACATGGATTCATTTTCTTACTATTTCATTGTTGAGCAATGCATAATTACTGCAATTATGTATAGTGATTTTGACCTAGTATTGTTTAACTGTTGGTGAAAGAACTACTTTATTTAAAATCTTTCTCTAAATGAGGAACACATTAATAAAGTATACTTTAAACACTTAACTTTTGAATATTAATTTTCATGATAGCAATAAGGCACTCACAGGAGTCACATTGACAGTTACTTAATGACGTGTTTGGGGCAGTATGACACTTGACTCTACCTTGTGCCACATTATACCTCTAGGCAGTGCATAACATATTGTTAAGCCAAGCTCAGTTCATGTGTTATTGGTAAGACAAATAATCACAATTATTGATTAGGAATGACTATCCAGGTCACTCATGCAGTGACAAAAAACAACAAAATGAGAAAATGTAGCTTCAGCAATTACATAGTTGTGCAGGTTGAGTTATGATTTCAGAATAAGTATGTGAAATTGTGTGAACTTATGTATCTGTACATTAGGTAAGAAGCAGGAAACGTTTTCCTTCAGTAATCATCATTTTTGGGAAAAATCATCAAATAATGTACATTCAAAAGTGTCACAAAAAACAGTGTTGTGTGTACGAAAGTGTCACAAAATATGGTGTCGTGCTTGCGAAAGTGTCGCAAATTTGACTTTGGGAGTAACAACTGTATTCATTATCTAATTATATCTGATTGCTATTAGAGTGACAGGTACTTATACCAATTATGTGCTAGATTTATCAGGCCATGTAAGACAACCAATCAGAGATGGAGAAGAACAAAGAAGAAGGACATAGCAGCCATCTTAGACTTAACTGAGATACTGCACTTTCTTAACTGTAAGTACATCACATTTTATAAATCGTTTTTCTGTTATGATAAAAACTGTTAGAAACAGTTAAATAGTATTAATCAAAATGTTTTTAGTGCTCTATTTGATTATGTAGATTGAAATAAGCTATGATATTTCATTATTTAGCTAAAACTGTTTAAAGTCAGACAGTAATTTGGTAATTACTTGCACAGATACAGCTGCAAATGGAGAGAGATAGCAAGGTGCACATGTACCAGAACAGAAGATGAAACCAATCAGATATGTCTCTGTAATTGTAATTCTTTAAAACTGCCTATCAAAAGGATGCATTTTTGCCACCTTTAAATTTTAGCACATTTTAGCTGGAGCAGAAGTGCAGTGATAGTCGGTGCATACACTACATTGGTTAATGAGAGGCACAGTAGTAGCCAATGATTTGTTTTATTGTGTGTCATGGATCAGCCCACTGAAGCGAGTTGAACTCGGAAAATAGCAGTTTTATTTTCACTACTGCTTAGGTACTGCAGAAGTGAACACTGACTTTTTGGTAATCTCTGTCCTCTTCTAAGTTGAAAAGCTGAGCGGCCGAAAACAACAAAGGACTTTGTGGATTGTTGGCAGCAAGTATAGTGAGGTGAGCATCAGAGTATGCTCAGAACAGTGATTTGGGGGAGAAACCTGAAGCTCCCAAATTGCTGTGTTAAGTGGTTTGGCAGGGGTGGAATGAGGTGGGAGCACCTCATGCCGACCATGCACAGACTTTTGAGTACTCAGGCTCATCTGAACACATTGCTGATACATCTTGGAGGCAATGATTTGGGAAACAAACGCTGGATAGATTTAGTAACAGAAGCAAAATTGGACCTCGCTTCTATTATGAGTATGTTGCCTGCCTGTAAAATCATTTTTTTGGATATTACAGAGCATACGGTCTGGCAAGCAGAACACCATGTGACAGATTGACAGAGCCCAAGGAAAAGTCAACATACAAATATATGCATTTCTACACATGGCTGGAATGTACACCATACGTCACCCAGAAATTAAATATTCTTATGATTGGCTATACCTACACTTCTCACATGCTGTCAATTGCCATTTCCTGGGAGACCTTAGAGATGCAATCCTCAAAGTCCTCTAAGAATGTCAGACTGTTTAAACAGATACCAAAGTAAAAAAACAAGGTTCTTTTCAGAACCATAAACTGTTGGTCAAAAAATAGAACTACTACATGCATCAGTTACACAAGTGTTAATATGATATGGGAATATTCAGACTGTGCCAGGCTGAGGTGAAAACTTGGGAACAGTGCAAGTAGGATACACCAGGGTGTTGTCAGGGTGATATTTAGTGGTGATGTGGCATGGCTGAGCAGCGTTTAATATTTCACTGTTGACAGCCGCATTGTGCATAGCAAAATGGCACTGTACCACCATGAGTGGCTCCAAAGGAGCTGGGGGGATGCAGCAGTGCAAGTACACTAGTGGTAGGTGCTACTGTGCTATTCAGTGGTGAATGAGCAAATAGGCCCATGATGCAAGCAAGGTGTAAATACGGCCATCTGCATGTATTTATGGCCCCATTTGCATACAGACAGAGCAATTCCCAGCAACTTGCATCTGGTGCTGTGCCAGGCAATAGCAGCTGGGGACAACACCACCCTGTCCATCAGCAGCAGTGTGCTGGAACTCCCAATCATGGGTTTCCTATATTTAAAAAATATCCCTGGTGGTCCATTTGATGCTACCCACTGACTTGATCTCAGCTTTACTGTATTAAAAATATCCCTAGTGGTGCAGTGGACCCTACCTCCTCACCTGATTAGCTGGGGGCAGCTGCAGTGAATTGCCAGGGTCATTTATAATACAAAAGTCCATGATTGGGAAAGGGTGTGGGGTCCATTGCACCACCATGGATATTTTTATAATAGAAACCACGTGATTGGGCATAGGGGTCAAGTCAGAGATGCTGGCTAATGTGCTGTGACATGCAGTACAGTGGCTCACCTATGTGTGCCATCACTTGTTCTTCTTTGTTGTGTTCAACAGTGTGCAGTGCAAGTAGGGATTGTGCCTGCATATGCTCAGCATATCCCAGGCTGAATATTGGAATGTGCAAACTGTCTATGGGTATGGCAGCCTCAGTTGCGTGACATACATTACTGATGAACATTGGTGTTTGTACAGCACACAATCCCCTTCTGAATATCTAGCTGGGCTGTATCAGTGGGTTATTAACATACTGCTGTTTGATTTTTTTGTGTGTAAAACTTAACATAAGAGAAAGTCACACATATGTAACAAAATATGGCAGTAATGTACTGTTTTCTGTGTATTTATTGCAGATTGTTTAAAAAAAAAAAGTATGAGGATCTGGACTCTGAGAGAGGTGTGCCTGCTGGTCAAGGCAGTTCAGGCGCAGGGCAGTGTCTGCATTTTAATGCGGAGCACCAGCCGTAAACTGGATACTATGTGGAGGTGCATTAATGGCTACCTGTACATAAGTATTAAAGTCAAAAATAAGACAGCATTACAGCATAAGCAAAAGTGGAAGCTGTTGGGCCGGCAGTTTTACCAACTAAAAGAGAGGCAGGAGATACCAGAAAATGATAAATGCTGGTACTACCTCAGCTATGACCTCTGGGAGGTGGCTGGAAAGCCAGCTGCAGGGGAGCGTCTGACATGCCGTAAGTAAAGCAACAATATAAACATACTAATACAAGTATGATTTTCAGTACTGTGTATGCAAATGTAGTCATCATCTGTTTGGTACAAATGGGTCACTACCATATGTTAATGACATCATTTAAATATGCGCTTGTTGATTGCCAGCAAACTAGAGCTGGTGGACTGTCATGTTATAGATGTGAGACATTGATAACCAGTGTTCCTTGGTTGCAAGCCGCCCCAATGTCACATTGTGGACAGTCCGAAATTACAGTATTGTCATGGTAACATATTTGATGCCCCCCTTCCAATTGTAGATTTTTTGAATGGTATGAATCCCTTCTGCTCTAGTGAAGCATACCCTCTAGACTGATTTGGGGCCTGTTAAGGTATATCCATGTCTGCTGGTACAGTATACTGTGTCTCTCAGTCTAATTGTGGGCTTTGTAAAAAGCATATAGATCCCCGTTGTTACAGTGGTGTGTACAGCACCTCGATTGTGAGTGCTACAAAATAGTATGAGACCAGGTACTACAATGGGCACATCCACAGCAATCACCAGTTGAGTAAGCAGTTGCACAATAGTGTTGGAGTACCCTCCGCTTATTAGTCTACAACAGTTCTATACCTGTATGACACCTCACTGCACAACTGTCATTGTTCAGTATGGCTGCACAGCTATAGTTCCACGGTGTGTGGCAATGAATGTGCAAACTGTACTGTAAGACAGAGCAACAATATATAAATCAGTGGATCCATGTATACAGACATTGGGTCTTTCTGCTATGGTATACTGTGCAGACCAGTTGCCCAATGCTGTGCATGTATGAGTGTAAATCTATTCTGTACATTGTCACCTGTGATACAGCTGTGTGCCTTGCAGGTGTTCAGCTGTTGCCCAGTGCTGATTGGGTGGTTACAGTAATGTGCTAGCAGTCACCAGCTGCATTGGAGATCAAACCTTGTGTAATTGCAACTATATGCGTCTTTCTGAATGAAGTTCTTTAGCAGTGCCATAAAATAAGTACATCAGTAATGCTTATTTTGATTATCACCAAAAAATTTTCTAATAATCATAATACACAAGTACTCATTCTGTTACATATTATAGCACTGGTATAACAGATATTAACTGTTCTTCAAGGGGAGGGGAAGAGGTGAAATAGTGTATTCAAAACATTTTTACTTGTCCGTCTTTAAATACCATGTTAATGCATTTTAACAGTCTGCAACTTGTGAACATACATTCTCTTTCTGTGCAAATTACCACTCAGTATATGCCACTTAAGTCTGTGTATGACACATAGCTGAACATACATCTGTTTATCACATCTTCAGTATTACTATGAGGTTCTAACTGTGATGCTGTAGTTGTACTGGTGATATTTTACAGTGTTGTGATATTCAACTGACAGTCAGTTTACAGTAGTATTCATTTCAAGACCAGTGGCCATTATGTAACTAGCAGTGTGCAAGTGATAACAATTAACATAGTGTGTCATTTATGAACTTGTAATATTTATAATTATACATTATTCACTTTACATGGCTGTGCAGTAACTGTATAATACTTGATGAAGAATCATGTTAGGTTACAGATGCACATCAATTATGAATAGAGAGTGGTGCTAAAAAAGTTCCCATGGAAATTACAGAGTTACTACATCTCTTTTTCACCTTTATTTAACAGATCACCAGAGGCACTCCCCACCTGCAGCTGAGGTAGTGCCAGCACAAACAGAAGCTGCGGAGGCTGTGGAGTCTGACTCAGACTCCGTCATCATTGTGGAGTCAAACGGTAAGAAGATACTTGTTATTATGTTGACTACCTACTGTCAGTAGTTGTGCATTGCATTAGTGGACCTCTGTAAATGGTGAGGAACACATATTCAAAACTTTGCCCGGGGTGTAAAATGAGCACTGCCTAGCTGTCAAACTTAGCCTGCATCACAAAGCAAGCTATATTCAAAAGGAATAGCCCGGGGCAAATAGCTTTTGAATATAGCATGTTAATGATACAGAGCAAGCTCAGCTAGGAGTGTGGGGCAACTTTAGTCTTGGGATAAGACAGGTCTGAATATGTTGCCCAGGAAGTTTAGCTCACAATACCAAAACTGTGGACAGTGATGTGAACGTAGGTATAGGTGCACTATGTGACCAATGTGTTTGCCAGTAAATGCATAGAGACAGTACTGCAGCAGCATATGTGAAAGTACTCTATTACAAACTGTTAAATATTCCACAAACTATCTGCACAGTGCTAACATGTTTATGTGCGTTTAGCGCAGGGTTAACTATTAGTACAGTGCAAAGATGTTTGCTTGACATCAAACATTTCCATCTTCAAAAGTGACATACAAATAAGTATGCTCAGGTAATGTCTGCTCAAACGTATACATTCATATCTTATTATGCCCTACTTTCCATGCAGTTGGCACTGGACTAACTGTATAGTACTGTACTACACCTGTGCAAACATGTTGACACTGCACAAGTACTTAGGGCTTCTATCACACAGTTTTCAACACTGTTCTTTCACATACGGTGTTGCCTGCTACCGTACTGGTGCAATACAGTATTGGCACAGATAGTGATGCTGATGTATGCAACTCTCATACTGCAGCTCATGCCACAGTACACAGCAGACAGTGCAGTAGTAAAGGGGCTAGTGGTGTGTGGACACAGCACTGTCTTTGGTGAGTAGGGCACTGTTTATGACTGCACTATATACTGTGACTGGGTAAACATACTGGCATTTACTGACAGTGCATATTACTGTTATACTGTTGTCTAATCCACAGCTGTTGTACCTCTGAGATGGGATGTTCACAGTTACATATTCATGTCCAGCTTTGTGTGCTGTGGCAGTCGTACTGCTGTGGCTGGGGGGGTATATATTATCATAAAGGCACACTGTTGTTCGGGTATAACAAATACTGACTGATGTGTATTCTGTGATGTGTCCTATGGTTATGGACAGACCTGTTCTGTTCCACAGTCTGTCCACCCATGCACTGTTCCCTCAAGATCCTCCATGTGTACAGTGGTGCATGCGTATGCTGGCATCTATTGTTCTACAGAGAACAGTGGTCTGCATCTCACAGCATGAACTGCCTTTTAGTAACATTGAGTACCTTATAAATTATGACACCAAAGTATCATTAATAAAGAACATTTATTTATTTTAGAATGGGTAATGGGGAAATCCTGTAACCTTATTTGTCAAAACAGATCAAATGACTGTGGTCAATCCTCCACTATACCCACTGTTTCAGTTTTCTGTCATAATAAAAACAAAATAATAAAGTTGGATATTGTATAACAGTAGCATAACATGACAGGGAATGGGTATATGGCAGTATATATCACTTCTGGCATGGTTAAGTTACGCGGCTGTGCCTCATGGGCGAAGCACACAAGGCATCATAAATCCGACAATATACCCAGTCCCTGTAATGGAATATTGCTTGATTATATAATTTTAGCAAAAGCAGTAAAGTGATATTATGTACAGGATTATTTCAAGATATTGGTTGCTAGCCATGGTATGATCATCTCAAGTTATTGCTAGGGTATCATGTAAAACTTCGAGTAACCAAGCGTTCATGTAAATACACTGCTTTTAATACTTGTACATGTGCAATTCTCAACAACCTTTATTAAAGAAAAAGGGTAGCACTGTTCTGTTTATGCTGAATTGTCATTTTTAAGAGTTTTGTTGGCTAAGCAGGACTGCAACTCAGCAAAAATACAGGAATCATTAAACAACACCATTACAAAATATTATGATTGTTGTTTGTTCCTTGTTTACACCTGTGTTATTGTAATCGAGTAGAAATATGTTGGAGATGCATTGTGCTATGCTGTTTAAATTCAGGACCTGCGCTCTCTCCATATGATTATTTGCCTGTATTTTCACATGATATGTAATTACTGCTTATGTCTGCATTGTTACAAAACTTTGTGTATAATACCAATTGTATAGCATTACTTTAAATGTGTTATAGACAGCCACATACAAAACTATAGTATATACTTGGATGGTAGTATTACTGAATATGATCTGTATGACAGATAGTAAAAGTTTTGTTACTTATTGTGATTTTTCAATCACGATTATTAAATAATGTGCTCTTATTCTTTGCAGTGGACAAAGAGGATGTGCCCATCCCAGTGGTGCAGGTGAAGCAGGAGCCAGGCACTAGTGCTAGATGTAAGTATTACATAAAAAGTATACAAATGGCATGTACTGCAAACTGTATTATTACAGCAAGTGACATCCTAAGGTATGCTAACTGAATCAACAAACATCATAACTTACTGTATTGTGTATGCTTCAGGAACAATATTATTTGACTGTCACAGCACAGTATGTAGTCTATGCTGCAGAGGACAAATTGTTTACTGAATATGCTAATCCTCAGTGTGTAAGACGTACCTGATGCATCATTCATCGTAAAACAAAACTCATATGTTGACAAATGCAGAATTTGTACATTTATTTCACCAGTACTTACAACATGAACTGCTGTTTTGACATTGTACAATTTAATGCTGTGTAAGCTAACAGAAGAATGTATTTTATTGCATTTATTGTTCGGATATCATGTCCCTTGCTATAATACGGAGAAGTGACATCTTATTAAAACAGTGGCAGATACCACTGCAAATTTTGATATTGAAATGGTAAACATTAGGAGTAACATACAATGTTAACATCAGTATTACATGCTTCTTTAATCTTTGTAATAAACAGGTACAGCATAAAAGACAGTGAGATGTAGCTATGTTCCAGAGAATATTGCAAACAACATTAACTAACATGTGATGACTGAGATAGCAGTGTCAGGGTGTACAACAGACATGGACTGTTAACATTTGCACAAATACAGTAGCTGTACATGTCGCAGTTGCTCTGGCCTTACAGAATGAAGAAATTTCATTTGTTGTATAGCTTACTATGTAAGCCATAGTACGCAACCATTGCGTATATCAAGCATGTGAAACACAAAGTTATATACAATATAAATGTAGCAGTTGCGCAACTCATGAAAATTCATGAAAGTAATCTATTCACAATACATTACAGGTCAGACAGACTATACGAAGAGTAGCAACAACCATTTTTCATGATTAGCACCTTACTCTATGTAGGTAAGAATACAGATCTATGTGTACTTAAAATATATGCAGAAAAAAACACTATGTTCTCAGGTTCAACACAAGCAATGAAGTGTATTTTCACAATAATATATTCATGGATACTTTTTTGTCTCTTTACAGATCTATCTCGGAAGAAGACCTGCACTGTTCACTGCTGCTGTGTGCACAGGCTCGAGTGAAAGATTGATTGCTTAAAGGAGGAAACTGCTGTGCTGAGAGAGGGACAAGATAAGTTATTGTTCCTCTTTACAGCGCAGCAGGCTACCATTAATCTTGTGCTCGAGCCTGTGGGCACAGTGGCAGGTGCCAGTGAACCGAGCAGCACTAGTTCACCTGCACCACCAATAACAACTGCTTCTGAGACACAATGAGCAGCCTCCACAGCTTATTTGGTATTTCCCCCCTCCCCACGGCGCAACAGCTTCCACTTTCTATGCGCCTTCACATAGTGTCCAAGTTATGGACTGGATTACCTCAACCAGCAGCACACCTCTTCTTTTAGTGCACAGTGTTGCACATTTTTTTATGTTAATGATGCGTCAGTTGTTTTATTTAAATTGTTCATTTCAGTAATGCATCTTTTGATTTATAACATTTTCTAACATACTGTTGAAATGGTTTCTTTATGTTTTTCTTAGCTTCATTTCTCATGAAAGTGTTATATATTTTTTATAAAAGAAAATATTTTGTATGTTTAATAGCTCATACTATTTTATGTTTTGCTAAAAAAATAACAATATATATGTTTTCTTAAGAAAAACATTTGTTGTGTTTTATTGTTACTTTTGGGGGAACATCTACTAAAATAGCTAGCACTACAAAGTATTGTTTCAACTTATATGTTAACAAGGGTCTAATAAAGGAAGCTGTCTAGTTGAGTATTAACATTATAACAGCCTTATGGTGATCTCTTACTTACATACCTGTAAAGGTTAGCAATATGTTGAACAATATATTGCAGCGTTTCAAAAGATGTTGTTATAATAATAGCAATAAGGAAGCACCAGGAATTGTGTTGATGGTCAGTAAATCAACCTGTAAGAGTATGTGGCACTTGGCTATGCTTTGTGCCATAGTACAACCCTACACGGTCAGGACCAGATCATCAACATAAATATTGACTGTTTGTTACTGTCTAATTAGCAAACAGTGGCATTGATAGTACAGTACAAGATAGCAAGGACTTCACAGTTGAGTAAAGTTAAAATGTATTACTTGGTATTACTAGGTATGAAAGAACAGAAGAAGAAGGCCAGAGCCAATCGAGACTGTTCCCCACACTATGTGGGACATTATTTATCTATTATCCCTCAACCAAACATCTAATTTGTTTTTAAAGACAGTGGCACTAGTTGCCTCTACCAATTCTTGTGGCAAGGTGTTCCATACAATGGATGCTCTTATTGGAAAAAAGTTTCCCTTTTGCTGGTTTTATAAGTTTTTACTTCAAGCTGTTTATTATGCAGTCTCAGAACATGTCTACTTTTGGAAAGTGTTAGACCAGATTTTTCCATTAGATCTGGTGAATTTATTAAATTAAAAACCATAAGCATATCACCTCTTAATCTTCTAGTTTGAAGAGAGGAGAGACCAGTAGCTTTTTATCTGTTCTGATAATCAAAGTTTGTTAATCTTGGAATCATTCTAGTTACTCTCCTTTGAACCTGTTCAAGAATTGCTATGTCTTTTTTTTGGTTTGGATTCCAGAAAGGGGAGCCATAGTCTAGATAGGGTCTAATGTATGCCCTATACAATGGAATAAGGCATTGTTCAGTGTGATTAACAAAAGTGCATTTTATTTGCCTCAAAATTCTGTTGGTCATGCAAGCAGTTCTAACACAGTGATCATTTGATGTAAGTTTATTATTAACATATATCCCTAAATCTTTTTCACAATTTGATGAGTGATGTGGTAGTCCATTTATACAATATATCATTTTTGGATTATTTACACCAAAATGCACTACTAAACATTTGTCTTGATTAAACTGCATATGATTTTCATTTGCCCAAAGAGTTAATTTTTCCAAATCCTTCTTTAATGCAGAAATATTTTCTTGATTATTAGCCTTGCCCCCCAATTTAGTATCGTCTGCAAATTTAATCATGAAGTTATTTGGCCCTGTTTGTAAATCACTGATAAAGAGATTAAACAATGTTGGTCTCAAGACCAACCCCTGTGGTACACCATTTGTCCCACTACCCGAATCAGATAAGATATCATTAATTCTGACTCTCTGAGAATGATTTGTCAACCAGTTTAAAGTCCAGTTGACAATATCAGGTGACAAACCTAGATTGTGCATTTTAGTAATGAATTTTTCATGTGAGACTTTAGTAGAGCTTTTGATAAAGTCCAAAAGAATTACATCAGTAGGGATACCCACATCTAGTAGAGGACTTTTATTATTGTAAAAAGATATCAGATTGGTGGTGCAGGAATACTTGGGAGTAAGCCCATGCTGATTTGAATCATAAATTCCTAATTTTTTACAATCTTGATCTATTGGAGACTTCATTATTCGTTCCATTAATTTACCAGCCACTGAGGGCAGGCTAATTGGATAATAATTTTGCACAGAACCTCTATTGCCTTTTTTAAATATGGGAGTAACTATTGCTGAACACCAATCATTTGGTACAATGCTTTCTTGTAAGGATTTGTTGAAGATAATTGACAAAGGTATAGAAATATTTATTGAGGTTTCGATCAGAAACCATGGATAAATACCGTCTGGGCCCGGACTAGTATTTTTTTTGAGTTTTTTGATAGCCTGTATAATGTCAGTTGGATAGAACCTATGATAATCTATGTGGTGAACTTTAAATGTACTAATAGGTGATTTTTGAGAGAAGACAGAACAAAAGTATGTATTAAATATATTTGAGGTTTCTGTATCAAATAGAGAAGAGCCATTGGTTATAATAGGACCAATGGTCTGTGATACACCTTTTTTTACTATTTATATAGGAGAATGTAAATACATTCTATTTATTATCACTGCTTTCAAAAGGGTATATTAATATGTATGCACTTCATTGAACAATACGTATCAAGTGAAGGTAGAGAACCACAGTATGCAATGGTATGGTCATACATAAGTGTGCTTGACACAAACAGCATGTCACATGCTCTGTTTTGTTACAGTACTATCAGTAAGTGGAAAATGAAAGTGTGTGAAAGACCAGCACAATATGATTTGTTGTGTGTCATACCAATGGTAACTTGAACAAAACAAAAAGCAATAAGAGGTATGTTCATCTGGGCAGTATAAGAAAGAAAGATGAATCAGGTGTTGTTAGTGCAACTGTTCTACACTTGTGCCAGCACCAGATGATTTACTGTGTTACATACCAATGGTAGGCATGAGACAGACAGAAGCAGTAACAGGTATGTACATCTTCATAGACTGTCAAATAGAAATGACAGAAATAGTGGAAGTGTGAATTTTCTAGGTTTATGGTACCAGTATATCATTTTCTGTTGTGAGACTCAATTGTACTTGTCATGCAATAGAAAACAGAAAGAGATATGCACAGATTGATACAGTGTTAGTACACATACATCTGCTGGTTTCACAAAAAGACCTTCAGACCCACAGTCCCATGATATTATTTGTTTTGTGTCATGAAAGTCATTACTATTACACAACTGTAAGCAGTAGGAGAAATATACAATTTGATAGACACTCAACACAAATATATTAGGTGTTTGAAGTACAAACCGAGTATCGATCTTTGACATTTTGTCACTTTGTGTTTAACTGTTACTTGTGTGATTTCTCTTACACTTAATATTGCTTTCTCATACATAAAATCATGTGCTGGGAGTATAAGGGGACAAAGAACTGCACTCCCACCACTGTATCCATACACCAAATCATTTGGTGGCAGCATGGCGCCCAAAGTGTGTGCTCTATGACCACCTCATTCATACACCAAATGACGTGGTGAAAGCACGAGGAGAGAGGGGTTCAAACTCCCAGCACTGCATACATACAGGTAATCATGTCATGAGAGGGTGGAGCCAAAAGAGCCCACAACCCCACCACTGCATCCATATATCTAATTATGTGGTGAGAGCGGAGGCCCACCACCACATTTCCATTAACTATTTATATTCCTCATTCTCAAAAAGAAGGGAAATTCATGGCAAAAAAAACTCAATTTAATGCATCACTTAGGGTTGTTCCACAGTGAAAAAAGTGAGGAAATTAGGTGTTAGGGTTGAAGACCCTAACTCTGTATTCACCCCCCCCAGCGCCACACACATGCAAGTAGAGGGGAGGATCAAGGCAACACAACCAATCACAGACAACCAGCAGCAGGTGAAAGAAATAAAAAACAACTGTCTAAATGTACTACATGACATCCTCACCCACCTGACCAGGTACTGCATGCTCAGAGATCCACAGCAAAACTGAGGCCATGTACACCAAATGTACACATCCCTGAGTGCCGGTGCACACAGCTTACCACACTTAGGAGTTGCATGGCCTTACCTAGCGATGCCCCTGAGGATGCTAACCATGTCTTTATTTTGGGGTAAAACACCCCAGAAATATGTTTTTTTCAAATTTCTGGAACCAGTAGTGTCGCAAAGTGGTGTCACATGCAAGACACTTTCGCAAAATTTTGCTAAAATTGCCTCAAATTGTGACACTATTTTTTCAGACTTGGCCATAATGACAGGAATTCTTTGCCACCCTGCTGCATAAGAATGATTTGATCTTTTGACCTGAAATATAGAGGGAAGGCAGCCAACATCTCTCAGATGTGCCTTTTGATGGTTTGGTGAAAACATATTGTATGGCTGCCAAGTTATGGTACTCCGAAGTTTACATTTTTTCCCATAGACTAACATGGTTGCATCCACCGCGCCTTTTGGGGCTCATATCTTGAAAACGATGTGAGATACAGAATTTTTGTTGCAATAGCAAAAACCTAGCCAGGAAAATCAAGATTTTTGTGAAATTAAAATTTTTTTTCTACATCGTGTGGTTGCTGAGATGTTAGCAATTAAGTACTTCCAATGCTTGTTTTAAGCTTCTATCCCCATTACAATGCATACATTTTTTGTACACACTGTGTTTCTGTATGCACCTGTTTGGAAAAAACAGGGTATGTGCTTCCGTTACTGTTACAGTTACTGTTTCCACTTGTGTTTATGTCCCCATTTGCATTACCATTCCCATGTATGCCACCGTGTGCGTTACCCTTTGCATTGTCATTCACGTTTGTGTTTTCATTACTGCACTTGCGTTTTCATTACTGTCACCATTTGTGTTTCCACTACTGTTTTTGTTTTGCGTTTTTGTTTGCGTCACCATGTGCATTGCCATTTGTGTTTACGGTAGCCTTTTCGTTTGCATTTCTCTTTTGTTTTGCATCTTCCTTGCTGTTACTGTTACTATTTGCATTTGCAATTGCATTACTGTGCCCGTGCACATCACTGTTTGCATTTCCATATTCGCTTGTGGCCTCCTCCAGTGCCTCTGCCACCTCCTCCCACACAGCACTTCTGACCCTTTCTAAGGGGTCATCCCAAACAGGGCCCCAGCATGGGGCTATACAATGGCCACCAGATTTTTCTGTTCCAGAGGGCTCCACAATGCTGCTCTCCTCCATGCCATCTCTATTGCAGCCAGGATGACAAAATGGCACTCTGTAGCACACGTCCGCCACATGCAGATGCTGCATGGTACAGCACTGCCATTCCCCATCGCGCTGTCACTGAACAGCACGATAGGGGTACACCCATGTGGACGCATGGTGCCTAGGAGGCAAAGGTCGACTGCAGGGTCAAGGGTCTGTCGAGGACGGACCACCACAGCACAATTGGGGCTCCCTGTGTGTAGCGTGGTAGGGTGCCTGTGTGTGATGCCCTGCAGTGGCCTACCATGCTGTGGTACCATGGTGCCTACGGTGCTCCAGGGCATGAGTGCCATATGCGTGAACAGTGTACTAGCACCACTGGCACAGTGGTGGCTGTGCCCTGCACTGCCTCCCATGCTCAGCATGTCATCAGTGTGACAGGCATCGGTGTCAGCATCCAGGCATGCAACATGCCTTGCCTACTGCACACGTCACAGAGCTGCGCCTTTGCCTGAGCACTCTCAACACAGTTGTGCAGGGTACAACAGCGCAATATTCAGCCAGCATATGCAAATCAGCTTGTCAGCAATTCTATGGCACAGCTACTGCATTAGCATCTACTTAAAGTTGCACCTCACCTCATTTGCATGCCTTGGGCTATATAAATGTGACATAGGGCTGCAGAAGACACAGTTTGGTATTGCAGTCTATTGTGGTGGGTTGCATGCTGTTTGGAAGTGTGGACTGTAGTGTGTGGAAGATGCATGGGACTGCACAATCAAAGGTAACACCTGTCATTCCCACAGGCTCTATAATGACTGAACTTGAAGCAGAGGAGGAATAGGGATGTTGGAGAAGGAGGAGGCCCAACTTCACCAGGGCAGAATCAGATGCCCTGTTCGAGGTCTACCTTGACAGGGAACCGCTGTTCAGTGAACAGCGAGGAACAACACAGGTCCAAGCTGAGGCATGGGGTGAGGTTGCACATGCCGTGAACCAGCATGGCAGCCACCAGCGATCTGTGCAGGAATGTAAAAAGAAGGTTGACACAGACCACAGGAGAATTAAGGACAAGGTGGCTGCCATCAGGGCAGCATGCACTGCAACCGGTGGTGGACAGCTGGATGTGCCATGCCTGATGCCACAGGAGGAGTGGATGGCCGGCAGCATGCAGTGTTGTGCCATAGAGGGCATTCCGGGTGGTGGCTTTGACAGGTGGCAGCCCATCACTGCATGGTAGGTCCTGTGCTGTCACTGTGTGGGAGGTGGGGGGAATGTCACAGGGTAGGGTGGAGATATTAATACTACTGTGTTCCCTTACAACTCCCGAATGTTTACAAGGGTCAACAGTGGTGGGTGTGTCCACCGTGGGTGAGGCCCTGGACACGGAGGAGCGCCCATCCACCTCCACAGGTGTCCAAGGGTCAGGACCACCACATACCTACCTGTCTGTCTGGACTGAAGATGGTGGTGCCAATGTGGACGAGATCCTGCCTGTGTCCCAGTGTGACAGCAGCCACAGACACCAGCATGCTGGGACACAGACTGGTGCCGGATCAGGCTTCGATGATGATGCATCACACATCACAGACAGTGATGCATGTGGGATGCAGGATGGTCACACCGCCAGGAATTCAGGAACATTTGAAGCCTGAGCAGAATGTTTTTGCAGTTACTCTGGCAACAAACATTATTATGCCAGGCAGAGACCATTCATTCAACTGTGCCACATGATTCTCCACTGCAAGAGAAATGCCTCTATATTCTACAAGTCACTTTTCTGATCTGTAAATGACATTTATACATCCAATAGAGCAGACCAGACTGTAATTCTCAGAAGCAGAATAGCGATAGTTGGACTGTAACTAAGTGACCTAACACACTACAACTTCTAGCTTAGTCATGAAAACATGTAGTTGTTCTTAGTTTATATCAGCCTGTTACAAAATATCACAACATATATATGTATATTAACTGTTCATGCCAATTGATAAAAACATATTTTCTCAAAGAAGTCCTATATTACTGCCCTAGTTTACTCCTCTGTTTTGGCATTTTCTGAGAAATTCTATACTTTTGTACATTCTAAATACAATAAATGTAAAATAAGGTTTACTCTCTCTGCTTGTATCTTTGCTGCTGCACACCCTGCACCATTTTGTTTTCCCTCCTCTGAACAGGTTGCACTCTGTATGCGTTTGCAGAGATCAGGTATCTGTGATTGGTTGTATTTCCTTGTACTGCCCCCATAGGTGTGTGTGTGTGTGTGTGTGTGTGTGTGTGTGTGTGTGTGTGTGTGCCAGTGGGAATTGGGGCTTGGGGGATTGAGTCATGTTGGTTGGGGAAGCTGGAGTTAGGATTGGAAACCCCAACGACGAATTTCCTCACTTTTTTCGCTGCAAAAGAACCCTTACTCTTGCATTAATGCAGTTTTTTGCAATTAATTTCCTTACTTTTTTAAGAAAACAAAATGCTGTTTCTCGTAACACACCTTAAAGTAAAAGTTACCTTACCTACGTACTATTAAATACACTATCCAATACCCATCTTGAGAGATCATCTCTGTATTACACTATCCATTCATTTAATTCTAGTGGAGACAATCATAACTATTTCTAAATACTTCAGAGAATTTCTGTTCCATTTTATCTGCTGTCTGTACAATTAACACACATACATTTTTGAAGTAGATAGTAGTGTCTGGCTCACTAATGGAAGCACAAAATGTAGCACTAAGCAAACCAACACCATTAACAATGTGTCCCATTCATACAAACCATCTCCTTGGTGTGACACTGGTGATCACTTAACTGTCACAGATGTAATAACCCACACCCACACTAGCCAATAACTCAACAATATACATATCAATTATAATAATAATGAGACAAACAAATGTTTATGAAATTAAAACTGTTTATAAAAATATTTTTTGTAAAAAAATATAAAATGCTTTTGTACAAAAAATTGAGTACAACTCAGACACAAATATTCAAAGAACTTAAATACAAGCAATAAATAAAAAAAACACATAAAATTAAAGATATGTAAAATAAATGTGTTACGACACACTAAATAAATAAATGAACGGTACACGGTAAAAGAACTTGAAATATATTCTGCAGCTCACAAACTGTTTACAAAAAGAGTGTCCAGGAGTGACACAGAGGTGCTGGTCACTCAAGCTGTGGGGACTTGGGGAGGCGACGGTGTCGAGGAAGTGAAAGCCTGGTCAGGAGTAGGTGCAGCTAGGTACCCCTCCTCTGTAGCAGCTTTTGATGGAAATGTTGGAGGGGCACCTTTGAGGAGCTCATGCTGAGGTTCTTCAAAGGGCTGGTCATCCTCTAAGTGTTGCAGGTCCTGGTGCAGAAGCTGGTGAATTGCTTCTGTGGCCTCCAGCTGCTTCTCAGCCAGCTGCACCATGAGACCGTGCATGGACTCGAGCGAAGCAGCAGAGGCCTCCTCCAAGTCCCTCAATATCTCAAATGTTTTAGTGAGGCCCCTGTTGCTGTGCTGAAGCCCACAAATGGTAACTAATGCTGCATGCCCTACACACCCGTGTCGCTGCAGCAAATCAATAATCTCACCACCCTGTTGTATTATCTCACCTGCCTGCCCTACTAGGCAGTTTAGTTTTGCTGCAGAGTCACGGGTGTGTTCAGCAGCAGCCCCGTTGCCACTCCACACAGTCTTGAGCAGCTGGCTGAGGGTGTGACTGATCTTATTAAGAACAGCAAGTTGCCCTGTATAGACAAAGAAAAAAACAAGAACAATTATTGTTAATAGATGGAACCATACTGATCTTTCATAAAATAGACCACTGAAACTGTCTGTTAACAATATATATAAAATTCCTGGTATACTGCAATGTATTCCATTAACAATTAAATTAGTAAACTTAAGATAAGAGTTATCACTTTCCCCATATACACATGTGCCCTCAGCATGAAATATATAGAATAATACTACACATATTGTATCTACATCACATTCTCTCAACTCAACAATAGTTCTCTGTTCTCAGAATCCCTTAAAGTAGTGTATAAATCAGCATATGTCAAGTATGTATAACATGTCTATAATTAAGAAAAATCATAACATCTACATTGTTACAGTTGTAACACTGCACAGCACAATACTATCATGTTGAATGACATGTGCACAGTGCAACAATTGTCACTAAAGGAATAATGCATGACAGTGTGTGTGTCATACTGGGATAACGCCACACCTGGAAGGGTTGGGCACGAGGCAGCAGGCCAAGTGTGTCCAATGCCCCAGGCATGGTGTTATCCCAAATGACACACACCCTGGAATGCATTATTCCTATTATACAATGGCTCGTTGTTATATATAAACCAAAAAAATAATTGTAAAGAATCGTTTTATTAGTGTGGAAAAATATTTTTGTTTCTTAAGAAGAGATGCAAAAAAAGAGCTCTAGGTCCCAAAAATCATCAAGCTCATCCAAAAAAATAATCTGCAGGTTCACACTGAGGCTGTGACTAGACCTGTGGCATCGTACTGGGATACCACCATGGGTCCAGCCCAAAACTGACCAATCACAGTCCAAGATTCTTTCTTACCATTGTATAATATGAGATATACAATAACAACCAAAAGTAAACACCTTTTAAATATAGTCATGTAACAGCAGTAGGAAAGTAGTTCAACCACAAGCAATATTTGAAATGTGGCCAGTAAGAACACCAGCAACACCCCATAACATGTGCAGATATACTGCAGTCTCTATTCAAAGAGTGAATACTACTGTACCACACTCTATAACCATCTGATCTGTGACAACAGCACTTCAGTGTAAGTCACTGATACTATGGTACAACTAAGACATTGTTACTCAATATCTCAAATGGTAACACATACCACTTTGATAATTACCATCACTGTAGTGCTGTGCCATCTGTTACAAATCCTTGAGATGTATGTATCCAATACTAAATGCACACATTCATCAGTCTCTGACAGTGTTTCACAACCTAACTACATATCAAAGATACAAACGTAGAACATATACAGTAAAGCAAACCCCACTGAAGAGGAAAAAACAGTTACTACTGTCTATCTATCCATACTTACCCACACACCATTGTCTATGTATTGAACTTCTTCAGTAGACAGAGATAAAACACATATGGCATTTAATAAAATCCACACACTTTAACATTAGCCACTCAATTAACAAGATGCACAATTGTAGCACATTCTCTATCCCTTGTTGCATTTATTAATACAAAACACTGACAGTGACACATAGATTCTCTATCTAAGAAAAATGTTTAAAATATACATATACAATCTAACTATTACTTTTATTCATGCCTCTCCATATACACAATAGATAAGAAAAAAAAAACAGATGACCATTATTGATATATAAACCTAGACATGCGGATTAAGCACTGCATACTTCCAGCAGATGCAATTCTCTCATGTGATACTCCTATCTAACTGTTTCATAACTCCATGCTGTGATGTATAATTGGAAAATCAGACCCAACACTGTTCCTTACCACAGTATGATCAACCTGTAAAACTAAGTTACTCTCTTAAGGTATAACATTTTGAAGTGGGAATGTAAAGTAACTGCAGTGATACTATGTCTGAAAGTATCAATATTGTGTACATCTCATACTAATCTTTAATAATAAAAACTCAAAGTATACAAGAAGTGCTCACGTCTCTCAGCTGGAGGCCCACCTGGACCTGCAGATGACGAAGGATGACCTGCTGCTGGAGATTGTGGTATCTCCTCCACAGACAGCTCAATCTCGACAATTTCTACCCCCTCTGTGGAGTCTTCCCCTCCAGCAGCACCCTCTGCAGATGGTTCATCCTCTGAAAAACACAGTTAAATGAAATAAGCCATTCATGTTTCAATATCAACATCTGCATACATGAATATACATATCGCAGGAATCAGTTATTCAAATTCCTCAATCTTCAGATGTGGCATACTATCTACTATTCCAGTAAATCACAGAACGCACATCTGATTCACTAATTGGAATACTAAATTTAATAATCTACATCTATGTGCAATCATATTGTTTCATATTAACAAACTGTTATAGTCTCTCACTGATAAAAAGCTTTACACACGAATACCCATAGTAATACTAAACACATACATTACTACTACTTCTTATACCACTTCCTGAGTAAGCATACGTTAGATACATAACACAGTGAAAATTTCAGTCTGTGTACCTGTTTAAAACGTAACAACTATATAACTAATAAGCAAGCAATCATACCTGACTTCATAAGTGCTATTGTACAATACTGCACCACCCAGGAGTGTGATGGCACCTCGTGTCACAGGCACATGGCTTTATAGCCCCTGGATGGCTCTCAACTGCCCATCCCACCCACCCTGGAACGTATTCTTGTGCTTGAAAATATCTAACTTTGAACAACAATAGCTGTTACACAAAATTGTTTCTTTTAAAAACATGATAAATATCTTTTTTGTGATAAGCCACCATCAGAATATGCTTTAAAAACTATGCACTATTCACTGTAACTGTTCACACGCACACACAGACACTTGTTTGTGTCAGTTATCTGATAGATGACCAGCTACAAAACTGTTTCAGCCAATCAGACACCTCAAATAGGTTTGCACATTCTGTAGCATTATACAAACTAGATACAAGCAAGCAACACTACCCAACAGGGTTTGCGGTATGGGGCAATACCAGACTGCCCAGGGGCATAATGAGGGCTTACACCACAGGCAGAGGGCCTTATACCCCCTGGAAGGTCCAGTATTGCCCATAACAGCCACCCTGTAGAGTATTATTCTGCTTAGAAATTGGTTTGTATGTAAAGATTTTTTTTGTAATATTTAAGAAATCAAAAAACGGCAAATAAAATTACTAAAAACAATGTCATAGTTGGTTTCCTAATAAAGTAGTCCTTCTGCTAGTATACTTACTAGAAGTTACCAGTAGATAGCAGAACAGCATTTCTCACTTTTTTATCCTTTCTATTGAAGTGTGCAACATGTCCCTCCTTTGTTGTTGAAACATACCCCCCCACCGTCAAGCTCAGCTTAGTTGTGTTACTCATTTTTTTGTGTGTGTGGGGGTGATACCTTTGTGAAAACCCCAACTTAAAAGCACAGTTATACTTTCTTTGCAACAGCACAGTACTGGCTGTTAGGTATAGTCTGTTGATTGGGGAAAATGTACGCAGGACACAATGCCATTGCCGTTGTAAGCAGAAGCGGAATTGTGTTCACAAAAAAAAATCTCTAAATGCTTTACTGTGGCAGGAGTGAAGCCAGAGCAAATCAGGGACAATTGACAGAAGTACTGTTTATGAGGAGTACTGCTGAGTGCATGGCATGTTATCGCTAGCAAGTGAAAAAGAAAAAATTTGCTTTGAATATTTTTGTGGTAAAATTGTGACAAAAGTGATAGTGTGTCTGCCACTTCAGTATGTAGGGTGTAATTTTTCATTTGTGTGGAGATAACTTCTGCTGGTGAGCTGCGGCACTGAGAGAGTCCATAATGTGCCAGTTTCCAGCAATCATTTGATTACAACTATGAAAGGTACAAATTGTGGTTTTGAAAAACATACTGCCGAAAGCGCTTGTGTGAAGGGGTAGCAGTGATGGCTTGCTTTGTTTTTCTTGTGGCTACCTTTTTTTTTTATTGGGTTAGTGTGCTGCCAAGTGAGCCTAGTGGAGGCTGGTGTACAGTTTGTCTGGCAGCTGGCAATCATTTGGGGATTGTTGGCAGGATATGTGTCACTAAGCGAGAGAAAAAAATGGTGCTAGTTTCAAATTCAGTGTGGTGCTTTTGCCCAATGAGCAAGCAGGGTGGGCACAAGAATATTTGAATCTGTGAGGGGCATTTGACATAGTACTTTTTATTTCCAGGACATCAATTCTAAATTAATCTACCCCTCTGACAAGAGTACCAACCAATCAGATAGCAGGAAATAAAAAGACATTTTCTAATAAATAACAATACGGACAGCAGTACATTGTAATTACTCACCAGCAGAGTCGAGCACAAGTAGTTGCTCAACTGGAGCCCCTTGAGCCGCACCTTCTGAGAGTGGTTGAAGCTGCACAGGATGGGATGATGTAGATTCCACAGTTGGTCTACCTGAATAAACAAAAAACAACACAAAGATTTATACAAACAACACCATCAGCCAGCAATCTAATGATGAACATAGCCAAAAACAAATACTTTTGGTCACACAATATTCCACCTCTTTGTTATGATCAGTATCCTGTCTACAAATATCACCTACCTACCTTTAAAAATAATTCTTTGTAACATTTAAACATCAGAACATCTCATATTCTGAATATTACATGTACTAGAACACCAGCAGAAAAGTATCATTGGCAAATTTCAAAGAATTCATGTAATCTTGACTTTTTTCCAAAAAAAACATATCACCATAAACACACTTGTAAAGTAACAATTGCTAACCTATAATTCTTACGTATCTGTACTGATATATCAATTGTCACATAAGTATAATAGTACATATCACGAACAGTTTAATAATAAATGCCAATACTCATTTAAAATATAGAAAAAAAAAAAACAATCCTTTCAGTTACAAACCAAGTATTTGCATCACAACAGTTTCAGATAAGTACTCACATGTGTGATGGCGATTGCCAAACTATGGTTTCCCTGCATCCTCCCACATAGCATAGACTATGTCGGACCACTCCGGGACACTCCATCGCATATCACCTGCTGCCGACTTTGCTTTAAAAAACGTCTGGCAGGTGATCTTCCACTTCCTATAGCACGTGTCAGGAGATTTTCTAATCTCCTGCCTCACCAAAGTACGACTAACCTGAAGAAAAAACATTAAAAAAAAATATTGTAAATCTTTCATGACACAGTGAAAATAATAGGTTGTCATGTTTCTTGACCTAGCCACAAAGACTGGCCCTAATCTAACCACATATACTACAAATGCAGTATTCCTAGCGGGACAGACAGTGTACTCCCAAACCTAAGCATACAGATCCTGGGGAAAAATAATGTAGTGCTTAACTAGTATCCCCCTCCCCACCTGGCTACTCACTCACACCACCACCCCAATATTACCCACTCACTAACATGTGGTACATCCCCACCCACAAGTCATCTATTCAACCACTGACTGTAGAGCACAGTAAAGCTGAACACCAATTGCTAACAAAGTACATCAATGTGCATGCACACCATACTATATAACACATTGATAAGCATCACAGTAAATTCATAAAAATATCTGTAGTATTATATCCACCAATACAGTAACAACTATGCTGACATGGTCTTCAGCTAGAGAAAAAGTATGTCTTCTTCTTGTAGAGGAGTCTACTGACCACTTCTATATGTGGTGATGTCCTGTCCAATACGACTACTTAGCAGCATACACACAGGTCTCAGTACCTCTCTAGACAGCAGAACACTGCTGTCATGCCTACGTGTCAGCAGTAACGCACAATGGGTCTGCATTAGACAGTTCGAATGCACAACTAGAGGTCCATACTGAGGCATGAAGCCACAGGCCAAGTGCATCTAGTCCCCTAGCCATGCACTGGAACTGTGCAATGCACATCCCCAGACTGGCTTATTGCACTTATAAAATGGGTGTGTGTGTTCTAGATGTGGGTAATAGTTTTAGATGTTCATTACACACATCTAATACACACCTAACTACCAATTGGATTGCTTGACATCCTTTGCACATTTTATAAGTCTCCTTTCACAATCTCCAAGTAGTCTTCACAAAAACTCCACCCTACCACAAGAAAATATATATTTTATTTACAGCACATACAGCAGAATGATCAAACTGTTGATTGACACTGTCTCAGGAACATCCAACAAATGTGCAACAAATACGACTGACCATACCGTTGTCATCTATCACATGTATACCTCTGTTGAAAAATATGAAGACTCATTGTGACCAAAAACCTACCTTACCCCACGTATGGGCCAGGCTCAGGTTAGTCGCACATATGACGACTGTAGCATTGGCATGCTTCCTCACAGCCTGAACCAGGGCCAGCACCTCTGCATTACTGCATGACTTTGGCATGACAGTTCTCTGAAACAAATAAAAGATAGCATGAAAAACTATTAGCTATTACATTGCTACTGTTCTACCTTATTACTATTTATGTTGCTTGCCACTCACAATCAAATATGTGTGCTCACTGGTAAACTCTGAGCTAACAATAACTCTGTTCTTAAAACACAAGCATCTACTGTCTCCCTCAGATTCCCAGAGCACCATAATCATGAAATGTACATAACTGCTGCACTATCAGTTTAAAACATGAAAAAAGATGCAGACATGGAATGGCAACAAGTGATCATACTACACAGCATACTAAAATGTTAACAAACATTATTGCATCATATGTATTGAAAATACATATGTTACTAACTCTCCATATTATTACTTATTTCCACTTGCATGTAAAATAAGTAATACCTCCACTTGCTTTTCAGTTTTTTCTATTTATGCTGTTACCAGACCCCCAAAATCACCACTCACAATGTTGCCTAACAAAATACATCGAATGACATAAGACAAAATGCAAAATACTTACTAGACAGTCGAGTCTTGATGCAAGAAACAAACACAGTTATCTACCTATCTAAAGAAAAACATAAAAATGTTGTTAAACCTTTTACAGAACACAAACATTTCACACACAGAAACAGTATGACTCAGATCAGTAATCAACATACCCTAGCAACACATAGCACACTACATCAACAGCATATGTCTCCTCATATCACTAAACATCCTTTGCTTCCTACTTCATACTGAGAAACATATGTCGCATTTTCAGTCATACTTGTATAATACACCCCCATAACAAGCCATACTCAACGATTACTAAAAAAAATAAGCTATGGAATCTATCAGTAACAAAAGAGACACCCTGCTTATCAACAAACAATGAAAAACTCATACACTTTACCACAATCACAGTCAACAAAATACCATACAACCCACCTAAAAAACACACATACAATATCAAGCAATAATATATATCCTACTCACTGACCAGTAAGCACCATCACACTTCTCTGCTGTTAAAACCAGAGAATCTGTGCTTCCCAGACACTCACAACCTAACATACAGACAGCAATGCACAAGACATGAACAGGTCTATTTTTTGACCACTTTGTGCTGGCTCTAAAAAGAGCATTTTTTTTCACAGTGTAAATGTGATGTACTTGAGAGGCACCATCCTACAGGCACACAATCACAAAACTGTAAGGATACCATGTCAAAGGTCCCTAACAAAAATGTCATTGACAGTGTTGGAGAGATGCACACTATCTTTTAAAAATAGCCAGTACTTGTAATACGTAATTTGGGGGTGACAAATAGTGTGCATTTCCATAGCATGTAGGAATCCAGATATTTGTATGGTAACCTTCCTGCATGATCTTTCAAGTAAAGGACAGTAATCCTCATCCTTCCAGACCATGCGTTGTGTACTATCTGAATACAGAATTTTACACGATGGTAACATACTGATACAATGCTGCAAGTTAGATTGCGCAGCCTCTATTGAGTCAATAGCCCTTTTGTTACCCAAATCATTGTCTCCAAGATGGATAAGGAGTATGTCTAGTTCTGGGTGTGTCTCCGATAAATGGCACATGGTAGGCATCAGCTGCTCCCACCTCATGCCACCCTTACCAAACCAATACACACAGCATCCAGGTAGGTGTAAATCATTCCCAAAATGACTACATCTACTGAACACTGCTGCCCTTCTCACCAAACTTGATCCTACTATCCATACAGTAACTGTTGATTTTTATGCCATGCTGAGTAACAAATCTTAATAACTCAGATGTAGAAATATCACAACTGTGTCTGTCTGACTACCAAGTACTAAGAAGTGGAACCACCACAATGATTACTATTCTACTGCATCATCCAGATAAATGCAGACAAAACAATTACAAACAATAACCTTTTCACAGATTGGCTAATTCAGCATAGAGTCTTAGTTATGCATCTATGCTGTCTTTCTATTGCCATTATATTTATTAAACTTTGTTTTGGGGGGAGAATACTGTCATCTGATTGGCACACCTCATAACTTGCCAGTAACACAAATTTTGATTGGTCTAAGTCACTAGCCATAATGTTCTTGCAAACTAAATTTCCTCTCTTACTCAGCCAGCTGCATGAGTGGTGAGTGGAACCATTTCTTACAACTTGACAGAAATAGTGAACAACAGTAATCAATAGTACGATACTAATTTGATTGCACAGATCTCACAACCAGTTTAATTTAATGATAAACTATTTGCAGTAAGAAGTACTGTGACTTAATTACCTAAGTTAAATATAGTTATTTGTCTCTCTCTATATAACAGGTGAAAAAGCAGTACCTGGTTAAGCTAGCCAAGACACAATATCATTCCAAGTCAGGATTACACAACAATTAAAACATACACATATGTAGCAAGAAAGTTCCACTATTATTAGATCAGTCAGCAATTGTCACAAACCAAAGTAGCACAGAGTGAAAATAAATCTCCTTAGCACACTATGAACTTGTACAGATCAGCCAGTCTGAGATACCAAAAATACCCTGGCAAACAGTGAGTAATAAAGACTGTTTTTAGCCACAAGAAAGATCCCAAGGACAATAACTTACTGTAAGAAAACAATCACAGTAGTCTGACCAATTAAATTGCAAAATGCATAAAACATACAGCTTTTCAATAAATTGTATTTTTTTTATTTGTACAAATCACACTCTCAATAACCTATTTGCATTAGTTTACCAAAAGCAATCCATTGGTGACACAGATATATAAAACACTTTAATCTATTGCAAAACTGTGAGACAGGTTCCCAGGCCATGCTGCTATCAAAATATCAAAATTGCTGTAAACTCCATAAATAATCTAGCTAAACGAAACAGTTCCTGCCATTATCAGTTGTGCAAAAATACATACAGTAGTTCCTAACTTGCCAAAACAGTTAAATAACTTTTTAAAACTTTAAAAATAACTTTCATCCAATTTCTAACATATTTGAGAGAAGCACTTACTTTTTTAATATGCCCTGTTGCCTTCTCAATCACTCGAGGTAAAATGGCCCCCAGAGCATTATTCTTCAATTCTATTGGTTCAGGAAAGCCACCTGACTAACCTAGCCATTTCTTTGATCGCGAGCGTGCAATTTCTTTGACCATGACTCACATTGATCGCCAAGATCGATCGCAACCGTGCAAAATCTTTGATCGTGATACTAACGCAAGCTTTCAATGTTAGCAGTCTTTCACAGTAAAAAAAAAAAATACTTCCCTAACTTTTTTCACCAGGACAGACCCTAATGGCATTATACTAACTAATAAACAAGGAGAAAACTGTTTTTATTTCATTTCAACACATTTAAAAATAATTCCGGTACTTTCTATGATCTTTGACCGTGAGCATGCAAATTCTTCAACCGTGACTCGGTTTGACCATGAGGATTCACCGGGAGCATACTAAATCTTGATTATGAGACTAATGCAAGACTTCGATGTAAACCACATCTGACTGTCTAAACCCAATATTTTAAAAAACAACACAGCAAGATAAACCCTCCTAGCATTTTAATAGCCCATAAGTAAAAGGAATAGTGTTTACTTTGTTTTTTATGCATTTTCACATAATTACAGCATTCTTATGACCTTTGACCACGAGCATGCAAAATCTTGAACCATGACTCTGTTTGACTGTGAGAATGGACCGTGACCTTACAAAATCCTTGATCGTGAGAATAACATGAGACTCTGACATTAAACGTTTCTCACAGTGCAAACCCAATATTTTCAGTAGCAATACAGTACAGAAACCCTCTTAGCATTTAAATTATCCATAAATAACAAAAATACTTGTCTTATTTGTTTTAAAAACATTCTTATGTACTTCCCACATTTTTTACGATCTTTGACCACGAGTGTGCAACTTTAACAGCCAATCTGTTTGATCGCGAACTTGAACCGTGACTTGACAGATTCTTAGGTCGTGAACAAAACCACGTGATTTCACCAAAAAAACAGTAAAAGCTCTAAAAACTCAACTATTTACATACTATACCACCACACAATGGTCACATATGTCTATTGACAGTTCCTAAGTTCTGCATGTTATGAAACCAACATAAACAGGCTTCTACACTAATAGCACATGGCTTACGCATTCTTTGTTTGTGAGACCGCAAATTCTTTGATTGCGAGGATCATTCGTGACTTGAAAAATTCTTTGGTCATGACAAAAAAAACAAATTCATGAATTTTAACTTATACAACTTTCTATACAAGCACTGTAGGAGCCAGTCATCATTAGACTCATGTAATAATTCTATCCCAACTATCAATAAAGTAATATTGTTTCAGCTTAACTAGACTATTGACATAATGACCACATTCAGCCAGAACCATAATGCTATGATTGCAACAATCAATCAACACACTCCTATTCCATTTATCATTATATGTCAGCATATGTGCATGTAACAATGCCACAACAAATACTTGACAGCTTCACAAATTTATACTTAACACTACCCCAACAGATCAACCAATAAATGTGGCACATATTCTTCTTGATCAACTTTTGCCCATGTGACAAGTGGCTGCAATATTAACTGCACAGTACTATGCACACAATAGTCAAATAATTCACACCAAAGTAATGCTAATCATAGCAGATGTTTTATTATTAGCACAATACTACATATTATTTTCCAAACAAACACTTTCTGATTAACTGCCATGTGGCTAGTGTTGTTTACTACTAAATATATGTATTTTCACTTTCCTTAAGTGACTACAACAACAAACATATTGAAGAAACACTTCACCAGTTTCATCATGGGCATCTGCCATAAAATCAGAGCACATAGAGAAAGTGATAGCTGTACTGCTTGTTTATTGTCATGCCATACAAGAACAAAAGGTAAAGCTTCTAAACAGAAGCATAAAAAAACTCTCTTCTCTCCACATCACACACAGGCTAAATTATACACAACTAAAGAAATAGAAACTGTCCTGTAAGAAAACTACCACAAGTAGCCTTCCTAGAGAAACATTACAATCACAATGTCCAGCACTGTCATCACCAGAGCATAGACATGTGAGACAGAAAAAAAATGCTAGTTGTAATACCGCTGCTAATGCTCAACACAGTAAGATAATGTTTTTCAAAAAGCTAGTCCAGAGCTAGGATTGAACATGTGATCTCCAAAATAGTGAGACGCAAAGGTAACAGACTACATTCTAAGCTCTCATTGATGAAACTCCACTTAAGAGCAAGATGATTTGTCAATGTGGCTCTAGCAATAGGTTCCCAATTCTGGACTGTTATGATGTCAGCCATTGATAAATTGAGTACAAAGATTGAGGAGATGAGAAACACTATTTTATCTTTTGAGCACTTAAACAGAGAGAATATTTCTCTTGTGTTTCAAGGAGACCGGCTTCATTCAGAGTACTCAGAAGCATTCTTCTGAGAAGAGACATACCATGCACACAGTAGAGACATTACTTTAACACTAGATGAGCATGGAAAACTACTAAATGTCTTACCTCTTTCCCATGAAACCATCTATCCAAACAATGACAATGTAGCTGAAGAGGCTGAAAGTGATCCAAAGTCATCAGCAAAAAAATGGGCACGTGACAGCACATGTAACATTAGAGAGGAATCCATTATATCTATAAAAACTTTTCTCTCAACTCTTAACACACAGAGATCTGAACAACACACACTACTTCATAGCATTGACAAGTGTGAGGTCCAGCCTTACAAAGGCCTGATGGGTCACTCCCTTGCATGCTAACAGTCCATGAACTGCAACAGCACATTTCATCACTTCTGTATGCTAGCAGTGCATAACTCTGGCATTTGCAAGTTTGTGCAAAGGTTGTATTGCGTCAGAGCTCTCATTTGAGACTACATGTAATTCCAAGCTTTGCTCAATGATGGAGATGTTGAAAGACTTAGTGAGTTAATCAAAAAGTTGCAAAGAACCCAAATATTGAGGTCTGCTGCTACTGTTCCTTGAAGAAGCAAGTACTTCTCAGACATCTCTGGTTAAAGAAGAGCAACTGCTATGAAATTTTGGTCGTGAATTTGTTAAATTTGAATTAAGCAAAACAGAGAAATTTGACACAATACGTGTGTCATGTGAATGATTGTTCTACAAGCACTTATGTGTCAAAGTAGACCTGCAAAACATTCCATCTTGGAATAAAATGTGGGGCCGTCTCCATGCGTACCTCCTATTAAAGTCTGACTTTGAAGAACTCACAACTGTGTCACTCCATTCCTACTGTCATAACAAAATCAAGAATGATAGTTTACCTCCTCGGTCAGTGCTCAATAAAATGGAAGTACATCCAATACCTAATGAGATAACAGTGTTGAACTTGTTTGAAAGGATTCTCATTCAAACCATGAAGCCATTTCAAACAATCAGGCTGAATACAAGGACCTACCAAACAAAGAACTTGTACGTTCTCTCAAAGGCTCTGTTGTCTACCTGCCTTTACCTTTGCAAGACAGTGTCAACACTATTTCTCAGGACAATAGTGTAGTCATCTTGGTAAATGGTGTGCCAACAAAGGCAAAAACAATATGGCAAGAGATTGTCACTGTAGGCAATGTGAAGAATGCTTTGAGATATCTAAAAGAGCACTATCCTTTCTATCCTGAAATTGACATTGACACATTTAGTGGTCTCTCATCAGATATTGCCACAGACAACTCTGACAAGGCAATACTTGAGAAGGTTGACATGGCAACTGTACAGAATGTGTATGAGCAATTCACCATACACCCATTGCATGGCAAAGACCCAGTAGTGGATAATATTGATTTATACCAAAAGAAACAAGTGGAGGGCAATCCTGTTAGTTTATGGGAGGCCACTCTAGAAGCTTGTTGTTTCCCTGATCTGTTCCCACTTGGTTCAGGTGGTTGATTAGATGAACGAGAAGTCTGAGTACCAGGAGCTGAGTATAGGACCTCATGCATACTACATAAGGATGGCAAGTTTCGAAGAAACATTGCATACCTGTTCCACCTTCTTTGGGAAAGTGAACTTGGTGTCCTATCTGCTAGTATTGCTTGCACATTGAGACTTCAGACAGAATTTAATAATATGACAGCTGCACAGTTACTACACAAGTTGCACACCAAAGATGAAACACTGCAAGTCAGTCTTCCTCTGTTTTGTCTAGCATGCATGGTACCAAAGAATATTGGTACAGACGATCACTCTGAGGTAATGAGCATGCTGAGAGAGTTTGGACCAGCAACATGGTTTGTGACACTCAGTTGTGCAGAATATTATTGGAATGATCTGCTCGATATACTGAGATGGGCAAACTCTGATGTTGATAACATCCAAACAATGACTCTCAATGAACTCTGCTAACTTGATCCAGTAATAGTTTCATGTTACTTCCACCACCAGTTCCAGAGTCTTTTGAAATTCATACTGTCTAAGATAAATCCTCCCCTCGGTATTGTTGAGCACTACTTCTGGAGGGTTGAGTACCAAGCCCATGGAGCACCACACAGTCATACATTGCTGTGGATGAAAGATACCCCATGAATTGAAGACAATTAAATATCTGACTTTCTAAGCTTCATCTTGAAGTATGTCACATGTCAGATACCAAACAAGTATGATAGCGCAACACTGTGGGAACTGGTCCAGAAATTCCAACGACACCTCTGTGGCAAATACTGTCGTAGAAAAGTTAAAAACAAAGGTTAGGGGTATACTTGCTGCTGTTTTGGCTTCCCAAGGTGAGTTTGCCTAGCTGTTTCACTGAATGATGTTTTTTCAGCCATGTGACACCACCTGAAAGCAAAGTCAACAAAGCGAGTGTATGAACTACCTCGCACAGAATCAGAAGTCTATATCAATGACCATAGTCCTTCTCTTCTGTTGATGTGGCAAGCAAACATTAATGTCCAGTTTGTAGCAGACCATTCAATGGCTCTCGTGAGGTATGTAGCATCATACATTACTAAACATGAGGAAACTAACCTCCAAGACATGTGGGAAGAACTGTTAAACTGTGATAGTTCAGTGTCTTCCAGACTTTAGTCACTAGGGCTTAAGACTCTCACACTGTGAGTGTGGAGCCTATGAAGCAAGTGACTGGCTCATAGGTGTATGTCTATATGGCAAATCAGAGTCCATATATTTCTTAAATGTAAATCACAAGCAGAACAGGTGCCGTGTTCTTAAGAGCCATGAAGAAATTGCGGAGTTGGCTGCCACAACACCAACATACACATCTATTCCTAAGAGCAACTTAATTGACAACTACTATCCACAGCAGCACAGTGCTATGGATGATCTGTGTCTCTTTGAGGTTGCTCAATGGTATGACTACAAGTGGGGTGTTCCTTCAGACCCAGAAAAAGGGAAATATAAAGTCACTGGCTTTGATGGCTCACTTGTAAAAAAAAAAAAAAAAAAACACAAACCATGGCTAATTGACCACTGCAAACTGACCTTGAATACAACAGAAAGCAAAGAACATTATTAATTTGCTCTATTGTTTCTATTCAAACCTTCGAGATCAGAATCTGAATTAAAAAGATTGTCTGAATCATATGAACAAGAGTTCATGCAAACATATCATACCTTCTAGAGTCATGTCTTTGAGACATACATTCAGAGACTTGAAATGGAAAAACAGATAGATAACATGAAGAAAATCCTAGATGATGACACACCTGTGACATCACAGGAAATGGTTGATGTTGAAGGAGAAGGCACACTTGGTGCTCCTCTTCCTCCTAATGACCCAGCTGTGCTGATGTCAGAGGTTGAGGGCACAATGCAACAAAGCATATACTTCTCAGAGTCGGTCACCAACATTGTTGACAAGTTAAACTCACACCAAAGAGTTGTGTATCACTCTAAAATGCAAGCAGTTAAACATGCAATCCAGCACTATGAAAAGCAGTTTTTTTGCAAAGAGCAAACACCAATTAGGATGTATGTAAGTGGTGCTTCTGGGACTGGTAAAAGTTTCTTGATCGAAGCCATAAGTGAAGGAGTGCGTGACCTTACCAATGCACCAACACCTGTTATTGTTGCAGCTCCTACAGGATTGGCAGCTTATAACATTGGTGGTATCACACTCCATAGGTTATTCATGTTGCCAATCGAGCATGGAAAGAGTGGTGATTATAGGAAATTGTCATATGATGTTGCCAGTGAACTCAGGTCAATGTTTGACAAAATGCACTTGCTCATAATTGATGAGATCAGCATGGTCTCAAATCTTCTACTCACACTCATCCACCTACGTCTACAGGAGATACTTGGAACTAATAATAATGTTCCATTTGGTGGAAAGAACATCCTTGTTCTTGGAGATCTCCTTCAGCTAGCCCCCGTAAATGGTAAGCATGTTTTCTGTAGTCAATCCATTGGAGAGGCAAAGAAAACAATTGGATGCATTGGTGGAGTTAATCTGTGGCAATTTTTCTCATATGTTGAACTATCTCAGAACATGAGACAACAAGGTGACATGTCTTATAAAGCATTACTTGACGAAGCACATATTGGTGCACTTACACCCACCCACATGGAGATGCTAAGACAGCGCATTATCACAAGAAATAATACTCCTATCCAGGATGCTTGTGATATGTTTGCACATGTTCAGAAAACCGGGGTACATGTTGTATGTCTATTCCCAAGGCTAACACAGTGTGCAGAGTTCAATGACATCATGATGAAGAGAGAACAGCAGCCTATAGTCACTCTACCATGCATAGATACCATGGATGGCATTAATCTATCATGAACAGTGTTATTGAGAATGGCAGATCTGAAAGAGCTCACAGATGATGTGTCACGAACAGCTGGTCTGGAAGTTGTGCTACCACTGTGTAGAAATGCACATGTCATGCTCCACAGAAATATTGATGTAGATCGAGGTCTCGTAAATGGAGCCATGGATATATCCAAGAGTTCCTGTACAATGTACAGGGTACAGCTTTGGAGTTTAGAATTAGAAATTTGATAACTGTGGAAATACCCCACCCAATAGACAGAGTCACAGTTAAGTTTGAACTTGTGAAAGACATATATGTGACAAGGAAACAGTTTCCATTGTGTGCTGCTTATGCGGTCTCCATACACAAGTCACAAGGCCTCAGCCTTGAAAGTGCCATAATAGATATAGGCACTGGTATATTCAAGGATGATATGTCTTATGTTGCCCTGTCTCAGGTAAGACAATTGTCTGGAGTACACATAGTGAAACTGGCAGAAAGCAAAATATGTGCTGACACAAAATGTGTAGTTGAGTACAACAGATTGTGAACATTATACCTATCAAATGTTCCTTTTACTACCAGTTCCCAAATATGCATCTGTCACTGCAATCACAATTGATGAAGGGCCTAAACTGAAAAGACAGCATAGTAAGACTCCATAGTTATCACCTGAGTACTGCACAAAGCAGCAATCTCTTAAGAGACTGCTTGCATCCCCCCCTGCAAAAAAATGTATTGGAGCCAACACACTGCCAACATTTGACAACAGTATAGGAGTCAACTGCTATGCAACTATGCAAGTACTCCTCCACATCCCTGAGTTTGCTAGTGTGTTAATCTATTGCCCATCAACACCTCTCTCAGAGGCATTAAAGAGAGTCATAAGAGGTACTCAAGACGAGCTACCCAGTTTACAAAGCTTAACTCCTGTAAGGCTAACTCTTGGTCAATATGCAGGACAATCTATGTTTGCTAACAATGCACAAGATGTCACAGAGTTCATGATGGAAATAATAAACAGTTTAGCAGATGATGGCATAGATCTGCGTCAACACTTCAAGATTGACTATGTGTCCAAGTACACACGTTTGTCATGTGGACACAAAGAATCACAAACAACACATGATATGCTGTGGCTCTCTGTCTATGTCCCTGAACAGACAACTGTGAAATTCCGCAAGTTAATTTGATAATGCAGAAACTGGCTCTGTCGAAGATGTGGTCGGTCTTGTGTATGCTTTTTGGGAGTTACATATTCAAGCTCGTATATTATTATTGTATTACAGCACTTTAACTCTCAAGTCATAAAAGTAAAAACACCAATTTCACACTTCGTTGCTGGAAGAACTATGTTCTCAGGTACACAATTTGACACCCATGCAATAATCTTCCATCATGGCCTATCCATTCACTCTGGACACTATGTCACATGGCGAAGATTCAGAAAGGGATGGGTAGAGTGTAATGATACAATGTGCATCCTAAGGGAAAGGTTCCCAAGAAATCTAATGGATGCATATGTCCTAATACTCCGCTGCATCAGTACTGCACAACGTATTGAAGAGTGATGGTATCTAATCACAGCATATCACTAAACCAGTCTCTCTCCAAAAATAACACTGCATCTGCATATCCCACCCAGATGTTTTTTTCTCACCCACCAGTGCACATACACATTTACGTTACAAACTTCATTGAACACTACTAGTGTCTGATGACACCCATGGTGACCAATGTGTTCTACTTATTGCACAAAATCACCACAGCCCATGCTCATTTACCACATTTCTCTGCCATTGAACAAACATAACATAACATAACAGTACAGCAATGCAGCTACCTATGGCACACAAATCCCTGTGTATCAAACTGCTACCCTCAAAATTCAGATGCAAAACAAGACTGTTTTCATGATTAATCGCAATTGAATATCAAAATCATTCTATTGTGATATTCAGCATTTGCAACTTAGATATACTAACAACAAAAAACTGCATTATTACTGTTCCAGTACACTTGAGGGTATTGAACTGTAATCAATAACCAGTCAGTTAGTCATATCTTTTTGCAGATGCCTTACTTAACTTCACATACCATAGCACATATTGCTGTGTACTCACTTGTGTCACAGTACTATCTTACATCTCAATAACAAATTAATTCACCTATTTAACACTTATCAGAGATGCAACAACTTTTCTCAACGTATTTAGTTAAGAATACTACTTGTTTCAACAGCACACATCAGGTAAAGTTGAGACTCATTTTCCTGTTGTTGTCTACATTACTGACCTTTACTATGATACTTATTAATTTGACTTCCGCCAAATCCAAGCAGACTTGAGGGCATTGGATATTACTCAACATCAGTTAGTAAGTTATGAATGGGTAAATGTAGCTATCACACCCGCATTGAGAGTAGCACTGTCCACACCACAGTGTCATCTCTACTAGTATGCTTAAATTGTTGAAAACAATGTGATAGAATTTGCTATCACTGTTATTGCACTCTGAACACTGAATATGCCATTATCTCTCACAAGTCTATGACTTGCAGCACTGGCTATGGCAAATTATTGAAAATGAATGTGACTCAGACTTGAATCTCAGTATTACATATATACAATATGAATGTACTGTACATAACTTCAATAGAGTTAGAAATGTGCATCTTTTTTTGTTTCCTGACCACTGTTCCAAATAAAATATTTCTGTGCACTTAATGGTATTGCAATACATTAAGTGCTATTATTTACATAAGTAATACCTCATAAACGAGATCTATACATGTGGATCTCTGGTGTATTGCCACAGTATAATTAATCTCTATACATCTCTGCAAAAGTATACACATCATAAGTAATTATTAAATACTTACAATGATTGTATACTTCTGCTATACAATGCAAACAATTAGTCTGCTCTTGCTGTAACATGATTTTCCATATATTTGGAGATCAGATGAGGATTTTTTCCCCAGTTCAACAAATAAATAATACTTCTAAAAACTAATGTATTATCAGTTTTATCAACAATATTGACATGACTATCATTGCCACACCCTAAAGTGAAAATAAATGTGGTACATGTCTGTGGTACTTTAATTTATTTCTAACTGATTAACATTACAACATCTAACTTACAATAAATAACTGCTATTTTAACATAAGTAGTGCCAACAAATATTGACATATCACTAATTTGATACAATGGTACTTAAATCAGACATTAAAAATAACCACGTACGTAACTGACACAAAATAGAACAATAGCCTAACATTGATCTTCATTATGTAAGTGTACATTTTTGACTAAGATGTTAACCATTTGCAGAAACTATTACACCACTACGTTAATCTACAGATGTAGTGAACTTGTAGGAAAATGTAATAATGCTAGTATGCCCAACACATAACGTTTCTTACTTTATCATGTGAACATGTACTGAAATATTAAATACCATAAAAAAAAATAACTCAGTAAATGTCAATATTCTAGCCAGTTGTACAATATCACCACTTAATTCTTCAAAAAGCATATATTTAATTATTAATAATAACTGATCAGCAATTTCCCTTAATGTACTGACAGGTTGATATTTTCCATAACAACCGGCTGGTTGTTATGACATTCATGAACCATGCCAGTCAAAGTATGCTGCTGCCTCATTTGCCAACAGTATGTATATGGACGGGACCAAACAGTCTCAGAAACTGCTGGACAAAAATTGCTGCTCTGTTATATTAAAAAATAAAAGAATGGGAGGGTGTTTGATATGAGAATTAAATGCACACCCTTGTTGTGGGATACTTTGATAAACCCCAAGGGCAAAGCGTAGCATCCCACAACTCAGGTGTGTATTCTAAATTCTCATATCAAAACCTTCCCCATCCTTTATTCTCTATTTTATTACTAACCATTTTTTGTAAAAATAGAACTGCTAAGTCAGACTAATATATGTTAGCACACACATAACTAATACAACTCAGCAATAAATGTTGAAAAAACAGCATTTGTCAAGAAAATATTCTCTACCACAAACATCCATACAAACTACTATTCAAATAGTTTTAATTCATACTTCTTAACATACAGTGCCAACAAAACAATACGAAAAGAAAGCAAAGACTGTGTCTCAGCTCAGGCAAATGGCAACAAATAAAATACATCCTGAGAAACAATAACAGAAATAACCAACAAACTGTTTTTTTTGCCCATCCCAAGAGCAACCAATCAATTCAGACTCTGTGTGTGTGTATATGTGTGTGTATATATATATATATATATATACTATTTAAATAATAAACTAATTGTTAAACTAATTCTATGTCTCCTGAGTTTTATTTTCAAGGAGTTACTGTTATGTGCTTCTAATATTGATCACAATGTTTTCTATGGCACTGCTACTGCATAGCACTCAGAATGCAGACTAAGCAGAACAGTAGCGACACCACCTCCTACAAATGGTCAGCAAGGGGTGGCAGAAGGGAGAGATGGCACAGACATTTAAGTAAGTGTCTCATGCCACAGATCTCAGATAACTGCAACGTCCCCACCTCTCACATCCACAACCAACTGACTACTAAGTACAGTATTAGCACTACTGCACAGATACTCTCAAAAGTTACTTTCTGAGCATGCCTCCAGTAACACTAGTACTGCACTCAGTCAGCAGCTGGCCATAGACATGACAGGTACACTGTACCAGTTACCAAATGGCAACAGGTGAAGACACATGCAGGGTGGGCTAGCACAGAGTCCCTGCTATTTTACTGTTTCCCCCACACCCCAACATGCCAACCCACCAACCACCCCCCACCAATCCCCAGTCAGCAACTGGCACAACCCACCTGTCATCTCCACAACCAACCACCAACTAAGTGCAGTATTACCACTACAGCCCAGGCACACTCAAAACTTAATTTCTGAGAGTGCCTGCAGTTGTACTAATACTGCAGTCAGTCAGCAGCTGCCCATGGAGGTGACAGATACACTGTCCCACTTACCAACTCGGGACACATGGACTGAGGTGCTGGGTGGCCTGCCACAGTGCACTGGGGGTGGCAGGTGTAGGAACAATAGACTACCAGGGACTAATGATTCGAAATGTTTTATTATTGTCCAGTTTGAACGTGGACAGGGCAGAGCACTAGAGTACCACAGAAGTGCCAATAAAATGAATTTTGATATTTTACAGTTCAAGTCCGGGGGGATGGGAACAGTAGACTACCAGGAAATAAGGCATGTAACTATCAGGTAAACCACCAAAACACACATCGGTACATGCCAACCCACCCTCCACCTACCCCCACCCATTCCCAATCATCAAGTGGCACAAAACACCTCTCACCTCCACAACCAACCGTTAACTGACTGCACTATTACCACTACTGCACAGACACACTTATAAGTTAATTTCAGACAGTGCCAGCAATAGTACTAATACTGCACTCAGGCAGCAACTGACCATGGAGGTGACAGGTACACTGTAGCACTTACCAACTGGGGACATGTGGACTGACATGCAGGGTGGCCTAGCACAGTACACTGGAAGGGTGGCAGGTGAATGAACAATACACTACTAGGGACTCGTAATTCAAAATATTTTATTATTGTCCAGTTCGAATGGGGACAGTAGACTTCCAGAGAAGTGAGAATACAATGAACTTTCATTTTTACCAGTTCAGGTAGGGGGGAGGGGAACGGTAGACTATCTGAAAATTGATAGAACTCTTGAGCAAACCACCAAAATATAAATCTGTAGGATATTGCCTTTCTTCCCTCCAAATATCAACTCAGAAGACCAAACTGTTCCCAAGATATTCAATATGAAAGATTACTAAAATCTCCCTATCTATTCCATTATAAAAAATCTGTCCATCTGGTCCCTATCTCGCAATCAAAGATGACAATCAAGCAATCTCACGATCAAAGAATTTGCACCGTCACAATCCAAGAATTTGCAGGCTCACGAACAAAGATTTAAAAACCATATCAATCAAAAAATTGAAGGAATTATGGTAAATCACCACCATGGATCGACAGAATGAAGCCCCCCTGATTAAAATCCACCCTCATTTGACTTCCTACGACACCCCTGGGCTGAGAAAATTGATTTTTGAATTGGGCCATCTTGTCCCTCACTCAAGATGCACCATCACGATCAAAGAATCTCATGGTAGAAGAATTTGCAGGCTCACGATCAAAGAATGTGCAGGCTCACAAACAAAGAATTAAAATTATTATAAATCAAAAAACTGAAGGAATTGCAGTAAACCACCACCATGGTTCGACAGAATGAAGCCCCCCTGAGTAAAACCCACCCTCATTTCACTTCTTAGGACACCCCTGGGCTGAGGAAATTGATTTTTAAATTGGGCTATCTCATCCCTCTCTCACGATGCAAGATCAAAGAATCTCACGATCAAAGAATTTGCAAGCTCATGACCAAAGATCGTTAGCAAGCCTCGAATTGATTTTAAAAACTTTTAACTCTATTTTTTGACCGATTTGGATGGAACCAAAGCCATGCTTCAATATATCAGGGTCCTCTGAGTAAAACCCATTGAAGTTTTACTTCAGAAGTGACCCCTGAGCTGAGATATTTGTGTTTATGCGATCGGAAAACTGAAAACAAGATGGTGGACCTTGCGGTCAAAGAATTTTTGAAATTCCTCAGGAACAACGATTCTTGAACCACAAGGCTGCAAATTCTTTAACCGCCAGGTTGGACGAGATGGCCAGGACCCCCATTCTTTAATCGCAAGATATACATATAAATTTTCCCATTGACTTATAATGGGAACTTAAAAGTGCCATAACTTTTGAATGCCTTAATACTTTTTCACCAAACAAAAAGCGGCATGTTTGACCACCAAAGCTCTTTCAAACAAGTCATCTCACAGAGTGTCACAACACATGACAGCTGTGCAGGACCACATTTAGAATACCAAAAGGTGCCTCCAAAAACTGATAATTTTGCCATTTTTCAGTGCTTTCGTACACGTACACTCCAACTGAAATGCAGTTTGGCAAATCAATAGATCTAGTTTGCCCCAATGCATGTACCAACTTTCAGGCAAATCCATTAAATGAGTCCAAAGTTATTAATGTCCAAACTTTTGACTTTAGTATGTGACTGGCCACTCAACCCTAACTATAGTGGTGTGACCGCGCCTCTATAACATATAATATATACACACATACACATACATACATATAGACACTGGGAGTGGGCTCCCCAGTGTCCCAGAGTGCAGTGGGGGAAGGGTACTTATACATGCCTAAATCTATATATATCTAGGACCGACAACCCCAACGTGCACCCCGATGCCAGTTGGGGGGGTGAGCAGGGGGGTTCAAGGGGCTCTTTCAACCCAAACACCAAATTTCCTTGCTTTTTGTCGCTGTGGAACAACCCTGACTAATGCATTAAATGGAGTTTTTTGCCTCTAATTTCCCTTCTTTTTGAGAATGATAATGAGAAATAGTGAATATAATGCAGCAGTGGTACCCCGTGATGTCTTGTCACATAGTAACACAGTGCCCACAAAAACCAAATGGTAATGTGCATGGAGACACAAAGCAAAACACAAAGATAAACAGTACAGTAGACGCAAATGGTTAAAATAACGCAAACACAATGGGTAACGCACATGGTGCCATAGACGGGAACAGTAAGTGAAACAGGTATGGAACTGCAAGCAGAAGCAGTAAGGGTAACAGTAATGTAAGCACACAGGCTGGTTTTCCCCAAAAACTGCATAGAGAAACACAGTGAGTACAAAGAATGTATGCATAATAATGGGTCTCTGAGCAGAAAATGAGGAGTTGGAATACTAAATTGCTTATATCTCAGGAACCGTACGACGTAGAAAACAATTTAAAAGTCATATGATTTATGACTTTTCTGGCTAGTTTTATACTTAACTGCCAATAAGGGGCTATGCATTTTACAATAAAAAGTCCATATCTCGCACCGTTTCCGAGATATGGGTCCTGAAAGGCACAGCAAATGCCGTAATGTGATCCTATGGAAAAAAAGAGAAGTTCAGAGTGCCATAACTTTGGCTCCCTGTAATATTTTTCACCAAACCACTGAAACACACATCTGTGGGATGTCTGCTTTCTTCCTTCCAAATTTCAGCCCCAAAGACCAAACCGTTATTTTGCAGCAGGGTGGCAAAGGATTCCTGTAATGCGGCGGACGCTGTAATGTTATCCTATGGGAAAAAGTATCAATTTGAAGTGCCATAACTTTGCTGCCCTGTAATATTGTTTCACTGAAACACTGAAAGTCACATCTGTGAGATGTTGGCTGTGTTCCCTCCAAATTTCAGCCCAAAAGACCAAACCATTCATTTGCAGCAGCGTGGCAAATAATTGCTGTCATTTTCCCACAGCCTGGAAAGTACTGTCGAACTTTGCGAAAGCTTTTGCAAATTCATGCGACATTATTGGAAATGCGAAAGTACTTTGTGAAAGTACTTTTTCCAGAAATTTGAAAAATATATTTCTGGGGTGTTTAACCCCAAAATAAAGATATGCCTAGCATCATCAGGGTCAAACTAGGTGAATACAAAAAGAATTATGCTGCTAGAGGTCCCGAATTTAAATGCTAAGCATTTTTCTGACGATCAACTGAAAACAAAATGGCAGATTTACAACAGTAAAAGGGTCATTTCCGAAAGTAAAAACTGCATTTGCGACACTGTTGAACTTTTTGTTAACTTTTCGCATTGACTTATAATGGGAAATTGTTTTTTGAATAACTTTTGAACCGTTTAATATTTTTTCATGAAATCTTCAAAAGGCACATCGGGGACCCCAGCTGCATGTTCCCTGAAGATTTTGAACTGGTCACGCAAACCGTGCTACCTGTAGAGACAGGCAAAGAATTCCAAAAAAGTGTAAACGTGAGTGCAGATCACGCTTAATTACTCCACATCCGTATATCCAAACAGTACAAACATTGGCATATCCCAAGATGTATGGTTCTTGATCCTGTGTTCCAAATTTCAGGCAAATCTGTTGAACGGCTGCAAAGTTATAAAGGTGCAAGATTTTAGGTTTAATATGTAAATGGCTCTTCAACCCTAACTATGGTAGAACTACCGTGCTACCATTATATACATACACCCCCTTGCAATGCAATGTGGGACACTGGGGAGCCCAATCCCAGTGTCCCCATAAACCTGTGGGTAAAGAAAACAGTCCCCCAATGTATTTTTAAATTTTAAACCTGAAAAAAGAAAATGGTCTCTCATCATCTCTGCCCTCTGCCTCACCCACCACCTCCCTTTGCCCTATACTTAACTTTGCAGATTGTGCACTGTCATCTTCTGTGCACTGGGACTGGATCGTAGTTCTCAATAAACTCAGCATATGACTTTCATAACCGTAGCATGTGCATGAATAGCTATAGCTTTTTTTCACACATGCTACATCTGGGAAAGTGATATATCCAGACTGACAGTATAATAACAGGAAAAGCAGTGTTTTTACTGTGCATCTTGGATGGTGCAGAGGAGGCTACACAAGACTCTTGATCTGAGGCTGCTGGGTTTGAGTCCAGTGTCTCTGTTTTTTTTTTTTTTTTTTTTTTACATCTACAATGCAGTAAAAAAAAAAAACTTATGCCAACACTGGATTTGAACCATTCTCTACACCATGTGAGAAGCCAAGTTTCTTGTCTGTTTCTTCTGTGTTTAGCAATAGCATGAATGTTTGCCTGCAAGTGCATTGTAAATGTTTGAAATCATGGTATGTGCAAAAAATGGACATAGGCTATTTTTTGTTCATACCACAATCATATTTACCACCCACTTGCAGCCCCAATGTTTGGGCACAAGTAGATTGCCCCCAAACATATAACACCCCCCAATACTGTTGGACACTGGAGAGCCCACTCCCAGTGTCCTGAGTGACACATTCCTCAACACCCCCCAAAAACTTAGCGTGGGACACTGAGGAGCCCACTCCCAATGTCCCTATTCATGTCCCCCAAAACTGCATGGGACACTGGGGAACCCACTCCCAACATCCCCAGGCTCCAGTTATGTTCACCTTCTCTAGCAGCATGGGACACTGGTGACTCCACCCAGTGTCCCAAATATCATTTTGTATAATTCTGTAGTACCTGTAAAATGAAAACAATCTAGCAATGTGTGCCATCCCCTCTGCAGACCTGTGTGACACTGGGGAGCCTACTCCTAGTGTCCCTGTGTATCGCTCCCACTCTGAGACATCCCCTTTATACCCTGTTAATTTCAAGTTTATTTACAGTGCAGTGGCAAAGTTTTAAAAATCCTTGTTCGTGCAGAGTCAAAATCCCCATTTGCAAAGTCAGTCCCCATTTGCGAGCTGTCAAAATCCCCATTCACGAGTAATCCTTGCTCATCAAAATTGGCTATCTGGTCTCATAGTCACAAAAGGAGATTGGCTCGCGAACGTGGATTCTGACAGCTTGTGAATGAGAAATTGAAAAAACAATCATAGTTCCATAGTTCGTTTATAAGTCCAGTCAGCCTTAAGGTTTTTCAGTGGACACGATCCCATTTCCTATTATGCATATGCTGGTCGAGCAATCTTTTAAATACTGCCATGCTGCCAGCTCCAACCACCTCTGGTGACAATGGGTTCCACTTATTAACCACTCTCTGGTTGTATCATCCTCCTCTCCTTTCTGTTTTATCATTTTCACCTTGTAACTGACAGGCATGGAGCCTGGTTACCCTATATGGCCCTTCCTTTATTCTTAGTCCTGCACATTCCCAAAGGTTTTTATTTTGGAAACAAATATATGCAAAACACAAATCTCTCCTTAAACTTGGATAAGACATTGAATGCAAGACTAATCTTGAGACTCTGTCTTGGTAGCCACTCTTCTTTACCTTGGGTATCTTCTTTGTGAATCTGTGCTGTACTTTTTCTACATGCTTGCAGCTACCTATACTTTGTGGAGTACTGAAAGGCCTCACATATTCAAGAATTGGTCTAATCAAAGATTTATACATGGGCACTAGGACCTTCTCACTTTTACTGTAGATAGTCCTTAAAATATTCCCCATTAACTTGTTTGCTCTTTTCACCACATCAGAACTATGTTTATCAAAGGTTAAGGTGTCGGATATGATCACTCCCAAATCCCTTTCTGAATTTGTACTGGCTAGTAGCTCATTATTTAATTTATAGTTGGCTTTCTTGTTATTACAACCTAAGTGCATTATCTTACACTTCTCAGTATTGAAGCTCAGCTTATGTTTCTCTGCCCAATGTTCCAACTTATGCAGCTGTTCCTGGAAGGTAACTATAGATGTTGGTGTATTTACCACTGCCGCCACCTTGGTGTCATCCACAAATCTGCATAGCCACACTCCTTCTGAAACTTGCATGGATGTGACAAACAATTTAAATAATATTGGTCCCAGGACTGAGCCCTGGGGAACCCCACTTATTACATCACTAAGTTTGGACAGAAACCTTCTTATTTGTACCCTCTGGTGCCTGCCCTTGGGGCATGCACTTATCCATGTTCTTAACTGCATATGTACCCCAAGTTCTTTTAGCATCTCCATAAGGATACCTTGGGAGTCTGGGACACTGAATCACAGGCCTCGGAGTAGTCCAGATAGACCATGTCCACAGAAAGGCCCTGATCCAGTGCCTGATTAACTGTTTCAAAGAAATGGAGCAGGTTACTAGTACAGTATCTACCAGCTTTAAAGCCATGCTGGGAAATATCTGTAATCTGGAGACACTACAATTTCTGTTCCAAGAGATCCTTAATACATCCCTCCTTTTTTTTTCCTATCACAGATGTCACACTTATTGGCCTATTATTCTGGACCAATTGTTTACCTCCTGCCTCAAAGATTGGGGTGATGTGAGCTACCCTCCACATATCTGGAACCTTCCCTTCTGTCAGTGACCTGTTAAACCATACCACCAGTGATCCAGCCAGTTCCTCAACCAGTTCTCTCAAGAACAAAGGATGGTACCCATCCGGTCCACAAGATTTGAATGTTTTTAGGTTCCTCAGTTTCTCCTTAATTTGTGTTGTAGTTATTAGTAGCTGCTGTTCTTGCTTTTCTGCATGACCCCCACTTGAATATATATGTGGCTAGGTATCCTGTATACACTTATGAAATAGCTATTATACCATGGACATAAGTGAACAGCCAATGAAATGGTCAGACTGGCAGTTTACCAACATTGTAAATCCTCTGATAACCACTGGCTGATTAGCAAATAATAATGGTGGTCATCTACATCCCAATTATCTGTAGCCCAGAAATAAATACAATAAGCAAGCAATAACACATGACAAGGTGTGGGTTACATGCTGATAAGAGCATGCCCGGGGTGTACTAAGGCAGAGGCACTTGTGCCGAGTGTCTTATGCCCCGGCCGTGCTCTTATCAGCACATAACCCACAGCTCAGAGTGTGTTATTGCGCTTATACAATGGGCCCCAAAGTAATTGTTTTAAGGAAAAGAAAAAGAAAAAAAATGTGTAAAAATATAGATATGAAAAAAATGTTTTAATAGGGGATAAAGTGAAAAATAGTCCCGTTTCAGGTCCCCCACCAATAGTAGAGATAGGTATTTTGTTTCATGTTACTATCTTTTTAAAAAAAAAATCCATACTGTATTATTTGTTTTTGGAAGACTGAGTGTTTCATATGTAGTTGAGTGCATGTGTCTTAACTGTTTTAAGGGAACGAGATGCCATTCTGTGGATTGGAAATGGACCTAGGAAATACAGGACTTTGGTGGATCTCTACGGTACCGAAATATAAAGCTGTTTATTTGGGTTTGTTGCCTTCCTTGCTGTGGTGTGGAAGAATAGCAGATGTCAGAAATAAAGTTACTTTTTTGTCATTTTCTTTAGTTTGGGGAATTTTTTGAGATTTGTTTTGTTGCCCGCTTGTGTGTGAGCGAGCATGCCTGTTGGCAACCGCCAAACTGTACGGTTTTGGTTTCCATTTTGTAAAATGGCGGCCACGTGATACGTGGTGCCTTTGCAAAAATAGCAGTGGAGAATGAAGTGTGTTTTTTAATTTATTGAAAGGACATGCCTCTTTGGCAGGATAGGTATGGATCTAAATTGGGATTTAAAAGACTCAGCTGAAGCTTCTGGGATTTGAAAGAGCTGCCTTGCTTTTTGGTCACTTCAGTGGAGTTGGGTTTTGTACAGCACTACAGGTTAGAAATGTTTTTTTTATAAAGAAAATAATGGTGAAGTGGTGTGAAAGAACAGTTTGAAAGTCATTATCTGGGGCTGGTAGATAAGCTGGCAGTTGTTTGAATGGTGCAGCATTTTACAGTGCTGCTGCTGGACGGTGTATGCTGGCCTGTAGCTGTTGTGAGGGAGATGCTGTTTCATGGTATTGCGAGGAGAGGTGTACCACTGTATGTTTTTGTTTTCAGTTGGAACATCTCAGTGATTTCTCTTTGTAATGTGGTCGGACACAGGAAGTTAGTGCCGGTTGGCACAATACATGCTGATAAGGATATGGCTGAAACCAGGTTTAACCAATCAGAATTCTGGATTTTTAAAGCCCATTTTATAAAAATAAACTAACAAAGCCACCTCTTTAAAAGCTGTATTTTATTATAGTGAAAAAATGAACCTTGGTATAATCGCAATAAGCCACTCTGAGGTGTGGGTTATTGGGGGATTTACCACAGCTGGTGAGGATTTACCCACTCCAGCTGTGGTAAATCCCCCCGATAACCCACACATCTGAATGGCTTTTTGCTTAATTAAAGACTGTGGCCATTTTGTCTTCTTTACCCACTATCCTGTTACCTTCTTTCAAGCTGTTTATTTGTTCCCTTTTTTAAGCTTCCTACAGATCTGAAAAAACTTTTATAATTGTCTTTATTACATTGCCTAGTCGTGACTCTGCATTGGCTCAGGCTTTTTTATCATTTTCTTACATTTCCTAGCTATCTTTGTGAATTTTGCTTCCTTTCTTTGGTGGGGGTGGTTCTGCACTTTTTGTATACCCTATCTTTTTTTTTTTTTTTGACCATTGTACATATTGATTTATTAAACCACACAGGGACACATCCCCTCCTATCGTATTTTACTATTTCTGGAACACAGTTCTTTATACATTCCTGTAATTTATCTATTTTTACCTGGATTTCTTTCACATCATGTTCTTGTAACTCTTCATTCAAATCCCAATCCTGCAGTACTTTCTTTATTTTCTTATAATCTGCCATGACATAATTGTGTGTTTTCCTTTTCCCCACTATTTTATCATGCTTTAACTTCAGGGAGCAGCTGACCATATTATGGTTCCTGTTCCCTAATC